>JASWHV010000008.1:43075015-44339956 GCA_030760725.1 Neostapfia colusana | reverse complement strand
AAAAAAGCATCGCCCACTCGTGTTCTCCCGTGCTACCACCACAACTACAAAGTTTCTAGCTCGTGTTGATCACGATTCGAAGGTAGGCGCCAATAACCGAGGTGCACACGGTGGAATTCATCTCGGGTCACCGTGGACAGAGTGCCACGGCCACTTTCTTGCGAGGGCCTCACGGCCTCGTCGAGCCAGGATGAAGCTGAGGGGTGCTGCGTTGCACAACACCGGATAACGTAATAAAAAGATACAAAGAGGAAGCAAAGTTTTATTGCATAAAAGAGTTTATGAACATTTTTACAACAAAATATGTTCAGTCTACACTCACAGGCGTAGACTACGCACCGAGTTCATGTTCAGCCGGTGAACGTGTCCCCGCTAGCACACACGCACACTAACACGGCAGCGTGCACGACTCCCACTCGACGGGGTTTCCCTCTTGGGGTTGCGTCTCCTCGTCGGGAGTCTCCTCCTCTTAACACCCTGCAAAAGCTTCAACCACAGGCAGTGAGTACGATGGCTCAGAAAGTCTGACCCGTCTTTCCTATACACGAAACTTCTACATAATGGATTACAGTGTAAATGAAAAAATAAGTTGTAAAGGACTCACCTAAGTAGTTGAACCTTACTTTCAAGTTTTAGCAGCAAGTTGTGGAGAACCTCACGCTAAGGAAAATAAGAGAGCCGCAATCAAAACAAGAAATGCATTTCTCTCAAATTGCTTTGCCCAAGGTTGATAAGAACTTTAATTAGCTCTAAACTACAGCACTTCACTAGCAATGAAGGTCCATCCTTCAAATCAGCAAAATTTTAACATGTATCTAACCTTTTCTTTCTACGTCACGGTACAGTGAACAAGTGGTACCCACTGACTGTGAGGGACAGCGATTATAGTCGATTTACACCTGCAGGGTTACCCGAACAACCCGTCACATACGCCCGTACTCGATGTTGCCTACAGAAACCATCACGGACATCGTACGCAACCACCTTTCATCCGTCAGCCAAATGTTGAACCGGTCCTATCGTCCTGTGAGACCTATGTGTGCTGAATACATTGGCTATGATGATAACAGTTTTGAATTCTGCCAAAACACTCTTTTTGTCAAGGTCCGACTCTAAGTCCAAGCTCTGACAAGATCTGACATAAGGTCCGACTTGCTATGGCTAGGTCCGACATGTGTTTGGTTAGCTCTAGCGGTAGGTCCGACTAGCTTTGGTAAGTTCCGTTGCTAGGTTCTGCTAGCTTTGGTAAGCTCCGGCTCAAGGTCCGGTTAGAGTTGGCAAGGTCCGGAGCTAAATCGCAATGATTTTGTTTTTACTGTGCAAATGTTTTGAACTTGTTTTACATCTATGGAAAGTTTGCTTAGTATTGTTTTACTAAGTTTTTGAAGTGTTATGGCTGTTTATGGTGGTTAACATTTTTCTATGGTTTGCAACATGCTTATGTGAGGTGTTCACGTAAGGTGTTGTGGTTTTCGGTACTAAAGTTAGTCAAGTCGCGGACTTGTGCTCGAAAGTATTGGTTGTTTATTCATGTGCAGTTGTTGCTTGAGTTCAAGATATGGCTGGTGACGTGATCCATTGAACTAGTCTTAGGGAGAAGATGAGGTTCAACAACCAAGTTTGGGAGGAATTGTGGTTGAGTTGATCGGGAGGTCGCGCCGCATGTTTGGATCAAGAACAATGCATATAAAGGTACCGTGGACGTCGTTGTAAGGTGTTCGCACGTGTGCAAGGAGTGCATGCACGTGGAAACATGGTTCCAAGGCGTGGTGAAGAGATGTGGACGTAAAGAATTGGTAGGAAAGGTCCAACCGGCTGGATTATGGACTCAGGCTGCGGTTGAGTTGGTTATGGCTCAAATATGGAATGATTTGAGTTGGTTATGATAGGATTTCATGTGGGACACAAAGTTGAGTTGTTTTAGGAATGTTTGGAACGTTCGTAAGGTGTTTGGAAGTCTTAAGATTGCTTCTATCTGTGTATAGAAGAGTCTTAAGCAGTATTGGAAAGTTACAGTTTGAATCCAAGTAGGAGTAGGAGTTATAGTTTGAATTGGGTTGGCCTTAGGCTGGTTATATAAGCAAGGGAGGCCATGGCTCGTGGAGAGCACGACTTGTGGCTGCTTCTCTTGAGTTTTGATCAATAACCTTCGAAGTTTAGGGTAGCTTTGGTGCCTTGTTCGTCCGACTTGTTTTTGTCAAGTCTTTCTCGTCGAGTTTCTGGACAGCATGACAGTGCTTCGGTGTTTTGATCGTAACTCGAGTTTTATAGATCCAAATTACGTGATTCTCTTTGAGTTGTCTTCACAACTTGTTGATTATGTATCATCTCTGAACATTTAAAGGTCATTGGATTTGTAGTTTTTGAACTACACAAGTTTCTTTGCAGTGTTGCCGATCTGGTTTTTACTCGAGTAGAACAGATTGACCCTCGTTTGATTCTTGTTGTCGTGTCTTCGTAACTTGTTTCTCTATAATATATACCACTTTTGTCATGGTTGAACTGTGAGGGCCCGTTCCCGATCACGGGGCTGTGCCACTCGCCTGGGAATCGCATTGGGTGGTGTCGTGAGATGCGGCACCCAACAGCACACATAATAAAGTATCATTTTACATAAATCAAGTGGAAGCTTACAAAGTGTAAACTTTTACAAATACTTCTCAAAATAATCTACAGCAGAATACTACTACAACTCACGTCACATATCTATGCTAAGCAACAAAGAAGATGTACAGCCCGCAGACTCTTCTCACTAGCAACACGATCACAATAGCAGCGGCAGGGGTTGCCATGAGTTCGTCACTCGGAGAGTTCCGAGTCTCATCGGACAACCGTACATATCAGCGTAGTGTTGTTACCTGCAAAACAAATCATGCAGAATCCGTGAGCATGAAGCTCAGCAAGAATTAACCGTCACCCGAGTCATGAAACTCTACATGCTGAAAATAGAGGGCTGAATATAGAAGTTTGTACAAAAGATGAACTTGAGCTAAAGGAGAGTTCTTACTTCAAGTTTTAAGCAAACTTTTATAGCCCTCACACAATTTACATCGAGATTCCACAATCAAACAAGAAATGCTTCATCTCGATGTCACTTGCCTGAGGTGAAAGTAACTTTAGTGAGGTACCCTAGACCCATACAGACCTTGCGCCATCAACGTCGAGACTCCACAGTCAAACAAGAAACGCTTTGCCTCGACGCTACTAGCCCAAGGTGGAAAATAAATTTAGTGAAAGTGTTGATCATTCCTCATCTCCATTATGAGGATTCTCATGAAGCATATTAAATTTTTCCCAGTTTATTACTACGTCACGACTCAGTGTACAAGTATGCTCACTACCGCGAGCGACGGTGATTGCAATCAAAAACACCCGGCTTACACAACACATACGCCCGTCTGAGACCGGTGATCAACCGATCCCCTCAACGCCGTATGTGGCAACCTTTCACACGACACCCAAATGCCGAACCGGTCCCACCGACTTGGATTGAGACTCACTACAGCGAACCCTCGTAGAGCCGACTTCTCTATCCTTTCAGCAGTCTAACTATGCAAACCCTCGTAGAGCCGACTTCTCTATCCTTTCAGCATCTGCATAAGACGGTGGGGATTGCCTCGACACCCAGGTTAACATGTTACATCGGTTTCCAGGGTCCCATATTGCCAGTATGCATCCAGTACACATCTCAAACTTGTCCAGCGGGGCCACATATGAGAATTGGCCTTAATCGACTCAGACATAGACTAGGTTCACAGGACCACGTCCTTGAGCCTTCCATCCACTGCCCGGTCTCCATTCCCAACTATGAGGATCAATTCCCAACTCTTCCGATTGATCCCTCTTAATCCCGGTTCACGAGTAGGAACTGCCTACTCGAGTTATGACTCTTTGAATCCACTTTTGTTAATTTGAGATCAGCAGTTATAATCAATTGATAATCTACTCTACATTATACTCTAGGGTTTTCTGGGTCATGCATTTGGAGTTTCATACCATCTAGACTTAATGCAATAAATAAAATGCTAGACAATATAAAGTGAATACAAATAAAAACTTGTAAATTTTGATGCAAACCGGGGTTGCCTTTGTTTTGCAGGGAACTTATATATAAGGGTCAGTTAGTGAAGACCACTTGAGGCTTGATCACTCGCTTCCCTCCTTCTTTGATCTCCACTCTAATTGCTTCAAATTCTCCACGTAGATGCTACACGTAATGAATATGCATATGGATTTAATTGTAAAGATTTTGTTAACAAGTTCTAATGGCAAGTTTAAAAACTGGAACTCTGTTTAAGAATTTAAAATGACACTGGTGTTAGGGGTTTGGGTTTGGGTTTATGCAACATGATTGAGTGCTAAGTGTCTTCCCCTCTTCTATGTTGATCACTTTAAAAGGTTAAACCGAACAGGGGTGATCTAGAGCTCCAATGGAGGTGAAATTTTCGTGTGAGTTCCTCGTCACAAGAAAATAATCTGGACCAAAAATTAGCACTTCTCATTGAGTGGTTTGTTCAGAACAATTCTCTAAGAAATTAAGAAAAAAAGAATTAATTCTGAAGTAACTCACATGTTCATGCCAAACTTAGTGAACTAAAATTTCAATTATAGTTCATAGGACCTTCATGAATTTTCCTAGGATTTTTGGAGCTAAGTATTACCCAGATCTGAATTTCCTTGTTTTGGAAATTCTCTGAAAATGTTTCTGTGTCCAATTGAACCCAGCAACTTCAAATCTGAATTCCCCTAATCAAATAAACTCCAAATTAGCTGACATTTTTACAGGAGTTCACTAACATCGTAAATAATATTCTGGCAAAATTTTAAGATTTTTGGATGAACCAAACTCCCTCTAAAATTCTTTTGCTGAAAATCTTTAAAGAACTTTCCAGAATTAAATAATGACTTTCATACAAATTGGGTGGCATATTTGGATAGAGTTTACTAACCTGAATCCAACCCAATTTGAATCACTAAATTTGAGCTTCCTAGCAAAAGTTATGAGGTTCTAAAGTTTGGGGAAATTCTGGAATTCAATTTAACCGGGAAAAGTTCAAATCTCTGACAGTGGGTCCGGCTACCACGTGTCACCTCCTCGGTTAAACCACACGGGGCCACAGGGTCTCTCCCGCGTTGTCACAAACCGATCCCGTGCAACAGAAAATCCCACACCCTATTCACTGAGCAGCTGACGTGCGAGCCCGACCACATCGTCGTCTACCTCCGGACTCCCGCGCCCGCGCGCCGCCGGGCTCGCTGGAGGGGCACTGAACTCCGATGTCCGGCCATCTCCCGAGCTCTCCCTTGCCGGTAGGGCCTAAAACCACACGCTGAACACGATGGAACAACTTTCCCCGACCGGCGGTGGCTGTAACCCAGGCGGTGACGGTGCGGCAGCTCGGCTCACCTTCGGTAGCGTTGGCCAGCCATCCTAGCCCGCCAAAAGCTTGGTGAAACAGCGCTACAACACCAGTGAACCACGAGGATGCTCGACCTAACCTCAAAACTGCTCGGAACTGGCGGCTAATGGTGTCTCACCGTGCACCAGAGACCTCCTCCACTTTTGAGCTCGGAAAACCTAGATTTTGTGCGGTCTACGTGTGTTTCCCAGCTAGGGTTGTGAAGAGCAAATGATCGCCGACTACTTGCGGTCCCATGTGCAAGATTTGGCGACCTTAGAACGAGAATAGAGGTCGGTTTGAAGTTACCGTGCCGCAAGGTCGGTTTGTGCCCGCCGGAGAAATTTTCTCGAATTCGCGCTCGGTAGTTCATGTCATGGCTTGAGCTTCGGACATGAGCACCACAGGGTCCTAGCGCGTCCGAGGATGCTCTTTCTCGGGCATGAGAAGCTCTCTGCAAAGCTGTCCACGTGTGACCTCCGTTCAGTTGCGTTTCAGCCTCCGTGGAAACTCGGTGAGCACGGTGCTGTTAAGGCCGAGCTCTCTCGTTTGTGGTCCGAGGAGGTTGTGGTTGTTGCGGTGATTCGGTTTTGCTTCCCAACTGAGGTTTTCACGCGAGCTTTTGTGCGCTCGAACGAACAACGGGATGGCGGCAGCTGCTGTGAGGTTCCAGCGCATGGAGCAATGAAGCTGAGCCGGTTCTGGGTGTTGTGAGCAAAAGAAGCACGGGCTGAGGTGATAAGAAGGGGGGGGGGAAGCAGCTAGCCAGCGCATGTACACGGCAGAGAAGAGTCGGTTCTCGGCGTGGCTCGGTGTCGAGAAGTGAAGCTTCGGCTTTTCCCGAGGGAGAGAGGAGAAACAAAGACTCTGCACTGAAAATGAAGATCTTTTGCAATTTATCTCCCTCAATGACTTGTGGGTCCCACCACAGCTCCCTCTTATCCCTCAAAAGATCTCCAATATTTGGCAACTGACAAATTCAAATGTTTGGAGCTGAAATTTGAGCTGCATCTGGAGAGTTGGTCAGATTTCATCCAAATTCAAATGTGTATTTGAATTCTTTGCACATTTAAGTCCTTTTTTGGAAAATGGATAGCAAACCCTTTCAAAAATTAATGAAATATTTCCTACCCACTAATTTGGACCTAAGGAATCCAAATATGGAATCTGATTCTTGTGTTAGCTGCTGCAAACAAGAGTTTGAACACAACAGTTTGAATTACCATTGTGTTCTCCCTCATTTGAGTTGAACATTTAGTTCAAAATCTTATTTTAAAACCCTTCCAATGCACCTGAGACTTCAAATCTGTGGGTTTAGTCCACCTAGGGTCCAAGCATGTAAGTAACCCTAAGTTTGTTTAGAAAGAACTCTCATGTATTATCGCATGTGTGAAAAAGTTTAAACCAGTCCCATTTTTCATACATATGACACCAATGTTTGTGCAAACTCAATTTTCTTTGTATTCATATATTTGGGACCTTTACATGAACACATTTAGATCAGTCGCATACACGGTTTCTTTAACAGATCAATTTTTTGCCGAGGGCGTTTTTGTTGCTTCCGCTACAAAGTTTAAATCTACCATTCACCCCCCGTATGGTAGATTTTCACGTGCTCTTCGATCCTACAATTAGTATCAGAGCCACGGTGCTCTAATCTTTGTGATTTGCACGTGTTTTGACTAATCTTGTGAGTTCAGTGGCATTGGTTTTCTGGTTTGGAAGGCACGTATGGAGGCTTTCGTCTAGGCGCAAGGCTTCACAATATGGGAAAAGGTGTACAAGCCTTATGACGTGCTGCCAAACGATAAAGTCATGGCTATGAACATTAGAGATCTCGACAACTACAACAAAGCACGAAACTTGATCATACAAGGACTAACCCAAAGTGAGTTCGACCGTGTTGCACACCTCCGATCGGCATACGATGTGTGGAAAGCACTTTGTGACTACCACGAAGGATCCAACGCGATCAAGGACGTAAGACAAGATATGTTCAAGAAAGAATACATGCTGTTCGAGATGCAACCCGGTGAGTCAATCGATGACCTCTTTGCTCGCTTCAATAAAATTCTCAGCAACTTGCGTAGTGTCAACGTTAATTTTTTAGATGCTGAAAATGCTAGGCAATTACTAAGTGCATTAGACATGTCAATTTGGGAGATGAAAGTTACATCTATTCGTGAATCCTCTGTCATGAGTACACTTACATTAGATGTGCTATATTCTAAGTTAAAAACTCATGAAATTGACATAATATCATGTAAGAACCCCAACAAGTCACTTGCATTTGTTTCACAACGTGACATGCCTAGCTCTAGTCAATCTTCATCTTGTGGTACACTTTCTTTGCTGTCCTCTCTAACCCTTGAACAGATTGAAGGGTTTCCAGAGGAAGAACTTGCACTCACCTCTACTCGGTTCTCAAAAGCATTGCAAAATGTGAGAACTAGAAGGAGAAAAAGTGCCAGACCGCAACGATGCTTCGAATGTGGTAAGAAAGGACATTTTCATACGGATTGCCCTAACCTTTCAGGTCCTACTTCCCGTGATGAAAAGCAAACTAGGACGAAGCACTCCTCTACAAACTATAAGAAAAAGAAGAAGGGTTTTATAGGATGCCAATTGGTAAATAGTTTTATCTCTGCACTTCAAGAACTTGGCTCGAGCGATGTGAACATCGGAAGTGCTGAAGATGATTTGGCAAAATTATGCTTCATGGCGGGCAAGTCAAGTTCAAGTATGGAGGAGGCAGAATACAACAGTTACAATGAAGAGGAATCCTACTTGCAAAGAAATGTGTGATACTATTTCTCATGCCACTGTTATAGTTAAGAAAATGTACAAAAAACTTAAGGACAATGCTGTTAAAATTGAGTCACTAGAATCTGAAATCAATCGTTTGAAATCTTTCATACCTAGTGATGATTCTTGTTCCTCATGTGATTTATTATATGAACAATTATCCTCTCTAAGAAGTGCACATGCCTCCACACTTGATAAACTTGAGTTAGAGATTGAAAAGAACAGAGAGCTTGCTGCACTTAATTATAAAAACATGAAAGATGCTTGTTGTTCTACAATTGATTTGCATTGGTCTACTTGTGATTATCTTAATATGAAACTACAAGATGCTATGAATGAAATTTCTATATTGAACAATGCTTTACGTTCTCATAAAGTTAAGTATTGTTCCAATTGCAAACTAAAAAGAAAAATTTCATGTCAAAACTGTCTAGACTTGTCTAAGAATCTTGATGACATGAATAGGACACTAGAGCGGTTTTATAATGGGAATAAATTCTGAACTTGCTGTTGTATTCTTCTAAATCTTGCAATGATGAAACTGGTTTAGGTTTTGATTCCGATGCTCATGCTAAAGCATATCCACCTAAATTGTAAAGTCATTAGGAAGTGGATTGATTAAAATAATTCCTAAACAAAAAGAAGTGGTTTTTAAATCTGCAGGAGTGTTGTCTCATTCGGTTTCAAATAAACATGTTGTCTGCTCATCTAGACATGAACATAAAGTTAAATTAATTGTACCTACAGTGGTAGAGATGGTCATGTCATAGATTTTTTATATGGACTAGCTAAGCAACAGAAAAAGGAAAGAATGATTGCTAGATCACATAACAACTGTGCAAAACCTGTTGCGTGTGCTGAACCGAATGTTAGGAACATGCAACCTGCTGTAATGAGTCAAAAACATACAAAGTTTGCCTCTAGACCTACTGTTTTTTGTGCTACTCATGTAACAACTCGTAGGTCAGTAGTTGGGTACAAGAATCCTCAAACTTTGGCTCATAAACCTGCTGTTTTATCTCAGCCTTTGCGTGTTACTTCTGCTGGACGTCATGTGACTCAGTACCGGATTCCTAAATGCCTTTTGACTAACTCCAGTATTGAGTCATAGACGTATTGTACTTCTATATAGGTTACACGCTTGAGGAAGGAGAACATCTGGAATATGGATTCAAGATGCTCACGCCACATGACCTGTAACAAAGAATGGTTCTGCTCCCTCTCTTCTGTGTCACATGTAAAAAATGTTACCTTTACCGATAGTTCTTCAACTCCTATAGTTGCTAAGGGTTCGATTAGAGTAAATAATCACTGCACTTTAAAAGATGTGGCACTTTTTAAAAATTTGAAATACAACTTGCTTTCTGTTTCACAATTGCTAGATGAAAATCTGGAAATTATTTTCACTAAAAATTGTTACAAGGTTGTATATTCAAATAGTGAGCTCATTTTTAATATGTCTCGGTTTGGAAGAGTTTTTAAAGATGATTTTGGTATATCATCCTCTAAGCATAGTTGTCTAGTTGCTAATGATTCAAAAGACTTATATTCTTTTCATCGTAGACTTGGTCACGTAGGCTTTGATCATCTCAAACGTGTTAGTGCTCTTGATCGCATACATGGGCTGCCTAAGCTTAAAGGGGACAAAGAAATTGTGTGCTCTTCTCGTAGACATGCTAAGATGGTTGCAGGTTCACATGCTCCTCTCACAATGACCATGACAACTGAACCGGGTCAACTTTTGCAACTTGACACCGTAGGACCTTAATGTGTTCAATCCTTCGGAGCTAAATGGTATGTTCTTGTGATTGTTGATGACTATTCTAGATACTCTTGGGTTTATTTTATGGCATCTAAGAATGAAACTTTTAGTCACGTTAGAACCTTATTTCTTAGATTATCAATTGATCACCCAATATCTTTAAAAGCAATTAGAAGTGATAACGGAACCGAATTTAAAAATCAATCGTTTGATCACTTTTGTGCTGAAAATGGAATAGATCATCCATTTTCTTCACCATATGTACCTCAACAAAATGGTATTGTAGAGAGAAAGAACAGAACCTTAGTTGAGATGGCTAGGACTATGCTTGATGAATATCAAACTCCTAGAAAATTTTGGGTTGATGCAATTGCAACTGCTTGTTATGTCTCAAATCGTGTTTTCTTGCGTGCTAAGCTAGGTAAAACACCATATGAACTTCGGTTTGGACATAGGCCTAGTGTCACACACTTTCGGGTCTTTGGATGCAAATGCTTTGTTAAGAAACATGCTAATCTTGATAAATCTGAACCTAGATCCGTTGATGGCATGTTTCTTGGTTACCCATCTCATACTAGAGGCTACCGTGTGCTTTTACATGACACTAACAAAATTGTGGAGACTTGTGAGGTTTCTTTTGATGAAGCTAGCGCAGGTACTAGCTCTAATATTGCAGGACCAGACCCATATCCGTAGGGGGAGAGTATTTTCGTCGAAGAAGATGAAGAAGTGATGCTGCTGCCCAAAAATTCAGGAGCTAATGACATTGTTCCAGCTCCTGACTTTGATTCACAACAAGCACCGACGATCACCATTGCTGGTCCAGATCATCCTCAAGTCACAAGTTCTTCAATTTGTGATGAACATGAAGAAGAAGGAGCTTGTGAATTGTATACTCCCCTCCGGGTCCTCAAAAGTTATCCTCCACAACAATTGATTGGAAGCTTGCACAAACGAGTCACACGGTCCAGGTTTTTGTGATCCAAACTCTCATGCTCATTCTGCATTTGTTGCTTCTTTTGAACCCAAATATATATCACACACACTCACTAATGAATCTTGGATTATTGCCATGCAAGAAGAGTTAGAAAATTTTGAAAGAAATAATATTTGGAAACTTGTACCTCCACCTCAAGGTCACACTCTAACCGGAACTTAATGGGTATTTGAAAATAAACAAAGTGAGGATGGGGTTGTGGTTAGGAATAAGGCTAGGTTGGTTGCTCAAGGTTTCACACAAGTTGAAGGACTAGATTTTGATGAAACTTTTTCTCCTATTGCTAGATTAAAAGCCATAAGAATTTTGTTAGAATTTGCTGCATATAAAGGTTTCAAGTTATATCAAATGGATGTTAAAAGTGCTTTTCTTAATGGCCACATAGATAAGGAGGTTTATGTCAAGCAACCACTGGGTTTTGAAAATCCAAATTTTCCTAATCATGTTTACAAACTGTCCAAAGACT
This sequence comes from Neostapfia colusana, assembly GCA_030760725.1. Taxonomy (NCBI): domain Eukaryota; kingdom Viridiplantae; phylum Streptophyta; class Magnoliopsida; order Poales; family Poaceae; genus Neostapfia; species Neostapfia colusana. The sequence continues at coordinate 44,328,527 of JASWHV010000008.1, read as the reverse complement.
TGTATGGTCTTAAACAATCCTCTAGAGCATGGTATGATAGATTAAAAACATTCTTACTTGAAATGGATTTACCATGGGCAAGGTTGATAAAACTCTTTTTGTGCTTAAGCATGGCAATGACTCATTATTCGTTCAAGTGTATGTGGATGATATTATCTTTGGTTGTGCTTCTCATGATCTTATGTCCATGGAGATGAGTATGATGGGAGAACTCACATACTTTTTAGGGCTGCAACTCAAGCAAACCACGGAGGATACTTTTGTGCATCAAACAAAGTATACAAGAGACCTTCTTAAGCGCTTCAACATGGACAAAATCAAGTATCTTCGGACACCAATGTGTACAGCAACGACACTTGAACTTGATGAAGATGGTGAACCTGTGGATCAAAAAGAATATAGAAGTATGATTGGATCACTTTTGTACCTCACGGCATCATGACCGGACATACAATTCAGCGTATGTATTTGTGCATGATTTCAAGCTTCCCCATGTGCTTCACATCGTCAAGCCATCAAAATAATTCTCAGGTACTTACATGGAACTCAAGAATTTGGTATTTTTCTTCCTTCTTCCTCAACCGTTACTTTGAAAGCTTTTCAGATGCTGATTTTGGGGGTTGTAGAATTGATAGGAAAAGTACTTCGGGTGCTTGTCATTTTCTTGTTAAATCACTTGTTGCTTGGTCCTCTAGAAAACAAAATTCAGTTGCACAATCCACAGCCGAATCTGAATACGTAGCTGCTGCTAGCGCTTGCTCACAAATTCTTTGGATTGTTCAAATACTTAAGGACTATAGGGTTGATCTAGATAGTGTTCCACTATTTTGTGATAACACTAGTGCCATTTGCATTGCTAAAAACCACGTCCAACATTCGAGAACAAAGCACATCGACATTAGGTATCACTTTCTCCGTGATAATGTTGAAAAAAGGAAACATTGTGCTTCACCATGTAGATACCGAACAACAATTGGCTGACATTTTTACAAAACCTTTGGATTTCACTCGTTTTTGTTTCATTCGTAGTGAAATAGGGGTTATGCATCCTCATTGCTTAAATTGAGGGGGAGTTTTGAAACTTGGGAAGTCTATGTGCGAATCTGAATTTAAAATAATATGAGCATAGTATTTCATACATATATGACTTTGTGATTCCTTTTATATGCTGAAAGTTCTTACTACATTACTCATGTTATATATTTTGTAGTTTTTGCCATGACTAGTAATTGGAATAATTGTTTACACTAAATCTGGTCATGATCAAACTTTCTTGCTGTTTTAAACTTGTTGAATGCCCACAAGTGCTTTTAATAATGAAAAAAATAATCAATCAACTATTCACATGTTGAGCTTTTATGTTCAAATGAAAAATTGAGAAAACGATCAAGAGAATATGCATGCATCACACTTCTTCTTTTGATATGGCTTATCATTGCACTTAGATATGAACTTGGAAGAAGTTGTGTATGACTAAAACCATGTCCTTAAGCTTCTGATTGTCAAATGACATTGGCTTGGCTTGGTTGGTTAGAATAAGGCTGATGCGGCATATAATCTCTTGCAAATGTCATATGATCTGAATTTGTGCTTTGAAAAATAATTAAAATGCAGCAACAAGTGCCATGCTTTTAGGTATTGACATAGTTAAGTTTGTGAGATCATGACATGCTTAAATTGAAAATTACACTTGATCTCTAGCATGGATTACACTACTTTATATATCTCATTGATGTGATAGTGTAAGTTACTTGATAGTATGGCTTAGATGAGCTTTTTTTATATGTATATGTTATAAATATGCTCATAACAATTAAAATTTCTCTTTTGAACCTGCTGAATACATTGTCAAAGGGGGAGAAATTGATCATACATTGCACAATTCACAAGTGTTTTGGCACGATTCTTCTTAGGGTGAGAATTTTTGTTTTTCTTCTCATTTTATTTCTGATTTACAAAGAGGGAGAAATATGTATAGGGGGAGAAATTTTTGTTTCGGAATTTCTTTCTCATTTGATTGTTTTCAAAACTTTTCATGTGAATAAGCCAATGTTCGGATTTTAAGTGGTGTTGCTAATGCATTCATCAAGGGGGAGATTGTGAGACCATGTGTGCTGAATGCATTGGCTATGACGATAAAAGTTTTAAATTCTGCCAAAACACTTTTTGTCAAGGTCCGACTCTAGGTCCGAGCTCCGACAAGATCCGACGTAAGGTCCGACTTTCTATGGCTAGGTCTGACCTGTGTTTGGTTAGCTCTGGTGGTAGGTCCGACTAGCTTTGGTAAGTTCCGGTGCTAGGTTCTGCTAGCTTTGGTAAGCTTCGGCTCAAGGTACGGTTAGCTTTGGCAAGGTCCAGAGCTAAATCGCAATGGTTCTGTTTTTACCATGCAAATGTTTCGAACTTGCTTTACATCTATCGAAAGTTTTCTTAGTATTCTTTTACTAAGTTTTTGAAGTGTTATGGCTGTTTACGGTGGTTAACATTTTGCTATGGTTTGCAACAGGCTTATGTGTAGTGCTCACGTAAGGTGTTATGGTTTTCGGAACTAACGTGAATCAAGTCGCGGACTTGTGCTCGAAAGTATTGGTTGTTTATTCATGTGCAGGTGTTGCTTGAGTTCAAGATATGGCTGGTGACGGGATCCATTGAACTAGTCTTAGGGAGAAGATGAGGTTCAACAACCAAGTTCGGGAGGAATTGTGGTTGAGTTGATCGTAGGTCGCGCAGCATTTTTGGATCAAGGACAATGCATATGAAGGTATCATGGACGTCGTTGGAAGGTGTTTGCACGTGTGCAAAGAGTGCATGCATGTCGCAACATGGTTCCAAGGCTTGATGAAGAGATGTGGACATAAAGAATTGGTAGGAAAGGTCCAACCAGCTGGATTATGGACTCAGGCTGCGGCTAAGTCGGTTATAGCTCAAATATGGAAAGATTTGGGATGGTTATGATAGGATTTCGTGTGGGACATGAAGTTGAGTAGTTTTAGGAATATCTGGAACGTTCCTTAGGTGTTTGGAAGTCTTTGGATTGCTTCTATCTGCGTATAGAAGAGTCTTGAGCAGTATTGGAAAGTTACAGTTTGAATCCAAGTAGGAGTAGGGGTCCTAGTTTGAATTGTGTTGGCCTTAGGGCTGGTTATATAAGCAAGGGAGGCCAAGGCTCATGGAGATCACCATTTGTGGCTGCTTCTCTTGAGTTTTGATCAATAAACTTCGAAGTTTAGAGTAGCTTTGGTGCCTTGTTCGTCCGACTTGTTTTTGTCAAGTCTTTCTCGTCGAGTTTCTGGACAGCACGATAGTGCTTCGGCGTTTTGATCATAACTCGAGTTTTACATATCCAATTGACGTGATTCTTTTTGGGTTGTATTCAAAACTTGTTGATTATCTGTCATCTGTAAAAATTTCAAGGTCATTGGATTTGTAGTTTCTGATCTACACGAGTTTCTTTGCAGTGTTGTAGATCTGGTTTTTACTCGAGTAGAACAGATTGACCCTCGTTTGATCTTTCGATCGTAACTTTAGTTTTTCTTGAAGGATCTCCGTGATTCTTGTTGTCGTGTATTCGTGACTTGATTCTATATTATATATACCACTTTTTTCATGGTTGAACATATTTAGATCAGTCGCATACATGGTTTCTTTAACAGATCGATTTTCTGCTGATGGGGGTTTTGTTGCTTCCGCTAAAAAGTTTAAATCTACCGTTCACCCCCCTTTGGTAGCTTTTCACGTGCTCTTCGAACCTACACGTCCTGAGCAAGAGGTCTCTGTTCACGCATCCATAGTGCCGCCAGACAATTTACACCTCAAGCTCTCAACCCACTCTCTGGACGACAGGCATTGCCTCAACACCCAGCTACCCGAATTACATCGGTTTCCCGGTTCCCATATATTCGGTAGGTCTTCCGTACTATTCTAGCTTGTTCAACAGGCCCGCACACGGCACCCAGGCCCCAACGTTCTGCTGCCCTTACTCTCCACTCGGTCTCATTTTTATTTGCCATGTGCTCCATTTGCTATCTTTATCCGAGTAGTGTGCCTCTAGCCTATTCTTACGAGCAGTTCTAACTACTCGACTTGTACCGAATCCTACACTATCTTAGCATTGCAGTAGCTAATCGAGGTTTAAAAACCTAATCCCAAACCAGGGTTCTCTTGGCTATGCAATTGGGTATTCAAACAAGACTCTAATGCATAGTTGAAGTTGGTACTCAAAGCAAGTTCTCAAAACAGTAAAATTTGTAAAAATGGTTAATGCAAACAGGGCTTGCCTTGCTGCTGTTGGTCATGGGCTAGCTGTTCCTCTGAAGTGATGAAGTCTAAGACTTCGGGCTCCTCCTCAACCTTAGCGACTACATGAGATAAATACGTGTATGTATCAATTTGAATGCATTTGGATTTAAATTTGAATTTGTTAAGACTATGAGTATTGATAGACAGGCCCAATGAGCCCTCCATTTCATTTAAGACTATGAGTTTTACTGTGGTTTTGATATAACCTACGCAGAGACTTGGCCAAATTTCATTTGCAGCAAAGCTCATTTGAGACCTCCATAAATAAGTAAGTATTTGGCCTCATCTGGAGCTCTTAGGGTGTTCTAGGGATTTTTATGGAGCAAGCCATTACTTTATGAAAACTAGATTTTCAGAGGATTCTAATGGAGTTGGTTTCACTTAATTGAAGATTCCTAGCCAAAGATATGTAAAAGTCCCAAAAATGTATATGAATAAACCGAGGTTTGAATTCATATGTGTGGCAAATTAATGAAAAATGGGACTTGCTAAAACTTTTCTTCATGCAAAGTACTACATGAATGTTCATCCGAAAAGAGGCTCACATTTTCATTTGAATGTGTTGAACCAATATGGGCTTAAACATTTATTTGCATGAAGGATTAAAAATCAGATTTCAAATTCAGAGTTCACACAAATTGTGGCCAAAAACTCTGAATACTGATGCAGCCATATAGTTTTGAATGGAGGCAACTAGGGTGACAAACCTTTAATTTTAGAGTGGGCTCAAAAGGTATTAAATAGAAGCAATTGCAAATTCAGACAGAATTCAAATTTGCTATGCAAATTCAAACTGGAATCGATGAAACTCAGAACTTTTGAATGGAATAGATTGACATGAGGAGATCTTTTGGAGAGGAGGGAAGTGGGGGACCACATGCCATTGAGATATTTGTGACTTGCACACAAATCAAACAAAGCCTCCTTGGGTCTCTGTTTTCAACTCCAACGAGTCGCATCTCACCGTGTGCCACCGAGCGCAGCTGCCGCCACCTCCTGCTCTCTCAAGCGCTGGCACCAGGGGTGTGCTTCATTTCTACGTGATCCTCCCCTCTCAGACCAAGCAAATCATCCTTTGCTTCCTCCTCCTCGCGAGCAACACTGAACAGAGCTACCTCGCTGCCGCACCCTCGAGAGCAACCAGGAAACCGGGAAAACACTCATGCCCACTGCCTTCGAGCTGCAAAACAGCACGGCGCACCCGTTGCTCACCTCCCCGACCCAAAATCTAGCGAGCTCCGGCCTCCTTTCCCCGTGTACAACTTCATCCTCCACGACCTAGCTCAAACCGACGACCGGGCGCACGTGGACAGCCATCCACAGAGGTTTTCACCCCTGAACAAGCCTGGCCATGGTAGCGCCCCACCTTGTTGCTGTTCTCCTCCAAAGCCTGGAGCAAACCATGGATCATAGCCGGCTAATTTGAAGATTTTGCTTTGGCGGTTTCAAACCGAGCGTCCGGTATGGGATCTTAAAATTCTCTTCTTAGTTCATTAAACTTTGCACAAACGAGCTGGATTAACCGGCGGTGATTTTCTCTTTAGCTACCCTAGCATGAAACCACCTCGGAGCGACGGATTTTGAGGTCTTCCGAGCGTGTTCATGGCATAACCGATCGGGCGCATGATGATAACCCACTTGTGGCCATTTCCGAGCAAGTTTGAGGCCATGGCAGTCTTGCCTAAGCATCCACGGTGCTTTAGCGCGGGTTGGTTGCTTGTTTGGCGGGCTAGGTCGGCCGGCCGACGGCGCCGAAGTGCACCCGAGGCCGCCGCACGTCGCCAGGGTACTTCCAGCCACCGGCAGCCCGAACAAGTGCCACCATCGTGTTCCTCAACATCCAAAACCCCTTAGTGGCAAGCCTCAGGCCGGGCGGCGGTCGGAAACACTTGTCCGGCGAGCACCTGTTTGCTCCGGCGAGGGGGGGCGCGCGGGCGCGATAGAGGTGGCGGGAGGTAGAAGAAACCCGGGTGGCCCACGTGTCAGCGACTGAAATTTTGAAATGCTGATCGGCTGTGGCTCACAGATCACCTGTGGCTGTGTGCTAAAACACCGTGGCCCGCTGTGGCCCAATTCCTATTGGCTGGAATCTAAACAGTGGGACCAACCGAATTTCAATAGGAAAAATAATTCCAGAGTCGGTTCCAACTTTGGAAAATCCTATATTTGTGTAGAAACCTCCAAATTGAGCGATTCAAATTGGATTGGATTCATTTTGCAAATACCTATCCAAATATGAACCCCAATTTGTATGAAAGTCAATATTAAATTCTGGAAAATTCTTTGAAGTTTTTTAAAAAGAATTACTGAGGGAGTTTGGTTCATCCAAAAATCCTCAAATTTTGCCAAGATATTCTTTAGGATATTTTTAAAATTCTAGCAAACTTTCAGCTTATTTGAAGATCATTTGTATAGGAATTTGCTGAATAAAAACTGCTGTGTTTATAAGGGTTCAGAAACATTTTCAGAAAATGTTGCCCACTTATAAAATCTATTCTAGGCTATTCATAGCTCCAAAAATCATAGGAAAATTCAGACATACTCTAGTAGACCTACTTGAAATTGTAGTTCACTTAATTGGGCATGAAAATGAACATTACTCCAGAATTAATTCTTCTTATTAGAAATTCTTAAGGAATTGTTCTGGAGGAACTGCTCAAGTAAAAGGTATGAATTTTTTATCAAATTACTTTCATGTGACCAGGAACTCACATGTAAATTATCAGCTCAATTTGAGTCTAGAACTCCCTGTTCTTATTCTACCATGCTTATGTATGTGGGAAAATACATAAGAGCATTGTAGACATTATGGAGAACACAATTTTACTCCACATTAGCTGCATTTGGCAAGCTAAATCCCTAGGTAGTATAGAACATGCTGTAAAAGTTTTGAAGCCATTGGAGTTCTTGTTCTTCAGTTGCATTCAAATCTTTTTAGCTCATCTCTTATGGTCATTAGGAAACTTAGTTAGTTAGAAACTAAAACACTAAGACAAATTTAGTTCATTCAAACTTCTTTGCACAACAGAGGCAAACCAAGCCCTTCATGGCATTTCCACACCGCCTCTGTTCGTAAGAAAATCAAGTCTTTAATTCTTTCCATTGCATTCTATGAAACTTGTGCATATACAGGTCATTAGGGTTCACAATGATGGGAATTCGAAGGAGCGATTCATTGAAGTGGATCATACTCCAGAGAATCAAGGTTTGATCAGCAAGGATCACTAACTGCTTATATACTACTACCCTGCAAAACAGGCAAGCTCCGGTTTGCATTTAACCGCTTTTAAGTTTTTACTTTGTATTCACTCTTTCGGTTAAGATTTGAAATGTGCATTAGGTCTAGTGCTTTGATACTCCTCTTGCATGACCAATTAAAGCCTGGAGTATTGGGTAGAGGTCTATTCATCGTGTAGAACTGCCATGCTTAAGTAAGGTTTGGTAGAAGTCGAGTGGTGAGATACTACTCGCATGATCAGAAACAACAGGGCCATACAGGATTGGTTCAGAAATTTGTTAGCAAGTTAAAATTGATACCGGCGGGTTGTAGGGGCAGCAGGACATAGGGCCCTGGGTGCTATAGACCTGTCCGTGTTGGTCAAGGACCGATCCGTATGCGGCCCTGTTGAACAAGTTTGAGTTGTGTACCGGACTCATGCTGGCTATATGGGACCCAGTAAACCGATGTACCTCGGGAAGCTTGTGTTGAGCCTTTTAGGGTCGCCTCAGGCGAGACAGACGGTGTGCAGTATGTGGGTAACATTCTCATGACATTTCATGTCGATAGGTGCACCATGAGAGTGGCTACTGTATGGGGCGGTTTGATCGATTCAACGGGGGTGAAACGGGGGAAAGGCTGCCACGTACGACGTTAGTGATGGTTGCTGTAGGCAACGTCGAGTACCGGCTTACGTGTCATGTAGTCCGGGTGTTATTGATTCGGATCACCGTCGCTCGCGGAAAAAGGACCGAGCATACTTGTTCTCATAGTCATGACATAGTAAGAACTTGCATGAGAAAGGAACTAATCATTATGGCTTGAAGTTTATACTATCTTTGTGATGTATCTTTTATGAGTAGTTAGAGCAAACTCGATTCATTTCCAACATGAGCAAATTACATCGGGGGAAAGCGTTTCTTGTTTGATTGTGGACTCATGATGTGGCATGCCCAAGGTCATTCTTAAATTTCTGCTAGTAACACTTGAAAGTAAGGATTAACAATTAGGCGAGTTTATTATGCATTATGCCATCCTACTTTATGTTATACCCTCATGTAGAGTTTCATGATTAGGTTGGACGGTTAAGTCTTGCTGAGCGTTATGCTCACGGATGCTATCCGAGTTGTTTTGCAGGTATTGACTTCATGAATATGAGAAGGGATGCCGATGAGACTCGGAAACCTCCAAGTGGTTACTCAAGAGCATCCTCGCCGCTGCGGTTTGTTCTCTGTGTTGCTAGTAAGAAACGTCCATGGGCTGGACCACTTCTTTGTTTCTAAGCTAGAAATGAGTCGTGAGAGTTGTAGTCTTCCGATGTAGTTTATTTTGAGATAAGTATTTGTAAAATACTCTTGTACGCTTCCACAAAACAGATTTGTGTAATATGATGTTGTCCTCGACCTGTGAGCTGTTAGGTGTCGCATCGCACGGCACCACCCGAAGCGGTACTCAGGCGAGTGGCACGGCCCCGTGAATGACCAGGTCCGGGCCCTCACAGTGTGGTATCAGAGCTGCGTTGGGAATAGCGCACGGATCGATGATCATATTACGTTAAGAACTTAGGATACGGTGAGATAACGGTTCTAGGCCCACATAAAGACTACTATATTCGCATATTATGAAGGTGGCAACCTAACCTATTTTCTATGTTGGAAAATCGTGCATATCGGGACATTCTATGTCTTGGGGATTGCATGTAAGCACTGTCCACCAGTGCGCACAAGCTGAAGGGTGGAGCCTCACGGGTGGTAGGTAACCCGGCCAGTATGGGTATCCTCTACGACTCTTCATGTCGTTTGGGGTATTCGAGCAACGCCCTTCCCTGCCGTGCTACAGTTTTATTAATCACACCATTAGGTGGATCAAATTAGCTCAAACGGATCTGAAATTTTTATGGTAGCTCAGGGATACTATGGTGAACATCCTGGAAAAATTTCAGAATTTTCCACTAAAGGGTCCTCCAGTTGAAATTCTAAAAAAATTAAACTTTGAAGAATTAATTCTGAAGAAAAGGATTTTCATTAAGTGAAACTTGATTTTCTGGAAAGTACTCAGAGAGCTGAATCCAACAAAATTTGGTTCACTCGATTTGGAGTTTCCTAGCCAAAGTTATGTGGGGTTGAAGTTTGAACTAGAAACTGAAAATAGGAAAAAAGTTTAAATTCCTGCGCGTGGGACCGGTGCTACGTGTCGCCTCCTCAGCGGCTGACACACGGTGCTACGGAGTTTTATGCGCGCAGCCACAAACGATTCAGAGCCGTAATAGATCCCCGCTTTAAATCTCGACTCGCTGACGCATGGGGCCGGGGCTTCTTGAACCTCCCGCCATCCCGCCCTCGGCCGGCGCCCCCCTCACCGGAGTGCTCGCCGGAGGGGCTCTGACGTGCGCCAAACTCCGAGATTTTCACCGCCTCTGCCTAATCCGGCACGGGGAACACGGTGCTGGCTTTAGCTCGACATGACAACAACCGGAACATGGCCGGCGATGAGCGGCGGCTTTGGAAGAACTTCGGCCGTGTCGGCCGGGCTTCCTAGCACCCCAAATGATCAAGCAAAAGGTCATATAGCATCAGTGCATCCTAGGGAAGGTTGTCATGAGCTTGGAAACGGCCCCAACTAGTATGTCACCGTGCGCCCTAGGTCAGAAATCGGAAATACTAGCAAAACTCAAAGAACGTTGGCTACACCCGATGGTTATCCGAAGTTTCTGATCCTATAGACTCGCACGGACGTCTATAATTAGTTCTCTAAGTTAGGTGATGTGTGGTGCGGTGTGTAGCACGAATTTTGTGAAGTGATCCGGCGGCCTCTTTTTGTACACCGGCGCAAAATCATGAAATTCCGGCGACGGCAGCTCATTTCATGTAACAGCCCTGACTTTTGTAATGTTTGATTTCAACTTATGAAACAAAGTTAAGGAGAAGAAAGCCTATATTTGTGTCGCATAAAATGACGAACACACAAATGGACATGTGAGGGAGTAAAACTTTTCTCTAGCCCATGCTCAACACATGTTAACCTAGGGAAAAGTCTTTACTCCCTAAAATGGCACTCAAGTGCACATACTCAATTTGTAGATGATGGAGGCAAAAATTTGAACACCATTTTGAATCTTTTCAAAGGATTCATGTTCAGTTTGTCCAGCGGCCTATATGTGATATCACCGATGCATTCCGCATATATTCAAGAGCCTATGTTTCAAATTTGGAGAAGTTTAGGTTTCATATACTATATATTACAATGAATAAATGAGGGAGGCTGTCTAAAAACAGTGTGTGCTGTCCGTGAATCGGCGAGTCAATCAGGACAGTCCGGTTACCGATATTGAGAACGGCACCGTGACGATTTAACCAAGACATCCCCAATATAATGTCTATCTTCTGCCTATCCAACATAATCAGCGATGTTGGGTATATTTTTCCGCCCAAACACAAAGCTGCTCGGGACACAATCTGATTGGCGGAGATATTTCCTCCCGGTGAACGTATAAGATAACTCGTTGTGGGAGTATTGGTGGATAATTGGTGCTGATCCGTGCATGATTTGCTGATGAAATTGTGGGTTGCACCGGAATCAAAAAGTACAAGCACGGGCATGTTTTTGAGAGCTAACATGCCTGCTAACACCGGTGCTCCCTCCGGGACATCCTCAATAGCAAGATGTTGCACACTCCCGGATTGCAATGCTGTTATGTTGTTTTGAGCAGGTGGCGGCATACCACCTGACGATGATGGCTTTCTGGTGTTCACCAACTTCTCCCGGCATTCCTGCCTAAAATGTCCAGAACAGTGGCAATAAGAACACGGAGGTTTCCCTGGTTCTTCGTTGACTTGGGGTTGAGAAGTTGACGTACTAGGTTGCAGCAATGATGTGACAGGTGTCCTTCGTTGCTGCGGCAAAGTTGTTGCTTCAAGATATGATTCTTGAGCAGGAAATATGTACGGAGTTGATCTCACTGGTGCTTGCCATCCTTCATCGGATGGTGTGGGATACACCCACGGTATTTGCGAGGAACAACTGGTGGGTCTTCTTGCACATCCTCCCGGTCCCTCTTCTCTGCTTGACACTCAAGTGTCGCTTGTTCTTGCAGCAGAGCAGCACTGATCAACTCGGTGTAACTGCCTTGATTGAACAAAGCTAACTTCTCTTTTAGTATGGCACTCAAGCCATAGAAAAAGTAGTCACACATTGCAGCTTCGCTCGTCGCATAAGCAGGAGTATATTGTGCCAGAAGATTGAATCGTCTGACATAATCGAGGATACTCATGTCCCCCTGCTTCAAGTTTCTGAATTCCTGCTGCTGGGCCTTGATAAAACCCATAGGAATGTGACGAGCCTGGAATGCTGCACGAAATTCCATCCATTCCACTTGATGGCCTTCCGGAACGGTGGCGAGATAAGCAAACCACCAATTTCCGGCGGCTCCATGGAGTTGTTAAGCTGCAAATAATGTCTTCTGATATTCGTCACACTCAAACACTCCAAACTTGGACTCCATAACTCGAAGCCACTGATCAGCTTCCACTGGTTCATTGGCTTCCGTGAAAATTGGCGGTTGTGTCGCCAAGAAGTCCAAATAGGCGTTCCGAGGTGGAACGTCCTGTTGTGCACGTTGGAGTAAACCTTGTTGTACCAAGGCTTGGAGTAGTCTTGTGTTATCTTGACTTGACTCGACCATCTGAGCCATGATATCCGCCCATACCGTTGATGGCGGTGCCCCTGGTGGAGTCGAGTCATCACCGTCTCGATGAGAATCTTCAGTCCTACTCGGAGAATGAGTACGCACCATACTGCAAAAGCATAATTTTGAGGGGAGTCACAACTTGATCTAGCAGTATGTGAAAGTATGTAAAACATGAACATGCTAAAACTTTATGAAAGCATAACAATACTTCATGTTTACACATCCTTCTAAAGCCAACAGAAAACCATCCCCATTTGCTGTACAGAACAGACCTTTCTGTACTTAACCCAGATTTGGATCCAGTTACCAGCATTTTCAGAACTCAAGTTGAATACCCAAGTTAAATTTAACTTTAGTATCTTTTCAACGAGTACTCATATGCCCCTAGATCATTTCTGGAACAAAAGTTAGGATTGTTCAAAGTTGACAGAATTTCTGGCGAAAATTTGCCAGCACCTCCTTTGTATGTGGCTGTTTTTATCACAGTTTTACATACAAATGGGGTAAAATTCTGAACAAAACATGAACTACAAAATCGTTGCAAATTTCATAACCTTTCCAACGGTATATTATCAGACCCCTAGAGATTTTTCTACAGAATGTTATGGCCAATTTACAGAAATATCCAGAGAAGGTTGCAGCTGTTCTGTTCTCAGGACAGTTTGCATCCATCAGGACATTCAACCAAGTTGGTGTCGGATTTGGCTCTAGATTTCTACAGAAAAGTTGTAGAGCACTTAATAACCTTTCCAGAAATGTATCAAACACCTCCCTTGGGTCAAGCTATTCAGAGTTATGCTCTGTTAAAGCCCAGAGAATTTCTGTCTGGACAGAGCACTCTGTCTTTGAGATCAAAAGAAGCCTACAAGTCTCTTCTTTGAAACTTAGTTCAAATGAAGAGCTCAGTAACTAATACGTGCTTTATCACATCCATTTTTAGTTTGGAAGTTAGTCATGAATGATTTCTTCATAGGTAAGAATACTATTAAGTGTAGTACGGTGACGATGCACCGTAAGACATATGACGGTACTACGTTGCCTCACCAAAGAAAAACCTAACCGGATTACACCGGCATATACGTATCCTTAGGTGGCACTAAAACGGTCACTCGCAAACGTGTTCTACATGCACTAAGGTTTTCGTGGTTAGTACCTACATAAGCCACACTCAATCATCGGGTTCGGCTGCGCACCGAACCCTGTATCCATAACAGTTTGTACACCCGGCCGTCATCACTTGCCCAGGTGTTCTCAAGCCAAACACGCCTTGAGCTACGTGTTCACATCACGGACCACGTGATGGGGTCTCCCAAATTGCACCACGCACGCCTGGGACGGACGCTGCTCGAATACCCCAAACGACATGAAGAGTGGTAGAGGATACTAAAGCAAGTCAGGTTACCTGCCACCCGTGAGGCTCCACCTTTCAGCTTGTACGCACTGGTGGACAGCGCACACGTGCACCCCCCAAGACATAGACGTCCCGAGATGCACGATTTTCCGACATAACAAATAGGTTAGCTTGCCACCTTCATAATATGCTAATAATAGTCCTTATGTGGGCCTAGTACCGTTATCTCACCGTGTCCTAAGTTTTTGACATAATATGATGCTCAATCCGTACTCTGTTCCCAACGCAGCTCTAATACCAAGTGTAACAGCTCTGATACCAGCTGAGACAGCCAGGACCTCGTCGGGTGGTGCCGTGTAATGCGGCACCCAACAGCACACGGGTTGCGGAAACACATCATATTACATAAATAGTTTGCGGAAGTGTACAAGATTGTTTTACAAATAAGTATATCAGAGTAAACTACAGCAGAAGGCTATCACTCTCACGACTCATATCTAAACTAGCAACAAAGAAACGGTCCAGCCCGCGGACGTTTCTTACTAGCAACACGAAGACAATCTGCAGCGGCGAGGATGCTCTTTGAGTAAGCACTCAGAGGTTCCCGAGTCTCATTGGCACCCCTTCTTATGAGCATTGAGTCAATTACCTGCAAAACAACTCGGATAGCATCCGTGAGCATAACGCTCAGCAAGACTTAACCGTCACCCTAAACATGAAACTCTAAGTGAGGTTATGAACCTGACATAGGATGGCATAAGCATAATTAAACTCGCCTAAAAGTGAATCCTTACTTTCAGGTATTAATTGCAGCATTTTAAGTAACCCTGGGTACGCTACATCGGGAGTCCAAAATCAAACAAGAAACGCTTTCCCCCGATGTAAATTGCTCATGGCATAAAAGAATCGAGTTTGCACTAGCCTATTCATCAAGATCCAATACAACAGTAGTATAATACTTCACATCAATATGATTAGTTCCTTTCTCATGCAAGTTCTTACTATGTCACGACTGTGAGAACAAGTATGCTCGGTCCATTCCGCGAGCGACGGTGATTCGAATCAATAACACCTGGACTACACGACACATACGCCCGTACTCGACGTTGCCTACAACAACCATCACTGACGTCGTACGTGGCAGCCTTTCCCCCGTTTCACCCCCGCTGAATCGATCAAGTCGCCCCGTACAGTAGCTACTCTCATGGTGCACCTGCCGACGTGAGATGTCATGAGAATATTCCCCACATACTGCACACCGGCCGTCCGACTGAGGCGACCCAAAAGTCCCAACGACAGCTTCCCGAGGTACATCGGTTTACTGGGCCCCATATAGCCAGCATGAGTCCGGTACACAACTCAAACTTGTTCAACAGGGCCGCATACGGATCGGTCCTTGACCGACATGGACAGGTCTATAGCACCCAGGCCCCTATGTCCTGCTGCCCCTACAACCTTCCGGTCTCAACTTTAACTTGCTACCTCATTTATGAACCAATCCCGTATGCCCCTGTTGTTCCTGAAACTGCGAGTAGCATCTCACCACTTGACTTCTACCGAACCATACTTAAGCATGGCAGTTGTACACGGTGAAAGACACCTACCCAATACTCCATGGGTCATTTGGCCATGCAAGAGGAGTATCAAACACTAGACCTAATGCACAGTTCAATTCTTAACCGAAAGTGAATACAAAATAAAAACTTAATAGCTGTTAAATGCAAACCGGAGCTTGCCTGTTTTGCAGGGTAGTCGTATATAACCAGTTAGTGTCCTTGCAGATCCACCCTTGACTCTCCGGAGCTTGATCCACTTCGATGAATCACTCCTTTGAGTCCCCTTCGTTGTGGTTCCTATTGAGATGCATATGCACATATTTTATAGAATGTAATGGAAAGAAGTTATGGAATTAATTTCTTAGTACAGAGGTTGTGTGGAAAATCCAAGCATGGCTTGGTTTGCCTCTGTTGTGCAAAGAACAGAAATACACTAAATTGACCTCAAGGCCTTAGCTATACACTAATCATTTTCCCTAATGATCATAATAGACAAGCTGAAAAGATTTGGTTGCAACTTAATAATAAGAACCCCTATGGCCTCAAAACTTTTACAGCAGGTTCTATACTACCTAAGGATTTATCTTGCCAAATTGCAGCTAATGTGGAGTCATATTGTGTCCTCCCCAATTCTCACAATATCTCTTATGTATTCCCACCTATACACAAGTATGGAGAATAAGAATAGGGAGTTCCAGGACTCATCTTGGGCTGATAATTTACATGTGAGTTCTTGATCACATGAGAGTCATCTGGTCCAAAATTCAGCCCTTTTACTTGGGTAGTTCTCCCAGAACAATTCTTTAAGCATTTGTACTCAAAAGAATTAATTCTGTAGTAATGTGCATTTTCATGCCCAATTAAGTGAACTACAATTCCAAGTATGTCTCAGAGAGCTTGCCTAAATTTTCCTATGATTTTTGGAGCTATGGATTGCTCAGAACAGATTTTAGAAGTGGGAAACATTTTCTGAAAATGTTTCTGGACTCTTCTGAACACAGTAGTTTGCATTTAGCAAATTCCTACTCAAATGATATTCAAATGAGCTGAAAATTTGCTAGTTGGTCAAAAATATGCTAAAGAATATTCTGGCGAAATTTGGGGATTTTTGGATAACCCAAACTCCCTCAATAATTCTTTTTCAGAAAAAATTCAAAGAATTTTCCAGAATATAATATTGACTTTCATACAAATCTTATTTCATATTTGGATTGAACTCAGAGATATGAATCCAACCCAATTGGAATCACTCAAATTGGAGTTTTCTACAGGGAGATATGAATTTCGAAAGATTGAGCTAAGTCTGGAATTATTTTCCCATTGAAAATCCGGCTGGACCAGCTTTTTAAACCCCAGCCAATCAGATTGGGGCCTCAGCGGTTCACAGGATTGTACTGCATAGCCACAACCGATCCTAGCCACAACAGATCCTCTTTTTAAACTCTTCAGACACTGACAGCTGGGACCCGCCCGCTCTTCTTCTTCCTCCCGTTGTTTTCCCGCGCCCGCGCTGCCCCTCGCCGGCCCGACGCCGGAGCTCACCGGATCGCCTTCTCCGGCCACCGCCCGAGCTGAGGTTTGCCGCCAGGGCGTTTATGACGTCGAGGAACATATCTGCGGGGTCATCTAGGGTTGCCGGTGACCAGAAACACCCCGGCGACGTGCGGCTGTCTTTGCTGCCTTTCGGCGCCGTCGAACAGGGTTCCTAGTCCTCTAACCAAGCGACAAACACGTGCTACAGCATCAGTGGTTGATCGCCAAGCTCGGCATGGCCCTCAAATGGCCCTGGAATGGCTGCAAACCGGACGTCACCGTGCGGCCGACCGGTTCCGCCGTGATCACACTCGGTAGAGCTCAAAATTCGTGGTTCCCAGTTAATTTCATGCCACGGATGCTAAAGAGGATATGACCGCCGGCTAGTCCAGCTCCTACGTGCAAAGTTTGACGTGCTAAGAATGAATAGGACTGGAGAATTTTGGATTCCCGTATCGAATGTTCAGTTTGAAGCCGCCGGAGCAAAAACTTCGAATTCGCCGGCTACGCTCCACGATTTGCTCCAAGTTTTGGGTGAGAGCAGTAACACAGAAGAATGCTCCTGTGGCCGTGCTTGATCGAGCTTGGAAGCTTCTGTGGAGAGCTGTCCACGTGAAGCCGACCGTCGGTTCTTTTGAGGTCGCCGCGAAACGGTTGATTGAGGGCTCGGGAACGCCGGGACTTGGTGGTTTCTGGGTTGGGGGAAGTGAGCAACTGTTGCGCCTCCGTGTTTAGCCGCTCGGAGGCAGTGGGCGCGATGGTCTCCGCCGGTTTCCCGATCGACCGAGAGCGGACAAGGGAAGAACGGCTGTGCGGCGTTCACGCGAGGGGAGGAGAACAATTGGGTCTTTGCTCAGCCGAGGGCACGATAACGTCAAAGGAAACCGCCTTCGGTGGCCGCGCGTGGGGGGGGGGGAGGCAGCAGGAGGTGTCGGGTTCAGTTCCCTGGGGGCGCGGTGGAACCCCTCGGTGGCGCCCGAGCAGAACAGAAGCAAAGTTCATTTGCTTCATGGTTAAGTTTAAGCCTCCAGCTCACTGCCATGTGGGTCCCATCCCACATTCTAACCCCCAAATATCTTCTCAAAGTGATCCTCTTAATTCCCACAATTCTGAGTTTTAAAATGTGAGTTAGAATTTGAATCCTTCCAATTCAGTTTGAATTTGCTTGCCAAATTTGAATTTGGTTGAAGTTTGCAAATTCTCCTCTTTAACTCTCTTTTGAGTCCACCATACAAATAGAAAGTTGGTGATCAAACTCCTCCCTAAACTTCCAACTATATGGCTGCATTTTTAATCAAAGTCCTCGGCCATCCCATGTGTGAACTTTGACTTTCAAAACTGAATTTTAAACTTACATGCAAAGAGGTATTTAACTCCTTATTGGTTCAACACTTTTAAATAAAAAGGTGAACCTCATGTTGGATATTCAGCCACGTATTACCTCGCATGAAGAAAAAGTTTTAGCAAGTCCCATTTTTCATATCTTTGCCACACATATGAACACAAACCTTAGTTTTTATTCATACACATTTTTGGGACTTTTACACCGTTTTCGACGTTCTACATATGCATGGAAAGATGAGAAGATAGAATTTCCAATGGTTCTGGTCCCACATTAAAATAAGCCAGCAATCATTGGGAGTTGTCGAAACAAGTCAAGTTCAGAGTCCTGTCTGGTGCTGCACCACCGTATTGGGCTTTTGGGCCTTGTATCCCGTATGGGTTCATTAGGGACGCGTCTAAGGGTCTTATGGCTGAACCCTAGCCTTTAAATACTGTAGCCACCGGCCAAATTTGTGGGTTTTGCTTAGATTAAACAATCTCGCCGTTCTACGGTTTGTGAGACCCCAATTTCGCAATTTTCAGATTGCATCTTCATCGTTCTTGCTTGTGTTCTCGGTTGCACCTGCAGGAGTAGCCTTCTTGGGGAGGTCATGCGTGTGAAGCACGGTTGCTAACCAATGGAACAGAGGTGTAGTGATTGCAGGGGTAATTCATGTATGCTGACAGGGCCCGACCTCGAGCACGGGGCCGTGCCGACTCGCCCGGGGATTGCATTGGGTGGTGCCGTGTTATGCGGCACCGAACAGCACACATATAAGGAACCCTGTATTACATAAATCAAAAGCGGAAGCTTACAACTGTTCTTTGTAAATACTTTGCATAAAGTAGCTACAGCGGAAGTCTATAAACAGCTCACGTCGAATATCTAAGAAGCACTCGAGAAGAGGTCCAGCCCGCGGACCCCTCTCGCTAGCAACACGAAGACATGGCAGCGGCTAGGTTCTCCGAGTGTGACATGACACGGAAGTTCCCGAGTCTCACCGGACAACCTTCTTTATAGCGTCGAGGTTTACCTGCAAAACCACTTATATAGCAAGAGTGAGCACAAAGGCTCAACAAGACTTAACCGTCTCTCCTAAGGCATGAAACTCTTCATGAAAGTAACCTAAGACTTAAGCCTGTCATGTGCGAAAAGACTTGCCTAAAAGTTCTTACTTAACTTTCAGGTTTTAGCCATAATAGTAGTGACCTTGTGCCTAGCAACATTTGAACTCCACAATCAAACAAGAAACGCTTTGTTCCAATGTTACTTGTCCCAAGGTGGAAAATAACTTTAGTTTGCTCTATCTCTATTTCAAACATGGTTTTCATGCAATTTACAATTATCATAACAGAATTTAAAACTTTGCAAACTATTTCCACACAACTTGATTACTACGTCACAACACAGGGAGCAAGCGGTAATCAATAACCGCGATGGACGGTGATTCGAATCAAACACTACCCGGATAACTCGACACGTACGCCCGCCTCTGAAGACCCCAATCTGGCGTCCTTCATTACGTCGTATGTGGTAACCTTTCGCAGGACACTAGACTGTAGAACCGGTCACGCCGTCTCAGGCTCATAGGCCTAACGAGACGATGTGGTATGCCTCTACAATCCAGTGAACCTGGTACATCGGTTTCCTGGTTCCCATATATCAGTAAGCATCCGGTACACAACTCAATACCTGCTCCTGGGTGCCGCACACACATCGGTCCTTAACCGACACAGGCAGAGCTACTCGACCAAGACCTCGTCTTGTCGCTGCCTAACCATCCTGCCCGGTCTCATCTTTAGAAACGTAAACTTTAGTTTGCCTCAATTCCGACTACACCCGGATAATCCCGTCTATAACTCGCGAGTAGATTCCAACTACTCGACTTCTACCGGATGTCCTAAGCTAGTTAGCATGGCAATCTTCTACAATGGTGACCCTTTTCTACCCTCAACTCCAGGGTTCATTTGGTCATGCATTTGGAGTGTAAAACATCCTGGACCTAATGCACATACAAACTCTATACCATAAATGAGAACAAAGTAAAAACTTTACAAATAACTTAAATGCAAACCGGAGCTTGCCTTGGTTTTGAAGGTGACTAAAGTCAGAGACGTATCAAGTTAGTTTCTGCTGACTTGAAGCTCAATCCCTGCCTTCTTGCTCCTTGATTCAAGCTTCACTTCTCTTCCACTCTTCCACGTTTAATCACTACACGTTATGAACATGCACATATGTTTAATTGTAAAACTTTTGCTAACAAGTTCTAAAGACAAGTTTGAAACTGGAACTTTGTTTAAGAATTTAAAATGACACTGGAGCTGGTTGTTTGGGTGTGTGTTTAAGTACTATCATCAAGTGAGAAGTGAGGTTCATCACTTGGGTGTTGATTATCTAACTAGTTGAACAGAACACTACTGATACAGGGCTCCAATGGAGCTGGAAATTTTCTTGTGAGTTCCTTGTCACAAGAAAGTCCTCTGGACCAAAATTCAGAATATTTCACTAGGTAGATCACCCAGAACAATTCCCTGAGCATTTAGGCAAAAAGGAATTAATTCTGAATAAATTTGCACTTTCATGCAAATTTAAGTGAACTACAATTTCATACATAGCTCAGGGAGTATGCATGAATGTTCCTAGGATTTTTGGAGCTAAGAAATGCCCAGAACTGAATTTCCAAGTTTTGGAAATTCTCTGAAAATGTTTGTGTATTCATTTGAATACAGAAACTTGAAATCGGAATTACCCTAACTAAATCAACTCTAAATGATCTGAAACTTTTACAGGAGTATCCTAATGTCCTAAAGAATATTATGGCAAAATTTGGGAATTTTGGGATGAACCAAACTCCCTAAAAAATTCTTTTGCTGAACAGTTTTAAAGAATTTTCCAGAATTTTCTATTGGTTTTCATGCAAATTGGGTTGCATATTTGGATATAGTTTTTCATCCTGAATCCAAACCAATTTGAATCACTAAATTTGGAGCTCTCTAGCAAAAGTTATGAGGTTCTAAAGTTTGAACTAAATCTGGAAATTCAAACTAATCGGGAAATATTCAAACTCTGACTGTGGGTCCATCCTACACGTGTCGGCTGCGGGAACTGAGCCACACGGGGCCACAAGACCTTTCCCGCGACACCACACTGGATCCCGGGGCCGCAGCGGATCAACAATTTAAAATACCGTCACTGACATGCGGGACCCGCCGGACCTTCTTCCTCCTCGGGCCGTTTTCTTCCCAGCCGTCTCCCGGCTCGGTACTTGCCGCCCGGGGGTTTTCAGGGACGAGCAACCCACTGGTGCGGTGCTCTAGGTTCGACGGTGGCCGGAAGTAGGCCGGCGACGTGCGGCTGCCTCGGGAGAGGTTCGGCACCGTCGCCCGGCGGTCCTAGCCCGCCAAGCTCTCGGGTTTTTGGCTCTACAGGATCCTTGGAGGCTAGGGAAGCTCGGCGAAAGCTCAACCAAGCATGACAAAGCGGCTACTCGGCTTTCACTGTGCGCCTGAATAGTAGTGCCGGTTTTGTGCTCGGAGAACATCAAAATACGTCGCCTCTCGTCGGCTTCCGGCTGGGTTTCAAAAGAGGAGATCCCCGCCATCTAGCTTAGCTCCTCTGTGCCTAATTTCGTGACCAAAGATTGAGGACAGAGGGAGAATTTCTAGATTTCGTACCGGAAGGTCGGGTTGCGGCCTCCGAAGAAAAATTCCCAAATTGGTTCTCGGTGATTCACAGCTCGACTGGAGGCTTGGGGTGAGCAGAAGGGTTCACCAGCGCGTCCGGGGGTGGCCTTGCTTGGGCATGGAAGTGCCTGGGTTAGGCTGTCCACGAGCACCCCAAGCCGCTGTGAGGTTAAGTCGCCGCGGCGACGAGCCAATTTTGAGTCGGGGAGGCAGCAACTCGCTGGACACTGTGCTTAGGAGGTGGAGGACGAGCTCACAGCGTGGTTTCTCGGCTTGGCTGGCCTCTGCACGCTCGGTTTTTCCCGGCTCCCGATCGATAGCCCGAGGCGGCAGCGTTCTCGGTCTTTTTGTCGTGCGAGGGAAAACCGACTCAAGGGCCTCCGTTCGGTGGGCGAACTGATCCCTTCACACGGCGCTGAAAGCACGTAGCGGGAGGTGGCTCCACGGGGAGGTTCCGGTGCGGCTCGGTGACGCCAGTGCGTTGATCGAGTTCGTGTCTACCCGAGAGTAAGACTTAGGCAGTAAGTTTTGATCTCCCCTCTCAATGACAACTGGGGCCCACAGCTCCTCTCAGCCCCAAAAGATCTCCAACTTTTGACACCTTGCAAATTCAGCTATGAGGGATCCAAATTCAAAAGCCATTTGGCCATTTGACAATCTGTGCCACAGTTTTAAATTTAAATTCAAATTTGGAATAAATTTACAAGCCCCTTTGATATATCTGTCAAAGCACTTCCAAATTTTCCCAAAGTTTGCCTTCCCCACAATTTGAACCTGAAGAATTCAATTATGCCCTCTGATGCTTCAATTGGCCATTGCACATACAACTTCGTAAACAACAGTTTGAATTTCCTCTTTTGAAAATGCCCTTCTTCTTTTTGAAGTGACCCTATTAATTCAAACTTGATTCAAAGCTTTATTGCACATGCCAACACTTTCATGAGTAAACAAAAATTTTTGCAAGTCCCATTTCTTGTATTCAAACTCAATTTATTCATAGCTCAAGTTTTCTATTTACAGGTTTCGGGACTTTTACATTCCTCCCCCCTTAAAAAGAATCTCGTCTCGAGATTCATGATTAAGGACAATGTGGAGAGGACAACTACTCAACATAAGCCTCTAACAACTCCGGGTGATTGCGTTGCAAATACTCCTCTCTTTCCCATGTAGCTTCCTCGGACGTGTGATTTTCCCATAGCACTTTGAAAAATCGCAACGTCCGATTTCTTGTTTCGCGAGTCTTCTCATCAATTATCCGGGTTGGTCGCTCAACATAAGTGAGGTCCGGCTTCAAATCTGCTATGTCTCCCATGAGAACCTCCGTTGGAACTTTCAAACACTTCCGCAACTGAGATATGTGGAAGACGTTATGAACTCCGGCTAAGGCTGCCGGCAGCTCCAAACGGTATGCTACGGGTCCACGGTACTGTTCTAGCTTGTTCAACAGGCCCGCACACGGCTCGGTCCTCAATCAACACAAACGGAGCTACAGCACACAGGCCCCAATGTCCTGCTGCCCTTACTCTCCGCTCGGTCTCATCTTTCTTGCCATGTGTATCATGTGCTATCTCTACCCGAGTCGAGTGCCTCTAGCCTATGCTCGCGAGTAGTTCCAACTACTCGACTTGTACCGAATCCTACACTATCTTAGCATTGCAGTAGCTAACGGGGTTTGAAATCCTAAACCCAACTCATGGTTTTCTTGGTTATGCAGTTGCGTTTCCAAACAAGACTCTAATGCAAGGAATAAAGTAATCAAGTATGTGCTCAAAACAATAAAAACTTGTAAAAGGTTAATGCAAACCGGAGCTTGCCTTGCTGCTCTTGGTCATAGGCTAGTTGTTCCTCCGGAGTAACGAAGTCTAGGACTTCGGGTTCCTCCTCGACCTTAGCGACTACATGATAGAAGCAGTATATGTATTAATTTAAATGCATTTGTATTAACTTTTAAACTTGTGAAGTCTACAACTCTTTCTAGACAAGCCTAATGACTGTGAAACTTTTACTGTGACTTGGTTACAACCTAAACAGAGACTTGGTCAAGTTTTAGTTGCAGCAAAGCTCATTTGAGCCCTCCACAATTAATTATGTACTTGACCTTAATGGAAGGCTTTTAGGGTATTCTAAGGATTTTCATGAAACAAACTATGACTTTCTGAAAACTAGATTTTCAGAGGGTTTTAATGGAGTTGGTCTCACTTAATTTGAAGGTTCCTAGCTAAAGATATGAGCTAAACAATTTCAGAGAAAATTCTGAAAATGTTTCTGAACATTTTCTATTTTCTCTGGAACAGTTTCACTAATCACACCATTAGGTGGATCAAATGAGCTCAAATGGGTCTGAAATTTTTATAGTATTTCAGGGATATTTTGGTGAACATCCCAGCAAAATTTCAGGATTTTCCTCCACAGGATTCGCCAGTTAAAATTCCTAACAGTTTAAATTTGAGGAATTAATTCTGGAGAATTAAGGGTTTTCATGAGTTGAAACTTGATTTGCTGGAAAGTGCTCAGATAGCTGAATCCAACAAAATTTGTTTCACTCGATTTGGAGCTTCCTAGCCAAAGTTATGAGGATTTGAAGTTTGGAAGAATTCTGAAAATCGGGGAAAAGTTTAAATCTCGCGGGGGCCCGCGAGGACACGTGTCGAGCGCGGCGGTGTCCGGCACACCGGGGCTCACAGGGTATTTGCGCGCCAGCACACCAGATCCCGACCGCAGCACGATCCCGATTTAAAATATCTCCCGCTGACAGCTGGGGTCCACCCCTTCGTCAACCTCCCGACGCCCGTGCTCTGCCTCCGAGGAGCCTCGCCGGAGAGCTCGCCGCCGGCTTCTGTAAAGCTCCAAACTTCACGATTCTGGCTGCCCCTGCCTATTTCCACTCGGGGAACAGGATTCTGGGGTCAGCTCGTCATGACAACGGCCGCCACCTGGTCGGCGACGAGCCGCAACCTCGGAAGAACTTCGGTCGCGTTGTCCACCCTCCCTAGCACCTCCCCCGATCAAGCTAAGGGTCGTCGAGCATCAGTGGACCATAGGAAAGGTCGATATGAGCTCTACGGAGCTCGGGAAGGGCTGTGTTAGGCTGTCACCGTGCGACCTAGGCCGGAAATCGGGATTTCTACTAAAACTCGAAGAACAACGGTTTCCCTCCACGGTTCTTCGTGGTTCTTGATCCTATGGATCCGCACGGGCTACTAGAAGTGATCCTCTCCATGAGAGGATGAGTGATGCAGTGTGGTTTACGAATTTCTCAGATCAGTACTGACCTCACTTTTGCACACCGTCGCAAAAATATGAAATTCCGGCCGGAGCGGTGCTTGTCACGCCGCCGGAGCTTGCGGAAAAGAGAGAGGAGTTGAAGGCGAACCTCTTTGCTGTTTACAGCTCCCTGAACGGTGGGCTGTGGTGGCCGGAAAGGTGGTTCCCGCAGCGGCGGCTCGAGCTGCAACGGCAGGGCAAAGATCGCCGCGGTGGAGCTCGGAGAAGGCTGTGCAGGGTCTGGAACCGATGCGAAGGTGTCGAAGATGGCTTGGCGCACCCGGTGCTGGTCTCAGATCACCGAGAGGGTCAATGGATCGGCCGGGCAATGAGGAACCGAAGGTTTGCTCGGGCGGCGAGGTGTTTCGGCGTTTTGAGTGAAAATGCGGCGAGGCAGCGATGGGAGGCGTCGGTCACCGCTCGGGCAGGTAGATAAAGACCCAGGGAGTCGGTTCAGCGACCGTGGGCGGCAAGCAGGTGGTGGCGCGGCGGCCTCCCCTCGGTGGCGCTCTCGGGAGAAGCTCGGGGACCCGAGTGCTGAAAGTCCACTCGGTTGATCTCCTTCAGTGGCTGACATGTGGGTCCCACTGCCAATTTTAACCTCTGAAATTTACTCCTAATCACTGTTGTAAACAGTGAGTCCCAAAATACCCATGGTGATTCAAATTATTCACCCATGAGCCATTTGAATTGAGTAGAATTCAAATGGGTTTTGATTTGAATGAATTTCAGCACAAGTTCAGTTTTGAATTCAAATAAAGTTTGAATTTGTCCCACTTAGCTCATGTCAAGATCAACTCCAAATGGAGTGAAAATTGGTGTGTGAGCTCACAAAAATATGCTGAATAAGAATCTGCCTCCCACTTTTAAATTCATGGGATAAAACAGTTTGAATTTGAATATGGTTTCAAACTGCCCTCTTCCTAGCTATACCCAAAATGACCTCAAAAAGGTTTTGAATTTGGGTGAAACTTGGCATGGACATCCTTAGCAATGTGTAGGAGTTTTCATATGTCCAGCCCACCTATATCACATGTGGGAAATACCACTTTTGCAATATGTGAGTTTGTTCTCTAATGAACATGCATGTTGATGGTGGTTACCTGCTCTTCTTTTGTGTTCATCATCTTTCCTCAAATGAGGTGTGTGGTGTGGTGATGAACACTTCAATTATGTGTCAAAAACTGAGGCCCTTACATTCCTCCCCCTTAAAAGAATCTCGTCCCGGGATTATAAGGTGAAAATGAGAGAGAGGACGGTGGAAAATTACCGGATATGCGACGTGAAAAAGTTGGGGTAGTTGGTGCGAAGAAATTCTTCGCTCTCCCATGTCGCTTCGTCCATGGAGTGATTACTCCATAGAACCTTGTAGAACCACAACTTACGGTTGCGTGTGGTTCGGACCTTTTCATCGATAATCTGCACCGGTTCCTCCCAATAGGTGAGATCCGGTTGCAGTTCTTCAATGTCTTCCAGCTGAACGGTAGTTGATAGCTTGAGACACTTCCTCAGCTGGGAAATGTGAAAGACGTCGTGCACATTGGAAAGTGCTTCTGGTAATATTCAGCCGGTATGCCACCGATCCACATCTTTCGGTAATCTGGAATGGACCGATGAATCGGGGTGCCAACTTTCCTCTCACCCCAAATCTGTTTACGCCCTTCATTGGAGACACCCGTAGATATACATGATCCCCGACTTCAAATTGTAGTGGGCGTCTTCTTCAGTCCGCATACTGTTTCTGACAGGATTGGGCGGCTTTTAGGTTTGCTTGAATCAGTCGAACCTTCTCTTCCGCGTTGTTGACAAGGTCAATCCCGAAGGTAACCCTTTCGCTAGACTCACACCAGTTCAATGGTGTGCGGCATTTCTGTCCGTATAGAGCCTCGTAGGGATCTTGATGCTGGCTTGGTACCCATTGTTGTACGAGAACTCGGCTAACGGCAAGTGATCATCCCAATTCTTGCCGTGGTTGATAGCGCAAGCTCGTAGCATGTCTTCTAAAATTTGATTTACCCGCTCGGTTTGTCCATCCGTCTGCGGGTGGTATGCTGAACTACGGATAAGCTTCGTCCCCAAGGCAGCGTGTAGCCGCTCCCAAAAACGGGACACAAATAAAGTGCCCCGATCCGATATGATGGTACGGGGTACGCCGTACAAGCATAGGATCCGTGAGATGTACAGTTCAGCGTACTTCTTGGCGTTGTAGTTGGTGTTGACCGGGATGAAATGGGCAACTTTGGTAAGCCGATCGACGATCACCCACACAGAATCATGTTTTTTGCAAGGTGGTTGGTAAACCGACGATGAAGTCCATGCTCACATCCCCCCATTTCCAGGCAGGAATGCCCAGTGGTTGCAGCAGTCCCGGTTTCGGCATGTGGTCTGCCTTCACCCTTCGACATGTATCACACTCGGACACGTATTTTGCATTCTCTCGCTTCATCCGTGTCCACCAAAACTTGCTTCTGAGTTCTTGATACATTTTGTTGCTGCCGGGTGAATAGAAAATTTTGATAAGTGAGCCTCATCAAAAATTTTCTTCCGTAATTCCGGGTTATGGGGTACGACGATCCGGTCCTTGAACCATAGGACGCCGTCTCCGTCCTTCCGGAAACATTTCAGCTCCCCACTGTCTACACGTCTCCGCAAATGTGACATGACCTTGTCATTCTTCTGGGCTGCCGCTATCTCTTCACGGATGGTGGGTATCAAAGCTATGCTGTAGAGAGCTCCATGTGGAATCACATGCAGTGGTGGTTCGCTCTCTTCCAACGGTGTGATGGTCAAATTGTTGACGTGTGACTTGCGGCTCAGCGCATCTGCCACTACGTTTTCCTTGCCCGGATGATAATAGATCTCTATTTCGTAATCCTTTATCAATTCTAACCATCTTTGTTGCCTCATGTTCAGCTCCTTCTGAGTGAATATGTACTAGAGGCTTTTGTGGTCGGTATATAGATGTACAAGGTTACCGAGTAGGTAGTGCCTCCACATTTTTTGTGCAAGTACCACGGCAGCGAGCTCCAAGTCGTGGGTTGGATAATTCTGCTCATGGTTTCTAAGCTGCCGTGATACATACGCGACCACTCTTCGGTCTTGCATCAGCACACATCCGAGCCCAAAGCCGGATGCATCGCAGTACACATCGAACGGTTTTGTTGTGTCTGGCTGCGCCAAAACCGGTGCTGATGTCAGGTGCTTAACTAAAGCCTTGAATGCTGCTTCACATGC
Organism: Neostapfia colusana; assembly: GCA_030760725.1. Classification (NCBI taxonomy): domain Eukaryota; kingdom Viridiplantae; phylum Streptophyta; class Magnoliopsida; order Poales; family Poaceae; genus Neostapfia; species Neostapfia colusana. The sequence goes on along the minus strand of JASWHV010000008.1, from coordinate 44,300,379 downwards.
TGGACTCCAAACATATTTGGTAGCCTTCTTCAGCAGCTCAGTCATTGGCTTGGCAATCTTCGAGAAGTTCAGAATGAACCTCTGATAATATCCCGCAAGTCCGAGGAAACTCCGTACCTCATGAACATTTCTCGGGGGTTTTCAATTCAGCACTTGAATGATCTTGCTCGGATCTACAGCGATACCCTCCGCTGAGATGATATGCCCGAGGAAAGGCACTTGCCATATCCAGAACTCGCATTTGCTGAATTTCGCGTATAACTTGTGATCCCGCAGCCGTTGCAAGACTATACGCAGATGTTTCTTGTGATCTTCCTCCGACATGGAATATACCAGGATGTCGTCGATGAAGACCACGACAAACTTGTCCAGCTCCGGCATGAATACCGAGTTCATTAAGTACATGAAGTGAGCTGGAGCATTGGTGAGGCCGAAGGACATGACCAGGTACTCATAAAGTCCGTACCTTGTCTAGAATCTGATGGTACCCGGATCTTAAATCCATCTTGGAAAAGATCTTTGCTTCGACCAACTGATCAAACAACATGTCGATCCGTGGCAACAGGTACTTGTTCTTGATGGTTACGGCATTTAATGGATGATATTCCATGCAAAGCCGTAACGTCTCATCCTTCTTCTTGACAAAAAATGCCGAACAGCCCCATGGCGTGGAGCTCGTCCTAATAAAACCCTTCTCCAGAAGGTCCGTGAGCTGAGTCTTCAGTTCAGCCAACTCCTTAGGCGCCATCTTGTACGGCCTTTGGGATATTGGCATGGTTCCCGGTGCAAGTTCAATCTTGAACTCCACCTCTCTATCAGGTGGCATCCCCGGCAAATCATCCGGGAATACGTCAGGGAATTCTTGGACCACTGGAATATCTTCCAATCTGATGGTTGTGGCTTGATAGACACTTGGAAGTTTTATTTCTGGACTGTCCAGAAATAATGAGTGAGAACCGTGCACCTCCGAGTTTAAGTGCACGACTCGACGGACGGTGTCTAAAACAGCGCCGTGGCGGGTTAACCACGACATCCCTAGGATGACATCGACCTTCTGTCCCTCTAAGATAATGAGAGACGTGGGGTACACTCTACCCGCTAAGCATAATGGTGCTTTGGAAACCATTACGCTTGCTGAAATCTTCAAACCCGGTGAACAAATTAGATATGGACTATCGGTGGGTAGTATTCGCAAGCTGTGTTTAGCAATGAAAGCTTGGCTAATAAAATTATGCGTGGCGCCTGAATCAAACAGTACTATAGCGGGATGCTGGTGGAGTTGGAACTTATCCGCAAGGATTGGCTCACCCTCCGGCACGTCCTCAATGGCAAGCTGGTGGACGGTGTCGGGCCTAGGGTTTGCCCGCCGCGCATTAGTAGGGTTCCGGGGTTGATTCCGCCCCGGAAACTGCGGTGCCACTCCGCCGCCTTGCCTCTCCGGGCAACTGCTTGCGAAGTGTCCTGGACGACCACACTTGAAACATGTGGCCGCTGCTGGTGTAGAGCTCGGGGGACGAAAGCCCGGCATGCGCTGCTGAGGTGCATACGCACGCGGCATCGCCCGCTGCTGTTATTGTTGCGGAGGTGGTACTGGCAGTGCCGGCCTGAATGCCGGTGAAGAGTACGGCCGACTGCGGAACGGCATCGACCGCGGTGGTGGCTGCCAGCGTGGACCTGATGGTGGGCGATTCACCATCCGAAACTTCTGAGAAGGACCGCCTCCTTCTCCGCTGCTCTGCGGCACGCTTCGCTTCCTCTCCGCCGCCGCTAACTCCTTGCCGGAGTCCTCCTGAACAATCACAGCATCAATGATATCGTTGAGGCTGCCGCGATTGAACATCGCCAACTTGTCCTTCAGGAGCGGGTTAAGCCCCTGGTAAAAGTGGTCCCGCCGCTTCTCGTCTGTATCTGCGTGATACGACGAGTAGAGCGCGAGATCGTTGAACGCCCTGGAATATTCCAGCGCATTCTGGCTCCCTTGTTGCAGGTGTAAGAACTCCTGCGTCTTCCTCTTCATCAAACCTGGCGGTATGTGATAGGCCCTGAAGGCCGTCCGGAACTCCACCCAGGTCATCACTCGGTCGGTGGGCTGTGAAGCACATAAGTTGGCCCACCACGCGCTCGCGGATCCTTGGAGCTGCTGGACCGCGAATTGAGTCTTGCGCTGCTCGCTTATCTGGAGCAGCCCGAACTTCATCTCTATGGCACGGAGCCAGTTGTCCGCGTCAAGTGGTTCATCCGCCCTTGAGAATACCAGGGGATGAGTCGCCAGGAAGTCGGAGTAGGAGCTCTGTCGGCGCTCCTCACGATCTTGACGTCTCTCTGGGCGAGACGTATTGGCGATAAGCGTTTGCAGCAACTCCGTGTGCTGCTGATGTGAACCCGCCATTGCCGCGACGATGTCGGCCGATGTAACCGTTGGCAGTGGCGGTGGCGGTGTTTACTGTTGCTGTTGCTGCTGCTGTCCCGAGGAGTCCTCGGGAGGTGGTTGGGAGGTCTCTCCCCCTTGGCTAGCACCCCCAACATCAGGGTTGGCACGAGTACACGTCATTCTGCAATTCAAAACAGCAGCAATTAGCACATGTCTTACTTAAAATTCCATAAGCAACAGTAGGTACTGAAGTGACACATGATTAATTTGCACAACATTCACATATATTGATAAAGCATAAACTTTATACAAGATACATTATTCTCGGGTCTCCGAGAAGTCGTGCTCATGTCGTCACCACCTATACATACGCTACTGTCTACACGACATGTCACCGATTACAAAAGTTGGGTTACGCTACCCTAGCTGCCCTACTTGGCAACCGTAACCCCCTACTCGGAGTAGAACTCGACCTCCTGTGGGTCGTCCTCCTCCGGTACCTCTGCTGGTGGCTCTGGATCTACCACCTCTTCTCCCATCCCGGGTTCTCTCATTGCTGGAAGGCCCAAGACCACCGGTATGCCCAATACCGGAGGTACGAGGTCCTGCAAAGCATGCACCTCGTCCATAGCCTGGTTATAATCTTCTTCCCAGCCTTGCCCTTCCTCAATAGCGTCATCCCGCTCTTGAGTAAGTTCCTCGTTCTGCTGGGTCAAATTTTGTACCAGTTCTTGTAACGCCGTGATGTCAACACGGCTTTTTCTCTTCGCCTTCTTCAGACGATGCAACTGATTATGCTGTTCATTCAGTCGCTTGATCGTCGGAAGGAACACATTGCGGAGTGCGCTGTGAGCACTCTCGAAATGGTCTCTACGGCTCGTGCTCTCCTTGAGCTTTGTGGCGAGATGCTCCGTATGAACATCTTGGCTGTCCATCACGGCGTTTCCCGCCCTCATCTGGAGGCTGATATTTGCCTCCGCGGGGTTGTACCTTGGGCAACTCGGGTCCGTTGCCTCCAGGTACCTTTCTTCCCACACATGCTGAGCCCGTCCCTCCACCGGAACAAGCGTGTATGGAGTGCCCTCCATAGCCTGCACGTGTAGTTGGCAGAAACGTGACATGGTGTCACGGGCTGCCACTTGCCACATCCCTTCCGGTTGTCTTCCTCTCACCGTGACGGTGAACGGCACCCAACCGGGTGGCGTAGGTCCTGCAGGGACTTCGAAATGGATCGTCCACGTCTTGTTCCCCTCTTCGCCTTCTTCCTTGGCGAAGTACTGTGGCATCTGGTTATATCCGAAATATTGAAGCATCTGCCTCAATGTTTCCGGATAACCACTGTGGTGAGAACAGTGGGATACCACCCACCCGTTCTCCAACTGTTTGTCTGCTGTCATCTGTAAAAATATATTTGAGAAATGTCAAATATTTATTTAAACAGTAAATCACTGAGTTATAACATAAGGCATGTCATTGAACCCATAAAACTTGGAAACATAGTTCAAATTTTAAACAAATTTGACTGCTGATCTGCTGTTCCCATGACAGCCCTGACCAGTTTCCATTTCAACCTGATTTAGGCCATGTTAAAGGCAAAACTAGTTCTGGAGCTCTACATCAAAGTTAAAGCTAACTTCAATAGATTTCCAGAAAGTATTTGCTTGGCCTAACATCTGTCCTGGTTCAAAAGTTATGAGATGTCAAAGTTAACAGAATTTCTGGAGAAAACTGGACAGCACCTCCCTGCTTTAGGTACTGATTTAATCCAAGAATCCCAGTTAATTATGTTCCTAATCTGACAAAACTTTCTGTTACAAAGTTGCAACCCATCTCATAAGCTTTCCAGAACTACCCCACTTTATATTTTTGGATTTTGATGCAGGAAGTTATGTTCAATTTACAGAGAGTTTACAGAGAGTGTTTGCTCTGCCCTGTTTTCTGGACAGTCCCAACTCTACTGTATTTTTCGAGTGGTTAAGAGATGAAACACCTCTGGACCTCAACAGAAATGTTGTAAAGCTCCTCCAAAGCTTTCCAGAAATGTATCATATGACCCCAACCTTGAAAGAACTCAACCTCTAACCTCTGATTAACTTTAGCCTGGATTCGGCTGAAAACAGAGTGCTCTGTCCTTAACAACCTATAAGTTGAAAACTTGTTAACTTTGAATATCTTGTTCAAGGGAAGGAGTTACATCAAGTTTTACTACTTTAGATCAAAACCTTCAAGTTTTTAAATGATGTTGTTCATTTAATGGGGTGTGACGTCCATGCGTCACCAGATTATGTCGGTACTACGTCCTCACAAAGAAAAACATATACCGGACTTAGCCGGCTTCGTTATTTCAGTGGCACTAAACGTCACTCGCACATGGATACTACAGTCTACCGTTTCGTGGTCAGGCTACCTGCAGAAACTCAAACAATCATCAGACTCGGCTGCACACCGAGCCCGGAATCCATACAGTTCGTACCACCGGCCGTCATCACTCGCCCGGATATTCTCAAGCCAAACACGCCTTGAGTTACGTGTTCACGTTTCAGACCACATGACGGGGTCTCCCAAATTGCACCACGCACACCAGGGATAGACGTTGCTCGAATACCCCAAACGACATGAAGAGTCGTAGAGGATATCAAAGCGGGTCGGGTTACCTGCCACCCGTGAGGCTCCACCCTTCAGCTTGTGCGCACTGGTGGACAGCGCTTACGTGCACCCCCCAAGACATGAAGCGTCCCGAGGTACACGATTTTCTGATATAGACAAATAGGTTAGTATGCCACTTTCTATATGCTAATAATATCTTTATACGGGCTACTAATTCGTTCCTCACTGGATTTTTGAAAACGACGACCTTTGTAGTGCGTTAAACCTCAAGCAAGCTCTGATACCAACGCTGACACGACCCCACGGTCTTGTCGAGCCAGGATCACGCTGAGGGGTGCTGCGTTGCACAGCACCGGATAACACACGTCAAAGGTACAAAGCGGAAGCGGAATTTTATTACATAAACAGGTTTATGAACATGTTTACATCAAAATAAGTTTAGTCTACGCTCGCGGGCATAGACTACGCATCAAGTCCACGTTCAGCCCTCGAACGTGTCCTTGCTAGCACACACGCACACTAACTCTGCGGCGTGCACGACTCCCACTCGACGGGGTTCCCCTCCTGGTGTTCCGTCTCCTCTTCGTGAGTCTCTTCCTCATAGAACCCTGCAAAAGCTTCAAACACAAGCAGTGAGCACGAAGGCTCAGCAAGTCTGACCCGTCTCACCTAAACATGGAACTTCTACATGAGGAGTGATGGGTACATGAGGTTAAACAATTTGCAAAGTACTCGTCTAATTATTGGGACCTTACTTTCAAGTTTTAGCAGCAGGTTGTGGAGAACCTTACGCTAAGGCACATGAGAGAGCCGCAATCAAACAAGAAACGCATTTCTCTCATGTACTTTGCCCAAAGTTGAAAAGAACTTTAGTTAGCTCTAGACTACAGCAAATCATTAACAATCAAGTCCATCTTTCAATCAGCAACATTTTAACATGTAACTAGCCTGTTCTTTCTACGTCACGGTACAGTGAACAAGTGGTACTCACTGACCGCGAGGGACGGCAATTATAATCAATTTACACCTGCAGGGTTACCCGAACAACCCGTCACGTACGCCCGTACTCGATGTTCCCTACAACAACCATCACTTACGCCGTATGCATCTACCTTTCGCCCGTCAGCCAAATATTGAACCGGTCCCATCGTCCCGAGCAAGAGGTCTCTGCACGCGCATCTCAGTGCCGCCAGCCGATTTACACCTCAAGCTCTCAACCTACCCTCTGAACGACGGGCAATGCCTCAATACCCAGCAACCCGAGTTACATCGGTTTCCCGGTTCCCATATAGCCGGTAGGTCTTCGGTACTGTTCTAGCTTGTTCAACAGGCCCGCACACGGCTCGGTCCTCAATCGACACAAGCGGAGCTACAGCACACAGGCCCCAAAGTCCTGCTGCCCTTACTCTCAGCTCGGTCTCATCTTTCTTGCGATGTGTATCATGTGCTATCTCTACCCGAGTCGAGTGCCTCTAGCCTATGCTCGCGAGTAGTTCTAACTACTCGACTTGTACCGAATTCTACACTATCTTAGCATTGCAGTAGCTAACGGGGTTTGAAATCCTAAACCCAACCCATGGTTTTCTTGGTTATGCAGTTGGGTTTCCAAACAAGAATCTAATGCAAGGAATAAAGTAATCAAGTATGTGCTCAAAACAATAAAAACTTGTAAAAGGTTAATGCAAATCGGAGCTTGCCTTGCTGCTCTTGGTCGTAGGCTAGTTGTTCCTCCGGAGTAACGAAGTCTAGGACTTCGGGTTCCTCCTCGACCTTAGCGACTACATGATAGAAGCAGTATATGTATTAATTTAAATGCATTTGTATTAACTTTTAAACTTGTGAAGTCTACAACTCTTTCTAGACAAGCCTAATGACTGTGAAACTTTTACTGTGGCTTGGTTACAACCAAAACAGAGACTTGGTCAAGTTTTAGTTGCAGCAAAGCTCATTTGAGCCCTCCAAAATTAATTATGTACTTGACCTTAATGGAAGGCTTTTAGGGTATTCTAAGGATTTTCATGAAACAAACTATGACTTTCTGAAAACTAGATTTTCAGAGGGTTCTAATGGAGTTGGTCTCACTTAATTTGAAGGTTCCTAGCTAAAGATATGAGCTAAACAATTTCAGAGAAAATTCTGAAAATGTTTCTGAACAGTTTCACTAATCACACTATTAGGTTGATCAAATGAGCTCAAATGGGTCTGAAATTTTTATGGTAGTTAAGGGATATTTTGGTGAACATCCCAGCAAAGTTTCAGGATTTTCCTCCACAGGATTCTCCAGTTACAATTCCTAACATTTTAAACTTTGAGGAATTAATTCTGGAGAATTAAGGGTTTTCATGAGTTGCAACTTGATTTTCTGGAAAGTGCTCAGAGAGCTGAATCCAACAAAATTTGGTTCACTCGATTTGGAGCTTCCTAGCCAAAGTTATGAGGATTTGAAGTTTGGAAGAATTCTGAAAATCGGGGAAAAGTTTAAATCTCGCGGGGGCCCGCAAGGACACGTGTCGAGCGCCGCGGTGTCCGGCACACCGGGTCTCACAGGGTATTTGCGCGCCAGCACACCAGATACCGGCCGCAGCCCGATCCCGATTTAAAATATCTCCTCTGACAGCTGGGGTCCACCCCTTCGTCAACCTCCCGACGCCCACGCTCTGCCGCCGAGGAGCCTCGCCGGAGAGCTCGCCGCCGGCTTCTGTAAATCTCCAAACTTCACGTTTCTGGCCGCCCCTTCCTATTTCCACTCGGGGAACAGGATTCTGGGGTCAGCTCGTCATGACAACGGCCGCCACCTGGTCGGCGATGAGCCGCAACCTCGGAAGAACTTCGGTCGCGTTGTCCACCCTCCCTAGCACCTCCCCCGATCAAGCTAAGGGTCGTCGAGCATCAGTGGACCATAGGAAAGGTCGATATGAGCTCTACGGAGCTCGGGAAGGGCTGTGTTCGGCTGTCACCGTGCGACCTAGGCCGGAAATCGGGATTTCTACTAAAACTCAAAGAACAGCGGTTTCCCTCCACGGTTCTTCGTGGTTCTTGATCCTATGGATCCGCACGGGCTACTAGAAGTGATCCTCTCCGTGAGAGGATGAGTGATGCAGTGTGGTTTACGAATTTCTCGTCAGTACCGACCTCACTTTTGCACACCGGCGCAAAAATATGAAATTCCGGCCGGAGCGGTGCTTGTCACGCCGCCGGAGCTTGCGGAAAAGAGAGAGGGGTTGAAGGCGAACCTCTTTGCTGTTTACAGCTCCGTGAACGGTGGGCTGTGGTGGCCGGAAAGGTGGTTCCCGCAGCGGCGGCTCGAGCTGCACCGGCAGGGCAAAGATCGCCGCGGTGGAGCTCGGAGAAGGCTGCGCAGGGTCTGGAACCGATGTGAAGGTGTCGAAGATGGCTTGGCGCACCCGGTGCTGGTCTCAAATCGCCGAGAGGGTCACTGGATCGGCCGGGCGATGAGGAACCGAAGGTTTGCTTGGGCGGCGAGGTGTTTCGGCGTTTTGAGTGAAAGTGCGGCGAGGCAGCGATGGGAGGCGTCGGTGACCGCTCGGGCGGGTAGATAAAGACCCAGGGAGTCGGTTCAGTGACCGTGGGCGGCAAGCAGGTGGTGGCGCGGCGGCCTCCCCTCGGTGGCGCTCTCGGGAGAAGCTCGGGTACCCGAGTGCTGAAAGTCCACTCGGTTGATCTCCTTCAGTGGCTGACATGTGGGTCCCACTGCCAATTTTAACCTCTGAAATTTACTCCTAATCACTGTTGTAAACAGTGAGTCCCAAAATACCCATGGTGATTCAAATTATTCACCCATGAGCCATTTGAATTGAGTAGAATTCAAATGGGGTTTGATTTGAATGAATTTCAGCACAAGTTCAGTTTTGAATTCAAATAAAGTTTGAATTTGTCCCACTTAGCTCTTGTCAAGATCAACTCCAAATGGAGTGAAAATTGGTGTGTGAGCTCACAAAAATGTGCTGAATAAGAATCTGCCTCCCACTTTTAAATTAATTGGATAAAACAGTTTGAATTTGAATATGGTTTCAAACTGCCCTCTTCCTAGCTATACCCAAAATGACCTCAAAAAGGTTTTGAATTTGGGTGAAACCTGGCATGGACATCCTTAGCAATGTGTAGGAGTTTTCATATGTCCAGCCCACCTATATCACATGTGGGAAATACCACTTTTGCAATATGTGAGTTTGTTCTCTAATAAACATGTTGATGGTGGTTACTTGCTCTTCTTTTGTGTTCATCATCTTTCCTCAAATGAGGTGTGTGGTGTGGTGATGAACACTTCAATTATGTGTCAAAAACTGAGGCCCTTACAGCCACCATCTACACAATACTATGGCTCATCTGCTTCTACTTTCCACCCTGCAAAAATCCACCAAGCTCTAATCAGCCACTGCAGCAACGCCCTGTCATGCAAGCACCCCGTTTGCCTATGCCACCTGTGCCCCATCCCAATATGGGAGCCTCTGTTCAAAATCAGCCCCGCCCCAATATTCCAGGTGTTATGGGCAACAAGGCATGCTTTTCATGCGGATAGGTGGGACACTTTGCATATCAGTGCCCTAACAAAGGCCTTGGACAGCCGAGCAATGCACCTAAGCAGAACCCACAGCCGAATGGAGGAACAACGCAAGGCAACCGTGGACAGCAGAACTTTGCTCGTGGCCACTTGAATCATGTCTCCGCTGAGGAAGCACAGCAAGCTGAGGATGTCGTGATTGGTATGTTTCTCACCAACTCCAACCCAGCCACTATTTTATTTGATTTTGGAGCATCACATTCATTCATCTCATCCAAGTATGTTGCCAAGTATAACCTGCCCATATCCCACATGAAACAAACTATGTTGGTTAATTCTCCCGGTGGTGAGATGAGGACTAATATAGTATGTCCGAAAGTAAGCCTGGAAATAAGGGGGTAGACTTCCTTGCCAACCTTATCATCTTGGATTCCCAAGGGACTGATATAATACTTGGAATGGACTGGTTAAGCAAGTACAACGGAGTGAGTCAATGTGCTAAGAGGATCGTGCAGTTCATGAGTGAGCACGGTACTCGTATCAAGTCCGAGGCAGCCCGACCTGCAACCGAGAAGGCAGTGCTGAACCACATCGAAGAAGTGGCATTAGCATTCCGGTGGTTCAAGAATATTCAGATGTGTTTCCGGAAGAACTGCCAGGTATGCCACCTGATCGGGACATCAAATTTACCATTGATTTTGTTTCCGGAACTGCACCTATAGCTAAGAGCCCATATAGGATGCCTGCTAATGAATTAGTGGAGCTCAAGAAACAAATTCAGGAGTAGCTTGATTAGGGTTTTATACGCCTAAGCTCGTCACCGTGGGGAGCCCCATTGCGCTTTGTAGATAAGAAGGATGGAATCCAAAGGATGTGTGTGGACTATAGGTCTCTCAACGAGGTGACGGTCAAGAATAAGTACCCACTGCCCCGCATAGAGGACTTATTCGATCAAATGAAAGGCGCCTGGATTTTCTCTAAGATTGATCTTCGGTCAGGATACTTTCAGCTGAAGATTAAACCCTCCGACATACCCAAGACGGTGTTTTGAACACGGTATGATTTGTACGAGTATACCGTCATGTCATTCTGGTTGACTAATGCGCCTGCATACTTAATGTACCTCATGAATAAGGTCTTCATGAAGTACTTGGACAAGTTCATCATGGTTTTCATCGACGACATCATGGTGTATTCAAAAAGCGAGGAAGAACATAAGGGACACTTGAGATTGACATTGCAGAAACTGTGAGAGTATCAATTATATGCCAAGTTCAGCAAGTGTCAATTTTGGCTAAAGAAGATATCCTTCTTAGGCCACATCATCTCGGAAGGAGGAGTATCGGTTAATCCCAGGAAAGTGAAGGATATTTTGAAGTGGAAGCAACCGCAGAATGTGAGGGACATTCGGAGTTTTCTTGGGTTGGCTGGATATTACCGCTGGTTCATAAAGGATTTCTCCAAAATAGCGAAGCCTATGACTTAATTGCTGATGAAAAGGAAAGCATTTCAGTGGACACAAGCGTATCAAGACAACTTTGAGGAGTTAAAGAAGAGATTGATAACAACACCGGTTTTGGTATTGCCAGATGTGAGCAAGAGTTTTGATATATATATTTGACGCCTCAAGGCAAAACTTGGATGTGTGCTTATGCAAGGAGGCCAAGTGGTAGCCTACGCATCGAGGAAACTAAAGAAACATGAGCTGAATTACCATATGCACAACCTGCAACATGCAGCCATAGTACACACATTGAAGATTTGGAGGCACAACATCCTTGGTCACCGATGTGAGATCTATACAGATCACAAAAGCTTCAAGTATATATTCACGCAAACGGATCTGAATTTGAGGCAACATCGATGGTTGGAACTCATCAAGGATTATGATGTAGGAATCAACTATCACGCAGGGAAGGCAAATGTAGTAGCGGATGCGTTGAGCCGAAAGGGAGCATGTCACCAACTCACGGTTCGGGAGCTGCCACCAGAGCTACATAAGGAGTTTGAACGGTTACATCTCGGGTTCTTAAACAAGATGAAGGTGATAGAACTAAATTCAACCCTAGAACAAGAAATACGGGATGGACAAGTAATGGATGACGAGATAAAGGAAATCAAGGAAAGGATCCGACAACGGATAGAGAAGGATTTCAAGGAAGACGGGAATGGTATGCTTTGGTTAGGGAAAAGGATTTGTGTGCCTAACGTGAAGCACATCCGCGACGAGATACTAAACGAGGCACATGACTTGCCTTATTCCATACATCCCGGCTAAACAAAGATGTATAAGGACCTGAAAACTTGCTATTGGTGGGATGGCATGAAAAGGGACATCGCTGAATATGTTGCCCTATGCGACACATGCCAATGGGTGAAGGCCGAACATCAAAGACCCGCTGGATTATTGCAGCCACTGAAAGTACAAGTGGGAAGAAATCGGTATGGATTTCATAGTCGGATTGCCACGTACTCTGTCCGGCTACGATTCTATTTGGGTTATCATGGACCGATTGACGAAATCATCCCACTTCATTCCTGTTAGGACCAAGTACACGCGGCGCAATTAGCCAAGCTGTATATGGAGCAAATAGTATGTCTTCATGGAGTTCCGAAGAGGATAGTTTCAGATCGAGGATCTCAATTTACCTCGAGATTCTAGAAGAAGCTGCATGAAGCCATGGGTACACGGCTGAATTTCAGCTCAGCGTATCACCCACTAACCGACGGGCAAACTAAGAGAACGAATCAGATATTGGAAGACATGCTAAGAGCTTGCGCCTTGAATCATGGGCGTAGTTGGGACAAGAGCTTGCCGTATGCTGAATTCTCATACAACAACAGTTACCAAGGCAGCCTGAAGATGTCACCTTTCGAGGCACTATACAGTAGACGGTATAGAACACCTGTGAGACCTATGTGTGCTGAATACATTGTCTGACAATAAAAGTTTTGAATTCTGCCAAAACACTCTTTTTGTCAAGGTCCAACTCTTGCTCCGAGCTCCGACAAGATCCGACGTAAGGTCCTACTTGCTATGGCTAGGTTTGACATGTGTTTGGTTAGCTCTGGCGGTAGGTCCGACTAGCATTGATAAGTTCCAGTGCTAGGTTCTGCTAGCTTTGGTAAGCTCCGGCTCAAGGTCCGCTTAGCTTTGGCAAGGTCCGGAGCTAAATCGCAATGGTTCTGTGTTTACCATGCAAATGTTTCAAACTTGCTTTACATCTATGGAAAGTTTGCTTAGTATTCTTTTACTAAGTTTTTGAAGTGTTATGTCTGTTTACGATGGTTAACATTTTGCTATGGATTGTAACATGCTTATGTGAGGTGTTCACGTAAGGTGTTGTGGTTTTTGTAACTAATGTGAGTCAAGCCGCGGACTTATGCTCGAAAGTATTGGTTGTTTATTCATGTGCAGGTGTTGCTTGAGTTCAAGATATAGCTGGTGACGGGATCCATTGAACTAATCTTAGGGACAAGATGAGGTTCAACAACCAAGTTTGCGAGGAATTGTGGTTGAGTTGATCAGGAGGTAGCGCAGCATGTTTGGATCAAGAACAATGCATATGAAGGTATCATGGACATCGTTGGAAGGTGTTTGCGTGTGCAAGGAGTGCATGGATGTGGCAACATGGTTCCAAGGCATGATGAAGAGATGTGGACGTAAGGAATTGGTAGGAAAGGTCCAACCGGCTGGATTATGGACTCAGGCTGCGGCTGAGTCGGTTATGGTTCAAATATGGAAAGATTTGAGTTGGTTATGATAGGATTTCGTGTGGGACACAAAGTTGAGTTGTTTTAGGAATGTGGGATACATTTCTAAGGTGTTTGTAAGTCTTAATATTGCTTATATCTGCGTATAGAAGAGTCTTGAGTAGTTATGGAAAGTTTCGATTAAGAAACTGAGTAGGATTAGAGTCCTAGTTTGAATTGGGTTGGCCTCCAGGCTGGTTATATAAGCAAGGGAGGCCAGAGATTGTGGCAAGATGACTTTGGGCTGTTCCTCTTATGTTTTGATCAATAAAATTTGTAATTTAGAGGAGCTTTTGTGCCTTATTCGTCCGACTTGTTTTTGTCAAGTCTTTCTCGTTGAGTTTCTGGACAGCACGACAGTGCTTTGGTGTTTTGATCATAACTCGAGTTTTACAGATCCAATCGACGTGATTCTTTTTGGTTTGTCTTCACAACTTGATTATCTATCATCTTTGAAAATTTCACGGTCATTGGATTTGTATTTTCTGATCTACGTGAGTTTCTTTGCAATTTGCATATCTGGTTTTTACTCGAGTAGAACAGATTGACCCTCGTTTGATCTTTCGATCATAACATGAGTTTTTCTTGATGTATTTCCTTGATTCTTGTTGTCGTGTCTTTGTGACTTGATTCTCTATAATATATACCACTTTTGTCATGGTTGAACATGTTTAGATCAGTCGCATACACGGTTTCTTTAACAGGTCAATTTTCTGCCGAGGGGGTTTTTGTTGCTTCCGCTAAAAAGTTTAAATCTACCATTCACCCCCCCTCTGGTAGCTTTTCATGTGCTCTTCAATCCTACAATTGGTATCAGATCCATGGTGATTTAATATTTGTGATTTGCACTTGTTTTGACTAATTATCATGGAGAAATGCTCCACAAAACCTTGTGTGTTCAGTGGCATTGATTTTAAGATTTGGAAGGCACGTACGGAGGCTTTCATCCAGGCACAAGGCTTTGCAATATGGGAAAAGGTGTTCAAGACTTATGACATGCCACCAAATGATCAAGTCACGGCTACAAACATGAGAGATGTCGACAACGACAACAAAGCACGGAACTTGATCACACAAGGATTAACTCAAAGTGACTTCGACCGTGTTGCACACCTCCGATCTACATACGATATGTGGAAAGAACTTTGTGACTACCACGAAGGATCCAACATGATCAAGGAGGTAAGACAAGATATGTTAAAGAAATAATACATGTGCTTTGAGATGCAACCCGGTGAGTCAATCGATGACCACTTTGCTCGCTTCAATAAAATTCTCAGCAACTTGCGTAGTGTCAACGTTTATTTTTCAGATGCTGAAAATGCTAGGCAATTACTAAGTTCATTAGACATGTCAATTTGGGAGATGAAAGTTACATCTAATCGTGAATCTACTATCATGAGTACACTTACATTAGATATGCTATATTCTAAGTTAAAAACTCATGAAATTGACATAATATCACGTAAGAACCCCAACAAGTCTCTTGCATTTGTTTCACAACATGACATGCCTTGCTCTAGTCAATATTCATCTTGTGGTACACTTTATTTGTTGTCCTACCTAACCCTTGAACAGATTGAAGAGTTTCCAGAGGAAGAACTTGCACTCATCTCTACTCGGTTCTCAAAAGCATTGCAAGATGTGAAAACTAGAAGGAGAGGAAGTGCCGGACCTCAACGATGCTTCAAATGTGGTAAGACAGGACATTTTCGTACGGATTGCCCTAACCTTTCAGGTCCTACTTCCCGTGATGAAAAGCTAACTAGGACGATGCACTCCTCTGCAAAAGATAAGAATAAGAAGAAGGGTTTTATAGGACGCCAATTGGTATATAGTTTTATCTCTGCACTTCAAGAACTTGGCTCGAGCGATGTGGACATTGGAAGTGACGAAGATGAAGATGATTTGGCAAACTTATGGTTCATGGCGGGCAAGTCAAGTTCAAGTATGGAGGAGGCAGAACACAACAGCGACAATGAAGAGGAATGCCCTACATGCGAAGAAATGTGTGATTCTATTTCTTGTGCCACTGTTATAGTTAAGAAAAAGGACAAAAAGCTTAGGGACAATGCTGTTAAAATTGAGTCACTAGAATCTGAAATTAATCATTTGAAATCTTTGATTCCTAGTGATGATCCTTGTTCTTCATGTGATTTAATATATGAAAAATTGTCCTCTCTAAGAAGTACACATACCTCCATATTTGATAAACTTGAGTTAGAGATTGAAAGGAACAAAGCTTGCTGCACTTAATGATAAAAACTTGAAAGATGCTTGTTGTTCTACAATTGATTTGCATTGTACTACTTGTGATGAACTTAATAGGAAACTACAAGATGATATGAATGAAATTTCTATATTGAACAATGCTTTACATTCTCATGAAGTTAAGTATTTTTCCAATTGCAAACTAAAAGGAAAAACTTCATGTCAAAACTGCCTAGACTTGTCTAAGAAACTTGATGACATGAATAGGACACTAGAGCGATTTTATAATGGGAATAATAATCTGAACTTGCTATTGAATTCTTCTAAATCTTGCAATGATAAAACTGGTTTAGGTTTTGATTCCAATGCTCATGCTAAAGCACATCCACCTAAAATTTTTAAGTCATTAGGAAGTGGTTTGATTAAAACAGTTCCTAAACAAAAAGAAGTGGTTTTTAAATCTGCAGGAGTGTTGTCTCATTCGGTTTCAAATAAACATGTTGTATGCTCATCTAAACATGAACATAAAGTTAAATTTCATTGTACCTACTGTGGTAGAGATGGTCATGTCATAGATTTTTGTTATAGACTAGCTAAGCAACAGAAAAAGGAAAGAATGATTGCTAGATGACATAACAAATGTGCAAAACCTGTTGCATGTGCTGAACCGAATGTTAGGAATATGCAACCTGCTGTAATGAGTCAAAAACATGCAAAGTTTGCTTCCAGACCTACTGTTTTTAGTGCTACTCATGTAACACCTCGTAGGTCAGTAGTCGGGTACAAAAATCCTCAAACTTTGGCTCATAAACCTGATGTTTTATCTCAGCCTTTGCGTGTTACTTCTGCTGGACACCGTGTGACTCAGTACTGTATTCCTAAATGCCTTTTGGCTATACCCAGTATTGAGTCATTGATGTATTGTACTTCTATGTAGGTTACACGCTTCAGGAAGGAGAACATTTGGATTGTGGATTCAAGATGCTCACGCCACATGACCGGTAACAAAAAATGGTTCTCCTCCCTCTCTTTTGTGTCACAAGTAGAAAATGTTACTTTTGCCGATAATTCTTTGACGCCTATAATTGATAAGGCTTCGGTTAGAGTAAATAATCACTACACTTTAAAAGATGTGGCACTTGTTAAAAAATTGAAATACAACTTGCTTTCTGTTTCACAATTGCTAGATGAAAATCTGGTAATTATTTTCACTAAAAAATGTTGCAAGGTTATAGATTCAAATAGTGAGCTCATTCTTAATATGTCTCAGTTTGGAAGAGTTTTTAAAGCTGATTTTGATATGTCATCCTCTAAGCATAGATGTCTGGCTGCTAATGATTCAAAGGACTTATATTTTTGGCATCATAGACTTGGTCACGTAGGCTTTGATCATCTCACACGTGTTAGTGCTCTTGATCGCATACGTGGGCTTCCCAAGCTTAAAGGAGACAAAAAAATTGTGTGCTCTTCTTGTAGACATGCTAAGATGGTTGCAGGTTCACATGCTCCTCTCACAATGGCCATGACAACTGAACTGGGTCAACTTTTGCAGCTTGACACCATAGGACCTTCACGTGTTCCATCCTTCGGGGCTAAATGGTATGTTCTTGTGATTGTTGATGACTATTCTAGATATTCTTATGTTTATTTAATGGCATGAAACTTTTAGTCACCTTTGAACCTTATTTCTTAGATTATCAATTGATTACCCAGGATCTTCAAAAGCAATTAGAAGTGATAAAGGAACCGAATTTAAAAATCAATCGTTTGATCACTTTTGTGCTGAAAATGGAATAGATCATCAATTTTTTTCACCATATGTACCTCAAGAAAACGGTGTTGTAGAGAGAAAGAACAGAACCTTAGTTTAGATGGATAGGACTATGCTTGATGAATATCAAACTCCTAGAAAATTTAGGCTGATGCAATTGCAACTGCTTGTTATGTCTCAAATCGTGTTTTCTTGTGTGCTAAGCTAGGTAAAACAACATATGAACTTCAGTTTGGAATAGGCCTAGTGTCACACACTTTCGGGTCTTTGTATGCAAATGCTTTGTTAAGAAACATTTTAATATTGATAAATTTGAACCTAGATCTGTTGATGGCATGTTTCTTGGTTACCCATCTCGTACTAGAGGCTACCGTTTGCTTTTACATGACACTGACAAAATTGTGGAGACTTGTGAGCTTTCTTTTGATGAAGCTATCCCAGGTACTAGCTCTAATATTGCAGGACCAGACCCATATCTGCAGGGGGAGAGTATTTTCATAGAACAAGATGAAGAAGTGATGCTGCTGCCTGAAAATTCAGGAGCTAATGACATTGTTCCAGCTCGTGATTTTGATTCACAACAAGCACCGACGACAACCATTGCTGGTCCAGATCGTTCTCAAGTCACAAGTTCTTCAATTCGTGATGAACATGAAGAAGAAGGACCTTGTGAATTGTCTACTCCCCTATGGGTCCTCAAAAGTCGTCCTCCACAACAAATGATTGGAAGCTTGCACGAACTAGTCACATGGTCCAGGTTTTGTGATTTAAACTCTCATGCTCATTCTGCATTTGTTGCTTCTTTTGAACCCAAAGATATATCCCACACACTCACTAATGAATCTTGGATTATTTCCATGCAAGAAGAGTTAAATTTTTTTGAAAGAAATAATGTTTGGAAACTTGTACCTCCACCTCAAGGTCACACTCTAACCGGAACTAAATGGGTGTTTAAAAAAAACAAAGTGAGGATGGGGTTGTGGTTAGGAATAAGGCTAGGTTGGTTGCTCAAAGTTTCACACAAGTTGAAGCACTAGATTTTGATGAAACCTTTGCTCCTGTTGCTACATTAGAAGCCATAAGAATTTTGTTAGCATTTGCTGCATCTAAAGATTTCAAGTTATATCAAATGGATGTTAAAAGTGTTTTTCTTAATGGCTACATAGATTAGGAGGTTTATGTCAAGCAACCACCGGGTTTTGAAAATCCAAATTTTCCTAAACATGTTTACAAACTGTCCAAAGCCTTGTATGGTCTTAAACAAGCCCCTAGAGCATGGTATGATAGGTTAAAAACATTCTTACATTAAAAGGGGTTTACCATGGGCAAGGTTGATACAACTCTTTTTGTGCTTAAGCATGGCAATGACTCATTATTCGTTCATATGTATGTGGATGATATTATCTTTGGTTGTGCTTCTCATGATCTTGTGTCCATGTTTTCAGATATGATGAGTTCAGAATTTGAGAGGAGTATGATGGGAGAACTCACATAGTTCTTGGGGCTGCAAATCACGCAAACCAAGGAGGGTACTTTTGTGCATCAAACAAGGTATATAAGAGACCTTCTTAAGCGCTTCAACATGGACAAAAGCAAGTCTCTTCGAACACCAATGGGTACAGCAACGACACTTGAACTTCATGAAGATGGTGAACCCTGTGACATGGCCCCACAGTCTCGTCGAGCCAGGATCACGCTGAGCGGTGCTGCAATGCACAGCACCGGGTAACACACATAAAAGGTACAAAGCGGAAGCAAATTTTTTATTACATAAACGAGTTTATGAACATTTTTATAACAAAATATATTCAGTCTACACTCACCGGCATAGACTACGCACCGAGTTCACGTTCAGCCCGTGAACGTGTCCCCGCTAGCACACACGCACACTAACACGGCGGCGTGCACGACTCCCAATCGACGGGGTTTCCCTTGAGGGGTTCCGTCTCCTCCTCGGGAGTCCCTTCCTCATAACACCCTGCAAAACCTTCAAACACAAGCAGTGAGCATGATGGCTCAGCAAGTCTGACCCGTCTTTCCTATATATGAAACTTCTACATGCTGGATCACGCGTAATTGGGAATGTAAGTCGCAAAGGACTCGCGTAATTATTTGAACCTTACTTTCAAGTTTTAGCAGCAAATTGTGGAGAACCTCATGCTAAGGCACATGAGAGAGCCGCAATCAAAGCTTACTCCCACTTAAACTTCTCCAACAATGCCGAGGGGCCTTCTACCCTTTCAATTCTATTACCAATAGACAGCCCTTACGTTTATTTTGCGCGGATTGGGGAAACCTTAAGCTACGCAATTTCACTCTTTAGGGTAGGGATTCTGGAGACGAAGCATAATCTAGAGACGAAGCAGACACCACAAAACCCTCACGTACGCCCGTACTCGATGTTGCCTACAGAAACCATCATGGACGTCATACGTGACCACCTTTCATCCGTCATCCAAATGTTGAACCGGTCCTATTGTCTTGAGCAAGAGGTCTTTTCGCGCGCATTTTGTGAGTTTATCCACTAATGACCATATTGATTGTGTTTACTTGCTCTTCAAATGTGTCCATAAGTTTTCCTCAAATGAGGTGTGTGTGGTGTGATGAATACTTTGATTGTGTGCAGAAACTTAGGCCCTTACATTCCTCCCCCATTAAAAGAATCTCGTCCCGCGATTATAGGGTGAAAATGAGAGAGAGGGCGGTGGAAAATTACCGCATGTGCGACGTGAAAAAGTCGGGGTAGTTAGCGCAAAGAAAACCTTCGCTCTCCCATGTCGCTTCATCTACAGAGTGATTACTCCGTAGAACTTTGTATAACCACAACGTACGGTTGCGTGTGGTTCGCGCCATTTCATCAATTATCTGAACTGATTCCTCCCGATATGTTAAATCCGGTTTCAGTTCTTCGATATCCCCCAGCTGAACGGTAGTGGATAGCTTAAGACACTTCCTTAGCTGAGAAATGTGAAAGACGTCGTGCACACTGGAGAGTGTTTCCGGTAATTGTAGCTGGTATGCAACTGACCCACATCTTTCCACAATATGGAATGGACCGATGAATCGGGGTGCCAACTTTCCTCTCATCCCAAATCTGTTCACGCCCTTCATTGGAGACACACGTAGATATACGTGATCCCTGACTTCGAATTGTAAAGGATGTCTTCTTCGGTCCGCATACTGTTTTTGTCGGGATTGGGCGGCCTTTAGGTTCGCTTGATTCAGCCGAACCTTTTCCTCCACATGGTTGACAAGATCAATCCCGAAGGTGACCCTTTTGACAGACTCACACAAATTCAGCGGTGTGCCGCATTTTCTCCCGTATAGCGCCTCATAGGGCGCCATCTTAATGCTGGCATGGTACCCATTGTTGCACGAGAACTCGGCCAACGGTAAGTGATCATCCCAATTCTTACCGTGGTTGATAGCACAATCTCGTAGCATATCTTCTAAAATCTGATTTACTTGCTCGGTTTGCCCATCTGTTTGCGGGTGCTACGCTGAACTACGGATCAGCTTCGTCCCGAACGCAGCATGTAGCTGCTACCAAAAACGAGACACAAATAAAGTGCCCCGATCCGATATGATGGTGCGGGGTATGCCGTACAAGCATAGGATCTGTGAGATGTACAATTCAGCGTATTTCTTGACGTTGTAGTTGGTATTGACCGGGATAAAATGGGCAACTTTGGTGAGCCGGTCGATGATCACCCACACCGAATCATTCTTCTGAAATGTGGTGGGTAAACCGACGATGATGTCCATGCTCACATCTTCCCACTTCCAGGCAGGAACGCCTAGTGGTTGTAGCAGTCCCGGTTTTCTCATGTGGTCTGCCTTCACCCTTCGACATGTATCACACTCGGACACGTACTTTGCGATCTCCCGCTTCATTCGTGTCCACCAAAACTTGTTTCTGAGTTCTTGATACATTTTGTTGCTGCCAGGCTGAATAGAAACTTTGACAAGTGAGCCCCATCAATGTTTTTCTTCCGTAACTTCGGGTTACGGGGTACGACGATCCGATCCTTGAACCATAGGACGCCGTCTCCGTCTTTCCGGAAACATTTCAGCTTCCCACTGTCTACACATCTCCGCAAATGTGACATGCCCTTGTCCTGTTTCTGAGCTGCCGCTATCTCTTCACGGATGGTGGGAATCAAAGCTAAGTTGTAGAGAGCTCCATGTGGAATCACATGTAATGGTGGCTCCCTCTCTTCCAACGGGGTGATGGTCAGATTGTTGATGTGTGACTTGCAACTCAGCGCATCTGCCACTAGGTTTGCTTTGCCGGGGTGATAATGGATCTCTATTTCATAATCCTTTATCAACTCCAACCATCTTCGCTGCCTCATGTTCAGCTCCTTCTGAGTAAATATGTACTTGAGGCTTTTGTGGTCGGTATATAAATGCACGAGGTTACCGAGTAGGTAGTGCCTCCACATCTTGAGTGTGAGTACCACGGCAGCAAGCTCTAGGTCATGAGTTGGATAATTCTACTCATGGTTTCTGAGCTGCCGTGATCCATATGCGACCACCCTTCGGTCCTGCATCAGCACAGATCCGAGCCCAATGCCGGATGCATTGCAGTACACATCGAATGGTTTTGTTGTGTCCGGCTGCGCCAAAACCGGTGCTGATGTTTGGTGCTTCACGAATGCCTTGAATGCTTCTTCACATGCTGGACTCCAAACATATTTGGTAGCCTTCTTCAGCAGCTCAGTCATAGGCTTTGCAATCTTTGAGAAGTTCGGAATGAACCTCCGATAATATCCCGCGAGTCTGAGGAAACTCCGTACCTTTTGAACAGTTCTCGGGGACTTCCAATTCAGCACTTGTGTGATCTTACTCAGGTCTACAGTGATGCCCTCCGCTGAGATAATATGCCCGAGAAAAGGCACTTGCGATATCCAGAATTCGCACTTGCTGAATTTCGTGTATAGTTTGTAATCCCGCAGCCATTGCAAGACTATACGCAGATGCTTCACGTGTTCATCCTCCGACTTGGAATATACCATTATGTCGTCGATGAAGACCAGGACAAACTTGTCCAGCTCCATCATGAATACCGAGTTCATCAAGTACATGAAGTGAGCTGGAGCGTTGGTGAGGCCGAAGGACCTGACCAGGTACTCATAAAGTCCGTGACTCGTTGAGAAAGCCGTCCTCGGAATATCCTCAGCCTGTATCTTAATCTGATGGTACCCGGATCTTAAGTCCATCTTGGAAAAGATCTTTGCTTCGACCAACTGATCAAACAACATGTCGATCCGTGGCAATGGGTACTTGTTCTTGATGGTTACGGCGTTTAGTGGATGATAGTCCATGCAAAGCTGCAACGTCTCATCCTTCTTCTTTCCAAATAATGCCGAACAGCCCCATGGCGAGGAGCTCGGCCTAATAAAACCCTTCTCCAGCAGGTCCGTTAACTTCGTCTTCAATTCAGCCAATTCCTTGGGTGCCATCTTGTACGGCCTTCCAGGATATTGGAATAGTTCCCAGTGCAAGTTCAATCTTGAACTCCACCTCTTGGTCGGGTGGCATCCCCGGTAAATCATCCGGGAACACGTCAGGGAACTCACGGACTACTGGAATGTCTTCCAATCTGATGGTGGTGGATTTATATACACTTGGAAGTTTTATTTCTGGACTGTCTAAAAATAATGAATGTGACTCGTGCATTTCTGAGTGTAGATGCACGACTCGGAGGACGGTGTCTAAAACAGTGCCGTGGCGGGTTAACCACGACATCCCTAAGATGACATTAACCTTTTGTTCCTCTAAAGCTATGAGAGACATGGGGTATACTCTACCCGCTAAGCATAATGGTGCTTTGGAAACCATCATGGTTGCTGAAATCTTCCCACCTGGTGAACAAATCAAATATGGACTTTCAGTGGGTAGTATTTGCAGGCTGTGTTTAGCAATAAAAGCTTGGCTAATAAAATTATGTGTGGCGCCTGAATCAAATAACACTATGGCGGGATGCTGGTGGAGTTGGAACATACCCGCAAGGATTGGCTCCCCCTCCGGCACGTCCTCTATGGCGAGTTGGTGGACGGTGCCGGGCCTAGGATTTGCCTGCCGCGCATTAATGGGGTTATGGGGCTGATTCCTCCCCAGAAACTGTGGTGCCACTCTGCCGCCTTGCCTCTCAGGACAGTTGTTGGCCAAGTGTCCTGGGCGACCTCATTTGAAGCATGCGGCTGATGACTGGCCCGTGCTTGGGGACGAAAGCCTGGCATTCACTGCTGAGGTGCAAACGCATGCGGCATCGCCCGCTGCTGCTGTTGTTGCTGCGGAGGTGGTGCTGGTAGTGCCGGCCTGAACGCCGGTGGAGAATATGGCCGACTGCGGAATGACATCGGCCTCTGTGGTGGCTGCCAGCGCTGACCCGATGGTGAGCGATACACCATCCGGTATTTTTGAGAAGGACCACCTCCCTCTACGCTGCTCTGCGGCGCGCTTCGCTTCTTCTCCGCCGTTGCTAACTCCTTGCCGGAGTCCTCCTGAACAATCGCAGCATCAATAATGCCATTGAGGCTGCCGAGATTGAACATTGCCAGCTAGTCCTTCAGGAGCGGGTTAAGCCCCTGATAAAAATGGTCCCGCCGCTTCTCATCAGTATCAGCATGATATAACACGTAGAGTGTGAGCTCATTGAACGCTCTGGAGTATTCCAGCACGTTTCTGCTTCCTTGCTGCAGATGAAGGAACTCCTGCGTCTTCCTTTTCATAAGACCCAGCGGTATGTGATAGGCCCTGAAGGCCGTCCGGAACTCTGCCCAGGTCATAACTCGCTCGGTGGTTTGCGAGGCACAGAAGTTCGCCCACCAAGCGCTCGCGGACCCTTGAAGCTGTTGGACCGCAAACTGAGTCTTGCGCTGCTCACTCACTTGGAGCAGTCCGAACTTCATCTCCATCGTGCGGAGCCAGTTGTCCGCATCGAGGGGTTCATCCGCCCTTGAGAATACCGGGGGATGATTAGCCAGAAAGCCGTAGTAGGAGCTTTGTTGGCGCTCCTCGCGATCTTGACGTCTCTCTGGTCGAGACGTATTTGCAATAAGCGTCTGCAGCAACTCCGTGTGCTGCTGATGAGAACCCGCCATAGCCGCAACTATGTCGGCCAATGTAACCATTGGCGGTGGTTGTCGCTGTTGTTGCTGTTGCTGTCCCGAGGAATCCTCGGGAGAGCTGTTGGGAGGCATCTCCCCCCTAACTAGAACCACCAACGTCTGGGTTGGCACGAGTGTGAGTCATTATGAAATTCAAAACAGCAGCGATCAGCACATGACATTCTTAAAATTCCATATAAAACAGTAGGTATTGAAGTGACACATGAATAAACTTGCACAACATTCATATATAATGATAAAGCATAAACTTTATACAAGATACATTATTCTCAGGTCTCCGAGAAGTCGTTCTCATGTCCACTACCTATACATATACTACCGTCGACACGACATGTCACTGATTACAAAAGTTTTTATACATCACCCTCGCTGCCCTACTTGGCAACGGTAACCCACTACTCAGAGTAGAACTCGACCTCCTGCGGGTCGTCCTCCTCCGCTACCTCTACTGGTGGCTCCAGGTCCATGACCTCCTCCTCCGGTTCAGGTTCCCACATCGCCGGGATACCCAAAACCACGGGTACGGCACCTACCATTCGTAGGCCCACTACCGGAGGTATGAGGTCTTGCAACGCATGCACCTGATCCATGAGTTGATTGTAGTCCTCTTCCCAGCCCTGCCCCTCCTCAATAGCGTCATCACGCTCTTAAGTGAGGACCTCATTCTGCTGGGTCAAGGCCTGCACTTGCTGTTGTAATGCCGTGATGTCGACGTGGCTTTTTTTTCGCCTTCTTCAGGCGATGCAACTGATTATGTTGTTCGTTCAGTCGCTTTATCGTCAGAAGGAGAACATTGCAGAGTGCGCTGTGAGCACTCTCGAAATGGTCTCCATGGCTGGTGCTCTCCTTGAGCTTCCTGGCAAGACAATCCGTATGGACAGCTTGGCTGTCCATCACGGCCTTTCCTGCCCTTAACTGGAGGCTGAGGTTCGCCTCCACGGGGTTGTACCTTGGGCAACCTGGATCTGTTGCCTCCAAGTACCTCTCCCTCCACAAGTGATTAGCTCGTCCCTCCACTGGAATGAGCGGGTATGGAGTGCCCTCCATAGCTCTCACGTGTAGTTGGCAGAAACACGACATGGTGTCGCGGTCTGCCACTTGCCACATTTCCCCCGGCTGTCTACGTCTCACCATTAATGGTGAACGGTGCCCAACCGGATAGTGTAGGTCCTGCAGGAACTTCGACATGGTGACACGACCCCATTGGTCCTGTCGAGCCAGGATCGCGCTGAGGGGTGCTGCGTTGCACAGCACCGTATAACACACGTCAAAGGTGCAAAGCGGAAGCGGAAGTTTTATTACATAAACAGGTTTATGAACATGTTTACATCAAAATAAGTTCAGTCTACACTCGCGGGCGTAGACTAAGCATCAAGTGCACGTTCAGCCCTCGAACGTGTCCTTGCTAGCACACACGCACACTAACTCTGCGGCGTGCACGACTCCCACTCGACGGGGTTCCCCTCCTGGGGTTCCGTCTCCTCTTCGGGAGTCCCTTCCTCATAGAACCCTGCAAAAGCTTCAAACACAAGCAGTGAGCACGAAGGCTCAGCAAGTATGACCCGTCTCACCTAAACATGGAACTTCTACATGAGGTAAAAATCATTTGCAAGGACTCGCCTAATTAGTAGAACCTTACTTTCAAGTTTTAGCAGCAAGTTGTGGAGAACCTTACGCTAAGGCACATGAGAGAGCCGCAATCAAACAAGAAACGCATTTCTCTCATGTACTTTGCCCAAAGTTGAAAAGAACTTTAGTTAGCTCTAGACTATAGCATATCATTAACAATCAATGTCCATCTTTCAATCAGCAGCATTTTAACATGTGTCTAGCCTGTTCTTTCTACGTCACGGTACAGTGAACAAGTGGTACTCACTGACCGCGAGGGACGGCGATTATAATCGATTTACACCTGCAGGGTTACCCGAATAACCCGTCACGTACGCCCGTACTCGATGTTGCCTACAACAACCATCACGGACGCCGTACGCGACTACCTTTCACCCGTTAGCCAAATATTGAACCGGTCCCATCGTCCCGAGCAAGAGGTCTCTGCACGCGCATCTCTGTGCCGCCAGCCGATTTACATCTCTAGCTCTCAACCTACCCTCTGAACGACGGGCAATGCCTCAATACCCAGCTATCCGAGTTACATTAGTTTCCCGGTTCCCATATAGCCGGTAGGTCTTCGGTACTGTTCTAGCTTGTTCAACAGGCCCGCACACGGCTCGGTCCTCAATCGACACAAGCGGAGCTACAGCACACAGGCCCCAAAGTCCTGCTGCCCTTACTCTCCGCTCGGTCTCATTTTCTTGCCATGTGTATCATGTGCTATCTCTACCCGAGCAATGTGCCTCTAGCCTATTCTCGCGAGTAGTTCCAACTACTCGACTTGTACCGAATCCTACTCTATCCTAGCAATGCAGTGGCTAACGGGGTTTTCAATCCTAAACCCCACCCATGGTTTTCTTGGCTGTGCAGTTGGGTTTCCAATCAAGACTCTAATGCAAAGAACAATATTCACAGATGTGCTCAAAACAATAAATATTTGTAAAAAGGTTAATGCAAACCGGGGCTTGCCTTGCTGCTCTTGGTCGTAGGCTAGCTGTTCCTCCGGAGTAACGAAGTCTAGGACTTCGGGTTCCTCCTCGACCTTAGCGACTACATGATAAGAGCAATGTATGTATCAATTTAAATGCATTTGTATTAACTTTGACGTTTTGAAGTCTATAACCTTTGCTAGATAGACCTAATGACTGTGAAACTTTTACTGTGGCTTGGTTACAACCTAAACAGAGACTTGGTCAAGTTTTAGTTGCAGCAAAGCTCATTTGAGCCCTCCACAAATAATTATGTCCTTGACCTTAATTGGAACTCTTAGGGTATTCTAGGAATTTTCATGAGACAAACTATGACTTTCTGAAAACTAGATTTTCAGAGGGTTCTAATGGAGCTTGTCTCACTTAATTTGGAAGCCTCTTAACTAAAGATATGAGCTAAACAATTTCAGAGAAAATTCTGAAAATGTTTCTGAACATTTTCAATTTTCTCTGGAACAGTTTCACTAATCACACCATTAGGTGGATTAAATGAGCTCAAATGGATCTGAAATTTTTATGGTAGTTCAAGGATATTTTGGTGAACATATCAGCAAAATTTCAGGATTTTCCTCAAAGGATTCTCCAGTTAAAATTCCTAACAGTTTAAACTTTAAGGAATTAATTCTGGAGAAATAAGGAATTTCATGAAGTGAAACTTGATTTTCTGGAAAGTACTCAGAGAGCTGAATCCAGCAAAATTTGGTTCACTCAATTTGGAGCTTTCTAGCCAAAGTTATAAGGATTTGAAGTTTGAAGGAAATCTGAAAATCGGGGAAAAGTTTAAACTCGCGCGTGGGCCCAGGGGACACGCGTCGCACGCCTAGGCGATGGCACATCGCGGCCCACAAGGATTTTGCGCGCCAGCACACCCGATCCTGGCCGCAGCCAGATCCCGATTCAAAATATCTCCCGCTGACAGCTGGGGTCCACCCCCTTCTTCAACCTCGCGACACCCGCGCCCCGCCGCCGAGGGATCTCGCCGGAGAGCTCGCCGCCGGCTGCTGTACAGCTCCAAACTTCTCAATTCTGGCCGCCCCTGCCTACTTTTACTTGGGGAACAGGATCCGAGGGTCAGCTGCTCATGACAACGGCCGGAGCATGGTCGGCGACGAGCCGCCACCTCAGAACAACTTCGGCCACGTCGGCTGACTACCCTAGCACCTCAGCTACTTGGGAAATCGGTCGGGGAGCATCAGTGGACCTCAGAGAAGGTCGACATGAGCTCGAGGCAGCTCGGGGAAGGCCCGAAATAGGTCCTCACCGTGCGCCCGATGCCGCCCGTTCGTTCCGCCATTAGTAGACCTCAAATTACGCCGGGCACAGAGGTTCTCCGGCCCAGAGTTGTGAAGGCAACTTGTGCGTTACCGTGTCTAGCTCGTGTGAGAGCGGCTTGAGGCCCTCTAATCCTTTCTAGAGCACGAATTAAACAGAACCGTACCCGAAGGTCGTTCTGCACACAGAAAGGGGAAAAGTGGAAATTCGCCGCCGGTGAGCAACCACTCGAGCTGTGGCTCGGGGATGAGCAGCACCGGTCACCTGCGCGTCCAAGGGTGCCTTGGCTCGGGCGTGACAACGCCCTGGTTGGGCTGTCCACGAGAGCCCGAGGTGCGGCGGTTCCCAGTTCCGATTTTGATCTTTCGGCACAGCCGATATCAATCGGTTTCAACCGAATTCTAGCAACGGGGAGGATGGAGGAAGGTCTCTAGTACCTTGCTGGGGCTCTGGAGTGGAAGGAGGGAGCTGCGATCGGCGTCCTCCGATCAAGTCCGAGCTGCGGAAGTTTTTGGCCGGCGCTGAGTTCTTGCGGGGATAGAACGACGGTGCCTCGGCCGAGGAGGGGGCAGGCGCCTTAAGAAGACTCTGCACCGCCTCATGCCCGCGCGTGGGCAAGCAGCTGGTGGCGCGGCGACTGGCCTCGGTGGCGATCACCGCTGCGGCTCGGCGACCCGAGTGAAAAAGTCTCAGTCGGTTTGATCTGAGCAGTGGCTGACATGTGGGTCCCACCTCCAGTTTTAACCTCTGAAATTTACTCCTAATCACTGTTGTAAACAGTGAACCCCATACTACCCTTGGCAATTCAAATTATTCACCCATGAGCCATTTGAATTGATCAAAGTTCAAATGAGGTTTGGTCTGAATGAATTTCAGCACAAGTTCAGTTTGAAATTCAAATAAGGTTTGAATTTCTCCCACTTAGCTCATGTCAAGATCAACTCCAAATGGAGTGAAAATTGGTGTGTGAGCTCACAAAAATGTGCTGAGTAAGAATATGCCCTCCACTTTTAAATTCATTGGATAAAAACAGTTTGAATTTGAATATGGTTTCAAACTGCCCTATTCCTAACTATACCCAAACTGACCTCAAAAAGGTTTTGAATTTGGGTGAAACTTAGCATGGACATCCTTAGTAAAGTGTAGGAGTTTTCATATGTCCAGCCCATCTATATCACATGTGGGAAATACCACTTTTGCAATATGTAAGTTTGTTCTCTAATGAGCATGTTGATAATTGTTACTTGCTCTTCATTTGTGTTCATCATTCTTCCTCAAATGAGGTGTGTGGTGTGGTGATGAACACTGCAAATGGGTGTCAAAAACTGAGGCCCTTACATTCCTCCCCCCTTAAAAGAATCTCGTCCCGAGATTATAAGGTGAAAATGAGAGAGAGGACGGTGGACAATTACCGGATATGCGACGTGAAAAAGTCGGGGTAGTTAGCGCGAAGGAATTCTTCGCTCTCCCATGTCGCTTCGTCCATGGAGTGATTACTCCATAGAACCTTGTAGCCACAACGTACGGTTGCGTGTGGTTCGGGCCTTTTCATCAATAATCTGCACCGGTTCCTCCCGATAGGTGAGATCCGGTTGCAGTTCTTCAATGTCTTCCAGCTGAACGGTAGTTGATAGCTTGAGACACTTCCTCAGCTGGGAAATATGAAAGACGTCGTGCACACCGGAAAGTGCTTCTGGTAATTTCAACCGGTATGCCACTGATCCACATCTTTCGGTAATCTGGAATGGACCGATGAATTGGGGTGCCAACTTTCCTCTCACCCCAAATCTGTTTACGCCCTTCATTGGAGATACCCGTAGATATGCGTGCTCTCCAACTTCGAATTGTAATGGGCGCCTTCTCCGGTCCGCATACTGTTTCTGTCGGGATTGAGCGGCTTTTAGGTTCGCTTGAATCAGTCGAACCTTTTCTTCCGCGTTGTTGACAAGGTCAATCCCGAAGGTAACCCTTTCGCCAGACTCACACCAGTTCAATGGTGTGCGGCATTTTCTTCCGTATAGCGCCTCGTAGGGCGCCATCTTGATGCTGGCTTGTTACCCATTGTTGTACGAGAACTCGGCTAATGGCAAGTGATCATCCCAATTCTTGCCGTGGTTGATAGCGCAAGCTCGTAGCATGTCTTCTAAGATTTGATTTACCCGCTCCGTTTGCCCATCCGTCTATGGGTGGTAGGCTGAACTACGGATCAGCTTCGTCCCCAAGGCAGCGTGTAGCTGCTCCCAGAAACGGGACACAAATAAAGTGCCCCGATCCGTTATGATAGTACGGGGTACGCCGTACAAGCATAGGATCCATGAGATGTACAGTTCAGCGTACTTCTTGGCGTTGTAGTTGGTGTTGACCGGGATGAAATGAGCAACTTTGGTGAGCCGATCGACGATCACCCACACCGAATCATGTTTCTGTAAGGTGGTGGGTAAACCGACGACGAAATCCATGCTCACGTCCTCCCACTTCCAGGCAGGAATGCCCAGTGGTTGCAGCAGTTCCGGTTTCCGCATGTGATCTGCCTTCACCCTTCGACATGTATCACACTCGGACACGTATTTTGCAGTCTCTCGCTTCATCCGTGTCCACCAAAACTTGCTTCTGAGTTCTTGATACATCTTGTTGCTGCCGGGGTGAATAGAGAGCTTTGATAAGTGAGCCTCATCAAAGATCTTCTTCCGTAGTTCCGGGTTACGGGGTACGACGATCCGGTCCTTGAACCATAGGACGCCGTCTCCGTGTTTCCGGAAACATTTCAGCTCCCCACTTTCTACACGTGTCTGCAAATGTGACATGCCCTTGTCATTCTTCTGGTCTGCCGCTATCTCTTCACGGATGGTGGGGATCAAAGCTAGGTTGTAGAGAGCTCCGTATGGAATCACACGTAGTGGTGGTTCGCTCTCTTCCAACGGTGTGATGGTCAGATTGTTGACGTGTGACTCTTGGCTCAGTGCATCTGCCACAACGTTTGCCTTGCCCGGATGATAATGGCTCTCTATCTCGTAATCCTTTATCAGTTCTAACCATCTTCGTTGCCTCATGTTCAGCTCCTTCTGAGTGAATATGTACTTGAGGCTTTTGTGGTCGGTATATAAATGTACGAGGTTACCGAGTAGGTAGTGCCTCCACATTTTTAGTGCAAGTACCACGGCAGCGAGCTCCAAGTCGTGAGTTGGATAATTCTGCTCATGGTTCCTAAGCTGCCGTGACCCATACGCGACCACTCTTCGGTCTTGCATCAGCACACATCCGAGCCCAATGCCGGATGCATCGCAGTACACATCGAACGGTTTTGTTGTGTCTGGCTGCGCCAAAACTGGTGCTGATGTCAGGTGCTTGACTAAAGCCTTGAATGCTGCTTCACATGCTGGACTCCAAACATATTTGGTAGCCTTCTTCAGCAGCTCTGTCATTGGCTTGGCAATCTTCGAGAAGTTCGGAATGTACCTCCGATAATATCCCGCGAGTCCGAGGAAACTGCGTACCTCATGAACAGTTCTCGGGGATTTCCAATTCAGCACTTGAGTGATCTTGCTCGGGTCCACAGCGATACCCTCCGCTGAGATGATATGCCCGAGGAAAGGCACTTGCGATATCCAAAACTTGCATTTGCTGAATTTTGCGTATAACTTGTGATCCCGCAGCCGTTGCATGACTATACGCAAATGTTTCTTGTGATCTTCCTCCGACTTGGAATATACCAGGATGTCGTCGATGAAGACCACGACAAACTTGTCCAGCTCCGGCATGAATACCGAGTTCATCAAGTACATGAAGTGAGCTGGAGCATTGGTGAGGCCGAAGGACATGACCAGGTACTCATAAAGTCCGTACCTCGTCGAGAAAGCCGTCTTCGGAATGTCCTCAGCCCTGATTTTAATCTGATGGTACCCGGATCTTAAATCCATCTTGGAAAAGATCTTTGCTTCGACCAACTGATCAAACAACATGTCGATCCGTGGCAACGGGTACTTGTTTTTGATGGTTACGGCATTTAATGGACGGTAGTCCATGCAAAGCCGCAACGTTTCATCCTTTTTCTTGACAAATAATGCCGAACAGCCCCATGGCGAGGAGCTCGGCCTAATAAAACCCTTCTCCAGAAGGTCCGTGAGCTGAGTCTTCAGTTCAGCCAACTCCTTGGGCGCCATCTTGTACGGCCTTCGGGATATTGGCATGGTTCCCGGTGCAAGTTCAATCTTGAACTCCACCTCTCTATCGGGTGGCATCCCCGGCAAATCGTCCGGGAATACATCAGGGAACTCTCGGACCACCGGAATATCTTCCAATCTGATGGTCGTGGCTTGATAGACACTTGGAAGTTTTATTTCTGGACTGTCCAGAAATAATGAGTGAGAACCGTGCACCTCTGAGCTTATGTGCACGACTCGAAGGACGGTGTCTAAAACAGCGCCGTGGCGGGTTAACCACGACATCCCTAGGATGACATCGACCTTCTGTCCCTCTAAGATAATGAGAGACGTGGGGTACACTCTACCCGCTAAGCATAATGGTGCTTTGGAGACCATTACGCTTGCTGAAATCTTCCCACCCGGTGAGCAAATTAAATATGGACTATCGGTGGGTAGTATTGGCAAACTGTGTTTAGCAATGAAAGCTTGGCTAATAAAATTATGCGTGGCACCTGAATCAAACAGTACTATAGCGGGATGCTGGTGGAGTTGGAACATACCCGCAAGGATTGGCTCGCCCTCCGGCACGTCCTCAATGGCAAGCTGGTGGACAGTGCCGGGCCTAGGGTTTGCCCGCCGCGCATTAGTAGGGTTCCGGGGTTGATTCCTCCCCGGAAACTGTGGTGCCACTCCGCCGCCTTGCCTCTCCGGGCAACTGCTTGCGAAGTGTCCTGGACGACCACACTTGTAACATGTGGCCGCTGCTGGTGGAGTACTCGGTGGACGAAAGCCCGGCATGCGTTGCGGAGGTGCAAACGCACGCGGCATCGCCCGCTGCTGCTGTTGTTGTTGCGGTGGTACTGGCAGTGCCGGCCGGAATGCCGGTGAAGAGTACGGCCGACTGAGGAACGGCATCGACCGCTGTGGTGGTTGCCAGCGTGGGCCTGATGGTGGGCGATTCACCATCCGAAACTTCTGAGAAGGACCGCCTCCTTCTCCGCTGCTCTTCGGCGCGCTTCGCTTTCGCTCTGCCGCCGCCAACTCCTTGCCGGAGTCGTCCTGAACAATTGCAGCATCAATGATGTCGTTGAGGCTGCCGCGATTGAACATCGCCAACTTGTCCTTCAGGAGCGGGTTAAGCCCCTGGAAAAAATGGTCTCGCCGCTTCTCGTCGGTATCAGCATGATACGACGCATATAGCGCGAGATCGTTAAACGCCCTGGAGTATTCCAGCGCATTCCGGCTCCCTTGTTGCAGGTGTAAGAACTCCTGCGTCTTCCTCTTCATCAGACCTGGCGGTATATGATAGGGCCTGAAGGCCGTCCGGAACTCCGCCCAGGTCATCACTCGGTCGGTGGGCTGGGAAGCACAGAAGTTGGCCCACCACGCGCTTGCGGATCCTTGGAGCTGCTGGACCGCGAACTGAGTCTTGCGCTGCTCGCTGATTTGGAGCAGCCCGAACTTCATCTCTATGGCACGGAGCCAGTTGTCCGCGTCAAGTGGTTCATCCGCCCTTGAAAATACAGGGGGATGAGTCGCCAGGAAGTCGGAGTAGGAGCTCTGTTGGCGCTCCTCACGCTCTTGACGTCTCTCTGGGCGAGACGTATTGGCGATGAGAGTCTGTAGCAACTCTGTGTGCTGCTGATGCGAGCCCGCCATTGCCGCGACAATGTCGGCCAATGTAACCGTTGGTAGTGGCGGTGGCGGTGTTTGCTGTTGCTGCTGCTGTCCCGAGGAGTCCTCGGGAGGTGGTTGGGAGGTCTCTCCCCCTTGGCTAGTACCTCCAACATCAGGGTTGGCACGAGTACGCGTCATTCTGAAATTCAACACAGCAGCAATTAGCACATGTCTTACTCAAAATTCCATAAACAGCAGTAGGTATTGAAGCGACGCATGATTAACTTGCACAACATTCACATATATTGATAAAGCATAAACTTTATACAAGATACATTATTCTCGGATCTCCGAGAAGTCGTGCTCATGTCGTCACTACCTATACATACGCTACTGTCTACACGACATGTCACCGATTACAAAAGTTGGGTTATGCTACCCTAGCTGCCCTACTTGGCAACCGTAACCCCCTACTCGGAGTAGAACTCGACCTCCTGTGGGTCGTCCTCCTCCAGTACCTCGGCTGGTGGCTCTGGATCTACCACCTCTTCTCCCATTCCGGGTTCTCCCATTGCTGGAAGACCCAAGACCACCGGTATGCCTAACACCGGGGGCACGAGGTCCTGCAATGCATGCACCTCGTCCATAGCCTGGTTGTAGTCCTCTTCCCAGCCTTGTCCTTCCTCAATAGCGTCGTCCCGCTCTTGAGCAAGGTCCTCATTCTGCTGGGTTAGGGTCTGCACCAGCTCTTGCAACGCCGCGATGTCAACACGGCTCTTCTTCTTTGCCTTCTTCAGACGACGCGACTGATTGTGTTGTTCATTCAGTCGCTTGATCGTCGGAAGGAGCACATTGCGGAGTGCGCTGTGAGCACCCTCGAAATGATCTCCACGGCTTGTGCTCTCCTTGAGCTTGGTGGCGAGATGCTCCGTATGAACAGCTTGGCTGTCCATCACAGCGTTTCCCGCCCTCATTTGGAGGCTGAGGTTT
The DNA here is from genome assembly GCA_030760725.1 of Neostapfia colusana. NCBI lineage: Eukaryota > Viridiplantae > Streptophyta > Magnoliopsida > Poales > Poaceae > Neostapfia > Neostapfia colusana. The sequence continues at coordinate 44,265,387 of JASWHV010000008.1, read as the reverse complement.
GCCTCCACGGGGTTGTACCTTGGGCAATTCGGGTCTGTTGCCTCCAGGTACCTCTCTTCCCACACATGTTGAGCTCGTCCCTCCACCGGAACGAGTGCGTATGGAGTGCCCTCCATAGCCTGCACGTGTAGTTGGCAGAAACGTGATATAGTGTCACGGGCTGCCACTTGCCACATCCCTTCCGGTTGGCTTCCTCTCACCGTGACGGTCAATGGCACCCAACCGGGTGGCGTAGGTCCTGCAGGAACCTCGACATGGATCGTCCACGTCTTGTTCCCCTCTTCGCCTTCTTCCTTGGCGAAGTATTGCGGCATCTGGTTGTATCCGAAATATTGGAGCATTTGCCACAATGCTTCCGGGTAGCCGCTACGGTCAGAGCAGTGGGAAACTACCCACCCGTTCTCCAACCGTTTATCTGCTGCCATCTGTAAAAATTATATTTGAGAAATGTCAAATATTTATTTAAACAGTAAACCATCGAGTTATAACATAAGATATGTCCTTGAACTCATAACACTTGGAAAACAGTTCAAATTTTTAAACAAATTTGACTGCTGATCTGCTGTTCCCAGGACAGCCTTGACCAGTTTCCATTTCAACCTGATTTAGGCCAGGTTAAAGCAAAACCAGTCCTGGAGCTCAACATCAAAGTTGAAGCTAACTTCAATAGCTTTCCAGCCAGTATTTGCTTGTCCTAATATCTGTCCTGGTTCAAAAGTTATGAGATGTCAAAGTTAACAGAATTTCTGGGAACAACTGGACAGCACCTCCCTGCCTTAGGTACTGATGTGATCCAACAATCTCAGTTACTTCTGTTCCTAATCTGACAAAACTTTCTGTTACAAAGTTGTAACCCATCTCATAAGATTCCCAGAACTACCTCATTTTCTATTTTTGGATTTTTATGCAGGAAGTTATGCTTAATTTACAGAGAGTCTACAGAGAGTCTTTACCCTGTCCTGTTTTCTGGACAGTTTCAACTCTACTGCATTTTTCGAGTGGTTAAGGGATGAAACACCTCTGGACCTCAACAGAAAAGTTGTAAAGCTCTTCCAAAGCTTTCCAGAAATGTATCATACGATCCCAATCTCGAAAGAACTCAACCTCTAGCCTCTGATTAACTTAAGCCTTGATTCAGCTGAAAACAGAGTGCTCTGTCCTTAACAACCTATAAGTTGAAAACTTGTTAACTTTGAATATCCTGTTCAAGGGAAGGAGTTACATCAAGTTTTACTACTTTGGAGCAAAACTTTCAAGTTTTAAATGAATTTGTTCATTTAGTTGGGTGTGACGTCGATGCATCACCAGATTATGTCGGTACTACGTCCTCACAAAAAAAAAACCTATACCGGACTTAGCCGGCTTCGTTATTTCAGTGGCACTACTCGTCACTCGCACACGGATGCTACACGTCTACCGTTTCATGGTCAGGCTACCTGCAGAAACTCAATCAATCGTCAGACTCGGCTGCACACCGAGCCCGGAATCCATACAGTTGGTACACCCGGCCGTCATCACTCGCCCGGATGTTCTCAAGCCAAACACGCCTTGAGTTACGTGTTCACATTTCAGACCACGTGACGGGGTCTCCCATGTTGCACCATGCATGCCAGGGACAGACGTTGCTTGAATACACCAAACGACATTAAGAGTCGTAGAGGATATCAAAGCGGGTCGGGTTACCTGCCACCCGTGGGGCTCCACCCTTCAGCTTGTGCGCACTGGTGGACAGCACTTACGTGCACCCCCCAAGACATGAACGTCCCGAGATGCACGATTTTCTGACATAACAAATAGGTTAATATGCCACTTTCTATATGCTAATAACATCCTTATACGGGCTACTGACCCGTTCCTCACTGGATTTTTGAAAAAGAAGACCTTTGTACTGTGTTAAACCTCAAGCGAGCTCTGATACCAACGCTGACACGACCCCATTGGTCCTGTCGAGCCAGGATCACGCTGAGGGGTGCTGCGTTGCACAGCACCGTATAACACACATCAAAGGTGCAAAGCGGAAGCGGAAGTTTTATTACATAAACAGGTTTATGAACATGTTTACATCAAAATAAGTTCAGTCTACACTCGCGGGCGTAGACTAAGCATCAAGTGCACGTTCAGCCCTCGAACGTGTCCTTGCTAGCACACACGCACACTAACTCTGCGGCGTGCACGACTCCCACTCGACGGGGTTCCCCTCCTGAAGTTCCGTCTCCTCTTCGGGAGTCCCTTCCTCATAGAACCCTGCAAAAGCTTCAAACACAAGCAGTGAGCACGAAGGCTCAGCAAGTCTGACCCGTCTCACCTAAACATGGAACTTCTACATGAGGGTAATGGGTTACATGAGGTAAAAATCATTTGCAAGGACTCGTCTAATTAGTAGAACCTTACTTTCAAGTTTTAGCAGCAAGTTGTGGAGAACCTTACGCTAAGGCACATGAGAGAGCCGCAATCAAACAAGAAACGCATTTCTCTCATGTACTTTGCCCAAAGTTGAAAAGAACTTTAGTTAGCTCTAGACTATAGCATATCATTAACAATCAATGTCCATCTTTCAATCAGCAGCATTTTAACATGTGTCTAGCCTGTTCTTTCTACGTCACGGTACAGTAAACAAGTGGTACTCACTGACCGCGAGGGACGGCGATTATAATCGATTTACACCTGCAGGGTTACCCGAATAACCCGTCACGTACGCCCGTACTCGATGTTGCCTACAACAACCATCACAGACGCCGTACGCGACTACCTTTCACCCGTTAGCCAAATATTGAACCGGTCCCATCGTCCCGAGCAAGAGGTCTCTGCACGCGCATCTCTGTGCCGCCAGCCGATTTACACCTCGAGCTCTCAACCTACCCTCTGAACGACGGGCAATGCCTCAATACCCAGCTATCTGAGTTACATCAGTTTCCCGGTTCCCATATAGCCGGTAGGTCTTCGGTACTGTTCTAGCTTGTTCAACAGGCCCGCGCACGGCTCGGTCCTCAATCGACACAAGCGGAGCTACAGCACACAGGCCCCAAAGTCCTGCTGCCCTTACTCTCCGCTCGGTCTCATTTTCTTGCCATGTGTATCATGTGCTATCTCTACCCGAGCAATGTGCCTCTAGCCTATTCTCGCGAGTAGTTCCAACAACTCGACTTGTACCGAATCCTACTCTATCCTAGCAATGCAGTGGCTAACGGGGTTTTCAATCCTAAACCCCACCCATGGTTTTCTTGGCTGTGCAGTTGGGTTTCCAATCAAGACTCTAATGCAAAGAACAATATTCACAGATGTGCTCAAAACAATAAATATTTGTAAAAAGGTTAATGCAAACCAGGGCTTGCCTTGCTGCTCTTGGTCGTAGGCTAGCTGTTCCTCCGGAGTAACGAAGTCTAGGACTTCGGGTTCCTCCTCGACCTTAGCGACTACATGATAAGAGCAATGTATGTATCAATTTAAATGCATTTGTATTAACTTTGAAGTTTTGAAGTCTATAACCTTTGCTAGATAAACCAAATGACTGTGAAACTTTTACTGTGGCTTGGTTACAACCTAAACAGAGACTTGGTCAAGTTTTAGTTGCAGCAAAGCTCATTTGAGCCCTCCACAAATAATTATGTCCTTGACCTTAATTGGAACTCTTAGGGTATTCTAGGAATTTTCATGAGACAAACTATGACTTTCTGAAAACTAGATTTTCAGAGGGTTCTAATGGAGCTGGTCTCACTTAATTTGGAAGCCTCTTAACTAAAGATATGAGCTAAACAATTTCAGAGAAAATTCTGAAAATGTTTCTGAACATTTTCTATTTTCTCTGGAACAGTTTCACTAATCACACCATTAGGTGGATTAAATGAGCTCAAATGGATCTGAAATTTTTATGGTAGTTCAAGGATATTTTGGTGAACATCTCAGCAAAATTTCAGGATTTTCCTCAAAGGATTCTCCAGTTAAAATTCCTAACAGTTTAAATTTTAAGGAATTAATTCTGCAGAAATAAGGAATTTCATGAAGTGAAACTTGATTTTCTGGAAAGTACTCAGAGAGCTGAATCCAGCAAAATTTGGTTCACTCAATTTGGAGCTTTCTAGCCAAAGTTATAAGGATTTGAAGTTTGAAGGAAATCTGAAAATCGGGGAAAAGTTTAAACTCGCGCGTGGGCCCAGGGACACGCGTCGCACGCCTAGGCGATGGCACATCGCGGCCCACAAGGATTTTGCGTGCCAGCACACCCGATACTGGCCGCAGCCAGATCCTGATTCAAAATATCTCCCGCTGACAGCTGGGGTCCACCCCCTTCTTCAACCTCGCGACACCCGCGCCCCGCCGCCGAGGGATCTCGCCGGAGAGCTCGCCGCCGGCTACTGTACAGCTCCAAACTTCTCAATTCTGGCCGCCCCTGCCTACTTTTACTTGGGGAACAGGATCCGAGGGTCAGCTGCTCATGACAACGGCCGGAGCATGGTCGGCGACGAGCCGCCACCTCAGAACGACTTCGGCCACGTCGACTGACTACCCTAGCACCTCAGCTACTTGAGAAATCGGTCGGGGAGCATCAGTGGACCTCCGAGAAGGTCGACATGAGCTCGAGGCAGCTCGGGGAAGGCCCGAAATAGGTCCTCACCGTGCGCCCGATGCCGCCCGTTCGTTCCGCCATTAGTAGACCTCAAATTACGCCGGGCACAGAGGTTCTCCGGCCCAGAGTTGTGAAGGCAACTTGTGCGTTACCGTGTCTAGCTCGTGTGAGAGCGGCTTGAGGCCCTCTAATCCTTTCTAGAGCACGAATTAAACAGAATCGTACCCGAAGGTCGTTCTGCACACAGAAAGGGGAAAAGTGGAAATTCGCCGCCGGTGAGCAACCACTCGAGCTGTGGCTCGGGGATGAGCAGCACCGGTCACCTGCGCGTCCAAGGGTGCCTTGGCTCGGGCGTGACAACGCCCTGGTTGGGCTGTCCACGAGAGCCCGAGGTGCGGCGGTTCCCAGTTCCGATTTTGATCTTTCGGCACAGCCGATATCAATCGGTTTCAACCGAATTCTAGCAACGGGGAGGATGGAGGAAGGTCTCTAGTACCTTGCTGGGGCTCTGGAGTGTAACACCCCAAATTTTTAGTCAAGATTCAAATTTTGGATTTAGAACCATAAACCATGTTCAGAGGGGGATTTAAAAATTTTTGGACGTGTTGCATGTTTTGCAAAAATTCAAATTCAAACTGGAATTCAAATTAGACTCAAAACAGAAAAGAAATGGAAAAAGAAAAAGGAAAACCGGAAAAAAACTGGCCAGTGGGCCGAAACCTCAGCCGGCCCAGCTAACCCCCGCGCAGCCCGCCCCGCGCGCGCCGCGCTGCCCCTCGCTGACGGGTGGGACCCGCCTGTCATCCCTAACCCCGCGACCCCGGACTTCTCCCCGCGCGCGCGCGATCGCAACCGATCGGGAAACCGCGTCCCGCAGCCGAATTCTGGAACCTGAGGACTCTAACTCGATCACAACAGAACCACCGCCCTTCCCCGGCTATAAAAACAACCGATCCGATCAGTTTTTCGCACGCGATCGCCGATTTTCACTCCGGTGAGCACCGAGACTTCGCCGGTGAATTCTGGCCGATCTAAGCTCGGAAACTCTGATCTAACTCGTTGGTCTTGATCCACCGCCTCCGGGGAACTTTGCAGGTGCAGAAAACCCGAAGACTTACGGTGCAAATCCAGCTCCGACGAGCTTCGCCGTGGTTTTGCCTCGGACCTCGCCGCAGAGCACTTTCCAGGACCCCCGAGCTCGAGAAAACCCCCGAGGTGAGATCCCTGACCTCCCCTCTACCGATCTATGCCATGAGATCACAGTTTTAGGCAGAATTCTCGAGGATCCGAAACTTTCCGGCGAGATCGCCGCTTCCCGCCGCCGTGCGCCGCCGGCAGCGCCGCCCGCGCTCGATCAGAGCGACGTGGCCGCTTGTGCGCCGTTTATTTTAAATCGCACGGTAGAATTTAAAACCCCGCGTACCGGTTCGATGTTATAATCTCAGCCGTCGGTTTAAAATCAGACGGTCCACGTCAGCCCCGCGTTATAAAGACTGGAATTCTTACGTGCTACCCCCTGGGGTTCTCTGGAATTGAGAGCTAGCCCCGGAAACTTCAGATCTAGCCCCTGGAACTCCAGAAAATCATGTAAATTCATTTAAAAATCAGTTTTAGCCCCTGGACTTAATAGAAATTAAGAAAAACACCTCTGAAAAGTGTAGCTAGACCCCTGGAAATTATGAAAATGATATTATAGACCCTGTAATGGGGTGAATTCATTATTTTAGCTCTGTTTAGTATTTAATTTAGAAAATTTAATATGTAACTAGTGTTTAAATATTAAAAAGGGGGACAAACATAATTGTCAAATTTATTAAAAACTTTCTCAGTACTTAGAAAACTTTGGAGTGAGATAAAAATATATTTTTGGGCTGAAATAAATCTGTTTCATTTATTATTCACATTTAATAGTATAGGGACACATTTTTAAGTAAAGAATAGTTAAAGAAAAATAGGGAAAATAATTATGAAATAGTATACATCAGAAGCCAAGGTCAAAATATGATCCTAAATTATTTAGGACCAGAACCTAATCTGTTTAGGTAGTGTGTATTACTAATTTAATAATAAATTGCACAATTATGCATAAGAATATAAATCTGAAAATATAGAAACTAGTAAATGATAAATGGAGTTTCTAAAATACAAAGAATTCAGTTTAGGGCTGATAGAAATTATGAAGGCATATATGGAGAAGAAAAATACTTTTCATACATACTTGGTAGTTTAATATATAAGGAATTTATTTAAAACTGAAACACACATATATACATATATGTATATATATATATATATATATATAGTATGTGAGTATAAATATGAACACCAAAGTAGGAATCATACACATATAAATAAAAGTGTATGCAAGCCCCAAATCAACACACATAAAGTAACCACAACACATATAATGGTAAAGAACTTTCATAAATATGAATGTGTGGTTTGTATGAAGTGGAAGTGTGAACTATGTCTTATGATTGTTGTTTTTCTTTTGCTATGTGTGATGGTATGAAGTAGAACCTGCTCAAGAACAAGTTATTCAATTCCAAGACCAAGACTACCCATTTCAAGAGCAGCAAGAAGGAGGCAAGTGTCCTTGACCACTTTGATCCTATGCTAGGATATGTAGATAGAATTATTTGCATTGTCAAATGAAATATGAAACCCATGCTAGGAAGTTTCCCTAGAATTGCATTACCTTGTTTCCTTGAAGCTTGGGTTGGGATTTATTTTATCATGTCATTTATTATTATGCATATGCTTAGCCATGCTTAGAATGGGATATTTGGGATATGAAATCATCAGTTTATATTACCATACTCTTGAATGAGATATTGTGAGTTATGTAGAGGTAGGGATCAAGGCAAGTTGAATGTTTTGGTTGTGTGCTGGGTGCACGAGACTTGGGTTTGTGTTTAGTACTTGCCTGGATCCTAAGGACCGGTTCATGGAGCATGTAACCCGGCTTTACAGTGCCAACCACATGCTGAGATGGGGCAGCTTGGCCAATTAATTAGGTGTATCCCCGGCGTAGTATGGGTGTGTTGGATGGTGCGGGGAGTAGGTGTCAGCTGGACTACCATATGAACCGCAAGGCTCAAGAGGGGGCCACTGCAGCGGGGTTGGAGCCTCTTGTATGCTGTTAGGGGTGAAACCTCAGTGGGCCCACGCTCGTCGGGAATCCCTTTGTAAAGGCTTCGTAGTGATCTCTTGGCCACACACCTGGGAAGTGTGAATGTGGATCGTAGCCACTGGCATAATGGAGGTTCTTTTAGTCCACCCGGCAACGGGGGATGAAATCACTACTTGTGGGTATAGTGGTACAAACTCTGCAGAGTCAAAACTGTCTTGACAGCCGTGCTCACGGTTAAGAGCGGCCTGGACTTATTCATGATTAGAGAATTGATGGTTTTGGAAGTTAAGCGGGGAGCTTAACATGGGAAATGATGTTATGGTTATTGGATTATGATAATGGGTTGGGAGATTGGGACCATTTCACCTGTGTAGTAATGTAGGTGCTTAATAAGCTAAGGTGATAGGTATTAATTGCGTAGTGCTTTAACCATGAGTTCAACCTCTCCTTGTTCTAGCCATGCATGATATAATTTTCCCACACTTGCTGAGTACCATTGGTACTCAACCTTGCATATTTGTTGGTTTATATTGCTGCTCAGGTCAAGATAATGAGGTGGTGTATAATGACCAAGACTTTGGACCCGAAGAAGGTTTTTAGGTTCATGAAGACCCCCGGGCAACGCCTGTGATGGAGCCCTAAAGAATAATATTCCGCTGCTAGTTTATTTACTTGTGATGAACTTATTATTGTCCATCGAGACATTTACTATGTAAGACTTACTTATATTCGACACCTGGCTTGTAATAAATGATGCTTCACTATTTGTCATCACATGTATGAGAAAATGATCCTGGCATACATGTGGTATTCACTTGGTTGTTTCTTCGGAAAAACCGGGTGTGACAGAGGTGGTATCAGAGCCAAGGTTGCCCGTAGGAACGTGGACCTAGGTAGAAATGGACGTATTTAAGGGCCCTATTTTCTTAAAAACTATTTTCCAAAAGTATGGATGAAAAAGTGTTATCAAAAGAGTCATTTTCTTCATCCTACCCCAACTTTCATTCAAAAATAGGATTTTTGTTTGAAATTTTATCTAACCTAATTTTAAATTCTTTTGTTTTAGATGGTTCGCATGATTCGCACCGCTCGTAAATCCACGGGAGGGAGAGTTCCCGTAGTTGCCCTTGCTGAAAGAGGGGAGAGTCGTCCAGTGACGTACCTTTCCTACGGATTGGCAGTGGGAGATTTGTTGCGTCGTCTTCGACGTATGCTCGAAGCCGCCGGCAATACGGGCAAGCTCATCATCCACTATAACTCCACCAGGACCATCCGTGAGAAGAGGGAAGAATGGAGTTCGGAGATGAGGATTATACACGAGAATCAGCTGCTTAAGATCCACCACTCTCCAGCTTGTCGAGCAACACAAGTTGACGCGGAGAGAGATGTCACTTGGGAGGCCATCACCTGCCAGAGCCACATCTATCGTCGCCACTTGGACAAAACTGAGTACATGTATGTCCTCCAACGTGAGAGTGGTACCACGGAGTACAAGTACCCACCGGTGCAGCAAGGGACTTCCCATGAGCACATGGACTTGTGCTTGGAGGATGCTGCTATGCTCAGCACTCGACTGCAGGAGTGTCAACAAGAGCTTCAGGATGTCCGAGATACTCTGAAGGAGACGGAGGCATTGCTGCGAGCTTGCTTAAAGGCGAGAGAAAGAGGAGATGGGAATGAACTGTGTGTCACCGTAAGTGATCCATGGACCCCTGACTCCTCGGATCGCCGAGCGATCAGGCGTCGTCGCACTTCTCCACCAGCAGCCTCCCCACCCAAAGCAGAGTCAGAAGGTAGCCGAAATGAGGAGGAAGATCCCGAGGAGCCAGCTCAAGAGGATGAGTAGTGTAGAGTCTTTCCCCTAGCTAGCAAGAGGTCGAGTAGTCGAGTCGTTACGTAGTTAATGGTGTGATAATGCTTGGTGTGTGACGTGAGTTGTGGAAGCCATGAGCGAGTGTCCACAGCCTCGTCTTCAGATTGTTTTGCTTTGGTGTGTGAACCCACAGGAAATAATAGTGCATTTATTGGGTGTGAGATATAAAGCCCTCGTAAGATTTTAACCAAAACTTCAACACTTCAGAGTACAAACAAGTGAAAGTAGATACTAAATGCTTTCAAATTAACATTTGTTGATTCTACCAGATGGCCGGAAGAGGAAAAGGACGTGCTGCCAACCCCGCCAACAACAATGATGAGGCATGCAACTCTCATCTTTCTGGAGGCCAGAACCGGGGTGGTCGCCGTGAAGAAGTTGATCCTCTCCACCAAATGCTGGAGAATCAAAATCAGCTCATCCAGAACTTGACTCAAGTAGTGGCCAACTTGCATCAAGTTCCACCTCCACAAGCTGCACCACGCCAACCCAGGTTGAGTGAGTTTCTAGGAACTCAACCTCCAAAGTTTGCAAGTGCTGCTGAACCTCTGGAGGCAGATGATTGGCTGAAGACCATTGAAAGTAAGATGAGGATCATACAGTGCCAAGGGTATGAGAGGGTGCTGTTTGCCTCTCATCAATTGCATGGACCTGCTGCTGATTGGTGGACCGCCTACGTGGCCGCCCATCATGACCCTGAGAGCATCACTTGGGAAGAGTTCAAGCGTAGCTTCCGCAACCATTACATCCCAAGAGGTGAACTCAAAAACAAGAGGAAGGAGTTTTTGGGACTGCAGCAGGGAAACATGACGGTGAGGGAATACCTCACTAAATTCACTCAACTATCCCGTTATGCTCCACGAGACATAGAGACAGATGAGCAGAAACAGGATTGTTTCGTGGAAGGACTTACCGCAGAGATGCAGTGTGCAATGTCCTCCAATGAGTATGAAAGCTTTCAAAAGATGGTGGACAGAGCGTTTGTGGTGGAAAGGAAGCTAAAGGCCCTGGAAAATGAGAATAAGAGGAAGGCTGGGTGGACACATCAAGCCTCAGGGAGCAACGCCCGCCCACGTATGATGCAGCAACCTACGGGGCAGACGAGCCGTGCTGCGGTACCCTATTCAGCACCAAGAGGGTACAACCCAAACTACAGGCCTCCCGTAGCACCAGCACAGCCGCAACGTCAGTTTATGCAGCAGCCTCGCCCTGCATATCCACCTCGACCAGCAGTGCAAGGACCCCCAAACCAACCCCAAGACAACAAGGGCCAAGCATCTAATATTGTGGTGCAATGTTTCAGCTGTGGTGAAGTGGGGCACTACGCCCATAAGTGTCCAAAGAAGAAGCCCACGCAGCCACAGCAGCAGAACGTAATGAGAGGACGGGTGAACCACGTCACTATGGAGGAAGCACAAGAGGCACCCGACGTGGTAGTTGGTAAGTTTCCTGCCAATTTACACCTTGCAACTCTACTGTTTGATTCTGGTGCTACCCATTCGTTCATTGCTCAAGGGTTTGTTAAGAAGCATGACCTAGCAACCACACAAATGAACCATATGCTAGCGGTAAATTCTCCAGGTGGAGAAATAAGGACAAGACAAGTGTGTCCCAAAGTGAACCTAGACATTAATGGGGTAGTATTTACCGCTAACCTCATAATGATCGATTCACAAGGGATAGATATTATTTTGGGTATGGATTGGTTGACCAAACATAAAGGAATCATCCATTGTTCGACCAGAACGGTGGAACTAACTCACCCTAGTGGCACAAGAGTAAAGTTCATAACGATACACGAGCCTAGGAGGGACATTAAATTAAATCAAATGGAGGTGAAAGTTGAGGAAATCAGGACTATCAGGGAATATCCAGATGTTTTTCCGGAAGAGTTGCCAGGAATGCCTCCCGACCGTGACGTGGAATTCGCAATTGAGCTAGTACCGGGAACAGCCCGATATACAAGAGACCTTATCGAATGGACTCCAAGCAGCTAGAAGAGCTCAAGGACCATTTGAGAGAATTGACGGAGAAGGGGTATATTCGCCCTAGTTCCTCACCATGGGGAGCTCCGGTAATATTTGTGCCCAAGAAAGACGGAACCCAAAGGTTATGCGTGGATTACCGTGCCTTGAATGAGGTAACCATCAAGAACAAGTACCCATTACCCCGCATTGAAGACTTGTTTGATCAGTTGAGGGGAGCTTGCGTGTTCTCGAAAATTGATCTCAGGTCGGGATACCACCAACTCAAGATAAGGCAATCTGATATTCCCAAGACAGCTTTCGTATCTCGGTACGGACTGTATGAATACACTGTCATGCCTTTCGGGCTAACCAATGCCCCGGCATATTTCATGTACCTCATGAACAAGGTATTCATGGAATATCTGGACAAATTTGTGGTGGTTTTCATAGATGATATTCTCGTCTTCTCCAAAGATGAAGAAGAACATGAGGAACATCTAAGGTTGGTGTTACAGAGGCTGAGAGAACACCAACTATATGCCAAGTTGAGCAAGTGTGAGTTTTGGCTAAAGAGAGTTCCCTTTTTAGGGCATATAATCTCGGAGGGAGGAATCTCCGTAGATCCCGCCAAAATCGAAGATATCCAGAAATGGAAAACCCCTGAAAATGTCGGAGAAGTTCGAAGCTTTTTGGGATTGGCTGGATACTATCGACGGTTTATTGAGGGATTCTCCAAGATCTCGAGACCTCTCACCAAACTGTTGGAAAAAGGAATCACATTCACCTGGACGCCACAGTGCGATACGAGCTTTCAGGAGCTAAAGAAGAGATTGACAACAGCCCCAGTGTTGGTTATGCCAGATATGCAGAAGAATTTCACGGTGTACTGCGATGCCTCTGGAAACGGGTTGGGATGTGTTCTCATGCAAGAGGGACATGTCGTGGCATATGCATCCCGGCAGCTTCGGAAGCACGAGAAGAACTATCCTACACATGACTTAGAACTAGCTGCAGTGGTACACGCGTTGAAAATTTGGCGGCACTATTTGATGGGGAAGAGGACAGAGATATATACGGATCATAAGAGTTTGAAGTACATATTCACACAACCAGATCTCAACCTTAGACAAAGGAGATGGTTAGAGCTAATCAATGACTTTGATGTAGGCATCAACTATCATCCCGGGAAAGCAAACGTCGTGGCCGATGCCTTGAGTCGGAAAGCGCAGGTCAATAAGTTGAGCTTGAAGGATATGCCTGCAGAATTGAAGGACGAGGTTATAAGGCTCAATCTATGTCTAGTAAATAGTGGTGAAGCCATCGCCATGGAAGTGGACTCCACACTTGAGCGAGACATACGCGAGGGACAAAAGAATGATGAGAAGATACAAGAGATCAGACAGCTCATCAAGGAAAATAAAGCTCCTGGTTTTAGAGAGGATGAACAAGGAACGGTGTGGCACGGGAAAAGGATCTGTGTGCCAGAAGTAAAGGAGATTCGTAAATTAATTTTGAAGGAGGCTCACGATTCCGACTATTCCATTCATCCTGGGAGTACGAAGATGTATCAGGACCTCAAAAGCAGGTATTGGTGGTATGGCATGAAGCGAGATGTCGCGGAACATGTTGCCCTATGTGACACATGTCAGTTGGTGAAAGCAGAACATCAACGACCCGCGGGATTACTGCAACCACTCAAAGTGCCTGAATGGAAGTGGGAAGAGATCAGCATGGATTTTGTCGTGGGATTGCCTAGGACCCAGTCCGGGTATGATTCAATATGGGTTATTATTGATAGGCTAACCAAGGTAGCTCATTTCATTCCGGTGAAGGAAAGCTACAGCGGAACCAAATTGGCAGAATTGTACATGTCAAGGATTGTGTGTTACCATGGAGTGCCAAAGAAGATAGTGTCGGACCGAGGGACACAGTTCACCTCGAGGTTTTGGCAAAAGTTGCATGAAACCATGGGAACCCATCTGAATTTCAGCTCTGCCTATCATCCCCAAACTGACGGGCAGACGGAGAGAACCAATCAGATCCTTGAAGATATGTTAAGGGCATGTGCACTCAAAAACAATAGGAGTTGGGACAAGAACTTACCGTATGCGGAGTTTTCCTATAACAACAGTTATCAAGCTAGTATGAAGATGTCACCATTTGAAGCTTTGTATGGAAGGAAGTGCAGAACTCCCCTATTTTGGAACCAAACAGGAGAAAGTAAAGTGTTTGGTCCCGAAGTGCTACAAGAAGCCGAGGCAAAGGTGAGGGAGATTCGCAACAACTTGAGGATAGCACAGACACGCCAGAAGAGTTATGCTGATGTACGAAGAAGAGAGCTCGTTTTCAACGTGGGAGACTATGTTTACCTCAAGGTGTCCCCTATCAGAGGACTTCGTCGGTTCAAGGTGAAAGGGAAGTTGTCACCTCGATACATCGGACCCTTTCAAGTTTTGGAAAGAAAAGGCGAAGTGGCGTACCAACTAGAGTTGCCGGTTCATCTGTCGGACGTGCACGATGTGTTCCACGTGTCACAACTCAAGAAATGCCTGAGGACGCCTGAGGAGGTGTTACCCATGAATGAAGTGGATGTAGCTGAGGATTTGTCTTATGCTGAGCAACCATACAAGATTTTGGAGACAATGGAACGTATCACCAGAAATAAGAGAATCAGAATGTGCAAGGTACAGTGGAAGCATCACTCAGAGGAGGAAGCCACCTGGGAACGGGAAGATGAGCTTAAGGCACAATTTCCGGAATTATTTTCTTAGAAACACCAATCTCGAGGACGAGATTTCTTTTAAGGGGGGTAGAGCTGTAACACCCCAAATTTTTAGTCAAGATTCAAATTTTGGATTTAGAACCATAAACCATGTTCAGAGGGGGATTTAAAAATTTTTGGACGTGTTGCATGTTTTGCAAAAATTCAAATTCAAACTGGAATTCAAATTAGACTCAAAACAGAAAAGAAATGGAAAAAGAAAAAGGAAAACCGGAAAAAAACTGGCCAGTGGGCCGAAACCTCAGCCGGCCCAGCTAACCCCCGCGCAGCCCGCCCCGCGCGCGCCGCGCTGCCCCTCGCTGACGGGTGGGACCCGCCTGTCATCCCTAACCCCGCGACCCCGGACTTCTCCCCGCGCGCGCGCGATCGCAACCGATCGGGAAACCGCGTCCCGCAGCCGAATTCTGGAACCTGAGGACTCTAACTCGATCACAACAGAACCACCGCCCTTCCCCGGCTATAAAAACAACCGATCGGATCAGTTTTTCGCACGCGATCGCCGATTTTCACTCCGGTGAGCACCGAGACTTCGCCGGTGAATTCTGGCCGATCTAAGCTCGGAAACTCTGATCTAACTCGTTGGTCTTGATCCACCGCCTCCGGGGAACTTTGCAGGTGCAGAAAACCCGAAGACTTACGGTGCAAATCCAGCTCCGACGAGCTTCGCCGTGGTTTTGCCTCGGACCTCGCCGCAGAGCACTTTCCAGGACCCCCGAGCTCGAGAAAACCCCCGAGGTGAGATCCCTGACCTCCCCTCTACCGATCTATGCCATGAGATCACAGTTTTAGGCAGAATTCTCGAGGATCCGAAACTTTCCGGCGAGATCGCCGCTTCCCGCCGCCGTGCGCCGCCGGCAGCGCCGCCCGCGCTCGATCAGAGCGACGTGGCCGCTTGTGCGCCGTTTATTTTAAATCGCACGGTAGACTTTAAAACCCCGCGTACCGGTTCGATGTTATAATCTCAGCCGTCGGTTTAAAATCAGACGGTCCACGTCAGCCCCGCGTTATAAAGACTGGAATTCTTACGTGCTACCCCCTGGGGTTCTCTGGAATTGAGAGCTAGCCCCGGAAACTTCAGATCTAGCCCCTGGAACTCCAGAAAATCATGTAAATTCATTTAAAAATCAGTTTTAGCCCCTGGACTTAATAGAAATTAAGAAAAACACCTCTGAAAAGTGTAGCTAGACCCCTGGAAATTATGAAAATGATATTATAGACCCTGTAATGGGGTGAATTCATTATTTTAGCTCTGTTTAGTATTTAATTTAGAAAATTTAATATGTAACTAGTGTTTAAATATTAAAAAGGGGGACAAACATAATTGTCAAATTTATTAAAAACTTTCTCAGTACTTAGAAAACTTTGGAGTGAGATAAAAATATATTTTTGGGCTGAAATAAATCTGTTTCATTTATTATTCACATTTAATAGTATAGGGACACATTTTTAAGTAAAGAATAGTTAAAGAAAAATAGGGAAAATAATTATGAAATAGTATACATCAGAAGCCAAGGTCAAAATATGATCCTATATTATTTAGGACCAGAACCTAATCTGTTTAGGTAGTGTGTATTACTAATTTAATAATAAATTGCACAATTATGCATAAGAATATAAATCTGAAAATATAGAAACTAGTAAATGATAAATGGAGTTTCTAAAATACAAAGAATTCAGTTTAGGGCTGATAGAAATTATGAAGGCATATATGGAGAAGAAAAATACTTTTCATACATACTTGGTAGTTTAATATATAAGGAATTTATTTAAAACTGAAACACACATATATACATATATGTATATATATATATATATATATATATATATATATATATATATAGTATGTGAGTATAAATATGAACACCAAAGTAGGAATCATACACATATAAATAAAAGTGTATGCAAGCCCCAAATCAACACACATAAAGTAACCACAACACATATAATGGTAAAGAACTTTCATAAATATGAATGTGTGGTTTGTATGAAGTGGAAGTGTGAACTATGTCTTATGATTGTTGTTTTTCTTTTGCTATGTGTGATGGTATGAAGTAGAACCTGCTCAAGAACAAGTTATTCAATTCCAAGACCAAGACTACCCATTTCAAGAGCAGCAAGAAGGAGGCAAGTGTCCTTGACCACTTTGATCCTATGCTAGGATATGTAGATAGAATTATTTGCATTGTCAAATGAAATATGAAACCCATGCTAGGAAGTTTCCCTAGAATTGCATTACCTTGTTTCCTTGAAGCTTGGGTTGGGATTTATTTTATCATGTCATTTATTATTATGCATATGCTTAGCCATGCTTAGAATGGGATATTTGTGATATGAAATCATCAGTTTATATTACCATACTCTTGAATGAGATATTGTGAGTTATGTAGAGGTAGGGATCAAGGCAAGTTGAATGTTTTGGTTGTGTGCTGGGTGCACGAGACTTGGGTTTGTGTTTAGTACTTGCCTGGATCCTAAGGACCGGTTCATGGAGCATGTAACCCGGCTTTACAGTGCCAACCACATGCTGAGATGGGGCAGCTTGGCCAATTAATTAGGTGTATCCCCGGCGTAGTATGGGTGTGTTGGATGGTGCGGGGAGTAGGTGTCAGCTGGACTACCATATGAACCGCAAGGCTCAAGAGGGGGCCACTGCAGCGGGGTTGGAGCCTCTTGTATGCTGTTAGGGGTGAAACCTCAGTGGGCCCACGCTCGTCGGGAATCCCTTTGTAAAGGCTTCGTAGTGATCTCTTGGCCACACACCTGGGAAGTGTGAATGTGGATCGTAGCCACTGGCATAATGGAGGTTCTTTTAGTCCACCCGGCAACGGGGGATGAAATCACTACTTGTGGGTACAGTGGTACAAACTCTGCAGAGTCAAAACTGTCTTGACAGCCGTGCTCACGGTTAAGAGCGGCCTGGACTTATTCATGATTAGAGAATTGATGGTTTTGGAAGTTAAGCGGGGAGCTTAACATGGGAAATGATGTTATGGTTATTGGATTATGATAATGGGTTGGGAGATTGGGACCATTTCACCTGTGTAGTAATGTAGGTGCTTAATAAGCTAAGGTGATAGGTATTAATTGCGTAGTGCTTTAACCATGAGTTCAACCTCTCCTTGTTCTAGCCATGCATGATATAATTTTCCCACACTTGCTGAGTACCATTGGTACTCAACCTTGCATATTTGTTGGTTTATATTGCTGCTCAGGTCAAGATAATGAGGTGGTGTATAATGACCAAGACTTTGGACCCGAAGAAGGTTTTTAGGTTCATGAAGACCCCCGGGCAACGCCTGTGATGGAGCCCTAAAGAATAATATTCCGCTGCTAGTTTATTTACTTGTGATGAACTTATTATTGTCCATCGAGACATTTACTATGTAAGACTTACTTATATTCGACACCTGGCTTGTAATAAATGATGCTTCACTATTTGTCATCACATGTATGAGAAAATGATCCTGGCATACATGTGGTATTCACTTGGTTGTTTCTTCGGAAAAACCGGGTGTGACATGGAGTGGAAGGAGGGAGCTGCAATCGGCGTCCTCCGATCAAGTCCGAGCTGCGGAAGTTTTTGGCCGGCGCTGAGTTCTTGCGGGGAAAGAACGACGGTGCCTCGGCCGAGGAGGGGGCAGGCGCCTTAAGAAGGCTCTGCACCGCCTCATGCCCGCGCGTGGGAAAGCAGCTGGTGGCGCGGCGACTGGCCTCGGTGGCGATCACCGCTGCGGCTCGGCGACCCGAGTGAAAAAGTCTCAGTCGGTTTGATCTGAGCAGTGGCTGACATGTGGGTCCCACCTCCAGTTTTAACCTCTGAAATTTACTCCTAATCACTGTTGTAAACAGTGAACCCCATACTACCCTTGGCAATTCAAATTATTCACCCATGAGCCATTTGAATTGATCAAAGTTCAAATGAGGTTTGGTCTGAATGAATTTCAGCACAAGTTCAGTTTGAAATTCAAATAAAGTTTGAATTTCTCCCACTTAGCTCATGTCAAGATCAACTCCAAATGGAGTGAAAATTGGTGTGTGAGCTCACAAAAATGTGCTTAGTAAGAATATGCCCCCCACTTTTAAATTCATTGGATAAAAACAGTTTGAATTTGAACATGGTTTAAAACTGCCCTATTCCTAACTATACCCAAACTGACCTCCAAAAGGTTTTGAATTTGGGTGAAACTTGGCATGGACATCCTTAGTAAAGTCTAGGAGTTTTCATATGTCCAGCCCATCTATATCACATGTGGGAAATACCACTTTTGCAATATGTAAGTTTGTTCTCTAATGAGCATGTTGATAATTGTTACTTGCTCTTCATTTGTGTTCATCATTCTTCCTCAAATGAGGTGTGTGGTGTGGTGATGAACACTGCAAATGGGTGTCAAAAACTGAGGCCCTTACACATGGATGGTCCAAGTCTTGTTCCCCTCCTCGCCTTCTTCCTTGGCGAGGTACTGCAGCGTCTCCACGTACCTGAAATATTGAAGCATTTGCTTCAACGCTTCAGGATAAACGCTGCGTTGAGAACAGTGGGATACCACACACCCGTTCTCGAATTGTCTATCCACTGTCATCTGTAGAAACATATTTGAAATGGTCAAATACTCATTTCAACAGTAAATCATTGAGTTTTAACATTAAAATATGTCATTGAACTCATGAAACTTGGAAACACCATTCAACTTAGACAAATTTGACTGCTGGTTTGCTGCCCAAACTGACAGCCCTGACCAGTTTCCATTTCAACCTGATTTAGACCATGCTAAAGGCAAAACCTATTATGGAGCTCAACATCAAAGTTAAAGCTAGCTTCAATAGCTTTAAAGAAAGTATTTTCTTGGACTAAGATCTGTCCTGGTTCAAAAGTTATGAGATGTCGAAGCTGACAGAACTTCTGGAGAAAATTGGACAGCACCTCCCTGCTTGTGGTACTGATTTGATCCAAGAATCCCAGTCAATTCTACTTCGAATTTGACAAGACTTTCTGTTACAAAGTTGTAAACCATCTCATTAAATTTTCAGAACTACCTTATTTTATATATTTGGTTTTTTATGCAGGAAGTTATGCTCAATTTACAGAGAGTTTTAGAGAGTATTTGCTCTGCCCTGTTTTCTGGACAGTTTCAACTCTACTGCATTTTTCGACTGGTTAAGGGATGAAACACCTCTGTACATCAATACAAAAGTTGTAAATCTCTTCCAATGCTTTCAATAAACGTATGATATGACCCTAACCTCTAAATAACTCAACCTCTAACCTCTGTTTAACTTCATCCTTATTTCAGCTGAAAACAGGGAACTCTGTCCTTAATAACCTATAAGTTGAAAACTTGTTAACTTTGAACATCCTGATTAAGGGAAGAAGTTACATCACAGTTTTAGTGCTCTGGATCAAACCTTCAAGTTTTACAATGATGTTGATCATTTAGTGGGGTGTGACATCGAAGCATCACCAGTTCATGCCGGTACTACGTTCCTCACAAAGAAAAATCTATACCGGACTTAGACGGCTTCATTAGTTCAGTGGCACTAAATGTCTCTCGCACACGGATGCTACTCGTCTACTGATTCGTGGTTAGACTACCAGCAAATAAACCACTCAATCATCAGGTCCGGCTGCACACCGAACCTTGTCCCAATACAGTTCATATAACCGTCCGTCGTCACTCGCACGGTTGTTCTCAAGCCAAACTAGCCTTGAGCTACGTGTTCACATTACTAACCACGTGACGGGGTCTCCCAAACTTGCCCGTAGCACGCCAAAGAAGGGCGTTGCTCGAATACCCCAAACGACATGAAGAGTCATAGAGGATATTAAAGCAGGCTGGGTTACCTACCACCCGTGAGGCTCCACCCTTCAGCTTGTGCGCACTGGTGGACAGCGCTTACATGCACCCCCCAAGACATATGACGTCCCGAGATGCATGATTTTCTGACATAAGAAAATAGGTTAGTATTGCCACTTTCTATACACTAATAACATCCTTATATGGGCTACTAACTCGTTCGTCACCGAGTTTTTGAAAAGATGACCTTTTTAGTGCGTTAAACCTCAAGCAAGCTCTAATACCATGCTGACGCGGCCCCACGGCCTCGTCGAGCCAGGATCACGCTAAGGGGTGATGCGTTGCACAACTATGGATAACACACATAAAAGGTACAAAGCGGAAGCAAAGTTTTATTACATAAACGAATTTATGAACATTTTTACAACAAAATATGTTCAGTCTACACTCACGGGCGTAGACTACGCACCGAGTTCACGTTCAGCCCGTGAGCGTGTCCCTGCTAGCACACACGCACACTAATACGGTGGCGTGCACGACTCCCACTCGACGGGGTTTCCCTCTTGGGGTTCCGTCTCCTACTCGGGAGTCCCTTCCACATAACACCCTGCAAAAGCTTCAAACACAAGCAGTGAGCATGATGGCTCAGCAAGTCTGACCCGTCTTTCCTATACATAAAACTTCTACATGCTAGATCATGCGTAATTGGGAATGTAAGTTGCAAAGGACTCGCCTAATTATTTGAACTTTACTTTCAAGTTTTAGCAGCAAATTATGGAGAACCTCACGCTAAGGACATGAGAAAGTCGCAATCAAACAAGAAATGCATTTCTCTCATTTACTTTGCCCAAGGTCAAAAAGAACATTAATTAGCTCTAAACTATAGCACTTCATTAGCAATCAAGGTCCATCCTTCAAATCAGCAAACTTTTAACATGTATCTATCCTGTTCTTTCTACGTCATGGTACAGTGAACAAGTGGTACTCACTGACCGTGAGGGACGGCGATTATAATCGATTTACACCTGAAGGGTTACCCGAATAACCCTTCACGTACACCTGTACTTGATGTTGCCTACGGCAA
This sequence comes from Neostapfia colusana, assembly GCA_030760725.1. Classification (NCBI taxonomy): domain Eukaryota; kingdom Viridiplantae; phylum Streptophyta; class Magnoliopsida; order Poales; family Poaceae; genus Neostapfia; species Neostapfia colusana. The sequence goes on along the minus strand of JASWHV010000008.1, from coordinate 44,244,192 downwards.
CCATCACAGACGTCGTACTCGACCACCTTTCATCCGTCAGCCAAATGTTAAACCGGTCATATCGTCCCGAGCAAGAGGTCTCTGCGCGCGCATCTGCAGTGCCGCCAGCCGATTTACACCTCAAGCTCTCAACCTACCCTCTGGACGACAAGCAATGCCTCAACACCCAGCTACCCGAATTACATTGGTTTCCCGGTTCCCATATATCCGGTAGGTCTTCGGTACTGTTCTAGCTTGTTCAACAGGCCCACACACAGCTCGGTCCTCAATCGACACAAGTGGAGCTATGGCACCCAGGCCCCAATGTCCTGCTGCCCTTACTCTCCGCTCGGTCTCATTTTTCTTGCCATGTGTTTCATTTGCTACCTTTACCCGAGTAGTGTGCCTCTAGCCTATTCTCACGAGCAGTTCCAACTACTCGACTTGTCCCGAATCCTACCCTAAATTAGCATTGCAGTGGCTAGTCGAGGTTTACCATCCTAAGCCCAAACAAGGGTTTTCTTGGCTATGCATTTGGGTTTTCAAACAAGACTCTAATGCATAATTTAAGTGGGTGCTCAAAGTAAGTTCTCAAAAAAGTAAAATTTATAAAAAGGCTAATGCTGTAGGATCAAAGAGCACGTGAAAAGCTACCAGAGGGGGGGTGAATGGTAGATTAAAACTTTTCGCAGCGGAAACAACAAAAACCCCTCAGCAAAAAATAAATCGGTTAAAGAAACCGTGTGTGCAAGTGTTTTCAGACGTGTTCAACCGTGACAAATCAAGTAGAGTGGTAGAGAATCAAGTCACGGATCTAATGCAACAAGAATCACTTGAAAACTCGAAGTAAAACTTGAGATATGATCAAAACATTAAACGAAGATCAATCTGTTCTACCTGATATAAAACAGATCTGCAAAGCTGCAAAGAAACTCGTGTATCTCAAAAACTACAGATCCGAAGCTCGTGAAAATTTCACAGATGATAGATAATTGAGTTGTGAAGACAACCCAAAAAGAATCACGTCAATCGGATCTGTAAAACTCGAGTTATGAACGAAACACCGAAGCAACGTCGGACTGTCTAGAAACTCTGCGAGAAAGACTTGACGAAAAACAAGTCGGACGAACAAGGCACAAAAGCTCCTCGAAACTATGAACTTTATTCAATAGAAACACAAGAGGAGCAGCCCAAAGTTCTCTACCCACAAGAGCTCTGGCCTCCCTTGCTTTTATAGCCAGCCCTCAGGCTAAACAATCCAATCTAGGACTCCTACTCCTAATTGGACTCGTATCCTAACTTACCATAACTGCTCAGGACTCTCATACTCGCAGGTAGAAGCAATCGTGAGACTTCTAAACATCTTAGGAACGTCCTAAACATTCCTAAAACAACTCAACTTTGTGCCTAGCACGAAATCCTTTCATAACCAACTCAAATCTTCCATATTTGAGCCATATCCGACTCAGCCTCAGCATGAGTACGCAATCCAGCCGGTTGGACCTTTCCGACCAATTCTTTACGTCCACTTCTCTTCATCACGCCTTGGAACAATGTTGCCACGTCCATGCACTCCTTGCACACGTGCAAACACCTTCCAACGACGTACACGCGACCTTCATATGCACTGCCCTTGATCCAAACATGCTGCGCGACCTCCCGATCAACTCAACCACAGCTCCTCCCGAACATGGTTGTTGGAACCTCATCTCCTCCCTGAGACTAGTCCAAGGATCCCGTCACCAGCCATGTCTTGAACTCAAGCAACACCTGCACATGAATAAACAACCAATTCTTCAGAGCACAAGTCCTCGACTTGACTCACGTTAGTTCGAAAACCACAACACCTTACATGAGCACGTCACATAAGAATGTTGCAAACCATATCAAATGATAACAGCCATAACCACCGAAACACACCAAAATCTTAGCAAATTAATACTAAGCAATCCTTCCCATAAAGCAAGTTTGAAACATTGCGAGTTAAAAGCAAAAACAAGACGCTGCAGTTCTACGAGTTGAACTTCACGGGAGCTCCCTAAAAAACAAGCTCCGGACCTCACAGAAGCTCTCCGGACCTTGCAGGAGCTCTCCGGACCTTGCGTCGGACATTGCCAACACTTGGCAGACCTAACAAAGAACTTGTCGGACCTTGCCACAGAAGAATGTTTTGGCAATATTCAAAACTTTGAATGTTAATGCTAACTTTTATCCTAATTGCCAATGTATTCAGCACACATAGGTCTCACAATCTCCCCCTTGATTAATGCATTGGCAACACCAATTAAAATCCGAACATTGGCTTATGAAATGTTTTGAAAAGCTTTGAAAACTCATTTCTCCCCCTTTATTAATTTCTCCCCATTTTTTAAAATCAGAGAAGGAAGAAAGTGTATAACATATGCAAAGTGTAAAAAGTGTAAAAAAAATCTCTCCTTATACATATTTCTCCCCCTTTGACAATGTATTCAGCAAGGTTCAAAAGAGAAATTTTTAAATGTTATGAGCATATTATAACATATACATACAAAACAAAGCTCATCCAAGTCATACTATCAGGTTACTTACACTATCACATCAATGAGATACATAAAATAGTGTAAGCCATGCTAGAGATCAAATGTATTTCTCAGTTTAAGCAAGTCATGATCTCCGTTACTCAACTATTTCAAAACCTGAAAACATGACACTTGTTGCTGCATTTTTATTATTCATACTCATTTAAGGCACAAAGTTGATCATATGATATTTGCAAGAGATTATATGCCGCATCAGCCTTATTCTAACCAACCAAGCCAAGCCTATGTCATTTGACAGTCAGAAGCTTAAGGACATGGTTTTAGTCATACACAATTCCTTCCAAGTTCATATATTAGTGCAATGATAAGCAATCTCAAAAGAAGAAGTGCGATGCATGCATATTCTCTTGATCTTTTCTCAATTTTTTATTTGAAAACTCAACATGTGAGCTGATCACTTGATTAATTTTTTATGATTAAAAGCACTTGTGAGCACGCAACAAGTTCAAAACAGCAAGAAAGTTCGATCATGACCAGATTTAGTGTAAGTAATTATTCCAATTACTAGTCATGGCAAAAACTACAAAATGTATAACATGAGTAATGTAGTAAGAACTTTCAGCCTGTAAAAGGAATCACAAAGTCATATATGTATGAAATACTATGCTCATATTATTTTAGTTTCAGATTCACACATATACTTTCAAAGTTTCAAAAACTCCCCCTCAATTTAAGCCATGAGAATGCATAACCCCTATTTCACTACGAATGAAAAAAAACGAGTGAAATCCAAAGGTTTTGTAAAAATATCAGCCAATTGTTGTTCGGTATCGACATGGTGAAGCACAATGTTTCCTTTTTCAACATTATCACGAAGAAAGTGATACCTAATGTCAATGTGCTTAGTTCTAGAGTGTTTCACGGGGTTTTTAGCAATACAAATTGCACTAGTGTTATCACAAAACAGTGGAACACTATCTAAATCAACCCCATAGTCCTTAAGTGTTTGAACAATCCAAAGAATTTCTGAGCAAGCGCTAGCCGCAGCTACATATTCAGATTCGGCTGTGGATTGTGCAATTGAACTTTGTTTTCTAGAGGACCAAGCAACAAGTGAATTGCCAAGAAAATGACAAGCACCCGAAGTACTTTTTATATCAATCCTACAGCTCCCAAAATCAGCATCCGAAAAAGCTTTCAAAGAAACGGTTGAGGAAGAAGGAAGAAAAATGCCAAATTCTTGAGTTCCATGTAGGTACCTGAGAATCCTTTTGATGGCTTGGCGATGTGAAGCACGTGGAGAAGCTTGAAAACGTGCACAAAGACATACGCTGAATTGTATGTCCGGTATTGACGCCGTGAGATACAAAAGTGATCCAATCATACTTCTGTATTCCTTTTTATCGACCGGGTCACCATCTTCGTCAAGTTCAAGTGTTGTTGCTGTTCCCATTGGTGTCCGAAGAGGCTTGCATTTGTCCATGTTGAAGCGCTTAAGAAGGTCCTTTGTATACTTAGTTTGATGCACAAATGTTCCTTCTTTTGTTTGCTTGATTTGCAGCCCCAAAAAGTATGTGAGTTCTCCCATCATACTCATCTCAAATTCTGAACTCATCATAGCTGAAAACTTGGACACGAGATCATGAGAAGCACAACCAAAGATAATATCATCCACATACACTTGAACGAATAATGAGTCATTGCCATGCTTAAGTACAAAAAGAGTTTTATCAACCTTGCCCATGGTAAACCACTTTTCAAGTAAGAATGTTTTTAACCTATCATACCATGCTCTAGGGGCTTGTTTTAGACCGTACAAGGCTTTGGACAGTTTGTAAACATGATTAGGAAAATTTGGATTTTCAAAACCCGGTGGCTGCTTAACATAAACCTCCTCCTCTATGTAGCCATTAAGAAAAGCACTTTTAACATCCATTTGATATAACTTGAAACCTTTAGATGCAGCAAATGGTAATAAAATTCTTATAGCTTCTAATCTAGCAACAGGAGCAAATGTTTCATCAAAATCTAGACCTTCAATTTGAGTGAAACCTTGAGCAACCAACCTAGCTTTATTCCTAATCACAACCCCATCCTCACTTTGCTTATTTTTAAATACCCATTTAGTTCCAATTAATGTGTGACCTTGACGTGGAGGTACAAGTTTCCAAACATTATTTCTTTCAAAATTTTCTAACTCTTCTTGCATGACATTAATCCAAGATCATTAGTGAGTGCGTGTGATATATCCTTGGGTTCAAAAGAAGCAACAAAAGCAGAATGAGCATGAGAGTTTGGATCGCAAAACCTGGACCGAGTGACTCGTTCATGCAAGCTTCCAATGATTTGTTGTGGAGGATGACTTTTGAGTACTCGGAGGGGAGTAGACACTTCAGAAGCACCTTCTTCTTCATGTTCGGACCTTTGATTAGGAGAGCTTGTTGATTGAGGAAGGTCCGAACCAGCAGTAGTGACTGTTGGTGCTGGTTGTGGTGCAAAATCAGCAGCTTGATCGTTATTTACTTCCGAGTTTTCGGGCAGCAGCACCACTTCTTCATCTTCTTCAATAAAAATACTCTCCCCCTGCGGATATGGATCCGGACCTGCAATATCGGAGCTAGTGCTTGGGCTAGCTTCATCAAAAGAAACCTCGCAAGTCTCCACAATTTTGTTAGTATCAAGTAAAAGCACACGGTAGCCTCTAGTATGAGATGGATAACCAAGAAACATGCCATCAACAGATCTAGCTTTAAATTTATCAAGATTACCATGTTTCTTAACAAAGCATTTGCAACCAAAAACCCTAAAGTGTGTAACACTAGGCCTATGTCCAAACCGGAGCTCATATGGGGTTTTTCCAAACTTAGCACGCAAGAAAACACGATTTGAGACATAACAAGCGGTTGCAATTGCATCAGCCCAAAATTTCCTAGGTGTTTTATATTCATCAAGCATAGTCCTAGCCATCTCAACTAAGGTCCTGTTCTTTCTTTCTACGACACCATTTTGTTGTGGTACATAGGGTGAAGAGTATTGATCTATTCCATTTTCAGCACAAAAGTGATCAAAGGATTGGTTTTTAAATTTAGTTCCGTTATCACTTCTAATTGCTTTTAATGATCCTGGGTGATCAATAGATAATCTAAGAAATAAAGTTCTAAAATGACTAAAAGCTTCATTCTTAGATGCCATAAAATAAACCCAAGAATATCTGGAATAATCATCAACAATCACAAGCACGTACCATTTACCTCTGAAGGATTGAACACGTGCCGGACCTACTGTGTCAAGATGTAAAAGTTGTCCCGGTTCAGCTGTCATGGTCATTGTGAGAGGAGCATGTGAACCTGCAACAAACTTAGCATGTCTACAAGAAGAGCACACAATATCATTGTCCTTTTTAAGCTTCGGCAGCCCACGTATGCGATCGAGAGCACTAACACGAGTGAGATGATCAAAGCCTATGTGACCAAGTCTACGATGCCAAAAATATAGATCCTTTGTATCATTAGCAACTAGACACCGATGCTTAGAAGTTGACAAATCAAAATCAGCTTTAAAAACTCTTCCAAACCTAGACATGTTAAACAAAAGCTCACCTTTTGAATCTACAACCTTGCAGCAATTTTTAGCAAAGCTAACCTCTAGATTTTCATCTAGCAATTGTGAAACCGAAACCAAGTTGTATTTCAAATTTTTAACAAGTGCCACATCCTTCAAAGTGTAGAGATTGTTTACTCTAACCGAACCTTTAGCAATTATGGGAGTAGAAGAGTTATCGGCGAAAGTAACATTTTCTACACGTGACACAAAAGAGAGAGAGGAGAACCATTCTTTGTTACCAGTCATGTGGCGTGAGCAACCTGAATCCACAATCCAAATGTTCTCCTTCCTCAAACGTGAAACCTACACAGCAGCACAATACGTCGATGACTCAATACTGGGGTTAGTTAAAAGACTTTTAGGAATCCAGTACTGAGTCACACGACGTCCAGCAGGAATAACACGCGAAAGCTGAGAAGGTACAGCAGGTTTATGAGCCAAACATCGAAAAAATTTGTTCCCAACTACTGACTTAGAAGATGTGTTATATTTATATGTAGCACAAAAAACAGTAGGTCCAGGAGCAAGTTTTTGACTCATTACAGCAGGTTGCAAGCTCTGAACATTCGGTCTAGCAGATTTTGCTTGGTTGTTATGTGACCTAGCAAGTATTCTTTGTTTCTTATCGTGTTTAGCTAGTCTATAACAAAAATCCATGACATGACCATCTCTACCACAGTAGGTACAATGAAAAATAACCTTATTATCATGTCTAGATGAGCAAGCAACACATTTATTAGAACCCGAATGGGACAGTACTCCTGCAGATTTGAAAATCACCTTTTTTGTCTAGGAGCTGTTTGAATCAAACCGCTTCCTAATGACTTTACAACTTTAGGTTGGTGTGCCTTAGCATGAGCATGAGAATTAAAACCTAAACCAGTTTTATCATTACAAGACTTGGAAGAATTCAGCAGCAAGTTTAGGTTCTTATTTGCATTAGAAAATTGATCTAGTGTCATATGCATGTCATCAAGTTTATTTGACAGATCAAAGCAGTTTTCACATGAAGTTTTTCCTTTTAGTTTGCAATTTGAACAATATTTAACTTCATGCACACGTAAAGCATTGTTCAAAATAGAAATCTCATTCATAGCATCATTTAGTTTCTTATTCAGATCATCACATTAAGAACAATGCAAATCAATTGTAGAACAACAAGCATCTTTCAAATTTTTATCATTAAGTGCAGCAAGCTCTTTGTTCTTGTCAATTTCCAGTTCAAGTTTATCAAGTGTAGATGCGTGTGCACTTCTTAAAGAGGATAATTGTTCATAAATTAAATCACATGAGGAACAAGAATCATCACTAGGAATCAAAGTTTTTAAACGATTAATTTCAGATTCTAGTGATTCAATTTTAACAGCATTGTTCCAAAGTTTTTTATCCTTTTTGTTTAATATAACAGTTAGCATCACACATTTCTTCGCAAGTGGGACATACCTCTTCATCGTCGCTGTTGTGTTCTGCCTCCTCGGAGCTTGAACTTGACTTGCTCGCAATGCTGCACATATTTGCCATAGCTTCTTCATCTTCATCACTACCGGTGTCCACATCACTTGAGCCGAAATCTTGAAGTGCAGAGATCATACTATGCACTATGTTGCGCATTGATAAATCTTTCTTCTTCTTATTCTTTGCAAAAGATTTCTTCGGCCTTGTTTGCTTTTCTTCACGTGAAGTCGGACCTGAAAGGTTAGGGCACTCCGTACGAAAATGTCCTGTCTTACCACATTCAAAACATCGTTGAGGTCCGGAGCTTCCTCTCCTTCTAGTTCTCACATTTTGCAATGCTTTTGAGAACCGAGTAGAGATGAGTGCAAGCTCCTCCTCTGGAAACTCTTCAATCTGTTCAAGGGTTAGAGAGGACAGCAAAGAGAGTGCACTACTAGAAGATGATTGACTAGAACTAGACATGTCATGTTGCGAAACAAATGCAATAGACTTGTTGGGGTTTTTACGTGAGATGATGTCAATTTCATGAGTTTTCAATTTAGAATAAAGCACGTCTAAAGTAAGAGAACTCATGACAGTAGATTCACGAATAGATGTAACTTTCATCTCCCAAATTGACATATCTAATGCTCCTAACAATTGTCTAGCATTTTCAGCATCTGAAAAGTTAACATTGACACTACGCAAGTTGCTGAGAATTTTATTAAAGCGAGCAAAAAGGTCGTCAATTGACTCGCCCGGTTGCATCTCAAAACGCATGTATTCTTTCTTGAACATATCTTGCCTTACCTCCTTGATCGTATTGGATCCTTCATGATAGTCACAAAGAGCTTTCCAAACATCATATGCAGATCGGAGGTGTGCAACACGGTCGAAGTCGCTTTGAGTCAATCCTTGGATGATCAAGTTGCGAGCCTTGTTGTTGTTGTCAACATCTCTCATGTTCGCAGACGTAACTTGATCGTTGGGTGGTACATCGAAGTTCCGGTAGACCTTTTCCCATATGGTGAAGCCTAGCGCCTGTATGTAGGCCTCCATCCACGCCTTCCAAACCTGAAAATCGATGCCATTGAACACACAAGGTTTTGCGGAGTACTTCTCCATGATGGTTAGTCAAAACACGTGCAAATCACACAGATTAGAGCACCTTGGCTCTGATACCAATTGTAGGATCGAAGAGCACGTGAAAAGCTACCAGAGGGGGGGTGAATGGTAGATTAAAACTTTTCGCAGCAGAAACAATAAAAACCCCTCAGCAAAAAATTAATCGGTTAAAGAAACCATGTGTGCAAGTGTTTTCAAACGTGTTCCACCGTGACAAATCAAGTAGAGAGGTAGAGAATCAAGTCACGGATCTAATGCAACAAGAATCACTTGAAAACACGAAGTAAAACTTGAGTACGATTAAAACATTAAACGAAGATCAATCTGTTCTACCCGATATAAAACAGATCTGCAACGCTGCAAAGAAACTCGTGTATCTCAAAAACTACAGATCCGAAGCTCGTGAAAATTTCACAGATGATAGATAATTGAGTTGTGAAGACAACCCAAAAAGAATCACGTCAATCGGATCTTTAATACTCGAGTTATGGACGAAACACCGAAGCAACGTCGGTCTGTCCAGAAACTCGGCGAGAAAGACTTGACGAAAAACAAGTCGGACGAACAAGGCACAAAAGCTCCTCGAAACTATGAAATTTATTCAATAGAAACACAAGAGGAACAGCCCAAAGTTCTCTACCCATGAGAGCTCTGGCCTCCCTTGCTTTTATAGCCAGCCCTCAGGCTAAACAATCCAATCTAGGACTCCTACTCCTAATTGGACTCGTATCCTAACTTACCATAACTGCTCAGGACTCTCATATTCGCAGATAGAAGCAATCGTGAGACTTCCAAACACCTTAGGAACGTCCTAAACATTTCTAAAACAACTCAACTTCGTGCCTAGCACGAAATCCTATCATAACCAACTCAAATCTTCCATATTTGAGCCATATCCGACTCAGCCTCAGCCTGAGTACGCAATCCAGCCGGTTGGACCATTCCGACCAATTCTTTACGTCCACTTCTCTTCATCACGCCTTGGAACAATGTTGCCACGTCCATGCACTCCTTGCACACGTGCAAACACCTTCCAACGACGTACACGCAACCTTCATATGCACTGCCCTTGATCCAAACATGCTGCACGACCTCCCGATCAACTCAACCACAGCTCCTCCCGAACATGGTTGTTGGAACCTCATCTCCTCCCTGAGACTAGTCCAAGGATCCCGTCACCAGCCATGTCTTGAACTCAAGCAACACCTGCACATGAATTAACAACCAATTCTTCCGAGCACAAGTCCTCGACTTGACTCACGTTAGTTCGAAAACCACAACACCTTACATGAGCACGTCACATAAGCATGTTGCAAACCATATCAAATGATAACAGCCATAACCACCGAAACACACCAAAATCTTAGCAAATTAATAATAAGCAATCCTTCCCATAAAGCAAGTTTGAAACATTGCGAGTTAAAAGCAAAAACAAGACGCTGCAGTTCTACGAGTTGAACTTCACGGGAGCTCCCTAAAAACAAGCTCCGGACCTCACAGAAGCTCTCCGGACCTTGCAGGAGCTCTCCGCACCTTGCGTCGGACCTTACCAACACTTGGCGGACCTAACAAAGAACTTGTCGGACCTTGCCACAGAAGAATGTTTTGGCAATATTCAAAACTTTGAATGTTAATGCTAACTTTTATCCTAATTGCCAATGTATTCAGCACACATAGGTCTCACAAATGCAAACCAGAGCCTGCCTTGCTGCTGTTGGTCATAGGCTAGCTGCTCCTCTGGAGTGATCAAGTCTAAGACTTCGAGCTCCTCCTCAACCTTAGCGACTACATGAGATAAATACATATATGTATCAATCTTGCTAGATGAATGTATTTGAATTTGAAGTTTAATTTGTGAAGACTATAAATCTTGCTAGACAGACCCAATGACTATGAAATTTTTACTGTGGTTTGTATACAAGCTAAACAGAGACTTGGCCAAGTTTCATTTGCAGCAAAGCTCATTTGAGCTCTCCACAAATAATTGTGTACTTGGCCTTAATTGGAGCTCTTAGGGTGTTCTAGGGATTTTCATGGAGCAAGCCATGATGTCATGAAAACTAGATTTTCAGAGAGTTTTAATGGAGTTGCTTTCACTTAATTTAAAGACTCCTAGCCAAAGATATGAGCTAAACAATTTCAGGGAAATTCTGAAAATGTTTCTGGACATTTTCCACTTTCTCTGGAACAGTTTTATTAATAACACCATTAGGTGGATCAAATGAGCTTAAATGGATCTGAAATTTTTATGATAGCTCAGAGATATTTTGGTGAACATCCTAGCCAAATTTCAGATTTTTTTCTCCAAAGGGTTCTCCAGTTAAAATTCTAAAAAATTTAAATTTTGAAGAATTAATTCTGGAGAAATAAGGATTTTCATAAAGTGTAACTTTATTTGTTGGAAAGTACTCAGAGAGCTGAATCCAAAAAAAAATTGTTCACTCGATTTGGAGTTCCAGACAAAGTTGTGGGTTTGAAGTTTGAACTAAGTTTAAATCGCTGCGCGTGGGACCGGGGTGACGTGTCAGTTTCTCAGCGGCTGACACACGAAGCTACGGATTTTTTCGTGTGCAGCCACAACAGATCTGGTGCCACAGCTGATCCCCGGTTCAAATATCTGGCCGCTGACACGTGGGACCGGGGGCTTCGTCAACCTCCCGACCTCCCGCACTCGGCCGCCGCCCCCCTCAAACTCCAAGATTTTTGCCGCCTCTGCCTATATCCCCACGGGGAACACGGTGCTGGACTTAGCTCGACATGACAACCACCGGAACATGGCCAGCGACGAGCGGCGGCTTCGGAAGACATTCGGCCGTGTTGGCCGGGCTTCCTAGCACCTCAAAAGATCGAGCTAACGGTCGTAAAGCATCAGTGAACCCTAGGGAAGATTGTCCTGAACTCAAGGAAGCTCAAAAGCGGCCGCAACATCGACCTCACCAATGACCCGAGGCGCTTTTCTCATGGCCGCATGAAAAATGGCTAGAACTTGGCCGATTAGGGATGGTTTCGTTCGGTTCTTCTTCGAGGAGACGCGCTAGGAGTGTACCAACTATGTGCAAACTGGATCGAGCGTTGGGGAACCGTATAACCTGAATTTGGGTTTAGACCAAGCTTGGCTAGTTTCCTCTAGGTTTCAGGATTCTTTGAAATTCTCTACACATGGTTGATCATTTGCTACAAGGCTTGCATCTACACGATCTAGGAAATATAGCACACCTTTCTTTTGTAGCAAGCGGACAACGACGACGGCTGTGGCGCTCTGTCGACGGCGACCCGAAGTGTAGTTCGGCCGGTACTCGTGAAACACCACAGGGGACCCTTGGTGTGAGGTGACAGCACGGTTGAGCAAGAGATGGCGATCGTTTTTGCTGTGGAGGGCTCGTTCAACCAGAGTGTGGTGGCGGCGTGCGCTCGGCAACACCGAGAGCGAGGTGGCGGTGACGTTTATTGTGAGAGCAGCACTGAAGACGAGTGGGCGCGTGAGAACCGAGGAGAACCCGGCTGTAAGCTTCTCGGGGAAGGATACAGACGCCGAACGTCGGCTCCACCGGGGCACGGGGTGAAACAGCTGCTGGCGCCGATCCTTGGCGCGGTGGAAATCGCGGCTGCAGCCCGAGAACCCAAGTCCAGGCACTCTTCAGTCGGTTGATCACTGGTTAGGCTGACATGAGGGCCCCACCACTTGTTTACCCTCTGAAAGTTAATTTTCCCTACTGCTCTAAACAGTAGAGACACTAGTACCCTTGGTAAGTTGATCAAACATCAAAATGCCCAATTGAATTTGAATAATTCAAAGTGGGATTTCACTTGATCAAATTTGCAGCAAAGGTTTAGTTGAAATTCAAACTTGATTTGAATTTAGCCAAAATAGCTCATGTCAAGATTAACTCCAAATGGAGTGAAAATTGGTGCGTGAGCTCACAAAAATGTGCTGAGTGTGAATATGAATCCCACTTTTGAACTCATGAGATGAAAGGAGTTTGAATTTGAATTTGAGTTCAAACTAGCCTCTTTCTAATTATACCCAAAAATACCTCAAAAAGGTTTTGGATTTGGGTGAAATTTGGCATGAGCATTCCTAGCAATGTGTAGGAGTTTTTCATATTCTCAGCCCCTATATGATGCATGTGGGAAATAGCACTTTTGCATTTTGTGAGTTTATCCACTAATGACCATATTGATTGTGTTTACTTGCTCTTCAAATGTGTCCATAAGTTTTCCTCAAATGAGGTGTGTGTGATGTCATGAACACTCTGATTGTGTGCAAAAACTTAGGCTCTTACACCGTGGATTAAAAAGAATATAGAAGTATGATTGGATCACTTTTGTACCTCACGGCATCAAGACCGGACATACAATTCAGCGTATGTCTTTGTGCACGATTTCAATCTTCCCCACGTTCTTCACATCGTCAAGCCATCAAAAGAATTCTCAGGTACTCACATGGAACTCAAGAATTTGGGATTCTCTTCCTTATTCCTCAACCGTTACTTTGAAAGCTTTGTCAGAGCTGATTTTGGGGGTTGTAGAATTGATAGGAAAAGTACTTTGGGTGCTTGTCATTTTCTTGATAATTCACTTGTTGCTTGGTCCTCTAGAAAAAAAATTCAGTTGCACAATCCACAACCAAATCTGAATATGTAGCTGCTGCTAGCGCTTGCTCACAAATTCTTTGGATTGTTCAAACACTTAAGTACTAAGGGGTTGACCTAGATAGTGTTCCACTATTTTTTGATAACACTAGTTCCATTTGCATTGCTAAAAACCCCATGCAACATTCGAGAACAAAGCACATTGACATTAGGTATCACTTTCTCCATGATATTGTTGAAAAAGGAAACATTGTGCTTCACCATGTAGATACCGAACAACAATTGGCTGACGTTTTTACAAAACCTTTGGATTTCACTCGTTTTTGTTTCTTTCGTAGGGAAATAGGGGTTATGAATCCTCATGGCTTAAATCGAGGGGGAATTTTGAAACATGGGAAGTCTATGTGTGAATCTGAATTTAAAATAATATGAGCATAGTATTTCATACATATAAGACTTTGTGATTCCTTTTATATGCTAAAAGTTCTTACTACATTACTCATGTTATAATTTTGTAGTTTTTGCCATGACTAGTAATTTGAATAATTATTTACACTAAATCTGTTCATGATAAAACTTTCTTGCTGTTTTAAACTTGTTGCATGGTCACAAGTGCTTTTAATAAAGAAAAAATAATCAATCAACTATTCACATGTTGAGCTTTTATGTTCAAATGAAAAATTGACAGAAAGATCGAGAGAATATGCATGCATCACACTTCTTTTGAGATGGCTTATCATTGCACTTAGATATGAACTTGGAAGAAGTTGTGTATGACTAAAACCATGTCATTAAGCTTCTGATTGTCAAATGACATAGGCTTGGCCTGGTTGGTTAGAGTAAGGCTGATGCGGCATATAATCTCTTGCAAATGTCATATGATCTGAATTTGTGCTTTGAAAAATAATTAAAATGCAGCAACAAGTGTCATGCTTTCAGTTCTTGACATAGTTAAGTTTATGAGATCATGACTTGCTTAAATAGAAAATTACACTTGATCTCTAGCATGGCATACACTACTTTATGTATCTCATTGATGTGATAGTGTAAGTTACTTGATAGTATGGCTTGGATGAGCTTTGTTTTATATGTATATGTTATAAATATGCTCATAACAATTAAAATTTCTCTTTTGAACTTTGCTGAATACATTGTCAAAGGGGGAGAAATTGATCACACATTGCACGATTCACAAGTGTTTTGGCACGATTCTTCTCAGGGGGGGGGAATTTTTGTTTTTCTTCTCATTTTAGTTCTGATTTACAAAGGGGAGAAATATGTATGGGGGAGAATTTTTTGTTTCGAAATTTCTTTCTCATTTGATTGTTTTCAAAACTTTTCATGTGAATAAGCCAATGTTCGGATTTTAAGTGGTGTTGCCAATGCATTCATCAAGGGGGAGATTGTGAGACCTATGTGTGCTGAATACATTGGCTATGACGATAAAAGTTTTGAATTCTTCCAAAACACTCTTTTTTTCAAGGTCCGACTCTAGGTCCGAGCTCCGACAAGATCCGACGTAAGGTCCGACTTGCTATGGCTAGGTCCGACATGTGTTTGGTTAGCTCCGGCGGTTGGTCCGACTAGCTTTGGTAAGTTCCGGTGCTAGGTTCTGCTAGCTTTGGTAAGCTCCGGCTTAAGGTCCGGTTAGCTTTGGCAAGGTCCGGAGCTAAATCGCAATGGTTCTTTTTTTACCATGCAAATGTTTCAAACTTGCTTTACATCTATGGAAAATTTGCTTAGTATTCTTTTACTATGTTTTTGAAGTGTTATGGCTGTTTACGATGGTTAACATTTTGCTATGGTTTGCAACATGCTTATGTGAGGTGTTCACGTAAGGTGTTGTGGTTTTCGGAACTAACGTGAGTCAAGTCATGGACTTGTACTTGAAAGTATTGGTTGTTCACTACAGGATTCCCGTCAGCATACGACGGCCAAAACCATCGTATATAAAGTAGAAGCCGTCGTATATAATCTATATACGATGGCAGGTGTTTATATACGATGGTTTGTGGTCGTCGTATATATTTTGGCGTATATATAGTTATATACGACAGCGCCATCGTATATAACAGTATATATACGATGGCCCCTTATATTCAACGGCCCATTTCATAGACTTGGCCCAGTGGGCCGGGGCCTTTATATACGACGGCTGGGCCCTGGCTGTCGTATATAAGAGCTTATATACGACAGCCTGGGCCCAGCCGTCGTATATAATTTAGGCTTATTTACGACAGCCATGTATAGCGACCATTGTATATAAACTATACAGGCCGTCGTATATAAGCTTTTCCATTTAAAAAAACAGAAAATAGCTAACCTGGCTCGATGGCCAGCTACACATCCACAACAACATGACAACAACAAAACAGTTTGACATACAAAATCACAACAAGGTGCAATAGTACACATCCACAATCACGAAGTCTGACATCCACACAATCAAAAACAAAATCACAAGTCTATTGATTACTAGACCCTCCACTACCTCCGGGAGCGAAGCAGTCATCCTGTCACGGCGAACCTGGCGCCCTTAGCTGCGGCGATGGAGTCTGAGCCTCCGTCCCTGATCCCTGCGAAACACAGTGACATATGTGCAAGTTTACAACGGTGTTCTCGTATTCAATTATTTAGTTGAACTTAATGTAATTTCCTTTTTGTACCTGTACTCCAGGAAACTGCTCCTGTGGTGGCGACGGCTGCAGCACGAACGGAGGTGGCTGCCACAACGGTATCTGGATTTGCTGCCCTTGCTGTCGAGCTAGCGCGTGTCATTTCAAACATTACAATTTACAAAACCGATTGAAATGCAATGTAATTAAAGTACAATTGTATGTTTCTTACTTCCATTGCCGCTTGCATCTGTGCCATATAGGACGCATGGTACGCCATGGCAGCCCTGTTGTTCTCTCGCTCTCTCGCCATGGCCTCCTCCTGCCAGGCCAAGCTCTCCCGAAGCGCCATGACCTCGAGATCTCTCTCGGTGACACGACGGCTGGAGGAGCCTGCGCCAGCAGCCGAAGACTGCGAGGAGCTGCCTCTCGCAGGTCGTGCCTCCCTAGAGTTGACGACTCCAGAGAATATGGCAAACCTACAAAAAAATGAATCAATTCAAGGTAAAATCAAATAATCTTGAATTGAAAACAATGAAAGTAAATGAATTCACCTTCCGTGTGCTTTTCCACCTCCGCTTGCATACGCGGCTTCAGGGTCGATGTTGGGGGAGTTTTCCCACTCGAACACTTCGCCGTGTATCCTCACAGCCTCTTGCCCATACCTAGTATGAGAAACAATGAAATTGTGTAAGTTAAACAACATATATAGTGTCAACTAATTAGAGAGGTCATGAAACTTACCAGGCGCTCCGCTGCGTACTGACTACACTGCTCCGGCTGAGAAGGGTCAGCGTGATCTCTCCTATAGACCGCAGTAGCACTCGGTCGCACGCCGGTCTCCTTTTCTTGTGAACATATGTTAGTACGAACAATACTACATTATGAATATAATAAAAACCACCAAGAAACTTACCATCCGTTTAGCCATTCGCACAATACCTTGGACGCCCATACCGTGCTTCTTTGAGCTCCCTCTGGCATCTCGAGCCTTCTTGGACTTAGCGATGAACTCATCGCCAGCCCAATACCTGCAAAGGCCTCGGTAATCTTCAGTTCGTCCCTGTAACCAAGGGACACTAACCTGCACACATGCGTAGTTCATTAGATGTTACTTAACAAAACTAATGTGAATAATTTAAAGATTACGCAACTTAACTCTGCGTATTGCTCCTCCGTCAAGTACGTGTCGGAGGCGTCTCTTAATGACCCAACCTCGTGGTGGTGGAGCTTCAAGTAGTCGTTAACTACTTGACTCCGAGCGTTCGAAAGCATTTGCATAACAAGCTTCAGAGCGTTCCCTTCGAACACGGAGCGGGCGTGATCCATCTGCTCAGCCGGGTCCTCAAGGCGGTACCTGAGCTGTAGGAAGCCAACACAGTTCAACATATACGCACATTAATATTTGAAGGAACATAAAGAATTGAAACTTCAAATATTTATGAAAGTTAATTACCCAAAAATCTACCCACACAACTCCTTGTAGGTTGTCGTTCTACGGGTGTGGAGCGCGCGCGTAGTCATCCCACGACGTAACTGCACGTCCATCGATCGCACCGGGGTAGTGCAGACACACTAAGTTCCCGGTGCAACCGTTCACCGTCCTGTGGTGTTTCTGCCCGTCGTACGAGAGGACCTCCCAAGAACAAAAAAGGCGTTTGTTAAGTCATTAAGTAAGATCGTAGTCTTTGAACAAACAGAAATGAATACTTTATTAATGTGTTACCTGTCTCCAACTGGACGAATAATTACCGGCTCTCTAGGAATCGGTGGAGGACCAACAAAGTTACTCCTCCTCGTACGTCTCGTCCGCTGCGGCACCACGTCTAGTGACCTAGAAGACTGGTCACCCGACGTGTCCTCGGGCTGGGTGCCCTCGGGCTCACTGGGCAGACTACCCTCGAGGTGGCTGCAGGAGGGCTGGCTGCCAGAGGCCTAGCTACCAGAGGGCTATTTATTTATGTCACGGCCCTATATCTATTGGAAAGGATAGGTCCTAAACCCACCCAAGAGTGACCGAGACAAACATGCTTATGACAAGACACGGGGTCTAGATTCAGACGAAATTTCGGCAGCATAACCCCGTTGTTCTCCAACTGCACGACCGAAAATGGTGCAGCAGAGAACATTAGGGTTACACTGGAAACTATGTCTAAATCCAGACCCCGCGTCTCATCATAAGCACGCCCTCTCGGTCACTCCCAGGCTGTCCAAAAAGGGACAATTCCGAACCTACACGCCTCACATGTGTAACACATGTGAGACGGGCCGGTTCGAAACGGGTGACGCATATTGTAAAGGTTTACGTCAGTCTTTCATTTTTGAGTCATTTAAGTGAGACAGAGAGAAAAGAAGAGAAAGAGAAGGAAAGATTGAGAGAGAGACATATTCCATCGAGCTCCGCCACAGAGTCCACATTTCCTGACGCGAGCAGGTAATGCAGGCGCACCTCTGTGGAGGAGAACCCGTCGTGCCCCATCATGAGCAGCAGCGCGGCCCTCCTCACAGCAGCGTGGCGGAAGACGGCGCATACGAGGTTGGGTCGGGCGCTGTCCGATAGCGAGGAGATGAGGTCCAGCGCCGGGTGCGGGAGGAGGCGGGAGCAAGCGGCGTCAGGAAGTATGGGGCGAGGGCCCTCATGGCCTAGGAGATGCTATTAACCTAAAACTAAGCATATATAATAATATAACATAACAACAACAAATCCTAAAGCATGAATAACTCCTAAACAACAATAACTCCTAAACAACAACATATAACAACATAACAACAACAAATCCGTCATATATTAAGCATTATTAAGTATGAATAACACAACAACAAATCTTAAACATTATTAACCTAAACCTAAACATATATAATAACAAGTAATTAACAACGGACAACTAATTAGCAAAATTATAAACTACTATTCTAACTACATGAGCATAATTACCAACTAATTAGCATAATTATCAAGTAATTGAATTAATGGTTAGAATTATTTGCGGCGAGGGAGACGAACGGCGAGGGTGACGAACGGCGAGGGCGACAGACGGCGGCGGCTACGTGGGGCGGCCGCGCAGGGGTGGGGTCACCGGCGGGGTGGGGGCGCCGGCGTGGAGGAGCGGGCGGCGGTGAGGCACGGCCTGCGATGGGGCACGGTGCGGGCAGCGCAGAGCGAGCAGCGGTAGGCGCGGTGTGGGAGGCGGTGCGCGCGCTCGGGGCAGCGGTGGCGTGGGCGGCGGCGGCGCGGGCGGCAGGCGCCGAACGGGGCGGCGGCGACGTGACAGGCAGGAGCGCGGGGTGAGGAGAAAAGAACTCGGGCCGGGCCCGTAGGATTTATACGAAGTATATACAACGGCCTTTTCAAGATACGACAGCCAGCCGCAATGGCTGTCGTATATAACTGCTATATACGACAGCCTAGGTTTGGCTGTCGTATATAACTGCTATATATGACAGCCTAGGGTTGGCTGTCGTATATAACTGCTATATACGACAGCCATATACTAAACGACGGCTGTACTGTCGTATATAAACTTATATACGACAGCCTCTGCTGACCGTCGTATGTAAGTTTATATACGACAGCTAGCCGTCGTATGTTATACAGGCTGTCGTATGTTGCCTTGTTTCCTGTAGTGGTTTATTCATTTTCAGGTGTTGTTTGAGTTCAAGATATGGCTGGCGACGAGATCCATTGAACAAGTCTTAGGGTAGAAGATGAGGTTAAAGAACCAAGTTTGGGAGGAATTGTGGTTGAGTTGATCGGGAGGTCGCGCAACATGTTTGGATCAAGAACAATGCATATGAAGGTATCATGTACGTTAATGGAAAGTGTTTACACGTGTGCAAGGAGTGCATGGACATGGCAACATGGTTCCAAGGCGCGATGAAGGGAGGTGGATGTAAAGAATTGGTAGGAAAGGTCCAACCGGCTGGATTATGGACTCAGGCTGCGGCTGAGTCACTTATGGCTCAAATATGGAAAGATTTGAGTTGGTTATGATAGGATTTCGTGTGGGACATGAAGTTGAGTTGTTTTAGGAATGTGGGATACGTTACTAAGGTGTTTGGAAGTCTTAAGATTGCTTCTATCTGCGTGTAGAAGAGCACTTATGGAAAGTTTCGATTCAGAAACTGAGTAGGATTAGAGTCCTAGTTTGAATTGGGTTGGCCTCCTGGCTGGTTATATAAGCAAGGGAGGCCAGAGCTTGTGGCAAGATGACTTTGGGTTGTTCCTCTTATGTTTTGATCAATAAAATTTATAATTTAGAGGAGCTTTTGTGCCTTCTTCGTCCAACTTGTTTTTATCAAGTCTTTCTCGTTGAGTTTCTGGACAGCACGATAGTGCTTCGGTGTTTTGATCATAACTTGAGTTTTACAGATCCAATTGACGTGATTATTTTTGGTTTGTCTTCACAACTTGATTATCTATCATCTGTGAAAATTTCACGGTCATTGGATTTGTAGTTTCTGATCTACACGAGTTTCTTTGCAGTTTGCAGATCTGGTTTTTCTCGAGTAGAACAGATTGACCCTCGTTTGATCTTTTGATCATAACTTGAGTTTTTCTTGATGTATTTCCGTGAATCTTGTTGTCGTGTCTTTGTGACTTGATTATCCATAATATATACCACTTTTGTCATGGTTGAACACGTTTAGATCAGTCGCATACACGGTTTCTTTTACAGATCGATTTTCTGCCGAGGGGGTTTGTGTTGCTTCTTCTAAAAAGTTTCAATCTACCATTCATCCCCCTCTGGTAGCTTTTCACGTGCTCCTCGATCCTTCAACACCCCTGTTCTGGAATGAGACGGGAGAAAACAAAGTGTTTCGACCCGAAATGCTGCAGGACGCCGAGAAGCAAGTCCAAACAATACGTGAAAACCAGAAGGCCACTCATTCACGATAAAAAGGCTATGCGGACAATAGGGGAAGGAGTCTGACCTTCGAAGTAGGAGACTTCGTGTATGTTAAGGTGTGTCCTATCCGAGGCCAACGATGGTTCAACGTCAAAGGCAAGTTGGCACCTCGCTACATCAGGCCATTCAAGATTTTGGGCAAGCGAGTTGAGGTAGCATACACTACAGGAATCTGAACAATTAACGACGGCTGGAAACCATTGTTAATAAAGGTAAAACCGTCGTGAATAAGTTATTCATGACGGGTAAGCCTTATTCATGACGGGTTTTGGCCGTCACCGATAAATAGTCGTAAATAAGGTTGTTAACGATGGCTCCCGTCATAAATAAGATTATTTACGATGGCTAAATAATATCGTCGCGAATAAGCCCCCCCCCCCCCCGACTGCCACGTGGCTTGGGAGATTTATTCACGACGGGCTGATCTTGGCTGTCGTTAATAGAGCAGTTATTCACGACGGCTGCTCTTGGCCGTCATAAATAGTAGTATCTTATTTACGACGGCTGATCTTGGCCGTCGTAAATAGTAGTGGCTTATTTACGACAGCCAGCACTAGGAAACCATCGTAAATAAGTTTTGTAATTTTTTTAAAAAATTAGAAAATACTGCCCTGGCTTCGAGGCCAGCCCTGGCTCGACGGCCAGCTCACACAGGCAGTTATTAACGATAACAATATGCAGCAAAAATATTATAAACATCCAGACTACACACTATCACACTACACACCACACTACACACTACCATGTGCACTACCTCCAGAACCCGGGAACTCGTCCTCCAGCCTTCGTCCCCCCAGTAGGTGCGGCGATGGCGTGTGAGCCTCGGTCGCGGAGCCCTGTTATGTATAAGTGTAGTTAGACAAATTATAAGATTTAAAATGCATATTTGCATAAGTGAGGTACCTCTGCTCTTGTAAACAGGGCCTGTGGGTCCTGCGGGGCTGCCACTGTGGAAAGATGATCAGCTGCCCTGCCGCCATAGCCTGTGAACAGAAAATATTATCATACAACCGTCATTGACATGTTAGAAAATATTAATTAAAATGACCATTACATATCTGCATTGCCACTTGCATCAGTAGCATGAACGAGGCTTGGTACTCGTCCCGAGCCCTGCTTGCCACAGCTTGACGCTCGCCTTCTTGCCGGAGCTACTCCCTTTCTAGCCGGAGCTCCTCCTGTGTCCTGGAGCTCCAGGGAGCTTGACTGTCTTGATCCCGCCTGCCGCGATGAAGAGCCGCTCGAGGAAGGTCGTGCCTCCCTCGAGTCGACAACTCCATCGAAGATGGCAAACCTACGAAAGAAGAAAGATTAATAAATTTTCGAATCTCAAATTCATTAACATTAAATAATAAAAGAGAGAACTTACCGTTCGTGAGGTTTCCAGCCCCCGGTTGCATACGCGGCTTCGGGATAATTGGCGCTCTCTGCCAATCGAAGCCTTCACCGTGAAGCCGCTCTGCCTCCTGCCCATACCTTTCCTACAAAGATGGAAAGGTAATATCAACAAAACTATTTAAGAAAACTCAATACAAATACAAAACAACTCACCAGTGTGTCCGACGCCGCCTGAGAACACAGCTGGTCAGGCTATGACGGGTCACTTCCCTAGTGACCCTTCTTCCAGACCTAAATCAGAGTCGGCTCCTAACCACTCTCGTGCTCCTATGTATATGTGTTAGTTCAATGAATAATTCTAACATATTTCAAAACAATAGTAATGACACTTACCATGTGCTTAGCCAGATGTAAGTAGCCGTCCGCACCAAACGTGTGCTTCCCATCCATTCCCTTGCTTTGTCGACGGGTCCTAGAAACTTCCTGGAACCCCTGACTCGCTCACAGAGCACACAGGGCACGGTAGTCCTCCGGACGGCCGTCTAACCACGCTACACCGACCTGCATACATTTAGTATTAGATTATCGAATATTTACCTATTTGAATTCTTCCATATTTTAAAATAAATATTTTACAAATTACCTCTGCGTACTACTCCGCCGTCAAGTACCTGGAAGCCACGTTTTGAATGCCCCCAGCTCGCCCTCTTCTGGATGCAGCTTCATGTATGCTCTCATCACTTGAATTCTTGCGTTCGATAGCAACTGCATAACGAGCTTTCGAGCGTTCTTCTAGAACACGGCTCGGGTGTAGTCCACCTCGGCCTCGTCCTCCAAACGGTACCGTGCCTAAAAAACATATTTATACATCATTGGAATTAACCATATTATAGACTTGTATTACGAAAATATATAATTGATGCTTACCATAAAGTCGGACCACAACAGCCTTCTGGTGGTTACCATGAGCAACGTGCTGGGCGGTGGCGTAATCGTCCCATGACGTGGCGGAGACACCGTTCACTACACAGGGGTAGTGCAAACGGATAAGCCGCCCGAGGACACTGTTCACTTTCTTGTGGCGTCCTTGACACGTGAACGAGTCATCATACGAAGACCTGATAAAGAATGATAAATCAATACATCTACAACGCTAAAATACTCTAAATTGAAGAGCTAGAGATTTACTTACATATTGCCAACTGGACGAATAAGTATCCAGTCTTCTGGGTTTGCAGGAGCCGGAGGAGGAGACACATAGTGACTCCTCCTAGTCCGACGCCTCTGAGGTGGCTCGACGTCAGGTGACACAGAGGAGTGGTCACAGGAAGAGTCCACAGGCGGGTCCACAGGCTGGCTACCCAACTCCGAAGGGTGGTCTGCCTGTGCTGGCTGCAGAGGACCTCTATTCTCTGAGTCCTCGGACCTAGAGTCCTCCTAGATAATTTAAAAGAACCGTAATATAGATGAATGAAGTAATTATTGACATTATAAGATTCACAAAATGTTATTTTCCTCATCTGACCGCTGTAAGGCGACTGTTGCGCCTCTCAGCTCCGGTAGCTGACTCATCAAAGCAGCCCATCTAGCAGAAAGTCCGCTAGACGTACTGCCCTAAAAGACGTCAGGTGCCCTACGCAATAAACCTCTATCTAGGCTCCTCACCTTTCCCTTTCTACCACTGCTCGACGACATCCTATTGAATGAAAAAATTATTAATTAATGTAAAGGAAAATATATATGACAAAAGAAGAGATATAAGACGTTACTCGAAATCTGTTTCAAAATTCATCAGTATCACAACCATGAAATCTACTCCTTAATCTGGACCGCCGATCTTTTGTCGTGAGTTTTTTGTTTTTATTTTTGCATTTCACGAGTCTCTAAATCTTGAGCATCTCCAACTAACTCATCGAGACCTACACCAGGTTCAATGACAAAAGAGTCCGACAACTATTGTTCTTGGTAAACCTCATCAATCTCAACGTTCAACAAACTATCTTGGTACCCAGCATCATCTGGTGTATAGAACTACTCACGAGGATTCACCTTGTGTACAACCCACCAAGCGTGTAGTTTTTTGCATGGATAATGTAAATAATACACTTGTTGGACTTGATAAGCAAGGACAAAGGTGTTGTGGTCTCGTAGCCATTCGTTGTGTTTGACTTCTATCATGCAAAATTGGTTATGTCGAGTTCCGTTATTGTTGTCAAACCATTGGCAGTCAAAGAAGATACTTTAAGATCCTTATTCCCGGCAAAACTGAATTAAAGGATATTTTTAATGATCCAATAATAATTAGTTTCCTGTCCTTCCGCGTCAACAGCCATAGTAACAACACCAGTATTACAAGTTGCCGCAACTGGACGAACAGCTTCAAATTCAGTTGAACGGAATCGAGAAACATTGACGTCGTATCGACCATAGCTTGTAACTTAATGGATCCGTAGGACAGCTGAAACAAGTCCTCATGGACACCGGCATCTTTTTTGCACTGTCCAAAATATAGACGTTACAAGACTATATCGAGCAATACTTGTAAGTCATATTAGAATAAAGACAAGAAAATGTTACATGATCTCTAAACCAAGATTGAAAGTTAGGCCATCCATTTAGTCCATAATGTCGCATCGTTTCTACTTGCTTGCTCGTAGGTTGATGCTTTGATTTCCAATTTTGGCAATCAAACTCACTACATATATAACAAAAATAACGATTACAATATGTGTATGGCAAATTTGTACCAATTAGTATAGCTGGTGAACAAACACTTACTTGAAATATGTGTCCATATCATCTATATTAGTGTACATATAGAGCAAAGCAGCCGTCTTTTCTTCTGTTTTGGCGTAGTAGATCATGCTACTACCAACGGTAGTGCCTCTCGTTTGAAATATGGAGAGTCGCTAAAAGGGGTGCTTCATTGACATTGTATCAGAACGTAGGAGCATTAACATTGCGTTCTTCTGCAAAGTAAACACTTGAGAAGTAGCCTATCTCCTGAAATGTAAATGCTTCAGCAATGCAACCTTCAGCCCTTGCTCTATTGCGAACCATTGGTTTAAGACATCTGAGTGCTCTTTCAATGTGGTACATCCACCTGTATTGAACAGGGCCACCCACTTTAGCTTCATATGGAATATGGATTAGGAGGTGTTGCATTGGGTTGAAGAACCCTATAGGGAAAACTTTTTCCATCTTACATACCAAAATTGGTATTGTAAAAGCCCAAGAATGGACTTGCAAAAAATGTTCATCACATCACCACATTACATCCAACTTAGTGGTTAGCTCATGAACATTTGGGAAGAGCAAGTAAACACCATCAAGAGGGTGATTAGAGGGGAAAGCCATAACTTCAAAAAGTAGGAGTCATACACATAAACAGGAGAGGTTGAGCTAACCCCTAGACCTTACATATTCTTGGGAAGGCTCAGGCCAAGTTTCATGCAAACCCAATCCTTTTGAGGCATTTTTCGAGACATTTGAAAAAGGGGCCAATTTGAATACAAAAATTCAATTTGCAGCCACTTTCAGCACTCAAATTCAAAAGTTGACTCCATATTAAAACTCAGCACATTTTTCTGAGTTAGTCCACCAATTTTGGGCCCCATTGGAGTTCATCTTGTCAGGAGCTAAATTTGCATTAATTCAAAACTGAATTTGAATTTCAATTCAAATGTGCAGCAAATTTAGCAAAACCAATTTCCAATTGAGGGAAAAAAATTCAAACCATGACTTTGTGGCTAGGTCTCTCATTCAATTTTGAGTAGCTGAGATCTTTTCAGTGAAAACAAAAATGAAAAACAGAAAAGGAATTAGAGGGGAGGGGCTCACGGGTCAGTAGACTTGCAACCGAAGTCTACCGGGTTGCACTCAAGCAGCAGCCGCCACCTCCCCGACGCTCGGCGGCAAACTGACGATGCCTCACGCCACCTCCTGTTCGTGGGATGAGGACGCCGAGTACAGCACGTGATCAGCACGCTGGCCCACGTGAACCATTCGCTCACTTCTCCACCCTCCTCCCTCGCACAACCGATGAACCCCACCACCAGCCGATCCCTTTGCTCACCGGCGCCCGGGAGATACAAACGCTTTCGTGACTGATGAGCTACACAAAAAAGGTCCGCTCAAAGGTGCTGATCATAACCATGCCGACCTCACTCTCTCTCTCGCACGACCGAGCCACACGAAATTCAGGAATTCGTAGTAATCAAGCCATCATCACTTGGGACGAGCTATAGACATGATCTATACTCCCCCATGCTCCTCTAGGATCAAGAACCATCGAGTTTCATTGAGTTTTGACGCTGTTCTTTGAGATTTTTGTACCGGCACCGATTTTCACCCTAGGTCGCCGATGAGCTCGTAGTTGCAGCCTCTTTTGAGCTGATTTGAGCTCATGCCGGTGCTTAAGATGCCACCACGGTGCTCTAGGAAAAATACTGAAGGATTTGAGCCCTCCTAGAACGAGTGCAACGCTGCCGAACTCCAACCTCCGCTGCCGCCCGTCGCCGAAGGGTTTCCGGTGACCGGGGTCCCCGGCCGACCACGGGGATGAGTTGCCCGTGCTCCAAAAGGGGGAGGCGGCATGTTTCAGGGAAGGGGGAGGTCAGAAAGGTGGTTTACGAGGGTCTCGGCGGAGAGCACCGCCGTAGCTCGGCTGTTGGCGCGAGGAGGAAGAAAGCACTGTGCTGTGGGGCCCGCACGCAGAGTTTAAACATTTCTGGGATTTTCAGTTTTGGTTCAAACTTCAACTAGCTATAACTTTTGCTAGGAAGCTCCAAATTCAGTGAACCAAAATTTGTTGGATTCATATTTTTGAATACTAACCAGCAAAATAAGTTTCAGCTTATGAAACTTATTCTTTTTCCTGAATTAATTGCCTAAATTTTAAACTGTTGGGAATTTTATCTGGAGAATTCTTTTATGGAAAATTCTGAAATTTGGCTAGGATGTTCATATGAAAGTCCTTGAGTCACAGTAAAAATTTCAGATCCATCCAAATTCATTTAGTCCCCCTAAGGGTGTGATTAAGTGAACTGCCCTGAGAAAATGGAAAATGTACAGAAACATTTTTCAGATTTTCTCAAATCTTGTTTAGGGCATGACTTCCTCTAGAATTATTCAAATTACATTAAACCAATTCCATTAGAACCATTTCAACTTCTAGTGTCCAGAAAGTAATGGTTAGAGCTATGAAAATCCCTGGAAAACCATAGAAGCTCTAGTAATGACCAAATAGACTTTTATTTGTACAGAGCTCAAAGGAACTTTGTTTCAAATGAAACTTGGTCAAGATTCTGGATAGTACCTTACCAAGCCACTATAAAAATTTTAGAGCCAAAGAGGAGGGCTAGCTAGAGTTATGGTATTTACATATTCAGTTCCAAACATTGAATTTAAATTGACATATAGTATTCAGTTCCAAACATTGCTTACATGTAGTCGCTGAAGGCGAAGAGACTCCGGAAGTGCTCAACTTTCTTCTTCCGGACGAAGCACTAACCTCTGACCAGCAGCAACAAGGCAAGCGCCGGTTTGCATTAACAAATTTTACAAAGTTTTGCATTAGGTATACTTACCATGAGGTATGTATGTGCATTAGGTGTAGGGTGGATGAAACCGCAAGTGCATAACCAGATTTTCCTACAAGAGTGAGGGTAGTATCTGAGTCCTCGAGTAGTCAGGCTATGCTTAATGTTCATAGAACTTCGGTACAAGTTGAGTAGTTGGAATCTACTCGCGAGTATAGGTGTCGAGACACACATGATTGGTTAGAGTGATGTGAGACACTTTAGTAAGAAAATGAGACTAGACAGGGGCTAGGGCGCAGCAAGAAGAAGTCTTGTGGGCGCAGCCCTGTATGTGTCGATTGAGGACCGATCCGTGTGCGGCCCATGCTGATCAAGTTTGAATGTACCAAAGTCATATCAGATATATGGGCCTCGATAAAACGATGTAACCTAAACCTCCAGCCGTCGAGGCATAGCACACCGATTTATAGGTGTAGGTTGAGGGCAGCAAGGTGGAAATCTGCTAACGGGCATAGAGAGATGCTCCGTGTAGGGAACCTCCTGTCCGTTTCAGTGCGACCGGTTCGATGTTTGGGCTGTTCGGTGAAAGGTTGTCCCATACGACATCGAGTGAGCATGCTGTGCAGCTCCACGGGTGGGCGTATGTGACATGCTCTTCGGGTATTGCTGTTATGATGAAATACCACTTGGCTACTGAGTCGTGACGTAGGTTAATATATGAAATGATATGATTCAGTATTGCTGTTATGATGAAATTGTATTGCTACATGTGTGCCACCAAATATTGCTCACTAAATTTCAGATTTTAGGAACTGTTAACTTGTGGCTATAAGATGAATTAAGGATGAACTAGTAGGCGTGTCCTTTGCTGCATTGTTCGCTCCTATGTTTGTATAACTTGCATGTCAATTTTCTGTAAGGGCCTCAGTTTCTGACACACATTTGCAGTGTTCATCACCACACCACACACCTCATTTGAGGAAGGATGATGAACACAAATGAAGAGCAAGTAACAATTATCAACATGCTCATTAGAGAACAAACCCACACATTGCCAAAGTGGTATTTCACACATGTGATATAAGGGGGGGCTGGACATATGAAAACTCCTACACATTGCTAAGGATGTCCATGCCAAGTTTCACCCAAATTCCAAACCTTTTTGAGGTCATTTTGGGTATAGCTAGGAAGAGGGCAGTTTGAAACCATATTCAAATTCAAACTGTTTCCATCCCATGAATTTAAAAGTGGGAGGCATATTCTTACTCAGCACATTTTTGTGAGCCCACACACCAATTTTCACTCCATTTGGAGTTGATCTTGACATGAGCTAAGTGGGACAAATTCAAATTTTATTTGAATTCAAAAATGAACTTGTGCTGAAATTCATTCAAACCAAACCCGATTTGAATTCTACTCAATTCAATTGGCTCATGGGTGAATAATTTGAATCACCAGGGGTATTATGGGGCTCACTGTTTACAACAGTGATTAGGAGTAAATTTCAGAGGTTAAAACCCCGGGTGGGACCCACATGTCATAGAGGGAAGAAGGAGAAACTTGCACCGAAAGTCAGAGTCTCGGTGGGAAATTCCACCGAGCAGCTGTCGGCTGTGCCACCGAGCAGCTACCGGCGCCACCAGCTGCTTCCCTCTCCGCGTGCTGGGGCCCAGGGCGGCTGGATCGCGCCCCCACGCGGCCGGCACCGCCTCAGCCGAGCAGGAGTCGGCCGGCTTTATCTTCTCGCGGGCAAACCCGAGCAGCGGCATTGTCTCTCGCCGCAGCTCTCTGCTCAATCGGGAAAACCAGCAAAACCATCTCCTCCTTCGTCCTTGAGCTGCTAGACAGCCACCTGAGGTCGCACTTCACCTCCCCAACACCAGAAACCCCGAGTTCCGACCTCCTTTGCCCAAGAGCGATCGCCACCGCGGCGACCTAGCCTCAGCCGAGAGTCAGGCGCCCGTGGGCAGCATTCCACAGGCGTTTTCACGGTCCCGCAAGAGAGGCAACAGGAGCGCGCGACCACCGTGCTGCTCTCCTCCAAGTTTGGAAGCCAACCGTGAAGAATCTGCAGAGAATTTCTAGTTTTTTCTCCGGCGACCGTAAACCGAGCTTCCGGTACGGTTTCTTTAAATTCTCGCTCTATGATCTTTCGGAGGTCATCAAATCTTGCACATAGACGCTGGACTAGCCGGCGATCAAGTTCTTTTCTGCATCCGTAGCGTGAAACTGGCTAGGAGTGACGAATTTCGAGCTCGATCGAGGGCGGTCATGGCAGGCACGATCGGTCACACGGTGCCGACCCACTTGCCGCCATCCCCGAACCCTCTTGACACCTTGTTGAGCTCCCTAGAGGTACACTGATGCTGTAGGACCGTTTTTTCGAGGTGTTGGCGGGTTAGGACCCAAGGTCGACAGCGCCGAACCTCAACCGAGGCCGCGGTACGTCGCCGGGCTATTTCCGGTCACCCCAGCCCGACCTGACACCACCGACGTGTTCCTCGACGTCAACATCCCCTTGGCAGCGAATTTCAGCCCCTGGGAGGTCCGGCAGCGGCGAGCCGGCGAGCCCCGAATCTGCTCCGGCGTGGTCGGCGGCGCGGGCGCGAGAGAACGGCGGGAGGAAGACGAAGCCGGCTGGCCCACGTGTCAGCTGCTAAAGAATTTAAATCGGGATCGGGTGTGGCCGGGGATCGGCTGTACTGGCGCGCAAATACCCTGTGAGCTCCGGTGTGCCGGACACCTCCACGCTCGACACGTGTCCCCGTGGGCCCCTGAGAGTTTAGACTTTTCCTGGATTTTCAGAATTCTTCCAAATTTCAAATCCTCATAACTTTGGCTAGAAAGCTCCAAATTGAGTGAACCAAATTTTGCTGAATTCAGCTCTCTGAGTAATTTCCAGCAAATCAAGTTTTACGTCATGAAATTCCTTAATTCTCCAGAATTAAATCCTCAAAATTTAAAATGTTTAGAATTTTAACTGGAGAATCCTGTGGGGGAAAATCCTGAAATTTTGCTGGGATGTTCACCAAAATATCCCTGAACTACCATAAAAATTTCAGATCCATTTGAGCTCATTTGATCCACCTAATGGTGTGATTAGTGAAACTGTTCCAGAGAAAATAGAAAATGTTCAGAAACATTTTCAGAATTTTCTCTGAAATTGTTTAGCTCATATCTTTAGTTAGGAACTTCCAAATTAAGTGAGACCAACTCCATTAGAACCCTCTGAAAATCTAGTTTTCAGAAAGTCATAGTTTGTTCCATGAAAATCCTTAGAGCATCCTAAGAGTTCCAATTAAGGTCAAGGACATGATTAATTGTGGAGGGCTCAAATCAGCTTTGCTGCAACTAAAACTTGACCAAGTCTCTCTTTAGGTTGTAACCAAGCCACAGTAAAAGTTTCACAGTCATTGAGTCTGTCTAGTGGGACTTATAAGCTTCACAAGTGCAAACTTAATACAAATGCATTCAAATTAATACATGTATTACTTCTATCATGTAGTCGCTAAGGTCGAGGAGGAACCCGAAGTCCTAGACTTCGTTACTCCGGAGGAACAGCTAGCCTACGACCAAGAGCAGCAAGGCAAGCTCCGGTTTGCATTAACCCTTTTACAAGTTTACAAGTTTTTATTGTTTTGAGCACATACTCGATTACTTCATTCTTTGCATTAGAGTCTTGTTTGAAAACCCAATTGCATAGCCAAGAACACCCTGGGTTGGGTTTTGGATTACAAACCCCGTTAACTACTGCATTGCTAGGATAGAGTAGGATTCGGTACAAGTCGAGTAGTTGGAACTACTCGCGAGCATAGGCTAGAGGCACTCGACTCTGGTAGTGATAGCACATGAAATACATGGCAAGAAAATGAGACCGAGCGGAGGGTAAGGGCAGCAGGACTTTGGGGCCTGTGTGCTGTAGCTCCGCTTGTGTCGATTGAGGACCGAGCCGTGTGCGGGCCTGTTGAACAAGCTAGAACAGTACCGAAGACCTACTGGCTATATGGGAACCGGGAAACTGATGTAACTCGGGTAGCTGGGTGTTGAGGCATAGCTGGTCGTTCAGAGGGTAGGTTGAGAGCTCGAGGTGTAAATCGGCTGGCGGCACTGAGATGCGCGTGCAGAGACCTCTTGCTCGGGACGATTGGACCGGTTCAACATTTGGCTAACGGGTGAAAGGTAGTCCAGTACGGCGTCCGTGATGGTTGTTGTAGGCAACATCGAGTACGGGCGTACGTGACGGGTTGTTCGGGTAATCCTGCAGGTGTAAATTGATTATAATCGCCGTCCCTCGCGGTTAGTGAGTACCACTTGTTCACTGTACCGTGACGTAGAAAGAACAGGCTAGTCACATGTTAAAATGTTGCTGATTGAAAGATGGACATTGATTATTAATGATATGCTGTAGCTTAGAGCTAACTAAAGTTCTTTTCAACTTTGGGCAAGGGACATGAGAGAAATGTGTTTCTTGTTTGATTGCGGCTCTCTCATGTACCTTAGCGTAAGGTTCTCCACAACCTGCTGCTAAAACTTGAAAGTAAGGTTCTACTAATTAGGCGAGTCCTTGCAAATGATTTTTGCCTCATGTAACCCATAACCCTCATGTAGAAGTTCCATGTTTAGGTGAGACAGGTCAGACTTGCTGAGCCTTCGTGCTCACTGCTTGTGTTTGAAGCTTTTGCAGGGTTCTATGAGGAAGGGACTCCCAAAGAGGAGACGGAACCCCAGG
Organism: Neostapfia colusana; assembly: GCA_030760725.1. Taxonomy (NCBI): domain Eukaryota; kingdom Viridiplantae; phylum Streptophyta; class Magnoliopsida; order Poales; family Poaceae; genus Neostapfia; species Neostapfia colusana. The sequence goes on along the minus strand of JASWHV010000008.1, from coordinate 44,211,811 downwards.
AGGGGAACCCCGTCGAGTGGGAGTCGTGCACGCCGCAGAGTTAGTGTGTGTGTGCTAGCAAGGACACGTTCAAGGGCTGAACGTGAACTTGATGCGTAGTATACGCCCGTGAGTGTAGACTGGACATATTTTGCTGTAAACATGTTCATAAACGTGTTTATGTAATAAAATTCCGCTTCCGCTTTGTACCTTTGATGTGTGTTATCCGGTGCTGTGCAACGCAGCACCCCTCAGCGTGATACTGGCTCGACAAGACCAATGGGGTCGTGTCAGCGTTGGTATCAGAGCTCGCTTGCGGTTTAACACGGCAGAAAGGTCTTCTTTTTCAAAAATCCAGTGAGGAACGAGTTAGTAGCCCGTATAAGGATGTTATTAGCATATAGAAAGTGGCATATTAACCTATTTGTTATGTCGGAAAATCGTGCATCTCGGGACGTTTATGTCTTGGGGGGTGCATGTAAGCGCTGTCCACCAGTGCGCACAAGCTGAAGGGTGGAGCCCCACGGGTGGCAGGTAACCCGACTCGTATTGATATCCTCTACGACTCTTCATGTCATTTGGGGTATTCGAGCAACGTCTATCCCTGGCGTGCGTGGTGCAACTTGGGAGACCCCGTCACGTGGTCTGAAACGTGAACACGTAACTCAAGGCGTGTTTGCCTTGAGAACATCCGGGCGAGTGATGACGGCCGGGTGTACGAACTGTATGGATTCCGGGCTCGGTGTGCAGCCGAGTCTGATGATTGTTTGAGTTTCTTCAGGTAGCCTGACCACGAAACGGTAGACGTGTAGCATCCTTGTGCGAGTGACGTTTAGTGCCACTGAGTTAACGAAGCCGGCTAAGTCCGGTATAGGTTTTTCCTTTGTGAGGACGTAGTACCGACATGCTCTGGTGACGAATCGACGTCCCACCCAACTAAATGAACAACTTCATTGTAAAAACTGGAAGGTTTTGGTCCAAAGCAGTAAAACTTTGCTGTACCCTCTTCCCTTAATCAGGATGTTCAAAGTAAACAAGTTTTCAACTTATAGGTTGTTAAGGACAGAGCACTCTGTTTTCAGCTGAATCAAGGCTGAAGTTAATCAGAGGTTAGAGGTTGAGTTCTTTCGAGGTTGGGGTCGTATCATACATTTCTGGAAAGCTTTGGAAGAGCTTTACATCTCTTATGTTGAGGTCCAGAGGTGTTTCATCACTTAACCAATCGAAAAATACAGTAGAGTAGAAACTGTCCAGAAAACAGGGCAGAGCAAAGACTCTCTGTAAACTCTCTGTAAATAAAGCATAACTTCCTGCATAAAAATCCAAAAATAGAAAATAAGGTAGTTCTGGAAAGCTAATGAGATTGGTTACAACTTTGTAACAGAAAGTTTTGTCGGATTTGGAACAGAATTAACTGGAATTCTTGGACCAATCAGTACCTATAGCAGGGAGGTGCTGTCCAATTGTTTCCAGAAGTTCTGCTAACTTTGACAGCTCATAACTTTTGAACCAGGACAGATCTTAGGCCAAGAAAATACTTTCTGGAAAGCTATTGGAGTTAGCTTTAACTTTTATGTTGAGCTCCATAACTGGTTTTGCATTTAGCATGGCCCAAATCAGGTTGATATGGAAACTGGTCAGGGCTGTCATGAGAACAGCAGATCAGCAGTCAAATTTGTTTAAAATTTGAACTATGTTTCCAAGTTTTATGGGTTCAATGACATGTCTTATATAATAACTCAATGGTTTACTGTTTAAATAAATATTTGACATTTCTCAAATATATTTTTACAGATGACAGCAGATAAGAAGTTGGAGAACGGGTGGGTGATGTCCCACTGTTCTCACCGTAGCGGCTACCCGGAAGCATTGTGGCAAATGCTCCAATATTTCGGGTACAATCAGATGCCGCAGTACTTCGCCAAGGAAGAAGGTGAAGAAGGGAACAAGACGTGGACGATCCATGTCGAAGTCCCTGCAGGACCTACGCCACCCGGTTGGGTGCCGTTCACCGTCACGGTGAGAGGAAGACAACCGGAAGGGATGTGGCAAGTGGCAGCCCGTGACACTATGTCACGTTTCTGCCAACTACACGTGCAGGCTTTGGAGGGCACTCCATACGCGCTCGTTCCGGTGGAGGGACGGGCTCAGCATGTGTGGGAAGGAAGGTACCTGGGGCAACGGACCCGAGTTGCCCAAGGTACAACCCCGCGGAGGCAAATCTCAGCCTCCATATGAGGGTGGGAAACGCCGTGATGGACAGCCAAGCTGTTCATACGGAGCATCTCGCCACAAAGCTCAAGGAGAGCAGAAGCCGTGGAGATCATTTCGAGAGTGCTCACAGCGCACTCCGCAATGTGCTCCTTCCAACGATTAAGCGACTGAATGAACAGCATAATCAGTTGCATCGTCTGAAGAAGGCAAAGAGAAAAAGCCGTGTTGACATCGCGGCGTTACAAGAACTGGTACAAAATCTGACCCAGCAGAACGAGGAACTTACTCAAGAGCAGGACGACGCTATTGAGGAAGGGCAAGGCTGGGAAGAAGATTATAACCAAGCTATGGATGAGGTGCATGCTTTGCAGGACCTCATGCCTCCGGTGTTAGGCGTACCGGTGGTCTTGAGTCTTCCAGCAATGGGAGAACCCGGAATGGGAGAAGAGGTGGTAGATCCAGAGCCACCAGCAGAGGTACCGGAGGAGGACGACCCACAGGAGGTCGAGTTCTACTCCGAGTAGGGGGTTACGGTTGCCAAGTAGGGCAGCTAGGGTAGCGTAACCCAACTTTTGTAATCGGTGACATGTCGTGTAGACAGTAGCATATGTATAGGTAGTGACGACATGAGCACGACTTCTCGGAGATCCGAGAATAATGTATCTTGTATAAAGCTTATGCTTTATCAATATATGTGAATGTTGTGCAAATTAATCATGTGTCACTTAAATACCTACTGTTGCTTATGGAATTTTAAGTAAGACATGTACTAATCGCTGCTGTTTTGAATTTCAGAATGACGCGTACTCTTGCCAACCCTGACGTTGGGGATACAAGTCAAGGGGGAGAGACCTCCCAACCACCTCCCGAGGACTCCTCGGGACAGCAGCAGCAACAGCAACAGCAAACACCGCCATCGCCACTGCCAACGGTTACATTGGCCGACATTGTCGCGGCAATGGCGGGCTCGCATCAGCAACACACAGAGTTGCTGCAGACTCTGATCGCCAATACGTCTCGCCCAGAGAGACGTCAAGACCGGGAGGAGCGTCAACAGAGCTCCTACTCCGACTTCCTGGCGACTCATCCCCCTGTATTCTCAAGGGCGGATGAACCACTTGACGCGGACAACTGGCTCCGCGCCATAGAGATGAAGTTCAGGCTGCTCCAGATAAGCGAGCAGCGCAAGACTAAGTTCGCAGTCCAGCAGCTCCAAGGATCCGCGAGCGCGTGGTGGGCCAACTTCTGTGCTTCACAGCCCACCGACCGAGTGATGACCTGGACGGAGTTTCGGACGGCCTTCAGGGCCTATCATATACCGCCAGGTCTGATGAAAAGAAGATGCAGGAGTTCATACACCTGCAACAAGGGAGCAGGAACGCGCTGGAATACTCCAGGGCGTTCAACGATCTCGCGCTCTACGCGTCGTATCACGCCGATACGGACGAGAAGCGGCGAGACCACTTTTACCAGGGGCTTAACCCGCTCCTGAAGGACAAGTTGGCGATGTTCAATCGCGGCAGCCTCAACGATATCATTGATGCTGCGATTGCTCAGGAGGACTCCGGCAAGGAGTTGGCGGCGGCGGAGCGAAAGCGAAGCGCGCCGCAAAGCAGCGGAGAAGGAAGCGGTCCTTCTCAGAAGGTTCGGATGGTGAAGCGCCCACCATCAGGTTCACGCTGGCAGCCACCACAGCGGTCGATGCCGTTCCGCAGTCGGCCGTACTCTTCACAGGCATTCAGGCCGGCACTGCCAGTACCACCGCAACAACAACAGCAGCAGCGGACGATGCCACGTGCGTTTGCACCTCAGCAACGCATGCCGGGCTTTCATCCGCCGAGCACTCCACCAGCAGCGGCCACATGTTACAAGTGTGTTCGTCCAGGACACTTCGCGAGCAGTTGCCCGGAGAGGCAAGGCGGCGGAGTGGCACCAAAGTTTCCGGGGAGGAATCAACCCGGAACCCAACTAATGCGCGGCGGGCAAACCCTAGGCCCGGCACCGTCCACCAGCTTGCCATTGAGGACGTGCCAGAGGGCGAGCCAATCCTTGCGGGTATGTTCCAACTCCACCAGCATCCCGCCATAATATTATTTGATTCAGGCGCCACGCATAGCTTCATTAGCCAAGCTTTCATTGATAAGTATAGCTTGCAAATACTACCCACCGATAGTCTTTATGTGATCTGTTCACCGGGTGGGAAAATCTCAGCAAGCATGATGGTCCCAAAAGCGCCATTGTGCATAGAGGGTAGAGTTTACCCTACGTCATCTTAGGGATGTCGTGGTTAACCCGCCACGGCGCTGTTTTAGACACCGTCCTCCGAGTCGTGCACTTGAACTCAGAAGTGCACGAGCCTCACTCCTTATTTCTAGACAGTCCAGAAATAAACCTTCCAAATGTCTATCAAGCCACAACCATCAGATTGGAAGACATTCCAGTGGTCCGAGAGTTCCCTGATGTATTCCCGGATGATTTACCGGGAATGCCACCCGATAGAGAGGTGGAGTTCAAGATTGAACTGGCACCGGGAACCATGCCAATATCCGGAAGGCCGTACAAGATGGCGCCCAAGGAGTTGGCTGAACTGAAGACTCAGCTCACGGACCTTCTGGAAAAGGGTTTTATTAGGCCGAGCTCCTCGCCATGGGGCTGTTCGGCATTATTTGTCAATAAGAAGGATGAGACGTTACGGCTTTGCGTGGACTATCGTCCATTAAATGCCGTGACCATCAAGAACAAGTACCCGTTGCCACGGATCGACATGGTGTTTGATCAGTTGGTCGAAGCAAAGGTCTTCTCCAAAATGGACTTAAGATCCGGGTACCATCAGATTAAAATCAGGGCTGAGGACATTCCGAAGACGGCTTTCTCGACGAGGTACGGACTTTATGAGTACCTGGTCATGTCCTTCGGCCTCACCAATGCTCCATCTCACTTCATGTACTTGATGAACTCGGTATTCATGCCGGAGCTGGACAAGTTTGTCGTGGTCTTCATCGACGACATTCTGGTATATTCCAAGTCGGAAGAAGATCACAAAAAACATCTGCGTATAGTCTTACAATGGCTGCGGGATCACAAGTTATACGCAAAATTCAGCAAACACGAGCTTTGGATATCGCAAGTGCCTTTCCTCGGGCATATCATCTCAGCGGAGGGTATCGCTGTGGACCCGAGCAAGATCACTCAAGTGCTGAATTGGAAATCCCCGAGAACTGTTCACGAGGTACGGAGTTTCCTCGGACCCGCGGGATATTATCGGAGGTTCACCCCGAACTTCTCGAAGATTGCCAAGCCAATGACAGAGCTGCTGAAGAAGGCTACCAAATATGTTTGGAGTCCAGCATGTGAAGCAGCATTCAAGGCTTTAGTCAAGCACCTGACATCAGCACCGGTTTTGGCGCAGCCAGACACAACCAAACCGTTCGATGTGTACTGCGATGCATCCGGCATTGGGCTCGGATGTGTGCTGATGCAAGACCGAAGGGTGGTCGCGTATGGGTCACGGCAGCTTCGAAACCATGAGCAAAATTATCCAACTCACGATTTGGAGCTCGCTGCCGTGGTACTTGCACTAAAAATGTGGAGGCACTACCTACTCGGTAACCTCGTACATTTATATACCGACCACAAAAGCCTCAAGTACATATTCACTCAGAAGGAGCTGAACATGAGGCAACGAAGATGGTTAGAACTGATAAAGGATTACGATATAGAGATCCATTATCATCCGGGCAAGGCAAACGTAGTGGCAGATGCGCTGAGCCGCAAGTCACACGTCAATAATCTGACCATCACACCGTTGGAAGAGAGCGAACCACCACTACATGTGATTCCACACGGAGCTCTCTACAACCTAACTTTGATCCCCACCATCCGTGAAGAGGTAGCGGCAGCCCAGAAGAATGATAAGGGCATGTCACATTTGCGGAGACATGTAGACAGTGGGGAGCTGAAGTGTTTCCGGAAGGACGGAGACGGCGTCCTATGGTTCAAGCACCGGATTGTCGTACCCCAAAACCCGGAACTACAGAAGAAGATCTTTGATGAGGCTCACTTATCAAAGTTCTCTATTCACCCCGACAGCAACAAGATGTATAAAGAACTCAGAAGCAAGTTTTGGTGGACACGGATGAAGCGCGAGGTTGCAAAATACGTGTCCGAGTGTGATACATGTCGAAGGGTGAAGGCAGATCATATGCGGAAACCGGGACTGCTGCAACCACTGGGCATTCCTGCCTGGAAGTGGGAGGATGTGAGCATGGACTTCATCGTCGGTTTACCCACCACCTTGCAGAAACATGATTATGTGTGGGTGATTGTCGATCGGCTCACCAAAGTTGTCCATTTCATCCCGGTCAACACAAATTACAACGCCAAGAAGTACGCTGAACTGTACATCTCAAGGATCCTATGCTTATACGGCGTACCCCGTAGCATCATATCGGACCGGGGCACTTTATTTGTGTCCCGTTTTTGGGAGCAGCTGCACGCTGCCTTGGGGACGAAGCTGATCCGTAGTTCAGCATACCACCCGCAGACGGATGGGCAGACGGAGCGGGTAAATCAAATTTTAGAAGACATGCTACGAGCTTGCGCTATCAACCACGGCAAGAATTGGGATGATCACTTGCCGTTAGCCGAGTTCTCGTACAATAATGGGTACCAAGCCAGCATCAAGATGGCACCTTACGAGGCGCTATACGGTAAGAAATGCCACACACCATTGAACTGGTGTGAGTCTGGTGAAAGGGTTACCTTCGGGATTGACCTCATCAACAACGTGGAAGAAAAGGTTCGACTAATTCAAGCGAACCTAAAAGCCGCTCAATCCCATCAGAAACAGTATGCGGACCGGAGAAGGCGCCCATTACAATTCGAAGTTGGAGATCACGTATACCTACGAGTGTCTCCAATGAAGGGCGTAAACAGATTTGGGGTGAGAGGAAAGTTGGCACCCCGATTCATCGGTCCATTCCAGATTACCGAAAGATGTGGATCAGTGGCATACCGGCTGAAATTACCAGAAGCACTTTCCGGTGTGCACGACGTCTTTCACATTGCCCAGCTGAGAAAGTGTCTTAAGCTATCAACTACCGTTCAGCTGGAGGATATTGAAGAGCTGAAACCGGATCTCATTTATCGGGAGGAACCGGTGCAGGTTATTGATGAAAAGGCCCGAACCACACGCAACCGTACGTTGTGGTTCTACAAGGTTCTATGGAGTAATCACTCCATGGACGAAGCAACATGGGAGAGCGAAGAATTTCTTCGCGCTAACTACCCCAACTTTTTCACGTCGCATATCCGGTAATTTTCCACCGTCCTCTCTCTCATTTTCACCTTATAATCTCGGGACGAGATTCTTTTAAGGGGGGAGGAATGTAAGGGCCTCAGTTTTTGACACACATTTGCAGTGTTCATCACCACACCACACACCTCATTTGAGGAAGGATGATGAACACAAATGAAGAGCAAGTAACAATTATCAACATGCTCATTAGAGAACAAACCCACACATTGCCAAAGTGGTATTTCACACATGTGATATAAGGGGGGCTGGACATATGAAAACTCCTACACATTGCTAAGGATGTCCATGCCAAGTTTCACCCAAATTCCAAACCTTTTTGAGGTCATTTTGGGTATAGCTAGGAAGAGGGCAGTTTGAAACCATATTCAAATTCAAACTGTTTTTATCCCATGAATTTAAAAGTGGGAGGCATATTCTTACTCAGCACATTTTTGTGAGCCCACACACCAATTTTCACTCCATTTGGAGTTGATCTTGACATGAGCTAAGTGGGACAAATTCAAATTTTATTTGAATTCAAAAATGAACTTGTGCTGAAATCCATTCAAACCAAACCCGATTTAAATTCTACTCAATTCAAATGGCTCATGGGTGAATAATTTGAATCACCAGGGGTATTATGGGGCTCACTGTTTACAACAGTGATTAGGAGTAAATTTCAAAGGTTAAAACCCCGGGTGGGACCCACATGTCATAGAGGGAAGAAGGAGAAACTTGCACCGAAAGTCAGAGTCTCGGTGGGAAATTCCACCGAGCAGCTGTCGGCTGTGCCACCGAGCAGCTACCGGCGCCACCAGCTGCTTCCCTCTCCGCGCGCTGGCGCCCAGGGCGGCTTGCTCGCACCCCCACGCGACCGGCACCGCCTCAGCCGAGCAGGAGTCGGCCGGCTTTATCTTCTCGCGGTCAAACCCGAGCAGCGGCATTGTCTCTCGCCGCAGCTCTCTGCTCAATCGGGAAAACCAGAAAAACCATCTCCTCCTTCGTCCTTGAGCTGCTAGACAGCCACCTGAGGTCGCACTTCACCTCCCCAACACCAGAAACCCCGAGTTCCGACCTCCTTTGCCCAAGAGCGATCGCCACCGTGGCGACCTAGCCTCAGCCGAGAGTCAGGCGCCCGTGGGCAGCGTTCCACAGGCGTTTTCACGGTCCCGCAAGAGAGGCAACAGGAGCGCGCGACCACCGTGCTGCTCTCCTGCAAGTTTGGAATACAACCGTGAAGAATCCGCAGAGAATTTCTAGTTTTTGTTCCCGCGACCGTAACCCGAGCTTCCGGTACAGTTTCTTTAAATTCTCGCTCTATGATCTTTCGGAGGTCATCAAATCTTGCACATAGACGCTGTACTAGCCGGCGATCAAGTTCTTTTCTGCATCCATAGCGTGAAACTGGCTAGGAGTGACGAATTTCGAGCTCGATCGAGGGCGGTCATGGCAGGCACGATCGGTCACACGGTGCCGACCCACTTGCCGCCATCCCCGAACCCTCTTGACACCTTGTCGAGCTCCCTAGAGGTGCACTGATGCTGTAGGACCGTTTGTTCGAGGTGTTGGCGGGTTAGGACCCACGGTCGACAGCGCCGAACCTCAACCGAGGCCGTGGTACGTCGCCGGGCTATTTCCGGTCACCCCAGCCCGACCTGACACCACCGACGTGTTCCTCGACGTCGACAACCCCCTGGCGGCGAGTTTCAGCCCCTGGGAGGTTCGGCAGCGGCGAGCCAGCGAGCCCCAAATCTGCTCCGGCGAGGTCGGCGGCGCGGGCGCGAGAGAACGGAGGGAGGAAGACGAAGCCGGCTGGCCAACGTGTCAGCGGCTAAAGAATTTAAATCGGGATCGGGTGTGGCCGGGGATCGGCTGTACTGGCGCGCAAATACCCTGTGAGCTCCGGTGTGCCGGACACCTCCGCGCTCGACACGTGTGGTAGCTCCGGTGTGCCGGGCACCTCCACGCTCGACACGTGTCCCCGCGGGCCGCCGAGAGTTTAGACTTTTCCCGGATTTTCAGAATTCTTCCAAATTTCAAATCCTCATAACTTTTGCTAGAATGCTCCAAATTGAGTGAACCAAATTTTGCTGAATTAGAGTCTTTCCAGCAAATCAAGTTTTACTTCATGAAATTCCTTAATTCTCCAGAATTAAATCCTCAAATTTTAAAATGTTTGGAATTTTAACTGGAGAATCCTGTGGAGGAAAATCCTGAAATTTTGCTGGGATGTTCACCAAAATATCCCGGAACTACCATAAAAATTTCAGATCCATTTGAGCTCATTTGATCCACCTAATGGTGTGATTAGTGAAACTGTTCCAGAGAAAATAGAAAATGTTCAGAAACATTTTCAGAATTTTCTCTGAAATTGTTTAGCTCATACCTTTAGTTAGGAACTTCCAAATTAAGTGAGACCAACTCCATTAGAACCCTCTGAAAATCTAGTTTTCAGAAAGTCATAGTTTGTTCCATGAAAATCCTGATAGCACCCTAAGAGTTCCAATTAAGGTCAAGGACATGATTAATTGTGGAGGGCTCAAATGAGCTTTGCTGCAACTAAAACTTGACCAAGTCTCTCTTTAGGTTGTAACCAAGCCACAGTAAAAGTTCCACAGTCATTGAGTCTGTCTAGTGGGACTTATAAGCTTCACAAGTGCAAACTTAATACAAATGCATTCAAATTAATACATGTATTACTTCTATCATGTAGTCGCTAAGGTCGAGGAGGAACCCGAAGTCCTAGACTTCGTTACTCCGGAGGAAAAGCTAGCCTACGACCAAGAGCAGCAAGGCAAGCTCTGGTTTGCATTAACCCTTTTACATGTTTACAAGTTTTTATTGTTTTGAGCACATACTCGATTACTTCATTCTTTGCATTAGAGTCTTGTTTGAAAACCCAATTGCATAGCCAAGAACACCCTGGGTTGGGTTTAGGATTGCAAACCCCGTTAACTACTGCATTGCTAGGATAGAGTAGGATTCGGTACAAGTCGAGTAGTTGGAACTACTCGCGAGCATAGGCTAGAGGCACTCGACTCGGGTAGTGATAGCACATGAAACACGTGGCAAGAAAATGAGACCGAGCGGAGGGTAAGGGCAGCAGGACTTTGGGGCCTGTGTGCTGTAGCTCCGCTTGTGTCGATTGAGGACCGAGCCGTGTGCGGGCCTGTTGAACTAGCTAGAACAGTACCGAAGACCTACGGGCTATATGGGAACCGGGAAACTGATGTAACTCGGGTAGCTGGGTGTTGAGGCATAGCTGGTCGTTCAGAGGGTAGGTTGAGAGCTCGAGGTGTAAATCGGCTGGCGGCACTGAGATGCGCGTGCAGAGACCTCTTGCTCGGGACGATTGGACCGGTTCAACATTTGGCTAACGGGTGAAAGGTAGTCGCATACGGCGTCCGTGATGGTTGTTGTAGGCAACATCGAGTACGGGCGTACGTGACGGGTTGTTCGGGTAACCCTGCAGGTGTAAATCGATTATAATCGCCATCCCTCGCGGTCAGTGAGTACCACTTGTTCATTGTACCATGACGTAGAAAGAACAGGCTAGTCACATGTTAAAATGTTGCTGATTGAAAGATGGACATTGATTGTTAATGATATGCTGTAGCTTAGAGCTAACTAAAGTTCTTTTCAACTTTGGGCAAGGGACATGAGAGAAATGCGTTTCTTGTTTGATTGCGGCTCTCTCATGTACCTTAGCGTAAGGTTCTCCACAACCTGCTGCTAAAACTTGAAAGTAAGGTTCTACTAATTAGGCGAGTCCTTGCAAATGATTTTTGCCTCATGTAACCCATTACCCTCATGTAGAAGTTCCATGTTTAGGTGAGACGGGTCAGACTTGCTGAGCCTTCGTGCTCACTGCTTGTGTTTGAAGCTTTTGCAGGGTTCTATGAGGAAGGGACTCCCAAAGAGGAGATGGAACCCCAGGAGGGGAACCCCGTCGAGTGGGAGTCGTGCACGCCGCAGAGTTAGTGTGTGTGTGTGCTAGCAAGGACACGTTCAAGGGCTGAACATGAACTTGATGCGTAGTCTACGCCCGTGAGTGTAGACTGGATATATTTTGCTGTAAACAGGTTCATAAACTTGTTTATGTAATAAAATTCCGCTTCCGCTTTGTACCTTTGATGTGTGTTATCATGTGCTGTGCAACGCAGCACCCCTCAGCGTGATCCTGGCTCGACAAGACCAATGGGGTCGTGTCATTTTCATGTGTAGGTGATTCGGTTAAGTCTTGTTGAGCCATCGTGCTCATGGTTACTTCTGTGAGTGTTTTTCAGGTGAGGACTACCCCACGGACTCGGGTTACGAGTCCACCGGCGAGGGCTACCCTCCCTCGAGGACCACAGCTGAGTGGAAGCCGTACACGCCGCGCTAAGCTGAGGAGTGCAGCTAGTGTGGGTTGTCCATAGGGCTGGGCAACTGACTTTTGCTAGATAGATGGGTGTGAGTTGTATAAACTTAGCTTCCGATGTTGTAATCTCAACACTTAGTTTGTAACTGAAGTCTTGTACTATTTTGTACATATTCAGTTTGTTTTCTATGTAATGCAATATCGTTCTTATGCTGTGTGCTGTCGGGTGTCGCATCGTGCAGCACCACCTTCAGAGATGCTGAGCGTACGGACTCTGGTTCATCACAGGCTGGTATCAGAGCCGCATTGGGGATAGCACACTAATTAAGGACTGTATTATGGGAATACTTAGGTTTATGGTGAGGATTTACTAGTTTGCCCAAGTAAGGACTATATTAGCATAGTTACTTAAAGTGGCAAGACTAACATATGTGTTATAATTCTGAATTTTGATTATGTAACGACGCACCTACGCTCAGGTAAAAATGGTAAGGAACGCCACAGAAAGCGGTTCAATTCGGGTTAGCTCCCCTGACAAGGAATGTGGTTCAGGGATAGGTCTCCCATCTTGGTGTGAGACGTTAATATGAAACTCTTGGACTCTTCATATTCCTGAGTTCATATGAAACGCTGATCCCTAGCGTGCATTAGGCAAGAAAGTGGAGACCCCATCGTATGTTCACCTCCAATAGAAGGTTCATGGCCCATACCAAGATACGGGTGCGTCACCCATAACTCGGTGGAATTGATGACACATTCACAGTCTGTTTTTGGTCGGGTCTCAACAATGATCCTTCCGCAGGTTCTCCTACGGAAACCTTGTTACAACTTCTCCTTCCTCTAAATGATAAGGTTCAATGGACTTCACGACGTCGGGGGTGGCGAACCACCTCCATCACCACGATCCGAATACTTCACCGGACCATTCAATCGGTAGGAGCGACCGGCGGTGTGTACAAAGGGCAGGGACGTAGTCAACGCGAGCTGATGACTCGCGCTTACTAGGCATTCCTCGTTGAAGACTAACAATTGCAATGATCTATCCCCATCACGATGAAATTTCCCAAGATTACCGGGGCCTGTCGGCCAAGCTATATACTCATTGAATACATCAGTGTAGCGCGCGTGCGGCCCAGAACATCTAAGGGCATCACAGACCTGTTATTGCCTCAAACTTCCGTGGCCTAAACGGCCATAGTCCCTCTAAGCACTTGCCATCAGCGTGCCCTGCAGGGCAATAGGTGGTATCTGTTGGGTTGATAGAATTCCCAATCGTGACAACCCGTTCATGCTCTACTCAGGTTCCCCGTCGCGTGGTGTGAAAACATGATCACGTACCTTGAGACGTGGCTTAACTCAAGGACGGCCGTATGACAATGATACGGGCGTATGTATTTACTTTCAAATATGGACCTGCCTGAAATGAAAATAACCCTTGAGTGCATCATTATTGTGTGTTTTCTGCAGGTACTAACCACGTATGTATCCCGTGTAGTATACGTGTGCAAGAGACCGTTTAGTGCCACAATTGAGACGTATATGCCGGTATAATCTGGTTAGGAGGTATTTGCATGAAAGATAATGGTAACAAGGAACTAAAATAACCAAGTTTCAATATGTAGGACCCTGGATGGGTAGAAAAGTTCAATAGTTGATCAGTTTAGTTCAAAGGGATTGAAAAACAGAGTGCTCTTTTTTGGGCAGCAAGTTTGCTGAACTTTAACAGAGCATAAATCACAGTTTACATGGCCGATGGAGGTGTGGAATATAGTTCTGAAAAGAATCTTAAGTGATCTACATCTTTGTTGTAGACTTTCAGAGCTGAATCACACCTTGAACTGGCTGAAATTCCAGATGATTGTAAACTGTCCAGAACCAGGACAGATTCAAAACACTCTCTGGACTGTTCTGTTTTGAAAGTATAACTTCCTGTAGAAAAATCTGAAATTATCATATGATACATCTTTGTAAATGGAAGGAGATGTGTTACATCTTTGTAATTCAAAGTTTCTGCATTTGCAGCACGGAATTCAGTGGAAATTACAGTCGAAAACAGCAACTTCCAAAGGAGGTGCTGTTGAAATTCTTCCAGAAATTCTGTTGACTTGGAATTATCATAACTTTATAACAAGAGCTGATCTGAGGGCAAATAAATGCTCGTTGGAAAGATACTGAAGTTAACCTTAACTTTGGTATTCAGCTTGAGTCATGAAAATGCCCAGCACCCGATCAAAATCTGGAATATGTAGAAACTGGTCATTCTTGCAGAGGGATGAAAGTTGAACTCATTTGAGAGATTGTTGTACCCTAGGGGGTCCACAACAATTTTAACTTCTGGTTCCGGCGAACGTTTTAAGTACTTACAATGGGGTAGAACATACTCATGAGTGGTTATCTTCAACTAGTGAAAGATTTGAGTAGGTTTATTACTCAAGTTTCTTTTGCTAGAGGCCGTGTTTGTGTCGTATTGAAAATAAAAGGGTAGTATACGTGATGACAAAGCGATATTACTGTCTCGTAGTGACCAAATCTAGTTGAGATGAACTTCCAAAGAGGAATTCCATCAAGTTGGATGTAACTAGTTTGTATTTGGTCTTGTAATGGTGTAGCTTGTGCAAAGTAATTACATTATCTATTTATGAGATGTATCGTATTTTTATTGTCATTATCTTACGCCTATTTTATTAGACTGCATGAAGTATGTTGCGGGACTGATTTTTATTGTTGTATGGTTGCAGATGGTTCGTACACGGGCCACGCATGAGGTCGGTGGCTCTAGCCAGCAGGGGGGTGATGACTCCCAGCCACCATCCTATGACAGTACCCCGCAGCAACAACCACCATCGCCGCCTCCGCTTACACTAGCGGATGTGATTGCGGCACTGGTGGGTAATCGTGGGGAGCAAACTGATCTGCTCCGCACGATCATGCCGAATACATCCCAGGCGGAGGGGGGGCGTCAAGAGAGGGGGCCTCGTGAGCCCCACACTCTGACGTATTCGGATTTCATGAGTACGCATCCTCCGGTGTTCACCGAAGCGGTAGAACCCCTGGAGGCCGAAAACTGGCTGCGGACGATCGAGTCTAAGTTCGGGCTGCCCCAATGCACGGAGCGGCAGAAGACTATCTTCGTGGCACAGCAGCTTCATGGTGCCGCTGGTGCATGGTGGTCGAACTATGTTGCCTCACTGCCGGCTGGCCGCGCCGTGGAGTGGGAAGAATTCTGGGAGGCGTTCTGCGCTTACCATATCCCTCCCGGGATAATGAAGTGCAAGTTCCAAGAGTTCTTAGAGCTGAAGCAGGGTGGGAGGAGTGCCCACGACTACTCCTGTGCCTTCAACCATCTGGTGCAGTATGCATCAGATTATGTCTCCACCGAGGAGAAGAAGCGAGAGCATTTCTGTCGGGGGTTAAATTCTGAGATGAAGACG
The DNA here is from genome assembly GCA_030760725.1 of Neostapfia colusana. NCBI lineage: Eukaryota > Viridiplantae > Streptophyta > Magnoliopsida > Poales > Poaceae > Neostapfia > Neostapfia colusana. Next base: position 44,196,531 of record JASWHV010000008.1, on the reverse strand, counting down.
CATCTCGTACAATGCAATTGCAGCACGTTCAACGATCTTTTCAACGCCGCTATCATGCAAGAAGGTGCTCAGCGGGAATTGGCGGCTGAGCAGTGAAAGCACAGCGCCCCATCCAGCAGTGGCGGTGGAGCTCCTCAAAAATACCGCATGGTGTATCGGACACCATCCGGTCAGCAGTGTCATCCACGGGCGCGACCTCAGCAGTTCAGGGGTCGTTCTTTCCAGCCACCCCCGTTCCGACCGCCGATGCCACCACCGTGACAGAAACAGCAGCAGCAGATGGTACCCCAGGTGTTCCCACCACCACAACGCGCCCCGGGTTTCCGTCCGCCGATCAGCTGAGGACCGCCTCGGTACAACTGCTACACGTGTGGCCAGGCAGGCCATTTGTCGAAGGACTGTCCCCAGAGGCAGCAGAGCAGCGGGCAAGCCCAATATCAGGGCGGTGCTCAAGGCCGACCTCCGGTCAAGAAGGTTGGTCAGCGAACCGGGGGCGTTCGTAACCTCAACAATGAGGACGCCCTGGAGGGAGAAAACATGCTGGCGGGTACGTTCACTCTCAACGACCAAGCATTCATCATTTTATTCAATTCGGGTGCAACCCACAGTTTCATAAGTGCATCCTATGTGGCTAAGCATCAACTGCAAGTCTTCCCAACCGACTGCTCATATATGATCTGCTCACCGGGAGGGAAGATTTCAGCAAATATTATGATCCAAAAGAACCTCTGTGCTTAAGTGGGAAGATATATCCCACCACCTTGATAATCCTTACGGGACAGAAGATTGATACAATCTTAGGGATGTCATGGTTACGCTACCATGGCGCTGTCCTGGACACTCTGTCACGGCCGGTTCATTTGAATTCTCCATTCCACCGTCCGCATTTCATGGTGTTATACAACCCTGTCCCGGAAGTTTCAGCAACTTATAATACTGAAGCTCTCAAGTTAGAGGACATCCGTGTAGTCCGGGAATACCCCAATGTGTTTCCGGATGATCTTCCGGGCATGCCACCTGAGCAGGATATAGAGTTCAAGATTGAGCTTGCACCCGGGACTACTCCCATCTCACGGAGACCATACAAAATGGCTCTGAACGAGCTGGCTGAATTGAAAGAACAACTCAATGATCTGTTGAGCAAAGGTTTCATTAGACCGAGTTCCTCGCCTTGGGGATGCTTGGCGCTGTTCGTAAAGAATAAGGATGAAACCTTGAGGCTGTGTGTGGATTACCGGCCGCTCAACGGCGTCACCATCAAGAACAAATACCCACTGCCCCGCATTGACATCCTGTTTGATCAGCTTGTGGGTGCAAGTGTGTTCTCCAAGATGGACCTTCGCTCCGGGTATCATCAAATAAAAATCCGGGCAGAGGATATCTCGAAGACGGCCTTCTCGACGAGATATTGCTTATACGAATATCTTGTCATGTCTTTTGGTCTCACTAACGCTCCGGCACATGTCATGTATATCATGAACTCGGTGTTTATGCCGGAGCTGGACAAGTTCGTGGTGGTGTTCATTGATGATATTTTGGTTTACTCCAAGACAGAAGTAGAACACGCCGAACACTTGAGAATCGTTCTTCAATGATTGTGGGACCATAAGCTCTATGCAAAGTTCAGCAAATGTGAGTTTTGGATCAGCCAAGTGCTATTTTTGGGACATATAATCTCAGCGGAAGGCATTGTGGTTGATCCAAGAAAAATTGAACAAGTGCTGAAATGGAAAGCCCCCACTTCTGTCTATGAAGTCAGAAGCTTCCTCGATTTAGCGGGATATTACCGGAGATTCATTCCGAGCTTCTCCAAGCTTGCTAAGCCGATGATTGAACTATTAAAGAATTGAACCAAATATGTTTGGAATGCATCATGTGAAAGAGCGTTCCAAGCATTGGTGAAGCATCTCACAACATCCCCGGTCTTAGCTCAACTGGATATGACCAAGCCCTTCGACGTGTATTGTGATGCGTCCGGTATCGGGCTCGGCTGCGTGTTGATGCAAGAAGGACGTGTGGTCACATATGGCTCACGCCAACTTTGAAACCATGAGCAGCACTATACGACTCATGATCTTGAGCTCGCTGCTGTGGTTTTTGGCGCTGAAGAGTTGGAGGCACTATCTCCTGGGGAATTTGGTGCATCTCGATACCGACCACAAGAGCTTGAAGTATATTTTCACCCAGAAGGATCTGAATAGGATGCAAAGGAGGTGGTTAGGACTAATCAAAGATTATGAGGTTGAGATTCATTACCACCCTGGCAAGGGAATGTGGTTGCTGACACGCTGAGTCATAAATCACATGTCCATAACCTCACCATTACACCGGTGGAGGAGGAAGAGCCGAATTTGTACTTGGTTCCTTGTGGATCACTCTACAACCTTTCCCTCATCCCTACCAGTAGGGAGGATATCATTGCAGCTCAGAAAGTTGACAAGGGCATGGCACATCTCCGGAGACGGATAGACAATGAGGAAATCAAATGTTTCGGGGGAGATGATGAGGGGACGCTGTGGTTCAATGACCGCATAGTCTTACCCCGGAATATGGAGCTGAGGAAGAAGATACTTGATGAAGCTCACTTTTCTAAATTCTCCATTCATCTGGGCAGCAACGAAATGTACTAAGATTTGATGAGAAAATTTTGGTGGACACGGATGAAGCGGGAAGTGGCTAAATACGTATCCGAGTGTGATACGTGTAGACGAGTGAAAGCGGATCACATTAGAAAATCAGGGCTGTTGCAACCCCTGAAAATTCCGGCATGGAAGTGGGAAGATGTGAGCATGGATTTCATTGTGGGATTACCCCTGACTTCCAACAAACATGATTCAATTTGGGTGATCGTTGATCGGTTAACCAAGTCGGCTCATTTCATTCCCGTGCATACGCATTTCCATACCAGCATATATGCGGAGTTGTATATTGCAAGAATTCTATGCTTGCATGGAGTACCCAAGACCATCATCTCAGACCGAGGGGCACTATTTGTATCTCGTTTCTGGGAGCAGTTGCACGCTGCTTTATGTACTAAGCTGATTAGAAGCTCCGCCTATCACCCTCAGACAGATGGACAGACTGAGAGGGTGAACCAAGTATTAGAAGACATGTTGAGAGCGTGTGCCGTGCACCACGGTAGAAACTGGGATGATCATCTACCGTTGGCGGAATTCTCGTACAACAATGGCTATCAAGCGAGTATCAAGATAGCACCATATGAGGCTCTCTACGGTCGTAAATGCCGCACCCTATTAACTGGTGTGAGTCCGGTGAAAGGGTCACATTGGGGGTTGATGTGGTGAAAGACGCCGAAGAGCGCGTTTGGATGATTCAAGCCAACTTGAAGGCCGCTCAATCCCGGCAGAAAAGCTACGCTGATAAGAGGCGTAGGCCGCTGCACTTTGACGTCGGGGAACACGTGTACCTCCGTGTATCTCGGATGAAAGGCGTGCACCGATTCTGTGTGAAGGGGAAACTCGCTCCCCGATTTACTGGACCCTATAGTATCACCGAGAAGTGTGGACCAGTGGCGTATAGACTGGAGCTACCGGCATCTCTCGCTGGTGTTCACGACGTTTTCCATGTTTCACAACTACAGAAATGTCTGAAGTATACAGCTGCTGTTCCCACCGAAGACATTGGCGAGCTGCAACCGAATTTGACATATGCTGAATATCCGGTGGCAATTATTGATGAGAATGCTCGGATCACACGTAGCCGAACGCTGTGGTTCTACAAGATACTGTGGAGTAACCACACCGCCGAAGAAGCAACATGGGAGAGCGAGGAGTTCCTTTGCTCAAACTAACTAGACTTCATGGCGTCTCATCAAGGGTAATTACCTATTACATCGCCGTCTCTTCCGTTATAATCTCATGACAAGATTCTTTTAAGGGGGGAGGGATGTAAAAGCCCAAAAATGGACTTGCAAAAATTGTTCATCACATCACCACATCACAGCGAACTTAGTGGTTAGCTCATGAACATTTGGGAAGAGCAAGTAAACACCATCAAGAGGGTGATTAGAGGGGAAAGCCATAACTTCAAAAAGTAGGAGTCATACACATAAACAGGAGAGGTTGATCTCACCCCTAGACCTTAAATATTCTTGGGAAGGCTCAGGCGAAGTTTCATGCAAATCCAAGCCATTTTGAGGCATTTTGGAGACATTTGAAAAAGGTCCAATTTGAATACAAATTCAATTTGCAGCCACTTTCAGCACTTGAATTCAAAAGTTGACTCCATATTCAAACTCAGCACATTTTTCTTAGTTAGTCCACCAATTGTTATCCCCATTGGAGTTAATCTTGTCGGGAGCTAAATTTGCATTAATTCAAAACTGAATTTGAATTTCAATTCAAATGTGCAGCAAATTTAGCCAAACCAATTTCAAATCGAGGAAAACAAATTCAAACCATGACTTTGTAGCTAGGTATCTCATTCAATTGTGAGTAGCTGAGATCTTTTCAGTGAAAACAAAAATGAAAAACAGAAAAGAAATTAGAGGGGAGGGGCCCACTGGTCAGTACACTTGCAACCGAAGTCTACCGGTTGCACTCGAGCAGCAGCCGCCACCTCCCCAATGCTCGGCGGCAAACCGACGATGCCTCACGCCACCTCCTGCTTGTGGGGTGCGGACGCCGAGTACAGCACATTATCAGCACGCCGGCCCACGTGAACCATTCGCTCACTTCTCCACCCTCCTCCCACGTACAACCGAAGAACCCCACCACCGACCGATCCCTTTGCTCACAGGCGCCCGGGCGATACAAACGCTTTCATGCCCGACGAGCTACACGAAAAAGGTCCGCTCCAACGTGCTGATCATAACCATGCTGACCTCACTCTCTCTCTCTCTCTCTCTCACACACGATCGGCAGAGAATTCGGTTGATTAGTGCGTCGGTATGCTTAGAACCGAGCCACACGAAATTCGGGAATTCGTAGTAATCAAGCCATCATCACTTGGGCCGAGCTATAGACATGATCTAGACTCCCCCACGCTCCTCTAGGATCAAGAACCATCGAGTTTCATCGAGTTTTGGCGCTGTTCATTGAGATTTTTGCACCGGCACCGATTTTCACCCTAGGTCGCCGATGAGCTCGTAGTTGCAGCCTCTGTTGAGCTGATTTGAGCTCATGCCGGTGCTTAGGATTCCACCATGGTGCTCTAGGAAGAAAGACCGAAGGATTTGAGCCCTCCTAGCACGTGTGCGATGCTGCAGAACTCTAACCGTCGCTGCCACCCGTCGCCGAAGGGTTTCCAGTGACCGGGGTCCCCGTCCCACCACGGGATGGGTTGCACGTGGTCCAAAAGGGGGAGGCGGCAAGTTTCAGGGCAGGGGGAGGTTGGAAAGGTGGTTTCCGAGGGGCTCGCCGGAGAGCACCACCGCAGCTCGGCAGTTGGCGCGAGGAGGAAGAAAGCACTGTGCTGTGGGGCACGCACGCGGAGTTTAAACATTTCGGATTTTCAGTTTTGGTTTAAACTTCAACTAGCTATAACTTTTGCTAGGAAGCTCCAAATTCAGTGAACCAAATTTTGTCGGATTCATCTTTCTGAATACTAACCATCAAAACAAATTTCAGTTTATGAAACTTATTATTTTCTTGAATTAATTCCCTAAATTTTAAAATGTTGGGAATTTTATCTGGAGAATTCTTTTATGGAAAATTCTGAAATTTGCCTAGGATGTTCATTTGAAAATCCTTGAGTCACAGTAAAAAATTCAGATCCATCCAAGTTCATTTATACCCCCTAATGGTGTCATTAAGTGAACTGCCCTGAGAAAATGGATAAATGTAGAGAAACATTTTTCAGATTTTCTCAAATCTTGTTTAGGGCATAACTTCCTCTAGAATTCTTAAAATGACATGAAACCAATTCTATCAGAACCATTTCAACTTCTAGTGTCTAGAAAGTAATGGTTAGAGCCATGAAAATCCCTGTAAAACCTTAGAAGCTCTAGTAATGACCAAATAGACTTTTGTTTCTATAGAGCTCAAAGGAACTTTGTTTCGAATGAAACTTGGTCAAGTTTCTGGCTAGTACCTTACCAAGCCACCATAAAAATTTAGAGACAAAGTGGAGGGCTAGCTAGAGTTATGGTACTTACATATTCAGTTCCAAACATTGCATTTAAATTGACATATAGTATATTGCTTACATGTAGTCGCTGAAGGCGAAGAGACTCCGGAAGTGCTGGACTTTCTTCTTCCGGACGAAGCATTAACCTCTGACCAGCAGAAACAAGGCAAGCCCCGGTTTCCATTAACAAATTTTACAAAATTTTGCTTTATGTATACTTAGCATGAGGTATGTATGTGCATTAGGTGTAGGGTGGATGAAACACCAAGTGCATAACCAGATTTTTCTACAAGAGTGAGGGTAGTATCTAAGTCCTCGAGTAGTCAGGCTATGCTTAATGTTCATAGAACTTCGGTACATGTCGAGTAGTTGGAATCTACTCGCGAGTATAAGTGTCGGGACACACGGGATTGGTTCAAGTGATGTGAGATCACTTTACTAAGAAAATGAGACTAGGCAGGGGCTTGGGTGCAGCAAGAGGAAGTCTTGTGGGCGCAGCCCTGTCTGTGTCGATTGAGGATCGATCCATGTGCGGCCCATGCTGATCAAGTTTGAACGTAACGAAGGCATATCGGATATATGGGCCCCGATAAACCGATGTAACCTAAACCTCCTGGCATCGAGGCATAGCACACCGATTTATAGGTGTAGGTTGAGGGCAGCAAGGTGGAAATCTGCTAACGGGCTAGAGAGATGCTCTGTGTAGGGAACCTCCTGTCTGTTTCAGTGCGACCGGTTCGACGTTTGGGCTGTTGGGTGAAAGGTTGTCCCGTACGACATCGAGTGAGCGTTCTGTGCAGGTCCACGGGTGGGCGTACGTGACGTGCTCTTCGGGTATCCTTGCATGTGTATATCAAGTCGATTCACCATCCCTCGCGGTGATGAGTACCACTTGGTCACTGAGTCGTGACGTAGGTTAATATATGAAATGATATGATTCAATATTGCTGTTATGATGAAATTGTATTGCTACATGTGTGCCACCAAATATTGCTCACTAAATTTCAGCTTTCAGGAACTGTTAACTTATGGCTAAAAGATGAATTAAGGATGAACTGGTAGGCGTGTCCTTTGCTGCATTGTGCCCTCCTATGTTTGTGTAACTTGCATGTAGAGTTTCATGTGTAGGTGAGTCTGTTAAGTCTTGTTGAGCCATCGTGCTCATGGTTACTGCTGTGAGTGTTTTTCAGTTGAGGACTACCCCATGGACTCGGGTTACGAGTCCACCGGCAAGGGCTACCCTCCGTCAGGGACCACGGCTGAGTGAGATCCGTACACACCGCGCTGAGCTGAGGAGTGCAGTTAGTGTGGGTTGTCCATAGGGACGGGCAACCGACTTTTGCTAGATAGATGGGTGTCAGTTGTATAAACTTAGCTTCCGCTGTTGTAATTTCAACACTTAGTTTGTAACTGAAGTCTTGTACTATTTTGTACATATTCAGTTTGTTTTCTATGTATTGCAATGTCGTTCTTATGCTGTGTGCTGTCGGGTGTCGCATCGTGCGGCACCACCCTCTGAGATCCTGAGCGTACGGACTCCGGTCTGTCACAATTATTTCATTTTTCAACTTCTACATCATCTCCTTTGTGATTTCTTTAGCAAAAAGCTGTCTATAAAAATAGTTCAACTCAGCTAACACCTTCCACACTGCATTGTCAAGATAGCCCCAAAACATAACCGGCAGGAGTATTTCCATGATTATGTGATAATCATGACTTTTCAACCCAGTTAGCTTTCTTGTCTTAACATTCACAGCTCATCTCAGACTAGAAGCATAACCATCAGGGAATTTCAACTTTTTGAACCACCGCAACACTTCTTTCTTTTCTTTAGGTCCAAGACAAAAAGTAGCGCGTGGTTTGCCACCAATTTCAGAGAGCTCAAGACTTGGACGGTTACAAACCGCTGCCAAATCTTTTTGAGCCTTAATATTGTCTTTTGTTTTGCTCATCACATCCAAGCATGTGCTTATGATGCATTTGCTCATATTACGCTCCTGGTGCATGACATCAATGTTATGCATTAGAATTAAGGACTTCACATACGGTAGTTCCCATAATACACATACATGAGTCCAATTGTGGTCCTCTGCGTAACCAACAAAATATCTAGGACGATTTTCATCTGGCACTAGCTTCTCCAACATGGATAATATCTCTAACCCATTCAAACGTTGAGGTGGTCCTTTTGTGGCAACGATGTTTTTTCTAAAGGCATTCCTCTGTTGTCTGAACATGTGTTTCGGAGGTAGCCAACGTCGATGACAATCAAAGTAACATATCTTGCCACCATGACTAAGATGAAAACATCCGTGTCCGCAGCACATATTGGACATGTCAAACGACCACGAGTACTTGGGACGCCCTCAATTCTGTGGAAAACCACGGAACCGAGAACTGATGCATATGTGTGCCCAGGATGTTCATCACACATACACATATGTTCCACAAACTGAATTCAGAATATATATAACCATGAATAACAGAGTCTATTACAATGTCTCATGAGTCTTGGACTCATGCTCACAGCGGAAGTCTTATTTCTACACAGCGGAAGTCTTTATTCTAATGCGGAAGCGATTTAACTAATGCGGAAGCAAATCTAAGCAGAAGTGGCTCCATCTCTACTCCCTCCACAGGCAAGGTTGAGAACAGATCACACGCCTTAATGCTCCACTTGGTCTTCATAGTAGGCTTCTCCTGCTGCTGATGATGAAATAATAATCCAAGTTTGAGTACAATGATGTACTCAGAAAGTGCGGGAAAAACATGATATGTAGCTCATAACAAGGTAGGTATATAAAGGCTCATTTGCAGAAAAGCAGATTTATAAAACCATGATAAAACAGCAACTTAACTTTAGATGAATGTAATCCCAGCGTATATTAAATTACCAACATACCTCCATCACTTTCCAAGTTCCACCCGAACATTAACCAACTTCATTCTTACTCACGAATACCTCCTCGTATTCGCTACCATCTCACGAATACCTTCCCGTATTCGCTACCATCTTGTCTCATAAACAACTTCGTGTCACACCGAGACCAATCTCGTTGCCATGACTCAACAGTCATGCAACCATCTTATCACCCGGACTCAACAGTCCCAAAACCAAACCATAACAATGACCAAAATCAATAACCATAACCAAGAACCATCCCAATAACCATCCCAACTAATCATGGCAGTTGGCCAGGCGCTCGTGACCGTAAGCTCGGCTATCATGATAGTTTTAAGAACTCTGCAGAGTTTGTACCTCTTTACCCACAAGTTTGTGATTTCGTCACCCGTCGGCGACTGCAGAACCTCCATTATACCAGTACACAACCATCGGTGTATGGTCAAGAGATCACAAAATAGCCTTTATAAAGAGGTTACTAGATGTATGGACTCACTAAGGTTTCACCGGCGGGCTAGAATCTCCAATTCTCCCACCCACGGGCCCCCTCTTGTGCCATGCAGTTCCCAGGGCAGTCCTCACTCGACTCCCATTCCCCACGCCTTCCACAGTCCATAACACTCTAGCAACTTACCTAATTACTCAGCTAAGCCGCACCCATACTTGGCCTTGTGGTGGCACTGTTATCCTGGCATGTGCATGCATGAACCAGTCCTTAGATCTACGGCAAGTAAACCACCATCTCTTGCTCCCCATTCACAAACCTAGGCTTGCCTAGATCCCCCTCTGATCCATGTTGATTAACATCATCAGTTTTCTCATTATCATTACGAGTGCAGTTAGATAGACACATCTATCTCGCTTCCCAATCCCATAGACTCAGCGGAGCATAAAGCAAAAACCATACCCGACTCATAAACTTCCCTGACGACAAGGGTGGTTTAACCAAAGCTAGTAAACTCCTATGAAAGGGTTTCCCATCATGTTTGACTCAGTACGCACAGCTTTTCGCAAAACAAAACAGTTTCACCTAAAACATAGGATCAATATGGTCAAGGAGCACTTGCCTTGTTCTTGGGGTTCCGGTGGTTCTTGGATCTCAAAACCTTATTGCTGCAACTTGTCGTAGACAGCTCCCTGAGCTTGTCCTGCTAGGTCGGATCATGTGCATACAAGATTCACAGCAATCAATATCATGCACAAACCTTAAACTAGATGTGATGATGCATATGCATGCTATCTTATGATTCGTTTTCATTAGATTGGTTTGTTCGTGTTCTTGCATGGCTTGCATGGGTAGAGGTGTTCGGATCAAAGGTGGACGTGGCGATGATCTTTTCTTTAGATCAACCTGATCTACAAGTGATCTGTCCACGAGAAGGCTTCTGTTCAAAAGGAATCAAAGAACAGATGCAAAAGAAAACACGACGATGTCGTAAGGTGGTATAGGAGTCCTACCTCACGTTCTTCATGGTTTCGAGGTCCTCCTCAGACCCTTCTGGCTTTCCTCCGGCGATCTTCCTTGCTGTGTTTCGGTGATGGTTTACTTGGTGAGATAGGGCTAGGGCTCCAAGTCGTCGGCTCAGGACTTGGAAAAGAAGTTTTGTGGTTTTGGCCAGAGGTTCTGGGTTCTATTTATAATCGGAAAAAGAAGAGTCCTCATCTGATTGTATCCCGAATATGAGTCCTATTCAGATCGTTGTTGTATCCTAACGTCTTATCTTTAGTAACATCGTGGAATTCAGGTCGGTACCGGTATTCTTACGCATAAATACCGCTCTAGAACTCGTTACCTCCGCGGTGATGAGCTCCGGAAGCTCCACGTGTACTCCGAGGCCTGGTATCTCCTTTTCTGCAGGGATGAGCTCCGGTTGTGCCGCGTGTCAAGCGAGCAAGACTTCCCTCTTTTTCGGAGATGAGCTCCGCGTACGCCACGTATCCTGGCGGTCGGGACCTCCTATCTCGCTCGGAGGTGGGTCCGCGCATGCCACGTGTTAGTGCAGGTATTTCCTTTTTTTCTCAGAGACGTGCCCCGAGGTTGACACGTGTCCAGCAGCGACAGACCTCCCGGAGATAAGCTCTGGTGGTGACACGTGTTCGATGGAATCGGTTTTCTCGAAGGTGAGCTCCGAGATCGACACGTGTCTTGCGGAAATGCCTTTGCTTCTTCCGCAGAGGCTAGCTCCGGAAACAACACGTGTCCCACAGGGTCGGACCTCTCCCCCTTTGCGGAGATGAGCCCCGAGCCTGCCACGTAGCCAGTTTTAGCGGCAGCCTCTCCCCACTTCACAGGGATGAGCTTCGATCACGCCACGTGGCCAGCCGCAGAAGTTGTTCTTGGCGCTCTATGTGAACTGGACTCGGCTCTTACTGGCTATTCTTTTGATAATTTTCTATGTTCCTATTTTTCTTAAAATATTTTCTCTTAATAAAATACAAATATATGTTGACACCAGAGATGAGAGTGTCACAGTACTCCAGCCAGAAAACATGCCGTATGCTGGAAAATCATGAAAAGACCACAAGTATGCAGCTCGAAGATTGAATTTTTGCTTTTTGTGACAATCGTACGCTTCGATCCCTGCCCATAACAATTTCAACTCTTTAATCAACGGGTTCAACATCACGTTTAGTCGTGAACCAGGATGATCTGGTCCAGGAACGATGAGGCAAAGGAACATGAATTCATACTTCATACAAAGAGATGGCGGTAAGTTGTACGGAATAGCAAACACGGGCCAACATGAGTATTGTGTGGCATTTGTACTGAACGGCGAGAAGCCATCTGTCGCTAACCCGATGCGAACATTTCTTGCATCGTTGGCGAAATCTAGATCAAAGCAGTCCAACGCCTTCCATGCCTCACTGTCGGACGGGTGCACCATGACTCCGAGGTTCTCATGTACACCTTCTTTGTGCCATCTCATATGTCTAGCAGTTCTTTTTGAGAGAAAAAAATGCTTCAACGAGGTGTGACAGGCAAGTAACGAAGCTTCTTATGTGCGACTTCAGTCTGTACACGCTCTCCTTCATAATTATCAACCTCGATTTGCCACATTGTAAACACATATTCTCGTTGGTGTGCTCTTTCCAAAAAAACATACAGTTGTCTGGGCAGACATCAATCTTATCATATTTCATACCAAGACGAGAAATAAATTTCTTGGACTGGAACATATCTTACGGCACTTTATGCGGTTGAGGAAGGATATCGCTAATCAATTTGATGAGATCGTTGTAACAGTTGTTGGAGAAGAAATACTTAGACTTAATTGCCATAAGTCTGGTCATGAAATTAAAAAGAGTCACTTTTTTGTGTTCATGCAGCGGCTCTTCTGAAGCTTTGAGAAGCTCAAAGAACATTTGAACCTCCGTTGTAGGAGCATCCTCCGTCAATTCAGGATCTATGGCTTCAAGCATCTCATCCATCCTATCGACTCCCATGCTATCATCCACCACTTCATCTTCTACACCTTCAGAACGTGTCTCACCGTGAAAGTACCATACCTCATTCTTTTGCATGAAACCGTTTTGACACAAGTAAAATGTCAACATCACCTTGTCGAAAAAATTCGCATTCTGACATTTGGTACATGGGCACTGCACCTTGCTGCTATTGCACAACGAAAAATCTCGTTGTATAAAAGCATCTGTCTTGGTGAACCATTCCTCTGAGTGATGCCCATTCTTTTTCCAACTAGAATACATCCAAGTTCGGTCTTCAGCCATGTCTAAGGTTATACCGCGGACAAATCATTATTAGTACATTTTTATGTTTTGTCCTGGCCACTACAACTAGGCAGATAGGTCCTAAACCCACCTAAGAGTGACCAAGGTAACGTGATTATGACGAGACACGGTGTCCGAATCTGGACAAAATTTCAGCAGCATAACCCCGCTGTTCCCCAACTGCACGCTCAAAAATGGTGCAACAGAGAACATTAGGGTTATACTGTCAAAATCACATCCAGATCTAGACCCCGTACCTCGGTCACTCTCAGGCTGTCCTCGGTCACTCTCAGGCTGTCCAAAAAGGGACAATTCCAAACCTGCATGCCTCACATGCCTATCGCATGTGAGACTTACAGATTCAAAACGGGTAATAAATTTCTATAGGTTATGTTACTCATTTTTATTTTTTAATCATTTACAAGATAGGAAAGAATGAGAAAGAGGGGGTAAGTTGGTCAGAGTTGAAAGTTCAATGGGGCAACGCGTAACCGTTGAAAGTTACAAGTCATTGTCGTTGTTTGCCTTCGTGTTTGTCTGTACACATAAGTTGTGACAAACCATCTGGGCCGTGACGAGTCGGGGCGGGATTGGACCATCCCGGGTTGGGCCGGATTGGGCCTTGCCGGGTCGAGCTGGGTTGGGTCGTGCCAGGTTGGGCCGGATTGGGCCTTGCCATGTTGGGCCGGGTTGGGCCGTGCCGCGTCGGGCTGGATTGGGCCTTGTCGGGTCGAGCCGGCTTGAAATCCATTAATATATGTATAAATAGTACACACTCATAATCAATCAATTAACTAATTGTAATCTAATTGAGGAATTTGAAACAAAATAAACAATTACATAATTTAAACAATAGTAAGCTGGCAGGCAGGGCGGGCAAGGAGCCGACGGGCGGGGCGGGCAGGGGAGGGACCCAGCAGGCAGAGCGGGCAGGGCAGGGACCCGGCGGGTAGGGAGCTAATTAATTAGAAATAATTAAAAATAATCTTGTTAATTAAAACTAATTAAAAACCTCAATGGGCTGGGCCGGGGCGGGGCCGGGTCTGCGGCGGGGCGGTCGGGGCCGACCAGGTCGGGGCGGGGCAGTCGGGGGCGGGAGGGCCGGCCGGGACGGTGGCAGGAAAGGCGCGCGGGGAGGTCGGGGTGGGTGGCGGCAAAGGCACGGGGGGAGGCCGGAGTGGGTGGAGGTGGCGGCGCACGAGGGTAGGCTGTGGTGGGTGAAGGGGCGCTGGGAGGCCGGGGTGGGCGACGGTGGTGGTGGAACCAGTCGGCGATGGCGCGGGCGTGAATGCCCACGCCGACCCCGACCCGGGCTTGTTGAATAAGCTAAAATAAACTAATTTAAAGTAATTAAAGTTAACTAAACTAATTAAAGCATAATTACCAACTAAACTAAACTAATTATAAAATCAACTAAACTAATTAAAATAATCTGATTATAACTATATATTTAAAATAAACTAAACTAAAATGAAATAAGATAATTAATGAAAACTAATTAAAAAACCTCGGGTCGGGGCGGCGCCGGGTCTGCGGCGGGTGGTCGGGGCCGAGCGGGTCGGGGCGGGGCGGCCAGGGGTGCGAGGGCCGGCCGGGGCCACGACAGCAAAGGCGTGCGGGGAGGTTGGGGTGAGCGGTGGCAAAGACGCGTGGGGAGGCCGGAGTGGGTGGTGGCGGCGGCGCGCGAGGGTACGTCGTGTTGGGCGGTGGCGCATAGGGAGGCCGAGGTGGGCGACGGTGGCAGCGGAACCGGTCGGAGACGGCACGGGCGTGAATGCCCGCACCGACCCCGACCCAGGCGGGTTGAATAAGCTAAACTAAACTAATTTAAAGTAATTAAACTAAACAAAAATAATTAAAGCATAATTACAAACTAAACTAAATATAAAATCTACTAAACTAATTAAAATAATCTAGTTACATTTATATATTTAAACTAAACTAAAATAAGCTAATTAATTAAAACTAATTAAAAAACCTCGGGGCGGCGGCGGGTCGGGTCGGGGCCGGCGGCGGGTGGCCGGACGGGGCAACGGCGGGGGCCGGACGGGGCGGCGCTGCTAGGCGGCCGGGGAGGGGCGCTGTGGGGCGGACGGGCGGCGCCGGGAGGCGGACGGGCGGGGCACTTGGACGGCCGGCGGGCGGGGCGGCGGCGGCCGGGCTGTGGTGGGGCTGCGCCGTGAGGGGGCGGTGCGGCGGTGGTGGCCGGGCCGGGGCGGAGCGGCGCGGCGAGGGGGTGGGGCGGGGCGGTGTCTCGGCGGCAGGGCATGCAGAAGCGGCGGCAGCGGCGTCGAGTCAGTCGGGAGCGTGAGTGGGGCAGGCGGGCGGCCGCGCGATGGATAACTATGGCTTTATTTACGACGGTGCGGCTCAATTGTCGTGAATAAGGTGCTTTTACACGATGGGGATAGGCGCCGTCGTAAATAAGGCGCTTATTCACGACGGTCTAGGTCAGCCATCGTGAATAAGGCGCTTATTCACGACGGTCTAGGTTAGCCATCGTGAATAAGCCCATTATTCATGACGGCTGCTTTCAACCGTCCTAAACAATTTTATTAACGATGGTACCATCGTTAATAAACTTGGCCGTAGTTAATTTGTCTTTTTCTTGTAGTGATATCAACTAGAGCTGCCAGTGCACCTCTCCGACGTGCACAACGTATCTCACATATCCCAGCTCAAGAAGTGCCTAAGAGTACCGGAGGAACAAGTACTATGGATGAGTTATAACTTCAGAAGGATCTGACCTACACGGAACAACCCATGAAAATATTGGACATAAAGGAATGGGTCACGAGGAACAAGATAATCCGTTGGTGCAATCTGCAATAGAGCCATCACATGGAAGCCAATGGGAGCGTGAGGAAGACCTCAAGACAGAATTCCCTCAAGTTTTCTCCACTCGATTCTCAAGGGCGAGATTCATTTTAAGGGGGATAGGTTTGTAACATCCTCATATTCATCACCTTGCATTGCATCCATTCTCATGTAGAAAAGCATTTAAAAAGAAGAAGAAAATGAAGAAAGGAATATAGAAACAAATAAATAAATAAAAGGAAATAAAATAGGAAATGATGAAAATAGATAGAAAAAAAGAAATCGTAAATGTCCCAAAAACATGTAAATGCAAAACTTGAGTTGTGAATAAAGCTGAGTATAATTTCAAGGTTTGGGACTTGCAAAAACTTTTCTGAACATGAGAAGATGGTCTTGAGCAAGCACATGCCTTCAAGTTTCCTTTTTATTTCAAATGATCATGTGACTCCAAAGGTGGCCATTTCCAAAATGAGGTGTAACACCCCAAAACCGCTAAAGAGGGGAATTTAAAAAATTTTGGACGTATTGCATGTGGTGCAGAAATTCAAATTCAAACTGGAATTCAAATTCAAATCAAAACAGAAAAAGAAAAGGAAAAAGAAAACCCGGAACCGGCCAGTGGGCCGAAACCCGCCAGCCGCCCCAATCCCCCGCGCCAGCCCGAACCCGCGCCCCCTCTCTCCCTCTCACTGACACATGGAGCCCGCATGTCATCTCCTTCCCCGCGCGCCCCCAACGGCCCCGGACTCTTCTCTCGGGCCCGAATCGCAACTGACCTCCGGAAAATAGCGCCCCCAGCCCGATCCTCGGCCCCGGACGCTGCTATTTAACCAAACCAATCCTCCGCCTTCTCTCCTCGTGAAATTCATGCAAAGAAACTCGCCGAATTCCCCAGCACAGCTCCACTTTTCTCTCCGGTGAGAACCGAAGCTTCGATCACCGTTTTCTTTCGATCCTTGCTCGGATTTTCTGATCTAACACGCTGATCATCTTCCACCGCCTCCGGGGAGTCACGCAGGTGAAGAAAACCCGGTGTTTTGCACTCTAGACACAGCTCCGGCGAGCACCGCCGCATTTTCATCTTGGACCTCGCCGCCGACCACCTTCCAGGGCCTTCGAGCTCAAGAAAAACCCCGAGGTGAGATCCCCGACCTCCAATCTACCGTTCTATGCCATGAAATCCAAGTTTCAGGAAGTATAGACGAAAACCCGAAGATCTCCGACGAGATCGCCGCCTCCCGCCGCCGCGCGCCGCCGGGCAGCGCCGCCCGCACACGGCCAGGGCGACGTGGCCCCTTGAGGGCCGTCTATTTTAAATCGCACGGTAGAAATAAAACCCACGCGTACCGGTTCGGTGATCTAATCTGAGCCGTCTGTTTTAAATCGGACGGTCCACGTCGGCCCCGCATTATAAAGGCTGGGATTCTTACGCGCTACCCCCTGGGGATCTCGGAGAACACGAGTTAGCCCCAGAAACTTCTGATCTAGCCCCTGGAACTTCAGAAATTCGTGTAAATTCATTTAAAAATCAGTTTTAGCCACTGGACTTAATAAGAATTAGGAAAACCCCTCTGTTATGTGTAGTTAGACCCCTGGAAATTTATGAAATAGTAAATTAAACCCTGCAGTAGGGTGGATTTACCTTTTGACCCTATATGATATTAAATTCAGAAAATTGAATATGTGACTAGAATTTAAATTTAAAAGGTAAGACAAACACATGTGCAAATTCAAATTTAAACTCTCCTAGCACTTGAAAAACTTTAGAATGAGTTAAAAATAGATTTTAGGCTGAAATGAAATCTGCCTAAGTGTTGTTCATATTTATTAGTTCTAGAAACACATTTTTAGGCTAGGAAATAATTCTGAAAATTGATAAAATACATTTACATTAGTTCACATCAGAGGAGAAGTTCAAAAATATATTATTTAATATTTTAGATCAGAACCTATTCTGTTTAGATGATATGTCCTACTATTTAATATTAAAACTCACTTTTAGGCATAGAAAATAAATCTGAAAAATATAGGAAAATAGGTATGCATAATTAGAAAATGATAAATGAAGTCTCCAAATCCAAAAACTTCAGTTTAGGATTTGGTAGAAGATCTGAAAACTTATTTGGAGTAGGAAATTACCTTCCATGCAAACTTGGTAGCTAAGAAGTGTATTAATTAAATATAAAGAATTTGTTCAAATTGGAAATTCATATATAGTGTGCAAACAGAAATCTCAATACAAAAGTTAGAAATCATATACATATGTTTAAAAGCGCATGTAGGCCAAAAATCAACACATGTAGAGTAACCACAACACTTAGAAATGTGAATGACTTTCATAGGTATGTATGTGTGGTTTGTATGAAGTGAAAGTGTGAACTATGTCATATGGATTGTTGTTTTCTTTTGCTATGTGTAGTGGCATGAGTAGAAGCTGCCCCAGAGCAAGTTCTCCCCTTCCAAGACCAAGACTTTCCATTCTAAGAGCAGCAGGAAGAAGGCAAGTGTCCTTGACCACTTGATCCTATGCTAGGATGTGTAGATAGAATTATTTGCATTGTCAATTGAAATATGAAACCCATGCTAGGAAGTTTCCCTTGAATTGCATTACCTTGATTCCTTGTATCTTGGGTTGGGATTTATTTTATCATGTCATTTATTTATATGCTTATGCTTAGCCATGCTTAGAATGGGATAATTGGGATTTGAAATCATCAATTTATTTACCTTACTCTTGAATGAGATATTATGAATTATGTAGAGGTAGGGATCGAGACAAGTTGGATGATTTGGTTGGTGCTGGGTGCACGAGACTCGGGTTTGTGTTTAGTACTTGCCTGGATCCTAAGGACCGGTTCATGGAGCATGTAACCTGGCTTTACCGTGCCAACCACATGCTGAGATGGGGCAGCTTGGCCAATTAATTAGGTGTATACCCGGCGTAGTATGGGTGTGTTGGATGGTGCGGGGAATAGGTGTCAGGTGGACTACCATATGAACCGCAAGGCTCAAGAGGGGGCCACTGCAGCGGGGTTGGAGCCTCTTGTATGCTGTTAGGGGTGAAACCTCATTGGGCCCACGCTCGTCGGGAATCCCTTTGTAAAGGCTTCGTAGTGATCTCCTGGCTACACACCTTGGAAGTGTGAATGTGGTTCACGGCCACTGGCATAATGGAGGTTCTTATAGTCCACCCGACAATGGAGGATGAAATCACTACATGTGGGTACAGTGGTGCAAACTCTGCACAGTCAAAACTGTCATGACAGCCGTGCTCACGGTTAAGAGCGGCTTGGAATTATTCATGATTATAGGATGATGGATTGGGAAGTTGTGGATGTTAAGCGGGAAGCTTAACATTGGAGATGAGACTATGTTTATTTGAATATGATGATGGGTTGAGGGATTGGGATCCATTTCACCTGTGTAGTAATGTAGGTGCTTAATAAGCTAAGGTGATAGGTCATAATTGCGTAGTGCTTTAACCATGAGTTCAACCTCTCCTTGCTCTAGCCATGCATGATATAACTTTCCCACACTTGCTGAGTACCCACGGTACTCAAACTTGCTTTTCTGTTGGTTTATATTGCTGCTCGGGTCAAGAGAATGATGTGGTGTTTAATGACCAAGACTTTGGTCCCGAGGAAGGATTCTAGGTTCACGGAGTCCCCCGGGCAACGCCTGTGACAGAGCCCACAAGATTTACATTCCGCTGCTGTTTTATTTATCTATTATGAACATATTATCGTCCATTGAGACGTATGCTATGTAAGACTTATTTATATTCGACACCTAGCTTGTAATATGATGATGCTTCACTATTTGTCGTCACATGTATGAGAAAATGATCCTGGCATACATGTGATATTCACTCGGTTGTTCTTCAGAGAAACCGGGTGTGACAGAAGTGGTATCAGAGCCAAGGTTGCCCGTAGGAACGTGGACCTAGGTAGAAATGGACGTATTTAAGGACCCTATTTTCTTAAAAACTATTTTACAAAGGTGTGGGTTGAAGGTGTTATTTAATGGGGCCACTTTATTCATCCTACCCCAACTTTTATTCAAAATACAATTTTTGTTTAACTCTTATCTAATTTAATTTTAAATGCTTTATGTTTTAGATGGTTCGCATGATCCGCACCGCCCGCAAGTCCACTGGAGGGAGAGTTCATGTAGTTGCCCTTGCCCTGAGAGACAAGAACCATCCGGTGACGTACCACTCCTACGGATTGGCAGTAGGAGGCTTGTTGCGCCGTCTTCGGCGTATGCTTCACGCCGCCGGCAATACGGGCAAGCTAATCATACACTACAGCTCCACCCGGACCATCCGTGAGAAGCGGCAAGAATGGAGTTCAGAAATGAGGATTATCCATGAAAATCAGCTGCTCAAGATCCACCGCTCTCCAGCTTGTCGGGCGACTCAGGCTGATGCTGAGAAGGATGTCACCTGTGAGGCCATCACCTGCCAGAGTTACATCAACCGTCGCCACCTGGACAGGACTGAGTACATGTATGTCCTCCAGCGTGAGAGTGGCACCGCGGAGTACAAGTACCCGCCAGTGCAGCAGGGGACTTCCCATGAGCACATGGACCTGTGCTTGGAGGATGCTGCTATGCTCAGCACTCGACTGCAGGAGTGTCAGCAGGAGCTTCAGGATGTTCATGACACCCTGAAGGAGACTGAGGCGTTGCTTCGAGCCAGCTTGAGGGCGAGAGAAAGAGGAGATGGGAATGAACTGTGTGTCACCGTGAATGACACATGGACTCCTGACTCCCCAGACCGCCGGGCGAGCAGGCGTCGCCGCACTTCTCCACCAGCAGCTTCCCCAACCAAAGCGGAATCAGAGGGCAGCCGCAATAATGAGGAAGACCCCGAAGAGCCAGCTCAGTGATACGAGTCGTTTAGTGTCCTTTCCCTTATTTCACCAGGATATCGAGTAGTCATGTCAATACCATAGTTATTTGTGGGTTAATGTTTGGTGTGCGACGTGAGTTGTGGAAGCCATGGGCATTTGTCCACAACCTCGTCTTTAGGTTGCTTTTCTTTGATGTGGGAACCCCTATGAATTAAGAGTGCATTTGTTTTCGCGTGAGACGTGATTCCCAAAAGTCTACGTGGAACCCTCAGAAAATGTTTAATATATTAAGGCCTCAAAAGTTTAAGTTTAAACAAGCAATTTGGGAAGTTAATACGTAATGCTTTAAGTTAACATTTGGTTGATTATGATAGATCGCTGGAAGAGGAAAGGGTCATGGTGCCAACCCCACCAACAACAACGATGAGGCCGGCAATCCTCATCTTTCTAGAGGACAAGACAGGGGTGGTCACCGTGAAGGAGCTGATCCTATCCACCAAATGCTTGAAAATCAGAATCAGCTCATCCAGAGTCTAACTCAAGTGGTGGCCAACTTGCACCAAGCTCCACCCCCACAAGCTGCACCACGCCAACCAAGGTTGAGTGAGTTTCTGGGGACTCAACCTCCAAAGTTTGCAAGTGCTGCTGAACCTCTGGAGGCAGATGACTGGTTAAAGACCATAGAGAGCAAGATGAGGATCATACAATGCCAAGGGCATGAGAGGGTGCTGTTTGCCTCTCTCCAGTTGCATGGACCTGCTGCTGATTGGTGGACCGCTTACGTGGCAGTGAATCATGACCCGGAGAACATCACTTGGGAAGAGTTCAAGCGCAGTTTCCGCAACCATTACATACCAAGGGGTGAACTCAAAAACAAGAGAAAGGAGTTCTTGGGACTGCAGCAAGGAAACATGACTGTGAGGGAATACCTCACTAAGTTCACCCAACTATCCCGTTATGCACCACGGGACATCGAAACTGATGAGCAAAAACAGGACTGTTTTGTGGAAGGACTTACTATGGAAATGCAATGTGCAATGTCCTCCAACGAGTATGAAAGCTTCCAAGAGATGGTAGACAGAGCATTTGTCGTGGAGAGGAAGATGAAGGCCTTGCAAAATGAAAACAAGAGGAAGGCGGGATGGTCACACCAAGCCTCAGGTAGCAACACACACCCACGTCTGATGCAGCAACCCGCAGGGCAGACGAGTCGTGCTGTGGTACCCTACTCCGCACCCAGAGGGCACAACCCGAATTTCAGGCCTCCATCAGCACCAGCACAGCCGCAGCATCAGTTTGTACAGCAGCCTCACCCCACATATCAACCTCGACCAGCAGTACAAGGACCACCGAACCAACCCCAAGACAACAAAGGCCAGGCACCTAAGGTTGGGGTGCAATGCTTCAACTGTGGTGAAGTGGAGCACTACGCCCATAAGTGCCCAAAGAAGAAGCCCATGCCGCCACAACAGCAGAATGTGATGCGAGGACGGGTGAACCACGTGACCATGGAGGAAGTGCAAGAGGCACCTAACGTGGTAATTGGTAAGTTTCCTGCCAATTTACACATTGCAACCCCGTTTTTGATTCTGGTGCTACCCACTCGTTCATTGCTCAAGGGTTTGTTAAGAGGCATGATCTATCAACAACACAAATGAACCATATGCTAGCAGTGAACTCTCCAGGGGGAGAAATAAGGACAAGACAAGTGTGTCCAAAGGTGAATCTAGACATTAATGGGGTAGTATTTACTGCAAACCTCATAGTGATAGACTCACAAGGGATAGATATTGTTTTGGGTATGGATTGGTTGACCAAACATAAGGGAATCATCAATTGTTCGACAAGAACGGTGGAACTAACTCACCCTAGTGGCACGGAAGTGAAGTTCATAGCCGTGCAAGAGCCTAGGAGGGACATTAAACTCAATAAAGTTTAGGTGGAAGTGGAAGAGATCAGGATTATCAGAGAATATCCAGACGTTTTTCCGGAGGAGTTGTCAGGTATGCCCCCCGATCGTGAAGTGGAATTCGCGATTGAGCTAGTGCCTGGAACAGCTCCAATATACAAGAGGCCTTATCGGATGGACTCCAAACAGCTGGAAGGGCTCAAGGAGCATATAAGGGAATTGACAGAGAAGGGGTATATTCGTCCTAGTTCCTCACCATGGGGAACTCCAGTGATATTTGTGCCCAAGAAGGACGGAACCCAAAGGTTATGCGTAGACTACCGTGCTTTGAATGAAGTAGCCCTCAAGAACAAGCACCCATTACCCCACATTGAAGTCTTATTTGATCAGCTGAGGGGAGCTTGTGTTTTCTCAAAAATTGATCTCAGGTCGGGATACCACCAACTTAAGATAAGACAAACCGACATTCCAAAGACAGCTTTCGTATCTCAGTACGGGCTGTATGAATACACCATCATGCCTTTCGGGCTAACTAATGCCCCGGCATACTTCATGTATCTCATGAACAAGGTATTCATGGAATATCTGGACAAATTTGTGGTGGTTTTCATTGATGGCATTCTCGTCTTTTCCAAAGATGAAGAAGAAAATGAGAGACATTTAAGGTTGGTGTTGCAAAAACTGAGAGAACACCAACTATATGCCAAGCTGAGCAAGTGTGAATTTTGTTTAAAGAAAGTTCCCTTCTTAGGACATATAATCTCGGAGGGAGGAATCTCGGTAGATCCCGCCAAGATCGAGGATGTGCAGAAGTGGAAGACCCCCGAAAATGTCGGGGAAGTTCGAAGCTTCTTAGGATTGGCTGGGTATTATCGATGGTTTATCGAGGGTTTCTCCAAGATTTCGAGACCCCTCACCAAATTGTTGGAGAATGGAATCACATTCACATGGACACCGCAGTGTGAGACGAGTTTTCAAGAACTGAAGAAAAGATTGACAACAGCCCCAGTGCTAGTTATGCCAGATATGCAGAAAAAAATTTCGGTGTACTGCGATGCCTCTAGACACGGGTTGGGATGTGTTCTCATGCAAGAGGGGCATGTTGTGGCGTATGCGTCCCGGCAGCTCCTAAAACACGAGAAGAACTATCCTACACATGACCTAGAGCTAGCTGCAGTGGTACACGCATTGAGGATTTGGTGGCATTACTTGATGGGGAAAAGGACATATATATATACGTATCATAAGAGCCTAAAGTATATTTTCACACAGCCAGATCTCAACCTCAGACAAAGGAGATGGTTAGAGCTAATCAATGACTTTGATGTGGGCATCAACTATCATCCTGGGAAAGCGAACGTCATGGCAGATGCTTTAAGCCGAAAGGTGCAGGTCAATAGGCTAAGCTTAAAGGACATGCCTACAGAATTGAAGGAAGAGGTTGTAAAACTCAATCTATGTCTGGCGAATAGTGGTGAGGCCATCGCCATGGAAGTGGACTCCACATTAGAGCAAGACATACGCAACGGTCAGAAGAATGACGAGAAGATACAAGATATTAGAGAACTCATCAAAGAAAATAAAGCCCTGGGTTCAGAGAAGATGAGCAAGGTATGGTGTGGCATGGGAAAAGAATCTGTGCCAGAGGTAAAGGAGATCCGTCAATTGATTTTGAAGGAGGCTCATGATTCCGACTATTCCATTCATCCTGGAA
The DNA here is from genome assembly GCA_030760725.1 of Neostapfia colusana. NCBI lineage: Eukaryota > Viridiplantae > Streptophyta > Magnoliopsida > Poales > Poaceae > Neostapfia > Neostapfia colusana. Next base: position 44,172,520 of record JASWHV010000008.1, on the reverse strand, counting down.
GTACGAAGATGTATCATGACCTCAACAGCAGATATTGGTGGTATGGCATGAAGCGAGATGTCGCGGAACATGTTGCCCTATGTGACACATGTCAGTTGGTGAAAGCAGAACATCAACGACTGGCGGGATTATTGCAACCACTCAAAGTGCCTGAATGGAAATGGGAAGAAATCGGTATGGATTTCATAGTGGGACTACCCAGGACCCAATCGGGATATGGTTCGATATGGGTCATCGTCGACAGACTAACCGAGGTAGCTCATTTCATCCCCATGAAAGAAAGCTACAGCGGATCCAAGTTGGCAGAATTGTACATGTCAAGGATCGTGTTCTTCCATGGAGTGCCAAAGAAGATAGTGTCAGACCGAGGGACACAGTTCACCTCAAGGTTCTGACAAAAGTTACATGAAACCATGGGAACTCATCTAAATTTTAGTTCTGCCTATCACCCCCAGACTGACGGGCAGATAGAAAGAACCAATCAGATCCTTGAGGATATGCTAAGAGCATGTGCGCTCAAGAACAATAGAAGTTGGGATAAGAACTTACCGTATGCGGAGTTCTCCTATAACAACAGCTATCAGGCTAGTATGAAGATGTCACCATTTGAGGCATTGTATGGAAGGAAGTGCAGAACTCCACTATTTTGGAACCAAACAGGGGAAAGTAAAGTGTTTGGGACCGAGGTACTACAAGAAGCCTAGGCAAAAGTGAGGGAAATCCGCAACAACTTGAGGATAGCACAGACCCGACAAAAGAGCTATGCCAATGTACGGAGAAGAGAGCTCGTTTTCAACGTGGGGGACTATGTTTACCTCAAGGTGTCCCCTATCCGAGGACTTCGTCGGTTCAAGGTGAAAGGGAAGTTATCACCCCGATACATCGGACCCTTTCAGATCCTAGAGAGGAAAGGCGAAGTGGCATATCAACTAGAACTACCGGCTTGCCTATCGGATGTGCACGATGTATTCCATGTGTCACAGCTCAAGAAATGTCTAAGGGCGCCTGAAGAGATGTTACCCATGAATGAGGTTGACGTACGAGAGGATCTGTCTTATTCTGAGCAACCGGTCAAGATTTTGGAGACAATGGAACGCCTCACAAGAAATAAAAGAATCCGGATGTGCAAGGTGCAGTGGAAGCATCACTCGGAAGAGGAAGCCACATGGGAGCGAGAAGACGAGCTTAATGCACAGTTTTCGGAATTGTTTTCCTAGAACCACCAATCTCGAGGACGAGATTTCTTTTAAGGGGGGTAGAGTTGTAACACCCCAAAACCGCTAAAGAGGGGAATTTAAAAATTTTTGGACGTATTGCATGTGGTGCCGAAATTCAAATTCAATCTGGAATTCAAATTCAAATCAAAATAGAAAAAGAAAAGGAAAAAGAAAAAGAAAACCCGGAACCGGCCAGTGGGCCGAAACCCGCAAGCCAGCCCAATCCCCCGTGCCAGACCGAACCCGCGCCCCCTCTCTCCCTCTCACTGACACACGGGGCCCACATGTCATCTCCTTCCCCGCGCGCCGCCAACGGCCCCGGACTCTTCTCTCGTGCCCGAATCGCAACTGACCTCCGGAAAATCGCGCTCCCAGCCCGATCCTCGGCCCCGGACGCTGCTATTTAACCAAACCAAACCTCCGTCACTTCTCCTCGTGAAATTCACGCAAAGAAACTCGCCGAATTCCCCAGCGCAGATCCACTTTTCTCTCCGGTGACAACCGAAGCTTCGATCACCGTTTTCTTTCGATCCTTGCTCGGATTTTCTGATCTAACGCGCTGATCATGTTCCACCGCCTCCGGGGAGTCACGCATGTGAAGAAAACCCGGTGTTTTGCACTCTAGACGCAGCTCCGGCGAGCACCGCCGCGTTTTCATCTCGGACCTCGCCGCCGACCACCTTCAAGGGCCTCCGAGCTCAAGAAAAACCCCGAGGTGAGATCCCCGACCTCCCTTCTACCGTTCTATGCCATGAAATCCAAGTTTTAGATAGTATAGACGAAAACCCAAAGATCTCCGGTGAGGTCGCTGCCTCCCGCTGCCGCGCGCCGCCTGGCAGCACCACCGGCACACGGCCAGGGCGACGTGGCCCTTGAGTGCCGTCTATTTTAAATCGCACGGTAGAAATAAAACCGACGCGTACCGGTTCGGCGATCTAATCTGAGCCGTCTGTTTTAAATCGGATGGTCCACGTCGGCCCCGCATTATAAAGGCCGGGATTTTTACGCGCTACCCCCTGGGGATCTCGGAAAACATGAGTTAGCCCCGGAAACTTCTGATCTAGCCCCTGGAACTTCAGAAATAGTGTAAATTCATTTTAAAATCAGTTTTAGCCCCTGGACTTAATAAAAATTAGGAAAACCCCTCTATTATGTGTAGTTAGACCCCTGGAAATTTATGAAATAGTAAATTAGACCCTGTAGTAGGGTGGATTTACCTTTTGACCCTATATGATATTAAATTCAGAAAATTGAATATGTGACTAGGATTTAAATTTAAAAGGTAAGGCAAACACATGTGAAAATTCAAATTTAAACTCTCCTAGCACTTGGAAAACTTTAGAATGAGTTAAAAATAGATTTTAGGCTGAAATGAAATCTGCCTAAGTGTTGTTCATATTTATTAGTTCTAGAAACACATTTTTAGGCTAGTAAATAATTCTGAAACTGATAAAATAAATTTAAATTAGTTCACATCAGAGGAGGAGTTCAAAAATATATTATTTAATATTTTAGATCAGAACCTATTCTGTTTAGATGATATGTCCTACTATTTAATATTAAAACTCACTTTTAGGCATAGAAAATAAATCCGAAAAATATAGGAAAATAGGTATGCATAATTAGAAAATGATAAATGAAGTCTCCAAATCCAAAAACTTCAGTTTAGGATTTGGTAGAAGATCTGAAAACTTATTTGGAGTAGGAAATTACCTTCCATGCAAACTTGGTAGCTAAGAAGTGTATTAATTAAATATAAAGAATTTGTTCAAATTGGAAATTCATATATAGTGTGCAAACAGAAATCTGAATACAAAAGTTAGAAATCATATACATATGTTTAAAAGTGCATGTAGGCCAAAAATCAACACATGTAGAGTAACCAAACACTTAGAAATGTGAATGACTTTCATAGGTATGTATGTGTGGTTTGTATGAAGTGAAAGTGTGAACTATGTCTTATGGATTGTTGTTTTCTTTTGCTATGTGTATTGGCATGAGTAGAACCTGCCCCAAAGCAAGTTCTCCCCTTCCAAGACCAAGACTTTCCATTCTCAGAGCAGCAGGAAGAAGGCAAGTGTCCTTGACCACTTTGATCCTATGCTAGAATGTGTAGATAGAATTATTTGCATTGTCAATTGAAATATGAATCCCATGCTAGGAAGTTTCCCTAGAATTGCATTACCTTGATTCCTTGTAGCTTGGGTTGGGATTTATTTTATCATGTCATTTATTTATATGCTTATGCTTAGCCATGCTTAGCATGGGATAATTGGGATATGAGATCATCAATTTATTTACCTTACTCTTGAATGAGATATTATGGGTTATGTAGAGGTAGGGATCGAGGCAAGTTGGACGATTTGGTTGGTTCTGGGTGCACAAGACTCGGGTTTGTGTTTAGTACTTGCCTGGATCCTAAGGACCGGTTCATGGAGCATGTAACCTGGCTTTACCGTGCCAACCACATGCTGAGATGGGGCAGCTTGGCCAATTAATTAGGTGTATCCCCGGCGTAGTATGGGTGTGTTGGATGGTACGGGGAATAGGTGTCAGCTGGACTACCATATGAACCGCAAGGCTCAAGAGGGGGCCACTGCAGCCGGGTTGGAGCTTCTTGTATGCTGTTAGGGGTGAAACCTCAATGGGCCCATGCTCGTCGAGAGTCCCTTTGTAAAGGCTTCGTAGTGATCTCCTGGCTACACACCTGGGAAGTGTGAATGTGGTTCACGGCCACTGGCATAATGGAGGTTCTTATAGTCCACCCGGCAACGGGGGATGAAATCACTACATGTGGGTACAGTGGTGCAAACTCTGCAGAGTCAAAACTGTCATGACAGCCGTGCTCACGGTTAAGAGCGGCTTGGACTTATTCATGATTAGAGGATGATGGATTGGGAAGTTGTGGATGCTAAGCGGGAAGCTTAACATTGGAGATGAGACTATGTTTATTTGAATATGATGATGGGTTGAGGGATTGAGATCCATTTCACCTGTGTAGTGATGTAGGTGCTTAATAAGCTAAGGTGATAGGTCATAATTGTGTAGTGCTTTAACCATGAGTTCAACCTCTCCTTGCTCTAGCCATGCATGATATAACTTTCCCACACTTGCTGAGTACCCACGGTACTCAAACTTGCTTTTCTGTTGGTTTATATTGCTGCTCAGGTCAAGAGAATGATGTGGTGTTTAATGACCAAGACTTTGGTCCCGAGGAAGGATTCTAGGTTCACGGAGTCCCCCGGGCAACGCCTGTGACGGGGCCCACAAGATTTACATTCCGCTGCTGTTTTATTTATCTATTATGAACTTATTATCGTCCATCGAGACGTATGCTATGTAAGACTTATTTATATTCGACACCTGACTTGTAATATGATGATGCTTCACTATTTGTCGTCACATGTATGAGAAAATGATCCTGGCATACATGTGATATTCACTCGGTTGTTCTTCGGAGAAACCGGGTGTGACATGAGGGTTCCAAACTGTTGGTTCAAAACTCTCATTTTTAGGGGCCAACTCAAGAATCAGATGGCATATTTGAATTCAACAGGTCCAAATTATGAGGAAGGCAAATTTTGAGCAAATTTTGAGGTGCTTTGACATATATATCAAAGAGACTTGTAAATTTCATAGAAATTTGAATTCAAATTTGAAACTGAAGTAAAAATTGACCAATTGCCAATTGGCCTTTGAACTTGAGCTCTTCATAGCTGAATTTGCAATATGCCAAATTTTGGAGATATTTGGGAGACGAGTGAGTTGGACCCACTTGTCAGTTAGAGGAGGAGACTTACTACCGAAGGAATTTTTTCTCCTCTATTCCCACTTGAACCGAAGGCCGCCGAGCAGCGCGCGACACCGCGGCAGCGCTGCTGACATCTCCCGGGTGCTCTGGAACCGCCTCGGTCCCGATATTACCCACGGACGGCTGCCTCACGTAGGAAAAAAACCGATCGCACTTTCCCTCTCGCGTGGTTGCTCCCGTACGCACGACACCTCCCGCCGCTACTGCGCCCAACGGAGCAACGGCGCCCGGCCGCCTCAGCAGCTCTCACGCCGATCTGAGCTTCCCCACAGCGTCGCTGGGTCTTCCTCGAGGTGTTCAGCACCAGAACCCGACGTTTTTCCCACGGGAACTCGGCACCGAGCTCTGTTTGTCCATCGGCGCCACTGCGAGCCGCCGGCCGGAAGATCACGTCGCCTGCTCACCATGGTCCTTCTCCCACTGAGCTGCAAAAGCAAAAAGGTGCGCCTGTAACTCTTCTTGCTTTACAGCAACGCTGGCTGCTTGTCGCAAACCGTGCTCGCCGGAATTTGGCTTTTTCCGCAGACATGCGATATGAACCGTAGGCAGCAAATCGGGAAATTAGGGCGAAACGGTGCACCACTCCTTACCAGACTTAGAAACCTAGTTGTAGACGTTCGTGCGAGCACGTGGGATCGAAAACTAGGGAGAACCGTCGAGGTAACCTTCGGTTCTTCGAGTTTTTCGAATTTTCACTGAAATCGACCTAGGTCGCACGGTGAGCCCCTAGTTGCCGATGTTTCTCGCCAGATCAGGGCCTCGGACGTTGCTCCCTAGGTTGTGGCGATGCTGTAAGAGATTACCGAAGCAAGGTTGGAGCAGTACAGCGCCCTAGCGACGTCACCGGAGTTGCTGCAGTCACTGTCGCCGTCGCACCTAGGGTTCCGGCCATCGTCAATCTGAGATGAGACCGGCAACGTGTTCCTCGCACGAGAATACGTGGGGGCGGCAAAAATCAGTGAGCTCCGAGCACGGGAACCTCCTTCCGGCGAGAGCTCTGGCGAGCTCGGCGGCGGGGGTCGCACGGGAGCGGGAGGAAGACGAAGGGGGGTCGGCCCCACTCGTCAGTGGCTGGAGTTAAACCTGCGGATCTCCTGTGGCCTCGGATCGGTCTGTGACAACGCGGGAACGGTTCTGTGGCCCCGTGTGGCTCAGTTCCAGCAGCTGACACGTGTATGATGGACCCACAGTCAGAGTTTGAACATTTCCCGACTTAATTTGAATTCCAGTTTCTGTTCAAACTTAGTAACCTAATAACTTTTGCTAGGAAGCTCCAAATTTAGTGATTCAAATTGGGTTGGAGTCAGGATGAAAATCTCTATCCAAATAGGCAACCCAATTTGCATGAAAACCAATAGAAAAGTCTGGAAAATTCTTTAAAGCTTTTCAGCAAAAGAATTTTAGAGGGAGTTTGGTTCATCCAAAAATCCTCAAATTTTGCCAGAATAGTCTATAGTCTATTAATGAACTCCTGTAAAAGTTTCAGCTCATTTGGAGTTTATTTATTTAGGGTAATTCGGATTTCAATTTCTGTATTCAAATGAATACAGAAACATTTTCTGGGAATTTCCAAAACATGGAAATTCAGTTCTGGGCATTCCTTAGCTCCAAAAATCTTACGAAAATTCATGCATGCTCCCTGTGCTGTGTTTGAAATTGTAGTTCACTTGAGTTTGCATGAAAGTGAAAATTTATTCAGATTTAATTCCATTTTGCCTAAATGCTTAGGAAATTTTTCTGAGTGATCTACTCATGGAAATATTCTGAATTGTGGTCCAGATGACTTTCTTGTGACAAGCAACTCACAAGAAAATTTCCAGCTCTATTGGAGCCCTGGATCAGTAGTGTTCTATTCAACTTTCTTAGGTGATGACCACCCAAGTGATGAACCTCACTTATCACTTGATCCTAGTACTTTAAACCAAACCCAAACCACTAACCCCAGTGCCATTTCGAATTCTTAAACAGAGTTCCAGTTTTAAACTTGTCTTTAGAACTTGTTAGCAAAATTTTTACAATGAAACATGTATGCATATTCTTAACGTGTAGTGATTAAATGTGGAAGAGTGGAGGAAGAGTGAAGCTTGGATCAAGAAGCAAGAAGGCAGTGATTAAGCTTCAAGTCATCAACAACTAACTTCATACTTATCTGACTTTAGTCACCTGCAAAACCAAGGCAAGCTCCGGTTTGCAATTAAGTGGTTTTATAAAGTTTTTCCTTTGTTCACTACTATGGGTCAAAGTTTGTATATGCATTAGGTCAAGGATGTTTTATAATCCACTTGCATAACCAAAAATGAACCCTGAGGTCAAGGGTAGAATGGTGTCATCGCTGTAGCATAAGGCCATGCTAAATAGGCTAGGACATCCGGTAGAAGACGAGTAGTTGGAATCTACTCTCGAGCTTTGTTTCAGGATCACATAAGTGTGGTTAGAAAGAGATGCAGACTAAAGTCTACATTTCTAAAGATGAGACCGGGCAGGAGGGTTAGGCAGCGACCAGACGAGGTCTTGGTCGAGTTGCTCTGCCTGTGTCGGTTAAGGACCGAAGCGTGTGCGGCCCTGGGAGCAAGTATTGAGTTGTGTACCAGATGCTTACTGACATATGGGAACCAGGAAACCGATGTACCAGGTTCACTGGATTGTAGAGGAATACCACATCGTCTCGTTAGACCTATGAGCCCGAGACGGCGCGACCGGTTCTACAGTCTAGTGTCCTGCGAAAGGTTGCCACATACGACGTAATGAACGACGCCAGATTTGGGTCTTCAGAGGCGGGCGTATGTGTCGAGTTACCCGGGTAGTGTTTGATTCAAATCACCGTCCCTCACGGTTATGAGTACCGCTTGCTCACTGCGCTGTGACGTAGTAATCAAGTTGCGTGGAAATAGTTTGCAAAAGTTTAATTACTGCTATGATCATTGTAAGTTGCATGAAAACCCTGTTTGAAGTAGAGATAGAGAAAACTAAATTTATTTTCCGCCTTGGGACAAGTAACATTGGAATGAAGCGTTTCTTGTTTGATTATGGAGTTCCAATGTTGCTGGGCACAAGTTCACTACTATTATGGCTAAAATCTGAAAGTTAAGGATGAACTCGTAGGCGAGTCTTTTCGCAAATTACAGGATTAGATCTTAGGTTACCCTCATGTAAGGCTGCATGCTTTAGGAGAGACGGTTAAGTCTTGCTGAGCCTTTGTGCTCACTCTTGCTATATGAGTGGTTTTGCAGGAAAACATCGACGCTATAAAGAAGGTTGTCCGTTGAAACTCGGGAACTTCCGAGTCATGTATCGCATGGAGAACCTAGCCGCTGCCATGTCGTCATGTTGCTAGCGAGGAGAGTTCGCGGGCTGGACCTCTTCTCGGGTGCTTCTTAGTTACTCGACGTGAGCTGTTTATAGACTTCCGCTGTAGTTAATTTATGTAAATTATTTGCAAAGAACAATTGTAAGCTTCCGCTTTTTATTTATGTAATACAGTGTTCCTATATGTGTGCTGTTGGGTGCCGCATAACACGGCACCACCCAATGCGATTCCCGGGCGAGGTGCCCCGTCCCGGTGAACGGGACGGCGGGCCCTCTCAGCATGGTATCAGAGCCGCATTGGTAATAGCGCACGGAGTAAGGATCGTATTACAACAAAAACTTAGGATACAGTGAGGAAACGGTATTAGGCCCACATAAGGACTATAGTAGTATAGTTACTTAAAGTGGCATTACTAACCTACTTGTTATAATTCTGAAGTTTGATTATGTAACGACGCACCTAAGCTCAGGTAAGCATGGTAAGGAATGCTACCGAAAGCGGTTCAATTTCGGTTAGCTCTCCTGACGAGGAATGTGGTTTAGGGATAGGTCTCACAGCTTTGTGTGAGATGTCAATATGAAACTCTTGGACTCTTCATGTTCCTGAGTTCATATGAAACGTTGATCCCTAGCATGCATTAGGAAAGCAAGTGGAAACCCCATCGTGTGGTCAGTAATGCGATAGTGTGTTCTTCTGGAAATAGCCTAGGAGGACATACGCAGCGCTTGCCATCGGCGTGCCCTGCCGGGCAGTAGGTGGTATCCGTTGGGTTGATAACATTCCCAACCGTCCATGATATACTCGGGTTCCCCGTCGTGTGGTGTAAAAACACAACCACGTACCTTGAGACGTGGCTTAACTCAAGGACAGCCGTATGGCAATGATACGGGCGTTTGTATTTACTTTCAAATATGGAACTGCCTGAAATGAAACAACCTTTGAGTGCACCACTATTGAGTGTTCTTCTGCAGGTACTAACCACGTACGTACCTCGTGTAGTAAACGTGTGCGAGAGACCGTCTTAGTGCCACTGATCATACGTATATGCCGGTGTAATCCGGTTAGGATTTTTCTTTTGGTGAGGCAACGTAGTACCGACATGTTTCTTACGGTGCATCAACACCGTACTACACTTAATAACCTCTTCCCTATTAAGAAATGATTCATGGACTAACTTTAAACTAAAAATGGAAGTTTGAAACAAGTATTAGTTACTAAACTCTTATTTTGAGCTAATATTCAAATGAGAGCATGACTAGGCATCAAAGTTTTCAAAAACAGAGTGCTCTGTTTCTGGCAGAAATTCTTGCTAGACTTTAACAGAGCATAACTCTGAATATCTAGAGCCAATTAAGGTGTATGATACGGTTCTGGAGATATTTTCAAGTGCTCTACAATTTCTTTGTAGACCTCCAGAACAGAATCACACGTTAAGTTGGTGAAAAGTCCAGTTGAAGGCAAACTGTTCAGAACCAGGACAGTAGCAAAAACCTCTCTGGACCTTTCTGTTATTAAGCCATAACTTCCTGTAGAGAAATCCTTAAGGAGCCTAGGATACACCGTTGGAAAGGTTATGAAGTGTGCAACTTTGTTGTAGTTCAGAGTTTGTGCAGATTCTTATTGTATGTTCATGTACAACTGTGATAAAAGTAGCCACATACAAATGTCATGTTGGCAGATTTTATCCAGGAATTCTGTCAACTTTGAGCAATCATAACTTTTGATACAGAGATGATCTGGAGGCATATAAGTACTCGTTGGAAATATACTGAAGTTTACCAAAACTTTGGTATTGAACTCAAGTTTAGAATCTACAGATAACTTGAGTAAATTTTGGAGTTTGTGTGAACTGGTCAGGGTAGTCCAGCTGATTAGTTTAGCGTACTTCAGATTTGTTTAAACATGAATGTGGTTATGCTTTCCTAAAGTTCATGACATGTTCATGTTTTACTTATCTTTACTTACTACTGAGATAGAATTTTGATTAACTCAAAATTTTGTTTCGTGCAGTATGGTACGCACACATTCTCAAATGGAGATTGGAGGTTCAAGTCGAGGGGGGGAATGACTCGACTTCATCACAAGAGCCATCGCCAACCGGATTGGCTGAAATTATGGCAAAGATGAATGAAACTCTCCAAACTCTAGTTCAGCAGGGAATAAATAGAGAAGCTCAGCATCACATGCCAACCCCGAAAACTTATCTGGATTTCGTGGCGACACAACCGCTGGTATTCTCCGAGGCGGCTGACCATTGTGAAGCAAATCACTGGTTACGTGTCATTGAGTCCAAGTTTGGGTTGATCCAATGTGATGAATTCTTGAACACCCTATTTGCCGGTCAGCAACTTCACGGCTTCGCTGGAGCATGGTGGGAAGAATACCTTGCTGTCCAACCAGCAGGGCGTCGTGTCACATGGGCGGAGTTCCAGGCTGCATTTTGTGCTCGTTTCATTCCTGCGGGCATAATGCAAACCAGTCTGGATGAATTCTTGAGTCTGAAGCAAGGGGACATGAGTGTTATTGAGTATGCGAAGGAATTCAATCGCTTAGCTCAATATGTCCCTGACTATGTGAAATCACCATCCTTGAAGGGTTATCATTTTTACCGAGGGCTGACCGCTAGGCTGCGATGTGAGTTGGCTCAAGTTAGCCAAGAGAATTTTGATGAGTTTGTGAGCTGTGCTATCACTCAGGAATATTATTCCAATCTCTACCTTAAAGAAAAGAGGGATAGGGACTCATCACAGGATGAATGCAATCATCTACCTCAGAAGTATCGGTGGGTAATCCGTTCACCTTCTGGTCGAGAGGTTCCACAAAAAGTGCAGTCATTCTTGGAGTATGACGACTTCTATACTCCACAGAGGTCTTATTCACCTCCACCGCAGCAGCAACTTATTTCTCTTGCACCTCAGTGTCAACAAGGTGCACCAGAATGTTATTTCCCTCAAGAGGTTGAAGATGATCACGGTGATTTCTCAGCTGAACCGAGTAGTCCCACTTCATATTGACCATGAACTTAACGTCAATGAAGCAACTGAACCAAGCAGCAACATTATGTCTGCAGGTCCAGTTCCAAAGAGTGATCTTGGAGAGCAAAGAAAAGCCATGTTCAAAGTGGGAACAGTGAATTATATGTCAGTCGATGATCTGCCAAAGGGAGGACCTGTTCTTGCCGGCAGGTTCACCTTAAATGACAAGCCGGTTGTCATATTATTCGACTCTGGGGCAACACATAACTTCATTAGCAGGGCGACGGTGATTCGGTATCAGATCTCCACAACCATCACAAAAGGTTCCTACCTATTCATTCGCCAGGTGGAGACATATCGACTAATGAAGTCGTTTCTCGAGCACCACATTGTTTGGGTGGAAATATTTATACCACCACCCTCATTATTCTCGAAGACCAAGGAATCAATGCCATATTGGGAATATCATGGTTGACCTTCCATAAGGCTGTTCTGGACATCAAGAACAGGAGTGTTCAATTGGACTCTCCACATCACGGGCGTCAAACATTGTATCTCGGCAAAGCGGTTTCCAAAGACCCGGAAGTATGTAATGCCGAGGCTTGCAAGTTAGAGGACATTCCGGTAGTCCGTGAATATCCGGATGTGTTTCCCAAAGATCTTCCAGGCTTACCACCTGAGCGCGAGGTGGAATTCAAAATAGAGTTGATACCGGGAACCACGCCGATCTCTCGGAGACCATACAAAATGGCTCCGAATGAACTAGCAGAACTGAAGGAGCAATTCAAAGATCTGATGGACAAGGGGTTCATTCGTCCAAGTTCATCACCATGGGGTTGCTCGTCTTTATTTGTGAAGAAGAAGGATGAGACGCTGAGGCTATGCGTCGATTATCGTCCTTTGAATGCTGTGACAATAAAGAACAAGTATCCACTACCAAGAATTGATATCCTCTTCGATCAGCTAGTGGGTGTTAAAGTCTTCTCCAAGATGGACTTAAGGTCGGGATATCATCAAATCAAGATTCGAGCGGAAGATATCCCGAAGACAGCATTCTTGACAAGATATGGGCTCTATGAGTATCTTGTCATGTCATTTGGGTTGACCAATGCTCCGGCTCACTTTATGTACCTTATGAACTCGGTATTCATGCCGGAGCTGGATCAGTTCATTGTGGTATTCATTGATGACATCTTGGTCTATTCCAAATCAGAAGAGGAACACGCTAAACTTTTGCATATGGTGCTCCAACGCTTGAGAGATCACAAGCTCTATGCAAAGTTTAGTAAATGTGAATTCTGGATCAACCAAGTGCCATTTCTTGGACATATTATTTCAGCGGAAGGCATTGCTGTTGATCCGAGCAAAATTGAACAAGTGCTGAAATGGAAGTCTCTAACATCAGTCCATGAAGTTCGTAGTTTCTTTGGTTTAGAGGGATATTATCGGAGGTTCATCCCGGGCTTCTCAAAAATCTCCAAACCTATGACGGAACTACTGAAAAAGGGCATCAAATATGATTGGAGCAAGCCATGTGAGGAAGCTTTTCAAACGTTGGTGAAACACCTCACAACAGCCCCGGTTTTAGCTCAACCGGACACAACCAAGTCCTTTGATGTTTATTGTGATGCATCCGGCATCGGACTTGGTTGTGTACTCATGCAAGGAGGACGCGTGGTCGCATATGGATCACGGCAATTACGGAATCATGAGCAACATTATCCAACTCATGATCTCGAGCTTGCTGCCGTGGTGTTAGCTTTGAAGATGTGGAGACATTACCTATTGGGAAATCTGGTTCATCTCTACACCGACCACAAAAGCTTAAAGTACATATTCACTCAAAAAGAGTTGAATATGCGACAACGGCGATCGTTGGAGCTGATCAAGGACTATGAGATTGAAATTCATTATCATCCGGGCAAGGCAAATGTGCTTGCCGATGCACTCAGCCGGAAGTATCGTGTTCATAACCTGACCGTTACGCCGATAGAAGAGGAATAACCAAGTCTCTACTTGGTTCCATATGGAGCATTACATAATTTGGCTCTCATACCCACAATAAGAGAGGAGGTCATGGAAGCTCAAAAGCAAGACAAGGGCATGGCTCATCAAAAGGAGGTTGAAGAACAGGGAGATGAAATGTTTCCGGTTAGATGATGAAGATACCTTATGGTTCAAGGACTGGATAGTCGTACCCCAAGATATGAGGCTGCGGAAGAAAATTTTGGATGAGGCTCACTTATCCAAATTATCTATTCATCCAGGCAGCAACAAGATGTACCAAGAATTGAAGACTAAATTTTGGTGGACCCGGATGAAGAGAGAGGTTGCTAAATACGTATCAGAATGTGATACGTGTCGGCGAGTTAAAGCCGACCACATGAAGAAAGCGGGAACCTTACAACCGCTAAGCGTTCCGGCGTGGAAGTGGGAGGATATTAGTATGGACATCATTGTTGGACTACCTCTCACGGCTAATAAGCATGATTCGATTTGGTTAATTGTGGATCGGTTAACCAAATCAGCACGGTTCATCCCAGTGCGTACCAAATACAACGCCGAAAAGTACGCGGAGTTATACATAGCACGAATCTTTTGCTTGCATGGAGTTCCCCGTACCATTGTCTCCGACAGAGGATCGCTGTTCGTGTCCCGCTTCTGGGAACAGCTACACGCGTCCTTGGGAACTAAATTGATTCGAAGCTCTGCGTATCACCCTCAAACCGATGGGCAAACTGAGAGGGTGAATCAAATCCTTGAAGATATGCTAAGGGCATGTGCCATACACCACGGTAAGAGCTGGGATGATCACTTACTGTTGGCGGAGTTCTCGTATAACAACGGTTATCAAACGAGCATAAAAATGGCACCTTATGAAGCTCTCTACGGCCGGAAGTGCCGCACACCCTTGAACTGGTGTGAATCTGGCGAGAGGGTGATTTACGGGATTGATCTCGTAAATGAAGCTGAAGAGCGGGTATGGCTTATTCAAGCAAATCATAAAGACGCTCAGTCCAGACAAAAGAGCTATGCGGATAGGAAACGTCGTCCTCTGGATTTCCATGTTGGGGACCACATATATCTCCGCGTATCTCCTATGAAGGGCATTCACCGGTTCGGAGTGAAAGGAAAATTAGCTCCACGTTTTATCGGTCCCTTTATCATCACTGAAAGGTGTGGACCAGTGGCATACCGTTTGGAGCTACCGGCAGCTTTAGCCGGAGTGCATAACGTCTTCCACATATCTCAGTTGCGGAAGTGTTTGAAAGTTCCAACAGAGATTCTCACGGCAGACATAGCGGATTTGAAGCCAGACCTCACGTATGTTGAGCATCCAACCCGGATAATTGATGAAAATACTCACGAGACCAGAAACTGGACGCTGCGATTTTTCAAGGTGCTATGGGAAAATCACACGTCCGACGAAGCTACGTGGGAATGCGAGGAGTATTTGCAATGCAATCATCCGGAGTTATTAGAGGCTTGTGTTCCGTAGTCATCCTCCCCGCATTGTTCTTAATCTTGAATCTCGGGACGAGATTCTTTTTAAGGGGGGAGGAATGTAAATGTCCCAAAAACTTGTAAATGCAAAACTTGAGTTGTGAATAAAGCTGAGTATAATTTCAAGGTTTGGGACTTGCAAAAACTTTTCTGAACATGAGAAGATGGTCATGAGCAAGCACATGCCTTCAAGTTTCCTTTTTATTTCAAATGATCATGTGACTCCAAAGGTGGCCATTTCCAAAATGAGGGTTCCAAACTGTTGGTTCAAAACCCTCATTTGCATGGGCCAACTCAAGAATCCGATGGCATATTTGAATTCATAAGGTCCAAATTATAAGAAAGGCCAATTTTGAGCAGATCTGGAGGTGCTTTGATATGTATATCAAAGAGACTTGTAAATTTCATAGAAATTTGAATTCAAATTTGAAATTGAAGTAAAAATTGACCAATTGCCAATTGGCCTCTGAAATTGAGCTCTTCATAGTTGAATTTGCAATATGACAAATTTTGGAGATATTTAGGAGAGGAGTGAGTGGGACCCACTTGTCAGTTAGAGGAGGAGACTTACTACCGAAGGAAATTTTTCTCCTCTGTTCCCACTTGAACCGGTGGCCTCTGAGCAGCTCTCGGCACCGCGGCAGCGCTGCTGCCACCTCCCCGGCGCTGTCGAACCGCCTCAGTCCCGATATTACCCACGGACGGCTACCTCAAGTAGGAAGAAAAACCGATCGCACTTTCCCTCTCCCGTGGTTGCTCCCGTGCGCATGACACCTCCCGCGTTACTGCATCCATCGGAGCAACGGCGCCCGGCCACCTCAGCAACTCTCACGCCCATCTGAGCTTCCCCATGGCATCGCCGGGTCTTCCTCGAGGTGTTAAGCACCAGAACCCGATGTTTTTCCCACGAGAACACGGCACCGAGCTCTGTTTATTCATTGGCGCCACTGCGAGCCGCCGGCCGGAAGATCACGTCGCCTGCTCGCCACGGTCCTTCTCCCACCGAGCTGCAAAAGCAAAAAGGTGCGCCTGTAACTCTTCTTGCTTCACAGCAACGCTGGCCGCTTGTCGCAAACCGTGCTCACCGGAATTTGGCTTTTTCCATGGACATGCGATATGAACCATAGGGAGCAAATCGGGGAATTAGGGCGACACGGTGCACCACTCCTCAACAGACTTAGAAACCTAGTTGTAGACGTTTGTGCGAGCACGTGGGATCGAGAACTAGGGAGAACCGTCGAGGTAACCTTCGGTTCTTCGAGTTTTTCGAATTTTCACCGAAATCGACCTAGGTCGCATGGTGAGCCCCTAGTTGTCGACGTTTCTCACGAGATTAGAGCCTTGTACGTTGCTCCCTAGGTCGTGGCGATGCTGTAAGAGCTAACCGAACCAAGGTTGGAGCAGTACAGCGCCCTAGCGACGTCACCGGAGTTGCCGCAGCCACTGTCGCCGTCGCGCCTAGGGTTCTAGCCGTCCTCCATCTGAGATGAGACCGGCAACGTGTCCTGACACGAGAATACATGGGGGCGGCGAAAATCAGTGAGTTCCGAGGACGGGAACCTCCTTCCAGCGAGAGCTCTGGCGAGCTTGGCGGCAGGGGTCGCGCGGGAGCGGGAGGAAGACGAAGGGGGGTCGGCCCCACTCATCAGCGGCTGGAGTTAAACGTGCAGATCTTCTGTGGCCTCGGATCGGTCTGTGACAACGCGGGAACGGTTCTGTGGCCCCGTGTGGCACAGTTCCAGCAGCTGACACGTGTATGATGGACCCACAGTCAGAGTTTGAACATTTCCCGACTTAATTTGAATTCCAGATTCAGTTCAAACTTAGTAACCTCATAACTTTTGCTAGGAAGCTCCAAATTTAGTGATTCAAATTGGGTTGGATTCAGGATGAAAATCTCTATCCAAATAGGCAACTCAATTGGCATGAAAAACAATATAAAAGTCTTGAAAATTCTTTAAAGCTTTTCAACAAAAGAATTTTAGAGGGAGTTTGGTTCATCCAAAAATCCTCAAATTTTGCCAGAATAGTCTATAGTCTATTAATGAACTCCTGTAAAAGTTTCAGCTCATTTGGGGTTGATTGAGTTAGGGTAATTCTGATTTCAATTTTCTGTATTCAAATGAATACAGAAACATTTTCAGGGAATTTCCAAAACTTGGAAATTCAGTTCTGGGCATTCCTTAGCTCCAAAAATCTTAAGAAAAATCATGCATGCTCCCTGAGCTGTGTTTGAAATTGTACTTCACTTGAGTTTGCATGAAAGTGCAAATTTATTCAGAATTAATTCCTTTTTGCCTAAATGCTTAGGAAATTGTTCTGTGTGATCTACTCATGGAAATATTATGAATTGCAGGAACTCACAAGAAAATTTCCAGCTCCATTGGAGCCCTGGATCAGTAGTGTTCTGTTCAACTTTCTTAGGTGATCACCACCCAAGTGATGAACCTCACTTATCACTTGATCCTAGTACTTTAAACCAAACCCAAACCACTAACCCCAGTGTCATTTTAAATTCTTAAACAGAGTTCGAGTTTTAAACTTGTCTTTAGAACTTATTAGCAAAAGTTTTACAATTAAACATGTATCAATATTCTTAACGTGTAGTGATTAAACGTGGAAGAGTGGAGGAAGAGTGAAGCTTGGATCAAGAAGCAAGAAGGCTGTGATTAAGCTTCAAGTCATCAACAACTAACTTCATACTTATCTGACTTTAGTCACCTGCAAAACCAAGGCAAGCTCCGGTTTGCAATTAAGTGGTTTTATAAAGTTTTTCCTTTGTTCACTACTATGGGTCAAAGTTTGTATATGCATTAGGTCAAGGATGTTTTATAATCCACTTGCATAACATAAAAATGAACCCTGAGGTAGGGTAGAATGGTGTCATCGCTGTAGCATAAGGCCATGCTAAATAGGCTAGGACATCCAGTAGAAGACGAGTAGTTGGAATCTACTCGCGAGCTTTGTTTCAGGATCACATAAGTGTGGTTGTAAAGAGAGGCAAACTAATGTTTACATTTCTAAAGATGAGACCGGGCAGGAAGGTTAGGCAGCGATCAGTTGAGGTCTTGGTCGAGTAGCTCTGCCTGTGTCGGTTAAGGACCGAAGCGTGTGCGGCCCTGGGAGCAAGTATTGAGTTGTGTACTGGATGCTTGCTGATATATGGGAACCAGGAAACCTATGTAGCAGGTTCACTGGATTGTAGAGGCATACCACATCGTCTCGTTAGACCTATGAGCCCGAGACGGCGCGACCGGTTCTACAGTCTAGTTTCCTGCGAAAGGTTGCCACATACGACGTAATGAAGGACACCAGATATGGGTCTTCAGAGGCGGGCGTATATGTCGAGTTATCCGGGTAGTGTGTGATTCGAATCACCGTCCCTCGCAGTTATGAGTACCGCTTGCTCACTGCGCTGTGACGTAGTAATCAAGGTGCGTGGAAGTAGTTTGCAAAAGTTTAATTGCTGCTATGATCATTCTAAGTTGCATGAAAACCCTGTTTAAAGTAGAGATAGAGCAAACTAAAGTTATTTTCCGCCTTGGGACAAGTAACATTGGCATGAAGCGTTTCTTGTTTGATTGTGGAGTTCCAATGTTGCTGGGCGCAAGGTCACTACTATTATGGCTAAAATCTGAAAGTTAAGGATGAACTCGTAGGCGAGTCTTTTCGCAAATTACAGGATTAGGTCTTAGGTTACCCTCATGTAGAGTTGCATGCTTTAGGAGAGACGGTTAAGTCTTGCTGAGCCTTTGTGCTCACTCTTGCTATATGAGTGGTTTTGCAGGAAAAAGTCGACGCTATAAAGAAGGTTGTCCTGTGAGACTCGTGAACTTCCGAGTCATGTATCACATGGAGAACCTAGCCGCTGCCATGTCGTCATGTTGCTAGCAAGGAGAGTCCGCGGGCTGGACCTCTTCTCGGGTGCTTCTTAGTTACTCGAAGTGAGCTGTTTATAGACTTCCACCATAGTTAATTTATGTAAATTATTTGCAAAGAACAATTGTAAGCTTCCGCTTTTGATTTATGTAATACAGTGTTCCTATATGTGTGCTGTTGGGTGCCGCATAACACGGCACCACCCAATGCGATTCCCGGGCGAGGTGCCCCGTCCACGTGAACAGGACGGTGGGCCCTCTCAGAAATAAAAAGAAAAAGTATAAAATAAATAAATCCTTGCCGCCCCAAATCCCCCCCCCCAATTTCCCCCAAATTTTCCCCCGAAATTCCCCCCTAATTTCCCCCTAAAATCCCCCCTAGGCTATTTTTCCCAACATTTAGGCGAATTTCTCCCCAATTTTGGCTGCACCAAATCCCTAGGGAATTTTCCAACAAATTGGATTTCATTCCCCCCTTGGTCGCATCACCCTAAGGGGGGGAAACCCTAGTCGCCCCCATTTTCTTTTTTTTTGGTATTTTCTTTTCCACCAAATAATCTCAGCACTTGGTGGAAAAAATTTGATTAAATCTCAGACCCTAGCTCCCACCTCTTCTCAAATTAAATCTCAGCCCTTGAATAAAAGAGTTGCTAAAATCCTAGCCCCCTTGGCTATTTTTCCCCCTTATAAATAAAATCACCGCCCCTAGCCGCTACCCCAGCCCCATATTTCCTGGCCGCCGCCGCTTCCCTTGGTGCCAATCCCTGGCCGCTGGCCCCTGCTGAAGTTTTGTCACCATCGAAGCTCTTCCCCGCCTCGCCGTCACCGGAGAAGAAGGCCCCGACATGCTGCCCTAGCCGCAGCTCTACAATGATACAAAGAAAAACCCCAGCTGCTGCCATGGCAAGGGAAAAGATCCAGCCACAAGGAGGAGAGGATGAAGAAGAGAGGTAGGTCTCCGTCACCCCTCTTACCATGTTTCTGCTGGTGCTACGCACCCGTTTTTCCCCACCCCCTGCGAGCAGGAATTTCTGCACGTGTGTAGACCACACTGCGGTTAAGTTTTGATGGTAGAATTGATCTACTGCTCGAGTTAAAATCATAACCACGTCCAAACTTATTTCCAGCAGCCTTATTCATCGTAAAACCCCATGAAAGCTTACTAAAACTGATTATTACAAGCTGCACTATAGGATTTGCATTCATCTACCTCATTGCATCTTGAGTAAAGTTTGTGCATGGCGTTTGATTGCTGTATTATTTGTATGTACGTGGTCGTGAGTATAAGAACACGCTCAAGAGGCCGTCTACTAGGAACTACAGCACCAAGACTTCGAGATACTTGAGCAACACGAACCGCGGGAGCAAGGCAAGTGCCCCTTGACTATATTGATCCTATGTTTTTGAACTGTTTTGTTTGTGAAAATTGCATGCTCGTGTCACTTGATGGGAAACCCTTTAGTAGGAGTTTACTAGCTTTGTTATCCACCCTTGTCGCCAGGAAAATTGTTTAGTCGGGTATGGTCGTTTTTATATTTTGCATCGCATAACTTATGGGATTCGGGAAAACTGAAATAATCATGCTTAGCTACTGCACTCATAAAGATTAAAGATGATGAGGACATGATGATGTTAATGAACATGGAATCGGGGAGATCTAGGCAAGCTTGGTTCGTGGATTGTGTTGAATGATATGGTGGTTTGCTTGCCTTAGATCTAAGGACCGGTTCATGCGAGCATATTCAAGGTAAACAGTGCCACCACAAAGCTAAAAATGGGTGCGGATTAGCTGACTAATTAGGTGTGTTGCTAGCTTGTTATGGATCATTGGATGGCACATAGAATGGGAGTCGAGGAGGACTGCCCTGGGAACTGCATGGCACAAGAGGGGGCCCATGGGTGGGAGAATGGAGATTCGAGCCTGCTGGTGGAACCTCAGTGTGGCGGACCGGAATCCGCTCATCCAGGATCGCAGAGGGTGGTGCCGCGCGGTGCGACACCCGACAGCACACGTCATAAGAACACAATATATTACATGGGAAAAACAGCTGAAGCTGTACAAACAAGTACAAACTTCAGTTACAATTATTGTTCTATTACACAGCGGAAGACTACACTATACAACTCACGCCCGCCTATTTAGCAAAAGTCGGTTGCCCAGCCCTAGGGCAACCCACACTAGCTGCACGTCTCAGCTCAGCGCGGCGTGTACGGCTCCCACTCAGCCGTGGTCCCCGACGGAGGGTAACCCTCGCCGGTGGACTCGTACTCCGAGTCCGTGGGTGGCTCCTCACCTGAAAAACACTTAAGCAGCAACCATGAGCACAAAGGCTCAGCAAGGCTTAACCGACTCACCTAAGCATGAAACTCTACATGAGGTGTACAATGGACATAGGATAGTAACATTTCAGCAAAACGACACGCCTACAAGTTCATCCTTAGTTCAGCTTTTAGCAACAAGTTAACAGTTCATGAAATCTGAAATTTAGTAAGCAGTATTTGGTGGCACACATGTAGCAATACAATTATATCAATCAGCATCATTGAATCAACATATTTCATCCATTAGTCTACGTTACGACGCAGTGAACAAGCGGTACTCGTCACCGCGAGGGACGGCGAATCGACTCGATATACACCTGCAGGGAAAACCCAAAGAGCACGTCACGTACGCCCACCCGTGGAGCTGCACAGCACGCTCACTCGATGTCGTACGGGACAACCTTTCACCCAACAGCCCAAACGTCGAACCGGTCGCACCGAAACGAGCAGGAGGTTCCCGACACGGAGCATCTCTCTATGCCCGTTGGCAGATTTCCACCTTGCTGCCCTCAACCTACACCTATAAATCGGTGTGCTATGCCTCGACGCCCGGAGGTTTAGGCTACATCGGTTTATCGGGGCCCATATATCCGATATGCCTTCGGTACGTTCAATACTTGTTCAGCAGGGCCGCACACGGATCGGTCCTCAATCGACACGGGCAGGGCTGCACACACAAGACTCTCTCTTGCTGCGCCCTAGCCCCTGCCTAGTCTCATTTTCATTACTAAGTGATCTCACATCACTCAACCGAACCCGTGTGTCCCAATGCCTATCTCGCGAGTAGATTCCAACTACTCGACTTGTACCGAAGTCCTATGAATCATTAAGCATAGCCTGTCTACTCGAGGTCTTAGACACTACCCTCACTCTTTTAGGAACCTTTGGTTATGCAAGTGGGGTTCCATTCATCCTACACCTAATGCACAATCATACTTCACACGACTCATGTAAACAAAGGAAAACTTATAAAAAGGTTAATGCAAACCGGGGCTTGCCTTGTTGCTGCTGGTCAGGAGTTAAGTCTTCGTCCGGAAGAAGGAAGTCCAGCACTTCCGGAGTCTCTTCTTCAACGGCTACACGTTAATGAAATACTATATGTTAATTTATATGCAAATGTGAGTTTAGAATAAGACTTTTACTTTTGGTTCTAATAACCAGCCTCTAGCACCTGGAACTTTGTTTAAGAATTTAAAGATGAACTGGTGTTGGTGGTTTGGCTTGGACTTAACCACATGGTTAAATGCTAAGTGGTTTACCCCCCCCCCCTTTTCCACATTAATCCCTTAAGTGGGTAAACAGGACAGGGGTGATCTAGAGCTCCAATGGAGCTGAGAATTTTTGTGTGAGTTCCTTGTCACAAGAAAACTCTCTGGACCAAACATTAGCACTTTTCATGGAGTGGTTTGCTCAGAATAATTCTCTTGGAAAATCAGCAAGGAAGAATTAATTCTGAGGTAATACCCCTGTTCATGCTCAACTTAATGAACTACAATTTCTATTATAGCTCATAGAATTTGCATGAATTTTCCTAGCATTTTCGGAGTCAAGGTTTGCCCAGAATTGAATTTCCAAGTTTTGGAAATTCTCTGAAAATGTTTCTGCATTCAAATGAACACAGCGCCATCCAATTTGAATTGCTCTGACCAAATCAACTCCAAATGGTCTGAAACTTTTACAGGGGTTTACTAATGTCCTAAAGAACATTCTGGCAAAATTTGGGGATTTTTGGATGAACCAAACTCCCTCAAAAATTCTTTTGCTCAAAAGCTTTTAAGAATTTTCCAGAATTAATTAATGGGTTTCATACAAATTGGGTTGTATATATGGACAGAGCTAGGCAAGATGAATCCAACCCAATTTGAATCACTAAATTTGGAGCTTCCTAGCAAAAGTTATGCAGTTCCAAAGTTTGAACCAATTCTGGAATTCAAATTAATTCGGGAAAAGTTCAAACTCTGCCTGTGGGTCCACCCTACACGTGTCACCCGCCGGACTCGCGCCACACGGGGGCTACAGACCTTTTTCCCGCGCCATCACACGGGATCCCACGCCACCGTTGATCCGGGGTTTAAATCTTCAGCTGCTGACACGTGGGCCCGGTGGGTCTTCTTCCTCCTCTCGCTCCCGCGCCTCCCCCTCGCCGGCGCTGTACTGGAGCTCGCCGGACCCAGCTTCCCGGCCACCTCTCGGCCGGAGACTCGCCGCCTGGGGGTTTTCAGGGTCGGGGAACAAGTCTATGGGGTTGGCTCGGGCTGCCGGTGGCCGGAAGTAGGCTGGCGACGAGCCGCGGCCTTCGGTGATGATCGGTACCGTCGCCCGAGCACATTAGCCCGCCAAAAGCTCGGCGGATCCGCTCTAAAGCATCAGTGGAGGTCAGGAAATCTCGGCGTGGCCTTAACCTGGCTCGGAAACGACGGCAAACCGGTTGTCACCGTGCGCCCGCGTGTTCCCGCCATGGCCGCCGACCGAAAAGCTCGAAATTAGCTGTAACCACGGCGTTTCTAGCTAGGGTTGTGGAGGGAAAAGGTTCCCTATCCTCTCTAGTTCTGGTGTGCGCAAAATGAACAACTTTAACCGAGAATCAAGCGTAAATTTCCACAGTTCTTACCCGCGGTCCGGTTTTCCTCGTCCGAGGGGAAAACTTGAAATTCCGAAGCTACGTCGCACGGATTGCTCTGGAATTTGGAGAGGAGCAGCGCAGGGAGTTGGCGCACCTTGGGGCGCTCTTGCTCAGTCGTGAAACTGGTTGGTGTGAGCTGCCCACGGGAGCACCTTTGCTCGGTTCTCACCGGCGGCCACGAAAACGTGGTTTTTCTCGGTGGGTAGTGGTTCACTCGACCGGAAGTGATGCGGGTAGTGCGTGGGAGGTCTGAGGATATAGGTTTGCTGCGCTGCCGACGTTGGTACGTGAGAGACGATCGCTCCTGGGTGAGTCGATCACAGCGGCGGCTCCTCGGCGCTTTGTCGTGCGAGAGGGCGGTGACTGGGGGTCGGCCCGTGGTCGTGGCGAGCTGGGGCACGGCTGGGAGTTACTGCGCCCGCACAAGGAGCTCGCCAGCGCACGAGGGAAGAGCAGGAGGTGGCGTCCGGCGTTTTCACGGCGTGTCGCGTGGAGCCTCGGCTCTGTTCCGAGTGCAACACTTAGCCCCTAAGGCTGTTGACTATTGTGCCATTTAAACCCTCCCAATGACATGTGGGACCCACTTGTCAGTGCTCCCCCACCCCTCAAAAGATCTCCAAAGCTTAGCCAGAGATGAATCCAAATAATTGGAGTTTGAAACTGACCTACATTTGTATGGTTGAGCTCATTTCCCCCAAATTCAAATAAATATTTGAATTCTTGGCATATTTGGATCCTTTTTGGAAAAATGGGTAGCAAATCTTTTTGAAAATTTCTGAAACTTTGCCTCCCCACTAATTTGGACCTGAGAAATCCAATTATGCACTTTGATCCTTGGTTTAGCTGCTGAAATCCTGAGTTTGAATGCAACAGTTTGGAAACACACTCTCATGTGTGATCACATGTGTATAATTTTCCCATGTTGTGAGAGTGTAAGTTTCCCCTCTAACCACTTCTTTGATAGAGGTTACTTGCTCCTCCCATTCCTTACCAGCCATCCACAACAAGAACTGAGGTGTGGTGAATTGAAGAAAAATTTTTGCAAGTCCCATTTCTTGGGCTTTTACATCCCTCCCCCCTTAAAAGAATCTCGTCCCGAGATTATAAAAGAAGAGATATCAATGTAATAGGGACTTACCCGTGTTGAGAAGCCATAAACTCCGGGTAATTTGAGCGAAGGAACTCCTCGCTCTCCCACGTCGCTTCCTCGGCGGTGTGGTTACTCCAGAGTATTTTGTAGAACCACAACGTTTTGCTACGCGTGGTCCTGGCTTTCTCATCAAGAATTCCCACCGGATATTCCTCATATGTTAAATCCGGCTTCAGCTCGCCGATGTCTTCGGTAGGAACAGCAGTTGTATGCTTCAAGCATTTTCGCAGTTGCGAAACATGGAAAATATCATGGACACCAGCCAGAGATGCCGGTAGCTCCAATCGATACGCTGCTGGTCCACACTTCTCGGTGATAGCGTAGGGTCCAATGAAACGGGGAGCGAGCTTCCCCTTCACACCGAATCGGTGCACGCCCTTCATTGGAGACACGCGGAGGTACACGTGTTCCCCAATGTCAAAGTGCAACGGCCTACGCCTCTTATCAGCGTAGCTCTTCTGTCGGGATTGAGCGGCCTTCAGATTGGCTTGAATTGTCCGAACGCGCTCCTCGGCGTCGTTCACCACATCAACCCCGAATGTGACCCTTTCACCGGACTCGCACCAATTTAATGGGGTGCGGCATTTACGACCGTAGAGAGCTTCATAGGGTGCCATTTTGATACTCGCCTGATAACCGTTGTTGTACGAGAATTCCGCCAATGGTAGGTGATCATCCCAATTCCTACCATGGTGGATGGCACATGCTCTCAACATGTCTTCCAGGACTTGATTCACCCTTTCTGTCTGGCCATCTGTCTGAGGGTGATAGGCGGAGCTCCTGATCAGCTTAGTACCCAATGCAGCGTGTAGCTGCTCCCAAAAGCGAGATACAAATAATGCACCTCGATCTGAGACAATGGTCTTGGGTACCCCGTATAGGCATAGAATCTTTGCTATGTATAGCTCCGCATATTTGCCGGCATTGTAACGTGTATTCACCGGAATGAAGTGAGCCGTCTTGGTTAACCGATCAACGATTACCCATATGGAATCATGCTTGTTGGCTGTTAGGGGTAATCCCACAATGAAATCCATGCTCACATCTTCCCATTTCCATGCCGGGATCTTCAGGGGTTGCAGCAGCCCTGATTTCTTCATATGATCAGCCTTCACTCGTCTACACGTATCACACTCGGATACGTACTTAGCTACCTCCCGCTTCATCCGCGTCCACCAAAATTTCTTTTTCAAATCTTGGTACATTTTGTTGCTGCCCGGATGAATGGAGTATTTGGACAAGTGAGCTTCATCGAGGATCTTTTTCCTCAACTCCATATCTCGGGGTACGACTATGCGGTCATTGAACCACAGCGTCCCCTCATCATCCTTCCGGAAACATTTAATTTCTCCAATGTCTATCCGTCTCCGGAGATGTGCCATGCCTTTATCCGTTTTCTGAACTGCAATGATGTCCTCCCTAATAGTAGGGATGAGGGCAAGGTTGTACAGCGATCCATAAGGAACCAAGTATAAACTTGGCTCTTCCTCCTCCACCGGTGTAATGGTGAGGTGATGAACATGTGATTTCCGACTCAGCGCGTCGGCAACCACATTCGCCTTGCCGGGGTGGTAATGGATCTCAATCTCATAATCTTTGATCAGTTCTAACCACCTCCTCTGCCTCATGTTCAGCTCCTTCTGGGTGAAAATGTATTTCAAGCTCTTGTGGTCGGTGTAGAGATGCACCAAGTTCCCCAGGAGATAGTGCCTCCACATTTTCAGCGCCAACACCACGGCAGCAAGTTCAAGATCGTGAGTCGGGTAGTGCTGCTCATGGTTCCGAAGTTAGCGTGAGCCATAAGCGACCACACGTCCTTCCTGCATCAACACGCAGCCGAGCCCAATACCGGGCGCGTCACAATACACGTCGAAGGGCTTTGTTGTATCCGGCTGAGCTAATACGGGGGCTGTTGTGAGATGCTTCACCAGTGTTCGGAACGCTCCTTCACACGCCGTGTTCCAAACATATTTTGTCCCTTTCTTCAGCAACTCTGTCATCGGCTTAGCGAGCTTGGAGAAGCTTGGAATGAATCTCCGGTAGTATCCCGCTAACCCGAGGAAGCTTCTGACTTCATGAACTGAAGTGGGAGCTTTCCATTTCAACACTTGCTCGATTTTATTTGGGTCAACCGCAATGCCTTCAGCTGAGATGATATGTCCCAAGAACGGCACTTGGCTGATCCAAAATTCGCATTTACTGAACTTGGCATAGAGTTTGTGGTCTCGCAATCGTTGAAGAACGATCCGCAAGTGTTCGGCATGTTCAGCTTCGGTCTTGGAGTAAACCAAGATGTCGTCGATGAACACTACCACGAACTTGTCCAGCTCCGGCATGAACACCGAGTTCATGAGATACATGAAATGGGCTGGAGCATTTGTGAGACCAAAGGACATGACGAGATATTCGTATAAGCCGTATCTCGTCGAGAACGCCGTCTTCGGGATATCCTCCGCCCGGATCTTGATCTGGTGATATCCAGAGCGAAGGTCCATCTTTGAGAATACACTTGCCCCCACCAGTTGATCAAACAAGATGTCAATACGGGGCAGTGGGTACTTATTCTTGATGGTGACAGCGTTGAGCGGCCGGTAATCCACACACAGCCTCAGGGTCTCATCCTTCTTCTTCACGAATAGCGCCGAGCATCCCCAAGGCGATGAACTCGGCCTAATGAAACCCTTGCTCAACAGATCATTGAGCTGTTCTTTCAGTTCAGCCAGCTCATTCGGAGCCATCTTGTATGGTCTCCGTGATATGGGCGTAGTCCCGGGTGCAAGTTCAATCTTGAACTCGACATCCCGCTCAGGTTGCATGCCCGGAAGATCGTCCGGAAACACGTCGGGGTACTCCCGGACTACGGGGATGTCCTCTAACTTGAGAACTTCAGCATTATTAATTGCTAAAACTTCCCGGATTGGCGTGTCTAATATCATGGAATGCGGACGGTGGAATGGAGAATTTAAGTGGACCGTCCGGGTCCGAGTCTCTAGGACAGCGCCATGGTATTGCAGCCATGACATCCCTAAGATTGCATCAATCTTTTGTCCCATAAGGATTATCAAGGTGGTGGGATATAGTTTCCCACCTAAGCACAGAGGTGCCTTTGGAACCATCATATTAGCTGAAATCTTCCCTCCCGGTGAGCATATCATATAAGTGCAGTCGGTTGGGAAGACTTGCAATTGATGTTTAGCCACATAGGATGCACTTATAAAGCTGTGGGTTGCACCCGAATCAAATAATATGACGATGGCTTGATGGTTGAGAGTAAACGTACCCGCCAGCACGTTGTCTCCCTCTGGGGTGTCCTCATTGTCGAGGTTGCGGACGCCTCCAGTCCGCTGACCAACCTTCTTCGCCGGAGGTCGGCCTCGAGCACCGCCCTGGAGCTGGGCTTGCCCGCTGCTCTGCTGCCCCTGGGGACAGTCCTTGGCAAAGTGGCCCGCCTGGCCACACGTGAAGCAGGTGAAACGGGGCGGTCCCCCGCTGATCGGTGGACGGAAACCTGGGGCGCGTTGTGGCGGTGGAAACGCCCGGGGTACCGTCTGCTGCTGCTGCTGTCTTGGTGGTGGCATCGGTGGACGGAACGGGGGTGCTTGGAACGAACGTCCCCCGAACTGCTGAGGTCGCGCCGGTGGACGCCACTGCTGCCCAGATGGTGTCCGATACACCATACGGTATTTCTGGGGAGCGCCACTCCCACCGCCGCTAGGTGGAGCGCTACGCTTCCTCTGCTCAGCTGCTAACTCCCGCTGAGCGTCCTCTTGCATGATGGCGGCATTGACTAGATCGTTGAATGTGCCTCGGTTCCATTGTACGAGGTGGGTCTTCATTTTGGGATGTAACCCCCGATAGAAGTGCTCCCTCTTCTTCTCCTCCGTGGAGATGTAGTCTGACGCATACTGCGCCAGATGGTTGAAGGCACGGGAGTAGTCGTGGGCACTCCTCCCGCCCTGCTTCAGTTCCAAAAATTCTTGGAACTTCCTCTTCATTATTCCGGGAGGAATGTGATAGGCGCGGAACGCCTCCCGGAACTCTTGCCATTCCACGGCATGGCCAGCCGGACGTGAGGCGACATAATTCGCCCACCACGCACCAGCGGCACCGTGGAGCTGCTGTGCTGCGAACAGCGTCTTCTGCCGCTCCGTACACTGGAGCAGCCCGAACTTGGACTCGATAGTCCGCAACCAGTTGTCCGCCTCCAGCGGTTCTTCAGCTTCGGTGAACACTGGAGGGTGCGTACTCATGAAATCCGAGTACGACACTTCGCGGGGCTCGCGAGGTCCTCGCTCTTGACGTCCTCCCGCCTGGGACGTATTCTGCACGATCGTGCGGAGCAGGTCGGTCTGCTCCTCACGACCTCCCACCAATGCCGCTATCACATCCGCTAGAGTAAGCGGAGGCGGCGGTGGTGGCTGCTGCTGCGGGGTGCTGTCGTAGGCCGGTGGCTGGGAGTCATCGCCTCCACCTTGGCTAGAGCCACCAACCTCGTGCGTGGTCCTAGTACGAACCATCTGCAACCATACGACATTAACCATCAGTCCCGCAACATTTTGCATGCAGTCCAATAGAACTGGGCGGAAAAACATTATGACAACAAAACATGCGACATATCTCGTAAGCAGATAATGTAATAACTTTGCACAAGCTATACCATTACCAGACCAAACACAAGTTAGTTTAATCCAACTTGATGAACCCCTTCTTTGGAAGCTCACCATAACTGGGTTTGGTCTCTACGAGACATTATTATCGCCCTTAGGGTACAACACCCTCTCCATTGAGTTCAACTGTCATTCTTCTGTCAGAATGACCAGTTTCTACCTATTCCAAGTTTTGATCCGGTTATGGGCATTTTCATGACTCAAGTTGAATACCAAAGTTAATGTTAACTTTAGTATCTTTCCAACGAGCACTCATTTGCCCCCAGATCAGCTTTGATTAAAAAGTTATGCTAATTCAAAGTTTTAGCAGAATTTCTGGAAGAATTTTAACAGCACCTCCCTTGGAAGTGGCTGTTTTCAACCCTGATTTCCACTAAATTCTGTGCTGCAATTTCAGGAACTTTGAATTGCAAAGGTGTCACACATCTTCCACTCTTTCTAAGGATGTATTATATGACAATTTTAGATTTTTCTACTGGGAGTTGTATTTGAAAAACAGATCAGTTCAGAGGATGTTTTACTCTGCCCTGGTTCTGGACAGTTTACATTCCTCTGGGATTTCAGCCGTCTTAAGGCGAGTTTCAGCTCTGGAAGTCTACAACAAAGTTGTAGAGTACTTGAATACCTTCCCAGAACTATATAGCACACCTCCCTGGGCTAAAAGACCTGTGAGTTATGCCCTGTTGAAGATCAGCACACTTGCTGTCCCAAAACCGAGCACTCTGTTTTTCAGTCTTTTTGGAACTACACTCATCCCTATCTCATTCTTATACCCAACCAGGGTCCTAACTGTTGAACCTATAGATTTTTAACTCTTCGTTATCATTATACTCATGCATATGCCTACAATATCTCGGTACTACGTTCCTCACAAAAGAAAATCCTAACCGGACCATACCGGCATATACGTCTCAAGTGTGGCACTAAACGGTCTCTCGCACACGTTTTCTACATGGATACATACGTGGTTAGTACCTGCAGAAGACCACACAATGATGGTGCACTCAAAGTTTGTTCATTTCAGGCAGTTCCATATTTAAAAGTAAATGCAAACGCCCGTATCATTGTCATACGGCCGTCCTTGAGTTAGGTCACGTCTCAAGGCACGTGATCGTGTTTCAACACCACACGACGGGGAACCCGAGTATGTCATGAACGGGTCGTCACGGTTGGGAATGTTATCAACCCAACAGATACCACCTACTGCACTGCAGGGCACGCCGATGGCAAGCGCTGCGTATGTCCTCCTGGGCTATTTCCAGACGAACACACTCTCGCGTTACTGACCACGCGATGGGGTCTCCACTTACTTGCCTAATGCACGCTAGGGATCAGCGTTTCATATGAACTCAGGGACATGAAGAGTCCAAGAGATTCATATTGACATCTCACACCAAGCTGTGAGATCAATCCCTGAACCACGTTCCTCGTCAGGGAGAGCTAACCGAAATTGAACCGCTTTCGGTGGCGTTCCTTACCATACTTACCAGAGCGTAGGTGCGTCGTTACATAATTGAAATTCAGAATTATAACATATAAGTTAGTCTTTGCCACTTTAAGTAACTATGCTAATATAGTCCTTACTTGGGCAACTACCGAATCCTCACCGTATACCTAAGTTTTTCCCATAATGCCGTCCTTTAGTACTGTGCTATCCCCACTGCAGCTCTGATACCAGGCTGTGGCGGACCGGAATCCGCTCATCCAGGATCGCAGAGGTTGGTGCCGCGCGGTGCGACACCCGACAGCACACGTCATAAGAACACAATATATTACATGGGAAAAACAGCTGAAGCTGTACAAACAAGTACAAACTTCAGTTACAATTATTGTTCTATTACACAGCGGAAGACTACACTATACAACTCACGCCCGCCTATTTAGCAAAAGTCGGTTGCCCAGCCCTAGGGCAACCCACACTAGCTGCACGTCTCAGCTCAGCGCGGCGTGTACGGCTCCCACTCAGCCGTGGTCCCTGACGGAGGGTAACCCTCGCCGGTGGACTCGTACTCCGAGTCCGTGGGTGGCTCCTCACCTGAAAAACACTTAAGCAGCAACCATGAGCACAAAGGCTCAGCAAGGCTTAACCGACTCACCTAAGCATGAAACTCTACATGAGGTGTACAATGGACATAGGATAGTAACATTTCAGCAAAATGACAAGCCTACAAGTTCATCCTTAGTTCAGCTTTTAGCAACAAGTTAACAGTTCATGAAATCTGAAATTTAGTAAGCAGTATTTGGTGGCACACATGTAGCAATACAATTATATCAATCAGCATCATTGAATCAACATATTTCATCCATTAGTCTACGTTACGACGCAGTGAACAAGCGGTACTCGTCACCACGAGGGACGGCGAATCGACTCGATATACACCTGCAGGGAAAACCCAAAGAGCACGTCACGTACGCCCACCCGTGGAGCTGCACAGCAGGCTCACTCGATGTCGTACGGGACAACCTTTCACCCAACAGCCCAAACGTCGAACCGGTCGCACCGAAACGAGCAGGAGGTTCCCCACACGGAGCATCTCTCTATGCCCGTTGGCAGATTTCCACCTTGCTGCCCTCAACCTACACCTATAAATCGGTGTGCTATGCCTCGACGCCCGGAGGTTTAGGCTACATCGGTTTATCGGGGCCCATATATCCGATATGCCTTCGGTACGTTCAATACTTGTTCAGCAGGGCCGCACACGGATCGGTCCTCAATCGACACGGGCAGGGCTGCGCACACAAGACTCTCTCTTGCTGCGCCCTAGCCCCTGCCTAGTCTCATTTTCATTACTAAGTGATCTCACATCACTCAACCGAACCCGTGTGTCCCAATGCCTATCTCGCGAGTAGATTCCAACTACTCGACTTGTACCGAAGTCCTATGAATCATTAAGCATAGCCTGTCTACTCGAGGTCTTAGACACTACCCTCACTCTTTTAGGAACCTTTGGTTATGCAAGTGGGGTTCCATTCATCCTACACCTAATGCACAATCATACTTCACACGACTCATGTAAACAAAGGAAAACTTATAAAAAGGTTAATGCAAACCGGGGCTTGCCTTGTTGCTGCTGGTCAGGAGTTAAGTCTTCGTCCGGAAGAAGGAAGTCCAGCACTTCCGGAGTCTCTTCTTCAACGGCTACACGTTAATGAAATACTATATGTTAATTTATATGCAAATGTGAGTTTAAAATAAGACTTTTACTTTTGGTTCTAATAACCAGCCTCTAGCACCTGGAACTTTGTTTAAGAATTTAAAGATGAACTGGTGTTGGTGGTTTGGCTTGGACTTAACCACATGGTTAAATGCTAAGTGGTTTTCCCCCCCCCTTTTCCACATTAATCCCTTAAGTGGGTAAACAGGACAGGGGTGATCTAGAGCTCCAATGGAGCTGAGAATTTTTGTGTGAGTTCCTTGTCACAAGAAAACTCTCTGGACCAAACATTAGCACTTTTCATGGAGTGGTTTGCTCAGAATAATTCTCTTGGCAAATCAGCAAGGAAGAATTAATTCTGAGGTAATACCCCTGTTCATGCTCAACTTAATGAACTACAATTTCTATTATAGCTCATAGAATTTTCATGAATTTTCCTAGCATTTTCGGAGTCAAGGTTTGCCCAGAATTGAATTTCCAAGTTTTGGAAATTCTCTGAAAATGTTTCTGCATTCAAATGAACACAGCACCATCCAATTTGAATTGCTCTGACCAAATCAACTCCAAATGGTCTGAAACTTTTACAGGGGTTTACTAATGTCCTAAAGAACATTCTGGCAAATTTGGGGATTTTTGGATGAACCAAACTCCCTCAAAAATTCTTTTGCTCAAAAGCTTTTAAGAATTTTCCAGAATTAATTAATGGGTTTCATACAAATTGGGTTGTATATCTGGACAGAGCTAGGCAAGATGAATCCAACCCAATTTGAATCACTAAATTTGGAGCTTCCTAGCAAAAGTTATGCAGTTCCAAAGTTTGAACCAATTCTGGAATTCAAATTAATTCGGGAAAAGTTCAAACTCTGCCTGTGGGTCCACCCTACACGTGTCACCCGCCGGACTCGCGCCACACGGGGGCTACAGACCTTTTTCCCGCGCCATCACACGGGATCCCACGCCACCGTTGATCCGGGGTTTAAATCTTCAGCTGCTGACACGTGGGCCCGGTGGGTCTTCTTCCTCCTCTCGCTCCCGCGCCTCCCCCTCGCCGGCGCTGTACTGGAGCTCGCCGGACCCAGCTTCCCGGCCACCTCTCGGCCGGAGACTCGCCGCCTGGGGGTTTTCAGGGTCGGGGAACAAGTCTATGGGGTTGGCTCGGGCTGCCGGTGGCCGGAAGTAGGCTGGCGACGAGCCGCGGCCTTCGGTGATGATCGGTACCGTCGCCCGAGCACATTAGCCCGCCAAAAGCTCGGCAGATCCGCTCTAAAGCATCAGTGGAGGTCAGGAAATCTCGGCGTGGCCTTAACCTGGCTCGGAAACGACGGCAAACCGGTTGTCACCGTGCGCCCGCGTGTTCCCGCCATGGCCGCCGACCGAAAAGCTCGAAATTAGCTGTAACCACGGCGTTTCTAGCTAGGGTTGTGGAGGGAAAAGGTTCCCTATCCTCTCTAGTTCTGGTGTGCGCAAAATGAACAACTTTAACCGAGAATCAAGCGTAAATTTCCACAGTTCTTACCCGCGGTCCGGTTTTCCTCGTCCGAGGGGAAAACTTGAAATTCCGAAGCTACGTCGCACGGATTGCTCTGGAATTTGGAGAGGAGCAGCGCAGGGAGTTGGCGCACCTTGGGGCGCTCTTGCTCAGTCGTGAAACTGGTTGGTGTGAG
The DNA here is from genome assembly GCA_030760725.1 of Neostapfia colusana. Classification (NCBI taxonomy): domain Eukaryota; kingdom Viridiplantae; phylum Streptophyta; class Magnoliopsida; order Poales; family Poaceae; genus Neostapfia; species Neostapfia colusana. The sequence goes on along the minus strand of JASWHV010000008.1, from coordinate 44,138,247 downwards.
CTGCCCACGGGAGCACCTTTGCTCGGTTCTCACCGGCGGCCACGAAAACGTGGTTTTTCTCGGTGGGTAGTGGTTCACTCGACCGGAAGTGATGCGGATAGTGCGTGGGAGGTCTGAGGATATAGGTTTGCTGCGCTGCCGACGTTGGTACGTGAGAGACGATCGCTCCTGGGTGAGTCGATCACAGCGGCGGCTCCTCGGCGCTTTGTCGTGCGAGAGGGCGGTGACTGGGGGTCGGCCCGTGGTCGTGGCGAGCTGGGGCACGGCTGGGAGTTACTGCGCCCGCACAAGGAGCTCGCCAGCGCGCGAGGGAAGAGCAGGAGGTGGCGTCCGGCGTTTTCACGGCGTGTCGCGTGGAGCCTCGGCTCTGTTCCGAGTGCAACACTTAGCCCCTAAGGCTGTTGACTATTGTGCCATTTAAACCCTCCCAATGACATGTGGGACCCACTTGTCAGTGCTCCCCCACCCCTCAAAAGATCTCCAAAGCTTAGCCAGAGATGAATCCAAATAATTGGAGTTTGAAGCTGACCTACATTTGTATGGTTGAGCTCATTTCCCCCAAATTCAAATAAATATTTGAATTCTTGGCATATTTGGATCCTTTTTGGAAAAATGGGTAGCAAATCTTTTTGAAAATTTCTGAAACTTTGCCTCCCCACTAATTTGGACCTGAGAAATCCAATTATGCACTTTGATCCTTGGTTTAGCTGCTGAAATCCTGAGTTTGAATGCAACAGTTTGGAAACACACTCTCATGTGTGATCACATGTGTATAATTTTCCCATGTTGTGAGAGTGTAAGTTTCCCCTCTAACCACTTCTTTGATAGAGGTTACTTGCTCCTCCCATTCCTTACCAGCCATCCACAACAAGAGCTGAGGTGTGGTGAATTGAAGAAAAATTTTTGCAAGTCCCATTTCTTGGGCTTTTACATCCCTCCCCCCTTAAAAGAATCTCGTCCCGAGATTATAAAAGAAGAGATATCAATGTAATAGGGACTTACCCGTGTTGAGAAGCCATAAACTCCGGGTAATTTGAGCGAAGGAACTCCTCGCTCTCCCACGTCGCTTCCTCGGCGGTGTGGTTACTCCAGAGTATTTTGTAGAACCACAACGTTTTGCTACGCGTGGTCCTGGCTTTCTCATCAAGAATTCCCACCGGATATTCCTCATATGTTAAATCCGGCTTCAGCTCGCCGATGTCTTCGGTAGGAACAGCAGTTGTATGCTTCAAGCATTTTCGCAGTTGCGAAACATGGAAAATATCATGGACACCAGCCAGAGATGCCGGTAGCTCCAATCGATACGCTGCTGGTCCACACTTCTCGGTGATAGCGTAGGGTCCAATGAAACGGGGAGCGAGCTTCCCCTTCACACCGAATCGGTGCACGCCCTTCATTGGAGACACGCGGAGGTACACGTGTTCCCCAACGTCAAAGTGCAACGGCCTACGCCTCTTATCAGCGTAGCTCTTCTGTCGGGATTGAGCGGCCTTCAGATTGGCTTGAATTGTCCGAACGCGCTCCTCGGCGTCGTTCACCACATCAACCCCGAATGTGACCCTTTCACCGGACTCGCACCAATTTAATGGGGTGCGGCATTTACGACCGTAGAGAGCTTCATAGGGTGCCATTTTGATACTCGCCTGATAACCGTTGTTGTACGAGAATTCCGCCAATGGTAGGTGATCATCCCAATTCCTACCATGGTGGATGGCACATGCTCTCAACATGTCTTCCAGGACTTGATTCACCCTTTCTGTCTGGCCATCTGTCTGAGGGTGATAGGCGGAGCTCCTGATCAGCTTAGTACCCAATGCAGCGTGTAGCTGCTCCCAAAAGCGAGATACAAATAATGCACCTCGATCTGAGACAATGGTCTTGGGTACCCCGTATAGGCATAGAATCTTTGCTATGTATAGCTCTGCATATTTGCCGGCATTGTAACGTGTATTCACCGGAATGAAGTGAGCCGTCTTGGTTAACCGATCAACGATTACCCATATGGAATCATGCTTGTTGGCTGTTAGGGGTAATCCCACAATGAAATCCATGCTCACATCTTCCCATTTCCATGCCGGGATCTTCAGGGGTTGCAGCAGCCCTGATTTCTTCATATGATCAGCCTTCACTCGTCTACACGTATCACACTCGGATACGTACTTAGCTACCTCCCGCTTCATCCGCGTCCACCAAAATTTCTTTTTCAAATCTTGGTACATTTTGTTGCTGCCCGGATGAATGGAGTATTTGGACAAGTGAGCTTCATCGAGGATCTTTTTCCTCAACTCCATATCTCGGGGTACGACTATGCGGTCATTGAACCACAGCGTCCCCTCATCATCCTTCCGGAAACATTTAATTTCTCCAATGTCTATCCGTCTCCGGAGATGTGCCATGCCTTTATCCGTTTTCTGAGCTGCAATGATGTCCTCCCTAATAGTAGGGATGAGGGCAAGGTTGTACAGCGATCCATAAGGAACCAAGTATAAACTTGGCTCTTCCTCCTCCACCGGTGTAATGGTGAGGTGATGAACATGTGATTTCCGACTCAGCGCGTCGGCAACCACATTCGCCTTGCCGGGGTGGTAATGGATCTCAATCTCATAATCTTTGATCAGTTCTAACCACCTCCTCTGCCTCATGTTCAGCTCCTTCTGGGTGAAAATGTATTTCAAGCTCTTGTGGTCGGTGTAGAGATGCACCAAGTTCCCCAGGAGATAGTGCCTCCACATTTTCAGCGCCAACACCACGGCAGCAAGTTCAAGATCGTGAGTCGGGTAGTGCTGCTCATGGTTCCGAAGTTGGCGTGAGCCATAAGCGACCACACGTCCTTCCTGCATCAACACGCAGCCGAGCCCAATACCGGACGCGTCACAATACACGTCGAAGGGCTTTGTTGTATCCGGCTGAGCTAATACCGGGGCTGTTGTGAGATGCTTCACCAGTGTTCGGAACGCTCCTTCACACGCCGTGTTCCAAACATATTTTGTCCCTTTCTTCAGCAACTCTGTCATCGGCTTAGCAAGCTTGGAGAAGCTTGGAATCAATCTCCGGTAGTATCCCGCTAACCCGAGGAAGCTTCTGACTTCATGAACTGAAGTGGGAGCTTTCCATTTCAACACTTGCTCGATTTTACTTGGGTCAACCGCAATGCCTTCAGCTGAGATGATATGTCCCAAGAACGGCACTTGGCTGATCCAAAATTCGCATTTACTGAACTTGGCATAGAGTTTGTGGTCTCGCAATCGTTGAAGAACGATCCGCAAGTGTTCGGCATGTTCAGCTTCGGTCTTGGAGTAAACCAAGATGTCAATACGGGGCAGTGGGTACTTATTCTTGATGGTGACGGCGTTGAGCGGCCGGTAATCCACACACAGCCTCAGGGTCTCATCCTTCTTCTTCACGAATAGCGCCGAGCATCCCCAAGGCGATGAACTCGGCCTAATGAAACCCTTGCTCAACAGATCATTGAGCTGTTCTTTCAGTTCAGCCAGCTCATTCGGAGCCATCTTGTATGGTCTCCGTGATATGGGCGTAGTCCCGGGTGCAAGTTCAATCTTGAACTCGACATCCCGCTCAGGTGGCATGCCCTGAAGATCGTCCGGAAACACGTCGGGGTACTCCCGGACTACGGGGATGTCCTCTAACTTGAGAACTTCAGCATTATTAATTGCTAAAACTTCCCGGATTGGCGTGTCTAATATCATGGAATGCAGACGGTGGAATGGAGAATTTAAGTGGACCGTCCGGGTCCGAGTCTCTAGGACAGCGCCATGGTATTGCAGCCATGACATCCCTAAGATTGCATCAATCTTTTGTCCCATAAGGATTATCAAGGTGGTGGGATATAGTTTCCCACCTAAGCACAGAGGTGCCTTTGGAACCATCATATTAGCTGAAATCTTCCCTCCCGGTGAGCATATCATATAAGTGCAGTCGGTTGGGAAGACTTGCAATTGATGTTTAGCCACATAGGATGCACTTATAAAGCTGTGGGTTGCACCCGAATCAAATAATATGACGATGGCTTGATGGTTGAGAGTAAACGTACCCGCCAGCACGTTGTCTCCCTCTGGGGTGTCCTCATTGTCGAGGTTGCGGACGCCTCCAGTCCGCTGACCAACCTTCTTCGCCGGAGGTCGGCCTCGAGCACCGCCCTGGAGCTGGGCTTGCCCGCTGCTCTGCTGCCCCTGGGGACAGTCCTTGGCAAAGTGGCCCGCCTGGCCACACGTGAAGCAGGTGAAACGGGGCGGTCCCCCGCTGATCGGTGGACGGAAACCTGGGGCGCGTTGTGGCGGTGGAAACGCCCGGGGTACCGTCTGCTGCTGCTGCTGTCTTGGTGGTGGCATCGGCGGACGGAACGGGGGTGCTTGGAACGAACGTCCCCCGGACTGCTGAGGTCGCGCCGGTGGACGCCACTGCTGCCCAGATGGTGTCCGATACACCATACGGTATTTCTGGGGAGCGCCACTCCCACCGCTGCTAGGTGGAGCGCTACGCTTCCTCTGCTCAGCTGCTAACTCCCGCTGAGCGTCCTCTTGCATGATGGCGGCATTGACTAGATCGTTGAATGTGCCGCGGTTCCATTGTACGAGGTCTGTCTTCATTTCGGGATGTAACCCCCGATAGAAGTGCTCCCTCTTCTTCTCCTCCGTGGAGATGTAGTCTGACGCATACTGCGCCAGATGGTTGAAGGCACGGGAGTAGTCGTGGGCACTCCTCCCGCCCTGCTTCAGTTCCAAAAATTCTTGGAACTTCCTCTTCATTATTCCGGGAGGAATGTGATAGGCGCGGAACGCCTCCCGGAACTCTTGCCATTCCACGGCATGGCCAGCCGGACGTGAGGCGACATAATTCGCCCACCACGCACCAGCGGCACCGTGGAGCTGCTGTGCTGCGAACAGCGTCTTCTGCCGCTCCGTACACTGGAGCAGCCCGAACTTGGACTCGATAGTCCGCAACCAGTTGTCCGCCTCCAGTGGTTCTTCAGCTTCGGTGAACACTGGAGGGTGCGTACTCATGAAATCCGAGTACGACACTTCGCGGGGCTCGCGAGGCCCTCGCTCTTGACGTCCTCCCGCCTGGGACGTATTCTGCACGATCGTGCGGAGCAGGTCGGTCTGCTCCTCACGACCTCCCACCAATGCCGCTATCACATCCGCTAGAGTAAGCGGAGGCGGCGGTGGTGGCTGCTGCTGCGGGGTGCTGTCGTAGGCCGGTGGCTGGGAGTCATCGCCTCCACCTTGGCTAGAGCCACCAACCTCGTGCGTGGTCCTAGTACGAACCATCTGCAACCATACGACATTAACCATCAGTCCCGCAACATTTTGCATGCAGTCCAATAGAACTGGGCGGAAAAACATTATGACAACAAAACATGCGACATATCTCGTAAGCAGATAATGTAATAACTTTGCACAAGCTATACCATTACCAGACCAAACACAAGTTAGTTTAATCCAACTTGATGAACCCCTTCTTTGGAAGCTCACCATAACTGGGTTTGGTCTCTACGAGACATTATTATCGCCCTTAGGGTACAACACCCTCTCCATTGAGTTCAACTGTCATTCTTCTGTCAGAATGACCAGTTTCTACCTATTCCAAGTTTTGATCCGGTTATGGGCATTTTCATGACTCAAGTTGAATACCAAAGTTAAAGTTAACTTTAGTATCTTTCCAACGAGCACTCATTTGCCCCCAGATCAGCTTTGATTAAAAAGTTATGCTAATTCAAAGTTTTAGCAGAATTTCTGGAAGAATTTTAACAGCACCTCCCTTGGAAGTGGCTGTTTTCAACCCTGATTTCCACTAAATTCTGTGCTGCAATTTCAGGAACTTTGAATTGCAAAGGTGTCACACATCTTACACTCTTTCTAAGGATGTATTATATGACAATTTTAGATTTTTCTACTGGGAGTTGTATTTGAAAAACAGATCAGTTCAGAGGATGTTTTACTCTGCCCTGGTTCTGGACAGTTTACATTCCTCTGGGATTTCAGCCGTCTTAAGGCGAGTTTCAGCTCTGGAAGTCTACAACAAAGTTGTAGAGTACTTGAATACCTTCCCAGAACTATATAGCACACCTCCCTGGGCTAAAAGACCTGTGAGTTATGCCCTGTTGAAGATCAGCACACTTGCTGTCCCAAAACCGAGCACTCTGTTTTTCAGTCTTTTTGGAACTACACTCATCCCTATCTCATTCTTATACCCAACCAGGGTCCTAACTGTTGAACCTATAGATTTTTAATTCTTCGTTATCATTATACTCATGCATATGCCTACAATATCTCGGTACTACGTTCCTCACAAAAGAAAATCCTAACCGGATCATACCGGCATATACGTCTCAAGTGTGGCACTAAACGGTCTCTCGCACACGTTTTCTACACGGATACATACGTGGTTAGTACCTGCAGAAGACCACACAATGATGGTGCACTCAAAGTTTGTTCATTTCAGGCAGTTCCATATTTAAAAGTAAATGCAAACGCCCGTATCATTGTCATATGGCCGTCCTTGAGTTAGGTCACGTCTCAAGGCACGTGATCGTGTTTCAACACCACACGACGGGGAAACCGAGTATGTCATGAACGGGTCGTCACGGTTGGGAATGTTATCAACCCAACAGATACCACCTACTGCCCTGCAGGGCACGCCGATGGCAAGCGCTGCGTATGTCCTCCTGGGCTATTTCCAGACGAACACACTCTCGCGTTACTGACCACGCGATGGGGTCTCCACTTACTTGCCTAATGCACGCTAGGGTTCAGCGTTTCATATGAACTCAGGGACATGAAGAGTCCAAGAGATTCATATTGACATCTCACACCAAGCTGTGAGATCAATCCCTGAACCACGTTCCTCGTCAGGGAGAGCTAACCGAAATTGAACCGCTTTCGGTGGCGTTCCTTACCATACTTACCAGAGCGTAGGTGCGTCGTTACATAATTGAAATTCAGAATTATAACATATAAGTTAGTCTTTGCCACTTTAAGTAACTATGCTAATATAGTCCTTACTTGGGCAACTACCGAATCCTCACCGTATACCTAAGTTTTTCCCATAATGCCGTCCTTTAGTACTGTGCTATCCCCACTGCAGCTCTGATACCAGGCTGTGGCGGACCGGAATCCGCTCATCCAGGATCGCAGAGGGTGGTGCCGCGCGGTGCGACACCCGACAGCACACGTCATAAGAACACAATATATTACATGGGAAAAACAGCTGAAGCTGTACAAACAAGTACAAACTTCAGTTACAATTATTGTTCTATTACACAGCGGAAGACTACACTATACAACTCACGCCCGCCTATTTAGCAAAAGTCGGTTGCCCAGCCCTAGGGCAACCCACACTAGCTGCACGTCTCAGCTCAGCGCGGCGTGTACGGCTCCCACTCAGCCGTGGTCCCCGACGGAGGGTAACCCTCGCCGGTGGACTCGTACTCCGAGTCCGTGGGTGGCTCCTCACCTGAAAAACACTTAAGCAGCAACCATGAGCACAAAGGCTCAGCAAGGCTTAACCGACTCACCTAAGCATGAAACTCTACATGAGGTGTACAATGGACATAGGATAGTAACATTTCAGAAAAACGACACGCCTACAAGTTCATCCTTAGTTCAGCTTTTAGCAACAAGTTAACAGTTCATGAAATCTGAAATTTAGTAAGCAGTATTTGGTGGCACACATGTAGCAATACAATTATATCAATCAGCATCATTGAATCAACATATTTCATCCATTAGTCTACGTTACGACGCAGTGAACAAGCGGTACTCGTCACCGCGAGGGACGGCGAATCGACTCGATATACACCTGCAGGGAAAACCCAAAGAGCACGTCACGTACGCCCACCCGTGGAGCTGCACAGCACGCTCACTCGATGTCGTACGGGACAACCTTTCACCCAACAGCCCAAACGTCGAACCGGTCGCACCGAAACGAGCAGGAGGTTCCCCACACGGAGCATCTCTCTATGCCCGTTGGCAGATTTCCACCTTGCTGCCCTCAACCTACACCTATAAATCGGTGTGCTATGCCTCGACGCCCGGAGGTTTAGGCTACATCGGTTTATCGGGGCCCATATATCCGATATGCCTTCGGTACGTTCAATACTTGTTCAGCAGGGCCGCACACGGATCGGTCCTCAATCGACACGGGCAGGGCTGCACACACAAGACTCTCTCTTGCTGCGCCCTAGCCCCTGCCTAGTCTCATTTTCATTACTAAGTGATCTCACATCACTCAACCGAACCCGTGTGTCCCAATGCCTATCTCGCGAGTAGATTCCAACTACTCGACTTGTACCGAAGTCCTATGAATCATTAAGCATAGCCTGTCTACTCGAGGTCTTAGACACTACCCTCACTCTTTTAGGAACCTTTGGTTATGCAAGTGGGGTTCCATTCATCCTACACCTAATGCACAATCATACTTCACACGACTCATGTAAACAAAGGAAAACTTATAAAAAGGTTAATGCAAACCGGGGCTTGCCTTGTTGCTGCTGGTCAGGAGTTAAGTCTTCGTCCGGAAGAAGGAAGTCCAGCACTTCCGGAGTCTCTTCTTCAACGGCTACACGTTAATGAAATACTATATGTTAATTTATATGCAAATGTGAGTTTAGAATAAGACTTTTACTTTTGGTTCTAATAACCAGCCTCTAGCACCTGGAACTTTGTTTAAGAATTTAAAGATGAACTGGTGTTGGTGGTTTGGCTTGGACTTAACCACATGGTTAAATGCTAAGTGGTTTCCCCCCCCCCCCCCCCCTTTTCCACATTAATCCCTTAAGTGGGTAAACAGGACAGGGGTGATCTAGAGCTCCAATGGAGCTGAGAATTTTTGTGTGAGTTCCTTGTCACAAGAAAACTCTCTGGACCAAACATTAGCACTTTTCATGGAGTGGTTTGCTCTGAATAATTCTCTTGGCAAATCAGCAAGGAAGAATTAATTCTGAGGTAATACCCCTGTTCATGCTCAACTTAATGTACTACAATTTCTATTATAGCTCATAGAATTTGCATGAATTTTCCTAGCATTTTCGGAGTCAAGGTTTGCCCAGAATTGAATTTCCAAGTTTTGGAAATTCTCTGAAAATGTTTCTGCATTCAAATGAACACAGCACCATCCAATTTGAATTGCTCTGACCAAATCAACTCCAAATGGTCTGAAACTTTTACAGGGGTTTACTAATGTCCTAAAGAACATTCTGGCAAAATTTGGGGATTTTTGGATGAACCAAACTCCCTCAAAAATTCTTTTGCTCAAAAGCTTTTAAGAATTTTCCAGAATTAATTAATGGGTTTCATACAAATTGGGTTGTATATCTGGACAGAGCTAGGCACGATGAATCCAACCCAATTTGAATCACTAAATTTGGAGCTTCCTAGCAAAAGTTATGCAGTTCCAAAGTTTGAACCAATTCTGGAATTCAAATTAATTCGGGAAAAGTTCAAACTCTGCCTGTGGGTCCACCCTACACGTGTCACCCGCCGGACTCGCGCCACACGGGGGCTACAGACCTTTTTCCCGCGCCATCACACGGGATCCCACGCCACCGTTGATCCGGGGTTTAAATCTTCAGCTGCTGACACGTGGGCCCGGTGGGTCTTCTTCCTCCTCTCGCTCCCGCGCCTCCCCCTCGCCGGCGCTGTACTGGAGCTCGCCGGACCCAGCTTCCCGGCCACCTCTCGGCCGGAGACTCGCCGCCTGGGGGTTTTCAGGGTCGGGGAACAAGTCTATGGGGTTGGCTCGGGCTGCCGGTGGCCGGAAGTAGGCTGGCGACGAGCCGCGGCCTTCGGTGATGATCGGTACCGTCGCCCGAGCACATTAGCCCGCCAAAAGCTCGGCGGATCCGCTCTAAAGCATCAGTGGAGGTCAGGAAATCTCGGCGTGGCCTTAACCTGGCTCGGAAACGACGGCAAACCGGTTGTCACCGTGCGCCCGCGTGTTCCCGCCATGGCCGCCGACCGAAAAGCTCGAAATTAGCTGTAACCACGGCGTTTCTAGCTAGGGTTGTGGAGGGAAAAGGTTCCCTATCCTCTCTAGTTCTGGTGTGCGCAAAATGAACAACTTTAACCGAGAATCAAGCGTAAATTTCCACAGTTCTTACCCGCGGTCCGGTTTTCCTCGTCCGAGGGGAAAACTTGAAATTCCGAAGCTACGTCGCACGGATTGCTCTGGAATTTGGAGAGGAGCAGCGCAGGGAGTTGGCGCACCTTGGGGCGCTCTTGCTCAGTCGTGAAACTGGTTGGTGTGAGCTGCCCACGGGAGCACCTTTGCTCGGTTCTCACCGGCGGCCACGAAAACGTGGTTTTTCTCGGTGGGTAGTGGTTCACTCGACCGGAAGTGATGCGGGTAGTGCGTGGGAGGTCTGAGGATATAGGTTTGCTGCGCTGCCGACGTTGGTACGTGAGAGACGATCGCTCCTGGGTGAGTCGATCACAGCGGCGGCTCCTCGGCGCTTTGTCGTGCGAGAGGGCGGTGACTGGGGGTCGGCCCGTGGTCGTGGCGAGCTGGGGCACGGCTGGGAGTTACTGCGCCCACACAAGGAGCTCGCCAGCGCGCGAGGGAAGAGCAGGAGGTGGCGTCCGGCGTTTTCACGGCGTGTCGCGTGGAGCCTCGGCTCTGTTCCGAGTGCAACACTTAGCCCCTAAGGCTGTTGACTATTGTGCCATTTAAACCCTACCAATGACATGTGGGACCCACTTGTCAGTGCTCCCCCACCACTCAAAAGATCTCCAAAGCTTAGCCAGAGATGAATCCAAATAATTGGAGTTTGAAACTGACCTACATTTGTATGGTTGAGCTCATTTCCCCCAAATTCAAATAAATATTTGAATTCTTGGCATATTTGGATCCTTTTTGGAAAAATGGGTAGCAAATCTTTTTGAAAATTTCTGAAACTTTGCCTCCCCACTAATTTGGACCTGAGAAATCCAATTATGCACTTTGATCCTTGGTTTAGCTGCTGAAATCCTGAGTTTGAATGCAACAGTTTGGAAACACACTCTCATGTGTGATCACATGTGTATAATTTTCCCATGTTGTGAGAGTGTAAGTTTCCCCTCTAACCACTTCTTTGATAGAGGTTACTTGCTCCTCCCATTCCTTACCAGCCATCCACAACAAGAGCTGAGGTGTGGTGAATTGAAGAAAAAATTTTGCAAGTCCCATTTCTTGGGCTTTTACACTCAGTGGGCCCGTAGACTCTAGTAGCCCCATTGTAAAGATTATTTTGTGATCTCTTGGCCATATACCGATGGTTGTGTAGTGGCAGAATGGAGGTTTTGTCTAGTCGCCAACGGGTGACAAAATCACGAACTTGTGGGTAAAGTGGTGCCACCTCTGCAGAGTGTAAAACTATCATGATAGCCGTGCTTCCGGTTACAAGAACATGGCCAACATCCATGATAAGAGGCAAAACTTGTGATGGTTATTTGGTATGGTTACGGTATTGTCATTGGGAGGGGTTTTGGGACTAGTTTTGGTCATGAATATGAGCTTGGATTTGGATATATTAATATGTGTTGATCATGAGTATTTATGAATATGAGATGAACTTGATAAAGAACAATGGCTGGTTGAGACTTGATTAATGACGAATTATGATGGAGAGATAATTATTTACTTGGTTATGTTGGTATTTAACTCACCTAGAGATAGTTACTGTTTTTATCATGATCGTGAAATAAAACTTGCTTGCTGCAATGAAACTGTTTATTCCCTATCTTGTTGTAAGCTACATGTCATAGTTTTCTCGCACTTGCTGAGTACGACATGTACTCACCCTTGCATTCCCACATATACTTCAGCTACAGGAGAAGATGACTTCAAAAAGCAGGTGGAGTACTAGGCATGTGCACTATCAACATGTGTGACACCCGGTTCCGAAAATTGAACCAAGTGAATGCATATGTGTGCCCAGGATGTTCATCATACATACACAGCTTTATCACAAACTGAATTCAGAATATAACCACGTACAAATAATGTTTAAGTACTTTATTACATTGACTCATTGTCTCACTCATGAATATCTAACTTATTCTTGCAGCAGAAGACTCTAAACGACAGCGGAAAATCACTACAGGCGATGGGGCTCCACTCCGACTCCACAGACATGTTGACGGTAGTGCGCACACCTAGTACTCCAACTGTTCCTCAAAGTATTATTGTCCTGTAGCTGATGTATATGTAGGAATGCAAGGGTGAGTACATGTCGTACTCAGCAAGTGCGGAAAAAGTATGACAAGTAGCTTACAACAAGGTAGGCAATAAAAAGGCTCATAGCAGCAAGCAAATTTTATTTCACAAATTTTGTAAAAACAGAAACTATATCTAGGTGAATTTAATCCCAACATAACCAAGTAATTCAGCAACATTCCTTCATCATAATTCACCACTTATCATTCTTCAACCAGCCAATAACTTTCTCAAGTTCATTTCATACTCATAATTATTCATATCCGTCTCATTTTCATAGAACCGAACCCAAACTCATTGTCATGTCCCAAAACAGTCTCAATGACCATACCATAACCATACCCGAATAACCATCCCAAGTTTTGCCTCTAATCATGGAAGTTGGCCAGGTGCTTGTAACCAGAAGCACGGCTATCATGATAGTTTTACACTCTGCGGAGGTGGCATCACTTTACCCACAAGTTTGTGATTTCATCACCCGTCGGCGACTAGAAAGAACCTCTATTATACCAGTACACAACCTTCGGTGTATGGCCAAGAGATTACAAAATAGCCTTTACAAAGGGGCTACTAGGATGTACAGACCCATTGAGGTTTCACCGGCAGGCTTGAATCTCCATTCTCCCACGCACGGGCCCCCTATTGTGCCATGCAGATCCCAGGGCAGTCGTCATCAACTCTCATTCCCCGCGCCATCCAAAGGTCCATAACAACCTAGCAACACACCTAATTAGTCAGCAAAGCCGCACTCATATTTGGCCTTGTGGTGGCACTGTTTTCCTCATGTGCTCGCATGAACCGTTCTTAGATCTACGGCAGGCAAACCACCATCTCATTCAGCAACATCCACGAACCAAGCTCACCTAGATCTCACCGATACCATGCTCATTACATCATCAAGTTCTCATCGTCTTTAATCTCATGAGTGCAGTAGCTAACAAGTTTTATTTCAGCTTCCCGTATACCATAAATTAAGCGAATAAGGAAAAACGACCATACCTGAATCTTCAACTTCCCCGGTGACAAGGATGGTTAATAAAACTAGGAAACTCCTATAAAAGGATGTCCCATCAAGTTGACACAAGCATACAAGTTTTCGCAAGCAAAATAGTTTCGAAAACATAGGATCAATATGGTAAAGGGGCAATTGCCTTGCTCCCGCGGATCAATATAGTCTTTGTGCTGTAGCTCCTCGTAGACGGCCTTTTGAGCGTGCCCTTCTACTCATGACCACGCACATACAAAATTTACAGCAATAAATTATCATGCACAAACATTACTCAAGATGCAATGAGGTGGATGGATGCAATTCCTATGGTGCAGTTTATAAAAATCAGTTTGTATGTGTTCTTGCATGTTTTAGTAGGCTTCCATGGGGTTTTATGATGAACAAGGCTGATGGGATCAAGTGTTGACGTGTTTATGATCTTGACATACTTTGTAGATCAATTCCACCGTCAAAAATCGACCAAAACATGGTCTGTCCACACGCAGAATTTTCTGCTCGCAAGGGGTGAAGAAAACAGGTGCGTAGAAGAAGCGGCGATGTTGTAAGAGGGGTAACGGAAACCTACCTCACTTGTTCCTCTTCTCTTCCTGGCGGCAGAACCTTCTTCCGCGCAATGGCAGCAGTGGGATATTTTCTATGGAGAATTACGAGGCGGCAGCTAAGGCAGACTGTCGGGGGCTTCTTTTCCACCGACGGCCAGACGTGACGGAGATCGACGGGGGCCAAACTCCAGCTAGTGGGGGGGGGCGGCGACTTGGCTGGCAGCAAGGGAGGGCGGCGTCCAAAATAGACGGGTGGGGGTGGCGGCTAGGGGGGTTTATTTATAAGGGGGGGAAGAGCTAGGGTGGCTTGGATTTTAGCAACTCAATTATCCAATGGCTGAGATTTAATTTTAAAAGAGGTGGGAGCTAGGGGCTGGGATTTTATTATTTATTTTCCACAAATGGCTGTGGTTAATTGAGAAATAAAAGGCCACAAGAATCCACAAAGAGGGGGCGGCTAGGGTTCCCCGCCTTAATGGGCTACGGCCAAGGGGTGGGGCCCATTAGGGTCCGCCCCCCCTAATTGGTGTGTCCAAAATTGTGGGGGGGGGGGGGGAATCCCCCCCCCCCCAAATGTGGGGAGAAAATCCCTAGGGTAATTTTGGGAAAATCAGGAAAATTTGGAAAAATTGGGAAAATTAGGGGAGGTGGAATTTGGGGGAAAATTGGGGAATTTTGGGAAAAAATTGGGGAGGCCCAATTTGGCTATTGTATTTATTGTTTCTTTTTTTTATTTATTTTCATTTTCTTTTTATTTCCATTATTTTCTATTTTTATTCCCTTTTACTATTTTATTTGCTTCTATTTTGCTCTCTTTATTTCTTCTTCTTTTTATATGCTTCTCTATATGAAAAATGTAAGCAATGCATGGTAGAATTTTTGAGGGTGTTACAAACCTACCCCCTTAAAATGAATCTCACCCTCGAGATTCGATAGAGAGGAGAAGAGATGAGGGAATTTTTCCTTGAGATCTTCCTCACGTTCCCATGTAGTATCGGCTTCCGTGTGATGGCTCCATTGTACCTTGCACCAACTGATTACTTTGTTCCTCGTGACTCTTTCCTTTATGTCCAAGATTTTGATGGGGTGTTCTGCGTAGGTCAGGTCCTCCTGATGTTCTAGCTCATCCATCGGTACTTGTTCTTCCGTCACTCATAGGCACTTCTTGAGCTGGGATACATGGAATACGTCGTGCACGTCGGAGAGGTGCCTTGGCAGCTCTAGTTGATAGGCTACCTCTCCTCGCTTACCCAAAATCTTGAATGGCCTGATGTAGCGAGGTGCTAGCTTGCCTTTGACGTTGAACCGTCATTGGCCTAGGATAGGCAACACCTTGAGATACACGAAGTCTCCAGCTTCAAATGTCAAACTTCTCCGCCTATTGTCTGCATAGCCTTTTTGTCGTGACTGAGCGGCCTTCAAGTTTTCATGTATTGTTTGGACATGCTTTTCGGTGTCTTGCAGCACTTCGGGTCCAAATACTTGGCTTTCTCCGGTCTCATTCCAGAACAGCGGTGTTCTACACCGTCTACCATATAGTGCCTCAAAAGGTGGCATCTTAAAGCTGGCTTGGTAACTGTTGTTGTATGAGAATTAAGCATACAGCAAGATCTTGTCCCAACTACACCCATGTTTCAAGGCGCAAGCTCTCAACATGTCTTCCAAAATCTGATTTGCCCTCTCAGTTTGCTCGTCGGTTTGCGGGTGATATGCAGAGCTGAAATTCAACCGTGTACCCATGGCTTCATGCAGCTTCTTCCATAACCTAGAGGTAAATTGAGAACCTCGATCTGAAACTATCCTCTTCGGAACTCTGTGAGGACACACGATGTGCTCCATGTACAGCTCAGCTAATTGCGCCACGGTGTATCTAGTTCTAACAGGGATAAAGTGGGATGTTTTCATCAATCGGTCCATGATAACACAAATAGAGTCGTAGCCGGACTGAGTTCGTGGCAATCCGACAAAGAAATCCATGCTGATGTCTTCCTACTTCCACTCGGGTACTTTCAGGGACTGCAATAATTCAGCGGGTCTTTGATGTTCGTCCTTCACTCGTTGGCACGTGTCACATAAGGCAACATATCCAGCGATATCCCTTTTCATACCATCCCACCAATAGCAAGTTTTCAGGTCCTTGTACATCTTTGTACAGCCAGGGTGTATGGAATAAGGCGAGTCATGTGCCTCCTTTAGTATCGTGTCGCGGATGTGCTTCACGTTACGCACACAAATGCTTTTCCCTAACCAAAGTATGCCATTCTCGTCTTCCTTGAAATCCTTTTCTATCCCTTGTCGGATTCTTTCCTTGATTTCCTCATCCGTTGCTTGACCTTCTCGTATCTCTTGTTCAAGCGTTGAGTTCAGTTCTACCACCTCTATCTCGTTCAAGAACCCGAGATGTAATCGTTGAAACTCCTTACGCAACTCGGGTGGCAGATACCAAAATGTGAGTTGGTGACATGCTCCCTTTCGGCTCAACGCATCAGCTACTACATTGGCCTTTCTTGGGTGATAGTTGATTCCAACATCATAATCCTTGATGAGATCCAACCATCGACGTTGCCTCAGATTTCAGATCCGTTTGCGTGAATATATACTTTAGGCTTTTATGATCCGTATAGATCTCACATCGGTGACCAAGGATATAATGCCTCCAAATCTTCAAGGCATGTACCACGGCTGCAAGAGGTCATGTGTGGGGTAATTCAGCTCATGTTTCTTTAATTGCCTCAATGCATAGGCTACCACTTGTCCTCCTTGCATAAGCATACATCCAAGCCCTTGTCTTGATGCGTCACAGTATATATCGAAACTCTTGCTCACGTCCGGCAATACCAAAATAGGCGCTGTTGTTAATATCTTTCTTAGCTCCTCAAAGCTGTCTTGACACGCTTGTGTCCACTGAAACGCTTTCCCTTTCATCAGCAATTCAGTCATGGGCTTCGCTATTTTGGAGAAATCCTTGATGAACCGGCGGTAGCATCCAGCCATCCCAAGGAAACTCCGAATATCCCTCACATTCTGCGGTTGGTTCCACTTCAAAACATCCCTCACTTTTCCGGGATCAACCGATACTCCTCCTTCAGCCAAAGTTGACACCTGTTGAACTTAGCATACAATTGATGCTCTCGCAGTTTCTGCAATGTCAATCTCAAATGTTCTTCGTGTTCTTCCTCACTTTTTGATCGTCGATGAAAACCACGACAAACTTGTTCAAGTACTCCATGAAGACCTTATTCATGAGGTACATAAAGTATGCGTGTGCATTCGTCAATGTAAAAGACATAACGGTATACTTATACAAACCATACCGTGTTCGAAATGCAGTTTTGGGTATGTCGGAGGGCTTAATCTTTAGCTGGAAGTATCCCGACCAAAGATCAATCTTGGAGAAATTTCGAGCACCTTTCATTTGATCGAATAAGTCCTCTATGTGAGGCAGCGGGTATTTATTCTTGATCGTCACCTCTTTGAGAGACCTATAGTCCACACACATCCTTTGGGTCCCATCTTTCTTGTCTACGAAGAGCAAGGGGGCTCCCCATGGTGACGAGCTTTGGCGTATAAAACCCTTATCTAGCTGCTCCTGAATTTGCTTCTTGAGCTCCACTAATTCATTAGCAGGCATCCTATATGGCCTCTTAGCTATAGGTGCAGTTCTGGGTACTAAACCAATGGCAAATTCAATGTCCCGGTCAGGTGGTATACCTGGAAGTTCTTCCGGAAACACATCTGAAAATTCTCGAACCACCGGAATGCTTTTCAATGTCGCTTCTTCGATGTGGTTCAGCACTGCCTTCTCCGTTGCAGGTTGGGCTGCCTCGAACTCAATACGAGTACCGTGCTAACTCGTCAACTGCACGATCCTCTGAGCACATTGAATCACTCTGTTGTGCTCGCTTAACCAGTCCATTCCAAGTATTATGTCAATCCCTTGGGAACCAAAGACAATAAGGTTGGCAGGAAAGTCTACCCCCTTATTTTAAGGCTTACTTTCGGACATACTATATTAGTCCTCATCTCTCCACCGGGAGAATTAACCAACATAGATTGTTTCATGTGGGATATGGGCAGGTTATATTTGACAACATACTTGTATGAGATTAATTAATGCGATGCTCTAGAATCAAATAAAACAGTGGCTGGGTTTGAGTTGGCAAGAAACATACCAATCACGACATCCTCAGCTTGTTGTGCTTCCTCAGCGGAGACGTGATTCACATTTCCACGAGCATAGTTCTGCTGTCCACGGCTACCTTGCATAGCTCCTCCATTTGGCCGTGGGTTCTGTTTAGGTGCGTTGCTCGGCTGTCAAAGGCCTTTCTTTGGGGCGCTGATTTTCAAACTGTCCTGCCTCTCCGCATGAAAAATATGCCTTGTTGCCCATAACAGCAGGGATGTTGGGGCGAGGCTGGTTTTGAGCATAGGTGCCCATGTTGGGTCAAGGCGTAGGAGGCATAGGCATATGAGGTGCTTGCATAACAGGACGTTGCTGCGGTGGCTGATTAGAGCGAGGTAGATTTGCAGGGCGGAAAGTAAAAGCGGATGTGCCATAGAGTGGTGCAGCTGGTGGCACGAAAAAGGGACGTACATTGCTCCCTTGTGGCTGTCCTTGATATGGCATCTTCCTCTTGCCTTCGTGTAAAATCTCAAGGATCTTGCTTCCTAGCACTATAGCTTTGTCAACGAGCTTCTGGAAGTTTGCATAATCATTGTTGAGCAGCTAGACTTGAATTTCATTGATCAATCCTCTCATGAGCATGTATTGCTTTCGGTGATCCTAGTTGACATCTTCTGGAGCATACCTTGACAAGTTGTGTGAACTTATTGAGGTACTCATTCACACTCTTCCTTCCTTGATGGAGACCTTCAAACTCTTGCATTTTAAGCATCATGAATCCTTCAGGGACATAGTGAGAGCAGAAACTCTCCTTTAATTCAGCCCAAGTGATTGTCTCCTGATTGACATGAGCATTGCAAAGAGCGTCCCACCAATTAACGGCTGCTCCCATAAGCTGGTGTGATGCAAAGAGAACTTTCACCCGATTATTACACTGCACAATAGCAAGCTTCTTTTCCATGGACTTCAGCCAATCATCAGCCTCCATTGGATCATTGGCTTGTGCAAAAGTAGGTGGCCTAGTCCTCATGCACTCTCCCAATCTTTTGTGAGCCGGCGGAGGTGGCGGTGGGGGTGTAGGAATGGGGTTAGGATTGTTGTTGTTGTTGGCCTGCAGCTGACTCAACGTTCGTATCATAGTTTGCATGAGCTGGTTCTTCATAGCCATCAACCATTCAAGGTCGCTTGAATCAGCCCTAGAGTTGACATTTTCAGGAACTTCCACATTTCCATCCTCCTGTGGTTCGTGTGGGGGGGACCGCCCCGCCACTCCAGGAATCACATTGGGTGGTGCCGTGTTAAGCGATACCAAACAGCACACACAGAAATGAATCCAAGACATACACAAGTGTGTATTCAACAAGAGAATTGTTTTACAAATAGTAATGTACACTCTAATGTACAGCAGCAAAATATAAAATCAATGTTGCAGCGGAATTACAACTGTGATCACTCTCACGAACCTAGCTAAGCAGCAAAGGAGATATCCTGCCCGATGATACCACATTCTAGCAGCAGGAAATGGATTCGGCGGCGAGCAGGGTTTCCTGTGACCATGCAGCCAAGAATGGCGCTGTCATGCTTAACCCTTCACGGTATACGGTGGATTACCTGCAAAACAACAACTCTGCAAGAGTGAGCACAAAGTCTCAGCAAGTCTTATCCGTCTCTCCTAATACATGTAACTCTACATGAAGGTAACTTAAGACATAAACATATAAGTTGCATAAATACTCGCCTACACGTTCATCCTTAATTTTCAGATTTTAGCCATCACAGTAATGACCTTGCGCCGAGCAACATTGGAACTCCACAATCAAACAAGAAACACTTCATTCCAATATTACTTGTCCCAAGGTGTAAAATAACTTTAATTTGCTTTATCTCTACTTCATACATGGTTTTCATGCAATTCAAATTATCATAACAGCATATAAAACTTGCAAACTGTTGTCACACAACTTTGATTACTACGTCACAACACAGTGAGCAAGCGGTACTTATATCCGTGAGGGATGGTGATTCGAACCACACACTGCCCGGCTTACTCGACACATATGCCCGCCTCTGAAGACCCAAATCTGGCGTCCTTCATTATGTCGTATGTGGCAACCTTTCGCAGGACTCCCGACTGTAGAACCTGTCACGCCGTCTCGGGCTCATAGGTCTAACGAGATGATGTGGTATGCCTCTACAATCCAGTTAACCTGGTACATCGGTTTCCTTGGTCCCATATACCAGTAAGCATCCGGTACACAACTCAATACTTGCTCAGCAGGGCCGCACACGATCCTTAACCAACACAAGTAGAGCTACTCAACCAAGACCTCGTCTTGTCGCTGCCTACCCCTCTGCCCAGTCTCATCTTTGGAAACATAAACTTTAGTTTGCTGCTTAAACCATAACCGTGTGATCCCGATCTATAGCTCACGAGTAGATTCCAACTACTTCACTTCTATCGTATGTCATAATCTATTTAGCATGGCAACATTCTACAGCGAGGACACTTCTTCTACCTTGACTCCAGGATTCATTTTGGTAATGCATTTGGAGTATAAATCATTCCAAACCTAATGCACAAATAAACTCTAAACCATAATAGTGAACAAAGTAAAAACTTTATAAAAAAACTTAAATGCAAACCGGAGATAGCCTTTGTTTTACAGGTGACTATTGTCAAGTCTAATATGCAGTTATTTGCTGATGACTTGAAGCTTAATCACTGCTCTTCTTTCTCTTTGATCCACGCTTCGCTTTCTTCCCACTTCTCCATGTTAATTACTACACGTTATGAACATGCACATATATTTAATTGTAAATGCTTTGATTAATATTTGTTACAAAGTGGAGAATAGAATTCTATTTAGAAGCTGGAATGG
The DNA here is from genome assembly GCA_030760725.1 of Neostapfia colusana. Classification (NCBI taxonomy): domain Eukaryota; kingdom Viridiplantae; phylum Streptophyta; class Magnoliopsida; order Poales; family Poaceae; genus Neostapfia; species Neostapfia colusana. The sequence continues at coordinate 44,117,484 of JASWHV010000008.1, read as the reverse complement.
AGTGGATCATAGTTGATAAAGAATGGATTTGGCCAAGTGGGAATAAGTGCTAAATGGTTTTCCTAATTGTTGGATTTCTCCCATGAGAAAGGTATATAGACAATTATTGATCCAGAGCTCAAATTTATCTGAGAATTTTCCTGTGAGTTCCCTGTCACAAGAAAGCATTCTGGTCCAAATTTCAGAATTGTTAAATGAATAGTTCATCCAGAACAATTCCCTAAGCATTTAGGCAAAAAAGAATCAATTCTGAACAAATTTGCACTTCATGCAAATTCAAGTGAACCACAATTTCAAACATAGCTCAGGGAGCATGCTTGAATGTTCCTAGGAATTTTTGATCTAATAATTGTCCAGCACTGATTTTTCAAAGTGGAGATTTTCTCTGAACAAGTTTCTGGACTTTTTGAACACAGAAACTTGTAATCTGAATTTTCATACTCAAATCGATTCTAAATGAGCTGAAAATTTAGCAGTAGTTCCATAATATCATAAGGAATGTTCTGGCGAAATTTGGAGATTTTTGGATGAACCAAACTCCCTCCAAAATTCTTTTACTGAAAAGTTTCAAAGAATTTTCGAGAGCTTATTATTGACTTTCATAGAAATTGAGTTGCACATATGGATAGATCTTTCCACTAAACCAATTTGAATCACCCAATTTGGAGTTTCCTAGCAAAAGTTATGAGGTTGCAAAGTTTGAACTAAATCTGTGAATTCAAATAATCCCAGAAAAGTTTAAAAGTCTGACAACCGGGTCCGGGGTGACGTGGCTCCACCAGAGAGCCGAACACACGGGGCCACAGGGATCCCCTCACACAGCCACAAATGGATCCGGTGCCACAGAATATCAATTCTCCCTGCAACAGAGGCTGACTTGGCCAGCCCCCAGTCATCTTCTTCCCCAAGCTCCCACGCTGGCCCGCGGCCCACCTCGCCGGAGAGCTCGCCGGGAGGGGGTTCCGGTGCCCTAAACTTCCTAAATCTCGCCGCCTCTACGTGATTTCATGCGAGGAACACGTTACCGGCCTTCACTTGGACCGAGGATGGCCGGAACCCTAGGTGCGACGTGCGGCAGCCTCGGTGATACTTTGGCGATGTCGCTAGGGCGCTGTGATGCACCAAAAGCTGCACCGTGTGCTTGTACAGCACCACGACACCGAGGAGAACACGGATTCACACGCTGATCTCGCTGAAAATCGTCGGAAGTAGGACCTCACCATCAGGCTAGGTCAAAATCCGGCGAAATTCAGAGAACTCGAAGAACTTCTGTTGTGGTCGACAGTTTTCTGTGGTGTTTGATCATCTGAACTTGCACAGAGGTATAGGAGGTGTGTTCTACGTTATGTGTGGTTTGGTTTACCGTGCAGCACGAATTTTTGGTTGGAGTAGTTTCGGTGCCTATTGCATGCCGATGGAAAAGCGGTTGAATTCCGGCGAGACACGCCATGGCATGCTGTTGGAGTTGGGAGGAGAGTAGAAGGGTTCCAGGCGAACCTTTGGGCGTTTAAAACTCGACGGGAGATGGACTGTGGCTGTCGGGCAACGAGTTCTTGGGTGCGGCGGCTTCACACGGCACTGAGGAAAAAAGACGAGCTTGGGCCTGGGGTTCCCGTTAAGCTAGCGCCTCGTTCGTGCTTCGGGCACGTCGAGGGAGGTCCGGCGATACTGCTGGGGAGCTCAGCTCGGCGTGCAACTCGCAGCTACGGCTGGGCGTCGGTGGACCGACGGTTTTCCTCCGTGCGGCGTGAGCTCAGCGAGTAGGGCGCATGAGAAGGAAGAACAGACAACAGGGACGGTTTGTGGGGTGAAAAGATCCCGGTTTTGTCTGATAGGAGCAAATAATCGAGCAGGGGTTCACTCGGGAGGTGGCGGCAACACTGCCTCGGTGCCGCGCTTGAGGCAGTCGGCTGTTTTGAGTGAAAACAGATGTCTCGGTTTACTACAGTAGCAAGTTTAAACCCCTCACTGACCACTGGGCCCCACCTCTTTCCTATCCCAAAATATCTCCAAATTTGGCCTGTTGCAAAATTCAGTCATGAGTAACTCAAATCTTAAATCCCTCTGAATAATTTGAAAAATTTACCTCAGATTCAAATTTGAATTCTAAGGAAATTTAAAGTCCTTGACATGAATACTAAAGTAACTCCAAACTTCATCAAATTTTGCACTCCTCTTAATTCGGACCCGAAGAATTTAAATATGGATTCAAACTTTGCATTTGGCTGCTGCAATTAGGATGTTTGTAACCACAGTTTGTATCCTCGATTTGAGATGGCCACTTTGAATTTAAGTGAACATTTGGATTCAAAAGTGGACTTTGAAATATGTTCTTGCACATGACAACTTTCACATGGGGGTCTAAGTCAACCTGGGCTTAAAACATTGCCATTGAATTTTTTAAACTCATTTGGCTGCACACCTATGTGTATCATCATGTCTTAGAAAGTTTCGCAAGTCCCATTTCCTTGAATTTGAAACCCAACTTTATTCATAACTCATGGTTTGCATTTACAATTTTTTTGGGACTTCTACATTCCTGCACCCTTAAAAAGAATCTTGTCCCGAGATTCATAATAAAGAACAATGTGGGGAGGACGACTATTGGACATACGCCTCTAAGAGCTCCGGATGATTGAATTGTAAATACTCCTCGCTTTCCCATGTAGCTTCGTCGGACGTGCGATTCTTCCATAGCACTTTGAAGAACCGCAATGTCCGGTTTCTTGTCTCGCGAGTCTTTTCATCAATTACCTGGGTTGGATGCTCAACATAAGTGAGATCCGTCTTCAAATCTGCTATGCCTACCGTGAGAACTCCCGTTGGAACTTTCAAACACTTCCGCGACTGATATATGTGAAAGACATTATGAACTCTGGCTAAGGCTGCCGGTACCTCCAGACGGTATGCCACGAGTCTACATCTTTCGATGATGGCAAAGGGACCGATAAAACGTGGAGCTAATTTTCGTTTCACTCCGAATTGGTGAATTCCTTTCATAGGAGATATGCGGAGATATACGTGGTCTCCAACTTGAAAGTTCAGACGACGATGTCTCTTTCCGAATAGCTCTTTTGTCTGGACTGAGCGGCTTTAGGATTTACTTGAATAAGCCTTACCCGCTCTTCATCTTCATTTACGAGATCGATCCCCTAAATAACTCTCTCACCAGAATCACACCAGTTTAAGAGTGTGTGGCACTTCCAGCCATATAGAGCTTCATAAGGTGTCATCTTGATGCTCGCTTGATAACCATTGTTATAAGTGAATTCCGCCAACGGTAGATGATCATCCCATTTTTTACCGTGGTGTATGGCACATGATCAAAGCATATCTTCGTGATCTTGGTTCACCATCTCCGTTTGCCCATCGGTTTGAGGATGATATGCAGTGCTTCTAACCGTGGTGTACAACTTCTTGCGGAGGTAATGGATCTCTTCTTGTGCGCTTGCATAGCGGTTTCCCAACTCCATGAGCAACCTTATAGACTTATCAGCAGCTTGTGTTTTGGAAGGAGCTCCTCCATGGGGTCCAATGATCTCCCTTGTACCACTCTTTCGATACGGTGCAGCTCAAAGGTAGTGTTCTCAAGCTGCTCACGGAAAGCGTAGCACAGTCCGGTGAGTGCATCCCATGCAGCATCATCAATAGCTTCTGCCCTTGTAGTTCTCCATGTGGTTGTGAAGTGTCGTGTGACAACCCTACCTTAGATAGGATGGTTACCTCAGCCTTCCTATCTTCATGTTTGAGACGAGGGACTTTCTTGAGATATTCCAGGTATAAGCTGCAGCAATCAAGGAACTCTCTAAGCTCCTTGGATATGTGTCCTCCTTCCATCCCGTCGGACCGGAATTCTCGAACTGAACGGTTGGCCCGTTCATCACCTTCATTCTCGGGCTCAGCAGGGGGTGGATCCTCTTCGGATTCATTTCCTTCCGACATAGGTTCATGAGGCTCCGCTGGGTGTAAGCCCGCGTGAAATTCCTCTTGAGATGTGTACCAATGCTGTTCTTGTGAATCAACTTCCATGTCTTCTTCAATTGGTTCCACCTACACCGGATCCTCTTCCTCATGCATGTATCTACTGACTTCATCTTCCTCATGGGGTTCCATCTTCACCTCCTCCCAATATGGTCCACCGGACATGTCAATTGGGTTAAGTGCACCCCCAAGTGGTGGTGGATGAGTCCTTATGCGTGTTGTGCTCCTAGTCACCGGCATCTATAAATACTACATGAGAAACTTTAGAGAAGAAGAAAATAAATCCAAAACTTCAGAAGCTATGAAGCAAGAAAACAGAAGTGTTGCTGTCCAAAAGAAGAGAAAAAGAGGGACTGAAAATATCACTTTGCGGTGGCTGAATTGACAATTAAAGTGCAGCAGCAAGCAATTTTCAAAAATAACAGTTTAGAGGGGTGTTCCTATGTGTTTTACAGTGTCCATTATACCTAGGCTTGCGCCCTACAGTCAACGTGGCTCTGATGCCAATTTGTGACACCCGGTTCCGAAAATCGAACCAAGTGAATGCATATGTGTGCCCAGGATTTTCATCACACATACTCAGCTTTGTCACAAACTGAATTCAGAACATAACCACGTACAAACAATGTTTAAGTACTTTATTACATTGACTCATTGTCTCACTCATGAATATCAAACTTATTCTTGCAGCGGAAGACTCTAAACGACAGCGGAAAATCACTACAGATGATGGGGCTCTACTCCGACTCCACAGGCATGTTGATGGTAGTGCGCACGTCTAGTACTCCACCTGTTCCTCAAAGTATTCTTCTCCTCTAGCTGAGTTATATGTGTATGACACCCGGTTCCGAGAATGAACCAAGTGAATGCATATGTGTGCCCAGGATGTTCATGACACATACACATGTACTCCACAAACTGAAACACAGAATGTAACCATGTACGAATAGTGTTTAAGTACTTTATTACAATGAATCAATGTCTCACTCATGAATATCCAACTTATTTAGAAGCGGAAGACTCTAAACGACAGCGGAAAATGACTAAAACAGCAGACTCCTACTTTAACTCCACAGGCATGTTGACGGTAGTGCGCACGCCTAGTACTCCACATGTTCCTCGAAGTACTCTTCTCCTGTAGCTAATGTATATGTGGGACTTCAAGGGTCAGTACATGTCGTACTCAGCAAGTGCGGGAAAAGTATGACATGTAGCTTACAACAAGGTAGGCAATAAAAAGGCTCATAGCAGCAAGCAAATTTTATTTCACAAATTTTGTAAAAACAGAAACTATAACTAGGTGAGTTTAATCCCAACATAACCAAGTAATTCAGCAACATTCCTTCATCATAATTCACCACTTATCATTCTTCAACCAGCCAATAACTTTCTCAAGTTCATTTCATACTCATAATTATTCATATCCATCTCATTTTCATAGAACCGAACCCAAACTCATTGTCATGTCCCAAAACAGTCTCAATGACCATACCATAACCATACCCGAATAACCATCCCAAGTTTTGCCTCTAATCATGGAAGTTGGCCAGGTGCTTGTAACCGGAAGCACGGCTATCATGATAGTTTTACACTCTGCGGAGGTGGCATCACTTTACCCACAAGTTTGTGATTTCATCACCCGTCGGCGACTAGAAAGAACCTCTATTATACCAGTACACAACCTTCGGTGTATGGCCAAGAGATCACAAAATAGCCTTTACAAAGGGGCTACTAGGATGTACAGACCCATTGAGGTTTCACCGGCAGGCTTGAATCTTCATTCTCCCACGCACGGGCCCCCTCTTGTGCCATGCAGTTCCCAGGGCAGTCCGTCTCGACTCCCATTCCCCACACCATCCAACGGTCCATAACAAGCTAGCAACACACCTAATTAGTCAGCTCAGCGTGGCGTGTACGGCTCCCACTCAGCCGTGATCCCCGACGGAAGGTAGCCTTCGCCGGTGGACTCATAACCCGTGTCCGTGGGATGCTCCTTACCTGAAAAACACTTATAGCAGCAACCATGAGCACGAGGGCTCAACAAGACTTAACCAACTCACCTAGGAATGAAACTCTACATGCAGTGGTACGAACATGGGATAGTAAATTTCAGAAAATGGACCCGCCTACAAGTTCATCCTTAGTTCATCTTTTAGCCACAAGTTAACAGTTCATAAATCTGAAATTTAGTAATCAATATTTGGTGGCACACAAGTAGCAATACAATTTTAGCATAACAGCAATATTGAATCATCACACTTCATATATTATCCTACGTCACGACTCAGTGACCAAGTGGTAGTCTTCACCACGAGGGACGGCGAATCGACTCGATATACAACTGCAGGGATACCCGAAGAGCACGTCACGTACGCCCACCCGTGGAGCTGCACAGCACGCTCACTCGATGTCGTACGGGACAACCTTTCACCCAACAGCCCAAACGTCGAACCGGTCGCACCGAAATGAGCAGGAGGTTCCCTACACGGAGCATCTCTCTATGCCTGTTAGCAGATTTCCACCTTGCTGCCCTCAGCCTACACCTATAAATCGGTGCGTTATGCCTCGACGCCCGGAGGTTTAGGTTACATCGGTTTACCGGGGCCCATATATCCAATATGCCTTCGGTCCGTTCAAACTTGATCAGCGTGGGCCGCACACGGATCGGTCCTCAATCGTCACGGACAGGGCTGCGCACACAAGACTTCCTCTTGCTGCGCCCTAGCCCCTGCCTAGTCTCATTTTCATCACTAAAGTGATCTCACATCACTCGAACCAATCCCGTGTGTCCCAAGCCTAACTCGCGAGTAGATTCCAACTACTCGACTTGTACCAAAGTTCTATGAATCATTAAGCATAGCCTGTCTACTCGAGGACTTATACCCTACCCTCACTCTTGTGGGAAGATTCTGGTTATGCAATTGGGGTTTCATCCATCCTACAACTAATGCACATCCATACAACATACTAAGTATTCATAAAGCAAAACTTTGTAAATGGTTAATGCAAACCGGGGCTTGCCTTGTTGCTGCTGGTCTAATAGTATATAGTCCAGTTAGAGTCTTGTCTCCTTTGAGGCTTGAACAACTGATCCACTTCAATGGAATTACTCCGTCGAACTCCTCCCTTGATTGCCTCCGTCGTAAGTCCTATTGATATGTATATGCACATGTTCTTTTAATGCAATTTAAAGAAGTAAAGATTCGACTCGTTAATAACAGGGAACTGTGTGGGAGTACTAAGAATGAAGTTCTTGTCCAGGTTGTGCAAATGAATTAGAGGAAAACCACCTGTCCATAAGGAGTTCCATTAACAAGTTCTATGGTTCCTAATGAACATGTGACATGAGTTGAAATGGGTTGAAAAGAACCGAAGGTCCTGATCTCCAATGACTTCGAAATTTTTACATGAAGTCATACACTACACAGAGGCTTAGCTTGCCAAATTGCAACTAATGTGGGTGAAAATTGTCTCCCATAATTCCCACCATAATTCTCTATGTGTTGCTCATATACATAAGCATGGAGAACAAGAACAGGTAGATATAAAGTTCAATTTGAGCTGAAACTTTACAGGTGAGTTACTGGTCACATAAAAGTAATTTGGTCTAAAATTCAGGACTTTTCATTATGTAATTCCTCCACAATAATTCTATAAGCAATTATGCTACAAGGAATTAATTCTGAAGTAATGTGCATTTTCATGCCCAATCAAGTGAACTACCATTTCAAATATGGCTCATAGAGCATGTCTGAATTTTCCTATGATTTTTGATGAATTTTCCTATGATTTTTGAAGCTAAGGATTGCCCAGAACTGATTTTACAAAGGAAAACTATTTTCTGAAAAAGTTTCTGGACAATTTTGAGTACAGCAGATTGTACTCTGGAAATTCCTACTCAAATCCACTTCAAAAGAGCTGAAACTTTTCTGAAAGTTCAATAATATCCTAAAGAATATTATGGCAAAATTTGAGGATTTTTGGATGAACAAAACTCCCTCAATAATTCTTTTTCAGAAAAGCTTAAAATAATTATTTAGAACACAATATTGACTTTCTTACAACTTGGGGTTCATATTTGGATAGATCTTTGCAAAAGTAATCCAACCCAATTTGAACCACACAATTTGGAGTTTCCTACACAAAGTTATGAATTTTCAAAGTTGGAGCTGAAACTGGAATTGTTTTGCTATTGGAAAAGGACTTGGGCCCATGTTTTAAATCTCAGCCAGTGAAATCCGAGGACTCTGGGTTACTGAGTTCCAATGGTGTAGTCACAAAAGATCAGCAGCAACAGAGGATATCAGTTCAAACACTGAGTGGCTGACAGGTGGGGCCGGCGCCCCTTCTTCAACCTCCAGCTATCTTCTTCCCGCGCGCGCGCTCTCCTCGCCGGCAGCTCCTTCTCCCCCTCGGCCCCTCGCTCCTAGGTCATCTTCCGGCCCAAATTTCGCCGCCTAGGGGTTTTGAAGGTCGGGGAAGTCGTTTTTGGGGTCGGTGTGATCTCTAGAGGTCCATAAAGGTCGGGCGACAGGCGGCGGCTTCGGACCAAGTCCGGCGACGTCGGCCGTCCCCTCTACCGACTCAAACTCGTGGCTTCTTCATTCTAGAGCATCAGTGGTTCATGGAAAAAGACGTCATGTACGCCAAAGGGCTTGGAAATGCCTCCAAACCCCATGTAACCGTGCGCCTAGGTTTAAAACCGGCGGTAGAGGATAAAACTTGAAGAACACCGTTGTAGCTCAATGATTCTCATTTCTTTTCGGTCTCGGCGACTCGCAAGGAGGTCTGTAGCCTACCCTATGATCAGAATGGCCAGAGAACCAATATTGATCATGAATTTTGGAAAAATCTACCCCCACGGCCTATGAATATGTCGTCGGTATTTTAGAAATTCCCGTGGCTCCTGTGGTGGGCTGGACTAGGGTTTTCGGCAGCGTGAAGAGAAGGGGTTGGCGCACCTTTTTTCTGTTCAACACTCGGTATGAAATGCAATGTATCGCCAGGACATCGAGGAGGCACGGTGGCGGCTCAAACCGGAACTCCGATGAAACTTCTTGCTATGCGCCGTGCACCGAGGGTGATGGACCGTCTTGGGAAGCTCGATGAGGTCTAGTGGAGTCTTGCGCACGCTCTTACGGTCACCGGTGGTCACGGACTGGCCCTGCGGCGCTGTGCGGTGATGGGGTCCGAAGAGTGGGTGGGCGGCAAGAACATATCTGGCTCGGGCGTGCTTCTCTCGGTGAAAACGGGGAGGAGACTGAGGTGGAGTGTTTGGGTTGCTTCACTGAAGTGTTACGTGTGAGAAATTTCTGTCCAGAAGCTGCACTTCGATGCCCCGGTGGCCAGCGCTCTCTCTCCCGGTGGCTCACACGTGAAGCAGAGAACCGACTGAAGAGAACCGACTGAGAAACATTCATGTGTACAGCTGACATGTAGGCCCCACTTAGGCTCTCATCTCTCTGCACTTCTGGTTGACCCTTATTTCCTCAAAAAGATCTTCTCCATGTCCATCTTTTTAATTCAAAAACTTTGAATTTCAAAAGTGGCCTAAAGTTTGAATTTGCCCACTTCAGTTTACCTTTGTATTGTAACTTCGAATTCAGTTTGGATTTGAACCTGCTCATACCGTTCAAATTTTTCCCAAATTGCAAAAGTATGAGATTTCATATGAGAGGAATAAATAGTGCTAGGGGTTGCGGTTTTTATGAGCAAAAGATCACGCCGGGACTACTCAATACTACGAGCTGGTTGCCAACGCGACGGAGGTAGCGAGGAGGTGGCCTCTGCTTGCTGCTCGGTTTGTGAGTGGGAGGATCACGGCGTGAGGTTTGGAAACTACGAGTAGGTCGTCAGCTCGATGCAAGAAGCTGGAGGTGGCTACCCACGGTGGCGCTCGTTGAGCGTTCGGCTGCTCGAGTGAAAGAGAGAACGTCGGTTGCTTCAGTGGAAACAGAGAAGAGTTTCTTAGGGTGCACGTGACACTTTTTGCCCAATGACATGTGGGGTCCCACTGTCCCCTTTACACATGAGAGCTTACACATGGGTTTTGACTTAAATTTGTCCCCCAACCACTCACTTGATCCTGGGCTAGAGTGGTGGAACACTCATGTGTGTCATCACATGTGGGAAAAATTTAAATGAGTCCCAATTTTTACAAACTTGAAACCTAATGATGTTAAAACATCCATTTCTCTGCATTCACGTTTTTGGGACTTTTACAGTTTCATGCGACGGTTGCTAAAGGGAATCTGATCGCCGGCTAGTCCGGCTGCTATGTGCAAAGTTTGACAACCTAAGAAGGATTGGAGAGGGGAAATTTGAAGATTTTGTACCGGACGTTCGGTTTGCATCTGCCGGAGCAAAATCCCAAAATTCACTGTCGATGCTTCACGGTTTGGCTTGAGCTTCACGTGAGAGGAGCACGGTGGCCATGCACTCCCGTTGCCGCCCTTGCTTGGCCGTGACAACTGCTGTGGCGAGCTGCCCATGTGCACCCGATCGCCGCTTTGAGTTAGGTCGGGGCGGATGATGTTGATCAAGGTGAAAGGAGGCCGTAGATCGCTAGTTTCCGGGTCGGGGAGGTGAGCAACGGCCGTGGGGTGCTGTTTAGCAGCTCTGAGGAGAATGGGCGCGGTTGTTTCTGCCGGTTTCCTGATCAAGCCGAGGAGCAGAGGGGATAAGGGGTTCTGCTCATGCCGAGGAGGAGAAGGCAAAGAAGTATTTGCTCGGACTGAGGGGAGTGGATCACGTTGATACGAAGAGAACCATTCATAGGGCGCCTGAAACCGGAAGAGGGGAGCAGGAGGTGGCGGTAGCCGCTTCTCGGGGGCGCCCGGACAGCTCTCGGTTGGTATAGAAAAGAACAGAGCCTCAGTGGCTTGCTTTGTGTGCAAGTTTTCTCAATTTTCAGACCATGACATGTGGGCTCCACCTAATATCCTCCCCAAAAGATCTCCTAAAGTCAATCTACATCCATTCAAAGGTTTTGAATTTGAAAAGTGGGCTAGCATTTGTATTTCCCCAAATTCAGTTTGAACTTGCATGGCAAATTTGAATTTGGTTTGAAAGTTGAAAATGCTTCCATTTAATTCCTTTTTGGAACCCACCTCCAAATGACAAGTTTGTCATCCAACTTTTTCCATAATTTCCAAACTATATGGCTGCATGGTTATTCAAAGTTTTGGGCCACCATTTGTGTGAACATTGAATTATAAATCTGGTTTTTAAACTTTCATGCAAAGAGGTATTTAAATCCTTATTGGTTCATCACCTTCAAATAAAAGTGTGAGCCTCATTTTGGATGATCATCCATGTATCACTTTGCATGAACAAAAGTTTTAGAAAGTCCCATTTTTCATGACTTTGCCACACATATGAATTCAAACCTTGGTTTATTCATATACATTTTTGGGACTTTTACATTCGGGAACGGTCGGGCGACGTGGAACTGAGAGGGTGGCGTCGTGCTCGGTTTTTCCGGAGAAGATCGGCTCGGTCACGGTGGGAGAGGGCTGGGGATAAGCTGAGGAGGGCTTGAGGATGTCGAGGAGTCGCCGGCGCAGCCTCTATGTGGTTTAACCGGGCGTCACAAGGGCCAGGGACTGATCACTGATGAGAGCGGAGGGGTGGCCGCGCGTTGTGTTCTTGTGGTTGAGCGCGAAACCGTGTGAGCAGAGACGGTGCGAGCAGAGAAAAAGAAATTCGATTGTGCCCCGGTGATATTTAGCGAGTGCCGATCACACAGATGATTGAACCGCCTCCCTGAAGCTAGAGCACAGGCAGCTCGGTGGCAAATCGCGGGTGTCTAGGTGTTGAATGCACAGCAGCAGCGAACTAGCTTATGGCCTCTGTTACACTGACCTGCCGGTCCACAGGCAGTCTTCCCCAACACTCAGTAGCTCCTAAATTCAAATGTGTGTTTTAATTTGAATCTGTGATAATTCAAACCGTGGGATTCATGTAATTAAACTCTTATGAATATTTAAATCTAACTGTGCCATCCAATGTTAAATTTGATTTGTCCAAATGTTCTACTCCCCAACCACAGAAGCTCCTTAATTTGAATTCAAATTTTTGCAGCGAATTCTGAAATATGAGTTTGAATATAGTGGCTAATCCTCTCTCGTGGCCCTGATTCAATTCCTGTGTTTCACCTTCTTTGTGCTAAACTCTCTTTACAATAGACTAGCCTTTATTTCATGTGGAAAAATTTTGAATTTGAAAACAAATTTAGGAAGAGCATACACTGCTGATTTGAATTCCACAGAACATCAGCATAGCTCAACTTGGGGATTTTACAATCCTCCCTCCTTAAAAGAATCTCGTCCCGAGATTAGTAAAAAGAACGAGATGGAAGAAGAATGTTACCGGTTATAGCTCGATAATAGTTCCGGCAATTCATCCGGAGAAAATCCTCGTTTTCCCATGTGGCCTCGTCGTTGGTGTGGTTAGTCCACAGAACCTTATAAAACCGAAGCGATTGACGCCTTGTTTCACGAGTCTTTGCATCGAGGATTTGTATCGGTTTCTCAACGTAGGTGAGATCCGGTTTAAGGTTTCCATGCTGTGGCGGACCGGAATCCGCTCATCTAGGATTGCAGAGGGTGGTGCCGCTCGATGCGACACCCGATAGCACACATCATATGGAAACATTGTGTTACATAGAAGACCAACTGGAATGTACAAAGTAGTACAAGACTTCAGTTACAAACTAGTGTTTAGATTACAACAGCGGAAACTAAGTTCGTACAACTCACGCCCATCTACCTAGCAAAAGTCGGTTGCCCAGCCCTAGGGCAACCCACACTAGCTGCACTCCTCAGCTCAGCGCGGCGTGTACGGTTCCCACTCAACCGTGGTCCCCGATGAAGGGTAGCCCTCGCCAGTGGACTCGTAACCCGAGTCCGTGGGGTAGTCATCACCTGAAAAACACTTATAGCAGCAACCGTGAGCACGATGGCTCAACAAGACTTAACCGACTCACCTAGGCATGAAACTCTACATGCAGCTTACAACGAACATGGGATGGTAAATTTCAGCAAATGGGATGCCCCTGCCTAGTCTCATTTTCTTTCTACAGCGATCTCACATCACTCGAACCAATCCCGTGTGTCCCAAGCCTAACTCGCGAGTAGATTCCAACTACTCGACTTGTACCGAAGTTCTATGAAAATTAAGCACAGCGTATGCTACTCGAGGACTTATACACTACCCTCACTCTTGTGGGAATAATGTGGCCATGCACTTGGGTTTCAATCATCCTACACCTAATACACGTACATACCTCATACTAAGTATATATAAAGCAAAACTTTGTAAAACTTGTTAATGCAAACCGGGGCTTGCCTTGTTGCTGCTTGTCAGATGTTAAGGCTTCGTCCGGAAGAAGATAGTCCAGCACTTCCGGAGTTTCTTCGCCTTCAGCGACTACACATAAACAATATACTACAAGTCAATTTAAATGCAATGTTATAAATGATTATGTAACTCCCATAACACTAGCTAGCCCTTCCCTTTGGCTCTGATTTTTTTTATGGTGGCTTGGTAGGGTCCTATCCAGGGACTTGACCAAGTTTCATTTGAAGCAAAGTTCATTTGAGCTTTGTACAAATAAAAGCCTATTTTGTCAATATTAGAGCCTCTAAGGAATTCCAGGGGTTTTCATGGTTCGAACCATTACTTTCTGGAAACTAGAATTTGAGATGGTTCTAATGGAATTGGTTTCATGTCATTTGAATAATTCTAGATGAAGTTATGCCCTAAACAAGATTTGAGAAAATCTGAAACCTCGGTACCTATACCGGAATCTTCACCATTACCATCACCTCCATCTTAACCAGACTCAGTATAACCATCACCATTATCATCATTGTTTCCACTAATTGGTCTGAGAGTCCTAACTGGTGAGTGACATTTTTGCTCATTGCATTCACCTCCGGGGTTCTTCGCACCTGGGTAGTACCAAGACCCTTGTGCCCCGGACTGCACTGCCCGCCCGCGCAGCTTAGGTGGAAGGCGAAGAAGGCCCCCTTCCGGGGGGGCCCGAGCCATCAGTGAGATACCACTCTGGAAGAGCTCGGATTCTAACCCTGATCAAAGAGTTGCCGGGTTCATTATGTTCTTCTTCCTGAAAATGGGAAGTATTATGAAGTTTAAGTCCTGTGCTGTAGTTAATTCCCTTTGTCTTAAGTGATCTATTAGAGAGCTTCCTATTTTTCTATTTTTCCCAGGGCAGTTCACTTAATCAGACCATTATGGGCACTAAATGAACTTGGATGAGTATGAAAATTTTACTGTGACTCAAGGATTTTCCAACGAACCTCCCAGCCAAATTTCAGAATTTTTCATAATGTAATTCTTCAGATAAAATTCATAACAATTTAAATTTAGGGAATTAATTGTGGAAATTATTAAGTTTCATAAGCTGAAACTTGATTTGCTGGATAGTACTCGAAGAGATGAATCCAAAAAAATTTGGTTCACTGAATTTGGAGCTTCCTAGCAGAAGTTATATGCATTTGAAGTTTGAACCAAATCTGAAAATTCAAATAAAGTTTAAACCGGCTGGTGGGGTCCCCGGGCTACGTGTGAGCACCGCAGCTAAGCCACACCGGGGTCCACTGCATTTTACTTACATAGTCGCATGAGATCCCTGCCACAACTGATCCGATGTTTAATCTATTTGTCGCTGACACGTGGGACCCACCCGAGTCTTCTTCTTCCTCGGGTCATTTCCTGCCCCCGCGCTGCTACCTCGCCTGGCCCTCACCGGAGCTCGCCAGATCGGCATTTCCGGCCTACTCTCAGCCTGAGGCTCGCCGCCTCTAGGTTTGCAGCTACGGGGAACTGTTTGGTGGGGTCCGCGTGGGCGCTAGGGAACCGGAAACATGCCGGCGACGTGTGGCGGCCTCGGGAGTGGTTCGGCGCCGTTTTCCGGTGGTTCTAGCCCACAAACTGCTCAAGTGGTCGGCCCTTGAGCACCCTTGGATGCTAGGAAAGCTCGGCAGGCAAGCATTGGTGCGTGAAAACACCACCAAATAGGTTCTCACCGGACGCCCGATCGATGCCACAATGGTCGAGCTCGGAAAAACCTAAATTGGTCGGTCTACATGGCGTATACAGCTAGGGCCGAGAAGGAAAGTTGGTCGCCGACTACTCTAGCACCTTCGTGCATGATTTGATGAACTCTAAGCGAGGTTTGAGTGTCAATTTTGTGATTCCTTACCGAGGGGTCCGTGGAGCTGCTCCGGGAGAAGAACGGCAAATTCAGCCGCTAGGGTTCACGGCTTGCTCCAAATTTCAGATGGAAGCAGCACCAAGACAGGGCGCCCCCGTGGACGTGCTGGCTTGGCCGTGAAAACCTCTGTGAAGAGCTGTCCACGGACGTCCAGTCGCCGGTGTGCCTAGGTTGCCGCAAAGGACTTTGTGTGCAGCTCGGGGAGTTCGGGGGCGCGAGCTTGATCGTCTCCCGATCGAATTTTCAGAGAGGCGGCGAGCGATGGTGTCTCTGGTCGAGCGACGAAACGACGCACGGGTCTGGGTCTGCAGCGGTCGGGGAGCCTTCGGGGGCAGTCAAATGCGCGGTGCGCCACCCGGGCGTGCGCTGGGGAGCTGGAAGCTCGAGCAGCTCGGTGTCGAGCACTGCAGAGGCCCGGAGAGCAGAGCTCGCCCGATGGTTTGCTTCACTCAGAAGCTTAACTGACTTGTGGGCCCTTTTCTCCACTCTAATCCCTTCTCCCCCTTCTGCTACAAATATCTTAACCACTAAAAATTGAATGGTAGACTTTGCCACCAAGTCATGGGGTGAAATTTGAATTCCTCAATTTGAAACTGGTTTCGCTAAATTTGCTGCACATTTAAACTGAAATTCAAATTCAGTTTTGAATTAATGCAAATTTAGCTCCCAACGAGATGAACTCCAATGAGGATGAAAATTGGTGGACTAACTCAGAAAAATGTGCTGAATTTGAATATGAAGTCAACTTTTGAATTCAAGTGATGAAAGTGGCTGCAATTTGAATTTGCATTCAAATTGGCCCCTTTTTGAAATGTCTCCAAAAATGCCTCAAAAAGTCTTGGATTTGCATGAAAATTGTCCTGAGCCCTCCCAAGAATATTTAAGGTCTCGGGGTGAGCTCAACCTTTCATGTGTATGTGTATGACTCCTACTTTTTGGAGTTATGAGTTCTTCCTCTCTAATCACCCTTTTGATGGTGTTTACTTGCTCTTCACAAGTGTTCATGAGCTATCCACAAAATGAGCTGTGGTGTTGTGAGGTGGTGAAATGAACACTTTTGCAAGTCACTTTCTAGGGCTTTTACACATGCCCCCTGAAAGAACCACCGCTGACTCCTTCAAGCATTTCCTTATTTGTGAGACATGGAAGATGTTGTGGATGCCCGACAATGATGTGGGTAGCCTCAAACGATATACTACTGGTCCACATCTTTCCCCAACATGAATGAAGGTGTTTGGTGAGATTAAACAATGAATCGGTAATATCACGTCGAATTGGAATTTTAACCATTTAATCAAAAACTAAATGATTTGCTTGAACATAAGAGTAGACACAAGTCAGATCACTTATGTTATCAACATAGCAAAGACCCACTACATATGGTAACCATAAGGGTGTCAAAGTCACCATATAATCTCTTAAGATTGTGTTCAAAGATTGTCGCGAGGTTGAGCAATTAATCGAAGAGATGCAATGTGCAATGTCCTCCAACGAGTATGAAAGCTTCCAAAAGATGGTGGACAGAGCATTTGTTGTGGAAAGGAAGCTGAAGGCCTTGGAAAATGAAAACAAGAGGAAGGCGGGATGGTCACACCAAGCCTCGGGTAGCAACACACGCCCACGTCTAATGCTGCAACTCGCAGTGCAGACGAGCCGTGCTGCGGTACCCTACTCAGCACCGAGAGGGTACAACCCGAACTTCAGGCCTCCGTCAGCACCAGCACAGTCACAACGTCAGTTTGTACAGCAGCCTCGCCCCACATATCAACCTCGACCAGCAGTACAAGGACCCCCAAACCAACCCCAAGACAACAAAGGCCAGGCACCTAAGGTTGGGGTGCAATGCTTTAACTGTGTTGAAGTGGGGCACTACGCCCATAAGTGCCCAAAGAAGAAACCCGTGCAGCCGCAACAGCAGAACGTGATGCGAGGACAGGTGAACCACGTGACCATGGAGGAGGCGCAAGAGGCACCCGACATGGTAGTTGGTAAGTTTCCTGCCAATTTACACATTGCAACCCTGTTGTTTGATTCTGGTGCTACCCACTCGTTCATTGCTCAAGGGTTTGTTAAGAAGCATGATCTAGCAACCACACAAATGAACCATATGCTAGCAGTGAACTCTCCAGGTGGAGAAATAAGGACAAGACAGGTGTGTCCCAAGGTGAATCTAGACACCAATGGGGTAGTATTTACTGCCAACCTCATAGTGATAGATTCACAAGGAATAGATATTATTTTGGGTATGGACTGGTTGACCAAACATAAAGGAATCATCCATTGTTCGACAAGAACGGTGGAACTAACTCACCCTAGTGGCACAAGAGTAAAGTTTATAACTATACAAGACCCTAGGAGGGACATAAAACTCAATCAAGTTGAGGTGGAAGTGGAGGAGATCAGGATCATCAGGGAATATCCAGATGTTTTTTCGGAGGAGTTGCCAGGTATGCCCCCCGATCGTGAAGTGGAATTCGCGATTGACCTAGTGCCTGGAACAGCTCCGATATACAAGAGACCTTATCGGATGGACTCCAAACAGCTGGAAGAACTCAAGGAACATTTAAGAGAATTGACAGAAAAGGGGTACATTCGTCCTAGTTCCTCACCATGGGGAGCTCCAGTGATATTTGTGCCCAAGAAGGACGAGATCCAAAGGCTATGCGTGGACTACCGTGCATTGAATGAGGTAACCATCAAGAACAAGTACCCATTACCCCGCATTGATGACTTGTTTGATCAGTTGAGGGGAGCTTGTGTGTTCTCGAAAATTGATCTTAGGTCGGGATACCACCAACTTAAGATAAGGCAAACTGATATTCCAAAGACAGCTTTCCTATCTCGGTACGGACTGTATGAATACACCGTCATGCCTTTCGGGCTAACTAATGCCCCGGCATACTTCATGTATCTCATGAACACGGTATTCATGGAATATCTGGACAAATTTGTGGTGGTTTTCATAGATGACATTCTCGTCTTCTCCAAAGATGAAGAAGAACATGAGAAACATCTAAGGTTGGTGTTGCAAAAGCTGAGAGAACACCAACTATATGCCAAGTTGAGCAAGTGTGAGTTTTGGCTAAAGAGGTCTCCCTTCTTATGACATATAATCTCGGAGGGAGGAATCTCCGTAGATCCCGCCAAGATCGAGGATGTACAGAAGTGGAAGACCCCTTAGAATGTCGGGGAAGTTCGAAGCTTCTTAGGGTTGGCTGGATACTATCGACGGTTTATCGAGGGTTTCTCTATGATTTCGAGACCCCTCACCAAACTGTTGGAGAAAGGAATCACATTCACATGGACACCGCAGTGCGAGACAAGTTTTCAGGAACTGAAGAAAAGATTGACAACAGCCCCAGTGCTAGTTATGCCAGATATGCAGAAGAACTTTTCTGTGTACTGCGATGCTTCTGGAAACGGGTTGGGATGTGTTCTCATGCAAGAAGGGCATGTCGTGGCTTATGCATCCCGTCAGCTCCGGAAACACGAGAAGAACTATCCTACACATGACCTAGAACTAGCCGCAG
This sequence comes from Neostapfia colusana, assembly GCA_030760725.1. NCBI lineage: Eukaryota > Viridiplantae > Streptophyta > Magnoliopsida > Poales > Poaceae > Neostapfia > Neostapfia colusana. Next base: position 44,098,734 of record JASWHV010000008.1, on the reverse strand, counting down.
TAGTACACGCGTTGAAGATTTGGCGGCACTACTTGATGGGGAAGAGGACGGAGATATATACGGATCATAAGAGCTTAAAGTATATTTTCACACAGCCAGATCTCAACCTCAGACAAAGGAGATGGTTAGAGCTAATCAACGACTTTGATGTGGGTATCAACTATCATCCTGGGAAAGCGAACGTCGTGGCGGATGCTCTAAGCCGGAAAGTGCAGGTCAATAGGTTGAGCTTGAAGGACATGCCTACAGAATTGAAGGAAGAGGTTATAAAACTCAATCTATGTCTGGTGAATAGTGGTGAAGCCATCGCCATGGAAGTGGACTCCACATTAGAGCAAGACATACGTGATGGTCAAAGGCATTATGAGAAGATACAAGAAATCAGAGAACTCATCAAAGATAATAAAGCCCCTGGTTTCAGAGAGGATGAACAAGGTACGGTGTGGCACGGGAAAAGAATCTGTGTGCCTGAAGTGAAGGAGATCCGTGAATTGATTTTGAAGGAAGCTCATGATTCCGACTATTCCATTCATCCTGGGAGTACGAAGATGTATCATGACCTCATGAGCAGGTATTGGTGGTATGGCATGAGGCGAGATATCGCGGAACATGTTGCCCTATGTGACACATGTCAGTTGGTGAAAGCAGAACACCAACGACCCGCGGGATTATTGCAACCACTCAAAGTGCCTGAATGGAAATGGGAGGAAATCGGTATGGATTTCATAGTGGGACTACCCAGGACCCAATCAGGATATGATTTGATATGGGTCATCATCGACAGGCTAATCAAGGTAGCTCATTTCATCCATGTGAAAGAAAGCTACAGCGGATCCAAATTGGCGGAATTGTACATGTCAAGGATCGTGTGTTTCCATGGAGTGCCAAAGAAGATAGTGTCAGATCGAGGGACACAGTTCACCTCAAGGTTCTGGCAGAAGTTACATGAAACCATGGGAATTCATCTGAATTCTAGTTCTACCTATCATCCCCAGACTGACGGACAGACGGAAAGAACCAATCAGATCCTTGAGGATATGCTAAGAGCGTGTGCGCTCAAAAACAATAGGAGTTGGGATAAGAACTTACCGTATGTGGAGTTCTCCTATAGCAACAGCTATCAAGCTAGTATGAAGATGTCACCATTTGAGGCTTTGTATGGGAGAAAGTGCAGAACTCCACTATTTTGGAACCAAACGGGGGAATGTAAAGTGTTTGGACCCGAGGTACTACAAGAAGTCGAGGCGAAAGTGAGGGAAATCTGCAACAACCTGAGGATAGCACAGACCCGACAAAAGAGTTATGCCGATGTACGGAGAAGAGAGCTTATTTTCAATGTGGGAGACTATGTTTATCTCAAGGTGTCCGCTATTTGAGGACTTCGTCGATTCAAGGTGAAAGGGAAGTTGTCACCTCGATACATCGGACCCTTTCAAGTTCTGGAGAGGAAAGGTGAAGTGGCATATCAACTAGAACTACCGGCTCGCCTATCGGATGTGCATGATGTATTCCATGTGTCACAGCTCAAGAAATGTCTAAGGACGCCTGAAGAGATGTTACCAATGATTGAGGTTGACGTATGAGAGGATCTGTCTTATGCCGAGCAACCGGTCAAGGTTTTGGAGACAATGGAACGCCTCACAAGAAATAAAAGAATTCGGATGTGCAAGGTGCAGTGGAAGCATCACGCGGAAGAGGAAGCCACATGGGAGCGAGAAGACGAGCTTAAGGCACAGTTTCCGGAATTGTTTTCTTAGAACCACCAATCTCGAGGACGATATTTCTTTTAAGGGGGGTAGAGCTGTAACACCCCAAATTCTGTTAAGAGGGGAATTTAAAAATTTTTGGACGTACTGGATGTGGTGCAGAAATTCAAATTCAAATCAAAACATAAAAGAAATGGAAAAAGAAAAAGAAAAAGAAACCCCCCCCTGGCCAGTGGGCCGAAACCCACCAGCCGGCCCACCACCACCCCCCCCCCCCCGCGCCCGCCCACAGCCGCGCGCCTCTCCCTCTCACTGACACGCGGGGCCTGCATGTCATCCCCCACCTCTCGCTCGCGCCAACTACCCGGACTCCTCCGCGCGCCTGAATCCAAACTACTCCGGAAACCCGCGTCCCCCAGCCGAATTCTGGTCCCGGACGACTCCGGCTCGATCCCAACAGACACGCCGCCCTCCCCGTCTATATAAACGCAGGCATCGCCCTTTTTTTCTCCCCTGATTGGCTGTTTTTCCTCCCGGTGAGAACCAGAGCTTCTCCGGCCGTTTTTTCTCGATCTTTGCTCGGGTTTTCTGATCTAACGCGTCGATCGTGGCCCACCGCCTCCGGGGAGTCACGCCGGTGCAGAAAACTCAGTGGTTTGTGCTCTAGGCACAGATACGACGAGCACCGCAGCGGTTCCACCTCGGACCTCGACGCCGACCGCCTTTCCAGTGCCTCCAAGCTCATGAAAAACCACGAGGTGATATCCCCGACCTCCCCTCTACCGATCTATGCCATGAAATCGCAGTTTTAGGAGGAATAGATGAAGATCCGAAGTTCTCCGGCGAGATCGCCGCCTCCCGCCGCCGCGCGCCGTCGGACAGCGCGGGCTGGCTCTGGCCAGGGCGACGTGGCCGCTTGTGCGCCGTCTATTTTAAATTGCACGGTAGAATTAAAACCCGCGCGTACCGGTTCGACGATCTAATCTGAGCCGTCTGTTTTAAATCGGACGGTCCACATCAGCCCCGCGTTATAAAGGCCAGGATTCTTACGCGCTACCCCCTGGGGATCTCGGAAAACACGAGCTAGCCCCGGAAACTTCTGATCTAGCCCCTGGAACTTCAGAAATTCATGTAAATTCATTTAAAAATCAGTTTTAGCCCCTGGACTTAATAAAAATTAGGAAAACCCCTCTGTTATGTGTAGTTAGACCCCTGGAAATTTATGAAATAATAAATTAGCCCCTGTAGTATGGTGGATTTACCTTTTTGACCCTATATGATATTAAATTCAGAAAATTTAATATGTGACTAGGACTTAAATTTAAAAAGGTAAGGCAAACACATTGCAAATTCAAATTTAAACTCTACTAGCACTTGGAAAACTTTAGAATGAGTTAAAAGTAGATTTTAAGCTAAAATGAATCTGTCTAATTGATTGTTCACATTTATTAGTTATAGGGACACATTTTTTAGGTTAGGAAATAATTCTGAAAATTGGTAAAATAAATTTAAATTAATTCACATCAGAGGAGAAGTTCAAAAATATATTATTTAATATTTTAGATCAGAACCTATTCTGTTTAGATGATATGCCCTACTATTTAATATTTAAAACCCCCTTTTAGGCATAGAAAATAAATCTGAAAAATATAGGAAAATAGCTATTCATAATTAGAAAAGGATAAATGAAGTCTCTAAATCCAAAAGCTTCCGTTTAGGATTTGGTAGAAGATCTGAAAACCCACTTGGAGTAGGAAATTACCTTCCATGCAAACTTGGTAGCTAAAGAGTGTATTAATCGAATATAAAGAATTTGTTTAAATTGGAAATTCATATATAGTGTGCAAACAGAAATCTGAATACAAAAGTTAGAAATCATATACATATGTTTAAAAGTGCATGTAGGCCAAAAATCAACACATCTAGGATAACCACAACAATTAGTAATGTGAATGACTCCCATATGTATGTGTGTGTGGTTTGCATGAAGTGAAAGAGTGAACTATGTCTTATGGATTGTGTTTTCTTTTGCTATGTGTATTGGCAAGAGTAGAACCTGCCCCAGAGCAAGTTCTCCCCTTCCAAGACCAAGACTTTCCATTCCCAAAGCAGCAGGAAGAAGGCAAGTGTCCTTGACCACTTTGATCCTATACTAGGATGTGTAGATAGAATTATTTGCATTGTCAATTGAAATATGAAACCCATGCTAGGAAGTTTCCCTAGAATTGCATTACCTTGTTTCCTTGTAGCTTGGGTTGGGATTTATTTTATCATGTCATTTATTATTATGCTTATGCTTAGCCATGCTTAGAATGGGATAATTGGGACATGAGATCATCAATTTATTTACCTTACTCTTGAATGAGATGTTATGAGTTATGTAGAGGTAGGGATCGAGGCAAGTTGGATGATTTGGTTGGTGCTGGGTGCACGAGACTCGGGTTTGTGTTTAGTACTTGCCTGGATCCTAAGGACCGGTTCATGGAGTATGTAACCTGGCTTTACCGTGCCAACCACATGCTGAGATGGGGCAGCTTGGCCAATTAATTAGGTGTATCCCCGGCGTAGTATGGGTGTGTTGGATGGTGCGGGGAATAGGTGTCAGCTGGACTACCATATGAACCGCAAGGCTCAAGAGGGGGGCACTGCAGCGGGGTTGGAGCATCTTGTATGTTGTTAGGGGTGAAACCTCAGTGGGACCACGCTCGTCGGGAATCCCTTTGTAAAGGCTTCGTAGTGATCTCCTGGCTACACACCTGGGAAGTGTGAATGTGGTTCGTGGCCACTCGCATAATGGAGGTTCTTTTAGTCCACCCGGCAACGGGGGATGAAATCACTACATGTGGGTACAGTGGTGCAAACTCTGCAGAGTCAAAACTGTCATGACAGCCGTGCTCACGGTCAAGAGCGGCTTGGACTTATTCATGATTAGAGGGTGATGAATTGGGAAGTTGTGGATGTTAAGCGGGAAGCTTAACATTGGAGATGAGACTATGTTTATTTGATAATGATGATGGGTTGAGGGGTTGGGAACCATTTCACCTGTGTAGTAATGTAGGTGCTTAATAAGCTAAGGTGATAGGTATTAACTGCGTAGTGCTTTAACCATGAGTTCAACCTCTCCTTGCTATAGCCATGCATGACATAACTTTCCCACACTTGCCGAGTACCAACGGTACTCAAAATTGCATATTTGTTGGTTTAAATTGCTGCTCAGGTCAAGGGGATGATGGGGTGTTCAATGACCAAGACTTCGGATCTGAAGAAGGCTTCTAGGTTCATGGAGTCCCCCGGGCAACGCCTGTGATGGAGCCTACAAGAATAATATTCCGCTGCTATTTTATTTACATGTTATGAACTTATTATCGTCCATCGAGACGTATGCGTTGTAAGACATATTTATATTCAACACCTGGCTTGTAATAAATGATGCTTCACTATTTGTCATCACATGTATGAGAAAATGATCCTGGCATACATGTGATATTCACTTGGTTGTTCTTCGGAGAAACCGGGTGTGACAGTATATGGACAAAACTCATCATTACAAAGTTGAAGAACTTCATAATATTTCTACAATTGTAATATTTCACATTTTACAACTCTTATACAGGAAGTTATAATCTAAACTCCAATCTGTACACAAACTATATATAGCCTTTCCGTACTCTGGACAGTTTCAGTTGTACTGCGAATTTCACCTCTTTATAGAAGGATTCTGCTCTGAGGTTGAACAGAAAAATTGTAAAGAACTTCCAAAACTTTCCAAAAATGTATTTATATGACCCCTTTGCATTCCTGGATCAAAAGATATGATGGTTCAAATTAAACAGAATTCCTGGCAGGATTTTGACAGCACCTCCTCAGAGGTACCTAGTTTCAATACACAATTCCAGTTAATTCTTCTCCAGTTTCGGCAAAACTTTGAATTACAAAGTTGTATCATATCTCATGCTATTTACAGAAATGTATTAAAATACCCTTGGAGATTTTTCCACCAAGAGTTATAGTGGAATTATAGGGAGACTGTTTCAGATTCTACCCATTTGTAGAAGTTTTGGTTTCTAAGGTTTTTGACCAACTTTAAATGTGTTTCTGTCCTGGAGGTTTATAGAAAATTTTTAGTGGACTTCTCCACTTTTTCAAAACTGTATCACACACTACCATTGGTCTTTTATATAATGATTAACACCCTGTACAAGTTTCAGCAGAAACACTGCCAAAATAGGGGACTCTGTTTTTGGATCTCTCTACACTCACATAGTCTTGAGTGGATTCCTAATTGAGTTTTAAGTAATTAATTTGAAATGTATTCATTGAAATCTTACAGAATAATCAAGTTTATGAGATAAGCGAGGTGTTTATGCAATCCTCATGATAATACCGCTACTACATTCTTCACAAAAATAGAAAATCTTAACTGGATTACATCCGGCATATACGTTCTATTAGTGGCACTAGAATCGTTCACTTGCAAACGTGTTCTACTTGTAATACGGATACGTGGTTAGTGTACCTGCAGAAAACCACTCAATAATGATGCACACATAGGGTTGTCATTCCAGGTAGGTCCATATCATACTAAAAACATACACCCCATATCATTTCCATATGGGCCGTCCTTGAGTTAAGTCACGTCTCAAGGCACATGGTCACGTTTTCACACCACACGATGGGGAACCCGAGTAGATCGTGAACGGGTCGTCACGGTTGGGAATTTTATCAACCCAACGGATACCACCTACTGCCCTATAGGGCACGCCGACGGCGAGCGCTTCGTATGTCCTCCTAGACTACTTCCGGAAGAACACACTGTCGTGTTACCGACCACACGATGGGGTTTCCACTTTCTTGCCTAATGCACGCCAGGGACCAGCGTTTATATGAACTCAGGAACATGAAGAGTTTGGGAGTTTCATATTGACGTCTCATAACAAGCTGTGAGATCTCTGCCCTGAACCACTTTCCTCGTCAGGGGAGCTAATCGAAATTGATCCGCTTTCGGTGGTGTACCTTACCTCTTACCTGGTCGGCGGTGCGTCGTTACAAAATAGAGTAATAAGTATGTTAGTTTGCCACCATACATCACTTAGGCTAATAGTAAACCTTATGTGGGCCTAGTACCGATTCCTCACTCGTCGATTCTAAGTTTTTGAAAATACCTATCTTTTCAGGTGCACTATTCGCAATACGACTCTAATACCACGCCTGTTGGGACCAACGCCCTGACAGGCCAGGAATCACATTGGGTGGTGCCGTGCGATGCGGCACCCAATAGAACATAACCGAAAAACACACATACGCAACAATATATATCTTTAATACATAATATTGTCACATTTCACAAAAAAATTACAGACGTACATTTGCAGCGGAAGATAAGAATACACTCACGGACTATAGCTTATGCTAAGCAAAATGAAGCCATCATGCCGCGGATTCTTCACACTAGCACCACATCAAGACCTGGCGGCGTGCAGGGTTCCAAATGAGACTCACACTCCTTATTGGGTGCTGCCCCACCCGGGTCTCCCTTCCTCCCTAACGTTGCCTTATGCAACATTACCTGCAAAACAATGGAACAACAAACCGTGAGCTTATGCTCAGCAAGACTTAACCGAAAACCTACACATGGAACTCTAAATGCTGGAAATGGAGGGCTGAATAGAGAATTTTGCATAAAAGATCAACTTGAGCTAACAGAGAGTCCATACTTCCAGTTTTAAGCATCTTTTATAATCCTTGCACAATTTAGATCGAGACTGCACAATCAAACAAGAAGCGCTTCATTTCGATGCCACTTGCTCTTCCCCGTCGCCCACAATCAAACAAGTCTCACTATGGCAAACCCTCGTAGAGCCGACTTATCTCTCCTTTCAGCACCTGCATAAGACGGTGGGGATTGCCTCGACACCAAGGTTAACATGTTACATCGGTTTCCTGGGTCTCATATTGCCAGTATGCATCTAGTACACGACTCAAACTTGTCCAGCAGGGCCGCACACGAGAATGGGCCTTAATCGACTCAGACAGAGATAAGTTCACAGGACCACGACCTTGAGCCTTCCATCCGTACTGCCCGGTCTCCATTTCCCAATTAAGAGGATAAATTCCCAACTCTTCCGATTGATCCCCCTTAATCCCGGTTCATGAGTAGGAAACGACCTACTCGAGTTATGCCTCTTTTAATCAACTTTTCTTATCTTGATCACAGCAGTTATAATTAAGTAAAAACCTACTCTAAATCAATCTCCAGGGATTTATTGGGTCATGCATGTGGAGTGTCATACAAACAAGACTTAGTGCAATAATCAAAATGCTAGACATTATAAAGTGAATACAAATAGAAGCTTATAAATTTTGATGCAAACCAAGGCTTGCCTTAGTGTTGATCCCGACTAAAGTTTCTGTCAATAAGAGCAAGTCAGCGGCCTCCGAAGTCTTCACGAGAATTATTTCTATCGCAATGATCAAATAAAGGAATGCGTCACATTATGAAATAATGTGCCATATCAAACTACAGAAGCAAAACCCAAGAAGACAGAGGATTCTAGGGTTGAAAGTTTTACTGAAGTTTTCTGATATTATGATGGAGTTATGGTAAAAGTTTCTGAGGTTTTTGGGGAAGGAGTTGGCCACAAAAATTCTTGGCCTATTTAACCTTCAATGATTTATAGGAATTTAATTAGCCTTGATCACATTCGAGAATTTGATATCCTAATAGGTCTGGACCTAAGGTTTCCATAAAAAAGTTGTTTCAAATTTTTCTAAGCTTTTTGCTGGTCAGAATGGCTTGGTGAAGTTTATTTTATTTTTCTGGAAATTCCCTTCTGTGATTTTCAGCTCATTTATTTAATCCATGAAATAACCTACTGATTTAGCCACCTTAATCATCTCAAAAAATTCTAAGATTTTTACTGGAGCTCAGGAACTAGGAGAAAGATTTGCTGACCAAAAGTGGGAACATTTCATCAAACCCTATTCCTTGAATTAACCCCTAAAGGAATTACTAAAAAGAATTATACAGAAATTCCTAGGAATTTTCATAGGTAGCAATTTATTTCTCTGCAAAGTACTCCTTTGTAAAATCCCCAAGTTAAGCCTTTCTGGTGTTTTGTGGAATTCAAATCAGCAGGGTATGTTCCTCCTAAATTTGTTTTTAAATTCAAACTTTTGCCACATGAAATAACGGCTAGACTATGGTAAAAAAAGTTTAGCACAACGAAGGTGAAAATAGGATTTGAATTAGGGGCACAAGAGAGGATGAGCCATTGTATTCAAATTCATCCTTCGGAATTTGCTGCAAAAATTTGAATTTGAATTCGGGAGCTACTTTGGTTTTGGAGTAGAAATTTTGGACAATTAGAAATCAAAAGCGGATGGCACAGTTAGATTGCATTTTTTTGTACGCATCTAACTAATTGAATTCAGCCGTTTGAATTTTCAACAGAGTTGAATTTAAACAACCATTTGAATTTTTGGAGCCACTATTGTTTGGAGGGGGCCCCCTGCCATTGGAACAAAGGCAGCAAAGGGACTTTTGCTTCTGTGGGAGCTTGCCACCGAGAGGCTGCATGTGCCACCGAGACTCCAGTGAGCTGCTTGTTCTCTGCTCCCGGGAGATTTTTCATCAAGCCTTCGGCCGCACGGTAAACATCGAGGATGCACAGCACAATTGTTGTTTGCCCTGCTCCCCACTCCAATGGCATAGAACCGTCTCTCGCGCGCCAACCTGAAGGAAACAACCACGCCGCCTCCTCTGCTCATTGCCGATCACCTTCCAGCTGCGTTGGCGCCCAGTTGAACCGGCCAGGAGCTGCTCCGTCCTCTCCTCGACGTGTTCCACCGCTCCTCAGTCCGTGGCCGGCCGCCTACAACCGGTGCCAACCTGTTCTTCCTCCGGGAAAAACAGAACACGCCGCACGTTGCTGCTACTCGATGTCCAGGCTACTCCGAGCGGCTCCGGTCCGAGCAAACACACAAAGAGGTTAGCACGGCTGTCTAGCTCATGACCCGTAGCCCCCTTGCTCTTCCCCGTCGCCGGATAGCCGGAATTCAGGTTTTACCGCCGGAGTACGTGAAGAGCCGACCGATTTAGAATCGGGAAATTCGTCCAATGTGGTTGATCATGATTTCTCCGGTTCAAACCACAGAAACTAGTATCCCTAACGTCCTCCCACGCCGAAGCACGAAGCAAACCGCCCCTCCTCCACCCCGGGCGACCAGAAATCGCCCCCGTCGGTTAAAACTGCCGCGGTCCACGGTGACAACTAGTTTTCCTCCGTTTGCTGCAAGAGTTGAGCTCCGTTCCATGTTCTACGACCACTAGGTATGCTGTATTGCAACTTAGCTCATCGGTAGAGGCAAGGGACACGCCGAAACGCATTGATGCCGCGCCGCCGTCGGTGCTGACCCGTTTTCGGCTGTTTTCTTGAGGTGAAACCTTGCCCGGCAGCTGCGCCATGTTCCAAGGGTCGTGTATGGCGAAACTGGAGCTAATTTGGTGGAGAATTGAGAGAGAACGAGCCGCGCCATGATATGTGACGCTGTGCACGCGCGCACTCTGGCGAGAGGTTGAAGAAACACCTGACCCGTGGGCCCCACTTTTGAATTGTTCTGTGTAGAATTGAAACAGAAAGTTGTTCAAACTTGAAAAACCCATAACTCTGGGTAGAAAGCTCCAAAATTAGTGAGACAAATTTTGTTGGATTCCTCATAAGAAGTACTTTGCAGAGAAAAAAAGTGCTTGCTATGAAAATGCCCAGGAATTTCTATAGAATTGTTTTTAGTAAATCTATTAGGGATTTATTCCAGGAGCAATTCCTTATGAAACATTCCCAATTTTAGGCAGCACATCTTTCTCCTATTTCCTGAGCTCCAGTAAAAATCTTAGGATTTAAGGAGATGATTAATTTAGCTTAATCAGTAGGTTTTCTCAGGGTTATGTAAATGGGCGAGAAAATCACTGGAACAAATTCCAGAAAGTAGAATTAAACTTCACCAAGCCATTCTGACCAACTAAAAGGCTTAGAAAATTTTGGAACAAATTTTCCTAGGATCCTTAGGTCCAGACCTATTAGGAGATCAAATTTCTCCAAGTGACCAAGTCCAATTAAATTCCTATAAATCATTGAAAGGTAAAGGTTCCAAGAATTTTTGTGGCCATCTGCTTCCTCAAAAACTTCTGATAATTTTACCATACTCCTACCATGAGTTTAGAAAGGCCCTGTAAAAAATTCGACCATAGGTTCCTCTGTCTTCATCTATTTTGCTTCTGTAGTGATATATCACATTAATTCCAATTATAAACGTATTTCATTCATTGGATCATTTTGATAGAAATATTGCTCGAGAAGAATTCGGAGGCCGCTGACTTAAAACATATTGACAGAAACAGTAGCCCCGGTTTGCATCCAAATTTACAAATTTTTAATTGTATACACTTTATATTGTCTGGAATATTAGTTTTGCATTATGGCAAGGTTTGTATGACACTCCACATGCATGACCCAGAAAAACCCTGGAGTTTGATTTAGAGTAGGTTATCACTTAATTATAACTTCTGTTCTCAAGTTAACAAAAGTGGATTGAGAGAGGCATAACTCGAGTAAGCCATTTCCTACTCGTGAACCGGGATTAAGGGGGGTCAATTGGAAGAGTTGGGAATTGATCCTTTTAGTTGGGAATGGAGACCAGATAGTATGGATGGAAGGCTCAAGGACGTGGTCCTGTAAACCTAGTCTCTGTCTGAGTCGATTAAGGCCCGTTCTCGTGTGCGGCCCCACTGGACAAGTTTGAGTTATGTACCGGATGCATACTGGCTATATGGGACCCAGGGAACCGATGTAACATGTTAACCTGGGTGTCGAGGCAATCCCCACCGTCTTATGCCGATGCTGAAAGGATAGAGAAGTCGGCTCTACGAGGGTTTGCTGTAGTGAGACTTAATCCAAGTCGGTGGGACCGGTTCGATATTTGGGTGTCATATGAAAGGTTGCCACATACGACATTGAGGGGATTTGTTGATCACCTGTCTCGGATGGGCATATGTGTCGTGTCAGCCAGGTGTTTTTGATTTGAATCACCATCACTCACGGTAGCGAGCATACTTGTACACTGAGTCGTGACGTAGTTAAGATACTGGGAAAAAGTTAATATGCTTCGTGAGTAATCCTCATAATGGAGATGAGGGATGATCAATACCTTCACTGAATTTACTTTCTACATTGGGCTAGTAGCGTCGAGACAAAGCGTTTCTTGTTTGATTGTGGAGTCTCGGCGTTGATGGCGCAAGGTCTGTATGGGTCTAGGGTAGCTCACTAAAGTTACTTTCTCCTCGGGCAAGTGGCATCGAGATGAAGCATTTCTTGTTTGATTGGGTAGTCTCAATGTAAATTGTGTGATTGTTATAAAAGTTGCTAAAAACTTGAAGTAAGGACTCTCCATTAGCTCAAGTTAATCATTTATGCAAACTTCTTTATTCAGCCCTCTATTTACAGCATTTGGAGTTCCATGTGTAGGACTTCGGTTAAGTCTTGCTGAGCATAAGCTCACGGTTTGTTGATCCATTGTTTTGCAGGTAACATTGCATAAGGCAACGTTAGGGAGGATGGGAGATTCGAGCGGGGCAGCACCCAATGAGGGGTGCGAGTCTCACTTGGAACCCTGAACGCCGTCGGGGTTTGACTTGGTGCTAGTGTGAGGCCTCCGCGGGCAGGATGGCTTCATTTTGCTTGGCGTAGGCTATAGTACGTGAGGGTATTCTTATCTTCAGCTGCAATGTAAGCTGTACATTATTTGTAAAATGAGACAATCGTATGTATAGAAGACATATATTGTTGTGTATGTGTGTTTTTCGGTGATGTGCTGTTAGGTGCCGCATCGCACGGCACCACCCAATGCGATTCCTGGAATTTCATTGCGGGGTCCCCACGGGCGTTGTATTAGAGCCGCATTGGGAATAGTGCACCTGAAAAGACACGTATTTTCAAAAACTTAGAGTTTACGAGTGAGGATTCGATACTAGGCCCACATAACGTTTACTAATAGCCTAAGTGATGTATGGTGGATAACTAACATACTTGTTATTATTTTTGGTAATGACGCACCACCGACCAGGTAAGAGGTAAGGAACACCACTGAAAGCGGATCAATTTCGGTTAGCTCCCCTAACGAGGAAAGTGGTTCAGGGAATAGGTCTCATAGCTTGTTGTGGGACGTTAATTTGAAACTCTTGAACTCTTCATGTTCCTGAGATCATATGAAACGTCGATCCCTTGCGTGCATTAGGCAAGAAAGTGGAAACCCATCGTGTGGTCGGTAACACGATAGTGTGTTCTTCTGAAAGTAGCCTAGGAGGACATACGAAGCGCTCACCATCGTTGTGCCCTGCAGGGCAGTAGGTGGTATCCATTGGGTTGATAAAATTCCCGACCGTGAATACCCGTTTGCGCTCTACGCGGGTTCCCCATCATGTGGGGTGAAAACGCGACCATGTACCTTGAGACGTGACTTGACTCAAGGACGGCCTGTATGGAAATGATATGAGGTGTATATTTCTAGTATGATATGGACCTGCCTGGAATGACAACCCTATGTGTGCATCATTATTGAGTGATTTTATGCAGGTACATGTGGCGGACCGGGATCCGCCATCCAGGATCGCAGAGGGTGGTCCCGCATGATGTGACACCCGACAGCACACGTCATAAGAACACAACATATTACATGGGAAAACAACTGAACTGTACAAACAGGTACAATACTCAGTTACAAACTATTGTCTCTATTACATAGCGGAAGTCTAATTTTCTACACTCACGCCCGCCTATCTCGCAAAAGTCGGTTGCCCAGCCCTAGGGCAACCCACACTAGCTGCACGTCTCAGCTCAGCGCGGCGTGTACGCTCCCACTCAGCCGTGGTCCCCGACGGAGGGTAACCCTCGCCGGTGGACTCGTACTCCGAGTCCGTGGGTGGCTCCTCACCTGAAAAACACTTAAGCAGCAACCGTGAGCACGAAGGCTCAGCAAGGCTTAACCGACTTACCTAAACATCAAACTCTACATGAGGTGTACAATGACATAGGATAGTAATATTGCAGCAAATAGACACGCCTACAAGTTCATCCTTAGTTTATCTTTTAGCACAAGTTAACAGTTCGGAAAGCTGAAATTTAGTAAGCAATATTGGGTGGCACATAGGTAGCAATACAATTATATCATAGCAGCAATATTGAATCATAACATTTCATTCATTAGTCTACGTCACGACTCAGTGAACAAGCGGTACTCGTCACCGCGAGGGACGGCGAATCGACTCGATATACATCTGCAGGGAAACCCAAAGAGCACGCCATGTACGCCCACCCGTGGAGCTGCACAGCACGCTCACTCGATGTCGTACGGGACAACCTTTCACCCAACAGCCCAAACGTCGAACCGGTCGCACCGAAACGAGCAGGAGGCTCCCCACACGGAGCATCTCTCTATGCCCGTTGGCAGATTTCCACCTTGCTGCCCTCAGCCTACACCTATAAATCGGTGCGTTATGCCTCGACGCCCGGAGGTTTAGGCTACATCTGCTTATCGGGGCCCATATATCCGATATGCCTTCGGTACGTTCAATAGTTGTTCAGCAGGGCCGCACACGGATCAGTCCTCAATCGACACGTACAGGGCTGCGCACACAAGACTACCCCTTGCTGCGCCCTAGCCCCTGCCAAGTCTCATTTTCATTACTAAAGTGATCTCGCATCACTCAACCGAACCCGTGTGTCCCAAGCCTATCTCGCGAGTAAATTCCAACTACTCGACTTGTACCAAAGTCCTATAAATCATTAAGCATAGCCTGTCTACTCGAGGTCTTAGATACTACCCTCACTCTTAGGGAAAGATTCTGGTCATGCACGTGGGGTATTCATCCATCCTACACCTAATGCACATACACCCTTCACTCTACGTATGTAAACAAAGTAAAAACTTAATAAAAGGCTTAATGCAAACCGGGGCTTTCCTTGTTGCTGCTGGTCAGGAGTTAGTTCTTCGTCCGGAAGAAGGAAGTCCAGCACTTCTGGAGTCTCCTCGCCTTCAGCGACTACACGTTAATAAAATTCTACATGTTAATGAATATGCACATGAGTTTAGGGTAATACTTCTGCTATTAGTTCTGATAACCAGTCTCTAACAACTGGAACTCTGTTTAAGAATTTAAAGATGAACTGGGTGCTGGTGGTTTGGGCTTAGACCTAAGCACATGGTTAAGTGCTAAGTGGTTTTCCCCCTTTTCCATATTAATACCTCAAGTGGTTAAACAGGACAGGGGTGATCCAGAGCTCCAATGGAGCTGAGAATTTTTGTGTGGGTTTCTTGTCAGAAGAAAACCCCTTGGACCAAAAATTAGCACGTTTCATTGAGTGGTTTGCCCAGAATAATTCTGTCAACAATTAAGAAAAGAAGAATTAATTCTGAGGTAGCACCCTTGTTCATGCCCAACATAGTGAACTAAAATTTCAATTATAGCTCATAGAGTTTGCATGAATTTTCCTAGCATTTTTGGAGCTAAGGTTTGTCCAGAACTGAATTTCCAAGTTTTGGAAATTCTCTGAAAATGTTTCTGTATTCAAATGAACACAGCACCTTCAAATTTGAATTGCTCTGATCAAATCAACTCCAAATGGTCTGAAACTTTTACAGGGGTTCACTAACATCCTAAAGAACACTCTGGGAAAATTTGGGGATTTTTGGATGAACCAAACTCCCTCTAAAATTCTTTTGCTGAAAAGCTTTAAAGAATTTTCCAGAATTAAATAATAGGTTTCATACTAATTGGTTTTCATATTTGGATATATCTAGGGAAGATGAATCAAACCCAATTTGAATCACTAAATTTGGAGCTTCGTAGCAAAAGTTATGGGGTTCTAAAGTTTGAACTAAATATGGAAATTCCAATTAATTCGGGAAACATTCAAACTCTGACTGTGGGTCCCTCCTACACGTGTCGGCTGCTGGAATCATGCCATACGGGGCCACAGGGCCTTTCCCGCGCCACCACACTGGATCTCGGGCCGCAGCGGATCGACGATTTAAAATATCACCATTGACATGCGGAGCCCCCAGTCATCTTCCTCCTCCCGACGCCCGCGCGATCCCGCCGCCGAGCTCGCCAGAGCTCTCGCCGGAGAGAGGTTCCGGTCCTTGGAACATGCTGATTCTCGCCGCCTGTGCCTATCTCGGCCTGGGGAACACGGTGTTGCCCTCACCAGAGCGTGACAACGGCCAGAACAGTGCTTCCGCCGGTAACAGTGTCCGGGAGCTCACCGGCGACGTCGAACTCGGCATCCCCTGCACCTTTTTCGATGCGGTTTGCTCGGGGATCTCCGCTGACACCTGCTGGTCACGGATATGGACACCGATCCCCGTGAAAACGGCTGCAACTATGACCTCTCCGGTGACCTAGACCGTAAATCGGTGCCGATGCAAAAAGCTCGAAGAACGTTGCCCATACTCGATGAAACTAGATGGTTTCTGATCTCAGAGACACGTGGGCGAGTCTAGATCACGTCCTCAGCTCGGTCTAAGGAGTGGTGGCTTACTTGCTACGAATTTCTGGATTTCGCATGGTTCGGTTCTAAACACTCCGACGTGCTAATCCCCCAAATTCTTCGCCGACCCTGCGAGAGAGAGGGTGTGGTCAGTACGGTTGGGATCAGTACCTCGAGGCGGTTCTTTCTTGTGTTGCTCGTCAGGCACGAGAGTGCCTGGGTTGCTCGGACGCCGGCGACCAGAGAGCGGCGAGGAAAAAGTTTGCGGGCGGAGGCGATTGTGGATGGGGGAACGCTGGGGCAGCCGGGGCACCGTGAAAACAGCCTAGCGAGCAGCGCACTGGCGTGGTGACTCCGCTCTTTCACCGTGCGGTGGCCGCGTTGGGACGGGGTCGACCCCGTGTGCTGTCACCCGTAGGGGTGTTCGACCTCGTGCCTGAGTCGGTTTGATCCCTGGGTGGCTGACCAGTGGGCCCTCTTTTCCCCTCCAATTCTTGCTCCCCCTTCTGCTGTAAATATCCCCAGCTACTAAACATTGAATGGGAGACTTAGCCCCCAATTATTGGTTTAAATTT
The DNA here is from genome assembly GCA_030760725.1 of Neostapfia colusana. NCBI lineage: Eukaryota > Viridiplantae > Streptophyta > Magnoliopsida > Poales > Poaceae > Neostapfia > Neostapfia colusana. Next base: position 44,081,913 of record JASWHV010000008.1, on the reverse strand, counting down.
TAGTTCTTAAGTTTAAACTTTGTCGGGTTAAATTTGCTTCATGTTTAAACTGAAATTAAAATTCAGTTTTGAATTATTACAAATTTAGCTCCCGACAAGATGAACTCCAATGGGGATGAAATTTGTTGGGCTATCTCAGAAAAATATGCTGAGTTTGAATATGAAGCTAACTTTTGAATTCAAGTGATGAAAGTTGCTGCAATTTGAATTTGCATTCAAATTGGCCTCTTTTTCAAATACCTCCAAAAGTGCCTCAAAAAGTGGTGGATTTATATGAAACTTGGACTGATCCTTCCCAAGACTTTTTAAGTTCTAAGGGTGAGCTCAACCTCTCATGTTCATGTGTAGAAATCCTACTTTGTGAAAGTGGAGGCTTTCCCCTCTAATCACTCTTTAGATGGAGGTTACTTGCTCTTCACAATATTTCCTAAGGTATCCACAACAAGAACTGTGGTGTTGTGAGGTGAAGAAAAGTTTTTGCAAGTCCCTTTTTCTTGGTCTTTTACAGTACTCTAACCACGTATCCGTATTACGTGAAGAACACATTTGCAAGTGAACGATTCTAGTGCCACTAATAGAACGTATATGCCGGATGTAATCCGGTTAGCATTTTCTACTTTTGTGAGGAACGTAGTACTGGCATTATCATGGAAATTGCATGAACACCTCGCTCATCTAATAAACTTGAAGATTCTTTAGAATTTGCATGAAGACAGTTCAAAGGAATTCCTTAACTTGTTTAGAAACCAACTCAAGAATATGTGAGTGTAGAGAGACCCAAAAACAGAGTCCCCTGTTTTGGCAGTGTTTCTGCTGAAACCTGTACAGGGTGTTACTCATTGTAGAAAAGACAAATGATAGTGTGTGATACAGTTCTGGAAAGGTGGAGAAGTCCTCTAGAACTTTTCTATAAACCTCTAGGACAGAAACACAATTAATATTTGTCAAAAACCTTAGAAACCAAAACTGCTACAAATGGGTAAAACCTGAAACAGAGTCTCTGTAATTCGATCCTAACTCTCGGTAGATAAATCGCTAAGGGTATTGTGATACATTTATGGAAATTTCATGAGATATTATACAACTTTGTAATTCATGATTTTGCCAAAACTGGAGAAGAATTAACTGGAATTGTGGATTGAAACTAGGTAACTCTGGGGAGGTGCTGTCAAAATCCTGCCAGAAATTATGTTAACTTTGAACCATCATATCTTTTGATACAGGAATGCAAAGGGGTCATATAAATACATTTTGGAAATATTGGGAAGTTCTTTACAATGTTTCTGTGCAACCTCCGGGCTGAATCCTTCTGTAAAGGGTTGAAATCCGCAGTACAAATGAAACTGTCCAGAGTAACCAAAGGCTGTGCATAGTTTCGGTACTTATTGGAGTTTTGCTTATAACTTCCTGTATAAGAGTTGTCAAATAGGAAATATTACAATAATAGAAAGCTTATAAATTGTTCTTCAACTTTGTAATTATGAGTTTGGCTCATATACCTTTGTAAATGTATGGAGAATTGACTCAAAGTGAGCACTTACAGGGGAGGTGCTACTGAAATTCTGCCAGAATTTATGTCGACTCTAAAAGCTCATAACTTTCGATCTAGAACTTAGTTGAGTGCAAATAAATATTCGTTGGAAATATATGGAAGTCTTGTCCAACTTTTATGTTCATTCCTACAACAGATTCACAAGTTAAACTATGATTTTATACCATAGAACAGAAGCTGGTTCGTTTCTGTACTTTTATGGTTTTGGACCATCACTTCCGGTCTACAATTTTTTTTCAAAGGTTGTGTGATACATTTCTGAAAATCTGGTAAGTTAGGCTACAACGTTTTAGTTGTGAGTTTTGACAAACTGGGTTCGTAACTGTATCAAAAAGTTGAATCAAAGTGTGTACCTCTCGGTGGGGTACTGCTGAAATTCTCCCTGAATTTCTATCAGCTTTCACACTTCATATCTGTTGAACCGGAACTGATATGGGGTCACATAAGTAACCGTTGGATGGATACGGAAGTGACTCCGAACTTTGGTATTCCATTCGAGTCTTGAGTCTGCTGTTAGCTCAGGCAAGAATGGAATTTTAGCGCCAACCGGTCAGTTGTGGATACGAGTTGTCTGGAAACTGATTGGTGAAGAACCTGATAACTTGTCAGTTGCTACCCTGCATGTAGAGTTACATGTTTAGGTTTGACGGTTAAGACTTACTGAGCCTTAGTGCTCACGGTTGCTTCTGAGTTATTTTTGCAGGTAGCAGGATGCCTGCTATGAAGAGGGTTGTTCGGTGAGACGATGAACCTCCCGGTTTGTTCAACTCATTGGAAACCTAGCTGCTTCCTTTCTTGGTGAAGGTAGTGGGAAGCATTCACGGGCTGAACGACTTCTCTTCGGCGTAGTTCGACCGAGAGTGAGTACATTGTCCAGAGTTTTAAATTCCTCTGCGTGTGTACAATATATTGTAAAAGATCTTATCTTGAGTAATAAAATGGTTTTATATGTTCTTAAGATTCTTTTCGTGCATGCTATTGGGTACCGCATCGCACGGAACCACCAACTGTGATTCCCTAGCATGACAGCGTGGTATGAGAGCCGCATTGGGAATAGCACGCATGAAAAGAGTCTAATTTTGAAAACTTAGAGGTATACGAGTGAGGAACGATAGTTTGCCCACATAAGGATTATTATTAGCATAGTTACTTAAGGTGGCAAGCTAACAGTGTGTTATTTTTCCGTATTTCGATTCCATAATGACGCACCTACGTGGAGGTAAGAATGGTAAGGAACGCCACCGAAAGCGTATCAATTTCGGTTAGCTCACCAATACGAGGAAAGTAATGTGGGATGTCCCGTTCAGCAATAGACGCATTGGGAATAGCACACATGAAAAGTCTAATTTTGAAAAGTTAGAGGTATACGAGTGAGGAACATATAGTATGCCCACATAAGGATTATTATTAGCATAGTTACTAAAGGTGGCAAGCCAATAGTGTGTTATTTTTCCGTATTTCGATTCCGTAACGGCGCACCTACGTGGAGGTAAGAATGGTAAGAACGCCACCGAAAGTGGATCAATTTCGGTTAGCTCACCCATACGAGGAAAGTAGTGTGGGATGTCCCGTTCATCAATATACGGGAAGTGAATATGTTTTCTAAGACTCTTCATGTCTTAGAGACATATGAATGGCACTAGCCTCCAGTGCGCAAACCCAGGGGCAAGAGGAGGAGACCCCATCGTGTGGTTTGTAACATGAAGTGTGTTCTTTAGGACTCTTCATGTCCTATGAGGCATATGAAAGCGCTGTTCCACCGGTGTGCTTTATTGCAAAGGTGTGGAGCCCCCGTCGGGTGGTGAATAACCCGATCATGTAACTTGAGATGTGGCTTGACTCAAGGACGGTCCATATGGCAATGATACGGGGCGTATGTTTTTACTATGATATGGACCTGCCTGTAATGACAAACAAATGTGTGCATCATTATTGATTGATTTTCTGCAGGTACCTTAACCACGTTAGAACATGTCGTGTAGAAAACGTTTGAGTGATCGTTTTAGTGCCACCACTTGAGACGTATATGCCGGTATAAATCCGGTTAGGATTTTAATTTGGTAAGGAAACGTAGTGCAATGATATGTTTTGAACTGCATGAAAAAAGAGGTTTGCAAAGAAAAAGAGTAAATTTGGAGTCTAGGATTCTATTAGGGGTTAATGAACTCCTATATTGAACTAAGAGTCAATTGGGAGTATAGATTCATTCTAAAAGACTTACGAATGACCTCCCCTGTTTTTGGCAGAAATTTTTCTGAACTTGAACAGGGCATAACTTTTGTTTGGTTGAACCAATGGAGGTGTGTGATACATTTCTGGAAATCTTTTGAAGTTTTTTACAACTTTTCTGTAGATGTCTAGATCAGAATCACCCTCCGAATGGATGAAATTCTAAGATGAGTGTGAACTGTCCAAAAACAGGGCAGACACAAAATGCCCTCTGGAAATTTCTGTATTTTGACCATAACTTTCTGTAGAAAAATTTCTAAGGTATAGGTAATACACCGTTGGAAAGCTTAGGATATGTGCTACGACTTTTTAGTTCAAAGTTTCTCCATATTGGAGTCTAATTGTATGAAATCTTGCGGACAAAACAGACACTTTCAATGGAGGTGCTGTCAAAATTGTTCCAGGATTCTATCAACTTTGAAATATCACAACTTTTGATCCAAAACCTATATGGAGTCAAATAAATACTCGTTGGAAAAATATTGAAGTTAACTATAACTTTGATATTCAACTTGAGATATGAAATTGCCATTTCTGTATTCAAATTTTAGAATTAATACCAATTGGTCATTCTGAACAGAGTATTGCTCTTTGCTCATGTAACTTAGGATGGTTGTGGACAGGGATGTTTTAGACTTCTCTACGTTCCATAACATGATCTTGAGTTATTTTTCAGCTTTCTTACTGTTGGAACTAAGTGTTTGGACCAACTTGCTCAAGTTTGATAGATTTCAGAATTGTCCAAACCCTGGTTAGCTTGTGTAGTGCTGCAATATCTATGTGATGCTTTTACGGTTAATGTTTTTGAATTCAAGTTGAGTTTAAACTTTGAATTTTAACAGTATATTGCTCACTCTTGCAGTATGGATCACACTCATTCCAGGAGTGAGGTTGGTGAGTCGAGTCACGGTGGAAATAATTCGCCACAACAAGAAATGCCGATATCATCAACCGGATTGGCGGAAATCTTAGGAAAGATGGTCTCTCGATCTGTTGGTGCAACAAAACATACAACAGGAGACACTACAGCGTAATCCCCTGCCAAGCACTTATCCGGATTTTCTAGCAAGACAACCACCGGTTTTCTCAAAAGCGAAAGAACCATTTGAGTCGGCTCATTGGCTCCAATGTATTGAAGGCAAGTTTGATATGCTTGAGTGCGATGAGTATCAAAAGACTCTATTTGCCGCTCAACAACTCCACGGAGCTGCTGGAGCTTGGTGGGTGGAGTACATCACTACTCTTCCCGAAGGTCATCGTGTGACGTGGGATGAATTCTGGGATGCTTTCCGGGCACGTCACATTTGTTCGGGATTTCCACGAACAAAGTATGAAGACTTTCTCGAGTTAGAGCAAGGAGAAAGGAGTGTGTATGAGTACTTCAAAGAGTTTGAAGACTTGATGCAGTACGCCACTCATATGGTAGACTCGGAAGCGTTGAAGTGTGAGTATTTCTTCCGAGGTTTGAATGTCGATCTTAAAGAACATGTAGCCTTGTTAAATAACGGTACTTACAATGAGTTAGTAAATGCCGCTATCATTAAAAAAGAAATGCATCTCCAATGTGAAGCGGAGCTGAAGAGAAGTATACTGCCGGACAGTGATATCGAAGTTCGTCCGAACTAACGAGTGTGGTATTACTCGCCAGTCAGGCAAGAAATTCAGCACGTGGTGCAACTCTCACAACAACGGCTGGAGTTAATCACTTATGAGCCTTCACCTCAACAGCAGCTATCAGAAGTTGTTTATGCAACCCTACCACAACCAGCTATGCACAGTTTATCTCCACCTCGTGTTAGTAGAGAGCTGAGGATTTCTGCAACACGAAACGGTGCTGAGCAGAGTCACACTCGTGTGTTGTCTCATCAATGCTCAGATCGGCATCATGAACATTGAAAGAAGCATCTTTCAAAAGCTGGCAGGGTTAATTACACTGCTATTGAGGACATTGCAAAATGAAAACCAGTTTTGGCGGGCATGTTGATGTTACATGAACAGCCCACTTTCATTTTCTTTGATTCCGGAGCTACCCACAATTTTATTAGCAGAGAGTATGTGCTGAAGAATAATCTTCTATTTAGCACAGTTAAGCATCTGTTTCATATCAGCTCACCCGGAGGCAAGATATTAACAGATGACATGGTCTCACGGGCACCTTTATGTTTGGGTGGAAACATCTATCCTGCGAGCCTTATCATACTCAAAGGCCAAAGGATTGATATTGTCTTGGGGATGTCATGGTTGACACATTATGGAGCTATCTTTAACATCAGCTCTCGGACTGTCCAACTGAATTCCCCAATACATGGTTGCAACACATTGAATCTTGTGGATCCATCACAACGAGTTGCAGCAGTGCATCAGATTGAAGCTCCTAAACTTGAGGATATTCCAGTGGTATGTGAATATCCAGATGTGTTTCCCGACGACTTACCGGGCATGCCACCCGAACGTGATGTAGAGTTCAAGATTGAACTAGCACCGGGAACAACACCTATTTCTCGGCGACCATATAAAATGGCACCAAAGGAGCTAGCATAATTGAAGGAGCAGATGAATGACCTCATGGGCAAAGGTTTTATACACCCAAGTTCATCACCTTGGGGCTGTTCCGCACTTATCATGAAGAAGAAGGATGAAACTTTGAGGCTATGCGTAGATTATCGTCCACTGAATGCTGTCACTATCAAAAATAAGTATCCACTACCACGCATCGATATTTTGTTCGATCAACTAGTGGGTGCTAAGATATTCTCCAAGATAGATCTTCGGTCCGGGTATCACCAGATAAAAATTCGGGCAGAAGATGTACGTAAGACGGGTTTCTCGATAAGATATGGTTGTATTAATATCTTGTCATGTCCTTTGGGTTGACCAACGCTCCGGCTCATTTTATGTATCTCATGAACTCTGTGTTCATGCAGGAGTTAGACAAGTTCGTCGTGGTTTTCATTGACGACATTTTGGTCTATTCAAAGTCAGAAGAAGAACACACTGAACATTTGCGTATTGTACTCCAACGCTTGAGAGATCACAAGCTATATGCAAAGTTCAGTAAATGTGAGTTTTGGATCAGCAAAGTGCCATTTCTTGGGCATGTTATTTCAGCAGAAGGCATCGCTGTGGACCCAAGTAAAATCGAGCAAGTGCTGAATTGGAAATCTCCAACACCTGTTCATGAACTGAGGAGTTTCCTGGGTTTAGCGGGTTACTACCGGAGATTCATTCCAAACTTCTCCAAAGTCGCAAAACCACCACAGCTCCAGTTTTAGCCCAGACAGACACAACAAAACAATTTGATGTTTATTGTGATGCATCCGGCACTGGTTTGGATTGTGTGGTGATGCAATAAGAACGTGTGGTCGCGTATGGATCCCGACAACTTAGGGGTCAGGAGTAGAATTACCCAACCAAGACCTTGAACTAGCTGCAGTGGTCCTTGCATTGAAAATGTGGAGACATTATTTACTAGGCAATCTAGTATATCTCTACACTGACCACAAAAGCTTGAAGTACATATTCACACAGAAAGAACTAAATATGAGGCTGCGAAGATGGCTAGAATTGATCAAGGATTATGAACTTGAAATTCATTACCATCTGGGCAAAGTGAATGTGGTTGTCGATGCACTTAGTCGGAAATCCCATGTTCACCATTTAGCCATGGCTGCAGCTGAAGAAGGAGGACCGAGCCTGCGCTTAGTTCCCTATGGATCGCTGTTCAACCACTCTCTTATTCCTACAATCCGAGATGATATTGTAGATGCTCAGAAGAGAGATAGGGGTATGTCTCATATCCGGAGGAGAGTCGACAGCGGTGAGCTGAAGATGTTCCGCAAAGATGAAGAGTGTACTCTATGGTTTAACAACCGTATAGTGATACCCTGGAATATGAAATTGCAGAGGAAGATATTGGATGAAGCACATTTATCCATGTACTCCATTGATCCGGGAAGCAATAAGATGTACCAGGACTTGAAATCTAAGTTCTGGTGGACACGGATGAAAAGAGAGATTGCGAAATACATATCCGAGTGTGATACGTGTCGGCGGGTTAAAGCTGATCATATGAGGAAAGCCGGACCACTTCAACCGCTGAAGGTTCCAGCATGGAAGTGGGAAGACATAAGTATGAACTTCATCGTTGGTTTACCCATGACCATCAACAAGCATGATGCTATTCGGGTAATCGTCGATCATTTGACCAAGACAGCTCATTTTATTCCAGTTCATACTAAATATGTGGCAAAGAAGTATGCGGAGCTGTTCATCTCGAGAATCGTGTGTTTACACGGGGTTCCCCGCACCATCATTTCTGATCGAGGTGCATTATTCGTATCCAGATTTTGGGAGCAACTGCATGCTTCCTTGGGAACCAAGTTAATCCGGAGTCCAGCATATCATCCACAAATCAATGGTCAAACGGAGAGAGTAAATCAGATTCTGGAGGATATGCCACGGGCATGTGTCATCAATCATGGGAAGAATTGGGATGACCATCTACCGTTAGCAGAATTCTCATAGAATAACTGTTATCAATCCAGCATCAAGATGGCCCGTATGAAGCTCTTTATGGCCGGAAGTGCCGCAAACCACTAAATTGGTGTGAGTCCGGCAAGAGAGTGGTCTACGGGATTGATCTTGTGAATGAAGCCGAGGAATGAGTGCGAGTAATTCAAGCCAATTTAAAGGCTGCTCAATCTCGGCAGAAGAGCTATGCAGATAAACGATGATGACCATTTCACTTTGACATCGGGGACCACGTTTATATTCGTGTCTCCCGATGAAAGGGATTCATCGTTTTGGAGTGAAGGGAAAGCTCGATACGCGATTCATCGGGCCGTTTGCTGTCACTGAAGTATGCGGACCCATGGCCTATCGTCTAGAGTTACCGACGTCACTTTCGGGTATTCACAATGTTTTCCGCGTCTCACAACTGCAAAAATGTCTTAAGTACCCAGCCGCAGTTCATATGGAGAACATTGAGGATCTTCAACCGGATCTTACTTATTCTGAGTATCCGATACAGGTTATCAATGAGAAGACTCGCACCACAAGAAATTGGACATTGCTAATTTACAAAGTCTTGTGGAGCAAGCACACCGCTGATGAAGCCACGTGGGAAAGCAGGGGTTTTCTCTGTTTAAATTTTCCCAACTTGTTTGTACCATATGTCCAGTAGTTTTTCTTCCCTCCTCTTTATTTCTATAATCTCGGGACGAGATTCTTTTAAGGGGGGAGGAATGTAACAGCCCTGAATTTTGTAAAGTTTGAGTTCAACTTATGAAACAAAGTTAAGGCGAAGAAAGGCTATATTTGTCTCACATAAAATGATGTACACACAAATGGACATGTGAGGGAGTTAAAAAATTTCTCTAGCCCATGCTCAACACATGTTGACCTAGGGGAAAGAATTTCACTCTCAAAACTCTAACTCATGTGCACCGCCGCTATGAATAGAGTGGAGGGAATTTAAACACAATTTGAATTCTTTTGAAATAATTCATGTTCAGATTGCCCAACATGCATACAAAGGAATTCACAGATACATTCCCCATGTATCAATGAGCTCATGAACCAAATTTGGATATTTTTGGAGCTTGTATACCAATTATTTCGAGGAATATTCGAGGGAGAGTTCAAATTCAAATTTGAATTTAAAAACTGAACCAAATGTGCTCAATTTTGAAATTTGAGTTTAGATTCAAATTCCTCACATCATGTTTGATCTACCGTCAAATTTTGGTGGAATTTGGACGAAGGCTGTGCAGGAATATCAAAGCACAGAGGAAGGAGATAATTGTGGGGCTGTGGACCCCATCTGTCAGCTACACGTTACACTCAACCACCTCTGTTTTTTCTCTCGGGTGCACACACGAGCGACATCACCTGGCAGAAGACTTCCCGGAGAAGTTTTTGGCGCCAGCTCCTGCTTGCTCAATCGGTTGCCCGGCCTAATCCCCGCACACGAGTGCAACAAAGCTTCTTTGCTTCCTCCCCGTTCTGCTTTGTTCCCGTGAGTTTTCCTACCGAGAAGAACAGCTGGCCGCTCTGCTTTTTCCCGATCACACAGCTACCACCGTAGCTCAGTTGCTCGAGCTCTCCACACAAAAAAGTTTTGCCAACGAGTTCTCTAGCTGGCTAGCACCTTTCCTCCGCTGTCCCAAGCTCACTTGCGCCTAGAAACGGCAGAGTTGCTGCTGCTCTTGAGTGCATACCGAAGGTTTCCATCTCGGGTCACCATGGGCAGCCCACACTGAAGGAGGTCACGCACAAGCAAGCCAACCCCTCGGTGCACTCACGAGACTAGTTTCTCACCCCCAAAACTCAGCCCTAGCGATTGATCACAGAGGGAGAATTTTGATGTTTCCTCCCGGCCGGTGCAACTTGACCCGAGGTAAGGAATTTCTGAAATTCGTCCTCAATTCATGTTCGTTGTGTTTCAAACTTCACACACGGGATCTTAACTACCTAGCACACCTCCTCCATCGATTTTAGACCGAGAAATTGATTGCATAGCAAGAAATCTGAGTTCTATTCGAGGGAGTACCGCCGAACCATGTCGGGCGCACGGTGCCGATAGGTTTGGAGCGCTCCCCGGTTCGTTTATACCCCATGTCGATCTTCTACACGATCCCCTGGTGCTCTAGGGACAAAAACTCGATCATTTGGTGAAGAAACGAGCCGCCACTACCTCGCCGGAGCCCTAGTTCTTTCTGTTGCCGGTGCGCGCTGTTTTCCGGTGAGCTCCAGCCGCCAGCAACCCCTCCAAAGCGTTCAGCGTGCTTGATAAGGGGGAGGGGGCGAGCAGGAGGTCGTGAGGTGGCCGGAAAGTGATTCCGGTGACCCTCACCGTAGGGCGCCGCCACTGGGTTGGTTGGCGCGAGGTTGAAGATGAAGACTGTCGCGTGGGACCCACTGTTGGTGTTTAAACATTTCCAGATTTTCCCCAATTCAGTTCAAACTTTGGAGAGCCATAACCTTGTCTAGGAGTGTCCAAAAATTGTCAAAAAAATTTTGTGGGATTCCTCTCAGAGTGTAATATCCAGGGGTGCAGCCCAATATTTTTGAAAATTACTGTATTTGGCTCATTAATTCATTAAAAAATCTTGTAGAAATTTCTACAAAAGTTCTGCTTATTGGAAAATTCCCAAATTTGGGCAGGACATTCGTCCAAAAATCCTTGAACTCCAGTAAAAATTTCAGAGGCATTGGACCTCATTTGCTTGTCCAAATGTGGTGTCAATCCTTTATGTCTCTGAAAAATGGGGAAAATGAACAGAGACATTTTTAGACTTTTACCCAAGATTGTAAAATCCATATCTCCATGTAGGAAACTACAAAAATGGTAAAACCAATTCCTATGGACTCAAGACATTTTGGATTTCACAAAAAGTCTACTTTGCAGCATATGAAAGCTTAATATCTAGGGGGTAAAGGCAGAATAGTGAAAATCACATAAGGAATTATTGTGATCACCTTGAGCCATGTCATGAGCTTAATCTTTCAACACTGCCTAAATACTTTCCATAGAAGCTATGGTTAAATTTTCAGCTTCATTAGACCTCAGGAACTTGAGCTACCATCTTTTAGGTTTAAGTGTTCATATATTGGACTTAATCACATGGTGATTACTAGTACCTCTTTTCACCTAGCTTTCATCATCTCTAAGATTATAGAAACAACAACAGAAACCTTGCTGTTGTTATCCCTCTTATGTGTGAGTTAACTTGTACAACAGCTTTGAATCATTTTCTAAATTGCTTTGGAATAAATGTGCATCATTCATCTCAATAGCTCACGTGACTTCGACGTCGACGAGGACTCAATTCCATGGCGAGGATCTCCATCTCTTGATGAGTTTGGCGGATTCTCTGTTGGAAGACTAACTAATAGCTTCTAACAAAACCGTTGAGCAAGTCAAGCCCCGGTTTCCATATCGTTACCGTTTTAAATTTTGCTTTGCTTCAGCTCATGTTTATTAGACTTGATATTGTGCATTATGTCTAGGATATTTAAAACCCACTTGCATGGCTATTACATCCCTGAGTAGAAGGTTTAGTGTAGGCTTTGCCTCGTCATATATGCTAGGTTAATGTTGTAGCTAGCTCGGTAGAAGTCGAGTATTAAAAAGCTACTCGCGAGAAAGGTCGAGTAATGAAGTTACTCGCGAGAGGTTGATGACAAGAGCACCCTCATGAAAAATGAGATGGGGACGGGGAGTTCGTGTAGGATGGAGCGCTAAAGGTTGGTCTCGACCTGCGATGGGTGTGACAATGCTTGAGACCAGATTGGGCCTTGGCCGGGATGGGAAGGCCAATGTGGAGGTTGGGTTTAGCCCTGTCCGTTTCGGTTAAGGACCATATGTATGCGCCCTGCTGGACAAGATTGAGCTGTACTGGATATATAGTAGGGTATGGGACCAATGAAACCGATGTAACTCGATGGACCGTGATATAGAAACTCATCCTTCGCGTGGGAATGGCGTTCAGAAGGTGGGAGATGTAAATCCTTTAGCAGGCAACTTCAACGTGCCTGCTTAGAGGACCATCCTGCTCGGCGCGAAACATTTATCTAAGTCGGGGTGTTGTGTGAAAGGTTGCTGCATACAACGTAAGAAAGAGCTCTTGAGAGAGTCTTTCGAGGCGGGTGTATGTGTCGTGTATTCCGGGTTTTATTGATTCGAATCACCGTCGCTCACGGAAGAGGATTAAGCATACTTGCCCACTGCACCGTGACGTAGTAAGAAGAGGAACTAAGTCTATTAAATTGATGTTCATGGATTAATCATTGTATTGGAACCTTGACTGAATTAGAAATAGTGCCAACTAAAGTTATATTCCACCTTAGGCTAGCAACACCGGGAGATGCGTTTCTTGTTTGATTGTGAACTTCCGGTGTTGTGAGGCGTGAGGACCACTAAAATGAAGGCTATAAGAATCTGAATATAAGGATCAAGTTTAGTCAATCTTCATTTTGCAAATTCATGTTCCTACTGTCTTACTATCCTGCATGTAGAGTTACATGTTTAGGTTTGACGGTTAAGACTTGCTAAGCCTTAGTGCTCATAGTTGCTTCTGAGTTGTTTTTGCAGATAGCAGGATGCCTGCTATGAAGAGGGTTTTTCGGTGAGATGATGAACCTCCCGGTTCGTTCAACTCATCAGAAACCTACCCGCTGCCTTTCTTGGTGAAGCTAGTGGGAAGCGTTCACGGGCTGAATGACTTCTCTTCGGCGTAGTTAGGATCGAGAGTGAGTAGATTGTTCAGAGTTTTAAATTCTGCTGCGTGTGTACATTATATTGTAAAAGATCTTATCTTCAGTAATAAAATGGTTTCATATGTTCTTAAGTTTCTTTTCGTGCATGCTGTTGGGTGCCGCATCGCACGGCACCACCCACTGCGATTCCCTGGCGTGACATCATTCCTCACACTAAAAGGTTAGATGAAGACTTAGGATAAGGAAGAAGGTGAAGTCCATGTTTAGTAGCTAAGTTTTCATGGCCCCAATAATCTTGTCAAACATTTGAAACAATTCCATGGCACTTTGTCACAACATGAAAGTGGCAATCCTTGTTTAGCACCTTTCATGACTAAGTTATTTGTACCTTGCGAAGTCTGAGACGAGTCTTAATCGTGTTTGAATTGTTGTACTAACTCTTGCTCAAACTATAAAAGATGATGCAGCATACATATGCACCATTTTGCACCATACATATGCACCATTTTGCACCATATCATGTACATATGCATTGCACCATACCACATGTGCAGCATCATTATGCATCAGGAATAATGAGATAGCATATAAAACACCAAAATACTGAGCAAGATTGTGTACCTCCTGTCAAACCATTAAGTAGTGTCTGCTAACTTCGGTCTTATCACATTCTTGTAATATTGATCAAGTTACTTGATTCGACCTCTTTGAGTAATACAAGGGAAACCAAATACTCAACATCCCTTGTATCTTCTGAACTTTCATCCATGACTTGCTTAGCTCTGAGTGCCATAATTGTCAGAACTAAACTAACTTCTCATCCCGGGCCTTACCGATTAATTGCTCAACCTCGCGACAATCCTTGGAACCCAATCTGAATTCTTGAGGGGTCATATAGTTACTTTGATACCCTTGTGGTTATCATATGTAGTGAGTCTTTGCTATGTTGATAACATAAGTAGATTTGACTTGCGGCTACTCTTATGTTCAAGCAAAGCACTCGGTTTTTGACTAAATGGTTGAGATGCCGATTCGAGGTGAGATTACTGATTCACTGTTTAATCTCACCAAACATCTTGACTAAGGTTGGGGAAGTACTACACCAAGTTTTTAAGGACCCAGTTAATCTAAACAAGTATTGGTTATCCATGTCAATATTAGGACAGTGAAGATTCAAGCCATCAATAAACCGTCAAGAGGGATGTCAAGACGAAGGCTCTCGCCAACCTCAAACGAGCTCATACTTTGAGTTTTTGGCCACTCAACCACCGGTCTTCATAGAGGCCGAGGATCCTCTGGGGCGGATAACTAGATCCGTACCATAGAGATTAAGTTTGAGTTGCTTCAATGCATCGAACATCAGAAAGTAATGTATGTGGCGCAACAACTTCACAGTTCCGCTAGTATCTGGTGGGCGAATCAGCTCACATCCCTACCAGATGGACATCAGCTCACGTGGGCATAATTCCGAAAGACATGCCTTGCTTAGCATATTCTTTCTGGTATAATCCAGGGGAAGCTCGAGGAGTTTCTAGTGTGGAAACAAGGAGGGAGGGATGCCACGAGCATTGATACCATATGCGCCTGACTACGTGAACCCGGAGGCACGAGCATGCGAATGGCTCGTTCGTAGCATCCAAGCTAAGTAAGGGAGAAACTGACCTTGGCGATTCGGAGTAACTTCAACGAGTTAATGAGTTAATGCCGACCCTTGTATTTTTGAAGTCGGAGATCAAGTCTGTCTCTGAGTATCCCCGATGAAAGGAATTTATCGATTCGGGGTCAAGGGAAAGCTAGCTTCCCGTTTTGTTGGTCCGTTTTTAATTACGGAAAGATGTGAATCGGTAGCATACTGTTTGGAGCTACCCACATCATTGCCGGGCATCCACAACATCTTCCATGTCTCAGAAATAAGGAAATGTTTGAATGAGCCGAAGGAGGTTCTTTCAGGAGGCATGGAAACCTTAAACCGGATCTCACCTACAATGAGAAACTGGTACAAGTCCTCAATGCAAAGACTCGTAAAACAAGGCGTCGATCGTTGCGGTTCTACAAGGTTCTGTGGAATAACCACACCGACAACGAGGTTACATGGGAAATTGAGAATTTTTCTTCAGATGAATTGCCCAGAACTGTTATCAAACTATCACCGGTGACATTCTTATCCATCTCGTTCTTTTATTAATCTCGTCACGAGATTCTTTTAAGGAGGGGGGATTGTAAAATCCCCAAGTTGAGCCTTGCTGGTGTTTTGTGGAATTCAAATCAGCAGGGTATGCTTTTTAAATTCAAACTTTTGCCATATGAAATAATGGCTAGACTATGGTAAAGAAAGTTTAGCACAAAGAAGGTGGAAAATAGGATTTGAATTAGGGGCACGAGAGAGTATGAGCCACTGTATTCAAATTCATCCTTCGGAATTTGCTGCAAAAATTTGAATATGAATCCGGGAGCTACTTTGGTTTGGGAGTAGAGATTTCGGACAATTAAAAATCAAAAGCGGATGGCACAGTTAGATTGCAATTTTCCGTACACATCCAACTAATTGAATTCAGCCGTTTGAATTTTCAACAGAATTGAATTTAAACAACCATTTGAATTTTTGGAGCCACTATTGTTTGGAGGGGCTCACCTGCCATTGGAACAAAGGCAGCAAAGGGATTTTTGCTTCTGTGGGAGCTTGCCACCGAGAGGCTGCATGTGCCACCGAGACTCCAGTGAGCTGCTTGTTCTCTGCTCCCGGGAGATTTTTCATCAAGCCTTCGGCCGCACGGTAAACATCGAGGATGCAGAGCACAATTGTTGTTTGCCCTGCTCCCCACTCCAACGGCACAGAACCGTCTCTCGCACGCCTACCCGAAGAAAACAACCGCGCCGCCTCCTCTGCTCATCGCCGATCACCTTCCAGCCGCGTTGGCCCCTGGTTGAAACGCCCAGGAGCGGCGCCGTCCTCTCCTCGACGTGTTCCACCGCTCCTCAGCCCGTGACCGGCCGTCTACAACCGGTGCCAACACGTTCTTTCTCCGGAAAAAACAGAACACGCCACACGTTGCTGCTACTCGATGTCCGGGCTACTCCATGTGGCTACGGTCCGAGCAAATGCACAAAGATGTTAGCACGGCTGTCTAGATCATCACCCCCTAGCTCCCTTGCTCTTCCCCGTCACTGGCTAGCCGGAATTAGGGTTTTACCGCCGGAGTATGTGATGAGCCGACAGATTTAGAATCGGGAAATTCATACAACGTGGTTGATCATCGTTTCTCCAGTTCAAACCACAGAAACTAGTAGCCCTAGCGCCCTCCCATGCCGAAGCACAAAGTAGACTGCCCCTCCTCCGCCCCGGGAGAGGAGAAATCGCCGCCGGCGACTAAAATCGCCGCGGTCCACGGTGACAACTAGTTTTCCGCCGTTTGCTGCGAGAGTTGAGCTCCGTTCCCTGTTCTACGACCACTAGGTATGTTGTACGGCAACATAGCTCATCGGTAGAGGCAAGGGACATGCCGAAACGCGTTGATGCCGCGCCGCCAACAGCCGTCATCGGTGCCGACCTGTTTCTGGCTGTTTTCTTGATGTGAGACCTTGCCTGGCAGCTGCGCCAGGTTCCAAGGGTCGTGTATGGCGAAACCGGAGCTAATTTGGGGGAGAATTGAGGGAGAATGATCCGCGCCATAATATGTGCCGGTGTGCACGCGCCTGCTCTGGTGAGAGGTTGAAGAAACACCTGACCCGTGGGCCCTACTTTTGAATTGTTCTGTGTAGAATTCAAACAGAACGTTGTTCAAACTTGAAAAACCCATACCTCTAGGTAGAAAGCTCCAAAATTAGTGACACAAATTTTGTTGGATTCCTCATAAAAAGCACTTTGCAGAGAAACAAAGTGCTTGCTACCAAAATGCCCAGAAATTTCTATAGAATTGTTTTTATTAAATCTTTTCGTGATTTATTCCAGGAGCAGTTCCTTATGAAACATTCCCAATTTTGGGCAGCAAATCTTTCTCCTAGTTCCTGAGCTCCAGTAAAAATCTTAGGATTTTTGGAGATGATTAAGGTGGCTTAATCAGTAGGTTTCTCAGGGTTATATAAATGGGCTGAAAAATCACAGGAACAAAATCCAGAAAGTAGAATTAAACTTCACCAAGCCATTCTGACCAGCTAAAAGGCTTAGAACATTTTGGAACAAATTTTCCTAGGAACCTTAGGTCCAGACCTATTAGGATATTAAATTTCTCCATGTAACCAAGTCTAATTAAATTTCTATAAATCATTGAAGGGTAAAGGTTCCAAGAATTTTTGTGGCCATCTCCTTCTTAAAAAACATCTGAAAATTTTACCATACTCCTACCATGAGTTTAGAAAGGCCCTGTAAAAATTTCAAACATAGATTCCTCTGTCTTCATCTATTTTGCTTCTGTAGTGATATATCACATTAATTCCAATTATAAACGTATTTCATTCATTTGATCATTTCGATAGAAATATTGCTTGACAAGACTTCGGAGGCTGCTGACTTGAAACCTATTGACAGAAACTGTGGTCGGGATCAACACTAAGGCAAGCCCCAGTTTGCATCAAAATTTACAAGTTTTTAATTGTATACACTTTATATTGTCTAGAATATTAGTTTTGCATTATGGCTAGGTTTGTATGACACTCCACATGCATGACCCAGAAAACTGCTGTTCTCAAGTTAACAAAAGTGGATTGAAAGAGGCATAACTCGAGTAGGCCGTTTCCTACTCGTGAATCAGGATTAAGGGGGATCAATCGGAAGAGTTGGGAATTAATCCTCTTTGTTGGGAATGGAGACCGGACAGTATGGATGGAAGCCTCAAGGACGTGGTCCTGTGAACCTAGTCTCTGTCTGAGTCGATTAATGCCCGTTCTCGTGTGTGGCCTCGCTGGACAAGTTTGAGTTGTGTACCGAATGCATACTGGCTATATGGGACCCAGGAAACCGATGTAACATGTTAACCTGGGTGTTGAGGCAATCCCTATGCTGGTTATGAAAGGATAGAGAAGTGGGCTCTACGAGAGTTTGCCGTAGTGAGACTTAATCCAAGTTGGTGGGACCGGTTCGATATTTGGGTGTCGTGTAAAAGGTTGCTACATACGACGTTGAGGGGATTGGTTGATCACCGGTCTCGGACGGGCGTCTGTGTCGTGTAAGCCGGGTGTTTTTGATTCGAATCACCGTCACTCGCGGTAGCGAGCATACTTGTACACTGAGTCGTGACGTAGTTAAGAAACTAGGAAAAAGTTAATATGGTTCGTAAGTAATTCTCATATTGGAGATGAGGGATGATCAACACCTTCACTAAATTTACTTTCTACCACGGGCTAGTAGCGTCGAGACAAAGCTTTTCTTGTTTGATTGTGGAGTCTCGGCGTTGATGGCGCAAGGTCTGTATGGGTCTAGGGTAGCTCACTAAAGTTACTTTCTCCTCGGGCAAGTGGCATCGAGATGAAGCGTTTGTTGTTTGATTGTGGAGTCTCGATGTAAATTGTGCGAGTGTTATAAAAGTTGCTAAAAACTTGAAATAAGGACTCTCCACTAGCTCGAGTTAACCTTTTATGCAAACTTCTTTAATCAGCCCTCTATTTCCAGCATTTAGAGTTCCATGTGTAGGACTTCGGTTAAGCCTTGCTGAGCATAAGCTCATGGTTTGTTGATCCATTTTTTTGCAGGTAATGTTGCATAAGACAACGTTAGGGAGGATGGGAGATCTGAGCAGGGCAGCGCCCAATAAGGGGTGCGAGTCTCACTTGGAGCCCTGCACGCCGCCGGGGTTTGACGTGGTGCTAGTGTGAAGCATACGCGGGCAGGATGGCTTCATTTTGCTTAGTGTAGGCTATAGTATGTGAGGGTATTCTTATCTTCCGCTGCAATGTACGCTGTACATTCTTTGTAAAATGAGACAATAGTATGTATAAAAGGCATATATTGTTGTGTATGTGTGTTTTTCGGTGATGTGCTGTTAGGTGCTGCATCGCACGGCACCACCCAATGTGATTCCTGGACTGTCGGGGCGGGGGTCCCCACATCATTCTAAGGAATCCAACAAAATTGGTCTCACTATTGTTGGAGCTTTCTACACAGAGTTATGGTTTTTCCAAGTTTGAACAACTCTCTGTTTTTATTTTACACAGAGCAATTCAAACGTGGGGCCCATGAGTCAGTTGTGTCTTAGCCTCCCGCCGGAGAGCGCGCGTGCACAACGGCAAAGATCGTAGCGCGGCCCGTTCTCCTCCATTTTCCACCAAATTGGCTAAGGGTTCATGCTACACCATCCTAGCACCAAGGCCTAGCAGCATGGCATGGTCTCCCCACCCGAAAACGGCCGGAGGTGGGTCAGCATCGGCGGGGCGGCCCGGATGTGCGGAACCGGTGAGGAGCGGTGCATCCCAAGCTTCTCCCGGCGAGCTAAGTTGCCATACAGAATCCCTAGTGGTCGTAGAATATGGAACGGAGCTCAACTCTCGCAGCAAACGGCGGCAAACTAGTTGTCACCGTGGACCACGGCGTTTTTAACCGACGGAGGCGAATTTTCGTCGCCTGGGGCGGAGGAAGGCCGGTTTTCTTTGGCCTTCGGTGTGGGAGGGTGCTAGGAGGCATAGTATCTGTGGTTTGAATTGTATAAGAGATGATCAAGCGGTTTGAGCGAATTTCAGAAATTGTCTAGCTTCGGTTCTTCACGTACTCCGGCGGTAAAACCCGAATTTTGGCTAGCCGGCAGCAGTAAAGAGTAAAAGGACCATGGGAGGAGTAGCTAGATGTGGTGGCGCACCTTAAAATGAATTTGTTTGAGCCGGAGGGGTGCGGGAACGGCCGGGCTACGTGAAACCGAGAGGACGGCATCGTGCTCAGTTTTTTCAGAGAAGATCGGCTCGGTGACGGCAGAGGAGGGCCGGGGATGATCTGAGGAGGGCTTGAGGATGTCGAGCAGTCGCCGGCGCAGCCTCTAGGTGGTTTAACCAGGCGTCACAGGGGTCTGGGACTGATCGGCGATGAGAGACGAGGGGCGGCCACGCGTTGTGTTCTTGCGGTTGAGCACGAAACCATGTGAGCAGAGACAGTGTGAGCAGAGAAAAAGCAATTTGATTGTGCCCCTGTGATATTTAGCGAGTGTCGATTGCACAGAGGATTGAACCGCCTCCTGGGAGCTAGAGCACAGGCAGCTCAGTGGCAAATCACGGATGCCTCGGTGTTGAACGCACAGCAGCAGCAAACTCGCTTGTCGCCTCTGTTACACTGACCTGAGGGTCTACAGGCAGTCTTCCCCAACACTCAGTAGCTCGTAAATTCAAATGCGTGTTTGAATTTGAATCTATAATAATTCAAACCACAGAAATCATATACTTAAACTATTGTGAATATTTGAAATCTAACTGTGCCATCCAAAGTTGAATTTGATTTCTCCAAATGTTCTACTCCCCAACCACGGTAGCTCCTTAATTTGAATTCAATTTTTTTCCAGCAAATTCTGAAATATGAGTTTGAATATAGTGGCTAATCCTCTCTCGTGCCCCTAATTCAAATCCTGTGTTTCACCTTCGTTGTGCTAAACTCTCTTTACAATAGTTTAGCCTTTATTTCATGTGGCAAAATTTTTAATTTGAAAACAAATTTAGGAGGAGCATACACTGCTGGTTTGAATTCCACGGAACATCAGCAAGGCTCAACTTGGAGATTTTACAATACATAACCACGACCGCTGGCAGGGCAACAGGTGCGACGATTGGGCTTCCACCTCTGCACGCCGCAGGTTATTCGCCTCCCCCAATGATGGGTAGGATCCAGGTCCACCCATCAGACACTGGGGGCTGGGCGGATAACCTCTCGGGAACGTCTGGTGGTTCCCGAGGAGAGCGGTGCAACCGACCCTTCGGTTGCCGCAGTAAGAGCCTAGAGGCAACCCCTCGAGCACGTCTCCTTGGCACTCGCCCCCCAATGACATGTAGGACCCAGTTCCCGAGGAAAGGAGCACGGTATACCTGCGACCCATGGGCTGCCGCAGTAATTACCCCTGGGCAACCCCTCGAGTGCGTCATCGTGACCCATCAAATCAACAGTAGACGCAACGACACGCTGCTACTTTGACTGATGAATGCGCCTACTACACCAAGGACATGCAACCTTTTCGTCTCCCAAGTACAACCACTCGCCACTACGCGAGAACCTCGCCACCACTTTGGTTTCCAAAGTGCAGGTTAAAAACCTCCACGCGGGAGAGATGGAGACCCCACCTATGGGCCCGTAGCCTCCCCAGAGATGGGCTGGGGGCCACTGTCGGAACCCTGCAGACTGGGTACCCCCGTGTAGAGGGAAAAAGTCATCCTAGGCCCTGCCTCCCTGTTGAGGCGGGCCCGGGCATAGACACGTGCCCTTGGCCCTAAGGTCAGCCCTGGGGCTGCCACGTGCACTTGGGTTCCGGAGCCGATGTGTGCCATGAGCTCCGGTCTGAATCCTCCTCGTTGAGGTGGATGCCGGAGCTTACACGTGTCCCAAGGCTCAGAACCACCTCCTTACGAAGGACGCCCTCGGGGACTGACACGTGATCTGGGCTCCGGTCTGAGCCTCCCCGCTGAGGTGAGATCCGGAGCTGCCATGAGTCCCTTTATAACACCCTCAAATTCACTCCATGCATTGCATACATTTTTCATATAGAGAAACATTATAAAAGAAGTATAAATGGAGAAAGAATCATAAAAATGATGGGAAATGGGAAAAAGATAGCTGAGATGAGCCACTTCAAATAGGTCGAAGTGAGCTGTTGACACGTCCCCCGGTGGGGCGCCTCCGGAGCTCATCCCTGCGGAAGGGATGAGGTTCGGCCTCGCCGGACACGTGGTGCCTTCGGAGCTCATCCCTGGCAAAGGGATGAGGTCCGGCGTCTCGGGACACGTGGCGCCTTCGGAGCTCACCCCTGCGGAAGGGATGAGGTCCCGCCCCGTGGGACATGTGTCGCCACCGGAGCTCGTCTCTGAGGAGAGGAGAGGCCTCGGCCCCGCTGGACATGTGTCGCCACCGGAGCTCGCCTCTGAGGAGAAGGGAGGTCCGGCCCCGCTGGACACGTGTCACCACCAGAGCTCGCCTCTGAGGAGAAGGGAGGTCCGGCCCCGCTGGACACGTGGCGCCACTGGAGCTC
Organism: Neostapfia colusana; assembly: GCA_030760725.1. Classification (NCBI taxonomy): domain Eukaryota; kingdom Viridiplantae; phylum Streptophyta; class Magnoliopsida; order Poales; family Poaceae; genus Neostapfia; species Neostapfia colusana. The sequence continues at coordinate 44,059,767 of JASWHV010000008.1, read as the reverse complement.
GCCTCTGAGGAGAAGGGAGGTTCGGCCCCGCTAGACACGTGGCATCCCCGGAGCTTGCCTTTGAGGAGAGGGGATGGCCGGCCCCGCTGGACACGTGGTGCCTTCGGAGCTCACCCTGGCAGTGGCCACGTGGCAGGTCCGGAGCTCGCCTCTGAAGGGAAGCAAGGACCGGCCCCCGCTGGACACGTGGCGCCTCCAGAGCTCACCCTGATGGAGATACGAGGTCCTTAGGCGGTTTTTCCTCCTGTGCGTGGGAATACCCAGTACCGAGGGTACCAACATAATCTCCCCAAAAATTTCTAAATTCCCCCATATTGCTGCCGCACCAAATTAAAAGGAGATAAGCTTGTTGAGATCCAAAGTTGAAAAGGACTCTTATTTGAGCTCCAATTGGAGTAGGACAATTTGTTACCCCCTTACAAATAGAACCCAAAACCCCCTTCCTTTCTCCGTCACCCCTTTCTTTATTTTTCCTTCCCAAGTCGGCGACTTAGAGGCCCTAGCCCCCAACTCGCCGAGTTAGACCCCCTCGCCGGAGTTCAGTCACCGGTGAGCCCTCCGTTGAAGCTCCGTTGAGCCTCGCCGTCGCTGGAGAAGAGCCGACGATCATAAGAGAAGTGAGGTAGATCTTCGTTACCCATCTTACGATGTCATCGCTATTTCTACGCATCCGTTTTCTTTGCTCCCTTCGAGCAGAAACTTTTACGTGTGGACAGACCGTGTTTGATCGGTTTTTGACAGTGGAATTGATCTAGATCTTGAGTCAAGATCATCACCACGTCCACACTTTATCCCTACACCCTTGTTTATCATAAAATCCCATGAAAGCCCATTAAACCATGCAAGAACACGTACAAGCTGGTTTAATAAAACAACACCATAGAATATGCATTCATCTACTCCATCACATCTTGAGTAAAGTTTGTGCATGATGATTGATTGCTGTAAATTTTGTATGCGTGTGGTCGTGAGTAGAAGGACAAGCTCAGGAAGTCATCTACCAAGAACAACATCGCCAAAATTTCGAGACGCTTGAGCAACAAGAGCCACGGGAGCAAGGCAAGGGCCCCTTGACCATATTGATCCCATGTTTTGAAACTGTTTTGTTTTTGAAAACGTGTATGCTTGAGTCACCTTGATGGGAAACCCTTTTATAGGAGTTTACTAGTTTTTTTAACCCTCCTTGTCGCCAGGAAAGTTGATGAGTCAGGTATGGTCGTTTTTCCTTTTTGCTTCGCTTAATCCACTGGATACGGGAAGCTGAGTTAAAAAATATCTAGCTACTGCACTCGTATGAATAATGATGATGAGAACTCGATGATGATAATGAACATGGAATCAGGGTGATCTAGGCAAGCTTGGTTCGTGGACGTTGTTGAATGAGATGGTGGTTTACTTGCCTTAGATCTAAGGACCGGTTCATGCCAGCACATGCCAGGAAAACAGTGCCACCACAAGGCCAAATATGGGTGCGGCTTAGCTGACTAATTAGGTGTGTTGCTAGCTTGTTATGGACCATGGAAGGCGCGGAGAATGGGAGTCGAGAGAGGACTGCCCTGGGAACTGCATCGCACAATAGGGGGCCCTTGGGTGGGAGACTGGTGATTCGAGCCTGCTGGTGAAACCTTAGTGAGTCCATACATGTTGTAGCCCCTTTGTAAAGGCTATTTTGTGATCTCTTGGCGATACACCGACGGTTTTGTACTGGTATAGTGGAGGTTCTGCAGTCGCCGACGGGTGACGAAATCACAAACTTGTGGGTAAAGTGGTGCCACCTCTGCAGAGTGTAAAACTATCATGATAGCCATGCTTACGGTCATAAGCGCCTGGCCAGCTCACATGATTAGAAGGGAAAACTTGGGATGGATATTCGGTATGGTTATAGTATGGTCATCGGGATTGGTTTTGGGACTGTTTTGAGTAATAAAAATGAGTTTGGTTTCGTTTATATGAATATGAGATGGTTATGAACATTATGAGCATGACATGAAGTTGATAAAGATTTATGGCTGGTTGAGACATGATAAGTGATGAATTATGATGAAGGAATGTTGCTGTTATAACATGGTTATGATGGGATTAAACTCACTTAGAAATAGTTGCTGTTTTTGTCATTTTTGTGAAATAAAATTTGTTTGCTGCAATGAGCCTTTTTATTCACACCTTGTTGTAATCTTCTTGTCATATTTTTTCCGCACTTGCTGAGTACAACATGTACTAACCCTTGCATTATCACATAAACATCAGCAACAGGAGAAGAGTACTTCAAGGACCATGTGGAGTACTAGGCGTGCGGACTACCGTCAACTTGCCTGTGGAGTTGAAGATGGAGCCGCTGCTATTTAATTATTTTCGCTGTCGTTTAGAGACTTCCGCTACAAGAATAAGTTAGATATTCATGAGTGAGACAATGAGTCAATGTAATAAAGTACTTAAACCCTATTTATTCGTGGTTATATTCTGAATTCAGTTTGTGGATTACATGTGTACGTGTGATGAACATCCTGGGCACACATATGCGTTAGCTCGGTTCCGTGTTCACGGAGCCGGGTGTCACACCCTTGGCTCAGAGCCACCTCGCTGCTGAGGACAGCTCTGGTGCTGACACCTCCCTGCACAAGTACACGCAAGCAAGCAATACAGCAAGCACTCCCGTGGACGTAGGGTATTATGCTCTGGTGGCACGAACCACGTAAATATCTGTGTTCATCCGCTCCCTCGAGCCCAGGTCACGTAGGGCGCCAAGCCCCCTTTGAAAAAAGAACCTCGCGGGCTGCTCCCGAGCAGGCCGGGAGGAGTGTCGCAGCTCACACACTCTGACACCACTATTATCAAAGAAGATATTCATCTCCATTGCAAAGCATAGTTGAAAAGGAGTATACCATCGGACAGTGATAGTGAAGTTCCCACGAACTATCGAGTGCGGTATCACTTGCCAGTCGTGCAGGAAATCCAGTCTATGGTGCAACCAGCACAACCACAGCTGAAATTAATCACTTATGAGCCTCCACCTGAACAGCAGCAATTAGAGGTTATTCGTGCAACCCTACCACAACCAGAAATTATCTCCACCCCGTGTTAGTAGAAAGCAGAGAATTTCTTTAGCACAAAACTGTCGTGGAGCTGGGCAGAGCCGCAACCCTTTGCCGTCTCACAAATGCTTAGATCAGCACCATGAACATTCAACGAAAGTTCTTTGAAAAGCTGGCATGGTTAATATGCTGCGATCGAGGACATTTCCAAAGGCGAACCAGTTTTAGTGGGCATGTTCACCTTACATTAACAACCCACATTCATTTAATTTGACTCCAGTGCCACCCATAATTTTATTAGCAAAGACTTTGTACTGAAGCATCACCTTCCATTCCGCACGGTGAAACATACGTTCCATATCAACTCACCCGGAAGCAAGATATCAAATGATGAAATGGTCTCTCGAGCACCTTTGTGTTTGGGTGGAAACATTTATCCTTCGAGCCTTATCATACTCAAGGATCAAAGGATTGATGTTATCTTCGGGATGTCATGGTTGGCACATTATGGAGTTGTCTTCGACATCAGCTCTCGGACTATTCAATCAAATTCCCCAATATACGGTTGCAACACATTGAATCTTGTGGGTCCATCACAATAAGTTGCAGCAGTGTATCATATTGAAGCTCCTAAACATAATCATATTCCAGTGGTTTTGTGAATATCCAGATGTGTTTCCCGACGACTTACTGGGCATGCCCCCCGAACGTGATGTGGACTTCAAAATCGAACTAGCACCGGGAACCACACCAATCTCTCGGCGACCGTATAAAATGGCACCGAAGGAGTTAGCAGAATTGAAGAAGCATCTAAATGACCTCATCGACAAAGGTTTTATACACCCATGTTCATCACCTTGGGGGCTGTTCCGCACTATTTGTGAATAAGAAGGATGAGACATTGAGATTATGTGTTGATTTATCGTCCTTTGAATGCTGTCACTATAAAGAATAAGTATCCACTACCGTGCATCGATATTTTGTTCGATCAACTAGTGGGTGCTAAGGTATTCTACTAGATGGATATTTGGTCCAGGTATCACCAGATAAAAATCCGGGCAGAAGATGTACCACAGACGGTGTTCTCAACAAGATATGGGCTTTATGAATATCTTGTCATGTCGTTTGGATTGACCAATACTCCGGCACATTTTATGTATCTCATGAACTTTTTGTTCGGGCCGGAGTTATACAAGTTCATCGTGGTTACCATCGACGATATATTGGTCTATTCTAAATCAGAAGAAGAACATGCTGAACATTTGTGTATTGTACTCCAACGATTGAGAGATAACAAACTATATACAAAGTTCAGCAAATTTGAGTTTTAGATCAGCCACGTGCCGTTTCTTGGACATATTATTTTAGCGGAAGGCATCGCTGTGGATCCGAGTAAAATTGAGCAAGTGCTGAATTGGAAATCTCCAACATCTGTTCGTGAAGTGAGTAGTTTCCTAGGTTTAGAGGGTTATTGTTGGGACCACCCCGTGGTTCTCCCACTCTGGGATCGCAGAAGGTGGTGCTGTGCGATGCGGCACCCAACAGCACACAAGAAAAGATTAAGAACAACATACAAACTTTTATTTTTCATAAAACAAAGCGGAAGTCTTTTGCAAACGTAATGTACAACGGAAGTATTATTCATAACTACACTCTCATACTAACTAAGCAAAAAGTGTAGCCTTCTAGACCTGGGACGCTACACACTAGCAGAACACATACAAAGATCACGGCACTGTGTAGGGCTCCAGCTCAGCCGTGTACCCCGACGAGGGCATCGCCTCGTCCTCGGATCCTTCCTCATAACTCTCACCTGCAACAGCTCAAATATTGCAACCGTGAGCACGATGGCTCAGCAAGACTTAGCCGACACTCCTAAACATGTAACTCTACATGCAGAGATTAGTAAGATAGGAAAAAGGCGTCACGATAAAGACACGCCTACATGTTAATCCTTACTTTCAGTTTTATAGCAGCAGATTAGTATGTCTTAGGCAGACCTCACATCGCAAGTCCACAATCAAACAACAAACGCTTTCCTCCGATGTGGTTACGTCCAAAGTAGAAGATAAACTTAATGAGCTCTATATCTATAACATACATGGTTTCAAGACAATACTAGCTCAATGGATCATATTCTTCTGGCATCTGTCAATTATTACTATGTCACAGCACAGTGAAGAAGCGGTACTCAAATAACCGCGAGGGACGGTGAATGCAATCAATAGGCATCCGGTAACACGTCACATACACCCACTTTCTGAAGTGTGGTGCTTCACACCTTCCTACTCTGTTGTATGCAGCAACCTTTCAAAGGAAACCCAAATGTCGAACCGGTCCATCCGTAATGGGCAGGTGGTCCCCTTGTGGAGCGTGTCTGTGCCCACCGGCAGATTTGCACTTTGCTACCCTTAACCCACTCATATAAAACGGTTGGGTAAGTCTCGGCACCCAGGTTAACCAATTACATCGGTTTCCTGGTTCCCATATGCTAGTATGCATCCGATACTGTTCAAACTTGTCCAGGAGGGCCGCAAACGGCTCGGTCCTCAATCGACACAAACAGGTGAATGTAGCCTAGAGGGCGGTGAATAGGCTTTTCGATTCTTTGTTAATCCTTGAAACACTTAATAGATTTATCAAATACAAGGAAATCGGACTAGTCCGATAGAGTGCAGACTAGTCTGTTGTCTACTCAGAGACAAATCGGACTAGTCCGGTACAGTGCGGACTAGTCCGGTATGCATGGACTAGAAAGATCAAGGTTGATCAATATTTTATCTTCTAGTACCCTATGCAGCAGAAATTAATTGGGAACTTAGATGTATTACAACAGTGAAACAATGAATGATAGAGATCAACTTTAGTTTCAATGCTTCAACGTGAATTACATAAGATTAAGTACACCCTAGAATATGATGAACAATAAAACACAAGAGCAAGAGACAAGATTTTATCCCAAGGTTCGATTCCACGAAATAAATATACGTCCAAGTTGAGGAGGCCACGAAGGACCGGGTCTGCACCAACCCTACACTCGTCGATTCGCTACGGAGGCTGATTCTCTTCCACTAATCACAAAGGGCAAATAAATCGTTCAAGGGGCCTTCTCACAAGTTGAGGGCTCCCCAAGAATTACAATGAATGAATACCACCAAGCACACTCGAAAGATGTACAATAAATCTCCAAGACACTCCATACTAAGTAATCTAATCTTTTCAGCTCCTGAGCTCTTATTGTTTTAGATCCTAATTCTCTTTTCTTTTTGCGCTTTCTTCCTAATTTCTTTAAAAACTTGCGCTCATCTCAACGATTTTGTTAGAGTCTCATTTGTTTGTCATAAATCAACCAAAACCCACAAGGGATGCCTAGATGCACTTTCAATCTACCCCTTTTTGGTGATTGATGACAACCAATTGAGATCACACAAATATGATAAAAAATTGAGATTTTCATAAAGTGTGCACATATGAGCTTTGAGCAAAATAGGCAATGTAGACATAAGACATATGTGCACTCTTTATGGTGGGGTGCAAAACTATGTGTGTGAGCAATAATTTTGATGTGAATATCATAATAAGCATAATCATAATATCATCAAGAGTCTCAAGCCTACATAGCAGTTTTAAACGTACACCATTAATCATAAGCATAACATAGTCATCATTTCACAGCACATGTCCAAAAGCATAATGATAACATAAGTCTTACAAAAGCCCACTTCCTAAACTAGGACACCAAAAGAAGAACCTATGACCTAAGACTCCCCCTCAATCTCTCCACCTTTGGCATCAAGGCACCGATAAGAAGGAGAGTAGGGATCTACTTGTCGTCGACGGTTCACTCCTCGCTGTCTGTCCTTTCTTCGTCTTCATCATCAGACGGAGGAGGAGGAGGAGAAAGAACGTGGGAGGAGTTGTGAGGTTGAAGGAGATTAGGTCTAAGCCGGCCCTAGGGTTATGGAGTCGAAATATCGGACTAGTCCATGGTCGAATCGGACTAGTCCGGACTAGCGGACCAAGTGCGGACTAGTCTGCAATGTGCGGACTAGTCCGGAGTGACCATGGACTAGTCCGTGGTCCCTTGTACAGAAAAGTACGAAACACTTATATATATGTATTCAATGGTTCCTAATAAGAAATAGGAGACAAAGACACACAGATGTTCTTGATAAATATGATCAGTAAACATACAACAATCAAGCTATTACCATAATTCATCAAGATCAAGTAACTAACATAGTTTTTAGGAGAAAAATAGAGAGAGATGATTTTTCAATACAATTAACATGATTTTGAGGATGGCATACAGGTGTGCAAGTTTTCAAGCCACGTTCTGAGCATCAAGGATATTTAGTTCATTTCAGAGCTCACAAAAGCGTTTTCATCAAGTGGCTTGGTAAAGATATCGGCTAGCTGTTTTTCAGTGTTCACATGGGAAATGTCTATGTCTCCTTTCATTGAGTGATCTCTCAAAAAATGATGTCGGATATCTATGTGTTTGGTTCTAGAGTCCTCAATAGGGTTATGGGCAATTTTAATTGCACTCTCATTGTCACAAAGGAGTGGAATACGACTCATATTAAACCCTTAGAGTTTGCCACATCCAAAGGAGTTGTGCACAACAACTCCCGGCTGCAACATACTGCGCTTCGGCCGTGGATAAGGCAATTGAATTTTGTTTCTTGGAGGACCAAGAAACTAAGGAGCTACCTAGGAATTGGCAAGTACCGGAAGTACTTTTTCTATCTACCTTGCATCCGGCATAATCTGCATCGGAGTATCCAATGAGATTGAATTTTGAACCTTTGGGATACCAAAGGCCTAGGCTGGATGTATGAACTAAATATCTCAAGATCCTTTTAATGGCTGTCAAATGACATTCCTTAGGATTGGATTGAAACCTTGCACACAAACATACACTCAACATGATATCAGGCCTAGATACACATAAATAAAGTAAGGAGCCAATCATGGAACGATATACCTTTTGATCCACATATGGTCCGTCTTCATTGAGATCCAAGTGTCCATTTGTCGCCATGGGAGTCTTTATGGGCTTTGCTTTGTCCATTCCAAACTTCTTGAGAATATCTTGAGTGTACTTTGTTTGGCTTATGAACGTCCCGTACTTTTGTTGCTTCACTTGGAATCCCAAAAAGTACCTCAACTCTCCTATCGTGGACATCTCGAATCTATCTGTCATAATCTTACTAAATTCTTGACAAAAGGATTTGTTAGTTGAACCAAATATAATATCGTCAACATAGATTTGGCAAATGAAGAGATCATCATCAAAGTGTTTAATAAACAAAGTGTAATCAGATTTTCCAATCTTGAAGTCATTTTCAATCAAAAAATCTCTAAGGCACTCATACCATGCTCTAGGAGCTTGTTTGAGGCCATAGAGAGCCTTACGCAGTTTGAACACATAGTCGGGGTACTCTTGATATTCAAAACCGGGTGGTTGCTCCACGTACACCTCCTCCTTGATTGGTCCATTGAGAAAGGCGCTTTTCACGTCCATTTGATAAAGCTTGAAATCATGGTGAGTAGCATATGCAAGTAATATATGAATCGATTCAAGCCTAGCTACGGGAGCAAAATTCTCATCGAAGTCCAAACCTTTGACTCGTGAGTACCCTTTTGCCACAAGTCGTTCCTTGTTCCTTGTTACCACTCCATGTTCGTCTTGCTTGTTGCAGAAGACCCATTTAGTGCCGACGACGTTGGACTTGGGTCTCTCAACAAGCTCCCACACTTTGTTCCTTTTGAAGTTGTTCAATTCTTCTTGCATCGCCATCACCCAATTCGGATCTTTTAATGCATCCTCAACCCTGTATGCTTCCAAATAAGATACAAATGAATAGTGTTCACAAAAATTAGCTATGCAAGATTGAGTTATTACTCCCTTTTGGATGTCACCAATTATGTTGTCGACGGGGTGATCTCTTTGGATGCTTTGGTGTACCCTTGGATGTGGCACTTGTGGTCTTGAATCTTCATTATCATCTTCTTCTCCCCTGGATAGTTGCCCTCATTGATGTTTTGATCTTCTTGATTTTCTTGAGGTTGATCTTGTATGGAAGCTCCCCCTTAATAATTTTCCTCCACCTGTGGTTCATTTTCTTCATTCACATTTTAAAGTGGCACTTGTGGTCGAACATCGCCCAATGCCATTCTTCTCAATGCTTGACATGGAGCTTCTTCTTGATCTAGCACACATTGATCAACTTGCTCTTCTTGAGAGCCGTTAGTTTCATCGAACACTATGTCACATGTTACTTCAACAAGTCTGGAGGTTTTGTTGAAGACACAATAAGCGTAGGAGTTCGAATCATAGCCAAGTAAGAAACCTTCATCGGACTTCGAAGCAAACTTCAAAGCCCTTGGCTTCTTGTTTAAAATATAACATTTTGAACCAAAAACTTGAAAATATGAAATATTTGGCTTGTTACCCGTGAGTAATTCATATGAAGTTTTCTTGAGCAACTGATGAAGATATAGTCGGTTTATGGCGTGACAAGTGGTGTTAATCGCCTCAGCCCAAAACATGTCCGAAGTCTTGTATTCATCGAGCATTGTCCTCGTCATCTCAATGAGAGTTCTGTTCTTCCTTTCAGCTACTCCGTTTTGTTGAGGAGTATATGGTGCTGAGAATTCGTGCTTTATCCCTTCTTTGTCTAGATACTCCTCAACTTGGGTGTTCTTGAATTCTGTCCCATTGTCACTTCATATGTTCTTGATCTTCAATGAGAATTCATTTTGGGCACGATTGATGAACTTCTTGAGGGTTACCTGAGTTTCTGTCTTAACATGCAAAAAGAAAACCCACGTGAAGCGTGAAAAATCATCAACAATGACTAGATCGTATTTATTACCGCCGATGCTTATGTAAGCAATTGGACCAAATAGATCCACGTGGAGGAGCTCAAGCGGTCTTGTTGTAGCCATGACATTCTTCGCGGGATGGGGTGCTCCTACTTGCTTCCCTGCTTGGCACGCTCTATACAGCCTGTCTTTCTCAAAAACAACATTCTTTAAATCTCGGATGTGATCGTCTTTAAGGAGTTTTTGAAGATTCCTCATACCAACATGTGCTAGCTGTCTATGCCACAGCCAACCCATGTTGGACTTCTGTCACACCCGGTTATTCTGCAGAACACCCGAGTGGCTCCCACATGTATGCCCGGATCATTTTCTCATACATGTGATGACAAATAGTGAAGTATCAATATATTACAAGCCAAGTGTTCGAATGTAAATAAGTCTTACATAGCCTCTCGAAGGATGATAATATGTTCACAATAATGTAAATAAACAAACAGCGGAAGATAAGTCTTTTGGGCTCCATCACAGTCGTTACCCGGGGGACTCCGTAAACCTAAAAGCCTTCTTCTGGTCCAAAGTCTTGGTCGTTGTACACTACGTCATTCCCTTGGCCCGAGCAACAATTTAAAACCAACAGAAAAGCAAGCTTTAGTACCATTGGTACTCAGTAAGTGTAGGAAAGTTGTGTCATGCATGGCTAGAGCAATTAAGACCTATCACCTTAGCTTATTAAGCACCTACATTACTACATAAGTGAAATGCTCCCAATCCCCTAACCCATCATAAATAGCAAATAACCATAACTTCATTTCCATTGTTAAGCTTTTCGCTTAACATCCTCAACTTCCCAATTCATTGTCCTCTAATCATGAATAAGTCCAAGCCGCTCTTGACCGTGAGCACGGCTGTCATGACAGTTTTGACTCTGCAGAGTTTGCACCACTGTAACCACATGTAGTGATTTCATCCCCCGTTGCCGAGTGGACTAGAAGAACCTCCATTATGCCAGTGGCCGCGAACCACGTTCACACTTCCGAGGAGTGTAGCCAGGAGATCACTACGAGGCCTTTACAAAGGGATTCCCGACGAGTGTGGGCCCACTGAGGTTTCACCCCTAACAGCATCTAGGAGGCTCCAACCCCCGCTGCAGTGGCGCCCTCTTGAGCCTTGCGGTTCATATGGTAGTCCAGCTGACACCTATTCCCCGCACCATCCAAACACCCATACTACGCCAGAGATACACCTAATTAATTGGCCAAGATGCCCCATCTCAGCATGTGGTTGGCACGGTAAAGCTAGGTTACATGCTCCATGAACCGGTCCTTTGGATCCAGGCAAGCAGAACACAAACCCGTGTCCCGTGCACACAGCACCAACCAAAGCATCCAACTTGCCTAGATCCCTATCTCTACATAATTCATAATAATCCATTCAAAAGGTAAAATAATCAAGGTGATGATCTCATATCCCCTTTTATCCCATTCTAAGCATGGCTAAGCATGAGTAGTATAAATGAATGACATAATAAAACAACTCCCAACTCAGGCTACAAGGAAGCAAGATAATGAAAATCTAGGGAAACTTCCTAGCATGGGTTTCATATTTCAATTGACAATGCAAATAATTCTAACTACACCTCCTATCATAGGATCAAAGTGGTCAAGGACACTTGCCTTCTTCCTGCTGCTCCTGAAATGGGAAGTCTTGGTCTTGGAAGATGAGAACCGGCTCTGGGGCTGGTTCTAATCATGCCAACACATATAGCAAAAGAAAACAACATTCCATAAGAAACCATCAACGCATACACTCATGCAAGTCATACATACATGCACATTAAAGTCATACAAATAATTAAGTTTTGTGTTCACCCTAGATAGGTTGCTCCTATGCATGCATGCACCTTTAAACATATTATTTCTAACTTTGATTATTCAGATTTCCAAGTATACCCTAACTCTAGGTTTTCAATTTGAACTATTTCCTACATTGAATATTACCCTTCTTATTTTCCAACTTGTATAAAATGTATATTCCCACTCCAAAATGGTTTTCAGGTCCTCTACATTATCTTATCTTTAAGTTTGGAGTTGGAGACCTCATTTGACGTTTTCCCATTATGTATACCTATTTTCCTATATTTTCAGATTTATTTTCCATACCTAAATTGAACTTCAATACTAATATAGTAAATTACCTCACCTACACAGAATATGTTTTGATCTAAAATGCCCAACAAAATATCTTTTGACTTCCTTTCTGATGGGATCAATTTATATTTATTTTTACCTATTTTAAAAATTATTTCTAGCCTAAAAATGAATTTCAGCACTAAAACAGCAACATAAATTCATACACAAATTTTATACTGTTCCAATTATCTAAACAGAACCTTTATAAATTTTCCTACCCTTTTTGGTTACTTAGATTCATTTTTCCACTTATTTAAATTTGTTTATACCTAAAGGGTATATTTTAGAAATAAATAGCAAAACAGCAACCTTATTTAAATTTCAAAGTCTATTTCCCCTCTAAATTCAAACTTCAGATTGTTCTACAAGTTTTCAACAGGGTTAGAATAATTCAAACTGAATTTATACCCATATTTGAATTTAAATCACACTCAATTTGCTTGAGTTTCTAAATTAAATATTCCCCCATGGTTGAAATTAAAATTTTATACTGTTGCAGGATCAAAATTATATTTCCCAAAACTCTCAGGGTCAATGCATCATTTACAGAGGGTATTTCCTAATTTCTATTAATCCCAGGGGCTAAAACTGATTTTTAATTGCATTTACATGAATTCCAGAGAGCACAGGGTTTAGATCAGAAGGTTTCAGGGGCTAGCTATTCTTTTCTAACAACCCTAGGGGCTAGCGCGTAAGTTTCCCGGCCTTTATAACGCGGGGCTGATGTGGACCGTTGGATTTTAAATGAACGGCTGACATTATAACGCGAAGGGGTACAGGTTAAATCTATTCGGGACCGCACGATTTTAAATGGACGGGCCACAGAGGGCCACGTCGCCCTGGCCGTGTGCGGGCGGCGGTACCCGGCAGTGCACGGCGGCGGAAGGCGGCGATCTCGCCGGAGAAGTTTCGGTCTTCGTCTCTACGTGCTAGAATTCAATTCTCTTTGCATGGGTCAGCTGCGGAGGAGTAGGGGAACTCACCTCGGTGGTTTTCTTGAGCTCGGAGGCACTAGAAGTCGGTCGGCGACGAGGTCCGAGGGGAGAGCTCGGCGGCGTTCACCAGTGCTGTGGCCAGAGCGCAACACACGGCGCCTTCTTCACCTGCAAGACTCCTCGGCGGCGATGGAACACCCTACGCATGTTAGATCAGAGAAAGCGGACGAAGGTTGAGAGAAAACGACAGAGGGGGTCTCGGTCTCACTGGGAACTGAGGCGAGTTGATCGGGGAGGAAAAGGGGCGGACCTCGGCGTTTAAATGGGCAAGGGGGGGGCGACGGGATCGGTTGTGGCGGTGCTCTCAGCATATACTCAAGGATTTGATTGGTTCTTTCGGTCTGCCCGTTGGTCTGTGGATGGTACGCAAAGCTGAAATTCAAATGAGTCCCCATGGTCTCATGTAACTTCTGCCAGAATCTTGAGGTGATTTGTGTTCCTCAATCTGACACTATCTCTTCGGTACTCCATGGAAACAAACGATTCTTGACATGTACAATTTTGCCAGTTTGGATCCGCTATAGCGTTTCTTTCACGGGGATGAAATGAGCTAACTTAGTCAGCCTGTCGATGATGACCCATATCGAATCATATCCCGATTGGGTCCTAGGCAGACCCACTATAAAGTCCATACCTATTTCTTCCCATTTCCATTCGGGCACTTTGAGTGGTTGCAACAGTCCCGCGGGTCGTTGGTGTTCTGCTTTCACCAACTGACATGTGTCACATAGGGCAACATGTTCCGCGACATCTCGCTTCATGCCATACCACAAATATCTGCTCTTGAGGTCATGATACATCTTCGTACTCCCAGGATGGATGGAATAGTCAGAATCATGAGCCTCCCTCAGAATTAGTTCACGGATCTCCTTTACCTCAGGCACACAGATTCTTTTCCCATGCCACACCATACCTTGTTCATCTTATCTAAACCCAGGAGCTTTATTTTCTTTGATGATTTCTCTGATTTCTTGTATTTTCTCGTCATTCTTCTGACCGTTGCGTATGTCTTGCTCCAATGTGGAGTCCACTTCCATGGCGATGGACTCACCACTATTCACCAGACATAGATTGAGTTTTGCAATTTCCTCCTTCAATTCCGTAGGCGTGTCATTTAAGCTCAACATGTTGATATGCACCTTCCGGCTTCAAGCATCTGCCACGATGTTCGCTTTCCCAGGATGATAGTTGATACCCACATCAAAGTCATTGATTAGCTATAACCATCTCCTTTGTCTGAGGTTGAGATCTGGCTGTGTGAAAATGTACTTTAAACTCTTATGATCTGTATATATCTCTGTCCTCTTTCCCATAAAGTAATGCCTCCAAAGCTTCAATGTTGGACCACTGCGGCTAGCTCTAAGTCATGTGTAGGATAGTTCTTCTCGTGTTTTCGAAGCTGCCTGGAGGCATATGCAACGACATGCCCCTCTTGCATGAGAACACATCCCAATCCGTGTCCACAACCATCACAATACACCAAAAAAATCTTCTCATGTCTGCCATAACTAGCACTAGGGCCGTCGTCAATCTTTTCTTAAGCTCTTGGAAACTTGCCTCACACTCCGGTGTCCACATGAATCTGATTCCCTTCTCTAACAATTTGGTGAGGGGTCTCGAGATCTTGGAGAAGCCCTCAATGAACCGTCGATAGTACCCAGCCAATCCTAAGAAGCTTCAAATCTCCCCGACATTTTTAGGGGTCTTCCACTTCTGCACATCCGCGATCTTGGCGGGATCCACGGAGATTCCTCCTTTCGAGATTATATGTCCTAAGAAGGAAACTCTCTTCAGCCAAAACTCACATTTGCTTAGCTTGGCATATAGTTGGTGTTCTCTCAACTTTTGCAACACCAATCTTAGATGCTTCTCATGTTCTTCTTCATCTTTGGAGATGATGAGGATGTCATTGATGAAAACCACCACAAATTTGTCCAAATATTCCATGAATACCTTGTTCATGAAATACATGAAGTATGCCGGGGCATTAGTTAGCCCTAACGGCATGACGGTGTATTCATACAGCCCGTACTGAGATACGAAAGCTGTCTTGGGAATGTCGGTTGGCCTTATCTTTAGTTGGTGATATCCCGACCTGAGATCGATTTTTGAGAATACACAAGCCCCTCTCAACTGATCAAATAGGTCTTCAATGCGAGGTAATGTATACTTGTTCTTGATGGTTACCTCATTCAACGCATGGTAGTCTAGGCATAGCCTTTGGGTTCCATTTTTCTTGGGCACAAATATCACTGGAGCTCGCCATGGCGAGGAACTAGGACGAATATACCCTTTCTCCATCAATTCCCGGATATGTTCTTTGAGCTCTTCTAGTTGTTTAGAATCCATCTGGTAAGGCCTCTTGTATATTGGGGCGGTTCCAGGCATTAGTTCAATCGCGAACTCCACTTCACGATCTGGGGGCGTGCCTGGCAACTCTTCAGGAAAAACATCCGGATATTCCTTGATGACCCTTATCTCTTTCACTTCCACTTGATTGAGTTTAATGTCCCTCCTAGGTTCTTGGACAGCTAGGAATTTCACCTTGGTGCCACTCGTGTGAGTTAGTTCCACCGTTCTAGTCGAACAACGGATAATACCTTTATGTTTGGTCAACCAATCCATACCCAAAATAATATCTATCCCTTGCGAGTTAATCATTATAAGGTTTGCAGTAAATACTACCCCATTAATGTCTTGGTTCACTTTGAGGCATACTTGTCTTGTTTTTATTTCTCCCCCTGGAGAGTTCACTGCTAATATATGATTCATTTGTGTTGTTGCTAGATCATGCTTCTTAACAAATCCTTGAGCAATGAACGAGTGGGTAGCATCAGAATCGAACAAAATGGTTGCAATGTGTAAATTTGCAGGGAACTTACCAATTACCACATCAAGTGCCTCCTGTGCTTCTTCCATGGTCATGTGATTCACCCGTCCTCGCATCATATTCTGCTGCTGTGGCTGCATAGGCTTCTTCTTTGGGCACTTATGAGCGTAGTGCCCCACTTCACCACAGTTGAAGCATTGCACCCTAACTTTAGGTGCCTGGCCTTTGTTGTCTTGGGGTGGGTTCTGTGGCCCTTGTCCTGCTGGTCGAGGTTGATAAGTGGGGCGTGGCTGCTGCACAAACTGACGCTGCGGCTGTACTGGTGCTGATGGAGGCATGAAGTTCGGGTTGTAAACTCTTGGTGCTGAGTAGGGTACCACAGCACGGCTCATCTGCCCTGCAGGTTGCTGCATAATACGTGGGCGTGTGTTGCTGCTTGACGCTTGGTGTGACCATCCCATCTTCCTCTTGTGTTCATTTTCCATGGCCTTCATCTTCCTCTCCACAACAAACGCCCTGTCCACCATCTTTTGGAAATTTCATATTCGTTGGAGGACATTGCACATTGCATTTACATGGTGAGCCCTTCCACAAAGCAGTCCTGTTTCTGCTCATCGGTTTCAATGTCCCGTGGTGCATAAGGGGACAGTTGGGTGAACTTGGTGAGGTACTCCCTCACTGTCATGTTACCCTGCCGCAGTCCCAAAAACTCCTTCCTCTTGTTCTTGAGTTCTCCCCTTGGTATGTAGTGGTTGCGGAAGCTGCGCTTGAATTCCTCCAAAGTTATGTTCTCGGGGTCATGGTGGGCTGCCACGTAAGCGGTCCACCAATCAGCAGCGGGTCCATGCAATTGATGAGAGGCAAACAGCACCCTCTCATATCCTTGGCACTGTATGATCCTCATCTTGTTCTCAACGGTCTTGAGCCAATCATCTGACTCCAGGGGTTCAGCAGCACTTGCAAACCTCAGGGGTTGAGTTCCTAGGAACTCACTCAACCTTGGTTGACGTGGTGCAGCCTGTGGGGGTGGAGCTTGGTGTAAGTTGGCCACCACTTGAGTCAAATTCTGGATGAGCTGATTTTGATTGTCGATCATCTGGTAGATAGGATCAGCTCCTCCTCGGCGACCACCCCTGCCTTGCCATCTAGGAAGGTGAGGATTAACAGCCTCATTGTTGTTGTTGTTGTTGGGATTGGCACCACGATCTCTTCCTCTTCCAGCCATCTATTATGATTAACCAAATGTCAACTTAATCATTACACATTAATTTCCCACATTGCTTGTATAAACTTAAACTTTTGAGACATTAAAATTTAGATAATTTTTGAAAATCTCGCATAGATTCTTAGGCACCATGTCTCATACGAAAACAAACGCAACTATTGATTCATAAGGTTTCACACACAAAGGCAAATGCAATCATAAAGACGAGGTTGTGGACAAGTGCCCATGGCTCCCACAACTCACGTCACACACCAAACATTAACAAGCAAATAGATAGGTTCTTGACTCGACTACTCGATAACATGCTGAAATAAGGGAAGTCACTCTAAACGACTCGTATCACTGAGCTGGCTCGTCGGGGTCTTCCTCATCATTGCGGCTGCCCTCTGACTCCGCTCTAGGTGGGGAATCTGCTGGTGGAGAAGTGTGGCGACGCTTGTTCGCCCGGCGGTCTGGTGAGTCAGGAGTCCATGTGTCATTCTCCGTGACACACAGTTCGTTCCTATCTCCTCTCTCCCTCGCCCTCAAGCTGGTGCGAAGCAACGCCTCAGTTTCCTTCAGGGTGTCACGGACATCCTGAAGCTCCTGCTGGCACTCCTGCAGTTGAGTGTTGTGCATAGATGCATCCTCCAAGCACATGTCCATGTGATCATGGGAAGTTCCCTGCTGCACCGGCGGGTACTTGTACTCCGCGGTGCCACTCTCACGCTTGAGGACATACATGTACTCAGTACTGTCCAGGTGGCAACGGTTGATGTAACTCTGGAAGGTGATGGCCTCCCAGGTGACATCCTTCTCAGCATCGCCCTGAGTCGCTCGACAAGCTGGTGAGCGGTGGATCTTGAGCAGCTTGTTGTCATGGATAATCCTCATCTCTGAGCTCCATTCTTCCCGCTTTTAACGAATGGTCTTGGTGGAGCTGTAGTGGATGATTAGCTTGCCAACGTTGCCAGCGGTGTGGAGCATACGCCGAAGACGGCGTAACAAGCCTCCTACTGCCAATCCGTAGGAGTGGTACGTTACTAGGGGTTCTCCTCCCTCAAGGCAAGTGCAGCTATCGAAACTCTCCCTCCAGTGGACTTGCGAGCGGTGTGGACCATGCGAACCATCTAAAACATAAAACATTTAAAATCAAGTTAGACAATAATTAAATAAATACTTTGTTTTGAATAAAATTTGAGGCATGATGAACAAATAAAATAAAGACACAACCTGAATTAGCACTTTTACCCCACACCTTTTGTAAAATAGTTTTTAAGAACATAAGATCCTTAAATACGTCCATTTCTACCAAGGTCCACGTTCCTACGGGCAACCTTGGCTCTGATACCACTTCTGTCACACCCGGTTATTCCGCAGAACACCCGAGTAGCTCCCACATGTATGCCAGGATCATTTTCTCATACATGTGATGATAAATTGTGAAGTATCATTATATTACAAGCCAAGTGTTCGAATATAAATAAGTATTACATAGCGTCTCGAAGGACGATAATATGTTCACAATAATGTAAATAAACAAACAACGGAAGATAAGTCTTTTGGGCTCCATCACAGGCATTGCCCGGGGGACTCCGTGAACCTAAAAGCCTCCTTCTGGTCCGAAGTCTTGGTAGTTGTACACCACGTCATTCCCTTGGCCTGAGCAACAATTTAAAACCAACAGAAAAGCAAGCTTGAGTACCATTGGTACTCAACAAGTGTGGGAAAGTTGTGTCATGCATGGCTAGAGGAAGGAAAGGTTGAACTCATGCTTAAAGCACTACGCAATTAATACCTATCACCTTAGCTTATTAAGCACCTACATTACTACATAAGTGAAATGGTCCCAATCCCTGAACCCATCATCAATATAAAATAACCATAACTTTATTTCCATTGTTAAGCTTCCCGCTTAACATCCTCAACTTCCCAATTCATTATCCTCTAATCATGAATAAGTCCAAGCCGCTCTTGACTGTGAGCACGGCTGTCATGACAGTTTTGACTCTGCAGGGTTTGCACCACTGTACCCACATGTAGTGATTTCATCCCCCATTGCTGGGTGGACTAGAAGAACCTCCATTATGCTAGTGGCCGTGAACCACGTTCACACTTCCGAGGTGTGTAGCCAGGAGATCACTACAAGGCCTTCACAAAGGGATTCCCGACAAGTGTGAGCCCACTGAGGTTTCACCGCTAACAGCATCCAGGAGGCTCCAACCCAGCTACAGTGGCCCCCTCTTGAGCCTTGTGGTTCATATGGTAGTCTAGGTGACACCTATTCCCCGCACCATCCAAACACCCATACTACGCCGGAGATACACCTAATTAATTGGCCAAGCTGCCCCATCTAAGCATGTGGTTGGCACGGTAAAGCTAGGTTACATTCTCCATGAACCGGTCCTTAGGATCCAGGCAAGCACTAAACACAAATCCGTGTCCCGTGCACACAGCACCAACCAAAGCATCCAACTTGTCTAGATCCCTATCTCTACATAATTCATAATAATCTATTCAAAGGGTAAAATAATCAAGGTGATGATCTCATATCCCCTTTTATCCCATCCTAATCATGTCTAAGCATGAGTAGTATAAATGAATGACATAATAAAACAACTCCCAACCCAGGCTACAAGGAAGCAAGATAATGAAAATCTAGGGAAACTTCCTAGCATGGGTTTCATATTTCAATTGACAATGCAAATAATTCTAACGACACCTCCTAGCATAGGATCAAAGTTGTCAAGGACACTTGCCTTCTTCCTGCTGCTCCTAAAATGGGAAGTCTTGGTCTTGGAAGGTGAGAACCGGCTCTGTGGCTCGTTCTAATCATGCCAACACATATAGCAAAAGAAAACAACATTCCATAAGAAACCATCAACACATACACTCATGCAAGTCATACATATATGCACATTAAAGTCATACACATAATTAAGTTTTGTGTTCACCCTAGATAGGTTGCCCCTATGCACGCATGCACCTTTAAAGATCCATATTATTTCTAACTTTAATTATTCAGATTTCCAAGTATACCCTAACTCTAGGTTTTCAATTTGAACTATTTCCTACATTGAATATTACCCTTCTTACTTTCCAACTTGTATAAAATGTATATTCCCACTCCAAAATGGTTTTTAGGTCCTCTACATTATCTTATCTTGAAGTTTTGGAGTTGGAGACCTCATTTGACATTTTCCCATTATGTATACCTATTTTCCTATATTTTCAGATTTATTTTCCATACCTAAAAGTGAACTTCAATACTAATATAGTAAATTACCTCACCTACAGAGAATATTTTTTAATCTAAAATGCATAACAAAATATCTTTTGACTTCCTGTCTGATGGGATCAATTTAAATTTATTTTTACCTATTTTCAGAATTATTTCTAGCCTAAAAATGAATTTCAGCACTAAAACAGCAAAATAAAATCATACACAAATTTTATACTGTTCCAATTATCTAAACAGAACCTTTATAAATTTTCCTACCCTTTTTGGTTACTTATATTCATTTTTCCACTTATTTACATTTGTTTTATACCTAAAGGGTATATTTCAGAAATAAATAGCAAAACAGTAACCTTATTTAAATTTCAAAGTCTATTTCCCCACTAAATTAAAACTTCAGATTGTTCTACAAGTTTTCAACAGGGTTAGAATAATTCAAACTGAATTTATACCCATATTTGAATTTAAATCACCCTCAATTTGCTTGAGTTTCTAAATTAAATATTCCCCCAGGGTTGAAATTTAAATGTTATACTATTGCAGGGTCAAAATTATATTTCCCAAAACTCTCAGGGGTCAATGCATCATTTGCAGAGGGTATTTCGTAATTTCTATTAATCCCGGGGGCTAAAACTGATTTTTAATTGCATTTACATGAATTCCAGAGAGCACAGGGGTTAGATCAGAATGTTTCAGGGGCTAGCTATTCTTTTCTAACAACCCTAGGGGGTAGCGCGTAAGATTCCCGGCCTTTATAACGTGGGGCTAATGTGGGCCGTTGGATTTTACTTGAACGGCTGAGATTATAACGTGAAGGGGTACGTGTTAAATCTATTCTGGACCGCATGATTTTAAATGGACGGGCCACGTCGCCCTGGCCGTATGCGGGCGGCGCTACCCGGCGGCGCACGACGGCGGAAGGCGGCGATTTTTCCGGAGAAGTTTAGGTTTTCGTCTCTAAGCGCTAGAATTCAATTCTCTTTGCATGGGTCGGCTGCGGAGGAGTAGGGGAACTCACCTCGGTGGTTTTCTTGAGCTCGGAGGCACTGGAAGTCGGTCGGCGATGAGGTCCGAGGGGAGAGCTTGGCGGCGTTCACCAGAGCTGTGGCTAGAGCGCAACAAACGGCGCCTTCTTCACCTGCGAGAATCCCCGTCGGCTGTGGAACACCCTACGCACGTTAGATCAGACAAAGCGAACGAAGGTTGAGAGAAAACGACAGAGGGGGGGGGGGGTCTCAGTCTCACCAGGAACTGAGGCCAGTCGATTGGGGAGGAAAAGGGGCAGACCTCGGCGTTTAAATGGCAAGGGGGGGCGACAGGGTCGGTTGAGGCGGTGCAGCAACGAGGGAGCCGGAGATCGTGGCTCGTGGCGCAGAATTCGGACAGGGGTGGCGCGATCGGCGCGGGAGGCGGGAAAAGAGGGGGCCGGCGGTTGGAAGAGGGAGATGTTGACAGGCGGGCCCTGCGTGGCAGGGAGAGGAGGAGGAGGGGAATATGCCACGTGTTGCTGGGCCGGCTGGTGGGTTTCGGCCGAGTGGCCATTTTTTCTTTTTTCCTTTCCTTTTTCTTTTTCTGTTTTTCTTCAAATTTGAATTCCGGTTTGAATTTGAAATTTCCTTCAACATGCATCACGTCAAATAAATTTGAATTCATATTTTGCCTCATTTTTGGGGTGTTACATCTTTGCAATCAAGCATGTGTCAATTCGGCTTTATCTTTGTTGAAGTCAACTAGACAAAGTTTTCCCTTTAACACACCCTTGAATGCAATTGAGTTATCACTCCTTCTAGAGACAGTCACACCCTCATTAGTGAATAAACAATTATAACCCTTGTCACATAATTGAGATATGGACAAAAGGTTATAATCCAAGGAGTCAACGTGTAAAACTTGAGAGAGAGTACGTTGTGATGAAATTGCAATTTTACCAGTACCAAGCACTCTTCCTTGACTATTATCAACAAAGTAAATGCCTTCGCTTAGATCTTCATTTTCTTCATATTCCACGAACATTCTTCTTTCTCCAGTCTTGTGATTGGTGCATCCACTATCTAGCACCCATTTTGCTCCACAGGATGAATAAGTCTGCAAACGACAAATTATGCCTTGGTCTTAGGTACCCAAGCTTGTTTGGGTCCTTTGAGGTTAGTCACAAGTGATTTGGGCACGCACACATGAGACTTGGTGTTCCCATGGCGTTGCCCAACATATTTAGCATAAACTCTTCCAAGATTACTTTTCATAAGTACATATGATGCATCAAAAGTTCTAAATAGAATTTGTTGTTAATATGTGTTGACGGTGTTAAATTTATCAACATTATTAAGTTTTCTAAATTGAGAAGAGTTTCCCTTGACAAAGGCAATGCAACCCTTGTTATTCTTGTGGCTTCTAGCGCTAGACTTTTCACCATAAGAATATCCAATGCCATATTTGACATTAGGAGGTCTTGTGACCGAGTATGCATTGCGTGCATACCTGATCTTCTCCTTGTCAAATATGCCACTTTGAGAAGATTGCTTGCCCTTTGTCGAGTTTGGCTTTTTCTTCAAGTTAGTGTCACTTTTGGCACAAGCACAAGTAGTACTAGTTTCAGATTTTATATGTTGGGAAGGTGAGCTTGAAGTGGATGAAGAACCACTTTGCTTGAGTGACTGAACTTGTACCTGAAGGATCTTGTTAACTTTGGTTAAGTTAGCAAGTTCACCCTTGATGGTGGCGTTTGAGTCTTTTAACTTCAAGCAAGCTTCCTTGCTTGAAGCTAACTCAAGTTCTAGTGATTTACTTCGCTCCTTTTAAAGTTCAAGAAGCTTTTCAATCTCAAGATCTTCCTCCTTTTGGGAGATAACCATATCTTCCTGACAATTGACTAACTTCTCCATATCAACAAGCTTCTTAAATAGAAATTTCATCTTAGCTGCTGTCTTTTTGTCTAAACCCCTAAGCATATATTCATTTTCATCACTGCTATCATCCTCACTAGAATTATCACTATCACTAGTAAAATAATACGAGAAAGAAGATTTAGTTGTTACCTTTCTTTTACCTTCCTTTGCCATTAGAAAAGTGTTGTCGGTGTCCTTCCATGCGCCCATGGTTGGGAAGAGAGTGGATTTCTTGGTAGTCTTCTTTATGGCTATGGTGGCCATCTCCTCTTCTTCTTCGAATGAGGATTCATCATTGGAGTCCCACTCCTTCCCTAGATGCACTTGGCCATATTGCTTCTTCTTCTTGAACATTTTCTTGGGTTGAGGCTTGTTGTCTTTAGTCTTCCTCTTATTTTCTTCATATGGACAATCTACTATGAAGTGATCATATTCTCCGCAGTTGTAGCACGCTCGTCTCATCTTGGGTCTTTGTTTGTCCCTTTGTCTTCCTTCATTTGAGCTGCTACACTTTCTTCTTCTCATCATTATATTGAACTTCTTCATGAACAAGATCATGTCTTCTTCATCGATATCACTACTTTCATCATCACCGTCGTCTTCTCCATGAGCTTCTCGAGCTTCTTTTGATACGGGTTTACAA
Organism: Neostapfia colusana; assembly: GCA_030760725.1. Lineage (NCBI taxonomy): Eukaryota > Viridiplantae > Streptophyta > Magnoliopsida > Poales > Poaceae > Neostapfia > Neostapfia colusana. The sequence continues at coordinate 44,035,920 of JASWHV010000008.1, read as the reverse complement.
GTTGACTTGAAAGCAACTCCTTTCTTCTTTGCCGAGGTGAGATCGGCAATTTCCTTTACATGCTTGGCTTGCTTCTCCATCATTTCAATGTTGATGATCTTGCCAAGAAGTTTGTCTGGGGTCATTTTTCGATACCCGGGGCTTTCTCCAATCATAGAGCAAAGAGTCACGTTGCGAGGCATGAATGCTTTGAGAATCAACTTAACGACCTCATGATCATTCCACTTTTTCTGCCATAAGCTCGGACTTTGTTCATAAGATTCTTCAGTCGATTGTACATATCTTGTGGTGATTCATCTTCTTCTATCGTGAATCTTCCCAATTCACCTTCAATCATTTCTATCTTAACTTCGCGTACATGACGGCCACCTTCATGTGCAGTTTGTAGTGTGTCTCATATCTCCTTGGCAATTTCGAGTCCATCCACATTGGTGAACTCGTCTCGGCTCAGTGATGACGTGATCACAGCTACATCTTGAGCATTCTGATGAACGGCTTATTCTTGACTTGGAGTCAGCTCTTCATCATCATCCGGGATATCTATCCCTGTAAACACTATATGCCACAAACTTGGGTTAAGAGATATAAGGTGCATTTTCATGTTTTGTCTCCACATTGAATAGTCATCGCCATCAAAGTAAGGTGCTTTCCCTATAGGAATTGATAAGTAATGACTATTGTTAGAATTCAAACGTTCATAGTCAAAAGGATATCGGGAGTAGTCTGTGTGACTACCTCCTTTCTTCTTCTTTTCATCATCGATCTTCTTCTTTATTTTGGGGAGAGTGCCTTCTTCCGTAGAAGAGCGTTGAGTTAGAGCACCTCCTCATCATCGTCCTCACTGTCTTGAATGGCGTCGAGTAGCTTCTTTAGATTTTGAGTCCTTTCATCATCACCCTTTTCATCGTCGATCTTCTTGTGTACATCCTTGATATCCGACATCGTCTCTTCAAGCGGTGAGTCTCTTTTGAAGAGTTTGGCTCTGATACCAATTGAATGTAGCCTAGAGGGTGTGAATAGGCTTCTCGATTCTTTGTTAATCTTTAAAACACTTAATAGATTTATCAAATACAGGGAAATCGGACTAGTCTGGTAGAGTGCGGACTAGTCCGTTGTCTACTCAGAGACAAATCGGACTAGTACGGTACAGTGCGGACTAGTCCGGTATGCGTCGACTACAAGTATCAAGGTTTATCAATATTTTCACTTCTAGTACCCTATGCAGCGGAAATTAATTGGGAACTTAGATGTATTACAACAGTGAAACAATGAATGACAGAGATCAACTTTAGTTTCAATGCTTCAACGTGAATTACACAAGATTAAGTAAACCCTAGAATATGATGAACAATAAAACACAAGAGCAAGAGACAAGATTTTATCCCAAGGTTCGATTCCACGAAAGAAATCTACGTCCCCATTGAGGAGTCCACGAAACACCGGGTCTTCACAAACCCTACCCTCGTCGAATCGCCACGGAGGCCGATTCTCTTCCACTAATCACAAAGGGCAAATAAATCATTCAAGGGGCCTTCTCACAAGTTGAGGGCTCCCCAAGAATTACAATGAATGAATACCACCAAGCATACTCAAAAAATGTACAATAAATGAACAAGAGTGTGCGAGAGATCAAACCCAAGAGCTCAAGATTTGTAGAACAAGTCTCTACTTTGATCAATTGCTAATCCTCAAAGATTTGATCCTTTTAGGGTTAGAATGTATGGAGAGATGTGAATTTTGGGCTCTTGGATGGTGTGACGGTGCAGGGGGTCAAGATTTATGGTAGTATGGCCGTACACCTCTATTTATACTCGGGTTTCCAAAGGTTACCGTTAGGGTTTGCGATGTCTGGACTAGTCCGTGGTGGACTCCGGACTAGTCCGGTGTGCGGCGTGTGGAAAACCCTAAGTGTTGTTAGATGCCGGACTAGTGCGTAAGAGTGCGGACTAGTCCGTTGTCTACTTAGAGACAAATCGGACTAGTCCGGTCCATATCGGACTAGTCCGTTTTCTAGTCGGAGAGAAATCGGACTAGTCCGGTTGATATCGGAGTAGTCCACACATGCTGATTTTTGTGCAGTTAGTGTGATTGCTTTCACTTGAGCTCTTGGGGTGTGTTTCTCCAACACACTCCAAACTATGTAATCTAATCTTTTCAGCTCCTGAGCTCTTATCATTTTAGATCCTCATTCTCTTTTCTTTTTGCGCTTTCTTCCTAATTTCTTTTAAAACCTGCGTTCATCTCAACGATTTTGTTAGGGTCTCATTTGTTTGTCATAAATAAACCAAAACCCACAAGGGATGCCTAGATGCACTTTCAACAGGGCTACGCACGTGAGACCTCCACTCACCGCATCATATCCCCCCTTCTGGGTCTCAGTTTTACATTCTTAAGCCATTCTTTCTTACTCTTTTATCCCGTGTGATAAAATCTTATCTCGCGAGTAGATTCCAACTACTCGACTTCTACAGAGATCCTAAGAACATTAGCATGATATTATCTACTCGTCGAGTTTGTGTAGGATCGAAGAGCACGTGAAAAGCTAGCAGAGGGGGGTGAATGGTAGATTTAAACTTTTTAGCGGAAGCAACAAAAACCCCCTCAGCAGAAAATTGATCTGTTAAATAAACCGTGTATGCAACTGATCTAAATATGTTCAACTATGAAAAAAGAGGTATATATTATAGAGAATCAAGTCACGAAGACACGTCAACAAGAATCACGGAAATCCATCATGAAAAACTCAAGTTATGATCAAAAGATCAAACGAGAGTTAATCTGTTCTACTCAAGTAGAAAACAGATCTGCAACACTGCAAAAAAACTTGTGTACCTCAGAAACTACAAGTCCAATGACCGTGAAATTTTAACATATGATAGATAATTAAGTTGTGAAGACAACACAAAAAGAATCACGTCAATTGGATCTGTAAAACTCGAGTTATGATCAAAATACCGAAGCACTGCCGTGCAGTCCAGAACTCGACGAGAAAGACTTCACAAAAACAAGTCGGACGAACAAGGCACAAAAGCTCCTCTAAATTACGATTTTATTGATCAAAACATAAGAGGAGCAGCCCAAAGTCTTCTTTCCATGAGCTCTGGCCTCCCTTGCTTATATGACCAGCACGAAGGCCAACCCAATTCAAACTAGGACTCTAATCCTACTCAGTTTCTGAATCAAAACATTCCATAACTGCTCAAGACTCTTCTACACGCAGATAGAAGCAATCTTAATACTACCAAACACCTTAGGAACGTATTCCACATTCCTAAAATAACTTAACTTCATATCCCACACGAAATCCTATCATAACCAACTCAAATCTTTCCATATTTGAGCCAGAACCTACTCAGCCGCAGCCTGAGTCCATAATCCAGCCGGTTGGACCTTTCCTACCAATTCTTTACATCCACATCTCTTCATCACGCCTTGGAACCATGTTTCCACATCCATGCACTCATTGCACACGTGCAAACACCTTCGAACAACATCCACGAAACCTTCATATGCATTGTTGTTGATCCAAACATTCTGCGCGACCTCCCGATCAACTCAACCACAATTCCACCCGAAATTGGATGTTGAACCTCATCTTCTCCCTAAGACTAGTTCAATGGATCCCGTCGACAGCCATATCTTGAACTCAAGAAACACCTGCACATGAATAAACAACCAATACTTTCGAGCACAAGTCCGTGACTTAACTCACGTTAGTTCCAAAAACCACAACACCTTACGTGGACACCTCACGTAAGCATGTTGCAAACCATAGCAAAATGTTAACCACCGTAAACAGCCATAACACTTCAAAAAAATTAGTAAAAGAATACTAAGAAAACTTTTCATAGATGTAAAGCAAGTTCGAAACATTTGCATGGTAAAAATAAAACCATTGTGATTTAGCTCCGGACCTTGCCAAAGCTAACCGGACCTTGAGCCGGAGCTTACCAAAGCTAGCAGAACCTAGCACCGGAACTTACCAAAGCTACTCGTACCTTCCGCCGGAGCTAACCAAACACATGTTCGACCTAGCCATAGCAAGTCAGACCTTACATCGGATCTTGTCGGAGCTCGGACCTAGAGTCGGACCTTGACAAAAAGAGTGTTTTGGCATAATTCAAAACTTTTATCGTCATAGCCAATGTATTCAGCACACATAGGTCTCACAATCTCCCCCTTGATGAATGCATTGATAACACCACTTAAAATCCGAACATTGGCTTATTCACATGAAAAGTTTTGAAAACAATCAAATGACAAAAGAAATTCCGAAACAAAAATTTCTCCCCCTATACATATTTCAACCCCCTTTGTAAATCAGAAATAAAATGAGAAGAAAAACAAAAATTCTCCCCCTGAGAAGAATCATGCCAAAACACTTGTAAATCGTACAATGTGTGATCAATTTCTCTCCCTTCGACAATGTATTCAGCAAGGTTCAAAAGAGAAATTTTAATTGTTATGAGCATATTTATAACATATACCTATAAAACAAAGCTCATCCAAGCCATACTATCAAGTAACTTACACTATCACATCAATGAGATACATAAAGTATTGTAAGCCATGCTAGAGATCAAGTGTAATTTTCAAATTAAGCATGTCATGATCTCACAAACTTAACTATGTCAAGACTTGAAAGCATGACACTAGTTGATGCATTTTAATTATTTTTCAAAGCACAAATTCAGATCATATGACATTTGCAAGATATTATATGCCGCATCAGCCTTATTCTAACCAACCAAGGCAAGCCAATGTCATTTGACAATCAGAAGCTTAAGGACATGGTTTTAATCATACACAACTTATTCCAAGTTCATATCTAAGTGCAATGATAAGCCATCTCAAAAGAAGAAGTGTGATGCATGCATATTCTCTCGATCTTTTCCTCAAGTTTTCATTTGAACATAAAAGCTCAACATGCGAATAGTTGATTGATTATTTTTTCATTATTAAAATCACTTGTGAGCATGCAACAAGTTTAAAACAGCAAGAAAGTTGGATCATGACCAGATTTAGTGTAAATAATTATTCCAATTACTAGTCATGGCAAAAACTATAGAATGTATAACATGAGTAATGTAGTAAGAACTTTCAGCATATAAAAGGAATCACAAAGTCATATACGTATGAAATACTATGATCATATTATCTTAAATTCAGATTCACACATAGACTTCCCAAGTTTCAAAACTCTCCCTCAATTTAAGCCATGAGGATGCATAGCCCCTATTTCACTACGAATGAAACAAAAACGAGTGAAATCCAAAGGTTTTGTAAAAATGTCAGCCAATTGTTGTTCAGGATCTACATGGTGAAGCACACTGTTCCCTTTTTCAACATTATCACGGAGAAAGTGATACCTAATGTCAATTTGCTTTGTTCTCGAATGTTGCACAGGGTTTTTAGCAATGCAAATGGCACTAGTGTTATCACAAAATAGTGGAACACTATCTAGATCAACCCCATAGTCCTTAAGTGTTTGAACAATCCAAAGAATTTGTGAGCAAGCGCTAGGAGCCACTACATATTCAGATTCGGTTGTGGATTATGCAACTGAATTTTGTTTCTAGAGAACCAAGCAACAAGTGAATTACCAAGAAAATGACAAGCACCAAAAGTACTTTTCCTATCAATTCTACAACCTCCAAAATCAACATCCGAAAAAGCTTTCAAAGTAACGGTTGAGGAAGAAGGAAGAAAAATCCCAAATTCTTGAGTTCCATATAAGTACCTGAGAATTCTTTTGACGGCTTGACGATGTGAAGCACGTGGGGAAGCTTTAAATCGTGCACAAAGACATACGCTGAATTGTATATCCAGTCTTGATGTTGTAAGGTACAAAAGTGATCCAATCATACTGTGAGACCGATGTGTACTGAATACATTTGCTTTGACGATAAAAGTTTTGAATACTACCAAAACACCTTTTTAACAAGGTCCGACTCTCGGTCCGACGTCCTGCAAGGTCCGATGATAGGTCCAACTTGTTTTGGGTAGCTCCGGCAAGGTCCGACGTAAGGTCTGACTTGCTTTGTCTAGGTCTGACTTATTTTGGCTAGGTCTGACTTATTTTGCTAGCTCCGGTGCTAGGTCCGACTAGCTTTGGTAAGTTCTGTGCTAGGTCCAACTAAGCTTTAGTAAGCTCCGGCGCTGGGTCCGACTAGCTTTGGTAAGCTCCGGTTCAAGGTCCGGTTAACTTTGGTAAGGTTCGGAGCTTGATTGCAATGGTTCTGCTTTTAACTTGCAATGTTTCAAACTTGCTTTACTCTTATGGAAAGTTTGCTTAGTATTATTTTACTAAGTTTTTGGTGTTTTTTAATGGTTATGGCTGATATCATTTTGCTATGGTTTACAACATGCTTATGTGAGGTGCTCACGTAAGATGTTGTAGTTTCGGAACTAACGAGAGTCAAGTTGAGGACTTGTGCTCGGAAGTATTGGTTGTTTATTCATGTGCAGGTGTTGCTTGAGTTCAAGACATGGCTGATGACGGGATCCATTGAACTAGTCTTAGGGAGAAGATGAGGTTCAACAACCATGTTCGGGAGGAATTGTGGTTGAGTATATCGGGAGGTTGCGCAGTATGTTTGAATCAAGAACAATGCATATGAGGGTATCTTGGACGTCGTTGGAAGATGTTTGCACGTGTGCAAGGAGTGCATGGACGTGGATTCATGGTTCCAAGGCGTGATGAAGAGATGTGGACGTAAAGAATTGGTCAGAAAGGTCCAACCGACTAGGTTATGAACTCAGGCTGCGGCTGAGTCGTGTTTGACTCAAATATGGAAAGTTTTGAGTTGGTTATGATAGGATTTCGTGTGGGTCACGAATTTGAGTTATTTTAGGAATGTGGGATACGTTCCTAAGGTGTTTGGAAGTCTTAAGATTGCTTCTATCTGCGTATAGAAGAGTCCTAAGCAGTATTGGAAAGTTACAATTTGAATCCAAGTAGGAGTAGGAGTCCTAGTTTGAGTTGAGTTGGCCTTCGGGCTGGTTATATAAGCAAGGGAGGCCAGAGCTCGTGGAGCACGACTTTGGGGCTGTTCCTCTAGTGTTTTGATAAATAAAATTCGTATTATAAAGGAACTTTTGTGACTTGTTCGTCTGACTTGTTTCAGACAAGTTTTTCTCGTCGAGTTTCTGTTCAGCGCTACCTTGCTTCGGTGGTTTTATCATAACTCGAGTTTTACAGATCCAATTGATGTGATTCTTTTTGGGTTGTCTTCACAACTTGATTATATATCATCTGTGAAAATTCCACGGTCATTGAATTTGTGGTTCTGATCTACACGAGTATATTTGCAGTATTCCAGAACTGTTTTTCTCGCGTAGGACAGATTGACCTTTGTTCGATCTTTCGATCGTAACTTGAGTTTCTCTCAACGGATTTTCATGATTCTTGTTGTCAAGTCTTCGTGACTTGATTCTCTACAATATATACTAGTTTTGTCACAGTTTAACATGTTTAGATTAGTCGCTCACACAGTTTCTTTAACAGATCGGTTTTCTGCTGAAGGGTGTTTTGTTGCTTCCGCTGAAAAGTTTTTATCTACCATTAACCTCCCTCTGGTAGCTTTACACGTGTACTTCGATCCTATACATACTTCTATATTCTTTTTGATCCATGGGTTCACCATCTTCATCAAGTTCAAGTGTCGTTGCTGTACCCATTGGTGTCTGAAGAGACCTGTTTTTGTCCATGTTGAAGCGCTTAAGAAGGTCTCTTGTATACTTTATTTGATGCACAAAAGTACCCTCCTTGGTTTGCTTGAATTGCAGACCCAAATAGTATGTGAGTTCTCCCATCATACTCATCTCAAATTCTGAACTCATCATAGCTGGACCGTGTGACTCGTTTCTGCAAGCTTCCAATCATTTGTTGTGGAGTATGACTTTTGAGGACCCTGAGGGGAGTAGACAATTCACAAGCTCCTTATTCTTCATGTTCATCACAAATTGAAGAATTTGTGACTTGAGGACGATCTGGACCAGAAATGGTGGTCGTCGGTGCTGGTTGTGAATCAAAATCAGGAGCTGGAACAATGTCATTAGCTCCTGAATTTTCGGGTAGCAGCATCACTTCTTCATCTTCTTCGATGAAAGTACTCTCCCTCTGCGGATATGGGTCTGGTCCTGCAATAGTAGAGCTAGTACCTGGGCTAGCTTCATCAAAAGAAACCTCACAAGTCTCCAAAATTTTGTTAGTGTCATGTAAAAGCACACAGTAGCCTCTAGTATGAGATGGGTAACCAAGAAACATGTCATCAACGGATCTAGGTTCAAATTTATCAAGATTACCATGTTTCTTAACAAAGCATTTGCAACCAAATACCCGAAAGTGTGTGACACTAGGCCTATGTCCAAACTGAAGTTCATATGGTGTTTTACCTAGCTTAGCATGCAAGAAAACACGGTTTGAGACATAACAAGCAGTTGCAATTGCATCAGCCCAAAATTTTCTAGGAGTTTGATATTCATAAAGCATAGTCCTAGCCTTCTCAACTAAGGTTCTGTTCTTTCTCTCTACAACACCGTTTTGTTGAGGTACATATGGTGAAGAAAATTGATGATCTATTCCATTTTCAGCCTAAAAGTGATCAAACGATTGATTTTTAAATTAGGTTCCGTTATAACTTCTAATTGCTTTTAAAGATCCTGGGTGATCAATTGATAATCTAAGATATAAGGTTCTAAAGTGACTAAAAGTCTCATTCTTAGATGACATAAAATAAACCCAAGAGTATCTAGAATAGTCATCAATAATCACAAGAACATACCTTTTTGCTCCGAAGGATTGAACATGTGAAGGTCCTACGGTGTCAAGGTGCAAAAGTTGACCCAGTTCAGTTGCCATGGTCATTGTGAGAGGAGCATGTGAACCTGCAATCATCTTAGCATGTCTACAAGAAGAGCACACAATTTCTTTGTCCCCTTTAAGCTTAGGCATCCCACGTATGCGATCAAGAGCACTAACACGTGTGAGATGATCAAAGCCTACGTGACCAAGTCTACGATGCCAAAAATATAAATCTTTTGAATCATTAGCAACTAGACATCTATGCTTAGAGGATGACATATCAAATCAGCTTTAAAAACCCTTCCAAACCGAGACATATTAAAAATGAGCTCACTATTTGAATCTACAACCTTGCAACAATTTTTAGTGAAAATAATTTCTAGATTTTCATCTAGCAATTGTAAAACAGAAAGCAAGTTGTATTTCAAATTTTTAACAAGTGCCACTTCTTTGAAAGTGTAGTGATTATTTACTCTAACCGAACCCTTAGAAATTATAGGAGTTGAAGAATTATTGGCAAAAGTAACATTTTCTACATGTGACACAAAAGAGAGGGAGGAGAACCATTCTTTGTTACCGGTCATGTGGCATAAGAATTCTGAATCTACAATCCAAATGTTATCCTTCCTCAAGCGTATAACCTACATAGAAGTACAATACGTCGATGAGTCAATACCGGGGTTAGTCAAAAGGCATTTAGGAATCCAGTACTGAGTCACACGACGTCCAGTAGAAGTAACACGCAAAGGCTGAGATAAAACAGAAGGTTTATGAGCCAAAGTTTGAGGATTTTTGTACCCAACTACTGATCTACAGGGTGTTACATTAGTAGCACTAAAAACAGTAGGTCCGGAAGCAAAATTTGCATGTTTTTGACTCATTACAGCAGGTTGCATATTCCTAACATTCGGTTCAGCACATGCAACAGGTTTTGCACAGTTGTTATGTGATCTAGCAATCATTCTTTCTTTTTTCTGTTGCTTAGCTAGTCTATAACATAAATCTATGATATGACTATCTCTACCACAGTAGATACAATGAATTTTAACTTTATGTTCATGTCTAGATGAGCAGACAACATGTTTATTTGAAACCAAATGAGACAACACTCCTGCGGATTTAAAAACCACTTCTTTTTGTTTAGGAACTATTTTAATCAAACCACTTCCTAATGACTTTACAATTTTAGGTGGATGTGCTTTAGCATGAGCATGGGAATCAAAAACTAAACCAGTTTTATCATTGCAAGATTTTGAAGAATTCAACACCAAGTTCAGATTCTTATTCCCATTATAAAACCGCTCTAGTGTCCTATTCATGTCACCAAGTTTCTTAGACAAGTCTAGGCAGTTTTGACATGAAGTTTTTCCTTTTAGTTTGCAATTGGAACAATACTTAACTTCATGAGAACGTAAAGCATTGTTCAATATAGAAATTTCATTCATAGCATTTTGTAGTTTCTTATTAAGATCATCACAAGTGGAACAATGAAAATCAATTGTAGAACGACAAGCATCTTTCAAGTTTTTATCATTAAGTGCAGCAAGCTCTCTGTTCTTTTCAATCTCTAACTCAAGTTTATCAAGTGTGGACGTATCTGCACTTCTTAGAGAGGACAATTGTTCATATATTAAATCACATGAGGAACAAGAATCATCACTAGGAATCAAAGATTTCAAACGATTAATTTCAGATTCTAGTGACTCAATTTTAACAACATTGTCCCTAAGCTTTTTGTCCTTTTTCTTAACTATAACAGTGGCACGAGAAATAGCATCACACATTTCTTCGCAAGTAGGACATACCTCTTCATTGTCGCTGTTGTGTTCTGCCTCCTCCATACTTGAACTTGACTTGCCCGCCAAAAAGCATAAGTTTGCTAAATCATCTTCGTCACTTCTGATGTCCACATCTCTCGAGCCAAGTTCTTGAAGTGTGGAGATAAAACTATTTACCAATTGGCGTCCTATAAAACCCTTCTTCTTTTTCTTATCGTTTGCAGAGGAGTGCTTCGTCCTAGTTTGCTTTTCATCACCGGAAAGTAGGACCTGAAAGGTTAACGCAATCCATACGAAAATGTCCTGTCTTACCACATTCGAAGCATCGTTGATGTCCGGCACTTCCTCTCCTTCGAGTTCTCACATTTTGCAATGCTTTTAAGAACCGAGTAGAGATGAGTGTAAGTTCTTCCTCTGGAAACTCTTCAATTTGTTCAAGGGTTAGAGAGGACCGCAAAGAAAGTGTACCACGAGATGAAGATTGACTAGAGCTGTGGCGGACCGGAATCCGCTCATCCAGGATCGCAGAGGGTGGTGCCGCGCGTTGCGACACCCGACAGCACATGTCATAAGAACACAATATAATACATGGGAGAACAACTGAACTGTACAAACGGTACAATACTCAGTTACAAACTATTGTCTTTATTACACAGCGGAAGTCTACTATTCTACAACTCATGCCCGCCTACCTAGCAAAAGTCGGTTGCCCAGCCCTAGGGAAACCCACACTAGCTGCACTCCTCAGCTCAGCACGGCATGTACGGCTCCCACTCAGCCGTGGTCCCCGACGGAGGGTAACCCTCGCCGTTGGAATCGTACTCCGAGTCCATGGGTGGCTCCTCACCTAAAAAACACTTAAGCAGCAATCATGAGCATGATGGCTCAACAAGACTTAACCGACTCACCTAAGCATGGAACTCTACATGAGGGATACAATGAACATAGGAGAGTAACAATGCATCAATGGACACGCCTACAAGTTCATCCTTAGTTCATCTTTTAGCCACAAGTTAACAGTTCGGAAATCTGAAATTTAGTAAGCAATATTTGTTGGCACACATGTAGCAATACAATTATATCATAACAGCAGTATTGAATCATAAGATTCCAAAATTTATCTACGTTACGACGCAGTGAACAAGCGGTACTTGTCACCGCGAGGGACAGCGAATCGACTCGATATACACCTGCAGGGAAACCCAAAGAGCACATCGCATACGCCCACCCGTGGAGCTTCACAGCACGCTCACTCGATGTCGTACGGGACAACCTTTCACCCAACAGCCCAAACGTCGAACCGGTCACACCAAAATGAGCAGGAGGTTCCCCACACGGAGCATCTCTCTATGCCCCTTGGCAGATTTCCACCTTGCTGCCCTCAACCTACACCTATAAATCGGTGTGCTATGCCTCGACGCCCGGAGGTTTAGGCTACATCGGTTTATCGGGGCCCATATATCCGATATGCCTTCGGTACGTTCAATACATGTTCAGAAGGGCCGCACACGGATCGGTCCTCAATCGACCCAGACAGGGCTGCGCACACAAGACTTCCTCTTGCTGCGCCCTAGCCCCTGCCTGGTCTCATTTTTATTACTAAGGTGATCTCTCAGCACTCAACCGACCCCGTGTGTCCCAAGCCTATCTCGCGAGTAGATTCCAACTACTCGACTTGTACCGAAGTCCTATGGATCATTAAGCATAGCCTGTCTACTCGAGGTCTTAGACACTACCCTCACTCTTATGGACAATTTCTGGTCATGCAAGTGGGGTTCCATCCATCCTACACCTAATGCACATTTATACTTCATACTAGACATGTGAACAAAGTAAAACTTTATAAAAGAGCTTAATGCAAACCGGGGCTTGCCTTGTTGCTGCTGGTCAGGGGTTAGATCTTCTTCAGGAAGTAGGAAGTCGAGTACCTCCGGATCTTCCTCGCCTTCAGCGACTACACTTTAATGAGATACTACATGTCAATTTAAATGCAATGCATGAAGTTGAATACTTGATTAATAATAACTCTAGCTAGCCCTCCCCTTTGGTTCTGAAATTTTTATGGTGGCTTGGTAGGGTGCTAACCCGAGTCTCGACCAAGTTTCATTTGAAACAAAGTTCCTTTGAACCTTGTACAAATAAAAGCCCATTTGGTCAATATTTGAGCCCCTAAGTAATTCCAGGGGTTTTCATGGCTCCAACCATTACTTTCCGGAAACTAGAAGTCAAGATGGTTCTTATGGCATTGGTTTCATGTCATTTGAAGAATTCTACTGAAAGTTATGCCCTAATTAAGATTTGAGAAAATCTGAAGAATGTTTCTGTACATTTTTCTATTTTCTCAGGGCAGTTGTCTTAATCACCTAATTAGGGGGACTAAATAACATGGATGATTATGAAAATTTTACTGTGACTCCAGGATTTTCCAATGAACCTCTCAGCCAAAATCCAGCATTTTTCATAAAGTAATTCTCCAGATAAAACTCCCCACAGTTTAAAATTTAGGGATTTAATTCTGGAAAACTATTAAGTTTCATGCGCTGAAATTGGTATTGCTGGAAAGTACTCAGAATCCTAAGTTCAGAAAAATTTGGTTCACTGAATTTGGAGCTTCCTACACAAAGTTATGAATTTCTAAAGTTTGAGTTGATCCCTGAATTATTTTCCCACAGAGAATCACCTCCCGCGCTAAACCAGAGGCTGACAGCGGGGCCTGCCCGTTTAAATTAAACTAACCACGCGCTCGCGCGCGATTAGCACAGGGGCTGACAGGTGGGGCCGCGCCCTTCGTCTACCTCCCGACGCCGCCACCCCGAGCCGCCGGAGCTCCGGCGAGGTCGGCGTTCCCGGCGATCTAGCTCGCCGGCGCCGACAAGACTCGCCGCCCCCACGTAACCTCGGGTGCTGAACACGCTGGACACCATGTCGCCGCCGGCTAACCACCGTAGCTCGCCGGCGACGAGCCCTATGCCTCTGTGCTACCTCGGCAACGTGTTCCCGCCCTTCTGACCATCTCCTTCGCGCGCTAATCGCGTCACCACACTCAGGGGAACCTCGGGAAGCTCGACATGATCTCCATCGGGCCTTAAACGGCAGGCAACCCAGACCTCACCGGCGACCCCCTCCTCCGCCACACTGTTCTATGGTGAACTTAGGGTTCCGGCAGTGATTTCCTTCTGGTTTTCGATCGAGAGGGGTCGCCAGAACCTCTAGATGCTCTCTCACAGCTCCGTTCGACCTCCCACCCACCAAGCTTCCCTAATTTCTCCTAAACCTAATCGGGTCCCGAAATGAGCTCCCCGCCGTAAACTGGAAAATTCTCCACGCACAAAGGTCGAACCTTGGAGCGGTTTGCGTGGTGGTCTTGAGGACGAGCTAGCGCTTCACTTTCCTATGGAGGTCAAGGCCGGAAGATGATCACAGCTTGGGTGGCACACGATCGGAGCTCGGGCGATAGGCTGCTGGTTGCTGGACTCGCGAAAAACAACAACTCGCCGGAGGTCTCGGGCCTTTATAGGCCCCTGAGGCCAGTGGAGAGCGTGACACCTGCTGTGCCACCTCCTACGCCGAAGCAGGAGCTGGCCGGCCGAGGTGGTCGGGCGCCGACGCTGGCCGCAGCTGGCGAGCACGCTCGTTCGAGGAAGTCGGCTGAGGAGACTTCTGTGCTAAGTCTACTGACCAGTGGGCCTCCCCTCTAATTCCATTTTTAATTTTCTCAATTCTGTTGTGCCAAAATATCCTCAGCTACTCACAATTTAATGTGAGACTTAGTCACCAAGTCTTAGTTTGAAATTGAATTGTGAAATTTGAACTGTGTTTGGCTAAATTTGCTGCATGTTTAAACTGAAATTCGAATTCAGTTTTGAATTCTTGCAAATTTAGCTCTTGACAAGATGAACTCCAATGAGGATGAAAATTGGTGGGCCTACTCAGAAAAATGTGATGAGTTTGAATATGAAGCTAACTTTTGAATTTGAGTGATGAAAGTTGCTGCAATTTGAATTTACATTCAAATAGGCCTCTTATTCAAATACCTCCAAAAGTGCCTCAAAAAGTGTTGGATTTACATGAAACTTGGACTGAACTTTCCCAAGACTTTTTAAGTTCTAGGGGTGAGCTCAACCTCTCATGTTCATGTGTACAAATCCTCCTTTGTGAAAGTGAAGGCTTTCCCCTCTAATCACTCTTTTGATGGAGGTTACTTGCTCTTCAAAATCTTTCCTAAGATATTCACCACAAAACTGTGGTGTTGTGATGTGATGAAAAGTTTCTGCAAGTCCCTTTTCTTGGGCTTTTACAAGAGCTAGGCATGTCACGTTGTGAAACAAATGCAAGAGACTTGTTGGGGTTCTTATGTGATATTATGTATTTTTCATGAGTCTTTAACTTAGAATATAGCACATCTAATGTAAGTGTACTCATGACAGTGGATTCACGAATAGATGTAACTTTCATCTCGCAAATTGACATGTCAAATGCACTTAGTAATTGCCTAGCATTTTCAGCCTCTGAAAAATTAACGTTGACACTACGCAAGTTGCTGAGAAGTTTATTGAAGCGAGCAAAGAGGTCATCGATTGACTCACCGGATTGCATCTTGAAGCGCATGTATTCTTTATTGAACATATCTTGTCTTACCTTCTTGATCGTGTTGGATCCTTCTTGGTAGTCACAAAGTGTTTTCCACACATCGTATGCAGATCGGAGGTGTGCAAAACACGGTCGAAGTCATTTTGAGTTAATCCTTGTATGATCAAGTTTTGTGGTTTGTTGTTGTTGTCGACATCTCTCATGTTCATAGCCATGACTTGACCATTTGGCAGCACGTCATGATGCTTGTACATCTTTTCCATATTGCGAAGCCTTGCGCCTGGATGAAAGCCTCCATACGTGCCTTCCAAACCTGAAAATCAATGTCACTGGACACACAAGGTTTTGCGGAGTATTTCTCCATGATGATTAGTCAAAACACGTGCAAATCAAAAACATTAGAGCACTGTGGCTCTGAGACCAATTGTAGGATCGAAGAGCACGTGAAAAGCTTCCAGAGGAGGGGGTGAAGGGTAGATTTAAACTTTTTAGCGGAAATAACAAAACCCCCCTCGGCAGAAAATCAATCTGTTAAAGAAACCGTGTATGCGACTGATCTAAATGTGTTTAACCATGAAAAAAGTGGTATATATTATAGAGAATCAAGTCACGAAGACACGACAACAAGAATCCCGGAAATCTGTCAAGAAGAACTCAAGTTATGATCGAAAGATCAAACGAGGGTCAATCTGTTCTACGCGAGTAAAAAACAGATATGCAACACTGCAAAAAAACTCGTGTAGATCAGAAACTACAAATCCAATGACCATGAAATTTTCACAGATAATAGATAATTAAGTTGTGAAGACAACCCAAAAATAATCACGTCAATTGGATCTGTAAAACTCGAGTTATGAAAAAACACCGAAGCACTGTCGTGCTGTGCAGAAACTCGACGAGAAAGACTTGACAAAAACAAGTCGGACGAACAAGGCACAAAAGCTCCTCTAAATTACAAATTTTGTTAATCAAAACATAAGAGGAACACCCCAAAGTCTTCTTGCCACGAGATATGGCCTCCCTTTCTTATATAACCAGCGCGGAAGCCAACCCAATTCAAACTAGGACTCTAATCCTACTCAGTTTCTGAATCGAAACTTTCCATAACTGCTCAAGACTCTTCTATACGCAGATAGAAGAAATCTTAAGACTTCCAAACACCTTAGGAGCGTATCCTACATTACTAAAACAACTCAACTATGTGTCCCACACGAAATTCTATCATAACCAACTCATATCTTTCCATATTTGAGCCATAACCGACTCATCCGCAACCTGAGTCTATAATCCAGCCAGTTGGACCTTTCATACCAATTCTTTACGTCCACATCTATTCATCACGCCTTGGAACCATGTTGCCACGTCCCTGCACTCATTGCACACGTGCAAACACCTTCCAACGACGTCCACGATACCTTCATATGCATTGTTCTTGATCCAAACATGCTGCGTGATCTCCCGATCAACTCAACCACAATTCCTCCCGAACTTTGTTGTTGAACCTCATATTCTCCCTAAGACTAGTTCAATGGATCTTGTCACCAGCCATATCTTGAAGTCAAGTAACACCTGCACATGAATAAACAACCAATACTTTCGAGCACAAGTCCGCGACTTGACTCATGTTAGTTCCAAAAACCACAACACCTTACGTGAACACCTCACATAAGCATGTTGCAAACCATGGCAAAATGTTAACTACCGTAAACAGCCATAACAATTTAAAAACATAGTAAAAGAATACTAAGCAAACTTTCCATAGATGTAAAGCAAGTTCAAAACATATGCATGGTAAAAACAGAATCATTACGATTTAGCTCCGGACCTTGCCAAAGCTAACCGGACCTTGAGCCAGAGCTTACCAAAGCTAGTAGAACCTAGCACAAGAACTTACCAAAGCTAGTAGGACCTACCGCCGGAGCTAACCAAACACATGTCGGACCTAACCATAGAAAGTCGGACCTTACGCCGGATCTTGTCGGAGCTTGCACCTAGAGCCAGACATTGACAAAAAGAGTGTTTTGGCATACTTCAAAACTTTTATTTTCATAGCCAATGTATTCAGAGCACATAGGTCTCACAGTTTGTAAACTACCCTACCCTTCATAGGATTTAAAGGTCATGCAAGTGGGGTTTCAATCACCTTAACTCTAATGCAAGCATTTCAACCTAGACATAAGTGTTAAAAATGAAAACTTTGCATAAGTTAATTAAATGCAAACTGGGGCTTGCCTGGTTGCGAGTCAAAGGGATAGTTAGCGTCTGGTGGGAAGACTTCCAACGGCTCCAGAGTGTCCTCAAGTTCGGTCACTATATGATATGCAACAAAATATGTGTATAAGTGCTATGGGATTATAAGAATTAAACTTCTATTACTAGCTACTGCTATTAAGGTTTCTTAATTGGCTTTTGGGATTTTTCCAGTGGATACTGGACTCTCTGAGGATGATTTGAGCAAAATTTGGAGAAGTTTCATGGAAGCTTGTGGTCTCCAAAATTCCCACAAGTACAAGGTTTCTCTGAATTTTGATCCCAAATCTGAAGTTTTTACATGGCTAACAGTGGAAGATCTAATTAAAGAAGATCTCCCCGGTTCTAACAAAATTTGTTCCATAATTGTTCGAGCTACCTACAGGGAGAAATGGAATTTTGAAGTTGGGAAAAATTGCTCAACAGTTTCTGTTTAGAAATGGAAAATTCAAATGAAGGCTGAACTTTGGATCAGATTTTATCCTAGAAAACATATTTCAATTAAGATCAAATTTTACAGGAGATCGCTAATGTTATGAAGAATCTTCTGGCCAAATTTGAGGAAATTCGATAACAGCGATCTTCTGGAATCAATTCCCAAAGATAGAAATTTGATGAATTTTGGTGAAAATTCCAGAGATCTTCAGATCAAATTCTATACATTTCTGCAAAGTACTGACTGAGAGCAATCCAACAAAATTTGTTTCACCAATTTTGGACATTCCTACTAAAAGTTATGGTCATTTGAAGTTGGAACCATTTTTCTGGAAATTAATTATATGATTTTTAGCTAATTTATTTAACTCTGAGAAAACCTACTGATTAAGCCCTCTTAATCAGCTCCAAAAATCCTAAGATTTTTACTGGAGATGAGGAACTAGGAAAAGGATTTGCTACCCAAAATTGGGAACATTTTCATAGAGAATACTTCCTGGAATTAATCCCTAAAGGATTTATTAAAATATATTCTACGGAAAATACTGTGCATTTTCATAGCACGAACTTTGTTCCTCTGCAAACTACTCTTTGTAAGGATTCCAGCAAAATTTGTCTCACTATTTTTGGAGCTTCCTACCATAAGTTAGAGGCTCTCAAAGTTGCAACATTTTCTGGAATTACTTTGCACAGAGAGATTCATCTGCTGGCTGACAGTGGGGTCGACAGGTCAGACCCTTCTTCTACCTCGGGACAGAGCCCGCGCGCAAGCCAGAACAGAGAGATTGCACACCCCGTTCTATCTCATTTCTCCATCATTTTTGCTCCGGTTTCGCCCTACACGACCCTTGGAACGTGGCGCAGCTGCCGGGCAAGGTCTCACAGCTTGAAAACGACCGGAAACGGGTCGGCACCGACGGCGGCGCTCGGCGGCGCGGCATCGACGCATTCCAATGTGTCCCAATCTGATTTCAACAGTCCAAGCTGCCGTACAGCACCCCTAGAGCTCGTGGAACATGAAACGCACGCCAATTCTTGCAGCAAACGGCAGGAAGAGGGTGGTTGTGAAATCCCAAAATTCTAGCAAGTGGAGCTGCAAATCACACCGAGAAAATGAGAGGGAGTTCAAACTTTTGAATATAAAGGTGTAAGCTCAAAGTGCTAAAGTGAACTTGCAAAGATTTCCGAACATGAAGAATTAAATCCACAATTTGGTTCTCCACACATCCAATAATAGCCCTGCAAATGTTCACTCCAAATGGAAAAGGATTTCCTATTTATTGGAATTAAAACGGGAAAAAATTCAAATTTGGATTTGAATTCAGTTTCAAATTCCAACTTCACCAAAATCGAAATTAGAGTTCACCAATGTGTTCTTCATAATTCTTTTGTGCTATCCTCCAATTTTGATCAAATTTGGAGTTCATTTGCTATTTCAAAACGAATTGGGAGGATAAGAGGGAGAGGGGCCATGGACCCCACCGATCAGAGACAAAATGGAGTGCTTCAGTGTGCTCTGTTTTGCTTCGGCCGAGCACGCGCCACCGCGAGGGTAGCTGCTGGCGCAAGCTGCCTGCCTAGGTGTTTCTCCATTCGGTGGCCGCTCTTATCTCTCCCACGCAAAGCAACAGTGAACCTCTTCTCTCTCAGCAGGTACCGCCTCACTGTTCTGCTCTCGCGCGCGCGAAAAATCAACCGCCGGCGACCTCTAAAATGGACTCAGCGTGGTGGATTAGGGGGGGCGGCGAGTAGGAGGCTAGGAGGTGGCCGAAAAGCCAATTCTGGCGACCCTCGCCGGAGGGCGCCGCCGCTTGGCTGTTGGCATGAGGTTGAAGAAGAGTACTGTGGTGTGGGGCCTGCCGGCAGGGTTTGAACCTTTTCAGAATTTCCAGAGTTCAGTTCAAACTTTAAATAGCCACAACTTTTAGTAGGAACCTCCAAAAATTGTCAAACAAATTTCATTGGATTCCTCTCAGTGAGTACTATCTAGGCATGCATCCCAATCTTTATGAAATGTAAGGATCTACAAGGTGTTACATGAGTAGCACTAAAAACAGTAGGTCCGGAAGCAAAACTTGCATGTTTTTGACTCATTACAGCAGGTTGCATATTCCTAACATTCGGTTCAGCACATGCAACAGGTTTTGCACAGTTGTTATGTGATTTAGCAATCATTTTTTCCTTTTTCTGTTGCTTAGCTAGTCTATAACAAAAATCTATGATATGGCCATCTCTACCACAGTAGATACAATGAATTTTAACTTTATGTTCATGTCTAGATGAGCAGACAACATGTTTATTTGAAACCAAATGAGACAACACTCCTGCTGATTTAAAAACCACTTCTTTTTGTTTAGGAACTGTTTTAATCAAACCACTTCCTAATGACTTTACAATTTTAGGTGGATGTGCTTTAGCATGAGCATGGGAATCAAAACCTAAACCAGTTTTATCATTGCAAGATTTTGAAGAATTCAAGACCAAGTTCAGATTTTTATTCCCATTATAAAACCGCTCTACTGTCCTATTCATGTTACCAAGTTTCTTAGACAAGTCTAGGCAGTTTTGACATGAAGTTTTTCCTTTTAGTTTGCAATTGCAACAATACTTAACTTATTGAGAACGTAAAGCATTGTTCAATATAGAAATTTCATTCATAGCATTTTGTAGTTTCTTATTAAGATCATCACAAGTGGAACAATGAAAATCAATTGTAGAACAACAAGTATCTTTCAAGTTTTTATCATTAAGTGCAGCAAGCTCTCTGTTCTTTTCAATCTATAACTCAAGTTTATCAAGTGTGGAGGTATCTGCACTTCTTAGAGATTTTGAAATGTAAGGACCTAAGTTTTTGCACACATTCAAAGTGTTCATCACACCACACACACCTCATTTGAGGAAAACTTATGAACACATTTGAAGAGCAAGTAAACACCATCAACATAGTCATTAGATGATAAACACACAAAATGCAAAAGTGGTACTTCCCACATGCATCATATAGGGTCTGAGCATATGAAAAACATCTACACCTTGCTAGGGATGCTCATGCCAAGTTTCACCCAAATCGAAAACCTTTTGAGGCATTTTTGGGTATAATTAAAAAGAGGCTAGATCGAACTTAAATTCAAATTCAAACTCCTTTCATCCCATGAATTCAAAAGTGGAATTTATATTCACACTCAGCACATTTTTGTGAGCTCACACACCAATTTTCACTCCATTTGGAGTTAATCTTGACAGGAGCTATTGTGCCTAAATTGAAATCAAGTTTGAATTTCAGATTCACATTTGCTGCAAATTTTATCAAATCAAATCACACTTTGAATTATTCAAAGTCCAGTGGTAATTTTGAAATTTGATCAAATCACAAAGGGTATTAGGGTCTCTACTGTTTTGAACGGTGGGGAAATTAAATTTCAGAGGTTAAAATTTGAAAGTGGGGCCCTCTTGTAAGCCACACAAGTGAGCAACCGACTGAATCAACCGAGTGCTTGGTTTCTCGGGCTGCAGCTAAGCGCGCCACCAAGCTGAGGACTGGCGCCACCTCCTGCTTGGCATTTTTTGCAACCGGGCGACATCGCTGGCATCTTATTCTCGCGCCCAACCGCTCCCCTGATCTTTTCACCTCTCACAGCTCAATTGTTTCGTTTCCGAACGAAAGAACCTCACCGCACACCCGAGCTCTCGGTTCCACCTTCGCTGGTCGATCCAGTGGCTGTCACGCCAAGCTGAGGCCGCAACCGAGTTCACCAATCCTTGCTCGACGTTCTCACACCGGTTCCAGACCGTGACCGACCTTCCTCTAGCTCCACCGCGTCATTTCTTCTTCCTCGGTTCAACCCGAGCCGCCGTCACGGGAATAAATCGTCCGGCCACTACAGCCCACCTTTTCCCGAGCTGTGAACAGCAAAGAGGTTCGTCATAGTTCTGTCTTCCATTACCACAAGCTCCGGCGGCGTGACATGAGCTGCCGTCGCCTGAATTTCATAATTTTGCGCCGGTGTACAATAGAGGCCACCGGATCACTTCGCAAAATTCATGCTACACACCGCACCACTCATCACCTAACTTAGAGAACTACTTCTAGATGTCCGTGCGAGTCCATAGGATCAGAAACCTCGGAGAACCATCGGGTATAGCCACTGCTCTCCGAGTTTTGCTAGTGTTTCCTGTTTCCGACCTAGGTCGCACGGTGACATACTAGTTGCGGCCGTTTCTGAGCCCATTTAAGTTCATGAAGACATTCCCTAGGGTGCACTGATGCTCTACGACCTTTTGCTCGATCATTTGTGGTGCTAGGAAGCCCGGCCGACACGGCCGATGTTCTTCCGAAGCCACCGCTCGTCACCGGCCATGTTCCGGTTGTTGTCATGACGAGATAAGGCCAGCACCGAGTTATCCGTGTGGGATTAGGCAGAAACGGAGAAAATCTCGGAGTTTGGCGCACGGCAGAGCCCCTCCGGCGAGCAATCCGGCAAGGTGGGCGGCGGCCGAGTGCGGGATGTCTAGAGGTTGAAGAAACCCCCGGCCCCTCGCGTTAGCGGGTAGATATTTAAATCGAGGGATCAGCTGTGGCTCCGGATCATTTGTGGCTGCACGCGAAAAACTCCGTAGCCCCATGTGTCAGCCGCTGAGGAGCCGACACGTAGTCCCGGTCCCACGGACAGCAATTTAAACATTTTCCCGAATTTCAGATTTTAGTTCAAACTTCAAACCCACATAACTTTGGCTACGAAACTCCAAATCGAGTGAACAAAATTTTTTTCGATTCAGCTCTGAGAGTACTTTCCAACAAATCAAGTTTCACTTTATGAAAATACTTATTTCTACATAATTAATTCCTCAAAATTTAAAATGTTTAGAATTTTAACTGGAGAACCCTTGGGTGGAAAATTCTGAAATTTGGCCAGGATATTAACCATAATATTACTAAGATACCATAAAAAATTCAGATCCATTTGAGCTCATTTGATCCACCAAATAGTGTGATTAATAAAATTGTTCCAGAGAAATTGGAAAATGTCCAGAAACATTTTCAGATTTTCTCTGCAATTGTTTAGCTCATATCTTGCGCTAGGAATCTCCAAATTAAGTGAAACAAATTTCATTAGAACCCTCCAAAAATCTAGTTTTCAGAAAGTCATGGCTTACACCATGAAAATCCCTAGAACACCTTAAGAGCTCCAATTAAAGCAAAATACACATTTATTTGTGGAGGGCTCAAATGAGCTTTGCTGCAAGTGAAATTTGGCCAAGTCTATGTTTACGTTGTATCCAAACCACTGTAAAAATTTTAGAGTCATTTGGCCTGTCTATCAATACCTATGGTCTTAATAAGATTAACTCCAAACACATATGCATTTAAATTGATTCATACATGTATTTGTTTCATGTAGTCGCTAAGGTTGAGGAGGAACCCAAAGTCTTAGACTTCATAACTCCGGAGGAACATCTAGCCTACGACCAACAGCTGCAAGGCAAGCTGCAATTTGCATTAGCCTTTTTATAAACTTTATTGTTTTGAGAACTTACATTGAGTACCCACTTTACTTTTGCATTAGAGTCTTGTTTGAAAATCCAATTGCATAGCCAAGAAACCCCTGGGTTTGGGCTTAGGTTTTTAAACCTCGATTAGCTACTGCAATTCTAAGATAGTGTAGGATTCGGTACAAGCCGAGTAGTTGGAACTGCTCGCGAGAATAGGCTAGAGGCACACTACTTGGGTAAAGATAGCAAATGGAACACATGGCAAGAAAAAGAGACCAAGCGGATAGTGGGGGCAGCAGGACTTTGGGGTCTGGGTGCCATAGCTACGCTTATGCCGATTGAGGACCAAGCCGTGTGCGGGCCTGTTGAACAAGCTAGAACATTACCGAAGACCTACCGGATATATGGGAACCGGGAAACCGATGTAATTCTGGTAGCTGGGTGTTGAGGCATAGCTGATCATTCAGAGGGTAGGTTGAGAGCTTGAGGTGTAAATCGGCTTGCGGCACTACGGATGCGCGCGGAGAGACCTCTTGCTCGGGACGATTGGACCGGTTCAACATTTGGCTGACAGATGAAAGGTAGTTGCGTACAACATCCGTGATGGTTGCTGTAGGCAACATCGAGTACAGCCGTACGTGACGGGTTATTCGGGTAACCCTGCAGGTCTAAATCGATTATAATCGCCGTCACTCGCGGTTAGTGAGTACCACTTGTTCACTGTAGCATGACGTAGAAAGAATAGGCTAGATTCATGTTAAAAGTTTGCTGAGTCGAAGGATGTACCTTGATTGCTAATGAAGTGCTATAGTTTAGAGCTAATTACAGTTCTTTTCGACGTTGGGCAAAGCACATGAGAGAAATGTGTTTCTTGTTTGACTGCGGCTCTCTTATGTGCCTTTGCGTGAGGTTCTCCACAACTGCTGCTAAAACTTAAAAGTAAGGTTCAACTATTTAGGCGAGTCCATTGCAACTTACATTCCCATTTACAATGCAATCCAGCATGTAGAAGTTTCATGTATAGGGAAGACGGGTGAGTCTTGCTGAGCCATTGTGCTCACTGCTTGTGTTTGGAGCTTTTGCAGGGTGTTATGAGGAGGAGATTCCCAAGGGGGAGACGGACCCCCAAGAGGGCAACCCCGTCGAATGGGAGTCGTGCACGCCGCCGTGTTAGTGTGTGTGCGTGCTAGAGGGGACACGTTCATGGGCTGAACGTGAACTCTGTGCTTAGTCTACACCCGTGAGTGTGGGCTGAACATATTTTGTTGTAAACATGTTCATAAACTCTTTTATGTAATAAAACATTGCTTCCGCTTTGTACCTTTTATGTGTGTTATCTGGTGCTGTGCAACGCAGCCCCCCTCAGCATGATCCGTGCTCGTCGATGCTTTGAGGCCCTCGCAGCATGGTATCAAAGCTTGCTTGAGGTTTAACGCACTAAAATGGTCATCTTTTTTAAAAACTCGGTGAGAAACGAGTTAGTAGCCCATGTAAGGATGTTATTAGTGTATATAAAGTGGCAATACTAACATATTTGCTTATGTCGGGAAATCATGCATCTCTGGACGTCATATGTCTTGGGGGTGGAAGTAAGCGTTGTCCACCAGTGCGCACAAGCTAAAGGGTGGAGCCTCACGGGTGGCAGGTAATCCGGCCAGCTTTAGTATCCTCTACGACTCTTCATGTTGTTTGGGTATTCGAGCAACGCCCTTCCCTGGCGTGCTATGGGCAAGTTTGGGAGACCCCGTCACGTGGTTAGTAACATGAACACGTAGCTCAAGGCGTGTTTTGCTTGAGAACACCTGTGCAAGTGATGACGGACGGGTGTATGGACTGTATTGGGACCGGGTTCGGTGTGCAGACAAGCCCGAGATTGTGTGAGTTATTTGAAGGTAGTCTAACCACTAATCGGTAGACGAGTAGCACATGTGTGCGAGAGACGTTTAGTGCCACTGAACTAACAAAGACGGCTAAGTACGGTATAGGTTTTTCTTTGTGAAGAACGTTGTACCGGCATGAAACTGGTGACGCTTCGACGTCACAACCCACTAAATGTTCTGCATCATTGTAAAACTTGAAAGTTTGATCCAGAGAAATAATCTGTGACTTAACTTCTTCCCTTAATCAGGATGTTCAAAGTTAACAAGTTTTCAACTCATAGGATGCTAAGGACAGAGTACCCTGTTGTCAGCTGACATAAGGCTGAATTTAAACAGAGGTTAGAGCTTGAGTTCTTTCGAGATTAGGGTCATATGATACATTTCTGGAAAGATTTGAAATATATATACAACTTTTATATGGATGTCCAGAGGTGGTTTATTCCTTAACCAGTCAAAAAATGCAGTAGAGTTGAAACTGTCCATAAAACAGGGCAGAGCAAACACTGTCTGTAACTCTCTGTAAATTGAGCATAACTTCCTGCATAGAATCCAAAAATAGAAAGTGAGGTAGTTCTGAAAAGTTTGTGAGATGATTTACATCTTTTTAACGGAAAGTTTTGTCAAATTCGAGGTATAATTAACTGGAATTCTTGGATCAAATCAGTACCTCAAGCAGGGAGGTGCTGTCCAATTTTCTCAAGAAATTCTGTCAACTTTGACATCTTATAACTTTTGAACCAAGACAGATATTAGACCAAGAAAATACTTTCTGGAAAGCTATTGAAGTTAGTTTAACTTTGATGTTGAGATCCAGAGTTGGTTATACATTTAGCATGGTCTAAATCAGGTTGAAATGGAAACTGGTCAGGGCTGTCAGTTTAGGCAGCAGACCAGCAATCAAACTCATCTTGAGTTTGATTTGTGTTTCCATGTTTTATGAGTTCAATGGCATGTTTTATGTTATAACCCAATGATTTACTGTTGAAATACATATTTGACCTTTTTCAAATATATTTCCACAGATGACAGCAGATAAACAACTAGAGAACGGGTGGGTGGTATCCCACTGTTCTCAACGCAGCGGTTATTCGGAACTGTGGAAGCAAATGCTTCAATATTTCGGGCACGCGGAGACGCCGCAGTACCTCGCCAAGGAAGAAGGCAGGGACGGGAACAAGACGTGGACCATTCATGTCGATGTTCCAGCAGGACCTACGCCACCCGGTTGGGCACCGTTCACCGTCGCGGTGAGAGGTAGCCAACTTGAGGAGATGTGGCAAGTGGCAGCCCGCGACACCATCTCGCGTTTCTGCCAACTACACATGAGAGCTATAGAGGGAACTCCATACGTGCTTGTCCCGGTGGATGGGCGAGCTAATCACGTGTGGAGGGAGAGGTAATTGGAGGCAACAGATCCAGGTTGCCCAAGGTACAACCCCGCGGAGGCGAACCTCAGTCTCCAGTTGAGGGAAGGGAAGACCGTGATGGATAGCCAAGATGTCCGTACGGATTGTCTTGCTGTGAAGCTCAAGGAGAGCACCAGCCATGGAGACCATTTCAAGACTGCCCACAGCACACTCCGTAATGTTCTGCTTCCGACAATAAACCGACTGAACGAAAAACACAGTCAGTTGCGTCGTCTGAAGAAGGCGAAGAAGAAAAGCCCTGTCGACATCACGGCTTTGCAGCAGCAAGTGCAGGCCTTGACCCAGCAGAATGAGGTCCTCACTCAAGAGCGTGATGACGCTATTTAGGAGGGGCAGGTATGGGAAGAAGACTACAACCAGGCCATGGACAACGTGCATGCGTTGCAATACCTTGTACCTCCGGTAGTGGGCCTACCGATGGTAGGTACCGTACCCATGGTTTTTGGTATCCTGGTGATAGGGGAAGCTGAACCTGAAGAGGAGGTCATGGACCCTGATCTACCAGCAGAGGTAGTGGAGGAGGACGACCCACAGGAAGTCGAGTTCTACTCCAAGTAGTGAGTTACCGTTGCCAAGTCGGGCAGCGAGGGTGATGTATAGAAACTTTTGTAATCAGTGGCATGTCAAGTAGACAGTTGTATATGTATAGGTAGTGACGACATGAGCACAACTTCTCGGAGATCTGAGAATAATGTATCTTTTATAAAGTTTATGCTTTCTCAATATATGTGAATGTTGTGGAAGTCTATTCATGTGTCACTTCAATACCTACTGTTTTATATAGAATGCCAGGTGCTGATCGCTGCTGTTTTAAATTTAAGAATGATTTGCACTTGTGTCAACCCGGAGGTTTGGGGTTATAGTCAGGGGGGAGATGCCTCCCAACAGACTCCCGAGACTTCCTCGGGACCACAGCAACAGCAGGAACAGCAACTACCGCCCCCGCCACCGCCAACAGTTACATTGGACGACATCGTTGCAGCCATGACGGGCTCACATCAGCCGCATACGGAGTTGCTGCAAACTCTTATTGCAAATACGTCTCGACCAGAGAGGCGCCAAGACCGAGAGGAGCGCCAACAGAGCTCCTACTCCGATTTTCTGGCTACTCATCTCCCAGTATTCTCAAGGGCGGATGAACCCTTCGATGCGGACAACTGGCTCCGCACGATGGAGATGAAATTCGGGCTGCTTCAAGTGAGTGGCCAGCGCAAGACTCAGTTCACGGCCCAGCATCATCAACGGTCCGTGAGCTCTTTGTGGGCAGACTTCTTTGCCTCACAACCAACCGAGCGAGTAATGACCTGGACGGAGTTCCAGACGGCCTTCAAGGCCTATCACATACCACCGGGTCTTCTGAAAAGGAAGACGCAGGAGTTCCTCCGTCTGCAGCAAGGCAGCAGGAACGCGCTGGAGTATTCCAGGGCGTTCAATGATCTCGCGCTCTACGCGTCATATCACGCCGATACTGATGAGAAGTGGTGGGACCACTTTTAACAGGAGCTTAATACACTCCTGAAGGACAAGGTGGCAATGTTCAATTGCGGCAGGTTCAACGACATTATTGATGCTGCGATTGTTCAGGAGGACTCCGGTAAGGAGTTAGCGGCGGCGGAGAAGAAGCGGAGCACGATGGAGAGAAGCAGAGAGGAAGGTGGTCCTTCCAAAAAATACCGGATGGTGTATCGCTCACCATCGGGTCAATGCTGGCAGCCACCACAGTGGCCGATGAAATTCCGCAGTCGGCCATATTCTCCACCGGCGTTCCGGCCGGCATTACAAGCACCACCTCCGCAGTAACAACAGCAGCAGTGGGCGATGCCACGTGCGTTTGCACCTCAGCAGCACATGCCGGGCTTTCATTCTCCCAGCACGGGCCAATCGTCAACCGCATGCTTCAAATGCGGTCGCTCAGGGCACTTCGCCAACAACTGCCCTGAGAGGCAGGGCAGCGGAGTGGAACCACAGTTTCCGGGGAGGAATCAGCCCTGGAACCCCGTTAATTCGCGGCGGGCAAATCCTAAGCCCGACACCGTCCACCAACTCGCAATAGAGGACGTGCCGGCGGGAGAGCCAATCCTTACGGGTATGTTCTAACTCCACCAGCATCCCGCCATAGTGTTATTTGATTCAGGCGTCACACATAGTTTTATTAGCCAAGCTTTTATTTCTAAATACAGCTTGCAAATACTCCCCATCAAAAGTCCTTACTTGATTTGTTCACCGGGTGGGAAAATTTCAGCAAGCATGGTTCCAAAAGCGCCATTATGCATAGGGGGTATAGTATACCCTACATCTCATAGTTTCAGAGGGACAAAAGGTCGATGTCATCCTAGGCATGTCGTGGTTAATCCGCCACGCCGCTGTTTTAGACACCATCCTCCGAGTCGTGCATTTGCATTAAGAAGTGCACGAATCTCACTCATTATTTCTGGACAGTCCAGAAATAAAGCTTCCAAGTATATACCAATCCACCACCATCAGATTGGAAGACATTCTAGTAGTCCGTGAGTTCCCATACGTGTTCCCGGATGATTTTACCGGGGATGCCGCCCGACCGAGAGGTGGAGTTCAAGATTGAACTTGCACCGGGAACGATGCCAATATTCCGAAGGCCGTACAAGATGGCGCCAAAGGAATTGGCAGAACTGAAGACGCAGTTAACAAACCTGGTGGAGAAGGGTTTTATTAGGCCGAGCTCCTCGCCATGGGGCTGTTTGGCATTATTTGTGAAGAAGAAGGATGAAACATTGCGGCTTTGCATGGACTATCGTCCACTGAGTGCCGTAACTATCAACAACAAGTACCCGTTGCCACAGATCGACAAGTTGTTTGATCAGTTGGCCGAGGAAAAGATCTTTTCCAAAATGGACTTAAGGTCCGGGTACCATCAGATTAAGATACGGGCAGAGGATATACCGAAGATGGCTTTCTCGACGAGGTACAGGCTTTATGAGTACCTGGTCATGTCCTTCGGCCTCAACAACGCTCCAGCTCACTTCATGTACTTGATGAACTTGGTATTCATGCCGGAGCTGGACAAGTTTGCCGTGGCCTTCATCGACGACATACTGGTATATTCAAAGTAGGAGGAAGAACACACGAAGCATGCGTATAGTCTTGCAACGGCTGCGGGATCACAAACTATACGCAAAATTTAGAAAGTGTGAATTCTGGATATCGCAAGTGCCTTTTCTCGGGCATATTTTTTCAGGGGAGGGAATCGCTGTAGACCCGAGTAAGATCACACAAGTGCTGAATTGGAAGTCCCCGAGGACTGTTCATGAGGTACGGAGTTTCCTCGGACTCGTGGGATATTATCGGAGGTTCATTCCGAACCTCTCGAAGATTGTCAAGCCTATGACAGAGCTGCTGAAGAAGGCTACCAAATATGTTTGGGGTCCAGCATGTGAATCGGCATTCAAGGCATTAGTGAAGCATCTAACATCAGCACCGGTTTTGGCGCAGCCAGACACAACAAAAACCGTTCGATGTGTACTGCGATGCATCCGGCATTGGGCTCGGATGTGTGCTGATGCAAGACTGAAGAGTAGTCACATATGGATCACGGCAGCTCAGGAATCGTGAGAAAACTATCCAACTCATGACTTAGACCTCACTGCTGTGGGGGACCCCGACCCATATCACGGGGTCGAGCCACCCGCCCGGGAATCAAATTGGGTGCTGCCGTGTTATGCGGCACCCAACAGCATGCATATAAGGAAAACTGTATTACATAAATAAAAAGCGGAAGCTTACAAATGTTCTTTGTAGATAATTTTACAACAAATAGCTACAGAGGAAGACTACAAACAACTCTCGTCGAATAACTAATGAGCACTCAAGAGGAGGTCCAGCCCGCGGACTCCTCTCGCTAGCAACACGAAGACATGGCTGCGGCTAGGTTCTCCATGCGTTAACCGACTCGAAAGTTTCCGAGTCTCACCAGACAACCTTCTTTATATGCGTTGATATTAACCTGCAAAACCGCTCATATAGCAAGAGTGAGCACAAAGGCTCAGCAAGACTTAACCGTCTCAAATAAGGCATGCAACTCGACATGAAAATAACTTAAGACCTAAACATGTAAGTTGCAAAAAGACTCGCCTACGAGTTCATCCTTAACTTTTAGATTTTAGCCAACGTAGTAGTGACCTTGCGCCCAGCAACATTGAAACTGCACAATCAAACAAGAAACGCTTCATTCCAATGTTACTTGTCCCAAGGTGGAAAATAACTTTAGTTTGTTCTATAACTACTTCAGACATGGTTTTCATGCAATTCCAATTAGCATAGCAGCAATTAAAACTTTGCAAACTGTTCTCACACAACTTGCTTACTACGTCACAACACAGTGAGCAAGCGGTACTCAATAACCGTGAGGGACGGCGATTCGAATCAAACACTACCCGGATAAATCGACACATATGCCCACCTCTAAAGACCCAAATCTGGCTTCCTTCATTATGTCGTATGTGGCAACCTTTCGCAGGACACTCGACAGTAGATCCGGTTGCAGGGTTCATTTGGTCATGCATTTCGAGTGTAAAGCATCCTTGACCTAATGCACATACAAACCCTAAACCATAATTGTCAACAAAGTAAAAACTTTATAAATAACTTAAATGCAAACCGGAGGTTGCCTTGGTTTTGCAGGTGACTACAGTCAGGTAATTATGAAGTTAGATGTTGATGACTTGAAGCTTAATCGCTGCCTCCTTGCTCCTTGATCCAAGCTTCACTTTTCCTCCACTTTTCCACGTTTAATCACTGCATGTTATGAATATGCATATATGTTTAATTGTAAAACTTTTGCTAACAAGTTCTAAAGACAAGTTTAAAACTGGAACTATGTTTAAGAATTTTAAATGACACTGGTGCTAGTGGTTTGTATTTGGGTCTAAGTACTATGATCAAGTGATAAGTGTGTTTCATCACTTGTGTGTTGATCACCTAATGTGGTTGAACAGAACAGTACTGATCCAAGGCTCCAATGGAGCTGAAAATTTTCATGTGGGTTCCTTGTCACAAGAAAGTCATCTGGACCAAAATTTGTAATTTTTCAATGAATAGATCACCCAGAACAATTCCCTAAGCATTTAGGCAAAAAGGAATTAATTCTGAATAAATTTGCACTTTCATGTAAATTCAAGTGAACCACAAGTTTAAACATAGCGCAGGGAGCCTGCATGAATTTTTCTAGGATTTATGGAGCTAAGAACTGCCCAGAACTGAATTTCCAAGTTTTGGAAATCCTCTGAAATTGTTTCTGTATTCATTTGAACACAGAAAATCGGAATAAGAATTCTCCTAAGAAAACCAACTCCAAATGATCTAAAATTTCTACAGGAGTTAACGAACATCCTAAAGAATATTCTGGCAAAATTTTAGGATTTTTTGATGAACCAACCTCCCTTAAGAATTCTTTTGCTGAAAAGCTTTAAAGAATTTTCCAGAATTTAATAATAGTTTTCATACAAATTTGGTTTCATATTTGTATGTAGTTTTTCAACCTGAATCAAACCCAATTTGAATCACTAAATTTGGAGCTTCCTAACAAAAGTTATGAGGTTCTAAAGTTTGGGGAATTTCTGGAATTCAAATTAACCGGGAAAAAGTTTAAATCCTGCGCGTGGGTCCAGGGGGACCACGTGTCACTTGCTGGATCAAGCCACACGAGGCCACAGAACCTCTCCCGCATTGCCACAGCCTCATCCGGTGCAGCAGAGGATCCCACACGTTTAAATCCAGACGCTTACGAGTGGGGCCGACCCCCCTTCGTCTACCTCCCGCTCCCGCGCGACCCCCGCCGCCGGAGCTCGCCGGAATACTTCGGAACTCGGTCGTCCGGCCATATCCCATGCTCAAACTCGCCGCCAGTGCCTAAAATCGGGCGAGGAACATGGTGTGAGGTTTTTCTAGGGCTGCCGGTGCTCAGAAAACGGTCGGCGACGTGCGGGGCATTCGGTGAAGCTCGGCGCCGTCGCCAGACACTTCTAGCCCGTCAAACGCTCGACCAAACGTTCAAAAGCACCAGTGGGGGATGAGCTAACTCGACATGGCCTCAACATCACTCGGAAAAGGAGGCAAGTTGGTGTTCACCGTGTGCCCGAGCGTCCCCGTCATGGCCGCTGATGGAAAAACTCAAAATTAGCTGCAACTACTCAGTTCTAAGCTAGGTTTCCGAAGGAAAAAGGTCCCCTATCCACTCTAGCTCCTATGTGCGTAAAATGATGAACTCCAATAAAAAATTGAGCTTCAATTTCACAAATTCTTACCCGTGGTTTGGCTTTCCCTGGCCGAGAGCAAAACTTGAAATTCTCGATCTCCGGTGCACGACTTGAGCTGAAACTTGGCGAGGAGCAGCGCAACGACTCGGCGCGTCTCGGAGTGTGCTTGCCCGGCCGTGAAATGTCTTGGTACGAGCTGTACACGGTGACCCGAGTTGAACTTTCATGTGTGAGCTTCGGTTCTTCGCGCCAAATGTTGAGTTGTGCGCACCACAAGCTAGGAACGTCCGAGTTGTGGGGCTAGCGTGGTAAAGGACACACGGGCGCTGCTTTTATGTGTGGCAAGCGCGAGCAACCGAGGCTCGGTGGAGCGCTGGTGATCAGAAGAAGCAGAGCACGTCCGAGGCGGTCGTTTTGTCACGGGAGCAGAACCCCGAGGGTGAGAGCGAGCTGGCAGAGGCGAAGTCCCTCTGTTACACTCGCATGGAGGACAAGAGCCAGGGGAAACTGCGCAAAGGAGGAGGAGGTGGTTTCCACGGGGTTGTTGGCTACAGCTCGGTGGCGGCTTGCAAGGGTTCGGTCCGAGTTCGGGTGTGAACCGGAAAAAAGAGAACCGACTCAAATGTGCAGATATTTGAGTGTACTGACCAATGGGCCCCACTGTCCCCCTTATCCTCTCCAAAATCTTTCAAAATTGGCACAGTACAAACTTCAACCATGAGGAACTCAAATTCAAAAGCCATTTGGCAAATTGACAAGTTTTACCTTAGTTTCAAATTCAAATTCCAATCTCAAGGAAATTCATAAGCCCCTTCGATATTCATATCAGAGCAACTACAAACTTTCTCAAAATTTGTCTTCCTCATAATTTGGACCCGAAGAATTTTAGTATGCCATCTGATTTTTGAGGTGGCCACTGCAAGTACCAATTTTTAACCAACAGTTTTAATTTCCTTTTTGGAAATGGCCTCCTTTTCCTTGAAGTGAACCCTTTAGTTCAAACTGAATTTAAAGTCCTCTTGCACATGACAACAATTATATGTTTAAACACAAGTTTTTGCAAGTCCCATTTCTTGGATTTAAACTCCACTTTATTCACCACTAAAGTTTTCCATTTAGAAGTTTTGGGACTTTTACATTCCCCCCCCTTAAAAAGAATCTCGTCCCGAGATTCATGATTAAGAACAATGTGGGGAGGACGACTACTGAACATAAGCCTCTAATAACTCCGGATGATTGCGTTGTAAATACTCCTCGCTTTCCCATGTAGCTTCATCAGACGTGTGATTTTTCCATAGCACCTTGAAAAATCGCAGCATCCGGTTTCCGGTCTCGCGAGTCTTTTCAGCAATTATCCGGGTTGGACGCTCAACATAAGTAAGGCCCGGCTTCAAATTTGCTATGCCTTCCGTGAGAATCTCCGTTGGAACTTTTAAACACTTCCGTAATTGAGATATGTGGAAGACGTTATGAACTCCGGCTAAGGCTGCCGGTAATTCCACACGGTATGCCACGGGTCCACATCTTTTGATGATGACGAAGGGACCGATAAAACGCGGAGCTAGTTTTCCTTTCACTCCGAATCGGTTAATGCCTTTCATAGGAGATACGCGGAGATATATGTGATCTCCAACTTGAAATTCCAGAGGACGACGTCTCTTATCCACATAGCTCTTTTGTCTGGACCGAGCGGCTTTAATATTTGCTTGAATAAGCCTTACCCGCTCTTCTGCTTCATTTAAGAGATCAATCCCGTAAACAACTCTCTCGCCGGATTCACACCAGTTCAAGGGTGTGCGGCACTTCCGACCGTAGAGAGCTTCATAAGGTGCCATTTTTATGCTCGATTGATAACCGTTGTTATACGAGAACTCCGCCAACGGTAAGTGATCATCCCAGCTCTTACCGTGGTGGATGACACATGCTTTTAGCATATATTCAAGTATTTGATTCACCCTATCAGTTTGCCCATCGGTTTGAGGGTGATACGCAGAGCTTCGAATCAATTTGGTTCCCAAGGATGCGTGTAGCTGCTCCCAGAAACGGGCTACAAACAGCGGTCCTCTGTCGGACACAATGGTAAGGGGAACTCCATGTAAGCACAAGATACATGCTATGTATAACTCTGCATACTGCTTGGCAGTGTATCTAGTATGCACGGGGATGAAGCGTGCTGACTTGGTTAACCGGTCAACGATTACCCAAATCGAATCATGGTGGTGGGAGGTCATCGGCAACCCGACGATGAAATCCATACTCATGTCTTCCCACTTCCATGCCGGTATTTGCAGTGGTTGCAGCAGGCCCGACTTCTTCACATGGTTGGCCTTAACTCTTCGACATGTATCACATTCTGAAACGTATTTTGCCACTTCACATTTCATGTGTGTCCACCAAAACTTCTTTCAAAGGTCTTGGTACATTTTATTGCTGCCCGGATGAATAGAAAATTTGGATAAGTGAGACTCATCCAAAATTGTCTTCCACAGCCTCAGATCACGGGGTACGACTATCCGGTCCTTGAACCATAAGGTATCTTCATCATCTAACCGGAAACATTTCATCTCCCCGTTCTTCAACCTTATTTTGATATGAGCCATGCCCTTGTCTTGCTTTTGAGCTTCCATAACCTCCTCTTTCAATGTGGGTATGAGAGCTAGATCATGTAGAGCTCGCCATATGGAACCAAGTAGAGACTCGGTTCTTCCTCTTCTATCGGCGTAATGGTCAGATTATGAATATGAGACTTCTGGCTGAGTGCATCGGCAACCACATTTTTCTTGCCTGGATGATAATGAATTTCAATCTCATAGTCCTTGATCAGCTCCAACCATCGCCGTTGTTGCATATTCAACTCTTTTTGAGTGAATATGTACTTCAAGCTTTTGTGGTCGATGTAGAGATGAACCAAATTTCCCAATAGGTAATGTCTCCACATCTTCAAAGCTAGCACCACGGCATCAAGCTCGAGATGATGAGTTGGATAATGTTGTTCATGATTCCGTAATTGCTGTGATCCATATGCGACCACACGTCCTCCTTGCATGAGTACACAACCAAGTCCGATGCCAGACACATCACAATAAACATCAAAGGGCTTGGTTGTATCTGGTTGGGCTAAAACCGGTGCTGCTGTGAGGTGTTTGACCAACGCTTGAAAAGCTTCCTCACATGGCTTGCTCCAATCATATTTGATGCCCTTTTTCAGTAGCTCCGTCACTTCATGGACTGATGTTGGAGACTTCCATTTCAGCACTTGTTCAATCTTGCTTGGATCAACAGCAATGCCTTCCGCTGAAATAATATGTCCAAGAAACGGCACTTGGTTGATCCAGAATTCACATTTACTAAACTTTGCATAGAGATTGTGATCTCTCAAGCGTTGAAGCACAATATGCAAATGTTTAGCATGTTCCTCTTCAGATTTGGAATAGACCAAGATATCGTCGATGAATACCACGACGAACTAATCCAGCTCCGGCATGAACACCGAGTTCATGAGATACATAAAGTGAGCCGGAGCATTGGTCAACCCAAATGACATGACAAGATACTCATAGGGTCCATATCTTGTCGAGAATGTTGTTTTCCGGATATCCTCCGCTCGAATCTTGATTTGACGATATCCCGACCTTAAGTCCATCTTGGAGAAGACTTTAGCACCCACTAGCTGATCGAAAAGAATATCAATTCTTGGTAGTGGATACTTGTTCTTTATCGTCACAGCATTTAACGGACGATAATTGATGCATAGCCTCAGCGTCTCATCCTTCTTCTTCACAAATAAAGTCGAGCAACCCCATGGTGATGAACTTGGACGAATGAACCCCTTGTCCATCAGATCTTCGAGTTGCTCCTTCAGTTTGGCTAATTCATTCGGAGCCATTTTGTATGGTCTCCGAGAGATCGGCATGGTTCCCGGTATCAACTCTATTTTGAATTCCACCTCGCGCTCAGGTGGTAATCCTGGAAGATCTTCGGGAAACACATCCGGATATTTACGGACTACTGGAATGTCTTCTAACTTGCAAGCTTCGGCATTACATACTTCCCGGTCTTTGGGAACAGCTTTGCCGAGATACAACGTATGACGCTCGTGAAGTGGAGAGTCCAAATGGACACTCCTGTTCTCGATATCCAGAACAGCCTTATAGAAGGTTAACCATGATATTCCCAATATGGCATCAATTCCTTGATCTTCAAGAATAATGAGGGTGGTAGGATAAATTTCTCCACCCAAACAAAGTGGTGCTCTAGAAACGACTTCATTAGTCGATATATCTCCACCTGACGAATGAATAAGGTAAGAGCCTTTTGTGATAATTGTGGAGATCTGATCCCGGATCACTGTCGCCTTGCTAAGTAAGTTATGTGTTGCACCAGAGTCGAATAAAATGACAACCGTCTTGTCATTTAAGGTGAACCTGCCTGCAAGAACAGGTCCTCCCTTTGGCAGATCATCGACTGACACATAATTAACAATTCCCACTTTGGACATGGCTTTTCTTTGCTGTCCAAGATCATTCTTTGGAACTGGACCCGGAGACATCAGGTTGCTGCTCGGTTCAGTTGCTTCATTGACGATGTGTTCATTGTCAATTTGAAGTGGGGTACCACTTGGTTCAGTTGAGAAATCACCGTGATCATCTTGAACATCTTGAGGGAAATAACCTTCTGGTGCACCTTGTTGGTACTGGGTGCACAAAAAATAGTTTGTTGCTGCGGTGGAGGTAAATAAAACCTCTGTGGAGTATACGAGTCGTCATACTCAAAGAATGACTGCACCTCTTGTGGAACCTCGCGACCGGAAGGTGAACAGATTACCAACCGATACTTCTGAGACAGATAATTGCATTCATCCTGTGATGAGTCCCTCTCCTTCTTTTAATTAAGGTAGAGATTGGAATAATATTCTTGAGTGATAGCACAGCTAACAAACTCATCAAAATTTTCTTGGCTAACTTGAGCCAACTCACATCGCAGCCTAGCAGTCAGCCCTCGGTAATACTGATATCCCTTCAAGGATGGTGATTTCACATAATCAGGGACATATTGAGATAAGCGATTGAATTCCTTCGCATACTCAATAACACTCATTTCTCCTTGTTTTAGATTCCAGAATTCATCAAGACTTGTTTGCATTATGCCAGCAGGAACGAAACGAGCACGAAAGGCATCCTGGAACTCCGCCCATGTGACACGATGCCCTGCTGGTCGGATAGCAAGGTATTCTGCCCACCATGCTCCAGCAAACCCATGAAGCTGCTGAGCGGAAAATAGAATCTTCTGGAATTAATCACATTGAATCAACCCAAACTTGGACTCAATGACACGTAACCTGTGATTTGCTTCACAATGGTCAGCCGCTTCGGAGAATACCGACGGTTGTGTCGCCAAGAAATCCAGATATGTGCTCGGGGTTGGCATGTGATGTTGAGCTTATCTAGTTATTCCTTGCTGAACTAGAGTTTGGAGAGTTTCATTCATCTTCGCCATAATTTCTGCCAATCCGGTTGGCGACGGCTCTTGTGATGAAGTCGAGTCATTTCCACCTCGACTTGAACCTCGAAGCTCCATTTGAGAATGTGCGCATACCATACTGCATGAAACAAAATTTTGAGTCAATCAAACTTCAATCTCAGTAGTAAGTAAAGATAAGTAAAACATTAACATGTCATGAACTTTATGAAAGCATAACCACATTCATATTTAAACAAATCTTAAGTACGCTAAACTAATCAGCTGGACCAGCCTGACCAGTTCACACAAACTCCAACATTTACTCAAGTTAACTACAGATTATTGACTTTAGTTCAATACCATAGTTTTAGTAAACTTCAGTATATTTCCAAAGAGTTCTTATATGCCTCTATATAATCTTTGGATCAAAAGTTATGATTTTCCAAAGTTGACAGAATTCCTGGATAAAATTTGCCAACATCTCTTTGTATGTGGCTATCTTTATCACAGTTGTATGTGCAAATACAATAAGAATCTGAACAATCTTTGAACTACAACAATGTTGCACATCTCATAAACTTTCCAACGGTGTATCATAGGCTCCTTAAGGATTTTTCTACAAAAAGCTATGGCTTAAAAACAGAAAGGTCCAGAGAGGTTTTGCTACTGTCCTGGTTCTGAACAGTTTGCCTTCAACTGGACTTTTCACCAATTTAACGTGTTATGTTGCTCTGGAGGTCTACAAAGAAGTTTTAGAGCACTTGAAAATATTTCCAGAACTGTATCATACACCTTAATTGGTTAAATCTACTCAGAGTTATGCTCTGTTAAAGTCCAGCTAGAATTCTTGCCAGAAACAGAGCACTCTGTTTTTGAAACCTTTGAAGCCTAATCATTCTCTCATTCGAATCTTAGCTCAAAATAAGAGTTCAGTAACTAATATTTGTTTCAAACTTCCATTTTTAGTTGAAAGTTAGTTCATGAATTATTTCTTCATAGGGACGAGGATTATATGTTTAGTACGGTGTCGATGCACCGTAAGAATCATGTCGGTACTACGTTGCCTTACCAAAGAAAATCCTAAACCGGATTATACTGACATATCCGTTTTATCAGTGACACTAAGACGGTCTCTCGCACACCTGTACTACACGGGATACATACGTGATTAGTACCTGCAGAAAAACACTCAATAGTGATGCACTCAAGGTTTTTTTTTCATTTCAGGCAGGTCCATATTTTAAAGTAAATACATACGCCCGTATCATTGTCATACGGCCGTCCTTGAGTTAAGCAATGTCTCAAGGTACGTGATCATGTTTTTACACCACACGACGGGGAACCCGAGTAGAGCGCGAACGGGTCGTCACGGTTGGGAATTTTATCAACCCAACAGATACCACCTATTTCCCTGCAGGGCATGTCGATGGCAAGCGCTGCATATGTCCTCCTAGGCTATTTCCAGAAGAAAACACTATCGCGTTACTGACCAGATGATGAGGTCTCCAATTTCTTGCCTAATGCACGCTAGGGATCAGTGTTTCATATGAACTCAGGAACATGAAGAGTCCAAGAGTTTCATATTGACGTCTCACACCAAGCTGTGATACATATCCCTGAACCACATTCCTTGTCAGGGGAGCTAAACAAAATTGAATTGCTTTCGGTGGCGTTCCTTACCATTCTTACCTGAGCATAGGTGCGTCATTACATAATCAAAATTCAGAATTATAACAAGTATGTTAGTCATGCTACTTTAAGTAACTATACTACTATAGTCCTTATGTGGGTCTAATACTGTTTCCTCACCGTATCCTAAGTTTTGTCGTAATACGATCCTTATTCTGTGCACTATTACCAATGCAGCTCTGATACCACGCTGTGGGGGACCCTGACCCGTATCACGGGGCCGGGCCACCCGCCCGGGAATCGCATTGGGTGGTGCCATGTTATGCGGCACCCAACAGCACACATATCAGGAAAACTGTATTACATAAATCAAAAGCGGAAGCATACAAATGTTCTTTGTAGATAATTTTATAACAAATATCTACAGCGGAAGACTACAAACAACTCACGCTGAATAACTAATGAGCACGCAAGAGGAGGTCCAGCCCGTGGACTCCTCTCGCTAGCAACACGAAGACATGACAGCGGCTAGGTTCTCCATGTGTTAACCGACTCAGAAGTTTCCGAGTCTCACTTGACAGCCTTCTTTATATGCGTTGATATTAACCTGCAAAACCACTCATATAGCAAGAGTGAGCACAAAGGCTTAGCAGACTTAACCGTCTCTCCTAAGGCATTCAACTCTACATGAAAGTAACTTAAGACCTAAACATGTAAGTTGAAAAAAGACTCGGCTACGAGTTCATCCTTAACTTTTAGATTTTAGTCAATGTAGTAGTGACCTTGCTCCCAGCAACATTGGAACTCCACAATCAAACAAGAAACGCTTCATTCCAATGTTACTTGTCCCAAGGTGGAAAATAATTTCAGTTTGCTCTATAACTACTTCATACATGGTTTTCATGCAATTCCAATTAGCATAGCAGCAATTAAAACTTTGCAAACTGTTCTCACACAACTTGCTTGCTACGTCACAACACAGTGAGCAAGCGGTACTCAATATCCATGAGGGACGGTGATTCGAATCAAACACTACACGGATAACTCGACACATACGTCCGCCTCTGAAGACCCAAATCTGGCATCCTTCATTACGTCGTATGTGGCAACCTTTCGCAGGACACTCGACTGTAGAACCGGTCGCGCTGTCTCGGCCTCATAGGTCTAACGAGACGATGTGGTATGCCTCTACAATCCAGTTAACCTGTTACATCAGTTTCTTGGTTCTCATAAAGCAGTAAGCATCCGGTACACAACTCAATACCTGCTCATGGGTGCCGCACACGCATCGGTCCTTAACCGACACAGGCAGAGCTACTCGACCAAGACCTCATCTCGTCGCTGCCTAACCCTCCTGCCCGGTCTCATCTTTAGAAATATAAACTTTAGTTTACCTCTTTTCCAACTACACCCATGTAATCCCGACTATAACTCGCGAGTAGATTCCAACTACTCGACTTCTACTGGATGTCCTAAGCTATTTAGCACGGCATTATTCTACAGCGGTGACCCTTTTCTACCCTTAACTCCAGGGTTCATTTGGTCATGCATTTGGAGTATAAAACATTCCTGACCGAATGCACATACAAACTTTGACCCATAGTAGTGAACAAAGTAAAAACTTTATAAAACAACTTAAATGCAAACCGGAGCTTGCCTTGGTTTTGCAGGTGACTAAATTCAGATAATTATGAAGTTAGTTGTTGATGACTTGAAGCTTAATCACTGCCTTCTTGCTCCTTGATCCAAGCTTCACTTTTCCTCCACTTTTCCATGTTTAATCACTACATGTTATGAATATGCATATATGTTTAATTGTAAAACTTTTGATAACAAGTTCTAAAGACAAGTTTAAAACTGGAACTCTGTTTAAGAATTTAAAATGACACTGGTGCTAGTGGTCTGGGTTTGGGTTAAGTACTATTATCAAGTGACAAGTGTGTTTCATCACTTGTGTGTTGATCACCTAATGTGGTTGAACAGAACAGTACTGATCCAGGGCTCCAATGGAGCTGAAAATTTTCATGTGAGTTTCTTTTCACAAGAAAGTCATCTGGACCAAAATTTGGAATTTTTCAATGAACAGATCACTCAGGACAATTCCCTTAGCATTTAGGCAAAAAGGAATTAATTCTGAATAAATTTGCACTTTCATGCAAATTAAAGTGAACAAAAATTTCAAACATAACTCAGGTAGCCTGCATGAATTTTTCTAGAATTTATGGAGCTAAGAACTG
Source organism: Neostapfia colusana (assembly GCA_030760725.1). NCBI lineage: Eukaryota > Viridiplantae > Streptophyta > Magnoliopsida > Poales > Poaceae > Neostapfia > Neostapfia colusana. Next base: position 43,993,708 of record JASWHV010000008.1, on the reverse strand, counting down.
CCCAGAACTGAATTTCCAAATTTTGGAAATCCTCTGAAATTGTTTCTGTATTAATTTGAACACAGAAATATGGAATCAGAATTCTCCTAAGAAAACCAACTCCAAATGATCTTAAATTTTTACAGGAGTTAACTAACATCCTAGAGAATATTGTGGCAAAATTTGAGGATTTTTGGATGAACCAATCTCCCTTACAAATTCTTTTCCTGAAAAGCTTTAAATAATTTTCCAGAATTTAATAATTGTTTTCATACAAATTGGGTTTCATATTTGGATAGAGTTTTTCAACCTGAATCCAACCCAATTTGACTAAACTTGCAGTTTTCTAACAAAAGTTATGAGGTTCTAAAGTTTGGGGAATTTCTGGAATTCAAATTAACTGGACAAAAAGTTTAAATCCTGCGCGTGGGTCCAGGGGGACCACGTGTCACTTGCTGGATCAAGCCACACGAGGCCACAGAACCTCTCCCGCATTGCCACAGCCTCATCTGGTGCAGCAGAGGATCCCACACGTTTAAATCCCGATGCTGACGAGTAGGGTCGACCTCCCTTCGTCCACCTCCCGCTCCCGCGCGACCCCGCCGCCGGAGCTTGCCGGAATACTTCGGAACTCGGTCGTCCGGCCATATCCCGTGCTCAAACTCGCCGCCAGTGCCTAAAATAGGGTGAGGAACACGGTGTGAGGTTTTTCTAGGGCTGCCGGTGCTTGTAAAAGGGTCGGCGATGTGAGGCGGCATTCGGTGAAGCTCGGCGTCGTCGCCCGGCACTTCTAGCCCGCCAAACACTCGACCAAACCATTCAAAAGCACCAGTGTGGGATGAGCTAACTCGACATGGCCTCAACATCGCTGAGAAACGGTGGCAAGTTGTTGTTCACCGTGTGCCCGAGCGTCCCCGCCATGGCCGCCGATGGAAAAACTTGAAATTAGCTGCAACTACTCAGTTCTAAGCTAGGTTTGCGAAGGAAAAAAGGTCCCCTATCCACTCTAGCTCCTATACACGCAAAATGATGAACCCTAACCGAAAATTGAGCTTCAATTTCACAAATTCTTACCCGTGGTTAGGCTTTCCCTGGCTGAGAGCAAAACTCGAAATTCTCAAGCTCCGGTGCACGGCTTGAGATGAAACTTGGCGAGGAGCAGCACAACGACCGGCACGTCTCGGAGTGTGCTTGCCAAGCCGTGAAAGGTCTCGGTATGAGCTGTACACGGTGACCCGAGTTGAACTTTTGTGTGTGAGCTTCGGTTCTTCGCGTCAAATGTTTAGTTGTGTGCACCACAAGCTAGGAATGTCCGAGTTGTGGGGCTAGCGTGGTAGATCACACACGGACGCTGCTTTTCTGTGTGGCAAGCACGAGCAACCAAGGCTCGGTGGAGGTCTGGTGATTGGAAGAAGCAGAGCGCGTACGAGGCGGTCGTTTTGTTGCAGGAGCCGAACCCCGAGGGTGAGAGTGAGCTGGGAGAGGCGAAGTCCCTCTGTTGCACTCGCGTGGAGGACAAGAGCAAGGGGAAACCGCGCAAAGGAGCAGGAGGTGGCTTCCATGGGGTTCTCAGCTGCAGCTCGGTGGCGGCTTGCAAGGGTTCGGTCCGAGTTCGGGTGTGAACCGAAAATTAGAGAACCGACTCAAATGTGCAGATATTTGAGTGTACTGACCAGTGGGCCCAACTATCCCCCTTATCCTCTCCAAAATCTTTCAAATTTAGCACAGTACAAACTTTAACCATGAGAAACTCAAATTCAAAAGCCATTTGGCAAATTGACAAGTTTTACCTCAGTTTCAAATTCGAATTCAAATTTCAAGGAAATTCATTATCCCCTTTGATATTCATATCAAAGAAACTCCAAACTTTCTCAAAATTTGTCTTCCTCATAATTTGGACCTGAAGAATTTGAATATGCCATCTGATTGTTGAGTTGGCCACTGCAAATACAAATTTTTAACCAAAAGTTTGAATTTCCTTTTTGGAAATGGCCTCCTTTTCCTTGAAGTGATCCCTTTAGTTCAAACTGAATTTAAAGTCCTCTTGCACATTACAACAATTATATCTTTAAACACAAGTTTTTGCAAGTCCCATTTCTTTGATTTAAACTCAACTTTATTCACCACTAAAGTTTTCCATTTACAAGTTTTGGGACTTTTACAACTGCCGTGGTACTCGCACTCAAAATGTGGAGGCACTACCTACTCGGTAACCTCGTGCATTTATATACAGACCACAAAAGCCTCAAGTACATATTCACTCAGAAGGATAATATGGTTGGAATAGATAAAGGATTACGAATAGAGAACCATTATCATCCCAGCAAGACAAACGTAGTGGAGGATGCGCTAAGTCACAAGTCACACGTCCACAATCTGACCATGACACCGTTGGAAGAGAGCGATCCACCGTTGCATGTGATTCCACATGGAGCTCTCTACAACTTAGCTTTGATCCCCACCATCCATGATGAGATAGCGGCAGCTCAGAAAAATGACAAGGGCATGTCACATTTGCGGAGACGTATAGACAGTGGGGAGCTGAAGTGTTTCTGGAAAGACAGAGATGGCATCCTATGGTTCAAGGACAAGATCATCGTACCCCGTAAACCAGAGTTACGGAAGAAAATATTTGATGAGGCTCACTTGTCAAAGTTTTCTTTTCACCCCGGCAGCAACAAGATGTATCAAGAACTCAGAAGCAAGTTTTGGTGGACGCGGATGAAGCAGGAGACCGCAAAATACGTGTCCGAATGTGATACATGCCGGAGGGTGAAAGCGGATCATATGAAGAAACCGGGACTGCAACAACCACTGGGCGTTCCTTCCTTGAAGTGGGAGGATGTGAGCATGGACTTCATCGTCAGTTTACCAACCATTTTTCAGAAGCATGATTCAGTGTGGGTGATCGTCTACTGGCTCACCAAGGTTGCTCATTTTATCCCGGTCAACACCAACTACAACGCCAAGAAGTATGCTGAATTGTACATCTCACGGATCTTGAGGTTATACGGTGTACCCCGTACTATTATTTCGGATCGGGGCACTTTATTTGTGTCTCGTTTTTGGGAGCAGCTACATGCTTCTTTGGGGACGAAGCTGATCCGTAGTTCAGGGTACCACCCGCAGATGGATGGGCAAACCGAGCAGGTAAATCAGATTTTAGAAGATATGTTACGAGCTTGCGCTATCAACCACGGTAAGTATTGGGATGATCACTTACCGTTAGCCGAGTTCTCGTACAACAATGGGTACCAAGCCAGCATCAAGATGGCGTCCTACGAGGAGCTATACGGGAGAAAATGCCGCACACCACTGAATTGGTGTGAGTTTGGCGAAAGGGTCTGATGAGGACATCACAACAGTGGAAACTCACATTGATATACAAGGACCAATCACAAGAGCACGAGCACGGTTACTAAATCAGCAGGTGAACTCGTTCCTAACTTCCTACCCATGTGATTTTGAGAATGGATTGCTATTGAATGATTTAATTGTTATTAGGAACCATGGACATGATCAACAAGTAAAGGGAGGAGGATTTGGGGACGTGGAGAACCAGATGGGACGTCCACAAGTTGATGGAAACAGTCACCAACTCGGACTCGAGTTCAACTCGGAGTCCAGGAGCAGTCCATCTTAAAACGGACGCCCAGGATGCATACGGACTCCGTTTTCGACGTTCTACATATGCATGGAAATATGAGAAGATAAACTTTCCAATGGGTCTGGTCCCACATTTAAATTTGCCAGGAGTAATTGGGAGTTGTCGAAACAAATCGAATTCAGAGTTCTGTCCGGTGCTGCACCACCATATTGGGCTTTTGGGCCTTGTATCCCGTATGAGTCCAATAGGGACGCATCCAAGGGTCTTATGGCTGAACCCTAGCCTTTAAATACTGCAGCCGCTGGCTAAATTCATGGGTTTTGCTTAGATAAACAGCCGCCGTTCTACGGTTTTTGTGAAACCCCAACTTCGTGATATTCAGATCACGTCTTCTACGTTCTTGCTCGTGTTCTCAGTTGCACCTGCAGGGATTAGCCTTATTGGCGAGGTCTAGCATGTGCTGCACGGTTGATAACCAACGGAGCAGTGGTGTAGTGATTGCAGGGGTGTTCGAACTGCTCGAGTGCCGCAGATCATCAACGTCGAGTTCTCCACCTCAATCGACCTACCTTTCGGAAGATCGGGCCTAAACCACTCATCATTTGGTATCAGATTTCAGGTTTCCCATGAGGTTCTTTTATTTCCCACTAGATTAGTTTTTTTTTTCATACCTAGAGTCAACAGAAAATGCCACAAAAAAATCATATCGTGTTTACCGATTCCTAGACCATAGTGCCTGCAAGTTTCGTTTTTCAGTGTGCATTGTTGAGTTTGCATTCGTGTGGTTGAGTCTTGTTGCTGGTTAAGCATTGTGTTTTTGAGTCGTAGTTATCGTTTTTCTTCCTTGTTTCTCTTTCTGCTCACCTATTCCACAATCCCTAAACAACAAACCGAGCCAACAAGATCATCGGTTTGACCTAGCTAGCCGCCTTGCGTGAACTCCCGCATCGCCAGCCCTAGAACAGGTGACAAACCATTGTGCCAGTCCTCCTTGATTCATCACACAACATCCCGTCATTCGTCGTTGCTAAATTCCAATTGTTTTTCACATCCTATTGCGAGATCTTTTTCAAAACCGAGGTTGAATCAACATAAAAAACAGTAACTCGGGTAGCCTACCTTAAAACGGCCATAACTTTTGCATACGAACTCAAAATCGGGCGATTTTTTTCAAATTGATCTACTCAAAATTTCGCAACTGATTTTCCACCGCTTCGCCGTGTTTGGTGTAATTTGTTTGGCCAAATCCCCCTTGGAAGATAGACTATCCGGCCTCCAAAGTTTCAACCCTAATTTTAAAGAATCTTCCTGATTTTCTGTAGGCCACATCTTACATCCAATTGAGCTGCAAAGTTGTGTGCTTTCTATTTTCGTGCTCTCGAGTAAACAAAAAATATCATGAAAAATATTAAAAAAAGAAAAAAATAGTGAAGAGAGCACAGATATTAAAGCATTGACAGCACACACTTGAAAACAGTTGGCCTATACACTTGTGCTGTACTTGTTGGTTATATCTTCCTGATTTTCTATTTGCCTTTCTACTGCCTTGTATTATGCTAGGCCTAGAACACTTGTTAACCAGCAACAGTTCGTACATTGAATACTTATTCAACTTTGTTTGCTGTTAACGATTTTTTTTCTTATTAGCCACCATATTGTGCCATCCAAGCTCCACTTTTTTCTTGAGCAGAACAGGTACCTTTGCAATCACTCCACGCTTCATTGGTTCTCACCGTCCACCGTTTACCACCTGCTGTGTCGGTAAGAACACTTGTAAGAACGTGGTAAGACGCTTTAGAGAGAGAGAGAGATTGTTTCCGTCATTCCACTTTTCACATTGCCACTATCCTTTGTAGTTGATAGGGATAACATATTTTTGTTGTCTTTTGTTTACTACTAACAATGGAAGAAGATAAAAGGGATGATGAATGTGTTCAACATGCTGAGTTGCGTGACATGATGAGGGAAATGACAGATATGTTCACCAAAACCCAAGCATCGACAGAGGCGTCATTGACGACCTTGGATCGCCAACTTGCTGATCTTGTTGTTTGGATTGATACTCTTGTGGTGCGGCTGCCTCTCGCTGAAGATCATGAAGACGGTGTTTATAATATGGAAGATCATAACAATCAACCACGACTTCCACTTTATCTACGAGGTATGGGAGGTAATAATCGTTATAATTACAATGATCGTTGTCGGTACCCTCAATATGGGGTACCCCCGTGCACAGGGGAAACTGACTAAGGATCTCGCCCTTCTCCGCAGGGAGAGCTCCGAAGGCGCCATGTGTCCATCGGGGCCGGACAACCCTCTCCTCAGAGGCAAGCTCCGGGCCCGCCACGTGGCCAGCTGAGCCGGACCTCCCCCTCCGCGGGGAGAGCTCCGGAGGCTCCACGTGTCCAGCAGGGCCGGACCTCCCTCTCCTCAGAGGAGAGCTCCGGGCCCGCCACGTGGCCAGCAGAACCGGACCTCCCCCCCTCCCCGGGGTGAGCTCCGAAGGCTCCACGTGTCCAGCGGGGCCGGACCTCCCTCTCCTCAGAGGAGAGCTCCGGGCCCGCCACGTGGCCAGCAGAGCAGCACTGCCTGCCCCTGCGCGGTAGGCAGCAGGAGTAAAGACGCGCCATACCTTGCCCGTACAAGGTATTCAAGACTCGCGCCTTCCCAAGGCGCGGAGACGCGGAGCACGCCTCTGTCAGGTGCCGTTGCGCCCAGTCACATCGCAGTGAAGGCTGGCGCGCCGCGGCAGAGGCTGTACGCCAATAAACACAGTGACAAGACATCCCCTGCCGCCCCTGCCATCATCAACCACTACGACTAGCTTCTCCCTCCATCGTCCCTAACGCGTGAGCTCTCCGTGAGTGACTAGCCCCTCCGAAAAAGAACCTCCATGGGGAAGTGTCGGCTACACACTTCGACATTTGGCGCGCCAGGTAGGGGGGTTTGCCCTTGCGCGACGAGCTTCTGCCGACGAAGATGACGAAGCTTCCTTCAGCGGCTAACTCTCCCTGCCCGCGTTCACAACGAACGGTGACCAGTGGGGACTACGTCTCGACACACTCAGGACAGAGTGTGTCGCTGCAATCTAGGAGCCAGCAGCCGACTACGGCAGCGCAGGCTCCAGCGAGCGCAAGATCCACTGCAGCGCTGAGTGTCTCCCACGGGGGCGCACTAGCTGCAGCACGAGCGCTACTGCACAATCCGCCTGCTGGGGACGCGCCTCACCCAGTGACCCAGCAGTGGATTCACGACGTAGACCATCTCTTCGTCGCCGCCGCCAACCCTCAACTTCGGCGGGGACGACCTCCCAGTCAACCGGCTGTGTCGCTGACGCGCATGCCAACGGTTGACGGGCAGACGGCAGATTCCCGCTCCACCAGGCTCCCATCGGCAGACCTGAGGTCGGAGCTATAATGACGCCACTTGGAAAAGATGCCCGAGTGCTCATTGAGTGACGGCGAGAAAGGCGTCGCAACCAAGAGGCCGGCGACAGCATGTCGACCGCCTCGACCCACCCTGAGGCTCAGACGTTCGCCACGCGATGTCTGCCCAGGCATATGCCACGCAGCATATGCCCCAGCCATATGCCCTGCAAATGGTGCCCCCGGTCTATGGCGCAGCCGTGCCCATACAAGGGTATACAGTGCCAGCAGCGAACCAAGCGTTCGTGGCACCAACACCTGCAGCAACAGGAGCAGGATGTGCGGCCCTGGCGCCACACCTTCGCTTCACGAAGTGGCCGCGCAAGTTCCGGCCGCACCTGCCTGAGAAGTACGACGGCAGCGTCAACTCGGCGGAGTTCCTCCAGATCTACTCCATCGCCATCCTTGCTGCAGGAGGGGACGAGGCCGTCACGGCCAACTACTTCCCCGTCGCCTTGACCAGCCCAGCCCGGTCTTGGCTCATGAATCTCCCCCAGGGTTCCATAACCTCCCGGGGAGAGCTCTGCCGGCAGTTCACTGCTAACTTCGGCAGCTCCTACACCCGGCCTGGCACGGAGCTCGACCTCCACGCCATCCAACAGCAACCTGGAGAGACGCTGCGCTCCTTCATCCAGCAGTTCTCCCAGGTACAGAACACCATCCCGCATATCCAAAATGCTTCTATGGTGGTGGCGTTCCGGCAGGGTGTACGGGACAAGAAGATGCTTGAGAAGCTCGCGACCAGAGAGGTTTGCGACGTCTCAGAGCTCTTCAGCCTGGCGGACAAGTGCGCCAGGGCAGCAGAAGGGCGGAACTGGCATTCACAGCCAGACTCCGAATCAGGAGGACAGCCCGGATCTGCTGCTGCTTCCATGCTGCTGCTTCTCATGGAAGCAGCAAGAAGATAAAGAACCGGGGCGGTGGCAAGATGAAGCCACCGACCGCAGATACCGTTGCTGCAGCAGCAGCACCCAGTGGAGTTCGGGGGCCAGATGGTTACCAAGGCGAGCCATGCCCCGTGCATGGCACCAGCAGCCATACAGCAGCTGAGTGCCAGGAGATTCAGAATCTTGCGGAACGCTTCCGCAAGGGGAAGCAACCGCGCGCTGACGCCCCTCCCTTCCGTCAAAGGGAGGGCAAGCAAAAGGTCGACACCCAAGACAACGCCAGCCACCAAGTGGAGTTCCAGGAGCCTCAGCGCGCCGTGAAGGCGGTGCACAATCATGAGGACTCCAGCTCCAGCGATGACGAGCGCCAGAAGATGCTCTACGTCATGTACGGCGGGTCCGCTGACCCCTCGTCCCGAAGCGCGGTTATGACTCTGCGCCGAGCGGTAGCGTCGGTGGCTCCTCTCCCAAGTGCCGCGCCGCACCTCAAGTGGATGGGAATCCCCATCAGCTTCGATGCCACCGACTGCCCCAGGAACATGGCTGGGGACGGCCAACTACCGCTCTTGGTAGTACCCACCATCGCCAACGTGAGGATGTACCACGTTCTCATAGATGGCGGGGCTGGGCTGAACCTCATCAGCCGCGCAGCTTTCCAGAAGCTGCAGATCCCGATGGCCATGCTCACCCCATCGAGCCTGTTCTCAGGGGTAGGGCCGGGACAAGTCGTTCCCTATGGAAACATCAGCCTTCCGGTGACCTTTGGGGCAGCGGACAGCTATCGGACAGAATACATTCTGTTCGACGTAGCGGAGATCGACCTCCCCTTCAACACCATAATCGGCAGGCCAGCCCTGTACTGATTCATGAAGTAGCCCACTACGGCTACCTTGTCCTGAAGATGCCTACACCAACAGGCGCCCTCAAGATTCGTGGAGACCGCACTGCTGCAGCGTCAGCCTTGGAGAAGCTCCAAGCACTTGCAACAGCCCGAGCACCAGCCCCTGGTAGTGCAGAACCGGGCCGGCTCCACCCGAGTGCACGCCACCGTGCCTCTACCTCAGCACCCCGCGTGCAACCCCTCGATGAGGGCGACGTCCCCCTGAAGGTCGTCCAAGTCGGCGCCGATGCTGCCCAGACCACCCGGGTAGCCGGGGGCCTGGACAGCAAATAGGAAGGCACGCTTATCACCTTCCTCCAGCACAACGTCGACGTGTTTGCATGGCAGCCGTCGCAGATGCCTGGGATCCCTAGGGAGGTGACCGAGCACCATCTGAAGATCTTCCCCGACACCCGGCCAGTCCAGCAGAAGCCTCGCAAGCAGTCCATCGAGCGGCAGAACTTTATCCGAGAAGAAATCAAGAAGCTGCTGGACGTTGGCTTCATACGGGAAGTCCACCACCCCCGGTGGTTGGCGAACCCCGTGGTCGTCCCGAAGGCCAGCGGGAAGCTCCGGATGTGCATCGACTACACCAGTCTCAATAAGGCATGTCCCAAAGATCCATTCCCACTCCCTAGAATAGATCAAATAGTAGACTCGACATCAGGCTCTGAAATGCTATGCTTCCTAGACCCCTACTCGGGTTTTCATCAGATCCCTATGTCTAGAGAAGATGAAGAGCACACTTCCTTCATCACAGTAGACGGCCTGTATTGTTATGTCTCTATGCCTTATGGCTTAAAGAATGCTCTCCCCACCTTTGTACGTGCAATGAACAAAACCTTTGGAGAGCTAATAAGAGACTTAGTCGAGGTGTATGTCGATGACATCGTTGTCAAGGTCAGGAAGAGTTCATCCTTGTTAGATAACCTAGCCCTAGTCTTTGACAAACTGCACTCCACGCGCACTAAGCTGAACCCCGACAAGTGTGTGTTCGGTGTATCCTCTGGGAAGCTTCTAGGATTCCTGGTCTCACACCGAGGAATTGAGACCAACCCAGAGAAGATCAAGGCCATCGACCTGATGCGGCCCCCCGCCCGCAGCAAAGATGTCCAGAAACTCACGGGATGCCTAGCCGCGCGGAGTCGGTTCATACCGAGGCTAGCAGAGCGAGCGCTCCCCTTCTTTAAGTGCCTGCACAAATCCGGTCCATTTGCTTGGACCGACGAAGCAGAAGAAGCTTTCCAGGAGTTGAAGCAGATCCTGACGACTCTACCCATCATGGCAGCCCCCGAGCCCGAAGAGCATTTGCTGCTCTACATCACGGCAACAACTGAGGTGGTGAGCTTGGTCCTCGTCACAGAACGGTCGGACCCCTCGTCACCGCAGCCTGCTCCGGTAGTAGAAGACAAGCACCAGGAGACCCCGGAGGTCCAAGACGACCTCCCGGACCTTCAAGACAACCTCCCGGAGGTCCAACGGGACCTCCTAGAGCTCCAAGACAACCTCCCGGAGGTCCAACGGGACCTCCCGGAGCTCCAGGATAACCCCCTAGAGACCCAAAGGAACCTCCCAGGAGGACAAGACGTCCTCCCAAGAGTCCAGGATGACCACCTGGAAAACCAGCGGGATCTCCAGGAGGTCCGAGACGGACTAGGAGCCTCCGAGTCCCAGCTCCCGGAGGCTCCCCCGGACCTGTCTACCTCCTGTCGGCCTGAGCCAATGGATGAGGACATCTCAGGCCCAGGGGGGAGGGACCGGACCATCCAGAGGCCTGTCTACTACATCAGCGAAGTCCTCCACGACGCCAAGACAAGGTACCTGGAGGTCCACAAGCTGCTGTATGCAGTACTCGTGGCATCCAGGAAGCTCCACCACTACTTTCAAGCCCACCGAATCTCAGTGGTCACCTCCTACCCGCTGAAGGCAATCCTTCACAGCCCCAACGCGACTGGCAATGTCGCCAAGTGGGCAGCGGAATTGGCGGAATTTGAGCTGGACTTCCTTCCTCGCCATGCAGTCAAGAGCCAAGCACTGGCTGACTTCGTGGCCGAGTGGACGCCAACGAAGACTAACCCAGGGGGCCACGAAGACGGTGAACCAAAACCCTGAGCTCCGGTCTTCGCCGGGCCTCACTGGACGCTCTTCTTCGACGGCTCCTCGCGAAAGCAGGGGGCCGGTGCTGGCGTACTGCTTCTCATGCCATCGGGGGAACAGTTTGGGTACATGGTGCGTCTCAATTTCAAGGCAACCAACAACATGGCAGAGTATGAAGCGCTCATCTTTGGCCTAAAGATAGCTCTGTCTCTGGGCGCTCGCCAGTTTTTGGCACAGGGCGACTACCAGCTAGTCATCAAGCAAGTTAAGGGTGAATGCTCCTGCAACGACCCACAGCTAGCTGCTTATCTGCTCCACGTGCAGATGTTGGAGAAAGACTTCCTCGCCTTGGACCTGCGCCATGTACCGCGCACTGGCAATGCCGCGGTCGACGACCTCTCAACGAAGGCCTCCACCGGAGCTCCTGTGCCGAAGGAGTCTTTGAGAGGACGTTGCTGCGGCCCACAGCCCGGCCTGCCGAGCCGGGCGAAGGGGGCTGGACCAGCACCTCGAAGCTGGTGGTCCCGGCAGACCTGCAGCCATGGACGCCGCAAAGGATCATAAGCGTCACTGGGGACTCCGTGCAACCCAGCGCTCAAGATCCAGAAGCTCAAGTCAGACCCGATGCATGGATCACGGAGATCCAGGACTACTTGAAAGACAACATCCTCCCTGATGAACGTGTATCCGCTGAACGGATCGTGCGCATGGCTAAAAGGTACGCGCTGGTAGAAGTGGATCTCTACCGGTGTGGTGCCAACCATGTCCTATTGCGGTGCATAACCCACGGGGAAGGCTGCGACTTGCTCGCTGAGATCCATGGAGGCGAATGTGGGAGTCACTCTTCCTCACGCACGCTCGTCGGTAAAGCCTTCCGGCATGGCTTCTACTGGCCGACAGCACTCCAGGATGCCGTCAAGCTGGTCGAGAGCTGCAAGGCGTGCCAGTTCCACACCAAGCAGATCCACACACCGGCTCAGGCGGTTCAGATGATCCCACCCTCGTGGCCGTTCGCCGTATGGGGTTGTACATCCTTGGACCATTCCCCAAAGCTGTCGGGGGATTCCGGTCCGGAAGCTACACATGTCGTCACCATCAACAAGCAATCCGCAGTAAAGTTCATCAAGTCGATCGTCTGCCGGTTCGGGTTCCCGAACAGAATCATCACTGACAACGGGACCCAGTTCACCAGCGCAACGTTCCAAGTCTACCGCGAAGACCTCGACATCCAGGTGTGCTATGCCTCCGTTGCTCACCCAAAGAGCAATGGGCAAGTCGAGAGGGCCAACGCCGAGATTCTTCTGTGCCTCAAGACTCGCACCTATGCCGTCTTGAAGAAGCATGGCACCAAGTGGGTGGACGAGCTTCCGAGCACACTGTGGGCTAACCGGACATCCCAAAGCCGGGCCAACGGAGAGACACCCTTCTTCATGGTATACGGGGCCGAAGTTGTGCTTCCCCCAGAGATCACCATGGGGTCTCTCAGTGTACGAGCTTACGACGAAGCCGCGCAGGACAACCTCTGGCGTGAAGACATCGACCTCGTCGACAAGGCTCGATTACACGCAGCGCTCCGCAACTCACGGTACCGGCAAACGCTCCGGCGCTACCACCAAAGGTCCGTGCAAGTCCGGGAGCTGCAAGAAGGTGACCTGGTGCTATGACGCATACTTTCTCGTGAAGGGACTGACAAACTCTCCCCCAGCTGGGAAGGTCCCTTCCAAGTCACGAAAGTCTGCCGCCCCGGGTGCGTACGCCTTTCCACCGAGGATGGGGATCCGCTCCCGAACCCTTGGAACATAGAACACCTCCGTAAGTTCTATCCCTAGAGCAATAGTAGGACAGTACCTTTTCTTTCTGTAATAGATTCCATAGAGTCCAGGAACAGCGCTCGGAGCAGCTAAGCCTCAGGGGACGGTCCAGGACAACGTTCAGCTTGGCCTGGTTCCGATTCTAAGCGCGTAGAGTCTTGCTTCCCTTCTTAATGGGGCGGGTCGTTGCCTCCATGTTTAGCCTACCTTCCTCCTATGGATATTTCTATGGAAAGAAACATGTCCTGCTTTGCTCTCGCCCTTGTGCTCATTTAATTACGCATTAATTTTTATGACCGCACTTTCTGTGTATGCTCACCATACACTCAGCTCTCCTTTCCCATTCTCATCCCTACTCGGCATTTGCTATCCTACCAAAGACGGTCGCGCTTGAGGTACCTGCCAATGGCCAGGGGGCCTCTCGGGCCTCCCCCAGTCAGGTGTTGCGATGCCAGTTGGTCCAGTACTAAGGGTCGGACGGTCGTACCCTGACCTCGGAGGGATCCGAACCACCAGCGCCGGGCGCACTGAATTGCCCAAGCCCCGTATACCGGATCAGGATCGTAAGCCAAATAAGACTATGAGATAGGGAAGGGAGAGCCCCAAGGAGAATTACACTTCCCTTACTTGTGTGCAGGACCTCCCAGCCTTAGCTCCCCTGCAAGAGTATGGTAGGTATGCCCAATCCATTGGCCACACCGACCAGGGGGCCACTACAGGGACCGCGCAAGTAAGGACCGGAGCTCCAACGCAAGACCACAGGATCCAGACCTCGCCCCCTCCGCAGGGGCAGGCTCCGAAGGCCCCACGTGTCCGGCGGAGCCGGGTCTCCCCTCTCCTCAGAGGGTAGCTCCGGACCCGCCACGTGGCCGGCAGAGCCGGGCCTCGCCCCCTCCGCAGGGTGAGCTCCGAAGGCTCCACGTGTCCCGCAGGGTCGGGCCTTCATTTTCTCAGAGGAGAGCTCTGGGCCCGCCACGTGGCCGGCAGATCTGGACCTCCCCGTTCTCATGGGGCGAGCTCCGGAGACCCCTTGAGCCCTTAACACAAGGACCCGAGGAAGGTGTCTATGCAAGACTTCAAGATTGGTGAAGACCTCCTAGGTCCTTGCGGAGCTAAGGACTCGGCCAGGCCAAGCCAAGAAGAAGATAAGCACAAACGCAAAAAACAAAAAGAGTTTGTTCATTCATTCAAAGCTCCATGAGCTGGATTACAGACTCAACAAAAGCAAAAAAGAAGAGATACAGGGCCTCCTGGCCGCAGGGGCGACTGCCTAAGAGTCCCTGGACTCCCGCTGGAACCTAGAGGCCACAAGGGCGGCCATGTCGCCGACCTTGGCCCTGGCAGCTTCCTCCCGCTCGACGACAGGGCCTAGTCTCACCGGCTCCAGAGAGAAGGAAGGGTCTTGACTCCAGAAGCACGCCAGCACGTGCGTGGCGACCTCCTTCGCCAGGCCTCGTCCCTCCGCCTCAAGCTCGTCGGCGATCACCGCCTCGTGCCTGCCCAGCTTGGCGCCGATGGACTCAAGCGCCGGGATTGCCTCAAGCACCTCCTGTGCTGGAGCCTCCGTCCGCATCAGGCTGAAACCGAGGGGAACCAGGGAGGATCCCGCCTCAGCGACAAAGCTCCAGACCGCTCGGGCCTCGACAGACCGTGAAGCCTGGAGCTTCTCCACCTCTTGGCGGGCCGCCAGCTCACGGTACAGCGCCGCCTGGCGCTCCCGGGAGGTCTGCTCCTCTCTCGCGGCAAGAGCCGACTCACGGAGCCCCATCTCCTCGGCTCGAGCCCTCAGCTTGCCCTCGCTGGCCTCGAGCCGTGCGGCGGCTTTCTTCTCCTCGGCCGCCATGACGCGTTCCCGATCTGCGATGGCACACTCACGGCGAGCTACCTGCAGCCGCAGCTTCTCCACGGCAGTGGAACGCGCTTCGGCCCTGGCGTGAGCTTCGCGGGTCTCCTGACGGAGCCGCCCGATCTCCGAGCCCAGGCGGTCGATGGCCCTGTTCTGAGCATTGAGCAGCGCCCCCACGGCATGAAGCCTCGACTCCCTCGAGTCGAGCTCTGCCTCAGCCTCCTTGGTCCGCTGCTTCACGAGATGCCCCCAGTTAAGTAGGCGGTCTCTCTCTCCAGCCAGCACCTCCCGCTCCCGCTCAAAGGGGGCCTGGACCTGCCGGACGCCAGCCTGGGCAAGCCCCAAGGCATCCGCTAGCGGCAGCGGGGCGGAGGAAGCAGGAGCCACGCCCCTGACCTCCCCCATCACGTCCACGACTGGTGGAGGTGCCGGTGCCTCGGCAACTGAGGCGAGTCACCGATCTGGGGAAGCCAGGGGGCCAGCAGCTTCACCCATAGCTGCCCTTCCAGCCTCAGCACCGGGCTTCCGAGCTGGCGAAGGAGGACGAGCGGGTGCTGCCACAGTCACCGCGGGGGATGGACCCACCGGCACGGAAGAAGGCCTCGCAGACTTGGGGGCCGTCGGAGCCGCCGCAGTTCCCGGACGCTGCGGCACAGAGCCTCCGTTGGCCGGAGATGGCCAGGTAACAGACTCGCCCCCGGCAGCCAGTGAGTCCCTGCCAACATAAGAAGCTCTCAGGCTAAGAAAGGAGAAAGGAACGCTACTTCTAAAAGCTGGAAAGAGCAACACTTACCGGGGGACGTGAGCGCTCCAACGGGCTTGGAGCCCCGGCCTCCGAGCCGGGACAGAACCACCAGAACCTGCCGCCGGCGCCTGCGCTGCAGGCACACGGACCGGCGGAGTAGGAGGCAGAGCAGTAGGGCCCCCGTCAGTGGCGCCCCCAGCGCTGCTCGCCGATCAGACCCCTGAGGCCCGGGGCACCTGCGCCCCTGGATGAGTCCCAGTGCTGCTCCTTCCGACGCTGCCACTGGCGGAGCCTGCAGTCGGGACGCTGGACGTCTGTGGCGCCTGAGCCCGCGGCTCACCCAGGGCATCGCCCCACCGGCGTCCCTCCTTGAAGCTCCTCCGCCTGAAGAAGGGAGGCGGGACGCCTGGGGCTCCTCGGACTGCCGCTGTCCGAGAAGAGACCCGCCGGGCTGGAGACCTGATGTCTCTTTGGGTCGCCACCCGACGAACCAGCTCCTCCAGGAGATGGGCGCAAGGGTACCCCGGCCCCTTGGCTCGGCACAAATGACGCCCTCGGAGGAGACCGGGCACGTTTCCTCTCTGGCTGCCCGGGGGCCGGCTATTTTCCCTTCCCCTTGTCGACGGTCTGAGCTCCGTCGACCCTCGGTGAGGGTTGGGCAGCGGGAGACGCCTCGCGCTCCGCCCCGGAGCGCTCGACCCCGGGAATCGAGATCCCCCGGAGGGCATCGCCAACCTGACGAACGGCGATCCCGGGGCACCTCCGCGTGCCAGCCCAGCAGCCTGCGCACTGGCCCGAGCTCGGCCGACCGAGCGAGACGCGGCGGAGGCAAGTTGGAAGCCATGGCAGAAGAAAGATCAAGAACAGGGAAGACAAGGGCGCAATAGCTCAAGGAAGATGCAAGCGCTGAGAAGCGCAAAGGGAAGCCGCGACGCGGGTAAGATCCCCTTTTAAACCTCCCAGGCGCGGTTCAAAGCGATTCAAAACTCTTCGAATACGCCGCTTGGACAACCGCTTTAGCTCCGAGACCAAGCGTCGATGACAAGTGGACCCAAGCCGTCCAGCCGAAGCGGTGGGCCAAGAAGTCAGTCTCCCAAGGAGACGAGCCGGCAAGACGCTTTGGCGGTTCCCGAAAAGGCGCTGCGACGTGCAGAAGTGGCAGCCTTGGGAACCGCCGCAGTAAAAGCAGCCATCAAGTGGAGCACATGCTCCCATGATCCAGCGACTGTTCGTGCTCCGGCAACGGTTAGTGCGGGTCTTTGAGAAGGTGCGCGGAGTAGAAGATACGGAGGCCCCACCTCGGGCTCGCTATCTCCCCCGAGATGGGCCCGGGGGCCACTGTCGGTACCCTCAATATGGGGTACCCCCGCGCACAGGGGAAACTGCCTAAGGATCTCACCCTTCTCCACAGGGAGAGCTCCGAAGGCGCCATGTGTCAAGCGGGGCCGGACAATCCTCTCCTCAGAGGTAAGCTCTTGGCCCGCCACGTGGCCAACTGAGCCGGACCTCCCCTCTCCGTGGGGAGAGCTCCGGAGGCTCCACGTGTCCAGCAGGGCCACACCTCCCTCTCCTCAGAGGAGAGCTCCGGGTCCGCCACGTGGCCAGCAGAGCCGGACCTCCCCCCCCCCTCCGCAGGGTGAGCTTCGAAGGCTCCACGTGTCTAGCGGGGCCAGACCTCCCTCTCCTCAGAGGAGAGCTCCGGGCCTGCCACGTGGTCAGCAGAGCCGGACCTCCCCCCTCCGCGGGGAGAGCTCTGAAGGCTCCACGTGTCCAGCAGGGCTGGACCTCCCTCTCCTCAGAGGAGAGCTCCGGGCCCGCCATGTGGCCAGCAGAGCAGCGCTGCCTGCCCCTGCGCGGTAGGCAGCAGGAGTAAAGAAGCACCATACCTTGCCCGTACAAGGTATTCAAGACTTGCGCCTTCCCAAGGCGCGGAGATGCGGAGCACGCCTCTGTCAGGTGCCGTTGCGCCCAGTCACATCGCAGTGAAGGCTGGCGTGCCGCGGCAGAGGCTGTACGCCAATAAACACAGTGACAAGACATCCCCTGCCGCCCCTGCCATCATCAACCACTACGACTAGCTGGCGGCATGGGCAGGGCGGCAGAACAAAGACTCGGGAGCCCTCGCCAGAGACAACTACTGGCGTAACTGCAGATACGGTAGATGGCAGGCAATCTCCCCGGGACCACCTGTCAGGTCCCGGGCCCACCTTGTAAGCCGCCCGAGCCTTGGACTATAAAAGGCTCGGGTAGGCAATGTTAGCAAGGGTTCGACTCTTCGCACACTTACGCACCAGCATCCGAGCACTTAGGTCATCCTCAAGCTCAGGACTCCAGTTCTGAGCAACAAGCAATACAACGAGCAACTCAGCTCACCGTGGACGTAGGGTATTACGCTCTGGTGGCCTGAACCACGTAAAAATTCCAGTGTCAAGCTTCTCCCTCCATCATCCCTAACGCGTGAGTTCTCCGTGAGTCACTAGCCCCTCCGAAAAAGAACCTCCGCGGGCTGCCCAGAGCAGGCCCGGGGAAAGTGTCGGCTACACACTCCGACAATCGTCATGACAATTTTAATCACCCTCTTGATGATCCTTTTGCTAAAGTCAAATTTACTATACCCTCTTTTTCCGGTGCTTATGTGTGACGCCCTCAATTCGGTGGAAAACCACGGAACCGAGAACTGATGCATATGTGTGCCCAGGATGTTCGTCACACATATACACATTATCCATAAACTGAATTTCAGAATATATATGACCACGAATAACAGAGTTTATTACAATGTCTCATGAGTCTTGGACTCATGCTCACAGCGGAAGTCTTAATCTAACAGCGGAAGTCTTATTTCTATGCAGCGGAAGTCTTCTACCTAGCACGGAAGCAATCTAAGCAGTAGCGGCTCCATCTCTTCTAAGCTCGTCGGCGCTGTGTTTACACCGCAAGTCACCGAGTTTTCTGCACCTGCAAGGTTCCCCGGAGGCGGTGGATCAAGACCAGCGAGTTAGATCGGAATTTCCGAGCTTAGATCAGCCAGAATTCGCCGGAGAAGTCTCGGTTCTCACCGGAGGAAAAATCGGCGATCGCGTGGGAAAAACAGAACGAGGCCGGGGTTTTTATAGACGGGGGAGGGCGGCGGGGTGGTTTAGATCATGTCCGCGTCGCCTACGAACAGAATTCAGCGGGGATACGCCGAAATCCCGATCGGTTTTGATTCGGGCGCGAGGGAGTCCGGCGCTGGCGCGAGGTAGACGACGATCGGGTGGGCCGCGCCTGTCAGTGTGAGGCAGCAGCGCGCGCGGCTGCGGGCTGGCGCGGGCGCTGGCTGGGCCGGCTGGTGGGTTTTGGCCCACTGGCCGGTTTTTTTCTGTTTTCTCTTTTTCTTTTTCTATTTCTTTTCTGATTTGAGTTTGATTTGAATTCCAGTTTGAATTTGAATTTTTGCAAAACATGCAACACGTCCAAAATTTTTTAAATCCTCCTCTTAACATGATTTAGGGTTTTGAATCAAAATTTTGGGGTGTTACAGCAAATTCCACAAACTGAATGGGATTACCGTGGAGTTAACCTTCTGTTGTGTTCACATTTTCCATTGCGTGGTTTTGGTTCGGTTATTGAGCGAGGGAGAAATAGCGCTCGGTTTTGAGGGTTTTGTGAGCAAAAAATCACGCCGGTAGATACTCAATACCATGAGCTAGTCGCCAGCGCGATGAAAACAGTTAGGAGGTGGCCTCCGCTTGCAACTCTGTTGGTGAGTGAGAGGATCACGCCGTGAGGTGTTGAAACCACGAGCAGATCGCCAGCTCGATGCAAGAAGCTGGAGGTGGCTGCCCTGAGTGGCACTCTGAGGAGGCTCGGGTGGTGTTTGACACCGAACAGAGTAAATCTTTGGGAGCAAGTTAAAGTGGCTCAATGACATGTGGGGTCCATTCCCTTTCCTCCTCTTCTTATCCTCCCAATGTTTCCAAAAGATATTCATTCATGTAAATCCACTCAACCTGACATTTCGGTGGTTTAAACGTGGGCAGAATTTTGAATATACCAAATACATTATGAATTTTACTTTCAAATTTTAATTCTGCTCAAATTTGGAAATGATCATATTTAACCCCTTTTTAGCCCATCCTAAAATCAGAAGGTTGCCAACCTAAGTTTCATCAAATTCAAAGTTATGAGGATACATGTGTACTCCAACTTTTTGGCAGTAACTTGAGGGAAACATTTGAGTTCAAATCTGAATTTAGACTCCCTCTTACACACGAGAACTTTACACATGGTGTTAATTCAACCTTGGCTTAACACATTTCAAATGAACGTGAGAGCACATTTGGTTGGACACCCATGTGCATCATCACGTGTATAAAATTTTTGTAAGCCCCGTTTTCATTCGTTCCAAACACTAAGGGGAATCAGCACTCCTCCCCCCATGAAAGAATCTCGTCCTGAGATTCCAATGAGAAGAGGAAAGTAGGGAATTTATCGGTAATATTATGATAACACACCGAACGGATATAACGATCTTCTAGCTTTTCCATAGTGCTTCCCTTGACGGTATTGATTAGTCCGTAAAACTCTGTAGACCCATATTAACCGTGTCAATTGGCTAGGATCTTTACTGTCCTAATCTTGACATGGATAACTAACACTTGTATAGATTAACTGAGTCGTTCAAAGTTTTGTGTAGTACTTCCCCAAACATGAATCGAGATGTTTGGTGAGATTAAACAATGAATCGGTAATCTCACCTCGAGTCGGAATCTCAACCATTTAGTCAAAACCTGAATGCTTTGCTTGGACATAAGCTCAACTACAATGCAATTTCACTTATGTTACCAATATAGCAAAGGCTAACTACCTATGGTAACCACAAGGGTGTCAAAGTCACCATATGATCTCTCAAAAATTCAGACTATGTTCAAAGTTTGTCGCGAGGTTGAGCAATCAATCGGTAAGCCCCACGATGAGAAATTAGTTAAGTTCCGACAATTATGGCACTCGGAGCTAAACAAGTCATAGATGAAAGTTCAAAACTTTCTTAGGTACAAGGGATGTTGAGTAATTTATTTCCCTTATATTGTCCAATGAGGTAAAATCAACAGCTTGATCAATAATACAAGATCATTAGACACCGCTTAATGGTTTGAAGAGAGGTACATAATCTTGCTCAGTACTTTGGTATTTCACATGTTACATGGTGAATTATATATGCACATGGTATGGTGCAAATGATGCATATGTATGATGCAAATTGGTGCATATGTATGATGCATCATCTTTTATAGTCTGAGCAAGAATTAGTACGATAATTCAAACATAGTTAAGATGCATCTCAAACTTTGCCATGTACAGATAGTCTGAGCAAGAATTAGTACGATAATTCAAACATAGTTAAGAAGCATCTCAAACTTTGCCAACTACAGATAACTTGGTCAGGAAAGGTGTTAAACAAGGAATGCCACTTTCATGTGGTGACCAAGATCAATGAAAATAGATCAAATGTTTGACGAGATCGTTGGGGAATGCTCCATGCTTTGGTTTACTTGTATGCACTCCTCCCCCCTTAAGTTCCAATGTAGGAAATTGAAAACTTAGTCCATAATATTCTTATGGAAAGGTAATGCATAGCCATATCCTTCCAGAGCTATATCACACAGCCTTTGGTAACAAGGTATACCTGAAGTTATGGTCCAACAACAGCATGGTACAGAAACTGAACCATCTTCTGTTCGATGGTTTAAATCCTAATTCAACGTTTGAACTGTTGTGGTAGTGAACTGAAAAGTTGGATAAGACTTCCATATATTTCCAAGGTTTATTTATTTGCCTTCAACTAACTTCTAGATCAAAAGTTATGAGCTTCTAAAGTTGACAGAAATTCGGGAGGAATTTCAGCAGCACCTCCCCTGTAAGTGCTCACTTTGGGTCAACTTTTCCAGACAGTTAGAAATGTATATGGACCAAACTCATACTTATAAGGTTGAAGCACAATTCATAAGCTTTCTAGAATTGTAATATTTAACCTTTTACAATTCTTATACAGGAAGATGTAAGCAAAATACAATCGGTACAGAAACTATGCACAGACATTGGTACTCTGTACAGTTTCACTTGTACTGCGAATTTCACCCCTTTACAGGAGGATTCTACCCTAGGGTTGAACATAAACATTATAAATATATTACCTATATTTCCAAAAATGTATTTATATGATTTATCTGCATCCATGGATCAAAAGACATGATGGTTCAAAGTTAACAGAATTCCTGGCAGGATTTTGACAGCTCCTCCCCAGAGGTACCTAGTTTCAATCCACAATTACAATTAATTCTGCTCCTGTCTTGGCAAAACATTGAATTATCAAGTTGTAGCACATATCCTACACTTTCCAACTTTGTTATACTTGACCCTTAGAAATTTTTCTACAAAAGTTATGGTCGAAATACAGAAAATTCCAGAGAGCATTTTTGTTCTGCCCTGTTTCTAGACAGTGCATACTCATCTGAGATTTTCATCCACTTGGAAGGAGATTTGGTTCTGTACCCAAAAAGTTGTAGAAGACCTCAAAATCTTTCAAGAACAGTATCAGACACCTCCATTGGTTCAACCAACCAAAAGTTATGCCCTGTTTAAGTTCAGCAAAAATTCTGCCGAAAACAGTGGAAGTTGTTCCTATGTCTTTGGAAATGAATCTATACTCCCAATTGACTCTCAGTTCAACATTGGAGTTCAATAACCCCTAAATTGAATCCTAAACTTCAAAATGACTCTTTTCTCTGAAAATATCATTTTTATGCAATTTAGAACTCATCTCGTTACTACATTTCCTCACCAAAGAAAAAAATCCTAAGCCGGCATTCTGGCATATACGTGTCAAATGGTGAAACTAAGAACGTCACCCATAGATGATTTATAAACGTCATGCTCTAATGTGGTTAATGTACCTACATAAGACCACACAATAATGGTGCACACAAGGGTTTTAACATTTATGGCAGGTCCATATTATAGTAAAAACATACGGTCCGTATCATTGCCATATGGATCGTCCTTGAGTCAAGCCACGTCTCAAGGTACATGGCCATCTTTTCATACCACATGACAAGGAACCCGAGTAGAGCTCTAAAGGGTCGTTACGATTTATAATTTTATCAACCCAAAGGATACCACCGACTACCTCATGACCATTGAGGCACGCCAATGGCGAGCACTGTGTATGGCCCTTTGAACATTGAACGTTCAAGAGTAGCATACTATCGTGTTGATTAACACACGATGGGGTATTCTCACTTTTGCCTAAAGCACGCTAGAGATCAGCGTTTTCATATGCTCTCAGAACCATGAGAAGGTTCAGAGACTCATATTCACTACCGTGCCAAGCCACGGTAAACCGTTCCATACTATTGCTCGTATGGAAAGCTTACCACAATTGATCCGCCTGCGGTGGCGTACCTTACCTCTTACCTGAAGTCAGAGCATCGTTACAAATTAATAACTCATAAGTTAGATTTTCCACCTTATGTAGCTACTACTATAATAGACCTTATGTGGGCATAGTGAGTAATCCTCACTCGACTACTTCTAAGTTTCCAAAATAGGCTCTTTTCAAGTGTGCTATTCCCAATGCGGCTCTGATACCACGCTTATGGGGACCACCCCATGGTTCTCCCACTCCGGGATCGCAGAGGGTGGTGCCGTGTGATACAGCACCCAACAGCACACAAGAAAAGATTAAGAACAACATACAAACTTTTATTTTACATAAAACACAGCGGAAGTCTTTTACAAAAGTAATGTACAGCGGAAGTATTATTCATAACTACACTCTCATACTAACTAAGCAAAAAGTGTAGCCGTCCAGCCTGGGGACGCTACACACTAGCAGCACTCATACAAAGATCATGGCGGCGTGCAGGGCTCCAGCTCGGCCGTGTACCCCGACGGGGGTATCGCCTCGTTGTGGCGGACTGGGATCCGCTCATCCAGGATCGCAGAGGGTGATGCCGCACGATGCGACACCCGACAGCACACGTCATAAGGACACAATATATTACATGGAAAACCAGCTGAACTGTACAAACAGGTACAAACTTCAGTTACAAACTATTGTTTATATTACACAGCGGAAGTCTAAATTATACAACTCACGCCCGCCTATCTAGCAAAAGTCGGTTGCCCAGCCCTAGGGCAACCCACACTAGCTGCACGTCTCAGCTAAGCGCGGCGTGTACGGCTCCCACTCAGCCGTGGTCCCCGACGGAGGGTAACCCTCGCTGGTGGACTCGTAACCCAAGTCCATGGGTGGCTCCTCACCTGAAAAACACTTAAGCAGCAACCGTGATGTCACACCCGGTTTTTCCGAAGAAACAACCAAGTGAATATCACATGTATGCCAGGATCATTTTCTCATACATGTGATGACAAATAGTGAAGCATCATTTATTACAAGCCAGGTGTTGAATATAAATAAGTCTTACATTGCAAATGTCTCAATGGACACTAATGCTTCATCACAAGTAAATAAACTAGCAGCGGAATATTATTCTTTAGGGCTCCGTCACAGGCGTTGCCCGGGGGGTCTTCATGAACCTAAAATCCTTCCTCGGGTCCAAAGTCTTGGTCATTATACACCACCTCATTATCTTGACCTGAGCAGCAATATAAACCAACAAATATGCAAGGTTGAGTACCAATGGTACTCAGCAAGTGTGGGAAAATTATATCATGCATGGCTAGAACAAGGAGAGGTTGAACTCATGGTTAAAGCACTACGCAATTAATACCTATCACCTTAGCTTATTAAGCACCTTCATTACTACACAGGTGAAATGGTCCCAATCTCCCATCCCATCATCATAACCAAATAACCATAACATCATTTCCAATGTTAAGCTCCCCGCTTAACATCCACAACTTCCAAAAACCTTCACTCCTCTAATCATGAATAAGTCCAGGCCGCTCTTAACCGTGAGCACGGCTGTCAAGACAGTTTTGACTCTGCAGAGTTTGTACCACTGTACCCACAAGTAGTGATTTCATCCCCCGTTGCCGGGTGGACTAAAAGAACCTCCATTATGCCAGTGGCTACGATCCACATTCACACTTCCCAGGTGTGCAGCCAGGAGATCACTACGAAGCCTTTACAAAGGGATTCCCGACGAGCGTGGGCCCACTGAGGTTTCACCCCTAACAGCATACAAGAGGCTCCAACCCCGCTGCAGTGGCCCCCTCTTGAGCCTTGCGGTTCATATGGTAGTCCAGCTGACACCTACTCCCCGCACCATCCAACACACCCATACTACGCAGGGGATACACCTAATTAATTGGCCAAGCTGCCCCATCTCAGCATGTGGTTGGCACTGTAAAGCCGGGTTACATGCTCCATGAACCGGTCCTTAGGATCCAGGCAAGTACTAAACACAAACCCAAGTCTCGTGCACCCAGCACACAACCAAAACATCCAACTTGCCTTGATCCCTATCTCTACATAACTCACAATGTTTCATTCAAAAGTATGGTAATATAACCTGATGATCTCATGTCCCAATTATCCCATTCTAAGCATGGCTAAGCAAATGCATGTAAATAAATGACATGACAAAATAAATCCCAACCCAAGCTACAAGGAAACAAGGTAATGCAATTCTAAGGAAACTTTCCTAGCATGGGTTTCATATTTAACTTGACAATGCAAATAATTCTATCTACACATCCTAGCATAGGATCAAAGTGGTCAAGGACACTTGCCTCCTTCTTGCTGCTCTTGAAATGGGTATTCCTGGTCTTGGAAATGAATAACTTGTTCTTGAACAGGTTCAACTTCATACCATCACACATAGCAAAAGAAAAACAACAATCCATAAGACATAGTTCACACTTACACTTCATACAAACCACACATTCACATTTATGAAATTCATTCACCATTATATGTGTTGTGTTTCAGTTTTAAATAAATTCCTTATATTAAACTACTACACCTTTTCACTACCAAGTGTGTATGAAAAGTATTTTTCTTCCCCATATGTGCTTTCATAATTTCTATCAACCCTAAACTGAATTCTTTGTATTTTATAAACTCCATTTATCATTTACTAGTTGCTATATTTTCAGATTTATATTCCTATGCATAATTGTGTATTTTATTATTAAATTAGTAATACACATTACCTAAACAGAATAGGTTCTGGTCCTAAATAATTTAAAATCATATTTTGACCTTGGCTTCTGATGTAGACCATTTTATAATTATTTTCCCTATTTTTCTATAACTATTCTTTACTTAAAAATGTGTCCCTATACTAATAAATGTGAGTAATAGATGAAACAGATTTATTTCAGCCCAAAAATATATTTCTATCTCACTCCAAAGTTTTCTAAGTACTGTGAAAGTTTTTAATTAATTTTGACAATTATGTTTGTCCCTCTTTTTAATTTTTAAACACTAGTTACATATTCAATTTTCTAAATTAAATACTAAACAGGGCTAAAATAATGAATTCACCCCATTACAGGGTCTATAATATTATTTTCATAATTTCCAGGGGTCTAGCTACACTTATCAGAGGTGTTTTTCTTAATTTCTATTAAGTCCAGGGGCTAAAACTGATTTTTAAATGAATTTACATGATTTTCTGAAGTTCCAGGGGCTAGATCTGAAGTTTCCGGGGCTAGCTCTCAATTCCAGAGAACCCCAGGGGGTAGCACGTAAGAATTCCTGTCTTTATAACGCGGGGCTGACGTGGACCGTCCGATTTTAAACCGACGGCTGAGATTATAACATCGAACCGGTACGCGGGGTTTTAAAGTCTACCGTGCGATTTAAAATAAACGGCGCACAAGCGGCCACGTCGCTCTGATCGAGCGCGGGCGGCGCTGCCGGCGGCGCACGGCGGCGGGAAGCGGCGATCTCGCCGGAAAGTTTCGGATCCTCGAGAATTCTGCCTAGAACTGTGATCTTATGGCCTAGATCGGTAGAGGGGAGGTCAGGGATCTCACCTCGGGGGTTTTCTCGAGCTCGGGGGTCTTGGAAAGTGATCGGCGGCGAGGTCCGAGGCAAAACCACGGCGAAGCTCGTCGGCGCTGCGTTTACACCGTAACTCTCCGAGTTTTCTGCACCTTCAAAGTTCCCCGGAGGCGGTGGATCAAGACCAGCGAGTTAGATCAGAGTTTCCGAGCTTAGATCGGCCAGAATTCACCGGCGAAGTCTCGGTGCTCACCGGAGTGAAAATCGGCGATCGCGTGAGAAAAACTGATCGGGGCTGGGGTTTTTATAGCCGGGGGAGGGCGGTGGGTCTGTTGTGATCGAGTTGGAGTCCTCTGGGACCGGAATTCGGGCTGCGGGACGCGGAAATCCGGTCGGTTGCGATCGCGCGCGCGGGAGAGAGTCCGGGGTCGCGGGGTTAGGGATGACAGGCGGGTCCCACCCGTCTGTGAGAGACGGCGCGGCGCGCGCGGGGGCGGGCTGGCGCGGGGAAGCTGGGCCGGCTGGCGGGTTTCGGCCCACTGGCCGGTTTTTTTCCCGTTTCTCTTTTTCTTTTTCCATTTCTTTTCTGTTTTGAGTATAATTTGAATTCCAGTTTGAATTTGAATTTTTGCAAAACATGCAACACGTCCAAAAATTTTTAAATTCCCCTCTGAACATGGTTTAGGGTTTTGAATCAAAATTTGGGGTGTTACAGCTCTACCCCCCTTAAAAGAAATCTCGTCCTCGAGATTGGTGTTTCTAAGAAAACAATTCCGGAAATTGTGCCTTGAGCTCATCTTCCCGTTCCCAGGTAGCTTCCTCTTCTGAGTGATGCTCCCACTGCACCTTGCACATCCGGATTCTCTTGTTTCTGGTGAGGCGTTCCATCGTCTCCAAAATCTTGTATGGTTGCTCGGCATAAGACAAATCTTCAGCTACATCCACTTCATTCATGGGTAACACCTCTTCAGGCGTCCTCAGACATTTCTTGAGTTGTGACACATGAAATACATCGTGCACGTCCGATAGATGAACCGGTAACTCTAGTTGGTACGCCACTTCGCCTTTCCTTTCCAAAACCTGAAAGGGTCCGATGTATCGAGGTGACAACTTCCCCTTTCACCTTGAACCGACGAAGCCCTCTGATAGGGGACACCTTGAGATAAACATAGTCTCCCACGTTGAAAACGAGCTTTCTTCTTCGTACATCAGCATAACTCTTCTGACGTGTTTGTGCTATCCTCAAGTTGTTGCGAATCTCCCTCACCTTCGCCTCGGCTTCTTGTAGCACTTCTGGACCAAACACTTTACTTTCTCCTGTTTGGTTCCAAAATAGGGGAGTTCTGCACTTCCTTCCATACAAAGCTTCAAACGGTGACATTTTCATACTAGCTTGATAACTGTTGTTATAGGAAAACTCCGCATACGGTAAGTTCTTGTCCCAACTCCTATTGTTTTTGAGTGCACATGCCCTTAACATATCTTCAAGGATCTGATTGGTTCTCTCCGTTTGCCCGTCAGTTTGGGGATGATAGGCAGAGCTGAAGTTCAGATGGGTTCCCATGGTTTCATGCAACTTTTGCCAAAACCTCGAGGTAAACTGTGTCCCTCGGTCCGACACTATCTTCTTTGGCACTCCATGGTAACACACAATCCTTGACATGTACAATTCTGCCAATTTGGATCCGCTGTAGCTTTATTTCACAGGGATGAAATGAGCTACCTTGGTTAGCCTATCAATAATGACCCATATTGAATCATACCCGGATTGGGTCCTAGGCAATCCCACGACAAAATCCATGCTGATTTCTTCCCACTTCCATTCAGGCACTTTGAGTGGTTGCAATAATCCCGCGGGTCGTTGATGTTCCGCTTTCACCAACTGACATGTGTCACATAGGGCAACATGTTCCGCGACATCTCGCTTCATGCCATACCACCAATACCTGCTTTTGAGGTCCTGGTACATCTTCGTACTCCCAGGATGAATGGAATAGTCGGAATCGTGAGCCTCCTTTAAAATCAATTCACGGATCTCCTTTACTTCTAGCACACAGATTCTTTTCCCGTGCCACACCGTTCCTTGTTCATCCTCTCTAAAACCAGGAGCTTTATTTTCCTTGATAAGCTGTCTGATCTCTCGTATCTTCTCATCATTCTTTTGGCCCTCACGTATGTCTTGCTCAAGTGTGGAGTCCACTTCCATGGCGATGGCTTCACCACTATTTACTAGACATAGATTGAGACTTATAACCTCGTCCTTTAATTCTGCAGGCATGTCCTTCAAACTCAACTTATTGACCTGCACTTTCCGACTCAAAGCATCGGCCACGACGTTTGCTTTCCCGGGATGATAGTTGATGCCCACATCAAAGTCATTGATTAGCTCTAACCATCTCCTTTGTCTGAGGTTGAGATCTGGCTGTGTGAATATGTACTTCAAACTCTTATGATCCGTATATATCTCGGTCCTCTTCCCCATCAAATAGTGCCGCCAAATTTTCAACGCGTGTACCACTGCAGCTAGTTCTAGGTCATGTGTAGGATAGTTCTTCTCGTGCTTCCGAAGCTGCCGGGATGCATAAGCCACGACATGTCCTTCTTGCATGAGAACACATCCCAACCCATTTCCAGAGGCATCGCAGTACACTGTGAAATTCTTCTGCATATCTGGCATAACCAGCACTGGGGCTGTTGTCAATCTTTTCTTTAGCTCCTGAAAGCTCGTGTCGCACTGTGGCGTCCAGGTGAATGTGATTCCCTTCTCCAACAGTTTGGTGAGAGGTCTCGAGATCTTGGAGAATCCCTCAATAAACCGTCGATAGTATCCAGCCAATCCCAAAAAGCTTCGAACTTCCCCGACATTTTCAGGGGTTTTCCACTTCTGGATATCCTCGATTTTGGCCGGATTTACGGAGATTCCTCCCTCCAAGATTATATGTCCTAAAAAGGGAACTCTCTTCAGCCAAAACTCACACTTGCTCAACTTGGCATATAGTTGGTGTTCTCTCAGCCTCTGCAACACCAACCTTAGATGTTTCTCATGTTCTTCTTCATCTTTGGAGAAGACGAGAATATCATCTATGAAAACCACCACAAATTTGTCCAGATATTCCATGAATACCTTGTTCATGAGGTACATGAAATATGGCGGGGCATTGGTTAGCCCGAAAGGCATGACAGTGTATTCATACAGTCCGTACCGAGATACGAAAGCTGTCTTGGGAATATCAGATTGCCTTATCTTGAGTTGGTGGTATCCCGACCTGAGATCAATTTTTGAGAACACACAAGCTCCCCTCAACTGATCAAACAAGTCTTCAATGCGGGGTAATGGGTACTTGTTTTTGATGGTTACCTCATTCAAGGCACGGTAATCCACGCATAACCTTTGGGTTCCGTCTTTCTTAGGCACAAATATCACCGGAGCTCCCCATGGTGAGGAACTAGGGCGAATATACCCCTTCTCCGTCAGTTCTCTCAAATGATCCTTGAGCTCTTCTAGCTGCTTGGAGTCCATTCGATAAGGTCTCTTGTATATCGGGGCTGTTCCCAGTACTAGCTCAATTGCGAATTCCACGTCACGGTCGGGAGGCATACCTGGCAATTCCTCCGGAAAAACATCTGGATATTCCCTGATAGTCCTGATTTCCTCAACTTTCACCTCCACTTGATTTAATTTGATGTCCCTCCTAGGCTCGTGTATCGTTATGAACTTTACTCTTGTGCCATTGGGGTGAGTTAGTTCCACCGTTCTGGTCGAACAATGGATGATTCCTTTATGTTTGGTCAACCAATCCATACCCAAAATAATATCTATCCCTTGTGAATCTATCACTATGAGGTTAGCAGTAAATACTACCCCATTAATGTCTAGGCTCACTTTGGGACACACTTGTCTTGTCCTTATTTCTCCACCTGGAGAGTTTACGGCTAGCATATGGTTCATTTGTGTGGTTGCTAGGTCATGCTTCTTAACAAACCCTTGAGCAATGAACGAGTGGGTAGCACCAGAATCAAACAGCAGAGTTGCAAGGTGTAAATTGGCAGGAAACTTACCAACTACCACGTCGGGTGCCTCTTGTGCTTCCTCCATAGTGACGTGGTTCACCCGTCCTCTCATTACATTCTGCTGTTGTGGCTGCGCGGGCTTCTTCTTTGGGCACTTATGGGCATAGTGCCCCACTTCACCACAGCTAAAACATTGCACCCCAATCTTAGATGCTTGGCCCTTGTTGTCTTGGGGTTGGTTTGGGGGTCCTTGTACTGCTGGTCGAGGTGGATATGCGGGGCGAGGCTGCTGCACAAACTGACGTGGCGGCTGCGCTGGTGCTGCGGGAGGCCTGTAGTTTGGGTTGTACCCTCTTGGTGCTGAATAGGGTACCGCAGCACGGCTCGTCTGCCCCGTAGGTTGCTGCATCATACGTGGGCGGCTGTTGCTCCCTGAGGCTTGATGTGACCACCCAGCCTTCCTCTTATTCTCATTTTCCAGGGCCTTTAGCTTCCTTTCTACCACAAATGCTCTGTCCACCATCTTTTGAAAGCTTTCATACTCATTGGAGGACATTGCACACTGCATCTCTGCGGTAAGTCCTTCCACGAAACAATCTTGTTTCTGCTCATCAGTCTCTATGTCTCGTGGAGCATAACGGGATAGTTGAGTAAATTTAGTGAGGTATTCCCTCACCGTCATGTTTCCCTGCTGCAGTCCCAGAAACTCTTTCCTCTTGTTTTTGAGTTCACCTCTTGGGATGTAATGGTTGCGGAAGCTACGCTTGAACTCTTCCCAAGTGATGTTCTCAGGGTCATGATGGGCGGCCACGTAGGCGGTCCACCAATCAGCAGCAGGTCCCTGCAATTGATGAGAGGCAAACAGCACCCTCTCATACACTTGGCATTGTATAATCCTCATCTTACTTTCAATGGTCTTCAGCCAATCATCTGCCTCCAGAGGTTCAGCAGCACTTGCAAACTTGGGAGGTTGAGTTCCTAGAAACTCACTCAACCTTGGTTGGCGTGGTGCAGCTTGTGGAGGTGGAACTTGATGCAAGTTGGCCACCACTTGAGTCAAGTTCTGGATAAGCTGATTTTGATTCTCCAGCATTTGGTGGAGAGGATCAACTTCTTCACGGCGACCACCCCTGTCCTGGCCTCCCGAAAGATGAGAGTTGCATGCCTCATCATTGTTGTTGGCGGGGTTGGCGGCACGTCCTTTTCCTCTTCCGGCCATCTGGCAGAATCAACAAATGTTAAGTTGATACCATTTAGTATCATCTTACTACTTTCATTTGTTGGTACTTTAAGGTGTTGAGGCTTTGTTAAAATTTTACGAGGGTTTATATCTCACACCAAATAAATGCACTATTATTTCCTGTGGGTTCACACACACCAAAGCAAAACAATCTGAAGACGAGGCTGTGGACAATTGCTCATGGCTTCCACAACTCACGTCACACACCAAGCATTATCACACCATTAACTACGTAACGACTCGACTACTCGACCTCTTGCTAGCTAGGGGAAAGACTCTACACTACTCGTCCTCTTGAGCTGGCTCCTCGGGATCTTCCTCCTCATTTCGGCTACCTTCTGACTCTGCTTTGGGTGGGGAGGCTGCTGGCGGAGAAGTGCGACGACGCCTGATTGCTCGGCGATCCGGGGAGTCAGGAGTCCATGTATCATTCACGGTGACACACAGTTCATTCCCATCTCCTCTTTCTCTCGCCTTTAAGCAAGCTCGCAGCAACGCCTCCGTTTCCTTCAGGGTGTCTCGGACATCCTGAAGCTCTTGTTGACACTCCTGCAGTCGAGTGCTAAGCATAGCAGCATCCTCCAAGCACAAGTCCATGTGCTCATGGGAAGTCCCTTGCTGCACCGGTGGGTACTTGTACTCCGTAGTACCACTCTCACGTTGGAGGACATACATGTACTCAGTTTTGTCCAAGTGGCGACGATAGATGTGACTCTGGCAGGTGATGGCCTCCCAGGTGACATCTTTCTCCGCGTCAACTTGTGTTGCTCGACAAGCTGGAGAGTGGTGAATCTTAAGCAGCTGATTCTCGTGTATAATCCTCATCTCCGAACTCCATTATTCCCTCTTCTCACGGATGGTCCTGGTGGAGTTATAGTGGATGATCAGCTTGCCCGTATTGCCGGCGGCTTCGAGCATACGTCGAAGACGGCGCAACAAATCTCCTACTGCCAATCCGTAGGAAAGGTACGTCACTGGACGACTCTCCTCTCTTTCGGCAAGGGCAACTACGGGAACTCTCCCTCCTGTGGGCTTACGAGCGGTGCGAATCATGCAAACCATCTAAAACAAAAAGAATTTAAAATTAGGTTAGATAAAATCTCAAACAAAAATCCTATTTTGAATGAAATTTGGGGTAAGATGAAGAAAATGACTCCTTTAATAACACTTTTCCACCCACACCTTGGAAAATAGTTTTTAAGAAAATAGGGCCCTTAAATACGTCCATTTCTACCTAGGTCCACATTCCTACGGGCAACCTTGGCTCTGATACCACCCCTTGTCACACCCGGTTTTTCCAAAGAAACAACCAAGTGAATATCACATGTATGCCAGGATCATTTTCTCATACATGTGATGATAAATATTGAAGCATCATTTATTACAAGCCAGGTGTCGAATATAAATAAGTCTTACATCGCAAATGTCTCAATGGACACTAATGCTTCATCACAAGTAAATAAACTAGCAGCGGAATATTATTCTTTAGGGCTCCGTCACAGGCGTTGCCCGGGGGGTCTTCATGAACCTAAAATCCTTCCTCGGGTCCAAAGTCTTGGTCATTATACACCACCTCATTTTCTTGACCTGAGCAGCAATATAAACCAACAAATATGCAAGGTTGAGTACCAATGGTACTCAGCAAGTGTGGGAAAATTATATCATGCATGGCTAGAACAAGGAGAGGTTTAACTCATGGTTAAAGCACTACGCAATTAATACCTATCACCTTAGCTTATTAAGCACCTTCATTACTACACAGGTGAAATGGTCCCAATCTCCCATCCCATCATCATAACCAAATAACCATAACATCATTTCCAATGTTAAGCTCCCCGCTTAACATCCACAACTTCCAAAAACCGTCACTCCTCTAATCATGAATAAGTCCAGGCCGCTCTTAACCGTGAGCACGGCTGTCAAGACAGTTTTGACTCTGCAGAGTTTATACCACTGTACCCACAAGTAGTGATTTCATCACCGTTGCCGGGTGGACTAAAAGAACCTCCATTATGCCAGTGGCTACGATCCACATTCACACTTCCCAGGTGTGCAGCCAGGAGATCACTACGAAGCCTTTACAAAGGGATTTCCGACGAGCGTGGGCCCACTGAGGTTTCACCCCTAACAGCATACAAGAGGCTCCAACCCCGCTGCAGTGGCCCCCTCTTGAGCCTTGCGGTTCATATGGTAGTCCAGCTGACACCTACTCCCCGCACCATCCAACACACCCATACAACGCCGGGGATACACCTAATTAATTGGCCAAGCTGCCCCATCTCAGCATGTGGTTGGCACTGTAAAGCCGGGTTACATGCTCCATGAACCGGTCCTTAGGATCCAGGCAAGTACTAAACACAAACCCAAGTCTCGTGCACCCAGCACACAACCAAAACATCCAACTTGCCTTGATCCCTACCTCTACATAACTCACAATGTCTCATTCAAAAGTATGGTAATATAACCTGATGATCTCATGTCCCAATTATCCCATTCTAAGCATGGCTAAGCAAATGCATGTAAATAAATGACATGACAAAATAAATCCCAACCCAAGCTACAAGGAAACAAGGTAATGCAATTCTAAGGAAACTTTCCTAGCATGGGTTTCATATTTAACTTGACAATGCAAATAATTCTATCTACACATCCTAGCATAGGATCAAAGTGGTCAAGGACACTTGTCTCCTTCTTGCTGCTCTTGAAATGGGTATTCCTGGTCTTGGAAATGAATAACTTGTTCTTGAACAGGTTCTACTTCATACCATCACACATAGCAAAAGAAAAACAACAATCCATAAGACATAGTTCACACTTACACTTCATACAAACCACACATTCACATTTATGAAATTCATTCACCATTATATGTGTTGTGTTTCAGTTTTAAATAAATTCCTTATATTGAACTACTACACCTTTTCACTACCAAGTGTGTATGAAAAGTATTTTTCTTCCCCATATGTGCTTTCATAATTTCTATCAACCCTAAACTGAATTCTTTGTATTTTAGAAACTCCATTTATCATTTACTAGTTGCTATATTTTCAGATTTATATTCCTATTCATAATTGTGTATTTTATTATTAAATTAGTAATACACATTACCTAAACAGAATAGGTTCTGGTCCTAAATAATTTAAAATCATATTTTGCCCTTGGCTTCTGATGTAGACCATTTCATAATTATTTTCCCTATTTTTCTATAACTATTCTTTACTTAAAAATGTGTCCCTATACTAATAAATGTGAGTAATAGATGAAACAGATTTATTTCAGCCCAAAAATATATTTCTATCTCACTCCAAAGTTTTCTAAGTACTAAGAAAGTTTTTAATTAATTTTGACAATTATGTTTGTCCCCCTTTTTAATTTTTAAACACTAGTTACATATTCAATTTTCTAAATTAAATACTAAACAGGGCTAAAATAATGAATTCACCCCATTACAGGGTCTATAATATTATTTTCATAATTTCCAGGGGTCTAGCTACACTTATCAGAGGTGTTTTTCTTAATTTCTATTAAGTCCAGGGGCTAAAACTGATTTTTAAATGAATTTACATGATTTTCTGAAGTTCCAGGGGCTAGATCTGAAGTTTCCGGGGCTAGCTCTCAATTCCAGAGAACCCCAGGGGGTAGCACGTAAGAATTCCTGTCTTTATAATGCGGGGCTGACGTGGACCGTCCGATTTTAAACCGACGGCTGAGATTATAACATCGAACCGGTACGCGGGGTTTTAAAGTCTACCGTGCGATTTAAAATAAACGGCGCACAAGCGGCCACGTCGCTCTGATCGAGCGCGGGCGGCGCTGCCGGCGGCGCACGGCGGCGGGAAGCGGCGATCTCGCCGGAAAGTTTCGGATCCTCGAGAATTCTGCCTAGAACTGTGATCTTATGGCCTAGATCGGTAGAGGGGAGGTCAGGGATCTCACCTCGGGGGTTTTCTCGAGCTCGGGGGTCTTGGAAAGTGATCGGCGGCGAGGTCCGAGGCAAAACCACGGCGAAGCTCATCGGCGCTGCGTTTACACCGTAACTCTCCGAGTTTTCTGCACCTGCAAAGTTCCCCGGAGGCGGTGGATCAAGACCAGCGAGTTAGATCAGAGTTTCCGAGCTTAGATCGGCCAGAATTCACCGGCGAAGTCTCGGTGCTCACCGGAGTGAAAATCGGCGATCGCGTGAGAAAAACTGATTGGGGCTGGGGTTTTTATAGCCGGGGGAGGGCGGTGGGTCTGTTGTGATCGAGTTGGAGTCCTCTGGGACCGGAATTCGGGCTGCGGGACGCGGAAATCCGGTCGGTTGCGATCGCGCGCGCGGGAGAGAGTCTGGGGTCGCGGGGTTAGGGATGACAGGCGGGTCCCACCCGTCTGTGAGAGACGGCGCGGCGCGCGCGGGGGCGGGCTGGCGCGGGGAAGCTGGGCCGGCTGGCGGGTTTCGGCCCACTGGCCGGTTTTTTTCCCGTTTCTCTTTTTCTTTTTCCATTTCTTTTCTGTTTTGAGTATAATTTGAATTCCAGTTTGAATTTGAATTTTTGCAAAACATGCAACACGTCCAAAAATTTTTAAATTCCCCTCTGAACATGGTTTAGGGTTTTGAATCAAAATTTGGGGTGTTACACGTGAGCACGAAGGCTCAACAAGACTTAACCGACTCACCTAAACATGAAACTCTACATGAGGTGTACCATGAACATAGGATAGTAACAGTGCATCAAATGGACACGCCTACAAGTTCATCCTTAGTTCATCTTTTAGCCACAAATTAACAGTTCGGGAATCTAAAATTTAGTAAGCAATATTTGGTGCCACACATGTAGCAATACAATTATATCATAACAGCAATATTGAATCATAACATTCCATAAATTATCTATGTTACGACGCAGTGAACAAGCAGTACTCGTCACCGTGAGGGACGGTGAATCGACTCGATATACACCTGCAGGGAAACCAAAAGAGCACGTCACGTACGCCCATCCGTGGAGCTGCACAGCACGCTCACTCGATGTCGTGTGGGACAACCTTTCACCCAACAGCCCAAGCGTCGAACCGGTCGCACCGAAATGGACAGGAGGTTCCCTACACGGAGCATCTTTCTACGCCCGTTAGCAGATTTCCACCTTGCTGCTCTCAACCTACACCTATAAATCGGTGTGCTATGCCTCGACGCCCGGAGGTTTAGGCTACATCGGTTTATCGGGGCCCATATATCCGATATGCCTTCGGTACATTCAATACTTGTTCAACAGTGCCGCACACGGATCGGTCCTCAATCGACACGGACAGGGCTGCGCACACAAGACTTCCTCTTGCTGCACCCTAGCCCCTGCCTAGTCTCATTTTCATTACTAAAGTGATCTCACATCACTCAACCGAACCCGTTTGTCCCAAGCCTAAACTCGCGAGTAGATTCCAACTACTCGACTTGTACCGGAGACCTAGGAATCATTAAGCATAGCCTGTCTACTCGAGGTCTTAGACACTACCCTCACTCTTGTGAAATCCCAAAATTCTAGCAAGTGGAGCTGCAGTTCACACCGAGAAAAGGAGAGGGAATTTAAACTTTTGAAATTAAAGGTGTGAGCTCCATGTCTAAACTTGAACTTGCAAAAATTCCCGAACACGGAGATCTAAAGCTATCATTTGGTTCTCCACACATTCAATAATAGCCCGGCAAATTTTCAGAGCATTTGAAAAGGATTTCCTATTTGTTGGAATTTAAACGGGAGAAAATTCGAATTTGAATTTAAATCTCAGTTTCAAATTCCGACTTCACCGAAATTCAAATTTTAGTGCACCATTGTGTTCCTCATATTTCTTTTGACTTATCCTCCAAATTTTATCAAATTTGGAGCTCGTTTTCTATTTTAAACTGAATTGGGGATAAGGGGGAGAGGTGGACCCCACATGTCATACGGTAGAGGGAGTGAACCGACTCAGTTCACGGGAGAGCGCCACCTCCTGCTCACCGGAGGCAAATCGACGTTGCTGAGCGCCAGCTCCTGCTCTGTGGCTGAGGACGCCGAGGGAAGTCTTCAGGTCTTTGCCTCCCCACGTGAGCCATCCCCTCCACAGCCTTGCTCAGAACAAACCGAGAGGGTGAATCAAGTTTTGGAAGATATGTTGAGAGCGTGTGCCATCCACCACGGTAAGAACTGGTATGATTATCTACCGTTGGCAGAATTCTCGTACAACAATAGCTACCAAACGAGTATCAAGATGGCACCGTATGAGGCTCTCTATGGCCGGAGATGTCGCACACCGCTGAATTGGTGCGAATCCGTTGAAAGAGTGACATTCGGGATTGACCTTGTCAATGACGCCGAAGAACGAGTTCGGGTAATACAAGCAAATTTAAAGGCTGCTCAGTCTCGACAGAAGAGTTATGCAGACCAGCGACGTCGACCGCTGAACTTCAACGTCGGAGAGTACATATATCTCTGCGTATCTCCAATGAAAGAAGTTCACCGATTCGGTGTAAAAGGAAAGCTTGCTCCCCGGTTTATTGGCCCATTCGCTATCACGGAGAAATGTGGACCCGTAGCGTACCGGCTTGAGCTACCGACGATTCTCGCTGGGGTGCATGATATATTTCACGTCTCTCAGCTTCGAAAATGTCTCAAGAATACCACTGCTGTCCGCAATGAAGATCTCGAGACATTGCAACCGAATCTCTCCTATACCGAGCATCCAATCCGGATTATCGATGAAAAGTCTCGGTCGACAAGGAATCGGACGCTCCAATTCTATAAGGTATTATGGAGAAATCATACCGCGGAGGAAGCAACATGGGAGAGTGAAGAATACCTCCGTTCGAACTTCCCGGACTTGCTGTCCGCTCATATAAGGTAATTCCTTCTCTACCGCTTGTCTCTTCTTTTGGAATCTCGGGACGAGATTCTTTTTAAGGGGGGAGGGATGTGAAATCCCAAAATTCTAGCAAGTGGAGCTGCAGTTCACACCGAGAAAAGAAAAATATCTAGGGGTCATGTGAGACGCCGTTGGAAAGTTTGTGATATATGCTACGACTTTGTAGTTCAATGTGCTACAGCTTTGATGTAGAACTTTACGAAATCTTCCGGACAAAACAGACACTTTCAGAGGAGGTGCTGTCAAAATTATTCCAGATTTCTGTCAACTTTGAAATATCACAACTCCTGATCCAGAATTGCTATGAACCCAAATAAATACTCGTTGGAAAGATATTGAAGTTACATATAACTTTGATATTCAACTTGAGACATGAAACTGCCATTTTCATAATCGAATTCTGGGATTAAGGCCAAATGGTCAATCTGAACAGAGCATTGCTCATTGCCATGTAACTTGAGACTTGTTGTGGACATGAATGTTTTATACTTCTAAGTTCCATGACATAGTCATTAGTTATCTTTCATCATTCCTTGCTGTTGATTTAAGTGTTTGACAAACTTGAACAATCATTGGTCATATTTCAGAATTGTCAAAAACCTTGTTTCCTTTATATATGCTGCAACGTTGATGTGATGCTTTTGCGGTTAATAATTTCGAGTTAAAGCTGAGTACACTCTTGGATATTAACCGAAATTGCTCACTCTTGCAGTATGGATCATACTCATTCTGGGTATGAAGTTGGTGGTTCCAGTCGGGATGGAAATGATTCATCGCAGCGACGATCACCACCATCATCAACCGGACTGGCGGAGGTGTTGGGAAGAATGGCTGAGTCTCTTGAGATGTTGGTGCAGCAGGGCATCCGACAGGAGACCTCCCAGCAAAACCCCACACTGAATACGTATCTGGATTTTCTAGCAAGACAACCACCGGTATTCTCTGAAGCTAAAGAATCCCTGGAGGCAGATCATTGGCTCCGGGTGATTGAATCTAAACTGGGAATGCTCCAGTGTGATGAATATGAGAAGGCTTTATTTGCCGCTCAGCAACTTCATGGATCCGCTGGGGCTTGGTGGTCTGAATATCTTGCTAAGATCGCTGAAGGTCATCGTGTGACATGGACGGAGTTTCGTGAGACTTTCCGTGCACGTCATATTTGTGAGGGCATTATCAAAACCAGAATTGAAGAGTTCTATGAACTCAAACAAGAAGGCATGAGTGTCATGAAGTACTTTACGGAATTTAACCGTTTAGTACAATATGCATCCTCTTATGTGCATAACGAGACGATGAAGTGTCATTACTTCTTCCGAGGCCTCGATGTGAAGCTTCGGACAAAAGTGGCACAATGCAATAAAGGGAATTATAGCGAGTTAGTCAATGCCGCTATGATTCAAGAAATAGCTGAACTCGAGCACAAGGAAAGTAAGAGGAAGAGAAAATTATCACTGGCAAGTACGGATGATTATCATCAAGAACAACCGGTGATATATCGCTTACCATCCGGGGTGGAAATTCAGTCCTTTGACGGACCACCTCAGATCCAATACTGTCCATATTCACCCATGGAGGTTCAGCCACGGCTGCAACAGCAGCAAATGAGTATTTGTGCGCCGCCACCTCAGCAAAGTGCACAAGAATATCAACCAGTTCCATATGGTGAAGATCCTGAGCTCGCATCGTACGGTACACGTAGCGATGTAGAGCATATTTCTCAGGAGGGTCAAGTGACCCAGCAAAGCAGCAGTCACATGTCATCTCAAGCTGCAAAGAAATTCTATGGTCGGTCAAGGAGAACATCACTGAAAGTGGGAAACGTAAACTATATGGCAGTTGAAGACGTTCCCGTAGGTGAACCCGTGTTGGCGGGCATGTTCAGCCTACGTGATCAGCCCACGCTCGTGTTGTTCGACTCGGGTGCTACACATGATTTTATCAGCAAAGATTATGTGGTTAAGCACCAAGTACCATCAACTACCTTGGCCGCATCTTATCAGATTAATTCACCGGGAGGTAGTAGGACAGCGGGCAGAATTGTTTCTCGAGCGCCTATATGTTTGGATGGGCGGATATATCCTACTACTCTTATCATCCTGGAAGGCTTGCGGATTTGACATCATCTTGGGAATGGCTTGGTTGACGCATCACCAAGCTATCTTTGATATTAGTTCACGAACGGTGCAGCTGAATTCAAAGAAGCACGGGCAACATACGTT
The DNA here is from genome assembly GCA_030760725.1 of Neostapfia colusana. Lineage (NCBI taxonomy): Eukaryota > Viridiplantae > Streptophyta > Magnoliopsida > Poales > Poaceae > Neostapfia > Neostapfia colusana. The sequence continues at coordinate 43,953,134 of JASWHV010000008.1, read as the reverse complement.
GATTCTGAGAAATGTTGCACCGGAAGTCACTGCTGTCCACACTGTTGAAGTTAAGAAACTGGAGGACATTCCAGTGGTCCGGGAATATCCGGACGTGTTTCCCGATGATCTACCGGGCATGCCGCCCGAACGTGAAGTGGAGTTCAAAATTGAACTAGCACCGGGAACCACACCCATCTCTCGGAGGCCGTATAAAATGGCACCGAAGGAACTCGCGGAGCTGAAGGAGCAGCTGAATGATTTGTTAAGAAAAGGCTTCATTCGACCCAGTTCATCACTATGGGGATGCTCCGCGCTGTTCGTCAAGAAAAAGGACGAGACTTTGAGGTTATGTGTGGACTATTGTCCGCTCAATGCCGTAACTATCAAAAACAAGTATCCACTACCACGTATCGATATGCTTTTCGATCAACTAGTGGGTGCTAAGGTTTTCTCGAAGATGGATCTTCGGTCCGGATATCACCAGATAAAAATCCGGGCGGAAGACATATCCAAGATGGCATTCTCGACGAGATACGGATTATATGAGTATCTCGTCATGTCATTCTGACTCACTAATACTCCGGCTCATTTTATGTACTTGATGAATTCAGTCTTCTTGCCAGAGTTGGACAAGTTCATTGTGGTCTTCATCGATGATATCTTGGTATATTCTAAGTCGGAAGAAGAACATGCCGAACATCTTCATATTGTGCTCCAACGCCTACAGGATCACAAACTGTATGCAACATTCAGCAAGTGTGAGTTCTGGATCAACCAAGTGCCATTTCTTGGGAACATTATTTCTGCGGAGGGTATCGCAGTTGATCCGAGCAAAATCATCCAAGTGCTGAATTGGAGTTCACCGAAATCAGTCCACGAAGTCCGTAGCTTTCTCGGTTTAGTGGGGTACTACTGGAGATTCATTCCGAATTTCTCCAAAGTTTCTAAACCGATGAAGGAACTTCTGAAGAAGGGCAACAAATATGTGTTGGGTGAAACATGTGAGGAAGCGTTCAAAGCATTGGTAAAGCACCTCACAACAGCCCCAGTCTTGGTGCAGCCCGATACGACTAAAGCTTTTGATGTGTATTGCGATGCATCCGCCATCGGCCTGGGCTGCGTGCTTATGCAAGAAGGTCGAGTGGTCGCATATGGATCCAGACAGCTTTGGAATCATGAGCAGAATTATCCGACACATGATCTCAAGCTAGCTGCTGTGGTTCTTCCTCTAAAGATGTGGAGGCACTATTTGCTTGGAAACTTAGTCCACCTCTACACCGACCACAAGAGTTTAAAGTACATCTTCACACAAAAGGAATTAAATATGAGGCAGCAAAGGTGGTTAGAATTAATCAAAGATTATGAACTGGAGATTCATTACCATCCTGGAAAAGCGAATGTGGTTGCCGACGCACTGAGTCGGAAATCACATGTGCATAATCTAACCATGGCTGCAAGGGAAGAAGAAGAACTGAGCCTGCGCTTGGTTCCCTATGGGTCATTGTTTAACCTTGCCCTCATTCCTACAATTCGCGATGAAATTGTAGAGGCTCAAAGGAAAGATAAGGGCATGGCCCATATCCGGAAGACAATAGACAAAGGAGAAGCTAAGTGCTTCCGGAAAGATGAGAATGGTACGCTATGGTTCAAGAACCGGATAGTCGTACCGAGGGACATGAAGCTTTGTAAGAAAATATTAGACGAGGCGCATCTATCAAAATTTTCCATTCATCTAGGAAGCAACAAGATGTACCAAGATTTGAGAAAAAAATTTTGGTGGACGCGGATGAAGCGGGAAATAGCTAAGTACGTATCCAACTGCGATACGTGTCGAAGGGTGAAAGCAGATCACATGAAGAAATCTGGGTTGCTGCAGCCCCTTCATATTCTGCCATGGAAGTGGGAAGATGTGAGTATGGATTTCATTGTCGGGTTACCGCTCACATCTCGGAAGCATGATTCGGTTTGGGTAATTGTTGACCGATTAACCAAGTCAGCACACTTCATACCGGTGAATGTGGGATTCAATTCCAAGAAATATGCGGAGTTATACATTGAGCGGATATTATGCCAGCATGGAGTTTCAAGAACAATAGTTTCAGATCGTGGTGCACTGTTCGTTTCTCGCTTCTGTGAACAGCTGCACACATCTTTGGGAACCAAATTGCTTAGAAGCTCCGCATATCACCCTCAAACCGATGGACAAACCGAGAGGGTGAATCAAGTTTTGGAAGATATGTTGAGAGTGTGTGCCATCCACCACGGTAAGAACTGGTATGATTATCTACTGTTGGTGGAATTCTCGTACAACAAAAGCTACCAAACGAGTATCAAGATGGCACCGTATGAGGCTCTCTATGGCCGGAGATGTCGCACACCGCTGAATTGGTGCGAATCTGTTGAAAGAGTGACATTCGGGATTGACCTTGTCAATGACGCCGAAGAACGAGTTCGGGTCATACAAGCAAATTTAAAGGCTGCTCAGTCTCGACAGAAGAGTTATGCAGACCAGCGACGTCGACGGCTGAACTTCAACGTCGGAGAGTACGTATATCTCTGCGTATCTCCAATGAAAGAAGTTCATCGATTCGGTGTAAAAGGAAAGCTTGCTCCCCGGTTTATTGGCCCATTCGCTATCACGGAGAAATGTGGACCCGTAGCTTACCGGCTTGAGCTACCGACGATTCTCGCTGGGGTGCATGATATATTTCACGTCTCTCAGCTTCGAAAATGTCTCAAGAATACCACTGCTATCCGCAATGAAGATCTCAAGACATTGCAACCGAATCTCTCCTATACCGAGCATCCAATCCGGATTATCGATGAAAAGTCTCGGTCGACATGGAATCGGACGCTCCAATTCTATAAGGTATTATGGAGAAATCATACCGCGGAGGAAGCAACATGGGAGAGTGAAGAATACCTCCGTTCGAACTTCCCGGACTTGCTGTCCGCTCATATAAGGTAATTCCTTCTCTACCGCTTGTCTCTTCTTTTGGAATCTCGGGGCGAGATTCTTTTTAAGGGGGGAGGGATGTGAAATCCCAAAATTCTAGCAAGTGGAGCTGCAGTTCACACCGAGAAAAGGAGAGGGAATTTAAACTTTTGAAATTAAAGGTGTGAGCTCCATGTCTAAACTTGAACTTGCAAAAATTCCCGAACACGGAGATCTAAAGCTATCATTTGGTTCTCCACACATCCAATAATAGTCCGGCAAATTTTCAGAGCATTTGAAAAGGATTTCCTATTTGTTGGAATTTAAACGGGAGAAAATTTGGATTTGAATTTAAATCTCAGTTTCAAATTCCGACTTCACCGAAATTCAAATTTTAGTGCACCATTGTGTTCCTCATATTTCTTTTGACCTATCATCCAAATTTTATCAAATTTGGAGCTCGTTTGCTATTTTAAACTGAATAGGGGATAAGGGGGAGAGGTGGACCCCACATGTCATACGTAGGGGGAGTGAACCGACTCAGTTCACGGGAGAGCGCCACCTCCTGCTCACCGGAGGCAAACCGACATTGCTGAGCGCCAGCTCCTGCTCTGTGGCTGAGGACGCCGAGGGAAGTCTTCAGGTCTTTGCCTCCCCACGTGAGCCATCCCCTCCACAGCCTTGCTCAGAACCGAAGCAAACAGCGGTGTTCTTCTCCCTGTCACACAGCCACCACCAGAGCCCGATTGCTCGAGCCCCCAACAGCAAAGAGCTGCGCCCAATGGTGCTCTAGCCGGCCAGCAACTTTCCCCCACGGCCCCGAGCTCGTTAGCACCGGAAAACAGCAAAAGTTCTGCAGCTCTCGGGTGAACGCCGAAAAACTGAACTGGTCGCCATGGCCAGCCCAAACCAGCAGTGATCACGCCCAAGCAAGCCACCCCATCCGTGCACCTACAAGCCTAGTTGCTAACCTCCAAAACTCAGCCCAAGCCATTTATCACAGAGGGAGAATTTCAAGTTTTTCTCCCGGGCGGCCAAAACTGACCTTGAGGTAAGGAATTGCAAAATTCGTCCTCAATTCGTGTTGGTTGTGTTTCAAACTCTACACACAAGTTCTTAACTGCCTAGCACACCTCCTCCATCGATTTTAGACCAAGAAATTGAGTGTAGAGCGAGGAATACGGGTTCTTTTAAGGGTATACCGCTGAACCATATCGGGTGCACGGTGCCGATAGGTTTAGAGCTCTCCCCGGCTTGTTTTTACCTCATGCCAGTCTTCTACACGATTCACTGATGCTTTAGTGCCCAAGAACCGACCATTTGGTGGAGAAATCACCGCGCACGACCTCGCCGGAGCCCTAGGGTTAGCTGTTGCCGGTGCGGCTTGTTTTCCGGCGAGTTTCAGCCGCCGGCGACCTCACCAATGAGTTCAGCATGGGGGAAAATGGGGGGCGGCCAGCAGGGGGTCCGGAGGTGGCTGGGAAGTGCTTTTCCGGCGACCTCGCCAGAGGGAGCCGCCACTGATATGTTTGGCGCAAGGCTGGAGGTTAGGGATGATGAGTGGGACCCACTGTCAGCATTTAAACATTTTCCAGATTTTCCCATTTTAGTTCAAAATTGGAGAGCCATAACTTTGTGTAGGAGTGTCCAAAAATTGTGAAACAAATTTTGTTGGATTCCTCTCGAAGAGTACTATCCAGGGGTGCAGCCCAATATTTATGAAAATCCCTGGATTTAGCTCATTAATTCATTTCAGGAAAATCTTGTATGAATTTTACAGGAGTTCAGTTAATTGTAAAATTCCCAAATTTGGGCAGGACATTTTTCCAATAATCCTTGAACTCCAGTAAAATTTTCAGAGGCATTGGACTCCATTTGCTTGGCCGAATGTTGTTTGAATCCTCTATGTCTCTGAAAAATGGGAAAATGAACAGAGACATTTTCAGACTTTTAACCAAGTTTGGAAAAGTCATATCTCGGTGTAGGAAGCTCCAAAAATGGTGAAACCAAGTCCTATGGACTCATGAGACTATTAAGTTTCTGAAACGCCACATTTGCAGCATGCCAAGACACTATAATTGTCATAGGAATTCAGAGAAGCCAAATAGTAAGGAAATTTCCTAGGCCACATATTCCATCAACTATGTCTGAAATTTTGCAAGCCATACTCTGTATGATCTATGGACCACTATAAAAATTTCAGAGCAAGTTGAGATCATCTTCTCCAGTTTTCTGCTGGTTCTTTCCACTACCTTTCTTATTTCCATTATAAATGGATCTTTGAATTTTACTCCAACAATGCCCACCTAAAGTTCTTCTCTGTTTCTGTTCATAACAGAGCCCATCTCTCACTTTAGAGTTGGTCTAAACCATTCTTAATTCCTAAAACACACTTGTTTTATAATTCAGATATGTGTATTAAAAACTGTGCATATTCATATCGGTAGGAAAAATGACGAAGGAGTTCGACAAGGAACTTGACTCGGAGCAGCAAGTTGAAGCTTAACTCATCGCCAAGATGCTGGCTATAAAGTAGAACTAAACCTGCACCAACATAAGGCAAGCCCTGGTTTGCATTTAACAACTTTTTAGTTATATTTTGGTTTGTATCACTTTTATGGGTCTAGTATGTATTGTGCATTAGGTCAAGGTGATTGATACTCCAAATGCATGACCCACAAACCATTGGAGTTAAAGGGTAGAATAGGTTACCTTCGTGTAGTTTTGGCTAGGCTTAAGTTGTATAGGATCCGGTACAAGTCGGGTAGTTGGAAGCTACTCGCGAGTTTAGGATGTTGGTTCAACGGGGTATGATTCTAGAGAATTAAAGTTCTGGAATGGAAAATGAGACCGAGCAGAGAGTAGGAGCAGCGGGACGTTGGGGCCAGTGTGGCTGTAGCTCTGTTTGTATCGGTTAAGGACCGATGCGTATGCGGCCCTGCTGAGCAAGTTTGAACAGTACCAGATGCATGTCGGATATATGGGACCCGATAAACCGATGTAACTCGGGTACTCTCGTGTCGAAACTTATACGGCCGTCCTTTGGGGGTTGGTGTCAGAGGTGTAAACCCGCTAGCGGAGCAACTTCGACGTGTTCCGTGTAGTGGCCCTTCTAATGGGTCGGCGGAACTGGTTCGGCATTGGAGTGACGGGTGAAAGGTTGCTGCATACAACGTAAGAAAGAGCTCGCGTGAGTCTTTCGAGGCGGGTGTATGTGTCGTATATTCCGGGTGTGTCCTGATTGCAATCACCATCCCTCGCGGTTATATGAGTACCACTTGTTCACTGAGTTGAGACGTAGTAATTATTTCCAGATAAAGGGTGATGAATCATTGCTGATGTGAAGTTCTTAAATTTATTGTATTGCCAACCATGTATGCTCTAGTTGTAGAGCTCACTAAGTTTAATTTCCTCTTTTGGCGTCACCACATCGGAGGAAAGCGTTTCTTGTTTGATTGTGGATTTCCGATGTGAGGGCTGCCTAAGGCATAATAATCTGCTGCTATAAACCTGAAAGTAAGGATCAACATTTAGGCGTGTCATTGTTGCATCATATTTTTCCTATGTTAGAAATCCCTGCATGTAGAGTTTCATGGTTAGGAGTGTCGGTTAAGTCTTGCTGAGCCATCATGCTCACGGTTGCATTATTAGTGTTTTGCAGGTTATAAAAAAATTTTCTATGAAGATGGTTGTTCAGTGAGCCATCGGAGACTCACTGAAAACCCTGCCGCTGCACTCAGCTTGGTTGAAGCTAGTAAGAAGCGTCCGCGGGCTGGATATCTTCTCTTTTGCATAGTTAGGACCGAGAGTAAGTGTGTATGTATATTCCGCTGCTTGTACCTTCGTGGTAAATTATTTTGTAAATGACACTAACTTGAGAAATAAAAGATTTTGTACTTTATGGTTCTTTTTTTGTATGCTGTTGGGTGCCGCATCGCACGGCACCACCCAATGTGTATCCTGGAGTGTGGATCCCAGAAGGGGATCCCCACAACTCTTATAGGAACTTTTGATTATGCAAGTGGGTGTCATCCATCCTACACCTCTAATGCACATTCATACTTCACCCTAGATAGTAAACAAAACAAAACTTTATAAAAGGGTTAATGCAAACCGGGGCTGTCCTTGTTGCCACTGGTCTAATAGTATGTAATTCAGTCAGAGTCTTGTCTCCCTTGAGGCTTGATCAACTGATCCCCTTCAACGGAATCACTCCGTCGAACTCCTTCCTTGATTGCCTCCGTCGTAAGTCCTATTGATATGTATATGCACATGTTCTTTTAATTCAATTTAAAGAAGTAAAGACTCGACTTGTTAATAACAGCGAACTGTGTGGGAGTACTAAGAATGAACTTCTTGTCCCTGTTGTGCAGAGGTATTAGAAGAAAAACCAACTGTCCATAAGGAGCTCCATTAACAGGTTCTATGGTTCCCAATGGACAGGTCACATGAGTTGAAATTGGTTGAAAGGAACCAAAGGCCCTGATCTCCAATGACCTCAAAATTTTTACATGAAGTCATAAACTACATAGAGACTTAGCTTGCCAAATTACAGCTAATGTGGGTGAAATTGTGTCTTCCATAATTCCCACCATAATTCTCTATGTGTTGCTCATATACATAAGCATGGAGAACAAGAACAGGTAGATCTATAGTTCAACTTGAGCTGAAAGTTTACATATGAGTTCCTGGTCACATGAAAGTAATTGGGTTCAAGGACTTTTTAGTGAGTAGTTCCTCCAGAATAATTCCATAAGCAATTATGCTACAAGGAGTTAATTCTGAAGCAATGTGCATTTTCATGCCCAAACAACTGAACTACCATTTCAATTATGGCCCATAGAGCATGTCCGAATTTTCCTATGATTTTTGAAGCTAAGGATCGCCCAGAACTGATTTTACAAAGGAAAACTATTTTCTGGAAAAGTTTCTAGACAATTTTGAGTACAGCAGATTGTACTCTTTAAATTCCTACACAAATCAACTCCAAATGAGCTGAAACTTTGCTGAAAGTTCAATAATATCCTAAATAATATTCTGGCAAAATTTGAGGATTTTTGGATGAACCAAACTCCCTCAATAATTCTTTTTCAGAAAACCTTAAAAGAATTATCCAGAATTTATTATTGAATTTCATACAAATTGGGGTTCATATTTGGATAGATCCTTACAACAGGAATCCAACCCAATTTGAATCACCCAATTGGGAGTTTCCTACACAAAGTTATGAATTTTCAAAGTTGGAGCTGAAACTGGAATTGTTTTGCTATTGGAAAAGGACTTGGGCCCACGTTTTAACCCTCAGCCAATGAAATTCCAGCCACACCGGGCCACACCCTTTTGGCGCGCAGCCACACTGGATCACAGAGCCACAGCTGATGAGTTTTTAAACTTTATGCCACAGGCACGTGGGAACCGCCCGGATCATCTTCTTCCTCGGGCCATTTCCCACCCCCGAGTTGCCCCGTCGCCGGATCTCCGCCGGAGCTCACCTGACCGGCTGTCACACCCGGTTTGCCCCAAAGAACAACCGAGTGAATGTAACACCCCAAATTTTGATTCAAAACTCTAAACCATGTTCAGAGGGGAATTTTAAAATTTTTGGACGTGTTGCATGTTTTGCAAAAATTCAAATTCAAACTGGAATTCAAATTATACCCAAAACAGAAAAGAAATGGAAAAAGAAAAAGGAAAACGGGAAAAAACTGGCCAGTGGGCCGAAACCGCCAGCCGGCCCAGCAACTCCCGCGCCAGCCTGCCCCCGCGCGCGCCGCGCTGCCTCTCACCGACAGGTGGGACCCACATGTCATCCCTAACCCCGCGACCCCGGACTCTCTCCCGCGCGCGCGATCGCAACCGATCTGGAAACCGCGTCCCGTCGCCGAATTCTGGACCCAGAGGACTCCAACTCGATCACAACAGACCCACCGCCCTCCCCCGGCTATAAAAACCCCAGCTCCGATCAGTTTTCCTCACGCGATCGCCGATTTTCACTCCGGTGAGCACCGAGACTTCGCCGGTGAGTTCTGGCCGATCTAAGCTCGGAAACTCTGATCTAACTCGCTGGTCTTGATCCACCGCCTCCGGGGAACTTTGCAGGTGCAGAAAACTCGGAGAGTTACGGTGTAAACGCAGCGCCGACGAGCTTCGCCGTGGTTTTGCCTCGGACCTCGCCGTCGAGCACTTTCCAGGACCCCCGAGCTCGAGAAAACCCCCGAGGTGAGATCCCTGACCTCCCCTCTACCCATCTAGGCCATAAGATCACAGTTCTAGGCAGAATTCTCGAGGATCCGAAACTTTACGGCGAGATCGCCGCTTCCCGCCGCCGTGCGCCGCCGGCAGCGCCGCCCGCTCTCGATCAGAGCGACGTGGCCGCATGTGCGCCGTTTATTTTAAATCGCACGGTAGACTTTAAAACCCCGCGTACCGGTTCGATCTTATAATCTCAGCCGTCGGTTTAAAATCGGACGGACCACGTCAGCCCCGCATTATAAAGACTGGAATTCTTACGTGCTACCCCCTGGGGTTCTCTGGAATTGAGAGTTAGCCCCGGAAACTTCAGATCTAGCCCCTGGAACTCCAGAAAATCATGTAAATCCATTTAAAAATCAGTTTTAACCCCTGGACTTAATAGAAATTAGGAACAACACCTCTGATAAGTGTAGATAGACCCCTGGAAATTATGAAAATAATATTATAGACCCTGTAATGGGGTGAATTCATTATTTTAGCCTTGTTTAGTATTTAATTTAGAAAATTGAATATGTGACTAGTGTTTAAAAATTAAAAGGGGGACAAACATAATTGTCAAAATTGATTAAAAAACTTTCTCAGTACTTAGAAAACTTTGGAGTGAGATAAAAATATATTTTTGGGCTGAAATAAATCTGTTTTATCTATTATTCACATTTATTAGTATAGGGACACATTTTAAGTAAAGAATAGTTAAAGAAAAATAGGGAAAATAATTATGAAATAGTATACATCATAAGCCATGGTCAAAATATGATTTTAAATTATTTAGAACCAGAACCTAATCTGTTTAGGTGATGTGTATTATTAATTTAATAATAAAATACACAATTATGCATAGGAATAAATCTGAAAATATAGCAACTAGCAAATGATAAATGGAGTTTCTAAAATCCAAAGAATTCAGTTTAGGGTTGGTAGAAATTCTGAAGGCACATATGGGGAAGAATAATACTTTTCATACACACTTGGTAGTAAAAAGGTGAAGTAGTTGAATATAAGAAATTTATTGGAAACCCATATAAATAGTATGTAAGTATAAAGGTGGACACAAAAGTAGGAATCATATACACATGGTTAAAAGTGCATGCAAGCCACAACTCAACACACATAAAGTAACCACAACACATATAATGGTGAATGAATTTCATAAATATGAATGTGTGGTTTGTATGAAGTATAAGTGTGAACTATGTCTTATGATGGTTGTTTTTCTTTTGCTATGTGTGATGGTATGAAGTAGAACCTGTTCAAGAACAAGTTATTCATTTCCAAGACCAGGAATACCCATTTCAAGAGCAGCAAGAAGGAGGCAAGTGTCCTTGACCACTTTGATCCTATGCTAGGATGTGTAGATAGAATTATTTGCATTGTCAAGTTAATTATGAAACCCATGCTAGGAAGTTTCCCTAGAATTGCATTACCTTGTTTCCTTGTAGCTTGGGTTGGGATTTATTTTACCATGTCATTTATTTACATGCATATGCTTAGCCATGCTTAGAATGGGATATTTGGGATGTGAGATCATCAGTTTATTATACCATACTCTTGAATGAGACATTGTGAGTTATGTAGAGGTAGGGATCAAGGCAAGTTGATGTTTTGGTTGTGTGCTGGGTGCACGAGACTTGGGTTTGTGTTTAGTACTTGCCTGGATCCTAAGGACCGGTTCATGGAGCATGTAACCCGGCTTTACAGTGCCAACCACATGCTGAGATGGGGCAGCTTGGCCAATTAATTAGGTGTATCCCCGGCGTAGTATGGGTGTGTTGGATGGTGCGGGGAGTAGGTGTCAGCTGGACTACCATATGAACCGCAAGGCTCAAGAGGGGGCCACTGCAGCGGGGTTGGAGCCTCTTTTATGCTGTTAGGGGTGAAACCTCAGTGGGCCCACGCTCGTCGGGAATCCCTTTGTAAAGGCTTCGTAGTGATCTCTTGGCCGCACACCTGGGAAGTGTGAATGTGGATCGTAGCCACTGGCATAATGGAGGTTCTTTTAGTCCACCCGGCAACGGGGGATGAAATCACTACTTGTGGGTACAGTGGTACAAACTCTGCAGAGTCAAAACTGTCTTGACAGCCGTGCTCACGGTTAAGAGCGGCCTGGATTTATTCATGATTAGAGGAGTGATGGTTGTTGGAAGTTGTGGATGTTAAGTGGGGAGCTTAACATTGGTAATGATGTTATGGTTATTGGATTACAATGATGGGATGGGAGATTGGAACCATTTCACCTGTGTAGTAATGTAGGTGCTTAATAAGCTAAGGTGATAGGTATTAATTGCGTAGTGCTTTAACCATGAGTTCAACCTCTCCTTGTTCTAGCCATGCATGATACAATTTTCCCACACGTGCTGAGTACCATTGGTACTCAACCTTGCATATTTGTTGGTTTATATTGCTGCTCAGGTCAAGATAATGAGGTGGTGTATAATGACCAAGACTTTGGACCCGAAGAAGGTTTCTAGGTTCATGAAGACCCCCCGGGCAACGCCTGTGATGGAGCCCTAATGAATAATATTCCGCTGCTAGTTTATTTACTTGTGATGAAGCATTAGTGTCCATTGAGACATTTGCGATGTAAGACTTATTTATATTCGACACCTGGCTTGTAATAAATGATGCTTCACTATTTGTCATCACATGTATGAGAAAATGATCCTGGCATACATGTGATATTCACTTGGTTGTTTCTTCGGAAAAACCGGGTGTGACAGAGGTGGTATCAGAGCCAAGGTTGCCGGTAGGAACGTGGACCTAGGTAGAAATGGACGTAGTTAAGGGCCCTATTTTCTTAAAAACTATTTTCCAAGGTGTGGGTGGAAAAGTGTTATCAAAGGAGTCATTTTCTTCATCTTACCCCAAATTTCATTCAAAATAGGATTTTTGTTTGGGAATTTATCTAACCTAATTTTAAATTCTTTTGTTTTAGATGGTTCGCATGATTCGCACCGCTCGTAAGTCCACAGGAGGGAGAGTTCCCGTAGTTGCCCTTGCCGAAAGAGAGGAGAGTCGTCCAGTGACGTACCTTTCCTACGGATTGGCAGTAGGAGACTTGTTGCGCCGTCTTCGACGTATGCTCGAAGCCGCCGGCAATACGGGCAAGCTAATCATCCACTATAACTCCACCAGGACCATCCGTGAGAAGAGGGAAGAATGGAGCTCGGAGATGAGGATTATACACGAGAATCAACTGCTTAAGATTCACCACTCTCCAGCTTGTCGAGCAACACAAGTTGACGCGGAGAGAGATGTCACCTGGGAGGCCATCACCTGCCAGAGTCACATCTATCGTCGCCACTTGGACAAAACTGAGTACATGTACGTCCTCCAACGTGAGAGTGGTACCACGGAGTACAAGTACCCACCGGTGCAGCAAGGGACTTCCCATGAGCACATGGACTTGTGCTTGGAGGATGCTGCTATGCTCAGCACTCGACTGCAGGAGTGTCAACAAGAGCTTCAGGATGTCCGAGACACCCTGAAGGAAACGGAGGCGTTGCTGCGAGCTTGCTTAAAAGCGAGAGAAAGAGGAGATGGGAATGAACTGTGTGTCACCGTGAGTGATCCATGGACTCCTGACTCCCCGGATCGCCGAGCAATCAGGCATCGTCGTACTTCTCCACCAGCAGCCTCTCCACCCAAAGCCGAGTCAGAAGGTAGCCGAAATGAGGAGGAAGATCCCGAGGAGCCAGCTCAAGAGGACGAGTAGTGTAGAGTCTTTCCCCTAGCTAGCAAGAGGTCGAGTAGTCGAGTCGTTACGTAGTTAATGGTGTGATAATGCTTGGTGTGTGACGTGAGTTGTGGAAGCCATGAGCAATTGTCCACAGCCTCGTCTTCAGATTGTTTTGCTTTGGTGTGTGAACCCACATGAAATAATATTGCATTTGTTTTGTGTGAGAAATGAACCCTCAGAAAAGTATAACCAAGCCTCAACACTTCAAAGTACAAACAAGTGAAAGTAGTAAGATGATACTAAATGCTTTCAAAATTAACATTGGTTGATTCTGCCAGATGGCCGGAAGAGGAAAAGGACGTGCTGCCAACCCCGCCAACAACAATGATGAGGCATGCAACCCTCATCTTTCTGGAGGCCAGGACAGGGGTGGTCGCCGAGAAGAAGTTAATCCTCTCCACCAAATGCTGGAGAATCAAAATCAGCTTATCCAGAACTTGACTCAAGTGGTGGCCAACTTGCATCAAGTTCCACCTCCACAAGCTGCACCACGCCAACCAAGGTTGAGTGAGTTTCTAGGAACTCAACCTCCGAAGTTTGCAAGTGCTGCTGAACCTCTGGAGGCAGATGATTGGCTGAAGACTATTGAAAGTAAGATGAGGATCATACAGTGCCAAGGGTATGAGAGGGTGCTGTTTGCCTCTCATCAATTGAATGGACCTGCTGCTGATTGGTGGACCGCCTACGTGGCCGCCCATCATGACCCTGAGAACATCACTTGGGAAGAGTTCAAGCGTAGCTTCCGCAACCACTACATCCCAAGAGGTGAACTCAAAAACAAGAGAAAGGAGTTTTTGGGACTGCAGCAGGGAAACATGACGGTGAGGGAATACCTCACTAAATTTACTCAACTATCCCGTTATGCTCCACGAGACATAGAGATTGATGAGCAGAAACAAGATTGTTTCGTGGAAGGACTTACCGCAGAGATGCAGTGTGCCATGTCCTCCAACGAGTATGAAAGTTTTCAAAAGATGGTGGACAGAGCGTTTGTGGTGGAAAGGAAGCTAAAGGCCCTGGAAAATGGGAATAAGAGGAAGGCGGGATGGTCACATCAGGCCTCAGGAAGCAACACCCGCCCACGTATGATGCAGCAACCTACGGGGCAGACAAGCCGTGCTGTGGTACCCTATTCAGCACCAAGAAGGTACAACCCAAACTACAGGCCACCCGCAGCACCTGCACAGCCGCCACGTCAGTTTGTGCAGCAGCCTCGCCCCGCATATCCACCTCGACCAGCAGTGCAAGGACCCCCAAACCAACCCCAAGACAACAAAGGCCAAGCACCTAAGGTTGCGGTGCAATGTTTTAGCTGTGGTGAAGTGGGGCACTATGCCCATAAGTGCCCAAAGAAGAAGCCTGCGCAGCCACAACAGCAGAATGTAATGAGAGGACGGGTGAACCACGTCACTATGGAGGAAGCACAAGAGGCACCCGACGTGGTAGTTGGTAAGTTTCCTGCCAATTTACACCTTGCAACTCTGCTGTTTGATTCTGGTGCTACCCACTCGTTCATTGCTCAAGGGTTTGTTAAGAAGCATGACCTAGCAACCACACAAATGAACCATATGCTAGCGGTAAACTCTCCAGGTGGAGAAATAAGGACAAGACAAGTGTGTCCCAAAGTGAGCCTAGACATTAATGGGGTAGTATTTACTGCTAACCTCATAGTGATAGACTCACAAGGGATAGATATTATTTTGGGTATGGATTGGTTGACCAAACATAAAGGAATCATCCATTGTTCAACCAGAACGGTGGAACTAACTCACCCCAGTGGCACCAGAGTAAAGTTCATAACAATACACGAGCCTAGGAGGGACATCAAATTAAATCAAGTGGAGGTGAAAGTTGAGGAAATCAGGACTATCAGGGAATACCCGGATGTTTTTCCGGAGGAATTGCCAGGTATGCCTCCCGACCGTGACGTGGAATTCGCAATTGAGCTAGTACCGGGAACAGCCCCGATATACAAGAGACCTTACCGAATGGACTCCAAGCAGCTAGAAGAGCTCAAGGATCATTTGAGAGAATTGACGGAGAAGGGGTATATTCGCCCTAGTTCCTCACCATGGGGAGCTCCGGTGATATTTGTGCCTAAGAAAGATGGAACCCAAAGGTTATGCATGGATTACCGTGCCTTGAATGAGGTAACCATCAAGAACAAGTACCCATTGCCTCGCATTGAAGACTTGTTTGATCAGTTGAGGGGAGCTTGTGTGTTCTCGAAAATTGATCTCAGGTCGGGGTACCACCAACTCAAGATAAGGCAATCAGATATTCCCAAGACAGCTTTCGTATCTCGGTACGGACTGTATGAATACACTGTCATGCCTTTCGGGCTAACCAATGCCCCGGCATATTTCATGTACCTCATGAACAAGGTATTCATGGAATATCTGGACAAATTTGTGGTGGTTTTCATAGATGATATTCTCGTCTTCTCCAAAGATGAAGAAGAACATGAGAAACATCTAAGGTTGGTGTTGCAGAGGCTGAGAGAACACCAACTATATGCCAAGTTGAGCAAGTGTGAGTTTTGGCTGAAGAGAGTTCCCTTTTTAGGACATATAATCTCGGAGGGAGGAATCTCCGTAGATCCCGCCAAAATCGAAGATATCCAGAAGTGGAAAACCCCTGAAAATGTCGGGGAAGTTCGAAGCTTTATGGGATTGGCTGGATACTATCGACGGTTTATTGAGGGATTCTCCAAGATCTCGAGACCTCTCACCAAACTGTTGGAAAAGGGAATCACATTCACCTGGACGCCACAGTGCGATACGAGCTTTCAGGAGCTAAAGAAGAGATTGACAACAGCCCCAGTGTTGGTTATGCCAGATATGCAGAAGAATTTCACAGTGTACTGCGATGCCTCTGGAAATGGGTTGGGATGTGTTCTCATGCAAGAAGGACATGTCGTGGCGTATGCATCCCGGCAGCTTCGGAAGCACGAGAAGAACTATCCTACACATGATCTAGAACTAGCTGCAGTGGTACACGCGTTGAAAATTTGGCGGCACTATTTGATGGGGAAGAGGACAGAGATATATACGGATCATAAGAGTTTGAAGTACATATTCACACAGCCAGATCTCAATCTCCGACAAAGGAGATGGTTAGAGCTAATCAATGACTTTGATGTGGGCATCAACTATCATCCCGGAAAAGCAAACGTCGTGGCCGATGCTTTGAGTCGGAAAGTGCAGGTCAATAAGTTGAGTTTGAAGGAAATGCCTGCAGAATTGAAGGACGAGGTTATAAGACTCAATCTATGTCTAGTAAATAGTGGTGAAGCCATCGCCATGGAAGTGGACTCCACACTCGAGCAAGACATACGCGAGGGCCAAAAGAATGATGAGAAGATACAAGAGATCAGACAACTCATTAAGGAAAATAAAGCTCCTGGTTTTAGAGAGGATGAACAGGGAACGGTGTGGCACGGGAAAAGGATCTGTGTGCCAGAAGTAAAGGAGATCCATGAATTAATTTTGAAGGAGGCTCACGATTCTGACTATTCCATTCATCCTGGGAGTACGAACATGTACCAGGATCTCAAAAGCAGGTATTGGTGGTATGGCATGAAGCGAGATGTCGCGGAACATGTTGCCCTATGTGACACATGTCAGTTGGTGAAAGCAGAACATCAACGACCCGCGGGATTATTGCAACCACTCAAAGTACCTGAATGGAAATGGGAAGAAATCAGCATGGATTTTGTCGTGGGATTGCCTAGGACCCAATCCGGGTATGATTCAATATGGGTCATTATTGATAGGCTAACCAAGGTAGCTCATTTCATCCCTGTGAAAGAAAGCTACAGCGGATCTAAATTGGCAGAATTGTACATTTCAAGGATTGTGTGTTACCATGGAGTGCCGAAGAAGATAGTATCGGACCGAGGGACACAGTTCACCTCGAGGTTTTGGCAAAAGTTGCATGAAACCATGGGAACCCATCTGAACTTCAGCTCTGCCTATCATCCCCAAACTGACGGGCAGACGGAGAGAACCAATCAGATCCTTGAAGATATGTTAAGGGCATGTGCACTCAAAAACAATAGGAGTTGGGACAAGAACCTACCGTATGCGGAGTTTTCCTACAACAACAGTTATCAAGCTAGTATGAAGATGTCACCGTTTGAAGCTTTGTATGGAAGGAAGTGCAGAACTCCCCTATTTTGGAACCAAACAGGAGAAAGTAAAGTGTTTGGTCCAGAAGTGCTACAAGAAGCCGAGGCGAAGGTGAGGGAGATTCGCAACAACTTGAGGATAGCACAAACACGCCAGAAGAGTTATGCTGATGTACGAAGAAGAGAACTCGTTTTCAACGTGGGAGACTATGTTTATCTCAAGGTGTCCCCTATCAGAGGACTTCGTCGGTTCAAGGTGAAAGGGAAGTTGTCACCTCGATACATCGGACCCTTTCAAGTTTCGGAAAGAAAAGGTGAAGTGGCGTACCAACTAGAGTTACCGGTTCATCTATCGGACGTGCACGATGTATTTCATGTGTCACAACTCAAGAAATGTCTGAGGACGCCTGAAGAGGTGTTACCCATGAATGAAGTGGATGTAGCTGAAGATTTGTCTTATGCCGAGCAACCATACAAGATTTTGGAGACAATGGAACGCCTCACCCGAAATAAAAGAATCCGGATGTGCAAGGTGCAGTGGAAGCATCACTCAGAAGAGGAAGCCACCTGGGAACGGGAAGATGAGCTCAAGGCACAATTTCCGGAATTGTTTTCTTAGAAACACCAATCTCGAGGACGAGATTTCTTTTAAGGGGGGTAGAGCTGTAACACCCCAAATTTTGATTCAAAACTCTAAACCATGTTCAGAGGGGAATTTAAAAATTTTTGGACGTGTTGCATGTTTTGCAAAAATTCAAATTCAAACTGGAATTCAAATTATACCCAAAACAGAAAAGAAATGGAAAAAGAAAAAGGAAAACGGGAAAAAACTGGCCAGTGGGCCGAAACCGCCAGCCGGCCCAGCAACTCCCGCGCCAGCCCGCCCCCGCACGCGCCGCGCTGCCTCTCACCGATGGGTGGGACCCACATGTCATCCCTAACCCCGCGACCCCGGACTCTCTCCCGCGCGCGCGATCGCAACCGATCTGGAAACCGCGTCCCGTCGCCGAATTCTGGACCCAGAGGACTCCAACTCGATCACAACAGACCCACCGCCCTCCCCCGGCTATAAAAACCCCAGCTACGATCAGTTTTCCTCACGCGATCGCCGATTTTCACTCCGGTGAGCACCGAGACTTCGCCGGTGAATTCTGGCCGATCTAAGCTCGGAAACTCTGATCTAACTCGCTGGTCTTGATCCACCGCCTCCGGGGAACTTTGCAGGTGCAGAAAACTCGGAGAGTTACGGTGTAAACGCAGCGCCGACGAGCTTCGCCGTGGTTTTGCCTCGGACCTCGCCGTCGAGCACTTTCCAGGACCCCTGAGCTCGAGAAAACCCCCGAGGTGAGATCCCTGACCTCCCCTCTACCGATCTAGGCCATAAGATCACAGTTCTAGGCAGAATTCTCGAGGATCCGAAACTTTCCGGCGAGATCGCCGCTTCCCGCCGCCGTGCGCCGCCGGCAGCGCCGCCCGCTCTCGATCAGAGCGACGTGGCCGCATGTGCGCCGTTTATTTTAAATCGCACGGTAGACTTTAAAACCCCGCGTACCGGTTCGATCTTATAATCTCAGCCGTCGGTTTAAAATCGGACGGACCACGTCAGCCCGCATTATAAAGACTGGAATTCTTACGTGCTACCCCCTGGGGTTCTCTGGAATTGAGAGTTAGCCCCGGAAACTTCAGATCTAGCCCCTGGAACTCCAGAAAATCATGTAAATCCATTTAAAAATCAGTTTTAACCCCTGGACTTAATAGAAATTAGGAAAAACACCTCTGATAAGTGTAGATAGACCCCTGGAAATTATGAAAATAATATTATAGACCCTGTAATGGGGTGAATTCATTATTTTAGCCTTGTTTAGTATTTAATTTAGAAAATTGAATATGTAACTAGTGTTTAAAAATTAAAAGGGGGACAAACATAATTGTCAAAATTAATTAAAAAACTTTCTCAGTACTTAGAAAACTTTGGAGTGAGATAAAAATATATTTTTGGGCTGAAATAAATCTGTTTTATCTATTATTCACATTTATTAGTATAGGGACACATTTTTAAGTAAAGAATAGTTAAAGAAAAATAGGGAAAATAATTATGAAATAGTATACATCATAAGCCATGGTCAAAATATGATTTTAAATTATTTAGGACCAGAACCTAATCTGTTTAGGTGATGTGTATTATTAATTTAATAATAAAATACACAATTATGCATAGGAATAAATCTGAAAATATAGCAACTAGCAAATGATAAATGGAATTTCTAAAATCCAAAGAATTCAGTTTAGGGTTGGTAGAAATTCTGAAGGCACATATGGGGAAGAATAATACTTTTCATACACACTTGGTAGTAAAAAGGTGAAGTAGTTGAATATAAGAAATTTATTGGAAACCCATATAAATAGTATGTAAGTATAAAGGTGGACACAAAAGTAGGAATCATATACACATGGTTAAAAGTGCATGCAAGCCACAACTCAACACACATAAAGTAACCACAACACATATAATGGTGAATGAATTTCATAAATATGAATGTGTGGTTTGTATGAAGTATAAGTGTGAACTATGTCTTATGATGGTTGTTTTTCTTTTGCTATGTGTGATGGTATGAAGTAGAACCTGTTCAAGAACATGTTATTCATTTCCAAGACCAGGAATACCCATTTCAGGAGCAGCAAGAAGGAGGCAAGTGTCCTTGACCACTTTGATCCTATGCTAGGATGTGTAGATAGAATTATTTGCATTGTCAAGTTAATTATGAAACCCCTGCTAGGAAGTTTCCCTAGAATTGCATTACCTTGTTTCCTTGTAGCTTGGGTTGGGATTTATTTTACCATGTCATTTATTTACATGCATATGCTTAGCCATGCTTAGAATGGGATATTTGGGATGTGAGATCATCAGTTTATTATACCATACTCTTGAATGAGACATTGTGAGTTATGTAGAGGTAGGGATCAAGGCAAGTTGATGTTTTGGTTGTGTGCTGGGTGCACGAGACTTGGGTTTGTGTTTAGTACTTGCCTGGATCCTAAGGACCGGTTCATGGAGCATGTAACCCGGCTTTACAGTGCCAACCACATGCTGAGATGGGGCAGCTTGGCCAATTAATTAGGTGTATCCCCGGCGTAGTATGGGTGTGTTGGATGGTGCGGGGAGTAGGTGTCAGCTGGACTACCATATGAACCGCAAGGCTCAAGAGGGGGCCACTGCAGCGGGGTTGGAGCCTCTTGTATGCTGTTAGGGGTGAAACCTCAGTGGGCCCACGCTCGTCGGGAATCCCTTTGTAAAGGCTTCGTAGTGATCTCTTGGCCGCACACCTGGGAAGTGTGAATGTGGATCCTAGCCACTGGCATAATGGAGGTTCTTTTAGTCCACCCGGCAACGGGGGATGAAATCACTACTTGTGGGTACAGTGGTACAAACTCTGCAGAGTCAAAACTGTCTTGACAGCCGTGCTCACGGTTAAGAGCGGCCTGGATTTATTCATGATTAGAGGAGTGATGGTTGTTGGAAGTTGTGGATGTTAAGTGGGGAGCTTAACATTGGTAATGATGTTATGGTTATTGGATTACAATGATGGGATGGGAGATTGGAACCATTTCACCTGTGTAGTAATGTAGGTGCTTAATAAGCTAAGGTGATAGGTATTAATTGCGTAGTGCTTTAACCATGAGTTCAACCTCTCCTTGTTCTAGCCATGCATGATACAATTTTCCCACACTTGCTGAGTACCATTGGTACTCAACCTTGCATATTTGTTGGTTTATATTGCTGCTCAGGTCAAGATAATGAGGTGGTGTATAATGACCAAGACTTTGGACCCGAAGAAGGTTTTTAGGTTCGTGAAGACCCCCCGGGCAACGCCTGTGATGGAGCCCTAATGAATAATATTCCGCTGCTAGTTTATTTACTTGTGATGAAGCATTAGTGTCCATTGAGACATTTGCGATGTAAGACTTATTTATATTCGACACCTGGCTTGTAATAAATGATGCTTCACTATTTGTCATCACATGTATGAGAAAATGATCCTGGCATACATGTGATATTCACTTGGTTGTTTCTTCGGAAAAACCGGGTGTGACAGTGAATATCACATGTATGCCAGGATCCATCTCTCACACATGTGATGACAAATAGTGAAGCATCATTTATTACAAGCCAAGTGTTCGAATATAAATAAGTCTTACATAACATACGTCTCGATGGATGATAATATGTTCATAACATGTAAATAAAGCAGAAGCGGAATATAAATCTTGTGGGCTCCGTCACTGGCGTTGCCTGGGGGACTCCGTGAACTTAGAATCCTTCTTCGGGACAAAGGTCTTGGTCATTGAACACCACATCATCCCCTTGACCTGAGCAGCAATTTAAACCAACAGAAAAGCAAGTTTGAGTACCGTTGGTACTCAGCAAGTATGGGAAAGTAATGTCATGCATGGCTAGAGCAAGGAGAGGTTGAACTCATGCTTAAAGCACTACGCAATTAATACCTATCACCTTAGCTTATTAAGCACCTACATTACTACACAGGTGAAATGGTCCCAATCCCCCAACCCATCATCAATATCAAGTAAACATAGTCTCATCTCAAATGTTGAGCTTCCCGCTCAACATCCTCAACTTCCCAATCCATCATCCTCTAATCATGAATAAGTCCAAGCTGCTCTTGACCGTGAGCACGGCTGTCATGACAGTTTTGACTCTGCAGAGTTTGCACCACTGTAGCCACATGTAGTGATTTCATCCCCCGTTGCCGGGTGGACTAAAAGAACCTCCATTATGCCAGTGGCCGCGAACCACGTTCACACTTCCCAGGTGTGTAGCCAGGAGATCACTACAAGGCCTTTACAAATGGACCCACTGAGGTTTCACCCCTAACAGCATATAAGAGGCTCCAACCCCGCTGCAGTGGCCCCCTCTTGATCCTTGCGGTTCATATGGTAGTCCAGCTGACACCTATTCCCCGCACCATCCAAACACCCATACTACGCCGGGGATACACCTAATTAATTGGCCAAGCTGCCCCATCTCAGCATGTGGTTGGCACGGTAAAGCCAGGTTACATGCTCCATGAACCGGTCCTTAGGATCTAGGCAAGTACTAAACACAATCATGAGTCTCGTGCACCCAGCACCAACCAAATCATCCAACTTGCCTCGATCCCTACCTCTACATAACTCATAATATCTCATTCAAGAGTAAGGTAAATAAGTTGATGATCTCATATCCCACTTATCCCAATCTGAGCATGGCTAAGCTTAAGCATATAAATATATGACAATATAAAATAAATCCCACCCAGGCTACAAGGAAATAAGATAATGAAAATCTAGGGAAACTTCCTAGCTTGGGTATGATATTCCAAATTGACAATGCAAATTAATTCTAGCTACACATCCTAGTTTAGGATCAAAGTGGTCAAGGACACTTGCCTTCTTCCTGCTGCTCTGGGAATGGAAAGTGTTGGTCTTGAAAGGTGAGAACCTGCTCTAGGGCTGGTTCTACTCATGCCAATACACATAGCAAAAGAAAACAACATCCATAAGCCATAGTCCACACTTCCACTCAAGCAAACCACACATACATACATATGAAAGTCATTCACATTTTTAAGTGTTGTGGTTACCCTAGATGTGTTGCTTTTAGGCCTACATGCACTTTTAAACATATATATATATATATATATATATATATATATATATATATATATATATATATATATATAATTTCTAACTTTTTATATTCAGATTTCTATTTGCACACTGTATACTAATTTCCAATTTGAACAAATCCTCTATGTTTAATTAATACACTTCTTAGCCCCAAAATTTGAATGAAAGATAATTTCCTACTTCAATTAGGTTTCCAGATCTTCTACAAAATCCTAATTTGAAGTTTTTGGATTTGGAGACCTCATTTATCAGTTTCTAATTATGCACACCTATTTTCCTATATTTTCAGATTTATCTTCTGTGCCTAAAAGTGAACTTTAATATTAAAATAGTAAGACATATAACCTAAACAGAATAGGTTCTGATCTAAAATGTTCAATAAAATATTTTTGAACTTCCTCTCTGATGGGAACCAATTTAAATTTGTTTTATCCATTTTCAGAATTATTTCCTAGCCTAAAACTGTATTCCAGAAATAATAAAAATAAGCAGCACTTAGACAAATCTCATTTCAGCCTAAAATCAGTTTTTAACTCATTCTAAAGATTTTCCAAGTGCTACGAAAATTTAAATTTGTATTTGCACATGTGTTTATATTACCTTTTGAATTTAAATTCTACTCATATGTTCAAATTTCTGAATTTAATATCTTATAGGGTCTAAAAGGCAATTCCACCCTACTGCAGGGTTTAATTTACTATTTCCCAAATTTTCAGGGGCCTAATTACACATAACAGAGAGGTTTTCCTAATTTTTATTAAGTCCAGGGGCTAAAACTGATTTTTAAATGAATTTACATGAATTTCTGAAGGTCCAGGGGCTAGATCAGAAGTTTCCGGGGCTAGCTCGTGTTTTCCGAGATCCCCAAGGGGTAGCACGTAAGATTCCCGGCCTTTATAATGCGGGGCCGACGTGGACCGTCCGATTTAAAACCGACGGCTGAGATTATAACGCGAAGCGGTACGGGTTAGATCTAATAGGAACCGCACGATTTAAAATGGACGGGCCTAAGAGGCCACGTTGCCCTGGCCGTGTGCGGGCGGCGCTGCCCGGCAGCGCGCTGCGGCGGGAGGCGACGATCTCGCCGGAGAACTTCGGGTTTTCGTCTATACTTCCTAAAACTTGAATTTCTTGGCATAGAACGGAAGAGGTGAGGTAGGGGATCTCACCTCGGGGTTTTTCTGGAGCTCGTGTGACACCCTCATCTCGGGTGTCAGCATATGTTCATGCTTTATGAAGAGGAAACATTTTAAGAAAAGAAGAAACAGAGAAAAAAATATCAGAAGGATGACCAATAAGAGCCGAATCTAGCTCTCAGAAAAACGCCGAAGACAACTCACCGCAGCCGACGGCCACGAGGCGTGTTCGGAGCTCGTCCCCGCAAGGTGGGGAGAGGTCCGCCACTAAAATAGCTACGTGGCAGGTTCGGGACCCATCTCCGCAAAAGGGGAGAGGTCCGACCCTGGGGGGGGACACGTGTTGCTCTCGGAGCTTTTCTCTACGGAGAAGCAAAGGCGTTTCCGCAGGACACATGTCACCTACGGAGCTAGTCATCACGGAAATTAGAGGACCAGTCGCTCGGGATACGTGTCAATCTCGGAGCTCACCTACAAGAGGTCCGGTTCCCTTGAACACGTGTCGCCACCGGAGCTTATCTCCGGGAGGTCTGTCGCTGCGGGACACGTGTCGACCTCGGGGCATGTCCCTGAAGAAGGAAGAAAGGAAAGACCGGCGCCAACACGTGGTGTGCGCGGAGCTCACCTCCAAAGGAAGGGGGAGGTCTCGCTCATAGACACGCGGCACAACCGGAGCTCGTCTCTTCGGAGGAGATACCAGGCCCCGGAAGGACACGTGGAGCCTCCGGAGCTCATTGCCGCGAAGGTAACGAGTTTTGGAGCGGCTGTTACGCGTAAGAATACCGGTACGTAAAGGAAACCGATCTGAATTCCACAACGTTACCGCACCAAATCAACTAAAGATAAGATGATAGGATCCAACGACGATCTGAAAAAGACTCTTATTCAGGATACAATCAGATTAGGACTCTTCTCTTCCCGACTATAAATGGAACCCAAAACCTCTGGCCAAAACCACAAACTTCTTTTCCAACTCCTGAGCCGACGACTTAGAGCCCTAGCCCTAACTCACCGAGTAAACCGTTGCCGAAGCGCAACAAGGGAGATCATTGGAGGAGAACCGAGCGGTCTGAGGAGGACCTCGAAAACCAAGAAGGGCGTAAGGTAGGACTCCGACACCACCTTACAGCGTCGTTGTATTCTCCTTGCATCTGTTATTTGATTTCTTCTAGAAACCTTCTCATGGATAGATCACTTGATGATCAGATTGATCTAAAGACAAGATCATCACCACATCCACCTTTGATCCGAACACCTCTGTCCATGCAAGCCATGCAAGAACACGTACAAACCAATCTAATAAAACTAATCATAGGATAGCATGCATGTGCATCATCGCATCTAGTTTAAGGTTTCTGCATGATATTGATTGCTGTGAATCTTGTATGCACGTGATCCTACATAGCAGGACAAGCTCAGGGAGTTGTCTACGACGAACTGCAGCAACAAGGTTTTGAGATCCAAGAACAACCGGAACCGCAAGAACAAGGCAAGTGCTCCTTGACCATGTTGATCCTATGTTTTGGGTAAAACTATTTTGTTTTGCGAAAAGATGTGTGTGTGGAGTCAAACATGATGGGAAACCCTTTTATAGTAGTTTACTAGTTTTGGTTAAACCACCCTTGTCGCCTGGGAAATTTATGAGTCGGGTATGGTTTTTGCTTTATGCTTCGCTGAGTCTATGGGATTGGGAAGCGCGATAGATGTGTCTAGCTAACTGCACTAGTAATGATATGAGAATATTGATGAGGATAATGAACATGGATCGTAGGGTGATCTAGGCAAGCCCGGGTTTGTGAATGAGGTAGCTTGAGATGGTGGTTTACTTGCCATAGATCTAAGGACCGGTTCATGCATGCACATGCCAGGATAACAGTGCCACCACAAGGCCAAGTATGGGTGCGGCTTAGCTGAGTAATTAGGTAAGTTGCTAGAGTGTTATGGACTGTGGAAGGCGCGGGGAATGGGAGTCGAGTGAGGACTACCCTGGGAACTGCATGGCACAAGAGGGGGCCCGTGGGTGGGAGAATTGGAGATTCTAGCCTGCCGGTGAAACCTTAGTGAGTCCATACATCTAGTAACCCCTTTGTAAAGGCTATTTTGTGATCTCTTGACCATACACCGACGGTTGTGTACTGGTATAATGGAGGTTCTGCAGTCGCCGACGGGTGACGAAATCACAAACTTGTGGGTAAAGAGGTGCAAACTCTGCAGAGTCTAAAGCTATCATGATAGCCGAGCTTACGGTCATGAGCGACTGGCTAAACTGCCATGATTAGTTGGGATGGTTATTGGGAAGGTTCTTAGTTATGTTTATTGGTCTTGGTTATGGTATGGTTGTTGGGACTGTTGAGTCCGGGTGATAAGATGGTTGCATGACTGTTGAGTCATGGCAGCGAAACTGGTCTCGGTGTGAGACAAAGTTGTTTATGAGATAAGATGGTAGCAAATACGTGAAGGTATTCGTGAGATGGTAGCGAATACGAGGAGGTATTCGTGAGTAAGAATGAGGTAGGTTAATGTTCGGGTGGAACATGGAAAGCGAGGGAGGTATGTTGATAATTTAATACATGCTGGGATTACATTCATCTAAAGTTAAGTTGCTGTTTTATCATGGTTTTATAAATCTGCTTTTCTGCAAATAAGCCTTTTTATACCTACCTTGTTTATGAGCTGCATATCATGTGTTTTCTCGCACTTGCTGAGTACATCATTGTACTCAAACTGGCATTATTATTTCATCATCAGAAGCGGGAGAAGCCTACTATGAAGACGGAGTGGAGCGCTACGGCGTGTGATCTGTTCTCAACCTTGCCTGTGGAGGGAGTAGAGATGGAGCCACTTCTGCTTAGATTTGCTTCCGCATTAGCTAAATTGCTTCCGCTTTAGAATAAAGACTTCCGCTGTGATCATGAGTCCAAGACTCATGAGGTATTGTAATAAACTCTGTTATTCGTGGTGATATATAATCTGAATTCAGTTTGTGGAACGTATGTGTATGTGTGATGAACATCCTGGGCACACATATGCATTAGATCTCAGTTCTGTGGTTTTCCCACAGAATTGAGGGCGTCACAGATTGGTATCAGAGCCATGGGTTGACAGTAGGTTACACGCCTAGATAGAAACCTTAGATAGATATTAAAGCCACGGGTTAACAGCAAGTTACTCCCCTAAATAAGAGTCATGGATTGGTATTAGACCCAGACTGGTAGCTAAGCCACGCTGACCAAAGGAAGCATCCTAGGGTGAATAGCTTAGATTGGCCTTGAAACCACCTTGGCATAGGGAACCATCCTTGAATAGGAGTTGTGTGGGCCCTTGTGATGATTATTTGTGATTGTGTGCTTAGTGTGAGTTGTGGGACGTCTCAAAAACGTTGTCCATATCCACACGTAAGAAAAAAGAGGTGTGAGATGTCTCGGCACTTGCTCACATCCTCATATGGGCTAATATATACATAGTCCAACTCACCTTGATGCATATAGTCGAGGGAATCTACCTAACCTTCTAACATTCTATTCTATTTCGATCTCTCTCATGGATGGTGAGAGGAAACGCCGGCCGAAGGAACGTCCAGGAGGATGACCATGATGAAGTTCCTGCTAACCCAGGAACTGGCGAAAACCATCTGGAAAGGTTGATGACCATGCAAAACCAGCTTATGCAAAACATGATCCAAACATTGGGTCAGTTGCAGGCCAACCAAAACCCCGTTCCGGCACCACCGCCACCACCACCGCCGGCTCATAACAGACTGGGAGAGTTCATGAGGACTCGGCCACCCACCTTTGCTCGAGCTAGCGATCCCATGGAGGCCGATGATTGGTTGAAATCCATGGAGAAGAAGCTCACCATTGTTCAGGGCAATGACCGAGAGAAGGTTCTCTTTGCATCGCACCAACTTATGGGAGCTGCCGCTGACTGGTGGGACGCCCTATGCAACACCCATGTCAACCTAGAGACAATCACTTGGACTGAGTTCAAGGAACGTTTCCGCTCTCACTACATCCCTGCTGGTGTAATGATGCTCAAAAGGCAGGAGTTCGAAGGTCTCCGCCAAGGACAGAAAAGTGTGAATGAGTATCTCAACAAGTTCATACAACTGTCCCGGTATGCCCCCGAAGATGTCAACTCAGACCAAAGGAAGCAGTACCTGTTCATGAGAGGGTTGAACAATGAGATCCAGGTTCAGCTCCTCAACAATGACTATGTAAGCTTCCAGAAGCTGGTTGACAAGGCCATAGTGGTTGAAAACAAGATCCGAGAGATCGAGCGAGAGTGCAATAGGAAGATGCCATACCAGCCCCAAGGGAGCAACGTACGACCTAGGTACATGCCCCCTGCACCGCAGTATGGAACGACCACTCCTGCATACCGCCCTGGTCAGCCACCACAGCAACAATTCGTTGCACCGGCACCTCGTGTGCCCATGCCTCCTGCGTCCCGACCTAACAATGGCGCCCCTGTTCAAAACCCCCGCCTCAACGCACCTGCTGCCGTAGGCAACAGGGCATGCTTTGCATGCGGGGAAGTAGGACACTTCGTGAACCAGTGCCCGAGGAGAGGCCCTTGACAGCAAGGAAACATGCCCAAACAGAACCCGCGACCGAACGGAGGAGACAATCAAGGGAACCGTGGACAGCAGAACTATGCTCGCTGCCACGTAAACCATGTCACTGCCGAGGAAGCACAACAGGCTGAGGACGTCGTAATTGGTATGTTCCTTGCCAACTCCAACCCAGCCACCATCTTATGTAATTCTGGAGCATCGCAATCCTTCATATCATCCAAATATGTTGTCAAACATCATCTACCCGAATCCCACTTAGAATGTGCTATGTTAGTTAATTCTCCCGGAGGAGAAATGAGGACTAATATAGTATGTCCTAAAGTAAGCCTTAAAATAAGGGGGGTAGACTTCCTTGCCAACCTTATTGTCTTGGACTCCCAAGGGATTGACATCATACTAGGAATGGATTGGCTAAGCAAGCACAACGGAGTAATCTAATGTGCTGAAAGGAGCGTGCAGTTGACAAACGAGCACGGTATTCGTGTCGAGTTTGAGTCAGCCCAGCAAACAACCGAACGGGCAAATTTTAACCACATCGAAGGAACAACATTGGACAGCATTCCAGTGGTTCAGGAATTTTCGGACGTATTCCCGGAAGAGCTTCCAGGTATGCCACCTGACCGGGACATTGAGTTTGCCATCGATTTGGTACCCGGAACTGCACCCATAGCCAAGAGAACCTATAGGATGCCCGTTAATGAGCTAGTTGAACTCAAGAAGCAAATTCAAGAACAGTTGGAAAAGGGTTTTATCCATCCAAGCTCGTCACCATGGGGAGCTCTGATGCTCTTCGTAGACAAGAAGGATGGAACCCAAAGGATGTGCGTGGACTATAGGTCTCTCAACGAGGTAACGATCAAGAACAATACCCTCTGCCCCGTATAGAGGACCTGTTCGACCAAATGAAAGGAGCCCGAGTGTTCTCCAAGATTGATCTTTGATCGGGATACTTCCAGCTGAAGATTAAGCCCTCCGATATACCTAAGACAGCCTTTCGGACATGGTATGGTTCGTATGAATATACCGTTATGTCTTTTGGGTTGACAAATGCATCCGCATACTTCATGTACCTTATGAACAAGGTTTTCATGAAGTACTTGGACAAGTTCGTCGTGGTTTTCATCGATGACATTATGGTGTATTCAAAAAGCGAGGAGGAGCATGAAAAACATCTGATATTGACCTTGCAGAAGTTGCGTGAGCATCAATTGTATGCCAAGCTCAACAAGTGTAAATTTTGGCTAAAGGAAATATCTTTCCTAGGCCACATCATCTCCGAGGAAGGGCTATCGGTTGATCCTGGAAAGGTGAGAGATGTTCTGAAGTGGGACCAACCGAAGAGCGTGAGGGATATTCGGAGTTTCCTTGGGATGGCAGGATACTATCGGCGCTTCATTAAAGATTTCTATAAGATAGCAAAACCTATGAAGGAGTTGCTAATGAAGGGAAAGGTCTTTCAATGGACACCAGCCTGCAAAGAAAGTTTTGAGGAACTCAAGAAAAGGCTAACCACAGCACCGGTTCTGGTATTGCCAGACGTAAGCAAGAGCTTTGACATATATTGTGACGCATCTAGACAGGGGCTCGGATGTGTGCTCATGCAGGAAGGACAAGTGGTGGCCTATGCCTCACGACAATTAAAGAAGCACGAGCTTAATTCTCCTACACATGACTTGGAGTTAGCAGCAGTAGTGCATGCATTGAAGATTTGGAGACATTATATCCTTGGCCATCGATGTGAGATCTATACGGATCATAAAAGCCTCAAGTACATATTTACCCAAACGGACTTAAATTTGAGGCAACGTCGATGGTTAGAGCTTATCAGGGATTATGATGTTGGAATCAACTACCACCCCGGAAAGGCTAATGTACTAGCTGATGCATTGAGACGAAAGGGAGCATGTCACCAACTCATGGTTCGGGAGCTACCACCCGAACTACGTAAAGAATTCGAACGGTTACACCTCGGATTCTTTAATAACATGGAAATAATAGAGATCCACTTCTCATTGGAGCAAGAAATAAGAGAGGGCCAAGCAACGGACGAGGAGATCAAGGAGATCAAGGAAAGAATCCGACAAGGAATAGAGAAGGACTTCAAGGAGGATGAAAAGGGTACGCTTTGGCTAGGAAAAAGGATTTGTGTGCCGAACATAAGACACCTCCGCGACATGATATTGAAGGAGGCACATGATTCCCCCTATTCCATACATCCCGGAAGCACCAAAGTGTACAAAGACTTGAAAACTTGTTATTGGTGGGATGGTATGAAGAGGGATATAGCCGAATACGTTGCCCTATGCGACACATGCCAATGGGTGAAGGCCGAACATCAAAAACCCGCTGGATTGTTGCAACCTTTGAAAATATCCGAATGATAGTGGGAGGACATCAGTATGGATTTCATCGTCGGATTGCCACGTACTCAGTCGGGATACGACTCCATCAAGGTCATTGTGGACATTGACGAAAACCGCCCATTTTCTCCCTGTAAAGAACAGTTACAATGTTGCACAATTGGCAGAGTTGTACATGGAGCAAATCGTGTGCCGTCACGGAGTTCCAAGGAGGATAGTCTCAGATCGAGGTTCTCAGTTTACCTCTAGATTCTGGAGGAAGCTGCAGAAAGCCATGGGTACACAACTGGATTTTAGCTCCGCCTATCACCCACAAACAGATGGACAAACCGAAAGGACAAACCAAATTTTGGAGGACATGTTGAGAGCTTGCGCCTTGAAACGTGGGCGTAGTTGGGATAGGAGTTTACTGTATGCCGAATTCTCCTACAACAACAGCTATCAAGCTAGCTTGAAGATGTCGCCTTTCGAAGCATTATATGGTAGACGGTGTAGAACGCCACTGTTCTATAACGAGACCGGAGAGAACCAGGTGTTTGGACCCGAAGTACTACAAGAAGTTGAAAAACAAGTCCAGACGGTACGGGAGAACTTAAAGCCTGCTCAGTCACGACAGCAAGGCTATGCGGACAATAGGCGAAGGAAGTTGACTTTCGAAGTAGGAGACTTCGTATACCTTAAGGTATCGCCTATCCGAGGCCAACGACGTTTCTACATCAAAGGCAAGCTAGCACCTCGCTACATCGGACCATTTAAGATTCTGGACAAGCGAGGAGAAGTAGCCTATCAACTAGAGCTCCCAACCCACCTCTCCGACGTACATGACGTGTTTCATGTATCCCAGCTCAAGAAGTGCTTGAGAGTACCAGAGGAACAAGTATCAATGGGAGAGCTTGAACTTCAAAAAGACCTGACTTATGCGGAACACCCTGTCCGAATCTTGGACGTAAAGGAAAGGGTCACCCAGAACAAGATGATTCAATGGTGCAAGGTACAATGGAGCCATCACACCGAAGATGAAGCCACATGGGAGCGTGAAGAGGATATCAAGGCAGAATTTCCCCATCTATTTTCTACTAACGAATCTCGAGGGCGAGATTCAATTTAAGGGGGGTAGATTTGTGACACCCTCATCTCGGGTGTCAGCATATGTTCATGCTTTATGAAGAGGAAACATTTTAAGAAAAGAAGGAACAGAGAAAATAATATCAGAAGGACGGCCAATAAGAGCCGAATCTAGCTCTCAGAAAAACGCCGAAGACAACTCACCGCAGCCGACGGCCACGAGGCGTGTTCGGAGCTCGTCCTCGCGAGGTGGGGAGAGGTCCGCCGCTAAAATAGCTACGTGGCAGGTTCGGGACCCATCTCCGCAAAAGGGGAGAGGTCCGACCTTGGGGGGACACGTGTTGCTCTCGGAGCTTTTCTCTGTGGAAGAAGCAAAGGCGTTTCCACAGGACACATGTCACCTGCGGAGCTAGTCATCACGGAAATCAGAGGACCGGTCACTCGGGATACATGTCAATCTCGGAGCTCACCTCCGAGAGGTCCGGTTCCCTCGGACACGTGTCACCACCGGAGCTTATCTCCGGGAGGTCTGTCGCTGCTGGACACGTGTCGACCTCGGGGCATGTCCCTGAAGAAGGAAGAAAGGAAAGACCGGCGCCAACACGTGGCGTGCACGGATCTCACCTCCAAAGGAAGGGGGAGGTCTCGCTCGTAGACACGCGGCACAACCGGAGCTCGTCTCTGCGGAGAAGGAGATACCATGCCCCGGAAGGACACGTGGAGCCTCCGGAGCTCATCGCCGCGAAGGTAACGAGTTCTGGAGCGGCTGTTACGCGTAAGAATACCGGTACGTAAAGGAAACCGATCTGAATTCCACAATGTTACCGCACCAAATCAACTAAAGGTAAGATGATAGGATCCAACGACGATCTGAATAAGACTCTTATTCGGGATACAATCAGATTAGGACTCTTCTCTTCCCGATTATAAATGGAACCCAGAGCCTCTGGCCGAAACCACAGACTTCTTTTCCAACTCCTGAGCCGACGACTTAGAGCCCTAGCCCTAACTCGCTGAGTAAACCGTCGCCGAAGCGCAACAAGGGAGATCATTGGAGGAGAACCGAGCGGTCTGAGGAGGACCTCGAAAACCAAGAAGGGCGAAAGGTAGGACTCCGACACCACCTTACGGCGTCGTTGTATTCTCCTTTCATCCGTTCTTTGATTTCTTCTAGAAACCTTCTCATGGATAGATCACTTGATGATCAGATTGATCTAAAGACAAGATCATCGCCACATCCACCTTTGATCCGAACACCTCTGTCCATGCAAGCCATGCAAGAACACATACAAACCAATCTAATAAAACTAATCATACGATAGCATGCATGTGCATCATCGCATCTAGTTTAAGGTTTGTGCATGATATTGATTGCTGTGAATCTTGTATGCACGTGATCTTACATAGCAGGACAAGCTCAGGGAGCTGTCTACGATGAACTGCAGAAACAAGGTTTTGAGATCCAAGAACAACCGGAACCGCAAGAACAAGGCAAGTGCTCCTTGACCATGTTGATCCTATGTTTTGGGTAAAACTATTTTGTTTTGTGAAAAGGTGTGTGTGCTGAGTCAAACATGATGGGAAACCCTTTTATAGGAGTTTACTAGTTTTGGTTAAACCACCCTTATCGCCTTGGAAGTTTATGAGTCGGGTATGGTTTTTGCTTTATGCTTCGCTGAGTCTATGGGATTGGGAAGCGAGATAGATGTGTCTAGCTAACTGCACTAGTAATGATATGAGAATATTGATGAGGATAATGAACATGGATCAGAGGTTGATCTAGGCAAGCCCGGGTTTGTGAATGAGATAGCTTGAGATGGTGGTTTACTTGCCATAGATCTAAGGACCGGTTCATGCATGCACATGCCAGGATAACAGTGCCACCACAAGGCCAAGTATGGGTGCGGCTTAGCTGAGTAATTAGGTAAGTTGCTAGAGTGTTATGGACTGTGGAAGGCACGGGGAATGGGAGTCGAGTGAGGACTGCCCTGGGAACTGCATGGCACAAGAGGGGGCCCGTGGGTGGGAGAATTGGAGATTCTAGCCTGCCGGTGAAACCTTAGTGAGTCCATACATCTAGTAACCCCTTTGTAAAGGCTATTTTGTGATCTCTTGACCATACACCGATGGTTGTATACTGGTATAATGGAGGTTCTGCAGTCGCCGACGGGTGACAAAATCACAAACTTGTGGGTAAAGAGGTGCAAACTCTGCAGAGTCAAACTATCATGATAGCCGAGCTTACGGTCATGAGCGCCTGGCTAAACTGCCATGATTAGTTGGGATGGTTATTGGGATGGTTATTGGGAAGGTTCTTAGTTATGGTCATTGGTCTTGGTTATGGTATGGTTGTTGGGACTATTGAGTCCGGGTGATAAGATGGTTGCATGACTGTTGAGTCATGGCAGCGAAACTGGTCTCGGTGTGAGACTAAGTTATTTATGAGATAAGATGGTAGCAAATACGTGAAGGTATTCGTGAGATGGTAGCGAATACGAGGAGGTATTCGTGAGTAAGAATGAGGTAGGTTAATGTTCGGGTGGAACATGGAAAGCGAGGGAGGTATGTTGGTAATTTAATACATGCTGGGATTACATTCATCTAAAGTTAATTTGCTGTTTTATCATGGTTTTATAAATCTGCTTTTCTGCAAATAAGCCTTTTTATACCTACCTTGTTTATGAGCTGCATATCATGTGTTTTCCCGCACTTGCTGAGTACATCATTGTACTCAAACTTGCATTATTATTTCGTCGTCAGCAGCGGAGAAGCCTACTATGAAGACCGAGTGGAGCATTACAGCGTGTGATCTGTTCTCAACCTTGCCAGTGGAGGGAGTAGAGATGGAGCCACTTCTGCTTAGATTTGCTTCCGCATTAGCTAAATTGCTTCCGCTTTAGAATACAGACTTCCGCTGTGAGCATGAGTCCAAGACTCATGAGGTATTGTAATAAACTCTGTTATTTGTGGTGATATATAATCTGAATTCAGTTTGTGGAACGTATGTGTATGTGTGATGAACATCCTGGGAACACATATGCATTAGTTCTCAGTTCCGTGGTTTTCCCACAGAATTGAGGGCGTCACAGATTGGTATCAGAGCCACGGGTTGACAGTAGGTTACACGCCTAGATAGAAACCTTAGATTGATATTAAAGCCATGGGTTAACAGCAAGTTACACCCCTAAATAAGAGTCATAGATTGGTATTAGACCCAGACTGGTAGCTAGGCCACGCTGACCAAAGGAAGCATCCTAGGGTGAATAGCTTAGATTGGCCTTGAAACCACCTTGGCATAGGGAACCATCCTTGAATAGGAGTTGTGTGGGCCCTTGTGATGATTATTTGTGATTGTGTGCTTAGTGTGAGTTGTGGGACGTCTCAAAAACGTTGTCCATATCCACACGTAAGAAGAAAGAGGTGTGAGATGTCTCAGCACTTGCTCACATCCTCATATGGGCTAATATATACATAGTCCAACTCACCTTGATGCATATAGTCGAGAGAATCTACCTAACCTTCTAACATTCTATTCTATTTCGATCTCTCTCACAGATGGTGAGAGGAAACGCCGGCCGAAGGAACGTCCAGGAGGATGACCATGATGAAGTTCCTGCTAACCCAGGAGCTGGCAAAAACCATCTGGAAAGGTTGATGGCCATGCAAAACCAGGTTATTGAAAACATGATCCAAACTTTGGGTCAGTTGCAGGCCTGCCGAAGATTGGGCGTGGAAACCGGTTGGAGCAGCCGCGATCGGCGCGGGAAGATCGGGTTAGTTGGGGCGCGCGGGGGAGGGGGGGAAGAAGATGAGAAGCGGGCCCCGCGTGTCAGAGAGAGGGAGAGAGAGGGGGGCGCGCGTGAGTTTTGGGCCGGCTGGGTGGGTTTCGGCCCACTGGCCAGTTTTTTCTTTTTCTTTTTCCTTTTCCTTTTTCTGTTTTGATTCAAATTTAAATTCCAGTTTGAATTTGAATTGCTACACCACATGCAATACGTCCAAAATTTTTTAAATTCCCCTCTTTAGCAGGTTTTGGGGTGTTGCACCGGCGTTTCTGGCCATCTCCCGGCCGGAGACTCGCCGCCCGGGGGTTTTCAGGGTCGGGGAGCACGTCGGCGGGGTTGGCGTGGGTGATAGACCACCGGAAATGTGCCGGCGACGTGCGGCCACCTCGGGAGAAATCCGGCGCCGTCGACCGGTGATCCTAGCACGCCAAACTTTCGAGGAATTGGCTCTACAGCATCCTTGGATGCTAGGGAAGCTCGGCATAGCCTTGGAATTGCTCGGCAACAGCGGCAAATGGGTCTTCACCGTGCACCCGAGACACCTTCCATGTTTGAGCTCGGAAAACTCAGATTTTTTGCGGTCTACATGCGTTTCCAAGCTAGGGTTGTGAAGCACAAATGTTCGCCGACTAGTTTCGGTCCTTCGTGCAAGATTTGGAGAACTAAGAGCAATAAGAGATCGAATTTGCGAGTGCCTTCCCGGAAGGTTGGTTTATGCCCGCCGGAGAACTTTTCTCGAATTCGTGCTCTGTCGTCTCTGCCATGGCCTGAACTTTGGAGGTGAGCATCACCGAGTACTGGCGCATCCGGAAATGCTCTTGCTCAGGCACGAGAAGCTCTCTGTAGAGCTGTCCACGGAAGCCTGCTCATGGTTGGTTCTCGGGTCGCCGCAGGCCGACGTCGTTCTTGGTCAGGGCAGCGGGAAATCTCTCGGGTTTCTGCCTAGAAGGTAGAGGAGAGTCCCCTGGTGCCGTTTTCTCAGCTTGGGAGGCCCTGTGGGCACGAGTTTGGCGGTTTTCCGATCGACTGCCCGCGGCGGCTACGAGCGGGGGCTCTGTTTCATTCTCGCATCAGGGTTAAGCAACGGCCGGGAGCTCGGTCACTGGCGAAACGGATCACGCCGCGCGCTAAAGCAGCCCACGAGCTGGTCTCCAGCGCTGCTCAAGCAGCTAGGAGGTGGTGGCACCCCCTCCTCGGTGGCGCGCTCTCGGCTGCACGGGGTTCGCGTCTGCTCTGCGCGTGAAGACTTCGGGTGCAAGTCTCCTTGGCTCGCTGCCAGGTGGGCCATCCCCCCTCATTTGAAATTTCCCACTGTACTTTGAGATTCCCACACAACCGTGATCCGAATTTGACCAAATTTGGAGGGTAGGCCAAACATGATTTGAGGAGTTTGAATCTGAACTCAGATTTCAAAATTGAGCACGTTTGGTTCAGTTTCCAAATTCAAAATTAAATTTGAATGTGATCTCAAATAATGCTTGAACAATTGGTATATGATGTCAAAATTTCTCCAAATTTGGAACTTAAGCTCTTTAATACCTGAGAAATGCAATGGTCACCTCACATATGGGCCCTTGGGCAGTCTAGACATGAATTCTTTGCCAAGATTCCAATTTGGGTTTTAATTTCCCTCCCCTCTACTCATAGAGGATGTACACATGAGTTAGATCTTTAGGAGTGAAATTCTCTCCCTGGGTCAACATGTTTCAGTATAAGCTAAAGAAAATGTTAGCTTTCCCCACATGTCCATGTTTGTGTTCCTCATTTCATGTGACACAAACTCAAGTCATTCCTTTGCCTTAATATGTTTGAATTTAACACAAATTCAAACATGATCATAATTTACTCCTCTCTAGCTCACCCTCAAAACAGAAAGTTGCCACCATAACTCTCCTCACCATCAAATGTGGGAGGTCCCATGTGTGTTCAATAATTTGGCGGCACTTTGAGGTTAGCATTTGAGCCTAAAGATCTGTTTTTAATTGTTCCTCGTACACATGTATGATCACACAGGAGTTTAACTTCACCTTGGTCCAAAACATCCAAATTAATGCTTCAACCCGTGTTGTTAAACCCCACGTATACCATCCTGTGTAAGAAAGTTTTTGTAGGTCCCATTTTCCATGAACCCAAAACACAATGATGCTCAAACATTCGTCTCTTGGCATTCACGTTTTTGGGGCTTTTACATCCCCCTCCCCCGCCCTTAAAAAGAATCTCGTCCCCAGATTCCAAGTAGGAGAACGAGACAGGAGAGGTAATGTCAAGCGGTATGACGATCAGAATTTCTGGATTGTTAGTGCGGAGGAAATCTTTGCTCTCCACGTTGTTTCTTCCGTGGTATGATTACTCCACAGCACCTTGTAACAGCTTAATGCCCGATTCCAGGTGTTCCGGATCCTTTCATCAAAAGTCTCACCTGTTTACTCGGTGTAAGCACAACCCGACTTCCACTTCGTTGATTTCTTCGGTGCGGCTAGCAGCGGTAAATTTGAGGCACTTCCGCAGCTGTGACACCTGACTATGTGGTGGACACCCGTGATACATGCCGGTAGTTCCGGCCGGTAGTCTGCGGGTCCGCACTTTTTGTGATAGCAATTGGATCAACAGCTCGAGAAGCAAAATCTCCCCTTTACATCATACCGGTGAATTCCTTTCATCGGAGACACATGAATATAAATGTGTTCTCCAACGTCGAAATGCCACGGTCTATGCCTTTGATCCTTGTGGCTTTTCTGTCGGTATTATTCAGCCTTCAAGTTTGCTTCTTATTGTTCGAACTCGGTCTTCGGCTATGTTGACTAATCAATCCCGAACAGTACCCTTCCGCCGTATTCACACCACTTCAGCGGGGTGCGACATTTCCGGCAGTAGAGTGTTTCATCTCATGAGGTATAACTATACGGTCTTTAAACCATAGAGTACCCTCACTGTCCCTTATAGTGACAGCATTGAGCGAATGATAATCAACACTTAATCATAGTGTCTCATCGTTCTGCTTAACAAACAGCGCAGAGCAATCCCAAGGTGATGAGCTTGGTCAGATAAAACCATTGCTCAAGAATTCCCTTAGTTGCTCCTTCTACTTCGCCAGTTCATCGGGTGCCATCATATACGGCTTCTGTGAAATCGGTGTTGTTTCCGGCGCCAGTTCAATCTTGGACTTGACGTCCCACTGGCCGGCATGACCGGTACTCATCGGAAACACATCGGATATCCACATACCACAGGAATATTCCCGGGTTTAGTCACTTCTGTGTGATAGGCTTAACTA
The DNA here is from genome assembly GCA_030760725.1 of Neostapfia colusana. Classification (NCBI taxonomy): domain Eukaryota; kingdom Viridiplantae; phylum Streptophyta; class Magnoliopsida; order Poales; family Poaceae; genus Neostapfia; species Neostapfia colusana. The sequence continues at coordinate 43,914,225 of JASWHV010000008.1, read as the reverse complement.
ACCCTCTTTGCTGTAAAGAACAGACCCGGCTGTTCTAACTCAGATTTTTAATCCGTTTACCAGCATTTTCATAACTCAAGTTGAATACCAAAGTCAAAGTTAACTTCAGTATCTTTCCAACGAGTATGTATTTGCCCTCAGATCAGATCTGGTTTAAAAGTTATGGTAATTCAAAGTCAACAGAATTTCTGGAAGAATTTCAACAGCACCTCCCTTGGAAGTTGCTGTTTTCAACTCTGGTTTCCACTGAATTCCATACTGAAACTACAAAACCTTTGAATTACATAGATGTAAAACATCTCCTACCCTTTCTAAAGATGTATCATATGAAAATTTTAGCTTTTTCTACTGGGAGTTATGTTTGAAAAACAGAACAGTCCAGAAAGTGTTTACCTCTGTCCTGATTCTGGACAGTTTACATTCTTCTGGGACTTAAGCCATCTTAAGGTGTGATTCAGCTTTGGAAGTCTACAACAAAGTTGTGGAGTACTTAAATACCTTTCCAGAACTTCATACCACACCTCCCAAGGCTAAAAGACCGGTGAGTTATGCCCTGTTGAAGATCAGCAAACTTGCTGCCCAAAACAGAGCACTCTATTTTTCAGTCTTTTGGAACTACACTCATCACCCTCCAATTTTTCTACCCAACCAGGGTCCTAAATGTTGAACCTAGTGATTTTAATTCCTTGTTATCATTTTTTTCATGCATATGCCTATGATATCACGGTACTACGTTCCTCACAAAAGAAAATCCTAACCGGATTATACCGGCATATACGTCTCAAGTGTGGCACTGAACGGTCTCTCGCACACGTTTACTACACGGATAAATACGCGGTTAGTATCTGCAGAAGACCACACAATGTTGATGCACTCAATGGTTGTTCATTTCAGGCAGGACCGTATTTAAAAGTAAATACAAACGCCCGTATCATTGCCATACGGCCGTCCTTCAGTTAGGTCACGTCTCAAGGTACGTGATCGTGTTTCAACACCACATGAAGGGGAACCCGAGTATGTCATGAACGGGTCGTCACGGTTGGGAATGTTATCAACCAAATAGATACCACCTACTTCCCTGCATGGCAAGCCGATGGCAAGCGCTGCGTATGTCCCCCTGGGCTATTTCCAGACGAACACACTCTCGCGTTACTGACCACGCGATGGGGTCTCCACTTACTTGCCTAATGCACGCTAGAGATCAGAGTTTCATATGAACTCAGGAACATGAAGAGTCCAAGAGTTTCATATTGACGTCTCACACCAAGCTGTGAGACCTATCCCTGAACCACGTTCCTCGTCAGGGGAGCTAACCGAAATCGAACCGCTTTCGGTAGCGTTCGTTACCATTCTTACCAGAGCGTAGGTGCGTCGTTACATAATTGAAATTCAGAATTATAAAACATAAGTTAGTCTGGCCACTTTCAGTAACTATGCTAATATAGTCCTTACTTGGGCAAACTACCGATTCCTCACCGTAAACCTAAGTTTTCCCGTAATACAGTCCTTAAGTACTGTGCTATCCCCAATGCAGCTCTGATACCAGGCTGTGGCGGACCGGGATCCGCTCATCCAGGATCGCAGAGGGTGATGCCGCATGATGCGACACCCGACAGCACACGTCATAAAGACACAATATATTACATGGAAAACCAACTGAACTGAACAAACAGGTACAAACTTCAGTTATAAACTATTGTTTATATTACACAGCGGAAGTCTAAATTATACAACTCACACCCGCCTATCTAGCAAAAGTCGGTTGTCCAGCCCTAGGGCAACCCACACTAGCTGCATGTCTCAGCTCAGCGCGGCGTGTACGGCTCCCACTCAGCCGTGGTCCCTGACGGAGGGTAACCCTCGCCGGTGGACTCGTAACCCGAGTCTGTGGGTGGCTCCTCACCTGAAAAACACTTAAGCAGCAACCGTGAGCATGAAGGCTCAACATGACTTAACCGACTCACCTAAACATGAAACTCTACATGAGGTGTACCATGAACATAGGATAGTAACAGTGCATCAAATGGACACGCCTACAAGTTCATCCTTATTTCATCTTTTAGCCACAAATTAACAGTTTGGGAATCTGAAATTTAGTAAGCAATATTTGGTGGCACACATGTAGCAATACAATTATATCATAACAGCAATATTGAATCATAACATTCCATAAATTATCTACGTTACGACGTAGTGAACAAGCAGTACTCGTCACCGCGAGGGACGGCGAATCGACTCGATATACACCTGCAGGGAAACCCAAAGAGCACGTCACGTATGCCCACCCGTGGAGCTGCACAGCACGCTCACTCGATGTCGTATGGGACAACCTTTCACCCAACAGCCCAAATGTCGAACCGGTCGCACCGAAATGGACAGGAGGTTCCCTACACGGAGCATCTCTCTATGCCCGTTAGCAGATTTCCACCTTGCTGCCCTCAACCAACACCTATAAATCGGTGTGCTATGCCTCGACGCCCGGAGGTTTAGGCTACATCGGTTTATCGGGGCCCATATATCCGATATGCCTTCGGTACGTTCAATACTTGTTCAGCAGGGCCGCACACGGATCGGTCCTCAATCGACACGGACAGGGCTGCGGACACAAGACTTCCTCTTGCTGCGCCCTAGCCCCTGCCTAGTCTCATTTTCATTACTAAAGTGATCTCACATCACTCAACCGAACCCGTGTGTCCCAAGCCTAAACTCGCGAGTAGATTCCAACTACTCGACTTGTACCGAAGTACTAGGAATCATTAAGCATAGCCTGTCTACTCGAGGTCTTAGACACTACCCTCACTCTTATAGGAACTTTTGGTTATGCAAGTGGGTGTCATCCATCCTACACCTCTAATGCACATTCATACTTCACCGTAGATATGTAAACAAAACAAAACTTTATAAAAGGGTTAATGCAAACCGGTGCTTGCCTTGTTGCTGCTGGTCTAATAGTATGTAATTCAGTTAGAGTCTTGTCTCCCTTGAGGCTTGATCAACTGATCCCCTTCAACAGAATCACTCCGTCGAACTCCTTCCTTGATCGCCTCCGTCGTGAGTCCTATTGATATGTATATGCACATGTTCTTTTAATGCAATTTAAAGAAGTAAAGACTCGACTTGTTAATAACAGCGAACTGTGTGGGAGTACTAAGAATGAAGTTCTTGTCCCTGTTGTGCAGAGGAATTAGAAGAAAAACCAACTGTCCATAAGGAGCTCCATTAACAGGTTCTATGGTTCCCAATGGACAGGTCACATGAGTTGAAATGGGTTGAAAGGAACCAAAGGTCCAGATCTCCAATGACCTAAAAATTTTTACATGAGGTCATAAACTACATAGAGACTTAGCTTGCCAATTACAGCTAATGTGGGTGGAAGTTGTGTCTTCCATAATTCCCACCATAATTCTCTATGTGTTGCTCATATACATAAGCATGGAGAACAAGAACAGGTAGATCTAAAGTTCAACTTGAGCTGAAACTTTACATATGAGTTCCTGGTCACAAAAGTAGTTGGGTTCAAAATTCAGGACTTTTTAGTGAGTAGTTCCTACGGAATAATTCCATCAGCAATTATGCTACAAGGAGTTAATTCTGAAGCAATGTGCATTTTCATGCCCAAACAACTGAACTACCATTTCAATTATGGCTCATAGAGCATGTCCGAATTTTCCTATGACTTTTGAAGCTAAGGATCGCCCAAAACTGATTTTACAAAGGAAAACTATTTTCTGGAAAAGTTTCTAGACAATTTTGAGTACAGCAGATTGTACTCTGGAAATTCCTACTCAAATCAACTCCAAATGAGCTGAAACTTTGCTGAAAGTTCAATAATATCCTAAATAATATTCTGGCAAAATTTGAGGATTTTTGGATGAACCAAACTCCCTCAATAATTCTTTTTCAGAAAAACTTAAAGAATTATCCAGAATTTATTATTGAATTTCATACAAATTGGGGTTCATATTTGGATAGATCCTTACAACAGGGATCCAACCCAATTTGAATCACCTAATTGGGAGTTTCCTGCACAAAGTTATGAATTTTCAAAGTTGGAGCTGAAACTGGAATTGCTTTGCTTTTGGAAAAGGACTTGGGCCCACGTTTTAACCCTCAGCCAATGAAATTCCAGCCACACCGGGCCACACCCTTTTGGCGCACAGCCACACTGGATCACAGAGCCACAGCTGATGAGTTTTTAAACTTTATGTCACTGGCACGTGGGACCTGCCCGGATCATCTTCTTCCTCGGGCCATTTCCCTCCCCCGCGTTGCCCCGTCGCCGGATATCCGCCGGAGCTCACCTGACTGGCGTTTCTGGCCATCTCCCGGACGGAGACTCACCGCCCGGGGGTTTTCAGGGTCGGGGAGCACGTCGGCGGGGTTGGCATGGGTGATAGACCACCGGAAATGTGCCGGTGACGTGCAGCCACCTCGGGAGAAACCCGGCGCCGTCGACCGGTGATCCTAGCCCGCCAAACTTTCGAGGAATTGGCTCTACAACATCCTTGGATGCTAGGGAAGCTTGGCATAGCCTTGGAATTGCTCGGCAACAGCGGCAAATGGGTCTTCACCGTGCACCCGAGACACCTTCCATGTTTGAGCTCGGAAAACTCAGAATTTGTGCGGTCTACATGCATTTCCAAGCTAGGGTTGTGAAGCACAAATGTTCGCCTACTAGTTTCGGTCCTTCTTGCAAGATTTGGAGAACTAAGAGCAAAAATTGAGATCGAATTTGCGAGTGCCTTACCGGAAGGTCGGTTTATGCCCGCCGGAGAACTTTTCTCGAATTCGTGCTGTGTCGTCTCTGCCATGGCCTGAGTTTCGGAGGTGACCATCACCGAGTACTGGCGCGTCCGGAAATGCTCTTGCTCGGGCACGAGAAGCTCTCTGTAGAGCTGTCCACGGAAGCCCACTCGTGGTTGGTTCTCGGGTCGCCGCAGGCCGAGTTCGTTCTTGGTCAGGGCAGCGGGAAATCTCTCGGGTTTGTGCCTAGCAGGTAGAGGAGAGTCCCCTGGTGCCGTTTTCTCAGCTTGGGAGGCCCTGTGGGCACGAGTTTGGCAGTTTTCCGATCGACTGCCCGTGGCGGCTCTGTTTCATTCTCGCGTGAGGGTTAAGCACCGGCCAGGAGCTCGGTCACTAGGGAAACGGATCACGCCGCGCGCTAAAGCAGCCCACGAGCTGCTCTCCAGCACTGCTCAAGCAGCTAGGAGGTGGCGGCACCCCCTCCTCGGTGGCGCGCTCTCGGCTGCACGGAGTTCACGTCTGCTCCACGCGTGAACACTTCGGGTGCAAGTCTCCTTCGCTCGCTGCCAGGTGGGCCATCCCCCCCCCCCTCATTTGATATTTCTCCACTGTACTTTGAGATTCCCACACAACCGTGATCCGAATTTGACCAAATTTGGAGGGTAGGCCAAACATGATGTGAGGAGTTTGAATCTGAACTCAGATTTCAAAATTGAGCATGTTTGGTTCAGTTTCCAAATTCAAATTTGAATTTGAATGTGATCTCAAATAATGCTTGAACAATTGGTATATGATCTAAAAATTTCTCCAAATTTGGAACTTAAGCTCTTTAATACCTGATAAATGCAATGGTCACCTCACATATGGGCCCTTGGGCAGTCTAGACATGAATTCTTTGCCAAGATTCCAATTTGGGTTTAAATTTCCCTCTCCTCTACTCATAGAGGATGTACACATGAGTTAGATTATTAGGAGTGAAATTTTCTCCCTGGGTCAACATGTTTCAGTATAAGCTAAAGAAAATGTTAGCTTTCCCCACATTTCCATGTATGTGTTCCTCATTTCATGTGACACAAACTCAAGTCATTCCTTTGCCTTAACATGTTTGAATTTAACACGAATTCAAACATGATCATAATTTACTCCTCTCTAGCTCACCCTCGAAACAGAAAGTTGCCACCACTCTCCTCACCATCAAATGTGGGAGGTCCCATGTGTGTTCAAGAATTTGGCGGCACTTTGAGGTGAGCATTTGAGCCTAAAGCGCTGCTTTTAACTCTTCCTCATACACATGTATGATCACACAGGAGTTTAACTTCAGCTTGGTCTAACACATCCAAATTAATGCTTGAACCCGTGTTGTTAAACCCCACGTATACCATCCTGTGTAAGAATGTTTTTGTAAGTCCCATTTTCCATCAACCCAAAACACAATGATGCTCAAACATCCTTCTCTTGGCATTCATGTTTTTAGGGCTTTTACACTCGTCCTCGGACCCTTCCTCATAACTCTCACCTGCAACAGCTCAAATATTGCAATCGTGAGCATGATGGCTCAGCAAGACTTAACGGACACTCCAAAACATGAAACTCTACATGCAGGGATTAGGAAACATATGAAAATGGCATTGCGATATAGACACACCTACATGTTAATCCTTACATTCAGTTTTATAGAAGCAGATTAGTATGCCTTAGGCAGCCCTCACATCGGAAGTCCACAATCAAACAAGAAACGCTTTCCTCCGTTGTGGTTATGCCCAAAGTGGAAGATAAACTTAATAAGATTTATATCTACAGCATAGGTGATTTCAAGATAATATTACCTCAATGCATCATATTCTTCTAGCTTCTTTGAATTATTACTACGTCACCGCGCACTGAACAAGCGGTAGTCAAATAACCACGAGGGACAGTGATTGCAATCAATAGACACTCGGATAACACGTCACATACACCCACTTTCAAAATTGTGGTGCTTCACACCTTCCTACTCCGTTGTATGCAACAACCTTTCAAACGAAACCCAAATGCCGAGTCGGTCCATCCGTAACGTGCAGGAGGTCCCCACGTTGAGCGCGGCTGTCCCACCGGCAGATTTACACCTTGCTACCCTCAACCCACTCCTATAAAACGGTTGGGTAAGCCTCAGCACCCAGGTTAACCAATTACATCGGTTTCCTGGTTCCCATATGCCAGTATGCATCCGGCACTGTTCAAACTTGTCTAGCAGGGCCGCACACGGCCCGGTCCTCAATCAACACCAACAGGGCTATACACGTTAGACCTCCGCTCACTCCATCCTATCCCCCCTGTTGGCTCTCAATTTTACATTCTTAAGCCATTATTTCTTACTCTTCTATCTCGTATGATAAAATCTTATCTCGCGAGTAGATTCCAACTACTCGACTTCTACCGATATCCTAAGGATATTAGCATGGCATTCTCTACTCATCGAGTTTCTAAACTACCCAACCCTTCATAGGATTTAAATGTTATGCAAGTGGGGTTTCAATCACCTTAACTCTAATGCAAGCATTTCAACCTAGACATAAGTGTTACAAATAAAAACTTTGCAAAAGGTAATTACATGCAAACCGGTGCTTGCCTGGTTGTGAGTCAAAGGGAAATTTAGCATCTGGTGGGAGGACTTCCAACAGCTCCGGAGTGTCCTCAACTTCGGTCACTATATGATATGCAACAGAATATGTGTATAAGTGCTAAGGAATTATAAGAATTGAACTTCTATTACTAGCTACTGCTATTAAGGTTTCTTAATTGGCTTTGGAATTTTTCCAGTGGATACTAGACTCTCTGAGAATGATTTAAGCAAAATTTGGAGAAGTTTCATGGAAGCTTGTGGTCTCCGAAATTCCCACAAGTACAAGGATTCTCTGAATTTTGATCCCAAATCTGAAGTTTTTACATGGCTAACAGTGAAAGATCAAATTGGAGAAGGTCTCCCTGGTTCAAATAAAATTTGTTTCATAATTTTTCGAGCTACCTACAGGGAGAAATGGAATTTTGAAGTTGTGCAAATTTGCTGAACAATTTCTGTTTAGAATTGGAAATTTCAAATGAAGGCTGAACTTTGGGTTAGAGTTTAGCCTAGCAAATACACTCCAATGAAGCTCAAATTTTTACAGGAGATCTCTAATGTTATGAAGAATCTTCTGGCTAAATTTGAGGAAATTCCATCACAGGGATATTCTGGAATTAATTCCCAAAGATTTAACTTTGATGAATTTTGGAGAAAATTCCAGAGATCTTCTGTAAAAGTCCCTAAAACGTGAATGCAAAGAAACGGATGATTGAACGTCATTGTGTGTCGGGTTCATGGAAAATGGGACTTATTGTCACACCCGGTTTTTCCGAAGAACAACCAAGTGAATATCACATGTATGCCAGGATCATTTTCTCATACATGTGATGACAAATAGTGAAGCATCATTTATTACAAGCCAGGTGTCGAATATAAATAAGTCTTACATCGCAAATGACTCGGTGGACAATAATAAGTTCATCACAAGTAAATAAACTAGCAGCGGAATAATTATTCTCGTAGGCTCCATCACATGCGTTGCCCGGGGGTCTCCATGAACCTAGAAACCTTCTTCGGGTACAAAGTCTTGGTCATTATACACCACCTCATTATCTTGACCTGAGCAGCAATATAAACCAACAAATATGCAAGGTTGAGTACCAATGGTACTCAGCAAGTGTGGGAAATTTATATCATGCATGGCTAGAACAAGGAGAGGTTGAACTCATGGTTAAAGCGCTATGCAATTAATACCTATCACCTTAGCTTGTTAAGCACCTACGTTACTACACAGGTGAAATGGTCCCAATCTCCCATCCCATCATCATAATCCAATAACCACAACATCATTTCCAATGTTAAGCTCCCCGCTTAACTTCCAAAACCACCAATCCTCTAATCATGAATAAGTCCAAGCCGCTCTTGACCGTGAGCACGGCTGTCATGACAGTTTTGACTCTGCAGAGTTTGTACCACTGTACCCACATGTAGTGATTTCATCCCCCGTTGCCGGGTGGACTAAAAGAACCTCCATTATGCCAGTGGCTACGAACCACATTCACACTTCCCAAGTGTATTCCCGACGAGCATGGGCCCACTGAGGTTTCACCCCTAACAGCATACAAGAGGCTCCAACCCCGCTGCAGTGGCCCCCTCTTGAGCCTTGCGGTTCATATGGTAGTCCAGCTGACACCTCCTCCCCGCACCATCCAACACACCCATACTACGCCGGGGATACACCTAATTAATTGGCCAAGCTGCCCCATCTCAGCATGTGGTTGGCACTGTAAAGCCAGGTTACATGCTCCATGAACCGGTCCTTAGGATCCAGGCAAGTACTAAACACAAACCCAAGTCTCGTGCACCCAGCACACAACCAAAACATCCAAATTGCCTTGATCCGTACCTCTATATAACTCACAATATCTCATTTAAGAGTATGGTAATATAAACTGATGATCTCATATCCCAAATATCCCATTCTAAGCATGGCTAAGCATATGCATGTAAATAAATGACATAATGAATAAATCCCAACCCAAGCTACAAGGAAACAAGGTAATGCAATTCTAGGGAAACATCCTAACATGGGTTTCATATTTTCAATTGACAATGCAAATAATTCTAGCTACACATCCTAGCATAGGATCAAAGTGGTCAAGGACACTTGCCTCCTTCTTGCTGCTCTTGAAATGGGTAGTCCTGGTCTTGGAAAGGAATAACTTGCTCTTGAGCAGGTTCTACATCATACCATCACACATAGCAAAAGAAAAACAACAATCCATAAGACATAGTTCACACTTCCACTTCATACAAACCACACATTCACATTTATGAAAGTCATTCACCATTATATGTGTTGTGGTTACTCTATGTGTGTTGATTTGTGTCTTGCATACACTTCTAATCATATGTATATGATTACTACTTTTGTATTGCTTGCATACTATTTATATGAGTTTCCAATAAATTTCTTATATTCAATTACTACACCTTTTAGCTACCAAGTATGCATGAAAGGTATTTTCCTTCTCCATATGTGTCTTCATAATTTCTACCAACCCTAAACTGAATCCTTTGGATTTTAGAACTCCATTTATCATTTACTAGTTGCTATATTTTCAGATTTATTTCCTATGCCTAAATGTGAACTTTATTATGAAAATAACAAGACACCTCATCTAAACAGAATAAGTTCTGATCTAAAATATTTACTAATATATTTTTGACCTTTTCCTCTGATGTAAACTATTTTACAATTATTTTCCCTATTTTCGAAAACTATTCATTACTTAAAATTATGTCCCTAATTGTGAATAATAAATTAAACAGATTCAATTCAGTCCAATATATGTTTTTATCTCACTCCAAAATTTCCTAAACACTGAGAAAATCTTTAACTTAATTTTGACAATATGTTTGTCCCACTTTTTAATTTTTTAAACACTAGTTACATATTCAATTTTCTAAATTAAATACTAAACAGGGCTAAAATGATGAACTCACCCCATTACAGGGTCTATAATATTATTTTCAGAATTTCCAGGGGTCTAGCTACACTTATCAGAGGTGTTTTTCCTAATTTTTATTAAGTCCAGGGGCTAAAACTGATTTTGAAATGAATTTACATGATTTTCTGGAGTTCCAAGGGCTAGATCAGAAGTTTCCGGGGCTAGCTCTTATTTCCCGAGAACCCCAGGGGGTAGCACGTAAGATTTCCAGTCTTTATAACGCGGGGCTGACGTGGACCGTCTGATTTTAAACCGACGGCTGAGATTATAACATCGAACCGGTACGCGGGGATTTAAACCCTACCGTGCGATTTAAAATAAACGGCGCACAAGCGGCCACGTTGCTCTGATCGAGCGCGGGCGGCGCTGCCGGTGGCGCACGGCGGCGGGAAGCGGCGATCTCGCCGGAAACTTTCGGATCCTCGAGAATTCTACCTAGAACTGTGATCTTATGGCATAGATCGGTAGAGGGGAGGTCGGGGATCTCACCTCGGGGGTTTTCTTGAGCTCGGAGGTCCTGGAAGGTGATCGGCGACGAGGTCTGAGGCAAAACCACGGCGAAGCTCGTCAGCGCTGTGTTTACACCGCAAGTCACCGAGCTTTCTGCACCTGCAAGGTTCCCCGGAGGCGGTGGATCAAGATCAGCGAGTTAGATCGGAGTTTCCGAGCTTAGATCGGCCAGAATTCACCGGAGAAGTCTCGGTTCTCACCGGAGTAAAAATCGGCGATCGCGTGGGAAAAACAGAACGAGGCCGGGGTTTTTATAGACAGGGGAGGGCGGCGGGGTGGTTTAGATCATGTCCGCGTCGGCTACGAACAGAATTTAGCGGGGTTTACGTCGGAATCCCGATCGGTTTCAATTCGGGCGCAGGGGAGTTCTTTGCGGCGCGAGGTAGACGAAGATCGGTGGGTCCCGCCTATCAGCGTGAGAAAGCGCGGGCGCGCAGCTGCGGGCTGGCGCGGGGTAAGTTGGGCCGGCTGGTGGGTTTCGGCCCACTGGCCGGTTTTTTTCTGTTTTCTCTTTTTCTTTTTCCATTTCTTTTCTGATTTGAGTTTAATTTGAATTCCAGTTTGAATTTGAATTTTTGCAAAACATGCAACACGTCCAAAAATTTTTAAATTCCCCTCTTAACATGATTTAGGGATTTGAATCAAAATTTTGGGGTGTTACACTTATAAAAAACTTTCTTACATGGGATGGTATACGTGGGGTTCAACAACACGGGTTCAAGCATTCATGTGAATGTGTTGGACCAAGGTGGGGTTAAACTCATGTGTAAATCATACATGTGCAAGAGGAAGAATTCAAAAGTAGGTCTTCAGACTCAACTGCTCACCTCAAAGTGCTGCCAAATTTTTGGATACACATGGAACCTCATACATTTGAAATTGAGGAGATGAAGGTGGCAAACTTCTAATTTGATGGTGAGCTAAAAAGGAGTTGAAAGTGCATCTAGGCATCCCTTGTGGGTTTTGGTTGATTTATGACAAACAAATGAGACCCTAACAAAATTGTTGAGATGAGCGCAGGTTCTTAAAGAAATTAGGAAGAAAGCTCAAAAAGAAAGGAGAAGGAGGATCCAAATTGATAAGAGCTCAGGAGCTGAAAAGATTAGATTACTTAGTATAGAGTATGTTGGAGAAACACACCCCAAGAGCTCAAGTGAAAGAAATCACACTAACTGCACAAAAATCAGCATGTGCGGACTAGTACGATCTTCACTCTGACTAGAAAATGGACTAGTCCGATATGGACCGGACTAGTCCGATTTGTCTCTGGACAGACAACGGACTAGTCCGCATTCTTACGGACTAGTCCATTATCTCACAACACTTAGGGTTTTCCACACGCCGCACACAGGACTAGTCCGGAGTCTACCACGGACTAGTCCGGACATTGCAAACCCTAACGTAAACATTGGAAACCCTATTATAAAAAGAGGTGTACGGCCATACCACCATAACTTGTTGACCCCCTGCGCCGTCACACATCCCAAGATCCCAAAATTCACATCTCTCCACACATTCTAACCCAAAAAGCACCAAATCTTTGGGGATTAGCAATTGATAAAAGGAGAGACTTGTTCTACACATCTTGAGCTCTTGGGTTTGATCTCTAGCACACTCTTGTTCGTCTATTGTTCATCTTTTGAGTGTGTTTGGTTGTGTTCATAAATTGTAATTCTTGTGGAGCCCTCAACTTGTGAGAAGGCCCCTTGAACGATTTATTTTCCCTTTGTGATTAGTGGAAGAGAATCGGCCTCCTTGGCGATTCGACGAGGCTAGGGTTGGTGAAGACCCGGTCCTTACTGGATTCCTCAACTGGGACGTAGATTTCCTTCGTGGAATCGAACCTCGGGATAAAATCTTGTCTCTTTCTCGTGTTCATCTATTGTTAATCATATTATAGTGTTTAATTAATCTTGTGAAATTCACTTTGAAGCATTGAAACCAAAGTTGATCTCTGTCATTCATTGTTTCACTGTTGCAATACATCCATGTTATCAATTAATTTCTGGTGCATAGGGTACTAGAAGTGAAAATATTGATCAACCTTGATCTCTATAGTCCACGCATACCGGACTGGTACGCACAGTACCGGACTAGTCCGATTTTTCTCTGAGTAAAAAACGGACTAGTCCGCACTCTACCAGACTAGTCCGATTTCCTTGTATTTGATAAATCTACTAAGTGTTTCAGGGATTGACAAAGCATTAAAAAGCCTATTCACCCCCCTCAAGTCTACATTCAATTGGTATCAGAGCCAAACTCTTGAAAAGAGACTCACCGCTCGAAGAGACGATGTCGGACATCAAGGATGTACACAAGAAGATCGACGATGAGAAGAGTAATGATGAAAGGACTCAAAAGCTAAAGAAGCTACTCGACGTCATTCAAGACAGTGAGAACGATGATGAGGAGGTGCTCCAACTCAAGGCTCTTCTACGGAAGAAGGCACTCTCCCCAAAAGGGAAGAAGAAGGTCGATGATGAAAAGAAGAAGAAATGGGGTAGTCACACAGACTACTCCCGATATCCTTTTGACTATGGACGTTTGAATTCTAACAATAGTCATTACTTATCAATTCCTCTAGGGAAAGCACCTTACTTTGATGGCAATGACTATTCAATGTGGAGACAAAATATGAAAATACACCTTATATCTCTTAACCCAAGTTTGTGGCTTATAGTGTGTACAGGAATAGATATCCCGGATGATGATGAAGAGCTGACTCCAAGCCAAGAACAAGCCGTTCATCGGAATGCTCAAGATGCAGCTGTGATCACGTCATCACTGAGCCGAGACGAATTCACCAAGGTGGACGGACTCGAAATTGCCAAGGAGATATGGGACACACTACAGACCACACATGAAGGTGACTGTCATGTACGCGAAGCCAAATAGAAATGATTGAAGGTGAATTGGGAAGATTTGTGATAGAAGAAGATGAATCACCACAAGATATGTACAATTGACTGAAGAATCTTATCAACAAAGTCCGAGCTTATGACAGCAAAAAGTGGAATGATCATGAGGTCGTGAAGTTGATTCTCAGAGCATTCATGACTCGCAACGTGACTCTTTGCTCTATGATTAGAGAAAGCCCCGGGTACCGGAAAATGACCCTAGACGAACTTCTTGGCAAGATCATCAACTTTTAAATGATGGAGAAGCAAGCCAAGCATGTCAAAGAAATTGCCAATCTCACCTCGGCAAAGAAGAAAGGAGTTGCTTTGAAGTCAACTTGTAAACCCGTATCAAAAGAAACCCAAGAAGCTCATGGAGAAGACGACAGTGATGATGAAAGTTGTGATATCGATGAAGAAGACATGATCTTGTTCATGAAGAAGTTCAAGAAAATGATGAGAAGAAGAAAGGGTAGCAGATCAAACGAAGTAAGACAAAGGGACAAACAAAGACCCAAGATGAGACGGGCGTGCTATAACTGTGGAGAATATGATCACTTCATAGTAGATTGTCCATATGAAGAAAACAAGAAGAAGACTAAAGACAACAAGGCTCAACCAAAGAAAATGTTCATGAAGAAGAAGCAATATGGCCAAGCGCATCTAGGAAGGAGTGGGACTCCAATGATGAATCCTCATCCGAAGAAGAAGAGGAGATGGCCACCATAGCCATAAAGAAGACTACCAAGAAATCCACTGTCTTCCCAACCATGGTTGCATGGAAGGACACCGACAACACTTGTCTAATGGCAAAGGAAGGTAAAAGAAAGGTAACAACTAACTCTTCCTTCTCGCATTCTTTTACTAGTGATAGTGATAATTCTAGTGAGGATGATAGCAGTGATGAAAATGAATATATGCTTAGGGGTTTAGACAAAAAGACAGCTGCTAAGATGAAATTTCTATTTGATAAGCTTGTTGATATGGAGAAGTTAGTCAATCATCAGGAAGATATGATCATCTCCCAAAAGGAAGAATATCTTGAGATTGAAAAGCTTCTTGAACTTGAAAAGGAACAAAATAAATCACTAGAACTTGAGTTAGCTTCAAGCAAGGAAGCTTGCTTGAAGTTAAAAGACTCGAACACCATCATCAAGGATGAACTTGCTAACTTAACCAAAGTTAACGAGATCCTTGAGGTACAAGTTGAGTCACTCAAGCAAAATGGTTCTTCATCCACTTCAAGCTCACCTTCTCAACATATAAAATCTGAAACTAGTATTACTTGTGCTTGTGCCAAAATTGACACTAACTTGAAGAAAAAGCCAAACTTGACAAAGGACAAGCAATCTTCTCAAAGTGGCATATTTGACAAGGATAAGATCAAGTATGCACGCAGTGCATAATCGGTCACAAGACCTCCTAATGTCAAATATGGCATTGGGTATTCTAATGGTGAAAAGCAAAACGCTAGAAGCCACAAGAATAACAAGGGTTGCATTGCCTTTGTCAAGTGAAACTTTTCTCAAGTTAGAAAACTTAATAATGTTAATAAATTTAACACTGTGAACACATATGAACAACAACTTCTATTTAGAACTTTTGATGCTTCATATGTACTTATGAAAAGTAATCTTGGAAGAGTTTATGCTAAATATGTTGGGACACACCATGGGAACACCAAGTCTCATGTGTGGGTGCCCAAATCACTTGTAACTAACATCAAAGGACACAAGCAAGCTTGGGTACCTAAGACCAAGGCATAAATTGTTTTTGCAGACTTATTCATCCGGTGGAGCAAAATGGGTGCTAGATAGTGGATGTACCAATCACATGATCGGAGAAAGAAGAATGTTCATGGAATATGAATAAAATGAAGATCCAAACGAAGGCATTTACTTTGGTGATAATAGTCAAGGAAGAGTGCTTGGTACCGGTAAAATTGCAATTTCATCACAACATACTATCTCATGTTTTACACGTTGACTCCTTGGATTATAACCTTTTGTCCATATCTCAATTATGTTACAAGGGTTATAATTGCTTATTCACTAATGAGGGTGTGACTATCTTTAGAAGGATTGATAACTCAATTGCATTCAAGGGTGTGTTGAAGGGAAAATTTTATCTAGTTAACTTCAACAAAGATAAAGCCAAACTTGACACATGCTTGATTGCAAAGACCAACATGGGTTGGCTGTGGCATAGACGGCTAGCACATGTTGGTATGAGGAATCTTCAAAAACTCCTCAAAGGCGATCAAATCCGAGGTTTAAAGGATGTTTTTTTTTTGAGAAAGACAGGCCGTGTAGAGCGTGCCAAGCAGAGAAGCAAGTAGGAGGACCCCATCCGACGAAGAATGCCATGACTACAACAAGACCGCTTGAGCTCCTCCACATGGACCTATTTGGTCCAATTACTTACATAAGCATCATCGGTAATAATACGGTCTAGTCATTGTTGATGATTTTTCACGCTTCACGTGGGTTTTCTTTTTGCATGATAAGACAGTAACTCAAGGAACCCTCAAGAAGTTCATCAAGCGTGCCCAAAATGAATTCTTATTGAAGATCAAGAACATACGAAGTGACAATGGGACAGAATTCAAGAACACCCAAGTTGAGGAGTATCTAGACGAAGAAGGGATAAAGCGCGAATTCTCAGCACCATATACTCCTCAACAAAACGGAGTAGCCAAAAGGAAGAACAGAACTCTCATTGAGATGACGAGGACAATGCTCGATGAATACAAGACTTCGGACGGGTTTTGGGCTGAAGCAGTTAACACCGCTTGTCACGCCATAAACCGACTATATCTTCATCAATTACTCAAGAAAACTTCATATGAACTACTCACGGGTAACAAGCCTCATATTTTATATTTTCGAGTTTTTGGTTCAAAGTGTTATATTTTAAATAAGAAGCCAAGGGCTTCGATGTTTGCTTCGATGTCCGATGAAGGTTTCTTACTTGGCTATGATTCGAACTCCTACGCTTATCGTGTCTTCAACAAAACCTCCGGATTTGTTGAAGTAGCACGTGGCGTAGTGTTTGATGAAACTAACAGCTCTCAAGAAGAGCAAGTTGATCAATGTGTGCTAGATCAAGAAGAAGCTCCATGTCAAGCATAGAGAAGAATGGCATTGGGCGATGTTCGACCACAAGTGCCACCTTCAAATGCGAATGAAGAAAATGAAACACAGGTGGAGGAAAATGATCAAGGGGGAGCTTCCATACAAGATCAACCAAAAGAAAATCAAGAAGATCAAAACATCAATGAGGGAAACTATCCAGGGGGAGAATAAGATGATAATGAAGATTCAAGATCACAAGTGCCACATCCAAGGGTACACCAAAGCATCCAAAGAGATCACCCCGTCGACAACATAATCAGTGACATCCAAAAGGGAGTAATAACTCGATCTTGCATAGCTAATTTTTGTGAACACTATTCTTTTGTATCTTCTTTGGAACCATACAGGGTTGAGGATGCATTAAAATATCCGGATTGGGTGATGGCGATGCAAGAATTGAACAACTTCAAAAGGAACGAAGTATGGGAGCCTGTTGAAAGATCCTAGTCCAACGTCGTCGGCACTAAATGGGTCTTCCGCAACAAGCAATACGAACATGGAGTGGTTACAAGGAACAAGGCACGACTCGTGCCAAAAGGGTACTCACGAGTCAAATGTTTGGATTTTGACGAGACTTTTGCTCCTGTAGCTAAGCTTGAATCGATTCGTATATTACTTGCATATGCTACTCACCATGATTTCAAGCTTTATCAAATGGACGTGAAAAGCGTCTTTCTAAACAGACCGATCAAGGAGGAGGTGTACGTGGAGCAACCACCTGGTTTTGAAGATCAAGAGCACCCCAACTATGTGTTCAAACTGCGTAAGGCTCTCTATGGCCTCAAACAAGCTCGTAGAGTTTGGTATGGTTGCCTTAGAGATTTTTTGATTGAAAATGACTTCAAGATTGGAAAAGTTGATCACACCATGTTCACCAAACACTTTGATGATGATCTCTTCATTTGCCAAATCTATGTTGACGACATTATATTTGGTTCAACTAACAAATCCTTTTGTCAAGAATTTAGTAAGATTATGGCAGATAGATTCGAGATGTCCATGATGGGAGAGTTGAGGTACTTTTTGGGATTCCAAGTGAAGCAACAAAAGGACGGGACGTTCATAAGCCAAACAAAGTACACTCAAGACATTCTCAAGAAGTTTGGAATTGACAAAGCAAGGCCCATAAAGACTCCCATGGCGACAAATGGACACTTGGATCTCAATGAAGACGGACCAAATGTGGATCAAAAGGTATATCGTTCCATGATTGGCTCCATACTTTATTTATGTGCATCTAGGCCTGATATCATGTTGAGTGTATGTTTGTGAGCAAGGATTCAAGCCAATCCTAAGGAATGTCATTTGACAGCCGTTAAAAGGATCTTAAGATATTTAGTTCATACACCCAACCTAGGCCTTTGGTATCCCAAAGGTTCAAAATTCAATCTCATTGGATACTCCGATGCAGATTATGTCGGATGCAAGTTAGATAGAAAAAGTACTTCCGGTACTTGCCAATTCCTAGGAAGATCCTTAGTTTCTTGGTCCTCCAAGAAACAAAATTCAATTGCCTTATCCAAGGCCGAAGCAGAGTATGTTGTAGCCGGGAGTTGTTGTGCACAACTCCTTTGGATGCGACAAACTCTAAGGGATTACGATTACAATATGAGCCGTATTCCACTCCTTTGTGACAGTGAGTGTGCAATTAAAATTGCCCATAACCCTGTTGAGCACTCCAGAACCAAACACATAGATATCTGACATCATTTTTTGCGAGATCACTCAATGGAAGGAGACATAGCCATTTCCCATGTCAATACTGAAAAACAACTAGCCGATATCTTTACCAAACCACTTGATGAAAAACGCTTTTGTGAGCTTCGAAATGAACTAAATATCCTTGATGCTCAGAATGTGACTTGATAAATTGCATACCTGTATGCCATCCTCAAAATCATATTAATTGTGTTGGAAAATAATCTCTCTCTATTTTTCTCCTAAAAACTATGTTAGTTACTTGATCATGGTGAATTGGTCATAGCTTGATTGTTGTATGTTTACAGATCATATTCATCAAGAATATTTGTGTGTCTTTGTCCCTTGTTCCTTATTAGGAACCTTTGAATACATATATATAAGTGTTTTGTATTTTTCTGTACAAGGGACCACGGACTAGTCCGTGGTCACCCCAGACTAGTCCACACATTGCAGACTAGTCCGCACTTGGTCCGCTAGTCCGGACTAGTCTGGTTCAACCACGGACTAGTCCGATATTTCGACTCCATAACCCTAGAGCCGGCTCAAATCTAATCTCCTTCATCCTCACAACCCTCCCACGTTCTCTCTCCTCACTCAAGTGCTCCCAAGGTGGATTTGCAAGTTCTCCATCAAAACCACCCAAATCTCCGTGGGAATCGATCTCCACTGTAAGGGGATCGAAGACTCCGGACTAGTCCGCATCAAGAACTGCGTCGACGCCTCGAATCGAAGGATTTGGTAAACTTCTCTCCAAACCCTAGAACCTTTGATTTTCCTTGCTTTTGCTCAATTAGCTTACCTCCTCCAGTCAATACATGCTCTATAGATGTATTCCATGTACCCTAGATCATATTTGCTTTGAATAACCTCAAATTTCGACAAGTTAGAGTTTGAGCAGCCTCATAATGGACTAGTCCGTTTGTAGGGCGGACAAGTCCGGTACTCCGGACTAGTCCGACCGTGAACACTGGACTAGTCTGGTATGCCTTAATAAGAATCTTAGCTTATGTCAATTCAATGCAATCCCTTGTCATCCTTGATTAATCATATTCTTTATATCTTCCTTGTCAGAAATCATGTCGGGATCCAATGAAAATCTCTCCGACTTTGAAGACGAGATGGATCAAGATCAAGATGTGATGTCGCATGTTCCGGAGTCTCGCTCCAAAAGGAGACAAGATCGTGTTGCCGAGCCCTCGCTCACCCCACCTTGGGTTCGACGAAAGGTTACAATCAAGAGACCAGCTTCAACAGCAAATATGGTTGATTCTAGCTCGGCGGCTCAACGCCAAACCAAGGGAAAGGGAAAGGGGAGTGATGTGGCATGGAACCTGAGGAAGGTTGATGCCCATAGCACTGCCAAAAGGGCAGCTGACAAGAGATTTTGGAGCAACTTTCACTTGGACTACTACAGTTCAGTGTACCTCCAAATGAAGACTCCAGTGGTCCGTAGTCAATGGAACGACTGGACAAATTTTGAATGGAAGAGCTGTAAAGCCTTTGCGGAGGTAATAGAGGCTGCAGAGAGACACGGACTCAAGGATTTGCTCTCCTTCAGATACAACTGGAATGATGAGATCATAGCCCAGTTCTATGCAACTTGCCACTTTGCCCACGATGGAGAAGACAAAGTGACTTGGATGACTCATGGATCCAAGTACACAATTTCCTATACTGAGTTTGCCAGACTGCTGCACCTTGAGGACACCGGCAGTGATGAGATTGTGATTCACAATCTTGGTGTTGTGGAGAAGGACAAGATGGAATTCCTCTATGATACTCGACTCCCATACAAGCCTCCCTCAACCAAGAACATGAAGCCCTTCTTCATTGTTCTCAACAGAGTACTCTGGAAGACCATTGCTCCAAAGGATGGAGATGACGGGAGTGTCCAAGGTTACTTGAGAACCTTGATGAAAGTAATCAGCAGGAGGAGAAGATTTGATATCTTCTATTACATTTGGAATGACATGGTGAACATATCCTGCACACCAAACCGTTCCTGTTGCTATGCACCATACTTGATGTTCATGATTGAAAAAGTTATAGGAATTGAGTTTGTGAAGGATGTGGAGCACACTGCTATAAGGCCTCAGAAGCCTCCTCAAGCCTCTCTCCCAGCTGCTCCCTCACTAAGATCACCTGAAGAACATCCAGAGAGAGCTCGAGAAGATGCAAGGCCTTCATCCAAGACTAGGGCCCCTCCTCAGAAAGGGTCGCCTAGTGGGATTATGAAGTTTTTGGCTGCTATCTTTGGTTCTTGCCGCAAAACTGAGGGTGAACCTTCAAAAGATGAACAAGGCAAGAAAAGAAGAAATGAGATACATGAAGCTCAATGTCAAAGCAATATGCCAAAAACTGGAGATTGAGCCCATTGGATCTCCAGTCATCTTAGAGGACTCCGCATCTGATTTCACAGAGCTTCCTCCTCTCTCTCAATAAGAGCGTGCCTACTTTGGCACAACGAGTGGTTCCTCTCCTCCTCCTCCTCCTCCTCCTCCTCCTCCTCCTCCTCCTCCTCCTCCTCAGCCTGATGATGAAGATGAAAAAAGGACCGACAGCGAGGAGTGAACCGACGACGACAAGTAGATCCCTCCTCTCCTTCTTTTTGGTGCCTTGATGCCAAAGGGGGAGAGATTGAGGGGGTCTTAGGTCGTAGGCTCTTCTTTTTATGTCCTAGTTTTAGAAATAAACTTTTGTAAGACTTATGCTATCATTATGCTTTTGGACATGTAATGTGAAATGATGACTATGTTATGCTTTTGATTAATGATGCATGTTTAAAACTGCTATGTAGGCTTGAGACTCTTGATGATTTTATGATTATGCTCATTATGATATTCACATCAAAATTATTGCTCACACATGTAGTTTTGCACCCCACCATAAAGAGTGCACATATGTCTTATGTCCACATTGCCTATTTTGCTCAAAACTCATATGTGCACACTTTATGAAAATCTGAATTTTTCTTATCATATTTGTGTGATCTCAATTGGTCGTCATCAATCACCAAAAAGGGGGAGATTGAAAGGGCATCTAGGCATCCCTTGTGGGTTTTGATTTATGACAAACAAATGAGACCCTAACAAAATTGTTGAGATGAGCGCAGGTTATTAAAGAAATTAGGAAGACAACGCAAAAAGAAAGGAGAAGGAGGATCCAAATTGATAAGAGCTCAGAAGATGAAAAGATTAGATTACATAGTATAGAGTGTGTTGGAGAAACACACCCCAAGAGCTCAAGTTATAGAAATCACACTAACTGCACAAAAATCAGCATGTGCGGACTAGTCCGATATCAACCGGACTAGTCCGATTTTCTCTCCGACTAGAAAATGGACTAGTCCGATATGGATCGGACTAGTCCGATTTGTCTCTAGATTATCGGACTAGTCCGATTTGTCTCTAGACAGACAACGGACTAGTCCACATTCTTACAGACTAGTCCGGTATCTCACAACACATAGGGTTTTCCACACGCCACACTCAGGACTAGTCCGGAGTCTACCACGGACTAGTCCAGACATCGCAAACCCTAACGTAACCATTGGAAACCCTATTATAAAAAGAGGTGTACGGCCATACCACCATAACTTTTTGACCCCCTGCGCCGTCACACCTCCCAAGAGCCCAAAATTCACATCTCTCCACACATTCTAACCCAAAAAGGATCAAATATTTGGGGATTAGCAATTGATCAAAGGAGAGACTTGTTCTACACATGTTGAGCTCTTGGGTTTGATCTCTAGCACACTCTTGTTCGTCTATTGTTCATCTTTTGAGTGTGTTTTGTTGTGTTCATTCATTGTAATTCTTGGGGAGCCCTCAACTTGTGAGAAGGCCCCTTCAACGATTTATTTGCCCTTTGTGATTAGTGGAAGAGAATCGGCCTCCGTGGCGATTCGACGAGGGTAGGGTTGGTGAAGACCCAGTCCTCTATGGATTCCTCAACAGGGACGTAGATTTCCTTCGTGGAATCGAATCTCGTGATAAAATCTTGTCTCTTACTCGTGTTCATCTATTGTTCATCATATTCTTGTATTTAATTAATCTTGTGAAATTCACGTTGAAGCATTGAAACCAAAGTTGATCTCTGTCATTCACTGTTTTACTGTTGTAATACATCTAAGTTATCAATTAATTTCCGCTGCATAGGGTACTAGAAGTGAAAATACTGATCAACCTTGATCTCTCTAGTCCACGCATGCCGGACTAGTCCGCACAGTACTAGACTAGTCCAATTTTTCTCTGAGTAGAAAAGGGACTAGTCCACACTCTACCGGACTAGTCAGATTTTCATGTATTTGATAAATCTACTAGATGTTTCAGGGATTAACAAAGCATCGAAAAGCCTATTCACCCCCCTCTAGGCTACATTCAGGAGTGAATTATTATCACGTTTGAATTTGTGCTGAATTCAAACATGTTAAGGCAAAGGAATGACTTGAGTTTATGTCACATGAAATGATGAACACAAACATGGACATGTGGGGAAAGCTAAAATTTTCTTTAGCTCATACTGAACACATGATAACTCAGGGAAAGCATTTCACTCCCAAAAATCTAACTCATGTGCACATTCTCTATGAGTAGAGGGGAGGGAAATTTAAACCCAATTTTGAATCTTTGAAAAGTATTCATGTTCAGATTGTCCACAGACCTATATGTGAGATGACCATTGCATTCCTCAGGTATTACAGAGCTTAAGTTCCAAATTTGGAGAAATTTTGAGCTCATATACCAATTGTTCAAAGAATTATTTGAGATCACATTCAAATTCAAATTTGAATTTGGAAATTGTACCAAACGTGATCAATTTTGAAATCTGGTTTCATATTCAAACTCCTCACATCATGTTTGGCCTATCCTCCAAATTTGGTGATATTTGGACAACGTTTGCGTGCGAATCTCAAAGCACAGCGGGGGAAAAGATCAAATGAGAGGACCCACATGTCATAGGGCCAGTTAAACTTGCACTCAAAGTTTGCTAGCTCTGTTCAGACTCGAGCAGCTGATCGCTCAACAGGCGCCACCGAGGGCTGCTGCCGAGCCACCTCCTCACTGAATTGCCCGTGCTGGAGAGCAGCTTGTGGGCTGCCTTACCGCTCGGCGTGATCCATTTCCTCAGTGACCGAGCCCATGTTCGTTGTTTTCCCCCTTGCGCAAAAACAGCAATCAGCAGCTCGCCGCCGCCTCTGAAAAATAGTCGGGAACAGGTGAAACCTCACGCTCACCTCCACTCCGGGCTGCAACACAGCAGGGCGCGCTCATCCTCCCCTCCCTCGGCACAAAAACAGCCCGAGTTACGGGTTCCCTAGCCCTAGAACGGCTCCTCCGCGGCGACCTAAAACAAAGCCAGTGATCGGGCGCCATGGACAGCTCACCACAGAGACTATCACGCCCGAGCAAGCATGGCCACGGGAGCGCCCTGCCTTGGTGCTACTTCCATCCAAAACTTGGAGCAGGCCGTTAACCCTAGCGGTTGAATTTACCGTTCTTCTCCCGGAGCACCTCCATGGACCTTTCGGTATGAAACTCCAAAATTCGCACTCAAATCTTATCTAGAGTTCATCAAATCGTGCACAAAGTATCTAGAGTAGTCGGCGACCAATTTCTCTTCATAACCTTAGCCTTAAATGCCATATAGACCGAGAATTTCCATCTTTTCGGAGCTCAACCATGGCGGCATGGATCGGGCGCACGGTGAGAACCCATTTGGAGGTGTTTTCATGCGCCGGTTCTTACTTGACGTGCTTCCCTAGCATCCACTGGTTCTTTCGAGCGGATTGGCCGAGCTTTTGGCGGGTTAGGTTTTCCGGCCGACGATGCCGAAGTGCTCCCGAGGCCGCCACAAGTCGCCGACGGTATTCCGGCCACCGGCAGCCCAAGCCAACACCGCAGACGTGTTCCCGACCTCGCAAACTCACCGGTGGCGAGTCTCCGGCCGGGAGAAGGCCGGAAACGCCGGTCCGGCAAGCTCCGGTGGAGGTCCGGCGAGGGGGCAGCGCGGGAGCGGGTAACAGCCCGAGGAGGAAGAAGACCTGGGTGGGTCCCGCGTGTCAGCAACCAAAGTTTTAAATTTCTGATCTGCTGTGGCCCTGGATCCATTGTGGCTGCGTGCCAAAAGGGTGTGGCCCGGTGTGGCTGGAATCCCAGGGGCTGAGATTTAAAACGTGGGCCCAAGTTCATTTTCAATAGCAAACAATTCCAGTTTTAGCTCCAACTTAGGAAATTCATAACCTTTGCTAGGGGACTCCGAATTGGGTCATTCAAATTGGGTTAGACTCAGATTGGCAAGATCTATCCAAATGTGCAACCCAATTTGTATTAAAATCATTATTATATTCTGGAAAATTATTTAAAGCTTTTCAGCAAAAGAATTTTTGAGGGAGTTTGGTTCATCCAAAAATCCTCAAATTTTGCCAGAATATTCTTTAGGATGTTAGTGAACTTCTATAAAAGTTTAAGCTCATTTAGAGTTGATTTAGTTAGTATAATTCTGATTTAAAGTTTCTATGTTCAAATGAATACAGAAACATTTTCAGACAACAACAACAACAACAACCAAGCCTTTATCCCAAGCATGTTAGGGTCGGCTAGACATGAAACCCAATATCAATGAAGTAAAAGAGAGGAAGAGATATAAGAACAAGGAAAAAAAAGAAAAAAAAAGAAAAAAAAAAGAAAAAAGAAAAGAAAAAAAAAAGAAAAAAGAAAAAAACAAGACTACGATTCTGGCACATGAATTGCTACTTTCCATGCGGTCCAATCATGAACTAAGTCTCTGGATACATTCCAATCTCTCAAATCTCGTTTTACTGCCTCCTCTCAGGTCAACCTTGGTCGTCCTCTACCCCTCC
This sequence comes from Neostapfia colusana, assembly GCA_030760725.1. NCBI lineage: Eukaryota > Viridiplantae > Streptophyta > Magnoliopsida > Poales > Poaceae > Neostapfia > Neostapfia colusana. Next base: position 43,888,825 of record JASWHV010000008.1, on the reverse strand, counting down.
TAATATTTTCTCTACCACTTAAAATCCCACTGTTAACCGGTGCTTCTGGAGGTCTCAGTTGGATATGTCCAAACCACCTAAGTCGATGTTGGACTAACTTCTCTTCAATCGGCGCCACTGCTACCGTATCACGAATCGCCTCATTCCTTATTCGGTCTCTTCTCGTGTGCCCGCACATCCATCGTAGCATGCGCATCTCTGCGACACTCATTTGTTGGACATGTTGCCGTTTAGTTGGCCAACATTCTGCCCCATAAAGCATCGCGGGTCTGATCACCGTCCTATAGAACTTCCCTTTTAGCTTTTGTGGGACTTTCCTATCACATAGGATTCTAGAGGCTTGTCGCCATTTCATCCACCCTACCTTGATCCTGTGGCAAACATCCTCATCAATATCGCCATTGCTTTGTAACATTGATCCTAAGTATCGGAAAGAGTCCCTTCTAGGTACTATTTGTCCTTGTAGACTAACATTTCCCTCTTCACGACCAACACCATTAAAGTCACACCTCGTATACTCAGTTTTAGTTCTACTAAGTCTAAACCCCTTGGACTCTAAGGTTTATCTCCATAACTCTAATTTCTTATCAACACCATCTCTAGTTTCATCTACCAGCACTACATCATCAGCAAAGAGCATGCACCAAGGGATATCCCCTTGTATATCCTTCGACACCTCATCCATCACCAAGGAATAGATGTATGGGCTCAAAGCTGATCCTTGATGTAGTCCTACCGTGATAGGAAATGCATCAGTCTCACTATCACTTATGCGCACACTTGTCCTAACATTATTGTACATATCCTTGATAAGGGTAATGTACTTTGTTGGAACTTTATGTTTCTCTAGTGCCCACCACATGACTGACCTTGGTATCTTGTCGTACGCCTTCTCCAAGTCGATGAACACCATATGCAAGTCCTTCTTCTGCTCCCTATATCTCTCCATAAGCTAACGAAGCAAGAAAATCGCCACCATTGTAGACCTCCCAGGCATAAAACCAAACTGGTTTTTAGTGACATTGGTCACTTTCCTCAGGCGGTGTTCAATCACTCTCTCCCAAAGCTTCATAGTATGACTCATAAGCTTAATACCTCGATAATTAGTACAACTTTGAATATCTCCTTTATTTTTGAAGATAGGTACTAATATACTTTTCCTCCATTCTTCAGGCATCTTGTTTGACCGAAAAATATGGTTGAATAGCTTTGTGAGCCATACTATTGCCACGTCCCCAAGACATCTCCACACCTCAATAGGGACATCGTCAGGGCCGAGGGCCTTTTCTCCTTTCATCCTTTTTAAAGCCTCCTTAACCTCAAACTCTTGTATCCTCCGCATGAACCGCCTGTTGGAGTCATCAAAGGAGTCATCCATCTCAACCATAGTGCTCCCATTCCCATCATTGAATAGCCCATTAGAGTAATCACGCCATCTATTCTTAATCTCTTCATCCTTCACTATAATGCGGTCAGTCTCATCTTTGATGCATTTAACTTGATTGAGATCCCTCATCTTTCCCTCATGGATTTTTGCTACCTTGTATATGTCCTTTTCACCTCCTTTTGTCTCTAGTCTCTCATATAACTTATCATAGGCCTGTCCTCTTGCCTTACTCACAACCCGCCTTGCATTCTTCTTAGCCTCTTTGTACTTAAGCATGTTGCTTGCGCTTCTATCATTAGGCCTGGAAGTGGGAGGATGTGAGCATGGACTTCATCGTCGGTTTACCCACCACCCAGCAGAAACATGATTCTGTGTGGGTGATCGTCGATCGGCTCACCAAAGTTGCCCATTTCATCCCGGTCAACACCAACTACACCGCCAAGAAGTACGCTGAACTGTACATCTCACGGATCCTATGCTTGTACGGCATACCCCGTACTATCATATCGGATCGGGGCACTTTATTTGTGTCCCGTTTTTGGGAGCAGCTGCACGCTGCCTTGGGGACGCAACTGATCCGTAGTTCAGCCTACCACCCGCAGACGGATGGACAAACCGAGCGGGTAAATCAGATTTTAGAAGACATGCTGCGAGCTTGCGCTATCAACCACGGCCAGAATTGGGATGATCACATGCCGTTAGCCGAGTTCTCGTACAACAATGGGTACCAAGCCAGTATAAAGATGGCGCCCTACGAGGCGCTATACGGTAGGAAATGCCGCACACCATTGAATTGGTGTGAATCTGGCGAAAGGGTTACCTTCGGTATTGACCTCGTCAACAACGCGGAAGAAAAGGTTCGACTGATTCAAGCGAAACTAAAAGCCGCTCAATCCAGACAGAAACAGTATGCGGACCGGAGGAGACGCCCATTACAATTCGAAGTCGGGGATCACGTGTATCTACGTGTGTCTCCGATGAAGGGCGTAAACAGATTTGGGGTGAGAGGAAAGTTGGCACCCCGATTCATCGGTCCATTCCAGATTACCGAAAGATGTGGATCAGTGGCATACCGGCTGAAATTACCAGAAGCACTTTCCGGTGTGCACGATGTCTTTCACATTTCTCAGCTGAGGAAGTGTCTCAAGCTATCAACTACCGTTCAGCTGGAAGACATTGAAGAACTGCAACCGGATCTCACCTATCGGGAGGAACCGGTGCAGATTATCGATGAAAAGGCCCGAACCACACGCAACCGTACGTTGTGGTTCTACAAGGTTCTATGGAGTAATCACTCCATGGACGAAGCGACATGGGAGAGCGAAGAATTTCTTCGCGCTAACTACCCCGACTTTTTCACGTCGCATATCCGGTAATTTTCCACCGTCCTCACTCTCATTTTCACCGTATAATCTCGGGACGAGATTCTTTTAAGGGGGGAGGAACATAAGGGCCTCAGTTTTTGACACATAATTGAAGTGTTCATCACCACACCACACACCTCATTTGAGGAAAGATGATGAACACAAATGAAGAGCAAGTAACCACCATCAACATGTTCATGAGTGAATAATTCGAATTACCAGGGGTACTATGGGGTTCACTGTTTACAACAGTGATTAGGAGTAAATTTCAGAGGTTAAAACTGGAAGTGGGACCCACATGTTAGCCACTGCTCAGATCAAACCGACTGAGACTTTTCTCACTCGGGTCGCCGAGCCGCCGCTGCGATCGCCACCGAGGGCAGCCGCCGCGCCAGCAGCTGCTTGCCCACGCGCGGGCGTGAGGCGGTGCAGAGCCTTCTTAAGGTGCCTGCCCCCCCCTCCTCGGCCGAGGCATCACCGTTCTTCCCCGCAAGAACTCAGCGCCGGCCAAAGTTTTCCGCAGCTCAGAATCGATCGGAGAATGCCGATCACAGCTCCCTCCGTCCACTCCAGAGCCCCAGCAAGGTACTAGAGACCTCCTCCGTCCTCCCCGCTGCTAGAATTCAGTTGAAACCAATTGATATCGGCTGTGCCGAAAGATCAAATTCGGGACTTGGAACCGCCGCACCTCAGGCTCCCGTGGGCAGCCCAACCAGGGCGTTGTCACACCCGAGCCAAGGCACCCTTGGACGCGCCGGTGACCGGTGCTGCTCACCCCCAAGCCACAGCTCGAGTGGTTGCTCACCGGCGGCGAATTCCCATTTTTCCCCTTTCTGTGTGCAGAACGACCTTCGGGTGCGAGTCTGTTTAATTCGTGCTCTAGAATGGATTAGAGGGCCTCAATCCTCTCTCACACAAGCTAGACACGGTAACGCACAAGTTGCCTTCACAACTCTGGGCCGGAGAACCTCTGTACCCGGCGTAATTCGAGGTTTACCAATGGCGGCATAAACGGGAGGCATCGGGCGCACGGTGAGGACCTATTTTGGGCCTTCCCTGAGCTGCCTCGAGCTCATGTCGACCTTCTCTGAGGTCCACTGATGCTTCCCGACCGATTCCTCGAGTAGTTGAGGTGCTAGGGTAGTCAGCCGACATGGCCGAAGTCGTTCCGAGGTGGCGGCTCGTCGCCGACCATGCTCCGGCCATTGTCATGAGCAGCTGACCCTAGAATCCTGCTCCCCGAGTAAAAGTAGGCAGGGGCGGCCAGAATCGTGAAGTTTGGAGCTGTACAGAAGCCGGCGGCAAGCTCTCCGGCGAGGTCCCTCGGTGGCAGAGCGCGGGCGTCGGGAGGTTGACGAAGGGGTGGACCCCAGCTGTCAGCAGGAGATATTTTGAATCGGGATCCGGCTGCGGCCGGGATCGGGTGTGCTGGCACGAAAAATCCTTGTGGGCCGCGGTGTGCCGTCGCCTCGGCATGCGACGTGTGTCCCCTGAGCCCACGCGCAAATTTAAACTTTTCCCCGATTTTCAGATTTCCTTCAAACTTCAAATTCTCATAACTTTGGCTAGAAAGCTCCAAATCGAGTGAACCAAATTTTGCCGGATTCAGCTCGCTGAGTACTTTCCAGAAAATCAAGTTTCACTTCATGAAATTCCTTATTTCTCCAGAATTAATTCCTCAAAATTTAAACTGATTGGAATTTTAACTGGAGAATCCTTTGGAGGAAAATCCTGAAATTTTGCTGGGATGTTCACCAAACTATCCCTGAACTACCATAAGAATTTCAGACCCATTGGAGCTCATTTGATCCACCTAATGGTGTGATTAGTCAAACTGTTCCAGAGAAAATAGAAAATGTTCAGAAACATTTTCAGAATTTTCTCTGAAATTGTTTAGCTCATATCTTTAGTTAGGGACTTCCAAATTAAGTGAGACCAACTCCATTAGAACCCTCTGAAAATCTTGTTTTCAGAAAGTCATAGTTTGTTTCATGAAAATCCCTAGGACACCCTAAGAGTTCCAATTAAGGTCAAGGACATAATTAATTGTGGAGGGCTCAAATGAGCTTTGCTGCAACTAAAACTTGACCAAGTCTCTGTTTAGGTTGTAACCAAGCCACAATAAAAGTTTCACAGTCATTAGGTCTGTCTAGCAAAGGTTATAAGCTTCACAATTTAAAACTTAATATAAATGCATTCAAATTAATACAGGTATGTCTTATATCATGTAGTCGCTAAGGTCGAGGAGGAACCCGAAGTCCTAGACTTCGTTACTCCGGAGGAACAGCTAGCCTACGACCAAGAGCAGCAAGGCAAGCTCCGGTTTGCATTAACCTTTTTACAAATTTTTATTGTTTTGAGCACATACTTGATTACTTTATTTCTTGCATTAGAGTCTTGTTTGGAAACCCAATTGCATAGCCAAGAACACCATGGGTTGGGTTTAGGATTGCAAACTCCGTTAGCTACTGCAATGCTAAGATAGTGTAGGATTCGGTACAAGTCGAGTAGTTGGAACTACTCGCGAGCATAGGCTAGAGGCACTCGACTCGGGTAGTGTTAGCACATGAAACACATGGCAAGAAAATGAGACCAAGTGGAGAGTAAGGGCAGCAGGACTTTGGGGCCTGTGTGCTGTAGCTCCGCTTGTGTCGATTGAGGCCCGAGCCATGTGCGGGCCTGTTGAACAAGCTAGAACAGTACCGGAGACCTACCGGCTATATGGGAACCGGGAAACTGATGTAACTCGGGTAGCTGGGTGTTGAGGCATAGCTGGTCGTTCAGAGGGTAGGTTGAGAGCTCGAGGTGTAAATCGGCTGGCGGCACTGAGATGCGCGTGCAGAGACCTCTTGCTCGGGACGATTGGACCGGTTCAACATCTGGCTAACGGGTGAAAGGTAGTCGCGTACGGCGTCCGTGATGGTTGTTGTAGGCAACATCGAGTACGGGCGTACGTGACGGGTTGTTCGGGTAACCCTGCAGGTGTAAATCGATTATAATCGCCGTCCCTCGCGGTCAGTGAGTACCACTTGTTCACTGTACCATGACGTAGAAAGAACACGCTAGTCACATGTTAAAATGTTGCTGATTGAAAGATGAACATTGATTGTTAATGATATGCTGTAGCTTAGAGCTAACTAAAGTTCTTTTCAACTTTGGGCAAAGTACATGAGAGAAATGCATTTCTTGTTTGATTGCGCCTCTCTCATGTGCCTTAGCGTAAGGTTCTCCACAACCTGCTGCTAAAAATTGAAAGTAAGGTTCCAATAACTAGGCGAGTCCTTTGCAAATTATTTTACCTCATGTACCCATCACTCCTCATGTAGAAGTTCCATGTTTAGGTGAGACGGGTCAGACTTGCTGAGCCTTCGTGCTCACTGCTTGTGTTTGAAGCTTTTGCAGGGTTCTATGAGGAAGGGACTCCCGAAGAGGAGACGGAACCCCAGGAGGGGAACCCCGTCGAGTGGGAGTCGTGCACGCCGCAGAGTTAGTGTGCGTGTGTGCTAGCAAGGACACGTTCGAGGGCTGAACGTGCACTTGATGCTTAGTCTACGCCCGCGAGTGTAGACTGAACTTATTTTGCTGTAAACATGTTCATAAACCTGTTTATGTAATAAACTTCCGCTTCCGCTTTGTACCTTTGACGTGTGTTATACGGTGTTGTGCAACGCAGCACCCCTCAGCGTGATCCTGGCTCGACAGGACCAAATGGGGTCATGTCAGCGTTGGTATCAGAGCTCGCTTGAGGTTTAACACAGTACAAAGGTCTTCTTTTTCAAAAATCCAGTGAGAAACGAGTTAGTAGCCCGTATAAGGATGTTATTAGCATATAGAAAGTGGCATATTAACCTATTTGTTATGTCGAAAAATCGTGCATCTCGGGACGTTCATGTCTTGGGGGGTGCACGTAAGCGCTGTCCACCAGTGCGCACAAGCTGAAGGGTGGAGCCCCACGGGTGGCAGGTAACCCGACCCGCTTTAGTATCCTCTACGACTCTTCATGTCGTTTGGGGTATTCGAGCAACGTCTGTCCCTGGCGTGCGTGGTGCAACTTGGGAGACCCCGTCACGTGGTCTGAAACGTGAACACGTAACTCAAGGCGTGTTTGGCTTGAGAACATCCGGGCGAGTGATGACGGCCGGGTGTACGAACTGTATGGATTCCGGGCTCGGTGTGCAGCCGAGTCTGATGATTGTTTGAGTTTCTGCAGGTAGTCTGACCACGAAACGGTAGACCTGTAGCATCCATGTGCGAGTGACGAGTAGTGCCACTGAAATAACGAAGCCGGCTAAGTCCGGTATAGGTTTTTCTTTGTGAGGACGTAGTACCGACATAATCTGGTGACGCATCGACGTCACACCCAACTAAATGAACAACTTCATTTAAAAACTTGAAGGTTTTTATCCAAGGTAGTAAAACTTGATGTGACTCCTTCCCTTGAACAGGATATTCAAAGTTAACGAGTTTTCAACTTATAGGTTGTTAAGGACAGAGCACTCTGTTTTCAGCTGAATCAAGGCTGAAGTTAATCAGAGGTTAGAGGTTGAGTTCTTTCGAGGTTGGGGTCATATGATACATTTATGGAAAGCTTTGGAAGAGTTTTACCACTTTTCTGTTGAGGTCCAGAGGTGTTTCATCCCTTAACCACTCGAAAAATACAGTAGAGTTGAAACTGTCCAGAAAACAGGGCAGAGTAAAGACTCTCTGTAGACTCTCTGTAAATTAAGCATAACTTCCTGCATAAAAATCCAAAAATAGAAAATGAGGTAGTTCTGGAAATCTTATGAGATGGGTTACAACTTTGTAACATGAAGTTTTGTCAGATTAGGAAGAAAAGTAACTGGGATTATTGGATCAAATCAGTACCTAAGGCAGGGAGGTGCTGTCCAATTGTTTCCAGAAATTCTGCTAACTTTGGAATCTCATAACTTTTGAACCAGGACAGATCATAGGCCAAGTAAATACTTTCTGGAAAGCTATTGAAGTTAGCTTTAACTTCTATATTAAGCCCCAGAACTGATTTTGCCTTTAGTATGGCCTAAATCAGGTTGAAATGGAAACTGGTCAGGGCTGTCATGGGAACAGCAGATCAACAGTCAAATTTGTTTAAAATTTGAACTATGTTTCCAAGTTTTATGGGTTCAATGACATGTCTTATGTTATAACTCAAGGGTTTACTGTTTAAATAAATATTTGACATTTCTCAAATATATTTTTACAGATGACAGCGGATAAGCAATTGGAGAACGGGTGGGTGGTTTCCCACTGTTCTCACCGTAGCGGCTACCCGGAAGCATTGTGGCAAATGCTCCAATATTTCGGGTACAACCAGATGCCGCAGTACTTCGCCAAGGAAGAAGGCGAAGAGGGGAACAAGACGTGGACGATCCATGTCGAGGTCCCTGCAGGACCTACGCCGCCCGGTTGGGTGCCGTTCACCATCACGGTGAGAGGAAGACAACCGGAAGGAATATGGCAAGTGGCAGCCCGTGACACTATGTCACGTTTCTGCCAACTACACGTGCAGACTATGGAGGGCACTCCATATGCGCTCGTTCCGGTGGAAGGACGGGCTCAGCATGTGTGGGAAGAGAGGTACCTGGGGGCAACGGACCCGAGTTGCCCAAGGTACAACCCCGCGGAGGCAAATCTCAGCCTCCAGATGAGGGCGGGAAACGCCGTGATGGACAGCCAAGCTGTTCATACGGAGCATCTCGCCATAAAGCTCAAGGAGAGCACAAGCCGCGGAGATCATTTCGAGAGTGCTCACAGCACACTCCGCAATGTGCTCCTTCCGACGATCAAGCGACTGAATGAACAGCATAATCAGTTGCATCGTCTGAAGAAGGCGAAGAGAAAAAGCCGTGTCGACATCGCGGCGTTACAAGAACTGGTACAAAATCTGACCCAGCAGAATGAGGAACTTACTCAAGAGCGGGACGACGCTATTGAGGAAGGACAAGGCTGGGAAGAAGATTACAACCAGGCTATGGACGAGGTGCATGCTTTGCAGGACCTCGTGCCCCCGGTGTTAGGCGTACCGGTGGTCTTGGGTCTTCCAGCAATGGGAGAACCCGGAATGGGAGAAGAGGTGGTAGATCCAGAGCCACCAGCAGAGATACCGGAGGAGGACGACTCACAGGAGGTCGAGTTCTACTCCGAGTAGGGGGTTACGGTTGCCAAGTAGGGCAGCTAGGGTAGCGTAACCCAACTTCTGTAATCGGTGACATGTCATGTAGACAGTAGCGTATGTATAGGTAGTGACGACATGAGCACGACTTCTCGGAGATCCGAGAATAATGTATCTTGTATAAAGTTAATGATTTATCAATATATGTGAATGTTGTGCAAATTAATCATGTGTCACTTCAATACCTACTGTTGCTTATGGAATTTTAAGTAAGACATGTGCTAATTGCTGCTGTTTTGAATTTCAGAATGACGCGTACTCGTGCCAACCATGACGTTGGGGGTACCAGTCAAGGGGGAGAGACCTCCCAACCACCTCCCGAGGACTCCTCGGGACAACAACAGCAACAGCAGCAACAGCAACAGCAAACACCGCCACCGCCACTGCCAACAGTTACATTGGCCGACATCGTCGCGGCAATGGCGGGTTCACATCAGCAGCACATGGAGCTGCTGCAAACTTTAATTGCGAATACGTCTCGCCCAGAGAGACGTCAAGACCGTGAGGAGCGTCAACAGAGCTCCTTCTCCGACTTTCTGGCAACTCACCCCCCGGTATTCTCAAGGGCGGATGAACCACTTGACGCGGACAACTCGCTCCGCGCCATAGAGATGAAGTTCGGGCTGCTCCAGATAAGTGAGCAGCACAAGACTCAGTTCGCGGTCCAGCAGCTCCAAGGATCCACGAGCGCGTGGTGGGCCAACTTCTGTGCTTCACAGCCCACCGACCGAGTGATGACCTGGGAAGAGTTCCGTACGGCCTTCAGGGCCTATCACATCCCGCCAGGTCTGATGAAGAGGAAGACGCAGGAGTTCCTGCACCTGCAGCAAGGGAGCCGGAACGCGCTGGAATACTCCAGGGCGTTCAACGATCTCGCGCTTTACGCGTCATATCACGCAGATACTGACGAGAAGCGGCGGGACCATTTTTACCAGGGGCTTAACCCGCTCCTGAAGGACAAGTTGGCGATGTTCAATCGTGGCAGCCTCAACGACATCATTGATGCTGCGATTGTTCAGGAGGACTCCGGCAAGGAGTTAGCGGCGGCGGAGAGGAAGCGAAGCGCGCCGCAGGGCAGCGGAGAAGGAGGCGGTCTTTCTCAGAAGTTTCGGATGGTGAATCGCCCACCATCAGGTCCACGCTGGCAACCAACCGCGGTCGATGCCGTTCCGCAGTCGGCCGTACTCTTCACCGGCATTCAGGCCGGCACTGCCAGTACCACCGCAACAACAACAGCAGCAGAGGGCGATGCCGCGTGCGTATGCACCTCAGCAACGCATGCCGGGCTTTCGTCCACCGAGCACTACACCAGCAACGGCCACATGTTACAAGTGTGGTCGTCCAGGACACTTCGCGAGCAGTTGCCCGGAGAGGCAAGGCGGCAGAGTGGCACCACAGTTTCCGGGGAGGAATCAACCCCGGAACCCTACTAATGCGCGGCGGGCAAACCCTAGGCCCGGCACCGTCCACCAGCTTGCCATTGAGGACGTGCCGGAGGGCGAGCCAATCCTTGCGGGTATGTTCCAACTCCACCAGCATCCCGCCATAATATTATTTGATTCAGGCGCCACGCATAGCTTCATTAGCCAAGCTTTCATTGATAAGTATAGCATGCAACTACTACCCACCGATAGTCCTTATGTGATCTGTTCACCGGGTGGGAAAATCTCAGCAAGCATGATGGTCCCAAAAGCGCCATTGTGCTTAGAGGGTAGAGTTTACCCTACGTCTCTCATAATTTTAGAGGGACAAAAGGTCGATGTCATCCTAGGGATGTCGTGGTTAACCCGCCACGGCGCCGTTTTAGACACCGTCCTTCGAGTCGTGCACTTAAACTCAGAAGTGCACGGGTCTCACTCATTATTTCTGGACAGTCCAGAAGTAAAACTTCCAAGTGTCTGTCAAGCCACAACCATCAGATTGGAAGATGTTCCAGTGGTCCGAGAGTTCCCTGATGTATTCCCGGACAATTTGCCGGGGATGCCGCCTGATAGAGAGGTGGAGTTCAAGATTGAACTTGCACCGGGAACCATGCCAATATCCCGAAGGCCGTACAAGATGGCGCCCAAGGAGTTGGCTAAACTGAAGACTCAGCTCACGGACCTTCTGGAGAAGGGTTTTATTAGGCCGAGTTCCTCACCATGGGGCTGTTCGGCGTTATTTGTCAAGAAGAAGGACGAGACGTTGCGGCTTTGCGTGGACTATCGTCCATTAAATGCCGTAACCATCAAGAACAAGTACCCGTTGCCACGGATCGACATGTTGTTTGATCAGTTGGTCGAAGCAAAGATCTTTTCCAAAATGGACTTAACATCCGGGTACCATCAGATTAAGATAAGGGCTGAGGACATTCCGAAGACGGCTTTCTCGACGAGGTACGGACTTTATGAGTACCTGGTTATGTCCTTCGGCCTCACCAATGCTCCAGCTCACTTCATGTACTTGATGAACTCGGTATTCATGCTGGAGCTGGACAAGTTTGTCGTGGTCTTCATCGACGACATCCTAGTATATTCCAAGTCGGAGGAAGATCACAAGAAACATCTGCGTATAGTCTAACAACGGCTGCGGGATCACAAGTTATACGCAAAATTCAGCAAATGCGAGTTTTGGATATCGCAAGTGCCTTTCCTCGGGCATATCATCTCAGCGGAGGGTATCGCTGTGGACCCGAGCAAGATCACTCAAGTGCTGAATTGGAAATCCCCGAGAACTGTTCACGAGGTACGGAGTTTCCTCGGACTCGCGGGATATTATCGGAGGTTCATTCCGAACTTCTCGAAGATTGCCAAGCCAATGACAGAGCTGCTGAAGAAGACTACCAAATATGTTTGGAGTCCAACATGTGAAGCATCATTCAAGGCTTTAGTCAAGCACCTGACATCAGCACCGGTTTTGGCGCAGCCAGACACAACAAAACCGTTCGATGTGTACTGCGATGCATCCGGCATTGGGCTCGGATGTGTGCTGATGCAAGACCGAAGGGTGGTCGCGTATGGGTCACGGCAGCTTAGAAACCATGAGCAAAATTATCCAACTCATGATTTGGAACTCGCTGCCGTGGTACTTGCACTAAAAATGTGGAGGCACTACCTACTCGGTAACCTCGTACATTTATATACCGACCACAAAAGCCTCAAGTACATATTCACTCAGAAGGAGCTGAACATGAGGCAATGAAGATGGTTAGAACTGATAAAGGATTACGAGATAGTGATCCATTATCATCCGGGCAAGGCAAACGTAGTGGCAGATGCGCTGAGCCGCAAGTCACATGTCAACAGTCTGACCATCACACCGTTGGAAGAGAGCGAACCACCACTACGTGTGATTCCACACGGAGCTCTCTACAACCTAGCTTTGATCCCCACCATCCGTGAAGAGATAGCGGCAGCCCAGAAGAATGACAAGGGCATGTCACATTTGCGGAGACGTGTAGACAGTGGGGAGCTGAAATGTTTCTGGAAGGACGGAGACGGCGTCCTATGGTTCGAGGACCGGATTGTCGTACCCCGAAACCCGGAATTACGGAAGAAAATCTTTGATGAGGCTCACTTGTCAAAGTTTTCTATTCACCCCGGCAGCAACAAGATGTATCAAGAACTCAGAAGCAAGTATTGGTGGACACGGATGAAGCGTGAGACTGCCAAATACGTGTCCGAGTGTGATACATGTCGAAGGGTGAAGGCAGATCATATGCGGAAACCGGGACTGCTGCAACCACTGGGCATTCCTGCCTGGAAGTGGGAGGATGTGAGCATGGACTTCATCGTCGGTTTACCCACCACCCTGCAGAAACATGATTCTGTGTGGGTGATCGTCGATCGGCTCACCAAAGTTGCCCATTTCATCCCGGTTAACACCAACTACAATGCCAAGAAGTACGCTGAACTGTACATCTCACGGATCCTATGCTTGTACGGCGTACCCCGTACTATCATATCGGATCGGGGCACTTTATTTGTGTCCCGTTTTTGGGAGCAGCTGCATGCTGCCTTGGGGACGCAACTGATCCGTAGTTCAGCCTACCACCCGCAGACGGATGGACAAACCGACCGGGTAAATCAGATTTTAGAAGACATGCTGCGAGCTTGCGCTATCAACCACGGCCAGAATTGGGATGATCACTTGCCGTTAGCCGAGTTCTCGTACAAAATTGGGTACCAAGCCAGTATAAAGATGGCGCCCTACGAGGCGCTATACGGTAGGAAGTGCCGCACACCATTGAATTGGTGTGAATCTGGCGAAAGGGTTACCTTCGGGATTGACCTCGTCAACAACGCGGAAGAAAAGGTTCGACTGATTCAAGCGAACCTAAAAGCCGCTCAATCCCGACAGAAACAGTATGCGGACCGGAGGAGACGCCCATTACAGTTCAAAGTCGGGGATCACATGTATCTACGTGTGTCTCCGATGAAGGGCGTAAACAGATTTGGGGTGAGAGGAAAGTTGGCACCCCGATTCATCGGTCCATTCCAGATTACCGAAAGATGTGGATCAGTGGAATACCGGCTGAAATTACCAGAAGCACTTTCCGGTGTGCACGACGTCTTTCACATTTCCCAGCTTAGGAAGTGTCTCAAGCTATCAACTACCGTTCAGCTGGAAGACATTGATGAACTGCAACCGGATGTCACCTATCGGGAGGAACCGGTGCAGATTATCGATGAAAAGGCCCGAACCACACGCAACCGTACGTTGTGGTTCTACAAGGTTCTATGGAGTAATCACTCCATGGGCGAAGCGACATGGGAGAGCGAAGAATTTCTTCGTGCTAACTACCCCGACTTTTTCACGTCGCATATCCGGTAATTTTCCACCGTTCTCTCTCTCATTTTCACCTTATAATCTCGGGACGAGATTCTTTTAAGGGGGGAGGAATGTAAGGGCCTCAGTTTTTGACACATAATTGAAGTGTTCATCACCACACCACACACCTCATTTGAGGAAAGATGATGAACACAAATGAAGAGCAAGTAACCACCATCAACATGCTCATTAGAGAACAAACTCACATATTGCAAAAGTGGTATTTTCCACATGTGATATAGGTGGGCAGGACATAGGAAAACTCCTACACTTTGCTAAGGATGTCCATGCAAAGTTTCACCCAAATTCCAAACCTTTTTGGGTCATGTTGGGTATAGTTAGAAAGAGGGCAGTTTGAAACTATATTCAAATTCAAACTGTTTTATCCCATGAATTTAAAAGTGGGAGGCATATTCTTACTCAGCACATTTTTGTGAGCCCACACACCAATTTTCACTCCATTTGGAGTTTATCTTGACATGAGCTAAGTGGGACAAATTCAAACTTCATTTGAATTCAAAACTGCACTTGTGCTGAAATTCACTCAAACAAAACCCAATTTGAACTTTGATCAATTCAAATGGTTCATGAGTGAAATAATTCGAATTACCAGGGGTACTATGGGGTTCACTGTTTACAACAGTGATTAGGAGTAAATTTCAGAGGTTAAAACTGGAAGTGGGACCCACATGTCAGCCACTGCTCAGATCAAACCGACTGAGACTTTTCTCACTCGGGTCGCCGAGCCGCCGCTGCGATCGCCACCGAGGGCAGCCGCCGCGCCAGCAGCTGCTTGCCCACGCGCGGGCGTGAGGCGGTGCAGAGCCTTCTTAAGGCGCCTGCCCCCCCTCCTCGGCCGAGGCATCACCGTTCTTCCCCGCAAGAACTCAGCGCCGGCCGAAGTTTTCCGCAGCTCGGAATCGATCGGAGAACGCCGATCACAGCTCCCTCCGTCCACTCCAGAGCCCCAGCAAGGTACTAGAAACCTCCTCCGGCCTCCCCGCTGCTAGAATTCAGTTGAAACCGATTGATATCGGCTGTGTCGAAAGATCAAATTCGGGACTTGGAACCGCCGCACCTCGGGCTCCCGTGGGCAGCCCAACCAGGGGGTTGTCACGCCCGAGCCAAGGCACCCTTGGACGTGCCGGTGACCGGTACTGCTCACCCCCAAGCCACAGCTTGAGTGGTTGCTCACCGGCGGCGAATTTCCATTTTTCCCCTTTCTGTGTGCAGAACGACCTTCGGGTGCGAGTCTGTTTAATTCGTGCTCTAGAAAGGATTAGAGGACCTCAATCCGCTCTCACACAAGCTAGACACGGTAACGCACAAGTTGCCTTCACAACTCTGGGCCGGAGAACCTCTGTACCCAGCGTAATTCGAGGTTTACCAATGGCGGCATAAACGGGAGGCATCGGGCGCACGGTGAGGACCTATTTTGGGCCTTCCCCGAGCTGCCTCGAGCTCATGTCGACCTTCTCTGAGGTCCACTGATGCTTCCCGACCGATTCCTCGAGTAGTTGAGGTGCTAGGGTAGTCAGCCGACATGGCCGAAGTCGTTCCGAGGTGGCGGCTCGTCGCCGACCATGCTCCGGCCATTGTCATGAGCAGATGACCCTAGAATCCTGCTCCCCGAGTAAAAGTAGGCAGGGGCGGCCAGAATTGTTAAGTTTGGAGCTGTACAGAAGCCGGCGGCGAGCTCTCCGGCGAGGTCCCTCGGCGGCAGAGCGCGGGCGTCGGGAGGTTGATGAAGGGGTGGACCCCAGCTGTCAGCGGGAGATATTTTGAATCGGGATCCGGCTGCGGCCGGGATCGGGTGTGCTGGCGCGCAAAATCCTTGTAGGCCGCGGTGTGCCGTCGCCTCGGCGTGCGACGCGTGTCCCCTGGGCCCACGCGTGAGATTAAACTTTTCCCCGATTTTCAGATTTCCTTCAAACTTCAAATCCTCATAACTTTGGCTAGAAAGCTCCAAATCGAGTGAACCAAATTTTGACGGATTCAGCTCGCTGAGTACTTTCCAGCAAATCAAGTGTCACTTCATGAAATTCCTTATTTCTCCAGAATTAATTCCTCAAATTTAAACTGATTAGAATTTTAACTGGAGAGTCCTTTGGAGGAAAATCCTGAAATTTTGCTGGGATGTTCACCAAAATATCCCTGAACTACCATAAAAATTTCAGACCCATTGGAGCTCATTTGATCCATCTAATGGTGTGATTAGTGAAACTGTTCCAGAGAAAATAGAAAATGTTCAGAAACATTTTCAGAATTTTCTCTGAAATTGTTTAGCTCATATCTTTAGTTAGGAACTTCCAAATTATGTGAGACCAACTCCATTAGAACCCTATGAAAATCTAGTTTTCAGAAAGTCATAGTTTGTTTCATGAAAATCCCTAGGACACCCTAAGAGTTCCAATTAAGGTCAAGGACATAATTAATTGTGGAGGGCTCAAATGAGCTTTGCTGCAACTAAAACTTGACCAAGTCTCTGTTTAGGTTGTAACCAAGCCACAATAAAAGTTTCACAGTCATTAGGTCTGTCTAGCAAAGGTTATAAGCTTCACAAGTTCAAACTTAATATAAATGCATTCAAATTAATACAGGTATGTCTTATATCATGTAGTCGCTAAGGTCGAGGAGGAACCCGAAGTCCTAGACTTCGTTACTCCGGAGGAACAGCTAGCCTACGACCAAGAGCAGCAAGGCAAGCTCCGGTTTGCATTAACCTTTTTACAAATTTTTATTGTTTTGAGCACATACTTGATTACTTTATTCCTGGCATTAGAGTCTTGTTTGGAAACCCAATTGCATAGCCAAGAACACCATGGGTGGGTTTAGGATTGCAAACCCCGTTAGCTACTGCAATGCTAAGATAGTGTAGGATTCGGTACAAGTCGAGTAGTTGGAACTACTCGCGAGCATAGGCTAGAGGCACTCGACTCGGGTATTGTTAGCACATGAAACACATGGCAAGAAAATGAGACCAAGCGGAGAGTAAGGGCAGCAGGACTTTGGGGCCTGTGTGCTGTAGCTCCGCTTGTGTCGATTGAGGACCGAGCCGTGTGCGGGCCTGTTGAACAAGCTAGAACAGTACCGGAGACCTACCGGCTATATGGGAACCGGGAAACTGATGTAACTCGGGTAGCTGGGTGTTGAGGCATAGCTGGTCGTTCAGAGGGTAGGTTGAGAGCTCGAGGTGTAAATCGGCTGGCGGCACTGAGATGCGCGTGCAGAGACCTCTTGCTCGGGACGATTGGACCGGTTCAACATCTGGCTAACGTGTGAAAGGTAGTCGCGTACGGCGTCCGTGATGGTTGTTGTAGGCAACATCGAGTACGGGCGTACGTGACGGGTTGTTCGGGTAACCCTGCAGGTGTAAATCGATTATAATCGCCATCCCTCGCGGTCAGTGAGTACCACTTGTTCACTGTACCGTGAGGTAGAAAGAACAGGCTAGTCACATGTTAAAATGTTGCTGATTGAAAGATGAACATTGATTGTTAATGATATGCTGTAGCTTAGAGCTAACTAAAGTTCTTTTCAACTTTGGGCAAAGTACATGAGAGAAATGCGTTTCTTGTTTGATTGCGGCTCTCTCATGTGCCTTAGCGTAAGGTTCTCCACAACCTGCTGCTAAAAATTGAAAGTAAGGTTCCAATAATTAGGCGAGTCCTTTGCAAATTATTTTACCTCATGTACCCATCACTCCACATGTAGAAGTTCCATGTTTAGGTGAGACGGGTCAGACTTGCTGAGCCTTCGTGCTCACTGCTTGTGTTTGAAGCTTTTGCAGGGTTCTATGAGGAATGGACTCCCGAATAGGAGACGGAACCCCAGGAGGGGAACCCCGTCGAGTGGGAGTCGTGCACGCCGCGGAGTTAGTGTGCGTGTGTGCTAGCAAAGGACACGTTCGAGGGCTGAACGTGGACTTGATGCGTAGTCTACGCCCGCGAGTGTAGACTAAACTTATTTTGATGTAAACATGTTCATAAACCTGTTTATGTAATAAACTTCCGCTTCCGCTTTGTACCTTTGACGTGTGTTATACGGTACTGTGCAACGCAGCACCCCTCTGCGTGATCCTGGCTCGACAGGACCAATGGGGTCGTGTCATCTATGTGTGTTGATTTTGGGCTTACATGCATCTTTAAACATGTGCATTTGATTTCTAACTTTTGGGTTTCATATTTCAATTGACAATGCAAATAATTCTATCTACACATCCTAGTATAGGAACAAAGTGGTCAAGGACACTTGCCTTCTTCCTGCTGCTCTGGGAATGGATAGTCCTGATCTTGGAAAGGAAGAACTTGCTCTGGAGCAGGTTCTACTCATACCATCACACATAGCAAAAGAAAACAACAATCCATAAGACATAGTTCACACTTTCACTTCATACAAACCGCACATTCATTTATGAAAGTCATTCACATTTCTATGTGTTGTGGTTACTCTATGTGTGTTGATTTTGGGCTTACATGCATTTTTAAACATGTGCATATGATTTCTAACTTTTGTATTCAGATTTATATTTGTACACTATATATGAATTTCCAATTTAAACAAATTTCTGATGTGAACTTCTCCTCTGATGTGAACTATTTTACATTTATTTTATAAATTTTCAGAATTATTTCTTAGCCTAAAATGTGTTTCTAGATCAAATAAACATGAACATACCCAAACAGATTTCATTTCAGCCTAAAATTTATTTTTAGCTCATTCTAAAGTTTTCCAATTGTTAGTGGAGTTTAAACTTGAATTTACAATCTGTGTGCCTCACCCTTTTAAATTTAAATCTTAATTACATATTCAAATTCCTAAATTTAATATTATATAAGGTTAAAAAGTAAACTCACCCCACTACAGGGTCTCTAATATTATTTCATAAATTTCCAAGGGTCTATCTACACATAACAGAGGGGTTTTCCTAATTTTTATTAAGTCCAGGGGCTAAAACTGATTTTTAATTGAATTTACATGAATTTCTGAAGTTCCAAGGGCTAGATCAGAAGTTTCCGGGGCTAGCCCGTATTTTCCGAGATCCCCAGGGGGTAGCGCGTAAGAATCCTGTCCTTTATAACGCGGGGCTGACGTGGACCGTCCGATTTAAAACAGACGGCTGAGATTATAATGTCGAACCGGTACGCGGGGATTTAAATTCTACCGTGCGATTTAAAATAGACGGCCCTCAAGCGGCCACGTCGCTCTGATCGAGCGCGGGCGGCGCTGCCCGGCGGCGCGCGGCGGCGGGAGGCGGCGATCTCACCGGAGAGCTTCGGATCTTCGTCTATTCTTCCTAAAACTGGGATTCCATGGCATAGATCGGTAGAGGGGAGGTCGGGGATCTCACCTCGGGGGTTTTCTTGAGCTCGGAGGTTCTGGAAGGTGGTCGGCGACGAGGTCCGAGCTGGAACAGCGGCGAGGCTCGTCGGAGCTGTGTCTAGGGTGAAATCTACCGAGTTTTCTGCTCCTGCATGATTCCCCGGAGGCGGTGGATCAAGATCAGCGCGTTAGATCAGAAATCCTGAGCGAAGATCGAGCGAAATTGGCCGGAGAAACTCGGATTATCACCGGAAGGAAAATTGGCTGATCGTGGGTGCAAATCGGGACGATGCCGGGGTTTATATAGCCGGGGGAGGGCGGCGGTTTGTTTAGATCGAGTTTGAGTCTTCTAGGACCGAGAGTCGGGCTGAGGGACGCGGAAATCTGGGTCGGTTACGATCGCGCGCGCGGGGAAGAGTCCGGGGTCGGCGCGAGTGGGAGGTCGGGGATGACAGGCGGGCCCCGCATGTCAGTGAGAGGGAAGCGGGCGCGCGGCTGCGGGCTGGCGCGGGGGTGAATGGGCCGGCTGGTGGGTTTCGGCCACTGGCCGGGGAGGTTTGTTTTTTTCTTTTCTATTTTGAGTGTAATTTGAATTCCAATTTGAATTTGAATTTCTGCACCACATGCAATACGTCCAAAAATGTTTAAATTCTCCTCTTAACAGGTTTTGGGGTGTTACAGCTCTACCCCCCTAAAAGAAATCTCGTCCTCGAGATTGGTGGTTCTAAGAAAACAATTCCGGAAACTGTGCCTTAAGCTCGTCTTCTCGCTCCCATGTGGCTTCCTCTTCTGAGTGATGCTTCCATTGAACCTTGCACATCCGGATTCTTTTATTTCTTGTGAGGTGTTCCATTGTCTCCAGAATCTTGAATGGTTGCTCTGCATAAGACAGATCCTCAGCTACATCAACCTCATTCATGGGTAACATCTCTTCAGGCATCCTCAGACATTTCTTGAGCTGTGACACATGGAATACGTCATGCACATCCGATAGGCGAGCCGGTAATTCTAGTTGATACGCCACTTCTCCTTTCCTCTCCAGAACTTGAAAGGGTCCGATGTATCGAGGTGAGAACTTCCCTTTCACCTTGAACTGACGAAGTCCTCGGATAGGGGACACCTTGAGATAGACATAGTCCCCCACGTTGAAAATGAGCTCTCTTCTTCATACATCGACATAGCTCTTTTGTCGTGTCTGTGCTATCCTCAAGTTGTTTCGAATTTCCCTCACTTTCGCCTCGGCTTCTTGTAGTACTTCGGGTCCAAACACTTTGCTTTCCCCCGTTTGGTTCCAAAATAGTGGAGTTCTACACTTCCTCCCGTACAAAGCTTCAAACGGTGACATCTTCATGCTAGCCTAATAGCTGTTGTTATAGGAGAACTCCGCATACGGTAAGTTCTTATCCCAACTCTGACTGTTTTTGAGTGCACACGCTCTCAGCATGTCCTCAAGGATCTGAATTGTTCTTTCCGCCTGTCCGTCAGTTTGGGGATGATAGGCAGAACTAAAATTCAGATGGGTTCCCATGGTTTCATGTAGCTTCTGCCAGAACCTTGAGGTGAACTGTGTCCCTCGATCTGACACTATTTTCTTTGGCACTCCATGGTAACACACGATCCTTGACATGTACAACTCTGCCAATTTGGATCCGCTATAGCTTTCTTTCACGGGGATGAAATGAGCTACCTTGGTTAGCCTGTCGATGATGACCCATATCGAATCATATCCTGATTGGGTCCTAGGCCATCCCACTATGAAATCCATACCGATTTCTTCCCATTTCCATTCAGGCACTTTGAGTGGTTGCAATAATCCCGCGGGTCGTTGATGTTCTGCTTTCACCAACTGACATGTGTCACATAGGGCAACATGTTCCGCGATATCTCGCTTCATGCCATACCACCAATACCTGCTCTTGAGGTCATGGTACATCTTTGTACTCCCAGGATGAATGGAATAGTCGGAATCATGAGCCTCCTTCAAAATCAATTCACGGATCTCCTTTACCTCAGGCACACAGATTCTTTTCCCGTGCCACACCGTACCTTGTTCATCCTCTCTGAAACCAGGGGCTCTATTATCCTTGATGAGTTGTCGGATTTCTCGTATCTTCTCATCATTCTTTTGTCCATCGCGTATGTCTTGCTCTAGTTTGGAGTCCACTTCCATGGCGATGGCTTCACCACTATTCAACAGGCATAGATTTAGTCTTATAACATCGTCCTTCAATTCTGCAGGCATGTCCTTCAAGCTCAACCTATTGACCTGCACTTTCCGGCTTAAAGCATCCGCCATGACATTCGCTTTCCCAGGATGATAGTTGATTCCCACATCAAAGTCGTTAATTAGCTCTAACCATCTCCTTTGTCTGAGGTTGAGATCTGGCTGTGTGAAAATGTATTTTAAACTCTTATGATCCGTATATATTTCTGTCCTCTTCCCCATCAAGTAGTGCCGCCAAATTTTCAACGCGTGTACACCTGCGGCTAGTTCCAGGTCATGTGTAGGATAGTTCTTCTCGTGTTTCCGGAGCTGCCAGGACGCATAAGCCACGACATGCCCTTCTTGCATGAGAACACATCCCAACCCGTTTCCAGAGGCATTGCAGTACACCAAAAAGTTCTTCTGCATATCTGGCATAACTAGCACTGGGGCTGTTGTCAATCTTTTCTTTAGCTCCTGAAAACTCGTCTCGCACTGCGGCGTCCATGTGAATGTGATTCCCTTCTCCAACAGTTTGGTGAGGGGTCTCGAGATCTTGGAGAATCCCTCAATGAACCGTCGATAGTATCCAACCAATCCCAAGAAGCTGCGAACGTCCCCGACATTCTCAGGGGTCTTCCACTTCTGTATATCCTCGATCTTGGCGGGATCTATGGAGATTCCTCCCTCCGAGATTATATGTCCTAAGAAGGGAACTCTCTTCAGCCAAAACTCACACTTGCTCAACTTGGCATATAGTTGGTGTTCCATCAGCTTCTGCAACACCAACCTTAGATGTTTCTCATGTTCCTCTTCATCTTTGGAGAAGACGATAATGTCATCTATGAAAACCACCAAAAATTTGTCCAGATATTCCATGAATACCTTGTTCATGAGATACATGAAGTATGTCGGGGCATTAGTTAGCCCGAAAGGCATGACGGTGTATTCATACAGTCCGTACCGAGATACGAAAGCTGTCTTTGGAATATCGGTTTGCCTTATCTTAAGTTGGTGGTATCCCGACCTGATATCAATTTTCGAGAACACACAAGCTCCACTCAACTGATCAAACAAGTCTTCAATGCGAGGTAATGGGTACTTGTTCTTAATGGTTACTTCATTCAAGGCACGGTAGTCTACGCATAACCTTTGGGTTCCGTCCTTCTTCGGCACAAATATCACTGGAGCTCCCCATGGTGAGGAACTAGGATGAATATACCCCTTCTCCGTCAATTCTCTTAAATGATCCTTGAGTTCTCCCAGCTGCTCAGAGTCCATCCGATAAGGTCTCTTGTATATCGGAGCTGTTCCAGGCACTGGCTCAATCGCGAATTCCACTTCACGATCGGGAGGCATACCTGGCAACTCCTCCAGAAAAACGTCTGGGTATTCCCTGATAATCCTGATCTCCTCCACTTTCACCTCAACTTGATTTAATTTAATGTCCCTCCTAGGCTCTTGTATTGTTATGAACTTTACTCTTGTGCCGCTAGGGTGAGTTAGTTCCACCGTTCTGGTCGAACAATGGATGATTCCCTTATGTTTGGTCAACCAATCCATGCCCAAAATAATATCTATCCCTTGTGAATCTATCACTATGAGGTTAGCAGTAAATACTACCCCATTAATGTCTAGGTTCACCTTGGGACACACTTGTCTTGTCCTTATTTCTCCACCTGGAGAGTTTACTGCTACCATATGGTTCATTTGTGTTGTTGCTAGATCATGCTTCTTAACAAACCCTTGGGCAATGAACGAGTGGGTAGCACCAGAATCAAACAGCAGGGTTGCAATGTGTAAATTGGCAGGGAACTTACCAAGTACCACGTCGGGTGCCTCTTGCGCCTTCTCCATGGTGACGTGGTTTACCCGTCCTCGCATTACACTCTGCTGTTGCGGCTGCACAGGCTTCTTCTTTGGGCACTTATGGGCGTAGTGCCCCACTTCACCACAGTTGAAGCATTGCACCCCAACCTTAGGTGCCTGGCCTTTGTTGTATTGGGGTTGGTTTGGGGGTCCTTGTACTGCTGGTCGAGGTTGATATGTAGGGCGAGGCTGCTGTCCAAACTGACGCTGTGGTGGTGCTAGTGCTGCCAGAGGCCTGAAGTTCGGGTTGTACCCTCTCGGTGCTGAGTAGGGTACCGCAGCACGGCTCGTCTGCCCTGCGAGTTGCTGCATCAGACGTGGGCGGGTGTTGCTACCCGAGGCTTGGTGTGACCATCCTGCCTTCCTCTTGTTTTCATTTTCCAAGGCCTTCAGCTTCCTTTCTACAACAAATGCTCTGTCCACCATCTTTTGGAAGCTTTCATACTCGTTGGAGGACATTGCACACTGCATTTCCGCTGTAAATCCTTCCACAAAGCAGTCCTGTTTCTGCTCATCAGTCTCTATGTCCCGTGGGGCATAACGGGAGAGTTGAGTGAATTTAGTGAGGTACTCCCTCACAGTTATGTTTCCTTGCTGCAATCCCAAGAACTCCTTCCTCTTGTTTTTGAGTTCACCCCTAGGTATGTAATGGTTGCGGAAGCTACGCTTAAACTCTTCCCAAGTGATATTCTCAGGGTCAAGATGGGCGGCCACGTAAGCGGTCCACCAATCAGCAGCAGGTCCATGCAATTGGTGAGAGGCAAACAGCACCCTCTCATACCCTTGGCATTGTATAATCCTCATCTTGCTCTCAATGGTCTTTAGCCAATCATCTGCCTCCAGGGGTTCAGCAGCACTTGCAAACTTCGGAGGTTGAGTTCCTAGAAACTCACTTAACCTTGGTTGGCGTGGTGCAGCTTTTGGAGGTGGAGCTTAGTGCAAGTTGGCCACCACTTGAGTCAGGTTCTGGATGAGCTGATTTTGATTCTCAAGCATTTGGTGGATGGGATCAACTCCTTCACGGCGACCACCCCTGTCTTGGCCTCCAGAAAGATGAGGGTTGCCTGCATCATCGTTGTTGTTGGCGGGGTTGGCACCACAACCCTTTCCTCTTCCGTCCATCTATCATGATTAACCAGATGTTAATTTAAAGCATTACGTATTAACTCACCAGTTTTTTGCTTGTTTAAACTTTATGCTTTTGAGAACTTATTTCATTTATATTTTCTGAGGATTTCATGTCTTACGTGAACATAAATGCACTCTCAATTCATATGGGTTCACACACCAAAGCAAAACAACCTGAAGACGAGGTTGTGGACAAACGCCCATGGCTTCCACAACTCACGTCACACACCAAGCATTAACACACCATTAACTAAGGTAACGACTCGACTACTCGACATCCTGCTAAACTAAGGGAAGGACTCTACACTACTCGTGTCACTGAGCTGGCTCCTCGGGATCTTCCTCATTATTGTGGCTGCCTTCTGACTCCACTTTGGGTGGGGAGGATGCTGGTGGAGAAGTACGACGATGCCTGATTGCCCGACGATCTGGAGAGTCAGGAGTCCATGTGTCATTTACGGTGACACACAGTTCATTCCCATCTCCTCTTTCTCTCGCCCTCAAGCAGGCTCGAAGCAACGCCTCGGTTTCCTTCAGGGTGTCACAAACATCCTGAAACTCCTGCTGACACTCTTGCAGTCGAGTGCTAAGCATAGCAGCATCCTCCAAGCATAGGTCCATGTGCTCATGGGAAGTCCCCTGCTGCACTGGCGGGTACTTGTACTCCGTGGTACCACTCTCACGCTGGAGGACATACGTGTACTCAGTCTTGTCCATGTGGCGACGATAGATGTGACTCTGGCAGGTGATTGCCTCCCAGGTGACATCCTTCTCCGCATCGACCTGTGTCGCTCGACAAGCTGGAGAGCGGTGGATCTTGAGCAGCTGATTTTCGTGGATAATCCTCATCTCTGAACTCCATTCTTCCCGCTTCTCCCGGATGGTCCGAGTGGAGCTATAGTGTATGATCAGCTTGCCCGTATTGCCGACGGCTTGGAGCATACGTCGAAGACGGCGCAATAAGCCTCCTACTACCAATCCGTAGGAGAGATACGTCACCGGACGGTCCTCCTCTCTCAGGGCAAGGGCAACTACGGGAACTCTCCCTCCCGTGGACTTGCGGGAGGTACGGATCATGCGAACCATCTAAAACATAAAGCATTTAAACTTAAGTTAGATAAGATTTTAAACAAAAATCCTATTTTGAATAAAAGTTGGGTAAGATGAATAAAGTGACCCCATTAAACAACACTTTTCAACCCACACCTTTGTAAAATAGTTTTTAAGAAAATAGGGTCCTTAAATACGTCCATTTCTACCTAGGTCCACGTTACTACGGGCAACCTTGGCTCTGATACCACTTCTGTCACACATGGTTTCTCTGAAGAACAACCGAGTGAATATCACATGTATGCCAGGATCATTTTCTCACACATGTGATGACAAATAGTGAAGCATCATTTATTACAAGTCCGGTGTCGAATATAAATATGTCTTACAAAGCATACGCCTCGATGGACAATAATAAGTTCATAACATGTAAATAAACTAGCAGCGGGATATTAATCTTGTGGGCTCCGTCACAGGCGTTGCCCGGGGACTCCATGAACCTAGAAACCTTCTTCGGGTCCAAAGTCTTGATCATTAAGCACCACATCATTCTCTTGACCTGAGCAGCAATATAAACCAACAAATATGCAAGTTTGAGTACCGATGGTACTCAGCAAGTGTGGGAAAATTTTGTCATGCATGGCTAGAACAAGGAGAGGTTGAACTCATGGTTAAAGCACTACGCAATTAATACCTATCACCTTAGATTATTATGCACCTACATTACTACATAGGTGAAATAGTCCCAATCTCCCAACCCATCATCATACTTAAATAACCATAACATCATTTCCAAAGTTAAGCTCCCCGCTTAACATCATCAACTTCCAAAGCCATCAATCCTCTAATCATGAATAAGTCCCAGCCGCTCTTGACCGTGAGCACGACTGTCATGATAGTTTTGACTCTGCAGAGTTTGCACCACTGTACCCACATGTAGTGATTTCATCCCCCGTTGCCGGGTGGACTAAAAAAACGTCCATTATGCCAGTGGCCACGAACCACATTCACACATCCTAGGTGTGTAGCCAGGACATCACTACGAAGCCTTTACAAAGGGATTCCTGACGAGCATGGGCCCACTGAGGTTTCACCCCAAACAGCATACAAGAGGCTCCAACCCCGCTGCAGTGGCCCCCTCTTGAGCCTTGCGGTTCATATGGTAGTCCAGCTGACACCTACTCCCCGCACCATCCAACACACCCATTCTACGCCGGGGATACACCTAATTAATTGGCCAAGCTGTCCCATCTCAGCATGTGGTTGGCACGGTAAAGCGAGGTTACATGCTCCATGAACCGGTCCTTAGGATCCAGGCAAGTACTAAACACAAACCCGAGTCTCATGCACCCAGCACCAACCAAATCATCCAACTTGCCTTGATCCCTACCTCTACATAACTCATAATATCTCATTCAAGAATAAGGTCAACAAGTTGATTATATCTCATCTCACTTATCCCATTCTAAGCATGGCTAAGCATAAGTAACATGACATAATGAAGCAAAATCCCATCTCAAGCTACAAGGAAAACAAGGTAATGCAATTCTAGGGAAACTTCCTAGCATGGGTTTCATATTTCAATTGACAATGCAAATAATTCTATCTACACATCCTAGTATAGGAACAAAGTGGTCAAGGACACTTGCCTTCTTCCTACTGCTCTGGGAATGGATAGTCCTGATCTTGGAAAGGAAGAACTTGCTCTGGAGCAGGTTCTACTAATACCATCACACATAGCAAAAGAAAACAACAATCCATTAGACATAGTTCACACTTTCACTTCATACAAACCGCACATTCATTTATGAAAGTCATTCACATTTCTATGTGTTGTGGTTACTCTATGTGTGTTGATTTTAGGCTTACATGCATTTTTAAACATGTGCATATGATTTCTAACTTTTGTATTCAGATTTATATTTGTACACTATATATGAATTTCCAATTTAAACAAATTTCTTATATTCAATTAATACACATCTTAGCTACCAAGTATGCATGGAAGGTATTTTCCTACTCCAAATGGGTTTTCAGATCTTCTACCAAATCCTAAACTGAAATATTTGGGTTTTGGAGATTTTATTTATCATTTTCTAGTTATGCATACCTATTTTCCTATATTTTAAGATTTATTTTCTATACCTAATTGTGAACTTTATTATGAAAATAGTAAGACACATCATCTAAACAGAATAGTTTCTGGTCTAAAATAGTAAATAATATATTTTTGAACTTCTCCTCTGATGTGAACTATTTTACATTTATTTTACAAATTTTCAGAATTATTTCCTAGCCTAAAATGTGTTTCTAGATCAAATAAACATGAACACACCCAAACAGATTTCATTTCAGCCTAAAATTTATTTTTAGCTCATTCTAATGTTTTCCAATTGTTAGTGGAGTTTAAACTTGAATTTACAATGTGTGTGCCTCACCCTTTTTAATTTAAATCTTAATTACATATTCAAATTCCTAAATTTAATATTATATAAGGTTAAAAAGTAAACTCACCCCACTACAGGGTCTATTATATTATTCCATAAATTTCCAAGGGTCTATCTACACATAACAGAGGGGTTTTCCTAATTTTTATTAAGTCCAGGGGCTAAAACTGATTTTTAATTGAATTTACATGAAAATCTGAAGTTCCAAGGGCTAGATCAGAAGTTTTCGGAGCTAGCTCGTATTTTCCGAGATCCCCAGGGGGTAGCGCGTAAGAATCCCGGCCTTTATAACGTGGGGCTGACGTGGACCGTCCGATTTAAAACAGACGGCTGAGATTATAACGTCGAACCGGTACGCGGGGATTTAAATTCTACCGTGCGATTTAAAATAGACGGCCCTCAAGCGGCCACGTCGCTCTGATCGAGCGCGGGCGGTGCTGCCCGGCGGCGTGCGGCGGCGGGAGGCGGCGATCTCACCGGAGAGCTTCGGATCTTCGTCTATTCTTCCTAAAACTGGGATTTCATGGCATAGATCGGTAGAGGGGAGGTCGGGGATCTCACCTCGGGGGTTTTCTTGAGCTCGGAGGTCCTGGAAGGCGTTCAGCGACGAGGTCCGAGCTGGAACAGCGGCGAGGCTCGTCGGAGCTGTGTCTAGGGTGAAATCTACCGAGTTTTCTGCTACTGCGTGATTCCCCGGAGGCGGTGGATCAAGATCAGCGCGTTAGATCAGAAATCTCGAGCGAAGATTGAGCGAAATTGGCCCGAGAAACTCGGGTTCTCACCGGAAGGAAAATCGGCTGATCGTGGGTGCAAATCGGGACGATGCCGGGGTTTATATAGCCGGGGGAGGGCGGCGGTTTGTTTAGATCGAGTTTGAGTCTTCTGGGACCGAGAGTCGGGCTGAGGGACGCGGAAATCCGGGTCGGTTACGATCGCGCGCGCGCGGAAGAGTACGGGGTCGGCGCGAGCAGGAGGTCGGGGATGACAGGTGGGCCCCGCATGTCAGTGAGAGGGAAGCGGGCGCGCGGGCTCGGGCTGGCGCGGGGGTGAATGGGCCGAATGGTAGGTTTCGGCCCACTAGCCGGGGAGGTTTGTTTTTTCTTTTTCTTTTTCTTTTCTGTTTTGAGTGTAATTTGAATTCCAATTTGAATTTGAATTTCTGCACCACATGCAATACGTCCAAAAATTTTTAAATTCTCCTCTTAACAGGTTTTGGGGTTTTACACGACTGCTGCCACACCAAATCAATTGGAGA
This sequence comes from Neostapfia colusana, assembly GCA_030760725.1. Lineage (NCBI taxonomy): Eukaryota > Viridiplantae > Streptophyta > Magnoliopsida > Poales > Poaceae > Neostapfia > Neostapfia colusana. The sequence goes on along the minus strand of JASWHV010000008.1, from coordinate 43,859,801 downwards.
TAAGTTGTTAAGATCCAAAACAAATTGAATAGGACTCTTATTTGAAATCCAATCGAAGTAGGACTCTTTTTTCCTCTTATAAATAGAACCCAAAACCCCCTGGCCGCAACCATGTACATATTCTTCCCCTCCTGAGTCAGTGACTTGGAGGCCCTAGCTCCCAACTCGCCAAGATTAACCCCTTCACCGAGTCCGGCCGCCGGTGAGCCCGCCGTTGAAGCTCCATCAAGCCTCGCCGTTAATGGAAGAGAGCTGGCGATCTGTTGCTGCTGCCGTTGCTAGGAGGAAGGCCGAGGTAGGCCTTCGTTACCACCTTACGACATCATCGCGGTTGCTACACATCTGTTTCTTCGAACATAAGCTTTTTCATGTGGACAGATCACGTGTTGATCGGTTTTTGACGGTGGAAGTGATCTAGATCTTGAGTCAAGATCATCACCACGTCCACACTTGATCCCTACACCCTTGTTCATCATAAAACCCCATGCAAAGCTATTAAAACATGCACGAACACGTACAAACTGAATTGATGAAACTGCACCATAGGATTAGCATGCACCTACACCATTGCATCTTGAGTAAAGTTTGTGCATGATGTTTGATTGCTATAAATTTTGTATATGCGTGGTCGTGAGTAGAAGGACAAACTCAGGAAGCCATCTACGAAGGACTACAGCCCCAAGACTTCGAGACACGTGAGCAACAAAGGCCACAGGAACAAGGCAAGTGCCCCTTGACCATATTGATCCCATGTTTTGAATCTGTGTTGTTTGCGAAAACGTGTGTGTTCTTGAGTCAACTTGATGGGAAACCCTTGTATAGGATTTTACTAGTTTTGTTAACCACCCTTGTCGTCGGGAAAGTTGATTAGTCGGGTATGGTCATTTTTGCTTTTTGCTTCGCTGAGTACATGGGATATGGGAAGCGAGATAGAATGTGTCTAGCTACTGCACTCATATGAATAATGATAATAAGAACTTGATGTTGATAATGAACATGAATCAGGGGAGATCTAGGCAAGCTTGGTTCGTGGATGTTGTAGAATGATATGGTGGTTTACTTGCCGTAGATCTAAGGACCGGTTCATGCCAGCACATGCCAGGAATGCAGTGCAACCACAAGGCCAAATATGGGTGCGGCTTAGCTTACTAATTAGGTAAGTTGCTAGATTGTTATGGACCATGGAAGTCGCGGAGAAAGGGAGTCGAGAGAGGACTGCCCTGGGAACCGCATGGCACAAGAGGGGGCCCGTAGGTGGGAGAATGGTGATTCGAGCCTGCTGGTGAAAACTTAGTGAGTCCATACATCTAGTAGCCCCTGTGTAAAGTCTATTTTGTGATCTCTTGGCCATACACCGACGGTTGTATACTGGTATAATGGAGGCTCTGCAGTCGTCGACGGGTGACGAAATCACAAACTTGTGGGTAAAGTGGTGCAACCTCTTAAGAATGTAAAACTATCATGATAGCCGTGCTTACGGTCACAAGCGCCTGGCCAACTCACATGATTAGATGGGATGGTTATTCGGTATAGATGTTTGGTATGGTTATGGTATGGTTTTGGGATTGGTTTCGGGACTGTTGAGTCTTGATAATGAGTTTGGTTTGGTGATATGAATATGAGATTGTTTTGGTGATATGAACATGAGATGGTTTCGGAGATATGAATATGAGATGGTTACGGATATGAACCTGAGATGGTTATTATGACCATGAGAAAAGGTTAAGAAAGATTTATTGTGGGATGAGACATGGAAAGTAATGAATTATGAAGGAGGTATGTTGATATATGTTGGGATTAAATTCACTTAAAGATAGTTGCTGTTTTTATCATGATTGTGAAATAAACTTTGCTTTCTGCAATGAGCCTTTTTATTCCTACCTTGTTGTAAGCTACATGTCATACTTTTCCTGCACTTGCTGAGTACGACATGTACTCACCCTTGCATTGTCATACAAACATCAGCAACAGGAGAGGAGTAATTCGAAGACCATGAGGAGTACTAGGCGTGCGATCTACCGTCAACTTGCCTGTGGAGTTAGAGTTGAAGATGGAGCCGCTGCCATGCTTCGTTTGCTTCTGCTATCGTTTAGAGACTTCCTCTGCTAGAATGAGTTAGAGACTTCCGCTGCAAGAATAAGTTAGAGATTGATGTAATAAAGTACTTACACCCTATTATTCATGGTTATATTCTAAATTCAGTTTGTGGATTACATGTGTATGTGTGATGAACATCCTGGGAACACATATGCATTAGCTGGGTTCCGTTTTCATGGGACCGGGCGTCACAGATTGGTATCAGAACCACGTTAACCGTAGGACGCAATCCTAGATAGAATGCACATATTGGCATTAGAGCTACTTTGACCGTAGGATGCAAGCCTAGGTAGAATGGACACCCTAAAACACATAGGAACGTCTAAACCATAGAAGCTTGAATAAAAGTGGTGTGAACTTTTGTGATGATTGCTTGTGTTTGAGTGCTTAGTGTGAGTTATGGGACGCTTCAGCGTTGTCCATATCCCCACATAGTAGAGAGATGTGAGATGCTTCGGCATGTGTTCACATCCTCATATAGGTTGATATATTTGGTCCATCCACCTTGATGCATATAGTTACGGGGATCAATCTAAACTTCTACTTTCTATTCTACCCAACTCTCTCTCACAGATGGTGAGAGAAAACACCGGCCGTCAAAGGAGGAACGTTCATGGCAACCATGAACCACAAGAGGATGGCCACGTCGAAGTTCCTGAGAATGCTGACCCCGGGGCTGGTGCAAACAACCTTGAACAGTTGATGGCTATGAAGAACCAGCTCATGCAAACCATGATACAAACTTTTGGCCAGCTGCAAGCCAACAACAACAACCACCCTAACCCTATTCCTGCACCACCACAACCACCACCGCCACCACCGCAGGTTCACAAAAGATTGGGAGAGTTCATGAGGAGTCGACCGCCCACTTATTCACAAGCTAATGATCCCGTGGAGGCTGATGATTGGTTAAAATCCAGGGAGAAGACGCTTGCTATTGTTCAGTGCAATGATTGGGAGAAAGTTATCTTCGCATCGCACCAACTTATGGGAGCAACAGCTGACTGGTGGGACACTCTTTGCAATGCTCATGACAACCCGGAGACTATCACTTGGTTTGAATTCAAGGAGAGTTTCCACTCTCATTACGTCCCTGTGGGAGTCATTATGCTAAAAAGGCAAGAGTTCGAAGGTCTCCGCCAGGGAAAGAAGAGCGTGAATGAGTACCTCAACAAGTTCAGGCAACTGTCAAGGTATGCCCACGAGGATATCACCTCGGATCAAAGGAACCAATACATGTTCATGAGGGGGTTGAACAATGAGATCCAAGTTCAACTTCTCAACAACGACTATGCAAACTTCCAGAAACTTGTTGACAAAGCTATAGTGGTTGAGAGCAAGATCCGTGAGATCAAGCAAGAGGGCAAGAGAAAGATGACGTACCAGCCACAAGGGAGCAATGTACGTCCCCGTTTCATGCCCCCAGCTGCACTGCAGTATGGCTCGTCCGCTTGTACATTTCGCCCTAATCAACCACCACAGCAACGTCCTGTTATGCAAGCACCTTGTGTGCCTTTACCTGTAACACCCCAAAATCCTGTTAAGAGGGGAATTTAAAATTTTTTGGACGTGTTGCATGTATTGCAAAAATTCAAATTCAAACTGGAATTCAAATTAAACTCAAAACAGAAAAGAAATAGAAAAAAGAAAAAGGAAAACAGAAAAAAACCAGCCACTGGGCCGAAACCCACCAGCCGGCCCACCGATCCCGCGCCAGCCCGCAGCCGCGCGCGCCCCCGTCTTCCCACTGACATGCGGGGCCCGCCAGTCTTTCTTCTTCCTCGCGCTCGCGCCCGTGCTCGGTCGGACTCTCTCACCCCGAATCAAAACTGACCCGGATTCCTGCGTATCCCAGCCGAATTTCGTTCGTGGGCAACGCAAACTCGATCACAACTGAACGCCGCCCTTTCCCCGTCTATAAAAACCCCGGCATCGTCCCGTTTCCCCACGATCTGCCGATTTTCTCTCCGGTGAGAACCCGAGCCCCTCCGGCGAATTCTGCCCAATCTACGCTCGGGAATTCTGATCTAACTCGCTGGTCTTGATCCACCGCCTCCGGGGAACCTCACGGTGGTTTGCGGTTCAAACACAGCGCCGACGAGCCTCACCGTGAATTCACCTCAGACCTCGTCGCCGACTGCCCACCAGGACCTCCGAGCTCAAGAAAACCCCCGAGGTGAGATCCCCGACAGCCCCTCTACCAACCTATGCCATAAAATCACAGTTCTAGGAAGAATTTACGAAGATCCGAAACTCTCCGGCGAGATCGCCGCCTCCCGCCGCCGGGCAGCGCCGCCCGCGCTCGATCAGAGCGACGTGGCCGCTTGTGCGCCGTTTATTTTAAATCGCACGGTAGAGTTAAAATCCCCACGTACCGGTTCGACGTTATAATCTCAGCCGTCTGTTTTAAATCGGACGGTCCACGTCAGCCCCGTGTTATAAAGACTGGAATTCTTACGCGCTACCCCCTGGGGTTCTCGAGAAATAAGAGATAGCCCCGGAAACTTCTGATCTAGCCCCTAGAACTTCAAAAAATCATGTAAATTCATTTAAAAATCAGTTTTAGCCGCTGGACTTAATAAAAATTAGGAAAAACCCCTCTGTTAAGTGTAGTTAGACCCCTGGAAATTCTTAAAATAAATTAATGGACCCTGTAGTGGGGTGAGTTTACCTTTTTAACCCTATTTGATATAAAAGTTAGGAATTTAAATATGTGGCTAGTATTTAAAATTTAAAAGGTGGGACAAACATAGGGTCAAATTCAAATTAAAAACTTTCCCAGTACTTAGAAAATCTTAGAGTGAGATAAAAATAGATTTTTGGCTGAAATGAATCTGTATAATTGAATATTCACATTTATTAGTTAGAGGGACACATTTTTAAGTAGAGAATAATTCTGAAAATTAGAAAAATAAATGTGAAATAGTTTACATCAGAGGAAAAGATTTAAAAAATATTATTAACTATTTTGGATCAAAACGTATTCTGTTTAGATGATGTGTCTTACTGTTTTCATAATAAAGTACATATTTAGGTATAGGAAGTAAATTTGAAAATATAGCAAGCTAGGTATAAATAATTAGAAAATGATAAATGAAGTTTCCAAAATCCAAAGAATTCAGTTTAGGGTTGGTAGAAGTTCTGAAGACACATATGGAGTAGGAAAATACCTTTCATGCATACTTGGTAGCTAAAAGGTGTAGTAATTGAATGTAAGGAATTTATTTAAATTGGAAACTCATATATATAGTATGCAAGCATAAATGTGAATACAAAAGTAGGAATCATATACACATGATTAAAAGTGCATGAAGGCCACAAATCATATACACCCATAGAGTAACCACAACACATATAATTGTAAATGACTTTCATAAATGTGAATGTGTGGTTTGTATGAAGTGGAAGTGTGAACTATGTCTTATGGATTGTTGTTTTTCTTTTGCTATGTGTGATGGTATGATGTAGAACCTGCTCCAGAGCAAGTTCTTCCTTTCCAAGATCAGGACTACCCATTCCAAGAGCAGCAGGAAGGAGGCAAGTGTCCTTGACCACTTTGATCCTATACTAGGGTGTGTAGATAGAATTTTATTTGCATTGTCAATTGAAATATGAAACCCATGCTAGGAAGTTTCCCTAGAATTGCATTACCATGTTTTCCTTGTAGCTTGGGTTGGGGTTTTGTTTCATTATGTCATTCATATTACTCGTGCTTAGCCATGCTTAGAATGGGATATTTGGGATATGAGATCATCAGTTTATTTTACCATACTCTTGAATGAGATATTGTGAGTTATGTAGAGGTAGGGATCAAGGCAAGTTGGATGTTTTGGTTGGTGCTGGGTGCACGAGACTCGGGTTTGTGTTTAGTACTTGCCTGGATCCTAAGGACCGGTTCATGGAGCATGTAACCTGGCTTTACCGTGCCAACCACAGGCTGAGATGAGGTAGCTTGGCCAATTAATTAGGTGTATCCCCGGCGTAGTATGGGTGTGTTGGATGGTGCGGGGAATAGGTGTCAGCTGGACTACCATATGAACCGCAAGGCTCAAGAGGGGGCCACTGCAGCGGGGTTGGAGCCTCTTGTATGCTGTTAGGGGTGAAACCTCAGTGGGCCCAATCTCGTCGGGAATCCCTTTGTAAAGGCTTCGTAGTGATCTCCTGGCTACACACCTGGGAAGTGTAAAGGTGGTTCGTAGCCACTGGCATAATGGAGGTTCTTTTAGTCCACCCGGCAACGGGGGATGAAATCACTACATGTGGGTACAGTGGTGCAAACTCTGCAGAGTCAAAACTGTCATGACAGTCGTGCTCACGGTCAAGAGCGGCTTGGACTTATTCATGATTAGAGGATTGATGGTTTTGGAAGTTGTGGATGTTAAGCTGGGAGCTTAACATTGGAAATGATGTTATGGTTATTTGATTATGATGATGGGATGGGAGATTGGGACCATTTCACCTGTGTAGTAATGTAGGTGCTTAATAAGCTAAGGCGATAGGTATTAATTGCGTAGTGCTTTAACCATGAGTTCAACCTCCCCTTGTTCTAGCCATGCATGACCTAACTTTCCCACACTTGCTGAGTACCATCGGTACTCAACCTTGCATATTTGTTGGTTTATATTGCTGCTCAGGTCAAGAGAATGATGTGGTGTTTAATGAGCAAGACTTTGGACCCGAAGAAGGTTTCTAGGTTCATGGAGTCCCCCGGGCAACACCTGTGATGGAGCCCACGAGAATAATATTCCGCTGCTATTTTATTTACTTGTTATGAACTTATTATCGTCCATCGAGACATATGTTATGTAAGACTTATATATATTCGACACCTGGCTTATAATAAATGATGCTTCACTATTTGTCATCACATGTATGAGAAAATGATCCTGGCATACATGTGATATTCACTCGGTTGTTCTTCGGAGAAACCGGGTGTGACAGAAGTGGTATCAGATCCAAGGTTGCCCGTAGGAACGTGGACCTAGGTAGAAATGGACGTATTTAAGGGCCCTATTTTCTTAAAAACTATTTTACAAGGTGTGTGTTGAAAAGTGTTATTTAATGGAGTCACTTTCTTCATCTTACCTCAACTTTCATTCAAAATAGGATTTTTTTTTAAAAGTTTATCTAACCTAAGTTTAAATGCTTTTTGTTTTAGATGGTTCGCATGATTCGCACCGCTCGCAAGACCACAGGAGGGAGAGTTCCCGTAGTTGCCCTTGCCCAAAGAGAGGAGAGACGTCCGGTGACGTACCTTTCCTACAGATTAGCAATAGGAGGCTTGTTGCGCCATCTTCGACGTATGCTCCAAGCCGCCGGCAATACGGGCAAGCTAATCATACACTATAGCTCCACCAGGACGATCCGTGAAAAGAGGGAAGAATGGAGTTCAGAGATGAGGATTATCCATGAAAATCAGCTGCTTAAGATCCACCGCTCTCCAGCTTGTCGAGTGACACAGGTCGATGCGGAGAAGGATGTCACCTGGGAGGCCATCACCTGTCAGAGTCACATCTATCGTCGCCACCTGGACAGGACTGAGTACATGTATGTCCTCCAGCGTGAGAGTGGTACCACGGAGTACAAGTACCCGCCAGTGCAGCAGGGGACTTCCCATGAGCACATGGACCTATGCTTGGAGGATGCTGCTATGCTTAGCACTCGACTGCAGGAGTGTCAGCAGGAGCTTCAGGATGTTCGGGACACCCTGAAGGAAATTGAGGCGTTGCTTCGAGCCTGCTTGAGGGCGAGAGAAAGAGGAGATGGGAATGAACTGTGTGTCACCGTGAATGATACATGGACTCCTGACTCCCCAGATCGCCGGGCGATCAGGCGTCGTCGCACTTCTCCACCAGCAGCCTCACCACCCAGAGCAGAGTCAGAAGGTAGCCGCAATAATGAGGAAGATCCCGAGGAGCCAGCTCAGGAATCTGAGTAGGGTAGAGTTTTTCCCTTAGTTAGCAAGATGTCGAATAGTCGAGTCGTTACGTTAGTTAATGGTGTGTTAATGCTTGGTGTGTGACGTGAGTTGTGGAAGCCATGAGCAATTGTCCACAACCTTGTCTTCAGATTGTTTTTCTTTGGTGTGTGAACCCACATGAAATAATAGTGCATTTATTTTTGTATGAGATATGAACCCTCAGAAAAGTGTAACAAAGCCTCAACACTTCAAAGTACAAACGAGTGAAAGTAGTAAGATATACGTAATGCTTTAAATTAACATTTGGTTGATCATGCTAGATGGTCGGAAGAGGAAAAGGTCACGCTGCCAACCCCGCCACCAACAACGATGAGGCCTGCAACCCTCATCTTTCAGGAGGCCAAGACAGGGGTGGTCGCCGTGAAGGAGTTGATCCCCTCCACCAAATGCTTGAGAATCAAAATCAGCTCATCCAGAACTTGACTCAAGTAGTGGCCAACTTGCATCAAGTTCCACCTCCACAAGCTGCACCACGCCAACCAAGGTTGAGTGAGTTTCTAGGAACTCAACCTCCAAAGTTTGCAAGTGCTTCTGAACCTCTGGAGGCAGATGATTGGCTAAAGACCATTGAGAGCAAGATGAGGATCATACATTGCCAAGGGTATGAGAGGGTACTGTTTGCCTCTCATCAATTGCATGGACCTGCTGCTGATTGGTGGACCGCCTACGTGGCCGCCCATCATGACCCTGAGAACATCACCTGGGAAGAGTTCAAGCGTAGCTTCCGCAACCATTGCATCCCAAGGGGTGAACTCCAAAACAAGAGGAAGGAGTTTTTGGGGTTGCAGCAGGGTAACATGACTGTGAGGAAATACCTCACAAAATTTACCCAACTCTTCCGTTATGCCCCACGGGACATAGAGACTAATGAGCAGAAACAAGATTGTTTCGTGGAAGAACTTACCGCAGAAATGCAGTGTGCAATGTCCTCCAATGAGTATGAAAGCTTCCAAAAGATGGTGGACAGAGCGTTTGTGGTAGAAAGGAAGCTGAAGGCCTTGGAAAATGAGAACAAGAGGAAGGCCGGGTGGTCACACCAAGCCTCAGGGAGCAACACCCGCCCACGTCTGATGCAGCAACCCGCAGGGCAGACGAACCGTGCTACGGTACCCTACTCAGCACCAAGAGGGTACAACCCGAACTACAGGCCTCCGGCAGCACCAGCACAGCCACAACGTCAGTTCGTACAGCAGCCTCTCCCTACATATCAACCTCGACCAGCAGTGCAAGGACCCTCAAACCAACCCCAAGACAACAAAGGCCAGGCACCTAAGGTTGGGGTTCAATGTTTTAGCTGTGGTGAAGTGGGGCACTACGCCCATAAGTGCCCAAAGAAGAAGCCCACGCAGCCACAACAGCAGAATGTAATGAGAGGACGGGTGAACCACGTCACCATGGAGGAAGCGCAAGAGGCACCTGACGTGGTAGTTGGTAAGTTTCCTGCCAATTTACACATTGCAACCCTGTTGTTTGATTCTGGTGCTACCCACTCGTTCATTGCCCAAGGGTTTGTTAAGAAGCATGACCTAGCAACAACACAAATGAATCAAATGCTAGCAGTAAACTCTCCAGGTGGAGAAATAAGGACAAGACAAGTGTGTCCCAAGGTGGATCTAGACATTGATGGGGTAGTGTTTACTGCTAACCTCATAGTGATAGATTCCCAAGGGATCGATATTATCTTGGGTATGGATTGGTTGACCAAACATAAAGGAATCATCCATTGTTCGACCAGAACTGTGGAACTAACGCACCCTAGTGGCACAAAAGTAAAGTTTATAACAATACAAGAGCCTAGGAGGGACGTTAAATTAAATCAAGTTGAGGTGAAAGTGGAGGAGATCAGGATTATCAGGGAATATCCAGATGTTTTCCCGGAGGAGTTGCCAGGTATGCCTCCTGATCGTGAAGTGGAATTTGCAATCGAGCTTGTGCCCGGAACCGCCCCGATATACAAGAGACCTTATCGTATGGACTCCAAGCAGCTGGGAGAACTCAACGATCATTTGAGAGAATTGACGGAGAAGGGGTATATTCGTTATAGTTCCTCACCTTGGGGAGCTCCGGTCATATTTGTGCCCAAGAAGGACGGAACCCAAAGGTTATGCGTGGATTACCGTGCCTTGAATGAGGAGACCATCAAGAACAAGTACCCATTACCCCGCATTGAAGACTTGTTTGATCAGTTGAGGGGAGCTTGTGTGTTCTCGAAAATTGATCTCAGGTCGGGATACCACCAACTCAAGATAAGGCAATCTGATATCCCCAAGACAGCTTTCGTATCTCGGTACGGACTGTATGAATACACTGTCATGCCTTTCGGGCTAACTAATGCCCCGGCATACTTCATGTATCTCATGAACAAGGTATTCATGGAATATCTGGACAAATTTGTGGTGGTTTTCATAGATGACATTCTCGTCTTCTCCAAAAATGAAGAAGAACATGAGAAACATCTAAGGTTGGTGTTGCAGAGGCTGAGAGAACACCAACTATATGCCAAGTTGAGCAAGTGTGAGTTTTGGCTGAAGAGAGTTCCCTTCTTAGGACATATAATCTCGGAGGGAGGAATCTCCGTGGATCCCGCCAAAATCAAGGATATACAGAAGTGTAAGACCCCTGAAAATGTCGGGGAAGTTCGAAGCTTCTTGGGATTGGCTGGATACTATCGACGGTTTATTGAGGGATTCTCTAAGATCTCGAGACCCCTTACCAAACTGTTGGAGAAAGGAATCACATTCACATGGACGCCACAGTGCAAGACGAGTTTTCAGGAGTTAAAGGAGAGATTGACAACAGCCCCTGTGCTAGTTATGCCAGATATGCAGAAGAACTTTACGGTGTACTGGGATGCCTCTGGAAACGAGTTGGGATGTGTTCTCATGCAAGAAGGGCATGTCGTGGCTTATGCATCCCGACAACTCCGGAAGCACGAGAAAAACTATCCTACACATGACCTATAACTAGCTGCAGTGGTACACGCGTTGAAAATTTGGCGGCACTATTTGATGGGGAAGAGGACAGAGATATATACGGATCATAAGAGTTTGAAGTACATTTTCACACAGCCAGATCTCAACCTCAGACAAAGGAGATGGTTAGAGCTAATCAATGACTTTGATGTGGGCATCAACTATCATCCTGGGAAAGCAAACGTCGTGGCCGATGCTTTAAGTCGGAAAGTGCAGGTTAATAAGTTGAGCTTGAAGGACATGCCTGCAAAATTGAAGGACGAGATTATAAGGCTCAATCTATGCCTTGTGAATAGTGGTGAAGCCATCGCCATGGAAGTGGACTCCACACTAGAGCAAGACATACGCGATGGTCAAAAGAACGACGAGAAGATACATGAAATCAGGCAACTCATCAAGGAAAATAAAGCTCCTGGTTTCAGAGAGGATGAACAAGGTACGGTGTGGCACGGGAAAAGAATCTGCGTGCCTGAAGTAAAAGAGATTCCTGAATTGATTTTGAAGGAGGCTCACGATTCCGACTATTCCATCCATCCTGGGAGTACGAAGATGTACCAGGACCTCAAGAGCAGGTATTGGTGGTATGGCATGAAGCGAGATGTCGCGGAACATGTTGCCCTATGTGACACATGTTAGTTGGTGAAAGCAGAACATCGACGACCCGCGGGATTATTGCAACCACTCAAAGTGCCTGATGGAAATGGGAAGAAATCGGTATGGATTTCATAGTGGGATTGCCTAGGACCCAATCAGGATATGATTCAATATGGGTCATCATCGACAGGCTAACCAAGGTAGCTCATTTCATCCCCGTGAAAGAAAGCTACAGCGGATCCAAATTGGCAGAATTGTACATGTCAAGGATCGTGTGTTACCATGGAGTGCCAAAGAACATAGTGTCGGATCAAGGGACACAGTTCACCTCAAGGTTCTGGCAGAAGTTGCATGAAACCATGGGAACCCATCTGAACTTTAGTTCTGCCTATCATCCCCAAACTGATGGGCAGACAGAAAGAACCAATCAGATTCTTGAGGATATGCTCAGGGCATGTGCACTCAAAAACAATCGGAGTTGGGACAATAACTTACCGTATGCGGAATTCTCCTATAACAACAGCTATCAAGCTAGTATGAAGATGTCACCGTTTGAAGCTTTGTACGGGAGGAAATGCAGAACTCCCCTATTTTGGAACCAAACAGGGGAAAGTAAAGTGTTTGGTCCCGAAGTACTACAAGAAGTCGAGGCGAAGGTGAGGGAAATTTGCAACAACTTGAGGATAGCACAGACATGCCAAAAGAGCTATGCCGATGTACGAAGAAGAGAGCTCGTTTTCAACGTGGGAGACTATGTCTATCTCAAGGTGTCCCCTATCCGAGGACTTTGTCGGTTCAAGGTGAAAGGGAAGTTGTCACCTCGATACATCGGACCCTTTCAAGTTCTGGAGAGGAAAGGCGAAGTGGCGTATCAACTAGAATTACCGGCTCGCCTATCGGATGTGCACGACGTATTCCATGTGTCACAACTCAAGAAATGCCTGAGGATGCCTGAAGAGGTGTTACCCATGAATGAAGTGGACGTAGCTGAGGATTTGTCTTATGCCGAGCAACCATCTAAGATTTTGGAGACAATGGAACGCCTCACCAGAAATAAAAGAATCCGGATGTGCAAGGTGCAGTGGAAGCATCACTCAGAAGAGGAAGCCACCTGGGAGCGAGAAGATGAGCTTAAGGCACAATTTCCGGAATTGTTTTCTTAGAACCACCAATCTCGAGGACGAGATTTCTTTTAAGGGGGGTAGAGCTGTAACACCCCAAAATCCTGTTAAGAGGGGAATTTAAAAATTTTTGGATGTGTTGCATGTATTGAGAAAATTCAAATTCAAACTGGAATTCAAATTAAACTGAAAACAGAAAAGAAATAGAAAAAAGAAAAAGGAAAACAGAAAAAAACCGGCCAGTGGGCCGAAACCCACCAGCCGGCCCACCGATCCCGCGCCAGCCCGCAGCCGCGCGCGCCCCCTTCTTCCCACTGACATGCGGGGCCCGCCAATCTTTCTTCTTCCTCGCGCTCGCGCCCGCGCTCGGCCGGACTCTCTCACCCCGAATCAAAACCGACCCGGATTCCTGCGTATCCCAGCCGAATTTCGTTCGTGGGCGACGCAAACTCGATCACAACCGAACGCCGCCCTTTCCCCGTCTATAAAAACCCCGGCATCGTCCCGTTTTCCCCATGATCTGCCGATTTTCTCTACGGTGAGAACCCGAGCCCCTCCGGCGAATTCTGCCCAATCTACGCTCGGGAATTCTGATCTAACTCGCTGGTCTTGATCCACCGCCTCCGGGGAACCTCGCAGGTGCAGAAAACGCGGTGGTTTGCGGTTCAAACACAGCGCCGACGAGCCTCGCCGTGAATTCACCTCGAACCTCGTCGCCGACTGCCCACCAGGACCTCCGAGCTCAAGAAAACCCCCGAGGTGAGATCCCCGACCTCCCCTCTACCGATCTATGCTATAAAATCACAGTTCTAGGAAGAATTTACGAAGATCCGAAACTCTCCGGCGAGATCGCCGCCTCCCGCCGCCGTGCGCCGCCGGGTAGCGCCGCCCGCGCTCGATCAGAGCGACGTGGCCGCTTGTGCGCCGTTTATTTTAAATCGCACGGTAGAGTTAAAATCCCCGCGTACCGGTTCGACGTTATAATCTCACCCGTCTGTTTTAAATCGGCCGGTCCACGTCAGCCCCGCGTTATAAAGACTGGAATTCTTACGCGCTACCCCCTGGGGTTCTCGGGAAATAAGAGCTAGCCCTGGAAACTTCTGATCTAGCCCCTGGAACTTTAGAAAATCATGTAAATTCATTTAAAAATCAATTTTAGCCCCTGAACTTAATAAAAATTAGGAAAACCCACTCTGTTAGGTGTAGTTAGACCCCTGGAAATTCTTAAAATAAATTAATGGACCCTGTAGTGGGGTGAGTTTATTTTTTTAACCCTATTTGATATAAAAGTTAGGAATTTGAATATGTGGCTAGTATTTAAAATTTAAAAGGTGGGACAAACATAGGGTCAAATTCAAATTAAAAACTTTCCCAGTACTTAGAAAACCTTGGAGTGAGATAAAAATAGATTTTGGCTGAAATGAATCTGTATAATTGATTATTCACATTTATTAGTTAGAGGGACACATTTTTAAGTAGAGAATAATTCCGAAAATTAGAAAAAATAAATGTAAAATAGTTTACATCAGAGGAAAATATTAAAAAAATATTATATTAACTATTTTGGATCAAAACCTATTCTGTTTAGATGATGTGTCTTATATTTTCATAATAAAAGTACATATTTAGGCATAGGAAGTAAATTTGAAAATATAGCAAGCTTTGTATAAATAATTAGAAAATGATAAATGAAGTTTCCAAAATCCAAAGAATTCAGTTTAGGATTGGTAGAAGTTCTGAAGACACATATGGAGTAGGAAAATACCTTTCATGCATACTTGGTAGCTAAAAGGTGTAGTAATTGAATGTAAGGAATTTATTTAAATTGGAAACTCATATATATAGTATGCAAGCATAAATGTGAATACAAAAGTAGGAATCATATACACATTATTAAAAGTGCATGAAGGCCACAAATCAACACTCATAGAGTAACCACAACACATATAATTGTGAATGACTTTCATAAATGTGAATGTGTGGTTTGTATGAAGTGGAAGTGTGAACTATGTCTTATGGATTGTTGTTTTTCTTTTGCTATGTGTGATGGTATGATGTAGAACCTGCTCCAGTGCAAGTTCTTCCTTTCCAAGATCAGGACTACCCATTCCAAGAGCAGCAGGAAGGAGGCAAGTGTCCTTGACCACTTTAATCCTATACTAGGGTGTGTAGATAGAATTTTATTTGCATTGTCAATTGAAGTATGAAACCCATGCTAGGAAGTTTCCCTAGAATTGCATTACCTTGTTTTCCTTGTAGCTTGGGTTGGGGTTTTGTTTCATTATGTCATTCATATTACTTGTTCTTAGCCATGCTTAGAATGGGATATTTGGGATATGAGATCATCAGTTTATTTTACCATACTCTTGAATGAGATATTGTGAGTTATGTAGAGGTAGGGATCAAGGCAAGTTGGATGTTTTGGTTGGTGCTGGGTGCACGAGACTCAGGTTTGTGTTTAGTACTTGCCTAGATCCTAAGGACCGGTTCATGGAGCATGTAACCTGGCTTTACCGTGCCAACCACAGGCTGAGATGGGGCAGCTTGGCCAATTAATTAGGTGTATCCCCGGTGTAGTATGGGTGTGTTGGATGGTGCGCGGAATAGGTGTCAGCTGGACTACCATATGAACCGCAAGGCTCAAGAGGGGGCCACTGCAGCGGGGTTGGAGCCTCTTGTATGCTGTTAGGTGTGAAACCTCAGTGGGCCCAAGCTCGTCGGGAGTCCCTTTGTAAAGGCTTCGTAGTGATCTCCTGGCTACACACCTGGGAAGTGTGAAGGTTGTTCGTAGCCACTGGCATAATGGAGGTTCTTTTAGTCCACCCGGCAACGGGGGATGAAATCACTACATGTGGGTACAGTGGTGCAAACTCTGCAGAGTCAAAACTGTCATGACAGCCGTGCTCACGGTCAAGAGCGGCTTGGACTTATTCATGATTAGATGATTGATGGTTTTGGAAGTTGTGAATGTTAAGCGGGGAGCTTAACATTGGAAATGATGTTATGGTTATTTGATTATGATGATGGGATGGGAGATTGGGACCATTTCACCTGTGTAGTAATGTAGGTGCTCAATAAGCAAGGCGATAGGTATTAATTGCGTAGTGCTTTAACCATGAGTTCAACCTCCCCTTGTTCTAGCCATGCATGACCTAACTTTCCCACATTTGCTGAGTACCATCGGTACTCAACCTTGCATATTTGTTGGTTTATATTGCTGCTCAGGTTAAGAGAATGATGTGGTCTTTAATGATCAAGACTTTGGACCCGAAGAAGGTTTCTAGGTTCATGGAGTCCCCCGGGCAACGCCTGTGACGGAGCCCACGAGAATAATATTCCGCTGCTATTTTATTTTCTTGTTATGAACTTATTATCGTCCATCGAGACATATGTTATGTAATACTTATTTATATTCGACACCTGGCTTGTAATAAATGATGCTTCACTATTTGTCATCACATTTATGAGAAAATGATCCTGGCATACATGTGATATTCACTTGGTTGTTCTTCGGAGAAACCGGGTGTGACATTACCTCCTGCGCCCCGTCCCAACATGGGCGCTTATGCTCAAAACCACCCTCGCCCCAACGTCCCTGCTGTCTTGCGAAACAAGGCATGTTTTTTCATGCAGAGAGATGGGACACTTCGCAAGTCAGTGCCCGAGGAAAGGTCTTGGACAGCCGAGCAACGCGCCCAAGCAGAACCCACGGCCGAACGGACGAGCTAATCAAGGCAACCGTGGGTAGCAAAACTACGCTCGTGGCAATATGAAACATGTCTCCGCTGAGGAAGCACAACAGGCTGAGGACATCGTGATTGGTATGTTCCTTGCCAACTCCAACCCAGCCACTATTTTATTTGATTCCGGAGCATCACATTCATTCATATCATCCAAGTATGTTGCCAAGTATAATCTACCCATATCACACATGAAATATACTATGTTGGTTAATTCTCCCGGTGAAGAGATGAGGACTAATATAGTATGTCCGAAAGTAAAAACCTTAAAATAAGGGGGGCAGACTTCCTTGCCAACCTTATTGTCTTGGATTACCAAGGGCTTGACATAATACCCGGAATGGATTGGTTAAACAAGCACAACGGAGTAATCCAATGTGCTGAGAGGAGCGTGCAGTTGACAAACGAGCACGGTACTGGTATTGAGTTCAAGTAAGGCCAACCAACAACCGAGAAGGCAAAGTTGAACCACGTCGTAGGAGCAACATTTGAAAGCATTCCGGTGGTTCAAGAATTTTTGGACGTGTTCCCGGAAGAACTTCGAGGTATGCCACCTGACCGGGACATTGATTTTTCCATTGATTTGGTATATGGAACTGCACCTATAGCAAAGAGGCCATATAGGATGCCCGTTAATGAACTATTGGAACTCAAGAAGCAAATTCAGGAGCAGCTAGAAAAGGGTTTTATACGCCCAAACTCGTCACCGTGGGGAGCCCCCGTGCTCTTCGTAGAGAAGAAGGATGGGACCCAAAGGATGTGTGTGGATTATAGGTCTCTCAATGAGGTGACGATCAAGAATAAATACCCGCTGCCCCGTATAGAGAACCTGTTTGTCCAAATAATAGGAGCCCGAGTTTTCTCCAATATTGATCTTCGGTCGGGATACTTCCAGCTGAAGATTAATCCCTCCGATATACCCAGGACTGCCTTTCGAACACGGTATGGTTCGTATGAATATACCGTCATGTCTTTTTGGTTAATGAATGCACCCGCATATTTCATGTACCTCATGAACAAGGTCTTCATGGAGTACTTGGACAAGTTTGTCGTGGTTTTCATCGACGGTATAATGGTGTATTCAAAAAGATAGGAAGAACATGAAGAACATTTGAGATTGACCTTGCAGAAACTGCGAGAGCATCAATTGTATGCCAAGCTCAGCAAGTATCAATTTTGGCTAAAGGAGATATCATTCCTAGGCCACATCATCTCCGAGGAAGGAGTATCGGATGATCCTGGAAAAGTGGGAGATGTTCTGAAGTGGAACCAACCGCAAAACGTGAGAGATATTCAGAGTTTTCTTGGGATGGCTGGATACTACCGACGGTTCATCAAGGATTTCTCCAAAATAGCAATGCCTATGACTGAATTGCTAATGAAGGGAAAAGCATTCCAAAGGACACCAGCGTGCCAAGAAAGCTTTGAGGAGCTCAAGAAAAGGTTAACCGCAGCACCGGTTTTTGTATTGCCAGACGTGAGCATGAGTTTTGACATATATTGTGACGCATCAAGACAAGGGCTTGGATGTGTGCTCATGCAAGAAGGACAAGTGGTAGCCTATGCATCGAGACAACTAAATAAACACAAGTTGAACTACCCCACACATGACTTAGAACTCGCAGCCGTGGTACATGCCTTGAAGATTTGGAGACATTACATCCTTGGCCACCGATGTGAGATCTATACGGATCACAAAAGCCTCAAGTACATATTCACCCAAACGGATTTGAATTTGAGGCAACGTCGATGGTTGGAACTCATCAAGGATTATGATGTTGGAATCAACTATCACCCTGGAAAGGCTAATGTAGTAGCTGATGCATTGAGCCGAAAGGGAGCATGTCACCAACTCACGGTTCGGGAGCTACCGCCCGAGCTGCGCAAGGAGTTCGAACGGTTACATCTCGGGTTCTTGAATGAGATGGAAGTAATGGAACTCCATTCTTTGTTGGAACAAGAAATAAGAGATGCCCAAGCAGTGGATGAGGAAATCAAGGAGATCAAGGAAAGAATCCAACAAGTCATAGAAAAGGACTTCAAGGAAGACGATAAGGGTACGATTTGGTTAGGAAAAAGGATTTGTGTGCCTAACGTGAAGCACATCCGCGACACGATATTAAAGGAGGCACATGACACACCTTATTCCATAAATCCCGGCAGTACAAAGATGTACAAGAACCTGAAAACTTGTTATTGGTGGGATGGTATGAAAAGGCACATAGCTGAATATGTTGCCTTATGCGACACGTGCCAACGGGTGAAGGCCGAACATCAAAGACCCGCTAGACTGTTGCAATCATTGAAAGCACCTGAGTGGAAGTGGGAAGACATCAGCATGGATTTCATCATCGGATTACCACGTACTCGGTCGGGTTACGACTCCATCTGGGTTATTGTGGACCGATTAACGAAAACAGCCCATTTTCTTCCTGTTAGAACCACGTACCTCATCGCAGAACCAGCCGAGCTGTACATGGAGCAAATCGTGTGCCGTCATGGAGTTCCAAAAAGGATAGTTTCTGATCGGGGTACCCAATTTACTTCTAGGTTATGGAAGATGCTGCATGAAGCTATGGGTACACGACTGGATTTTAGCTCCGCTTATCATCCGCAAACCGATGGGCAAACCGAGAGGACAAATCAAATTTTGAAGGACATGTTGAGAGCCTGCGCCTTGAAACATGGGCGTAGTTGGGATAGGAGCTTGCCGTATGCTGAGTTCTCATAAAATAACAGCTATCAAGCCAGCTTGAAGATGTCACCATTCGAAGCATTGTAAGGCAGACGGTTAGAACGCCGCTGTTCTGGAACGAGACCGGAAAGAACCAAGTGTTTGGACCCGAAGTGCTGCAAGAAGCTGAGAAGTTCAAACGATACGGGAGAACTTGAAGGCTGCTCAATCATGACAAAAAGGTTATGCGGACAATAGGCGAAGAAAGTTGACCTTCAAAGTAGGAGACTTCGTGTACCTTAAGGTATCGCCTATCCGAGGCCAACGGCGTTTCAACGTCAAAGGCAAGTTAGCACCTCGCTACATCGGGCCATTCAAGATTTTAGGCAAGCGAGGAGAGGTAGCCTATCAAATAGAGCTCCCAACGCACCTCTCCAACGTGCATGACGTGTTTCACGTATCCTAACTCAAGAAGTGCTTGAGAGTACCAGAAGAACAAGTACCTATGGATGAGCTCGAGCTCCAAGAGGATCTGACCTATGTAGAGCACCCTGTCAAAATTTTGGACGTGAAAGAAAGGGTCACAAGGAACAAAGTGACCCGATGGTGCAAGGTACAATGGATCCATCACACGGAAGCCGAAGCTACATGGGAGCGTGAGGAAGACCTCAAGGCAGAATTCCCTCACCTATTCTCTACTCTATCGAATCTCGAGGGCGAGATTCAGTTTAAGGGGGTAAGTTTGTGACACCCTCAATTTCGTATCCATGCATACATACATAATTCATATAGAGAAACAATTTTAACGAAATATAACGGAAGAAAGAATCATAAAAATGGTGGGGGTATGGAGTAAGATAGCTGAAAAGATCCAATTCCAGTTTGCCGAGGAGCGCCGTCGACACTTCCCGCGGCCTGCTGGCCACGTGGCGCTTTCGGAGCTCATCCCTGTGGAGGGGGTGAGGTACGGCACTGCTTGCCACGCGGCAGGCTAGGAGCTCCCCTTTGCGGAAGGGGCGAGGTCCAACCCCGCTGGACACGTGTTGCCTCCGGGGCTTGTCGCTGCGGAGAAGCGGGATCCAGCCCCACAGGACACATGTTGCCTTCGGAGCTAGTCTCTGTAGAGAAGCAAGGCCCAACCCCACGGGACACATGTCGCTCTCGGAGCTCACCCCCTCGGAGAGAGTGAGGTCCGGCCCTCTGGACACGTGTCACCCCGGAGCTCACCTTCGAGGAGAAGGGAGTTCCGACACTATGGGACACGTGTCATCCTTGGAGCTCACCTTCAAGGAGAAGGGAGGTCCGACGCCACGTGACACGTGTCATCCTCGGAGCTCACTTCTGAGGAGAAGGGAGGTCCGATGCTGTTGGACACGTGTCTACCTCGGAGCTCGTCTCTAAGGAGAAAGGAAGTCTGACGCTGCTGGACACGTGGCACTCTCGGAGCTCACCTCTGAGGAGAGGGGAAGTCCGGAACTGAAACATGGCGCATGCGGAGCTTGCCTCTAAGGAGAGGTGACACGACCCCATCGGCCTTGTCGAGCCAGGATCACGCTGAGGGGTGCTGCCTTGCACAGCACCGGATAACACACCTCAAAGGTACAAAGCGGAAGCAAAGTTTTATTACATAACCAGTGTATGAACCTTTTTACAACAAAATATGTTCAGTCTACATTCACGGGCGTAGACTATGCATCGAGTTCACGTTCATCCCGTGAACGTGTCCCCGCTAGCACGCACACGCACTAACACGGTGGCGTGCACGACTCCCACTCGACGGGGTTCCCCTCCGGGGGTTCCGTCTCCTCCTCGGGAGTCCCTTCCTCATAAAACCCTGCAAAAGCTTCAAACACAAGCAGTGAGCACGATGGCTCAGCAAGACTGACCCGTCTCTCCTATACATGAAACTTCTACATGAAGGTTGATAGGGTACATGAGGTAAAATAAGTTGCAAAGGACTTGCCTAATTAGAGGAACCTTACTTTCATGTTTTAGCAGCAGATTGTGGAGAACTTTACGCTAAGGAACATGAGAGAGCCGCAATCAAACAAGAAACGCCTTTCTCTCATGTACTTTGCCCAAAGTTAAAAAGAACTTTAATTAGCTCTGATCTACAACAGTTCATTAACAAGCAATGTACAGCTTTCAAATCAGCAAACTTTTAACATTTATCTAACCTCTTCTTTCTACGTCACGGTACAGTGAACAAGTGGTACTCACTGACCGCGAGGGACGGCGATTATAATCGATTTACACCTGCATGGTTACCCGAATAACCTGTCACGTATGCCCGTACTCGATGTTGCCTACAGTAACCATCACGGACGTCGTACGCAACCACCTTTCATCCGTCAGCCAAATGTTGAACCGGTCCAATCGTCCCAAGCAAGAGGTCTCTGCGCGCGCATCCACAGTGCCGCCAGCCGATTTACACCTCGAGCTCTCAACGTACCCTTTGAACGACCAGCTATGCCTCAACACCCAGCTACCCAAGTTACATCGGTTTCCCGGTTCCCATATAGCCGGTAGGTCTTCGGTACTGTCCTAGCTTGTTCAACAGGCCCGCACAAGGCTCGGTCCTCAATCGACACAAGCGGAGCTATAGCACCCAGGCCCCAAAGTCCTGCTGCACTTACTCTCCGCTCGGTCTCATTTTTCTTGCCATGTTTTTCATTTGCTATTTTTACCCGAGCGATGTGCCTCTAGCCTATTCTCGTGAGTAGTTCCAACTACTCGACTTTCACCGAATCCTACACTATCTTAGCACTGCAGTAGCTAAACGGGGTTTTCAATCCTAACCCAACCCATGGTTTTCTTGGCTATGCAATGGGTTTCAATCAAGACTCTAATGCAAGAAGTAAATGGTATTCAAAGTAAGTTCTCAAAACAATAAAAATTTGTAAAAAGGTTAAAGCAAACCGGAGCTTGCCTTGCTGCTCTTGGTCGTAGGCTAGCTGCTTTTCCGGAGTGACGAAGTCTAAGACTTCGGGCTCCTCCTCAACCTTAGCGACTACATGAGATAACATGTATATGTATTAATTTAAATGCATTTTAATTGAATTTAAACTTGTGATGACTATAAGTCTTACTAGACAGACCCAATGACTCTGAATTTTTACTGTGGTTTGGATACCACCTAAACAGAGACTTGGCCAAGTTTAATTTGCAGCAAAGCTCATTTGAGCTTTCCACAAATAATTATGTACTTGACCCTAATTAGAGCTCTTAGGGTGTTCTAAGGATTTTCATGGAGCAAGCCATGACTTTCTGGAAACTAGAGTTTCAGAGGGTTCTAATGGAGTTGGTTTCACTTAATTTGAAGGTTCCTAGCTAAAGAGATGAGCTAAACAATTTCAGAGAAATTCTGAAAATGTTTCTGGACATTTTCTATTTTCTATGGAACAGTTTTAGTAATCACACCATTAGGTGGATCAAATGAGCTCAAATGGATCTGAAATTTTTATGGTAGCTCAGGGATATTTTGGTGAACGTCCCAGCAAAATTTCAGAAATTTCCTCCAAAGGGTTCTCCAGTCGATCCGTGCCCACAGAAGATCAAACTGCCCGGTTTCCTTCCACTGACAGCGGGCCCGGCTCGGTCATCTTCAACCTCGCGCCTCCAGCGTGGTAGCGCCGCCGAGGTCGCCGGAGCACCGCCGAACTCGATCGCGCGGTCAGCTCCCGAGCTCCAACTCGCCGCTAGCCCCTAATTTGGTGCACTGAACACGTTGGGAGGGTTTCCCCTCATCGACGTTGGCTCTAACCGAGCTCGCGATGGCCCAGCAGCTCGGGAAGAGTCCGGTGATGTCGCTCCGGCGTACTAGCCTGCCAAACGCCTTGTGAAGTGGCTCTACAGCACCAGTGGTTTCTCGGGAAGCTTGACATGGCGATGGGCAGGCTTCTGGTGAGATCCAAAGTGGGTCTCACCGTGCGCCCGATGCTGCCCGAATAAGCCGCTGTTGGCAAGCTCGAAATTACGCCATGTACAAGGGTTCTCATGCTATGTGTTGTGAAGCTAACTTGTGCGCCCCTAAGTATAGCTCCTATGTGCGAAGTTTGATGGGATTTAAACGAGAATCACACGGGAATTTCAACGTTTCTTACCCGAAGGTGACTTTGCACCGGCTGGAAGCAAACTGCAAAATTCACCGTCGACGCTCAACCTCTTGGCTCAGGCTTCAGAGATGAGTTGCAGGAGGTGCATGCGCGTCCGAAAACAGCTTGGCTTGATCGTGACAAGCCCGGGATGAGGCTGCCCACGAGAGCACCTCTTCTCGGCTTGGTAGCGACTGCTACGGATCGGTGTGATTCTCGGGGTAGAGAGCACGAGATCACTGGATAATGGTTTGAGGGGATAGTGGAGAGTGCTGTGGTTCCGTTTTGATGCTAAGCTGAGGCTTGTGCGCGAGATTGGCGGGTGGCCGACAATCGGAGAAGCAGCGGCTGCTCTGATCAGTTTCTTGCGCGGGAGAGCCGAGAAGTGATCGGTTCTGCCTTCGATCGGGTCCGCTGCGGGAATAAGAGGGAGAGGTGACGTCGGTCGGCGCTGCCAGCCCGAGCAGGAGCTGTCCCGGCGACCAGCTCGGTGGCGTCCTCGGAGGATGCCCGAGAAACCGAGTGTTGAATTTTCAGTCGGATGGTTTTGCAGTAGAGGCTGACATGTGGGTCCCACCCCCCTTTTAACCTCTGAAAGTAACTTCCTCTCACTGCTAGAAACAGTAATCCCTCTAATGCCCTTGGTTATTTGAATTATCTACCACATGCCCATTTGGAATTGGTAGAATTCAAATTGTGAAGTGTTTGACTAAATTTCAGCACATATGCAGTTTGAAATTCAAATAAAGTTTGAATTTGCTAAACTTAACTCATGTCAAGATCAACTCCAAATGGAGTGAAAATTGGTGGGTGAGCTCACAAAATGTGCCGAGTAATAATATGCCTCCCACTTTTGAATTCGTGGAATGGAAAATAGTTTGAATTTAAATTTGAGTTCAAACCACCCTCTTTCTAGCTATACCCAAAAGGACTTCAAAAAGGTTTTGAATTTGGGTGACACTTGGCATGGAAATCCGTAGCAAAGCGTAGGGGTTTTTCATATGTCCAGCCCCTATATGATGCATATGGGAAATGCCACTTTTGCACTTGGTGAGTCTATCCTCTAATGACAATGTTGATGGTGGTTACTTGCTCTCCAAATGTATTCATCAAGTTTCTTCAAATGAGATGTGTGTGTGGTGATGAACACTTTGGATATGTGCCAAACTTAGGCCCTTACATTCCTCCCCCCTTAAAAGAATCTTGTCCCGAGATTATAAGGTGAAAATGAGAGAGAGGATGGTGGAAAATTACCGTCTATGCAACGTGAAAAAGTTGGGGTAGCTCGCGCGAAGAAATCCTTCACTCTCCCATGTCGATTCGTCTATGGAGTGATTACTCCATAGCACTTTGTAGAACCACAACATATGGTTGTGTGTCGTTCGGGCCTTTTCATCAACGATCTGAACCGGTTCCTCCCGATACGTGGGATCCGGTTTCAGTTCTTCTATATCCTCCAGCTGAACGGAAGTTGATAGCTTGAGACACTTCCTCAGCTGGGAGATGTGAAAGACATTGTGCACACTAGAAAGTGCTTCTGGTAATTTCAGCCGGTATGCTACTGACCCACATCTTTCGGTAATCTGGAATGGACCGATGAATCGGGGTTCCAACTTTTCTCTCACCCCGAATCTATTTACGCCCTTCATTGGAGACACACGTAGGTATATGTGATCCCCAACTTCGAACTGTAATAGGCGTCTTCTCCGGTCCGCATATTGTTTCTGTCGGGATTGTGCGGCTTTTAGGTTCGCTTGAATCAGCCGAACCTTTTCTTCCGCGTTGTTGACCAGATCAATCCCGAAGGTAACCCTTTCGCCAGACTCACAATAATTCAGTGGTGTGTGGCATTTTCTTCCGTATAGTGCCTCGTAAGGCGCCATCTTGATGCTGGCTTGGTACCCATTGTTGTACGAGAACTCGGCCAACGGCAAGTGATCATCCCAATTCTTGCCGTGGTTGATAGCGCAAGCTCGCAGCATATCTTCTAAAATTTGGTTTACCCGCTCAGTTTGTCCATCCGTCTATGGGTGGTATGCTGAACTACGGATCAGCTCAGTCCCTAACGCAGCATGTAGCTGCTCCAAAAAACAGGACACAAATAAAGTGCCCCGATCCAATAATTTGGTGCGGGGTACGCCATATAAGCATAGGATCCGTGAGATGTACAATTCAGCATACTTCTTGGCGTTGTAGTTTGTGTTGACCGGGATGAAATGGGCAACTTTGGTCAGCCGATCGACGATTACCCATACCGAATCATGCTTCTGAAAAGTGGTGGGTAAACCAATGATGAAGTCCATGCTCACATCCTCCAACTTCAAGGCAGGAACGCCCAGTGGTTGTAGCAGTCCCGGTTTCCGCATATGATCTGCCTTCACTCTTCGACATGTATCACACTCGGACACGTACTTTGCGATCTCCTGCTTCATCCGTGTCCACCAAAACTTGCTTCTGAGTTCTTGATACATTTTGTTGCTGCCGGGGTGAATAAAAACTTTGACAAGTGATCCTCATCAAAGGTTTTCTTCCATAACTCCGGGTTACGGGGTACGACGATCTGGTCCTTGAACCATAGGACGTCGTCTCTGTCTTTCCGGAAACATTTCAGCTCCCCACTGTCTATACGTCTCCGCAAATGATACATGCCCTTGTCATTTTTCTGGCTGCCGCTATCTCTTCACTGATGGTGGGGATGAAAGCTAAGTTGTAGAGAGCTCCATGTGGAATCACATGCAGTGGTGGTTCGCTCTCTTCCAACGGTGTGATGGTCAGATTGTTGACGTGTGACTTGCGACTCAGCGCATCCGCCACCACGTTTGTCTTGCCGGGGTGATAATGGATCTCTATTTCGTAATCCTTTATCAACTCTAACCATCTTCGCTGCCTCTTGTTCAGCTCTTTCTGAGTGAATATGTACTTGAGGCCATTGTGGTCGGTATATAAATGTACGAGGTTACCGAGTAGGTAGTGCCTCCACATTTTAAGTGCAAGTACAACGGCAGCAAGCTCCAAGTCGTGAGTTGAATAATTCTGCTCATTGTTTCTGAGCTGCCGTGATCCATACGCGACCACCCTTCGGTCTTGCATCAGAACACATCCGAGCCCAATGCAGGATGCATCGCAGTACACATCGAACGGTTTTGTTGTGTCTGGCTGCGCCAAAACCGGTGCTGATATTAAGTGTTTCACTAATGCCTTGAACGCTGCTTCACATGCTGGACTCCAAACATATTTGGTAGCCTTCTTCAGCAGTTCCGTCATAGGCTTGGCAATCTTCGAGAAGTTCGGAATGAATCTCCGATAATATCCCGCGAGTCCGAGGGAACTCCGTACCTCATGAAAAGTTCTCGGGGACTTCCAATTCAGCACTTGTGTGATTTTACTCGGGTCTACAGCGATGCCTTCCGCTGAGATAATATGCCCGAGAAAAAGCACTTGCGATATCCAGAACTCGCACTTGCTGAATTTCGCGTATAGCTTGTGACCCCGCAGACGTTGCAAGACTATACGCAGATGCTTCTTGTGATCTTCCTCCAACTTGGAATATACCAATATGTCGTCGATAAAGACCACGACAAACTTGTCCAGCTCCGGCATGAATACCGAGTTCATCAAATACATGAAATGAGCTGGAGCATTTGTGAGGCCGAAGGACATGACCAGGTACTCATAAAGTCCGTACCTCATCGAGAAAGCCGTCCTCGGAATATCCTCAGCCCGTATCTTAATCTGGTGGTACCCGGATCTTAAGTCCATCTTGGAAAAGATCTTTGCTTCGACCAACTGATCAAACAACATGTCGATCCATGGCAACGGGTACTTGTTCTTGATGGTTACGGCGTTTAATGGACGATAGTCCATGCAAAGCCGCAACGTCTCATCTTTATTCTTCACAAATAATGCCGAACAGCCCCATGGCGAGGAGCTCGTCCTAATAAAACTCTTCTCCAGCAAGTCCGTTAGCTGAGTCTTCAGTTCAGCCAATTCCTTGGGCGCCATCTTGTACGGCCTTCCGGATATTGGCATGGTTCCCAGTGTAAGTTCAATCTTAACTCCACCTCTCTGTCGGGCGGCATCCCCGATAAATCATCCGGGAACACGTCAGGGAACTCACGGACTACTGGAATGTCTTCCAATCTGATGGTTGTGGATTGATACACACTTGGAAGTTTTATTTTTGGGCTGTCCAGAAATAAGGAATGGGATTCGTGCACTTCTGAGTCCAAGTGCACAATTCGGAGGACGGTGTCTAAAATAGCGCCATGGCGGGTTAACCACGACATCCCTAAGATGACATTGACCTTCTATCCCTCTAAAATTATGAGAGACGTAGGGTACATTCTACCCGCTAAGCATAATGGCGCTTTTGGAACCATCATGCTTGCTGAAATTCTCCCACCCGGTGAACAAATCAAGTATGGACTATCAGTGGGTAGTATTTGCAAGCTGTATTTAGCAATGAAAGCTGGCTAATAAAGCTATGCGTGGCGCCTGAATCAAATAGTACTATGGCGGGATGCTGGTGGAGTTGGAACATACCTGCAAGGATTGGTTCACCCTCTGTCACATCCTCTATGGCGAGTTGGTGGACGGTGCTGGGCCTAGGGTTTGCCCACCGTGCATTAGTGGGGTTCCGGGGCTGATTCCTCCACGGAAGTTGCGGTGCAACTCCGCCGCCTTGCCTCTCCGGACAGCTGCTAGTGAAGTGTCCTGGACGACCACATTTGTAGCATGTGGCTTCTGCTTGTCCGGTGCTTGGGGGACGAAAGCCCGGCATGTGCTGCTGAGGTGCATACGCACGCGGCATCGCCCGCTGCTGTTGTTGCTGCGGAGGTGGTACTGGCAGTGCCGGCCTGAATGCTGGTGGAGAATATGGCCGACTGCGGAATGGCATCAACCTCGGTGGTGGCTGCCAGCGTGGACCCGATGGTGGGCGATTCACCATCCGGTACTTTTGAGAAGGACCACCTCCTTCTCCACTGCTTTGCGGTGCACTTCGCTTCCTTTCTGCCGCCGCTAACTCCTTGCTGGAGTCCTCCTGAACAATCGCATCATCAATTATATC
The DNA here is from genome assembly GCA_030760725.1 of Neostapfia colusana. Classification (NCBI taxonomy): domain Eukaryota; kingdom Viridiplantae; phylum Streptophyta; class Magnoliopsida; order Poales; family Poaceae; genus Neostapfia; species Neostapfia colusana. The sequence continues at coordinate 43,831,461 of JASWHV010000008.1, read as the reverse complement.
GTTGAGGCTGCCGCGATTGAACATCGCCAGTTTGTCCTTCAGGAGCGGGTTAAGCCCCTGGTAGAAATGATCTCGCCGCTTCTCGTTGGTATCAGCATGATATGATGCGTATAGCGCAAGATCATTGAATGCCCTGGAGTATTCCAGCGCGTTCCGGCTCCTTTGCTGCAGGCGTAAGAACTCCTGCGTCTTCCTCTTAATGAGACCCGGCGGTATGTGATAGGCCCTGAAGGCCGTCTGGAATTCCGCCCAGGTCATAACTCGCTCGGTGGGCTGCGAAGCACAGTAATTCGCCCACCACGCGCTCGCGGATCCCTGGAGCTGTTTGTGAGACCTATGTGTGCTGAATACATTGGCAATTAGGATAAAAGTTAGCATTAACATTCAAAGTTTTGAATATTGCCAAAACATTCTTCTGTGGCAAGGTCCGACAAGTTCTTTGTTAGGTCCGCCAAGTGTTGGCAAGGTCCGACGCAAGGTCCGGAGAGCTTCTGTGAGGTCCGGAGCTTGTTTTTAGGGAGCTCCCGTGAAGTTCAACTCGTAGAACTGCAGCGTCTTGTTTTTGCTTTTAACTCGCAATGTTTCAAACTTGCTTTATGGGAAGGTTTGCTTAGTATTAACTTGATAAGTTTTTGGTGTGTTTTGGTGGTTATGGCTGTTATCATTTGATATGGTTTGCAACATGCTTATGTGACGTGCTCATGTAAGGTGTTGTGGTTTTCGAACTAACATGAGTCAAGTCGAGGACTTGTGCTCGGAAGAATTGGTTATTCATGTGCAGGTGTAGCTTGAGTTCAAGACATGGCTGGTGACGGGATCCTTGGACTAGTCTCAGGGAGGAGATGAGGTTCCAACAACCAAGTTCGGGAGGAGCTGTGGTTGAGTTGATCGGGAGGTCGCGCAGCATGTTTGGATCAAGGGCAGTACATATGAAGGTTGCGTGTACGTCGTTGGAAGGTGTTTGCACGTGCTCAAGGAGTGCATGGACGTGGCAACATTGTTCCAAGGCGTGATGAAGAGAAGTGGACGTAAAGAATTGGTCGGAAAGGTCCAACCGGCTGGATTGCGTACTCAGGCTGAGGCTGAGTCGGATATGGCTCAAATATGGAAGATTTGAGTTGGTTATGATAGGATTTTGTGCTAGGCACGAAGTTGAGTTGTTTTAGGAATGTTTAGGACGTTCCTAAGGTGTTTGGAAGTCTCACGATTGCTTCTATCTGCGAATAGGAGAGTCCTAAGCAGTTATGGTAAGTTAGGATACGAGTCCAATTAGGAGTAGGAGTCCTAGATTGGATTGTTTAGCCTAAGGGCTGGCTATAAAAGCAAGGGAGGCCAGAGCTCTCGTGGGTAGAGAACTTTGGGCTGTTCCTCTTGTGTTTCTATTGAATAAAGTTCATAGTTTCGAGGAGCTTTTGTGCCTTGTTCGTCCGACTTGTTTTTCGTCAAGTCTTTCTCGCCGAGTTTCTGGACAGACCAACGTTGCTTCGGTGTTTCGTTCATAACTCGAGTTTTAAAGATCCGATTGACGTGATTCTTTTTGGTTTGTCTTCAAAACTCAATTATATATCATCTGTGAAATTTTCACGAGCTTCGGATCTGTAGTTTTTGAGATACACGAGTTTCTTTGCAGTGTTGCAGATCTGTTTTATATCGGGTAGAACAGATTGATCTTCGTTTAATGTTTTGATCGTATCTCAAGTTTTACTTCGTGTTTTCAAGTGATTCTTGTTGCATTAGATCCGTGGCTTGATTCTCTACCTCTCTACTTGATTTTTCACGGTTTAACATGTTTGGAAACACTTTCACACACGGTTTCTTTAACCGATTGATTTTTTGCTGAGGGGTTTTTGTTGATTCCGCTGCGAAAAGTTTTAATCTACCATTCACCCCCCCCTCTGGTAGCTTTTCACGTGCTCTTCGATCCTACAATTGGTATCAGAGCCAAAGTGCTATAATCTTTGTGATTTGCACGTGTTTTGACTGACCATCATGGAGAAGTACTCCGCAAAACCTTGTGTGTTCAATGGCATCGATTTTCAGGTTTGGAAGGCGCGGATGGAGGCCTACATACAGGTACAAGGCTTCGCCATATGGGAAAAGGTCTACCGGAACTTCGATGTACCACCCAACGATCAAGTTACGGCTGCAAACATGAGAGATGTTGACAACAACAACAAGGCTCACAACTTGATCATCCAAGGATTGACTCAAAGCGACTTCGACCGTGTTGCACACCTCCGATCTGCATATGATGTTTGGAAAGCTCTTTGTGACTACCATAAAGGATCCTATACGATCAAGGAGGTAAGGCAAGATATGTTGAAGAAAGAATACATGCGTTTTGAGATGCAACCCGGTGAGTCAATTGATGACCTTTTTGCTCGCTTTAATAAAATTCTCAGCAACTTGCGTAGTGTCAATGTTAACTTTTCAGATGCTGAAAATGCTAGACAATTGTTAGGAGCATTAGATATGTCAATTTGGGAGATGAAAGTTACATCTATTCGTGAATCTACTGTCATGAGTTCTCTTACTTTAGACGTGCTTTATTCTAAATTGAAAACTCATGAAATTGACATCATCTCACGTAAAAACCCCAACAAGTCTATTGCATTTGTTTCGCAACGTGACATGTCTAGTTCTAGTCAATCATCATCTAGTGGTGCACTCTCTTTGCTGTCCTCTCTAACCCTTGAACAGATTGAAGAGTTTCCAGAGGAGGAGCTTGCACTCATCTCTACTCGGTTCTCAAAAGCATTGCAAAATGTGAGAACTAGAAGGAGAGCAAGCTCCGGACCTCAGCGATGTTTTGAATGTGGTAAGACAGGACATTTTCGTACGGAGTGCCCTAACCTTTCAGGTCCGACTTCACGTGAAGAAAAGCAAACAAGGCCGAGAAATCATTTGCAAAGAATAAGAAGAAGAAAGATTTATCAATGCGCAACATAGTTCATAGTATGATCTCTGCACTTCAAGATTTTGGCTCAAGTGATGTGGACACCGGTAGTGATGAAGATGAAGAAGCTATGGCAAATATGTGCTGCATGGCGAGCAAGTCAAGTTCAAGCTCCGAGGAGGCAGAACACAACAGCGACGATGAAGAGGTATGTCCCACTTGCGAAGAAATGTGTGATGCTATTTCTCGTGCCACTGTTATATTAAAGAAAAAGGATAAAAAACTTAGGAACAATGCTGTTAAAATTGAATCACTAGAATCTGAAATTAATCGTTTAAAAACTTTGATTCCTAGTGATGATTCTTGTTCCTCATGTGATTTGATTTATGAACAATTATCCTCTTTAAGAAGTGCACACGCATCTACACTTGATAAACTTGAACATGAAATTGAAAAGAACAAAGAGCTTTCTGCACTTAATGATAAAAATTTGAAAGATGCTTGTTGTTCTACAATTGATTTGCATTGTTCTTCATGTGATGATCTGAATGAGAAACTAAATGATGCTATGAATGAGATTTCTATTTTGAACAATGCTTTACGTGTGCATGAAGTTAAATATTGTTCAAATTCCAAACTAAAAGGAAAAACTTCATGTGAAAACTGCTTTGATCTGTCCAATAAACATGATGACATGCATAGGACACTAGATCGGTTTTCTAATGCAAATAAGAACCTAAACTTGCTGCTGAATTCTTCCAAGTCTTGTAATGATAAAACTGGTTTAGGTTTTAATTCTCATGCTCATGCTAAGGCACACCCACCTAAAGTTGTAAAGTCATTAGGAAGCGGTTTGATTCAAACAGCTCCTAGACAAAAAGAGGTGATTTTCAAATCTGCAGTAGTACTGTCCCATTCAGGTTCTAATAAACGTGTTGCTTGCTCATCTAGACATGATAATAAGGTTATTTTTCATTGTACCTACTGTAGTAGAGATGGTCATGTCATGGATTTTTGTTATAGACTAGCTAAACACGATAAGAAACAAAGAATACTTGCTAGATCATATAACAACCAAGCAAAATCTGCTAGACCGAATGTTCGGAGCTTGCAACCTGCTGTAATGAGTCAAAAACTTGCTCCCGGACCTACTGTTTTTTGTGCTACATATAACACATCTTCTAAGTCAGTAGTTGGGAACAAAAATTTTCGATGTTTGGCTCATAAACCTGCTGTACCTTCTCAGCTTTTGCGTGTTATTCCTGCTGGACGTCGTATGACTCAGTACTGGATTCCTAAAAGTCTTTTAACTAACCCCAGTATTGAGTCATCGACGTATTGTGCTGCTGTGTAGGTTTTTCGTTTGAGGAAGGAGAACATTTGGATTGTGGATTCAGGTTGCTCACGCCACATGACCGGTAACAAAGAATGGTTCTCCTCTCTCTCTTTTGTGTCACGTGTAGAAAATGTTACTTTCGCCGATAACTCTTCTACTCCCATACTTGCTAAAGGTTCGGTTAGAGTAAACAATCTCTACACTTTGAAAGATGTGACACTTGTTAAAAATTTGAAATACAACTTGCTTTTAGTTTCACAATTGCTAGATGAAAATCTAGAGGTTAGCTTTGCTAAAAATTGCTGCAAGGTTGTAGATTCAAAAGGTGAGCTTTTGTTTAACATGTCTAGGTTTGGAAGAGTTTTTAAAGCTGATTTTGATTTGTCAACTTCTAAGCATCGGTCTCTAGTTGCTAATGATACAAAGGATCTATATTTTTGGCATCGTAGACTTGGTCACATAGGCTTTGATCATCTCACTCGTGTTAGTGCTCTCGATCGCATACGTGGGCTGCCGAAGCTTAAAAAGGACAATGATATTGTGTGCTCTTCTTGTAGACATTCTAAGTTTGTTGCAGGTTCACATGCTCCTCTCACAATGACCATGACAGCTGAACCAGGACAACTTTTACATCTTGACACAGTAGGTCCGGCACGTGTTCAATCCTTCGGAGGTAAATGGTATGTGCTTGTGATTGTTGATGATTGTTCCAGATATTCTTGGGTTTATTTTATGGCATCTAAGAATGAAGCTTTTAGTCATTTTAGAACTTTATTTCTTAGATTATCTATTGATCACCCAGGATCATTAAAAGCAATTAGAAGTGATAACGGAACTGAATTTAAAAACCAATCCTTTGATCACTTTTGTGCTGAAAATGGAATAGATCATCAATACTCTTCAACCTATGTACCACAACAAAATGGTGTCGTAGAAAGAAAGAACAGGACCTTAGTTGAGATGGCTAGGACTATGCTTGATGAATATCAAACTCCTAGGAAATTTTGGGCTGATGCAATTGCAACCGCTTGTTATGTCTCAAATCGTGTTTTCTTGCGTGCTAAGCTTGGAAAAAACCCATATGAGCTCCAGTTTGGACATAGGCCTAGTGTTACACACTTTAGGGTTTTTGGTTGCAAATGCTTTGTTAAGAAACATGGTAATCTTTATAAATTTGAAGCTAGATCTGTTGATGGCATGTTTCTTGGTTATCCATCTCATACTAGAGGCTACCGTGTGCTTTTACTTGACACTAAAAAAATTGTGGAGACTTGCGAGGTTTCTTTTGATGAAGCTAGCCCAAGTACTAGCTCCGATATTGCAGGTACGGATCCATATCCGCAGGGGGAGAGTATTTTTATTGAAGAAGATGAAGAAGTGGTGCTGCTGCCCAAAAACTCGGAAGTAAATAACGATCAAGCTGCTGATTTTGCACCACAACCAGCACCAACAGTCACTACTGCTGGTTCGGACCTTCCTCAATCAACAAGCTCTCCTAATCAAAGGTCCGAACATGAAGAAGAAGGTGCTTCTGAAGTGTCTACTCCCCTCCGAGTACTCAAAAGTCATCCTCCACAACAAATCATTGGAAGCTTGCATGAACGAGTCACTCGGTCCAGGTTTTGCGATCCAAACTCTCATGCTCATTCTACTTTTGTTGCTTCTTTTGAACCGAAGGATATATCACACGCACTCACTAATGAATCTTGGATTAATGCCATGCAAGAAGAGTTAGAAAATTTTGAAAGAAATAATGTTTGGAAACTTGTACCTCCACCTCAAGGTCACACATTAATTGGTACTAAATGGGTATTTAAAAATAAGCAAAGTGAGGATGGGGTTGTGGTTAGGAATAAAGCTAGGTTGGTTGCTCAAGGTTTCACTCAAATTGAAGGTCTAGATTTTGATGAAACATTTGCTCCTGTTGCTAGATTAGAAGCTATAAGAATTTTATTACCATTTGCTGCATCTAAAGGTTTCAAGTTATATCAAATGGATGTTAAAAGTGCTTTTCTTAATGGCTACATAGAGGAGGAGGTTTATGTTAAGCAGCCACCGGGTTTTGAAAATCCAAATTTTCCTAATCATGTTTACAAACTGTCCAAAGCCTTGTACGGTCTAAAACAAGCCACTAGAGCATGGTATGATAGGTTAAAAACATTCTTACTTGAAAAGGGGTTTACCATGGGCAAGGTTGATAAAACTCTTTTTGTACTTAAGCATGGCAATGACTCATTATTCGTTCAAGTGTATGTGGATGATATTATCTTTGGTTGTGCTTCTCATGATCTCGTGTCCAAGTTTTCAGCTATGATGAGTTCAGAATTTGAGATGAGTATGATGGGAGAACTCACATACTTTTTGGGGGTGCAAATCAAGCAAACAAAAGAAGGAACTTTTGTGCATCAAACTAAGTATACAAAGGACCTTCTTAAGCGCTTCAATATGGACAAATGCAAGCCTCTTCGGACACCAATGGGAACAGCAACAACACTTGAACTTAACGAAGATGGTGACCCGGTCGATAAAAAAAAGAATACAGAAGTATGATTGGATCACTTTTGTATCTCACGGCGTTAAGACCGGACATACAATTCAGCGTATGTCTTTGTGCACGTTTTCAAGCTTCTCCACGTGCTTCACATCGCCAAGCCATCAAAAGGATTCTCAGGTACCTACATGGAACTCAAGAATTTGGCATTTTTCTTCCTTCTTCCTCAACCGTTTCTTTGAAAGCTTTTTCAGATGCTGATTTTGGGAGTTGTAGGATTGATAGGAAAAGTACTTCCGGTGCTTGTCATTTTCTTTGTAATTCACTTGTTGCTTGGTCCTCTAGAAAACAAAGTTCAGTTGCACAATCCACGGCCGAATCTGAATATGTAGCTGCGGCTAGCGCTTGCTCACAAATTCTTTGGATTGTTCAAACACTTAAGGACTATGGGGTTGATTTAGATAGTGTTCCACTGTTTTGTGATAACACTAGTGCAATTTGTATTGCTAAAAACCCCGTGAAACACTCTAGAACTAAGTACATTGACATCAGGTATCACTTTCTTCGTGATAATGTTGAAAAAGGTAACATTATGCTTCACCATGTCGATACCGAACAACAATTGGCTGATATTTTTTACAAAACCATTGGATTTCACTCGTTTTTGTTTCATTCGTAGTGAAATAGGGGTTATGCATCCTCATGGCTTAAATTGAGGGGGAGTTTTTGAAACTTTGAAAGTCTATGTGTGAATCGGAAACTAAAATAATATGAGCATAGTATTTCATACATATATGACTTTGTGATTCCTTTTACAGGCTGAAAGTTCTTACTACATTACTCATGTTATACATTTTGTAGTTTTTGCCATGACTAGTAACTGGAATAATTACTTACACTAAATCTGGTCATGATCGAACTTTCTTGCTGTTTTGAACTTGTTGCGTGCTCACAAGTGCTTTTAATCATAAAAAAATAATCAAGTGATCAGCTCACATGTTGAGTTTTCAAATAAAAATTGAGAAAAGATCAAGAGAATATGCATGCATCGCACTTCTTCTTTTGAGATTGCTTATCATTGCACTAAGATATGAACTTGGAAGGAATTGTGTATGACTAAAACCATGTCCATAAGCTTCTGATTGTCAAATGACATAGGCTTGGCTTGGTTGGTTAGAATAAGGCTGATGCGGCATATAATCTCTTGCAAATATCATATGATCAACTTTGTGCCTTAAATGATTATGAATAATAAAAATGCAGCAACAAGTGTCATGTTTTCAGGTTTTGAAATAGTTGAGTAAGGGAGATCATTACTTGCTTAAACTGAAAAATACATTTGATCTCTAGCATGGCTTACACTACTTTATGTATCTCATTGATGTGATAGTGTAAGTAACCTGATAGTATGACTTGGATGAGCTTTGTTTTGTATGTATATGTTATAATATGCTCATAACATTTAAAAATTTCTCTTTTGAACCTTGCTGAATACATTGTCAAAGGGGGAGAAATATAAGGAGAGATTTATTTTACACTTTGCATATGTTATACACTTTCTTCCTTCTCTGATTTTAAAAAATGGGGAGAAATTAATAAAGGGCGAGAAATGAGTTTTCAAAGCTTTTCAAAACTTTTCATAAGACAATGTTCGGATTTTAATTGGTGTTGCCAATGCATTCATCAAGGGGGAGATTGTGAGACCTATGTGTGCTGAATACATTGGCAATTAGGATAAAAGTTAGCATTAACATTCAAAGTTTTGAATATTGCCAAAACATTCTTCTGTGGCAAGGTCCGACAAGTTCTTTGTTAGGTCCGCCAAGTGTTGGCAAGGTCCGACGCAAGGTCCGGAGAGCTCCTGCAAGGTCCGGAGAGCTTCTGTGAGGTCCGGAGCTTGTTTTTAGGGAGCTCCCGTGAAGTTCAACTCGTAGAACTGCAGCGTCTTGTTTTTGCTTTTAACTCGCAGTGTTTCAAACTTGCTTTATGGGAAGGTTTGCTTAGTATTAACTTGCTAAGTTTTTGGTGTGTTTTGGTGGTTATGGCTGTTATCATTTGATATGGTTTGCAACATGCTTATGTGACGTGCTCATGTAAGGTGTTGTGGTTTTCGAACTAACGTGAGTCAAGTCGAGGACTTGTGCTCGGAAGAATTGGTTATTCATGTGCAGGTGTTTCTTGAATTCAAGACATGGCTGGTGACGGGATCCTTGGACTAGTCTCAGGGAGGAGATGAGGTTCCAACAACCAAGTTCGGAAGGAGCTGTGGTTGAGTTGATCGGGAGGTCGCGCAGCATGTTTGGATCAAGGGCAGTGCATATGAAGGTTGCGTGTACGTCGTTGGAAGGTGTTTGCACGTGCTCAAGGAGTGCATGGACGTGGCAACATTGTTCCAAGGCGTGATGAAGAGAAGTGGACGTAAAGAATTGGTCGGAAAGGTCCAACCGGCTGGATTGCGTACTCAGGCTGAGGCTGAGTCGGATATGGCTCAAATATGGAAGATTTGATTTGCTTATGATAGGATTTCGTGCTAGGCACGAAGTTGAGTTGTTTTAGGAATGTTTAGGACGTTCCTAAGGTGTTTGGAAGTCTCACGATTTGCTTCTATCTGGGAATAGAAGAGTACTGAGCAGTTATGGTAAGTTAGGATACGAGTCCAATTAGGAGTAGGAGTCCTAGATTGGATTGTTTAGCCTGAGGGCTGGCTATAAAAGCCAGGGAGGCCAAAGCTCTCGTGGGTAGAGAACTTTGGGCTGTTCCTCTTGTGTTTCTATTGAATAAAGTTCATAGTTTCGAGGAGCTTTTGTGCCTTGTTCGTCCGACTTGTTTTTCGTCAAGTCTTTCTCGCCGAGTTTCTGGACAGACCGACGTTGCTTCGGTGTTTCGTTCATAACTCGAGTTTTACAGATCCGATTGACGTGATTCTTTTTGGGTTGTCTTCACAACTCAATTATCTATCATCTGTGAAATGTTCACGAGCTTCGGATCTGTAGTTTTTGAGATACACGAGTTTCTTTGCAGCATTGCAGATCTGTTTTATATCGGGTAGAACAGATTGATCTTCGTTTAATATTTTGATCGTATCTCAAGTTTTACTTCGTGTTTTCAAGTGATTATTGGTGCATTAGATCCATGACTTGATTCTATACCTCTCTACTTGATTTGTCACGGTTGAACACGTTTGAAAACACTTGCACACACGGTTTCTTTAACCGATTGATTTTTTGCTGAGGGGTTTTTGTTGTTTCCGCTGCGAAAAGTTTTAATCTACCATTCACCCCCCTGGTAGATTTTCACGTGCTCTTCGATCCTACACTGTTGGACCGCGAACTGAGTCTTGCGCTGCTCACTCACTTGGAGCAGCCCGAACTTCATTTCCATCATGCGGAGCCAGTTGTCAGCATCGAGGGGTTCATCCGCCCTTGAGAATACCGGGGGATGAGTAGCCAGAAAGTCGGAGTAGGAGCTTTGTTAGCGCTCCTCGCGATCTTGACGCCTCTCTGGTCGAGACGTATTCGCAATAAGGGTTTGCAGCAACTCGGTGTGCTGCTGATGAGAACCCGCCATTGCTGCCACGATGTCAGCCAATATAACCGTTGGCGGTGGCGGTTGTTGCTGTTGCTGTTGCTGTCCCGAGGAGTCGTCGGGAGGCTGTTGGGAGGTTTCTCCCCCCTGAATGGAACCCCCAACATCCGGGTTGGCACGAGTACGAGTCATTCTGAAATTCAAAACAGCAGTGATCAGCACATGTCGTACTTAAAATTCCATATGAAACAGTAGGTATTGAAGTGACGCATGAATAATTTGCACAACATTCACATATATTGATAAAGCATAAAGTTTATACAAGCTACATTAGTCTCGGATCCCCATGAAGTCGTGCTCATGTCGTCACTATCTATACATGCACTACTGTCTACACGACATGTCATCGATTACAAAAGTTTGGGTTACATCACCCTTGCTGCCCTACTTGGCAACAGTAACCCCCTACTCGGAGTAGAACTAGACCTCCTGCGGGTCGTCTTCCTCCGGTACCTCTGCTGGTGGATCTGGGTCCACAACCTCCTCTTCCGGCTCGGGTTCTCCCATTGCCAGAAGACCCAAGACCACGGGTACGGCGCCTACCACCGGTATACCCATTACCGGAGGTACGAGGTCCTGCAATGCGTGCACCTTGTCCATGGGTTGGTTGTAGTACTCTTCCCAGCCTTGCCCCTCCTCAATAGCGTCGTCTCGCTCTTGAGTAAGGACCTCGTTCTGCTGGGTCAGAGCCTCCACCTGCTGTTGCAAAGCACTGATGTCGACACGGCTTTTCCTCTTCGCCTTCTTCAGACGATGCAACTGATTATATTGTTCGTTCAGTCGCTTGATCGTCGGAAGGAGCACATTGCGGAGTGCGCTGTGAGCACTCTCGAAATGGTCTCCACGGCTGTTACTCTCCTTGAGCTCCATGGCGAGACACTCTGTATGAACATCTTGGCTGTCCATCACGGCCTTTCCCGCCCTTATCTGGAGGCTGAGGTTCGCCTCCGCGAAGTTGTACCTTGGGCAACCCGGATCTTTTGCCTCCATATACCTCCCTTCCCACACATGATTAGATCGTCCCTCCACCGGAACGAGTGCGTATGGAGTCCCTCCATAGTTCTCACGTGTAGTTTGCAGAAACGCGACATGGTGTCGCGGGCTGCCACTTGCCACATTTCCTCCATCTGTCTGCCTCCCACTGTGACGGTGAACGGCACCCAACCGGGTGGCGTAGGTCCTGCAGGAACTTTGACATGGATCATCCACGTCTTGTTCCCCTCCTTGCCTTCTTCCTTGGCGAAGTACTGCAGCATCTTGCTATACCCGAAATATTGAAGCATTTGCCTCAATGCTTCCGGATAGCCGCTGCGGTGAGAACAGTGGGACACCACCCAACCGTTCTCCAATTGTTTATCTGCTGTCATCTGTAGAAACATATTTGAGAAATGTCAAACATTTATTTAAACAGTAAACCATTTAGTTATCACATAAAACATGTCATTGAACTCATAAGACATGGAAACATAGTTCAAACTTAAACAAATTTGACTGCTGATTTGCTGGTCCACTATGACAGCCCTGACCAGTTTCAATTCCAACCTGATTTAGACCATACTAAGGGCAAAACCAATTCTGGAGCTCAACATCAAAGTTGAAGCTAACCTCAATAGCTTTCCAGAAAGTATTTGATTGGCCTAATATCTGTCCTGGTTAAAAAGTTATGAGATGTCAAATTAACAGAATTTCTGGAGAAAATTGGACAGCACCTCCCTGCTTTAGGTACTGATTTGATCCAAGGATTCCAGTTAATTCTACTCCAAATCTGACAAAACTTTCCGTTACAAAATTGTAACTCATCTCTTAAACTTTTCAGAACTACCTCATTTTCTATTTTTGGATTTTTATGCAGGAGGTTATGCTCAATTTACAGAGAGTGTTTTCTCTGCCCTGTTTTCTGTACAGTTTCAACTCTACTGCATTTTTCGATTGGTTAAGGGATGAAACACTTCTGGGCCTCAACAGAAAAGTTGTAAAGATCTTCCAAATATTTCCAGAAATGTATCATATGACCCCAACCTCGAAAGAACTCAACCTCTAACCTCTTATTAACTTCAGCCTTAATTCAGCTGAAAACAGGGGACTCTGTCCTTAGTATCCTATAAGTTGAAAACTTGTTAACTTTGAATATCCTGATTAAGGGAAAGAGTTACACCAAATTTTAGTGCTCTGGATTAAAACTTTCAAGTTTCACAATGCAGTTGCTCATTTAGTTGGGCGTGACGTCGATGCGCCACCAGATCATGTCGGTACTACGTCCTCACAAAAAAAACCAATACCGGACTTAGCCGGTTTCGTTATTTCAGTGGCACTAAGCGCCGCTCGCACACGGATGCTACACGTCTACCGTTTCATGGTTAGACTACCTGCAGATAACTCACACAATCGTCAGACTCGGCTGCACAACGAGCCCGTATCCATACAGTTCGTACACCCGGCCGTCATCACTCGCCCGGATGTTCTCAAGCCAAACACGCCTTGAGCTACGTGTTCACGTTACTGACCACATGACGGGGTCTCCCAAATCGCCCAAAGCATGCCAGGGACAGACGTTGCTTGAATACCCCAAACGACATGAAGAGTCGTAGAGGATATGAAAGCGGGTCGGGTTACCTGCCACCCGTGGGGCTTCACCCTTCAGCTTGTGCGCACTGGTGGACAGCGCTTACGTGCACCCCCCCAAGACATAAAGTGTCCTGAGACGCACGATTTTCTGACATAAGCAAATAGGTTAGTATGCCACTTTATATACACTAATAACATCCTTATATGGGCTACTAACTCGTTCCTCACTGGATTTTTGAAAAAGATGACCTTTGTAGTGCGTTAAACCTCAAGCGAGCTCTGATACCACGCTGACACGACCCCATCAGCCTTGTCGAGCCAGGATCACGCTGAGGGGTGCTGCGTTGCACAGCACCGGATAACACACCTCAAAGGTACAAAGCGGAAACAAATTTTTATTACATAACCAGTGTATGAACCTTTTTACAACAAAATATGTTCAGTCTAGACTCATGGGCGTAGACTTCGCATCGAGTTCACGTTCAGCCCGTGAACGTGTCCCCGCTAGCACGCACACACGCTAACACGGCGGCGTGCACGACTCCCACTCGACGAGGTTCCCCTCCTGGGGTTCCGTCTCCTCCTTGGGAGTCCCTTCCTCACAAAACCCTGCAAAATCTTCAAACACAAGCAGTGAGCACTATGGCTCAGCAAGACTGACCCGTCTCTCCTATATATGAAACTTCTACATGAAGGTTGATAGGGTACATGAGATAAAATAAGATGCAAAGGACTCACATAATTAGTGGATCCTTACTTTCAAGTTTTAGCAGCAGGATGTGGAGAACTTCACGCTAAGGCACATGAGAGAGCCGCAATCAAACAAGAATTGTACTTTGCCCAAAGTTGAAAAGAACTTTAATTAGCTTTGATCTACAACAGTTCATTAACAAGCAATGTACAGCTTTCAAATAAGCAAACTTTTAACATGTATCTAGCCTGTTCTTTCTACGTCACGGTACAGTGAACAAGTGGTACTCACTGACCGCGAGGGATGGCGATTATAATCGATTTACACCTGCAGGGTTATCCGAATAACCCGTCACGTACGCCCGTACTCGATGTTGCCTACAGCAACCATCACGGACGTCGTACGCAACCACTTTTCACCTGTCAGCCAAATGTTGAACCGGTCCAATCGTCCCGAGCAAGAGGTCTCTGTGCGTGCATCCACAGTGCCACCAGCCGATTTACACCTCGAGCTCTCAACCTACCCTCTGAACGACCAGATATGCCTCAACACCCAGCTACCCGAGTTACATCGGTTTCCCGGTTCCCATATAGCCGGTAGGTCTTCGGTACTGTTCTAGCTTGTTTGACAGGCCCGCACACGGCTAGGTCCTCAATAGACACAAGCGGAGCTATAGCACCCAGGCCCCAAAGTCCTGCTGCCCTTACTCTCCGCTCGGTCTCATTTTTCTTGCCATGTTTTTCATTTGCTATTTTTACCCGAGCGATGTGCCTCTAGCCTATTCTCGCGAGTAGTTCCAACTACTCGACTTGTACCGAATCCTACACTATCTTAGCATTGCAGTAGCTAAACGGTGTTTTCAATCCTAACCCCAACCCATGGTTTTCTTGGCTATGCAATTGGGTTTCAATCAAGACTCTAATGCAAGAAGTAAATGGTATTCAAAGTAAGTTCTCAAAACAATAAAAATTTGTAAAAAGGTTAATGCAAACCAGAGCTTGCCTTGCTGCTCTTGGTCGTAGGCTAGCTGCTTTCCAGAGTGACGAAGTCTATGACTTCGGGCTCCTTCTAAACCTTAGCGACTACATGAGATAACATGTATATGTATTAATTTAAATGCATTTGAATTGAATTTAAACTTGTGACGACTATAAGTCTTACTAGAGAGACCCAATGACTCTGAAATTTTTACTGTGGTTTGGATACTACTTAAACTGAGACTTGGCCAAGTTTCATTTGCAGCAAAGCTCACTTGAGCTTTCCACAAATAATTATGTACTTGACCCTAATTAGAGCTCTAAGGGTGTTATATGGATTTTCATGGAGCAAGACATGAATTTCTGGAAACTAGATTTTCAGAGGGTTCTAATGGAGTTGGTTTCACTTAATTTGAAGGTTCCTAGCTAAAGAGATGAGCTAAACAATTTCAGAGAAATTCTGAAAATGTTTCTGGACATTTTCTATTTTCTCTGGAACAGTTTTAGTAATCACACCATTAAGTGGATCAAATGAGCTCAAATGGATCTTAAATTTGTATGGTAGCTCAGGGATATTTTGGTGAACATCCCAGCAAAATTTCAGAAATTTCCTCTAAAGGGTTCTCCAGTTATATCTAATCAGTTTGAACTTTGCAGAATTAATTCTGGAGAAATAAGGATTTTCATGAAATGACACTTTATTTGCTGGAAGGTACTCAGGGATAGTTTGAAGTTTCCTAGCCAAAGTTATGTGGGGTTCAAGTTTGAACTAAATCTGAAAATCAGGGAAATGTTTAAATCTGCCAGTGGGTCCACGGATACATGTGTCGGGCGCCGAAGCGACGGCACACTGGGCTACAGGTTTAATTCCCGCGCTGCCACAGTCGATCCATGCCCACAGAAGATCAAACCGCCCGGATTCCTTCCACTGACAGTGGGCCCGGCTCGGTCGTCTTCAACCTCGCGCCTCCCGCGCGGTAGCGCCGCCGAGGTCACCGGAGCACCGCCGAACTCGATCGTCCGGTAAGCTCCCAAGCTCCAACTCGCCGCTAGCCCCTAATTTGGTGCGCTGAACACGTTGGGAGGGTTTCCCCTCATCGACGTTGGCTCTAACCGAGCTCACGACGGCGCAGCGGCTTGGGAAGAGTCTGGTGATGTCGCTTCGGTGTACTAGCCTGCCAAACGCCTGGCGAAGCGGCTCTACAGAACCAGTGGTGTCTCGGGAAGCTGGACATGGCGATGGGCAGGCTCGGGGTGAGCTCCAAAGTGGGTCTCACCGTGCGCCTGATGCTGCCCGAATATGCCGCTGTTGGCAAGCTCGGAATTACGCCATGTACCAGGGTTCTCATGCTATGTGTTGTGAAGCAAACTTGTGCGCCCCTAAGTCTAGCTCCTATGTGCGACGTTTGATGGGATTTAAACGAGAATCAAACGGGAATTTCAACGTTTCTTACCCGAAGGTGACTTTGCACCGGCTGGAAGCAAACTGCAAAATTCGCCGTCGACGCTCAACCTCTTGGCTCAGGCTTCGGAGATGAGTTGCAGGAGGTGCGTGCGCGTACGAAAACAGCTTGGCTTGATCGTGACAAGCCCGGGATGAGGCTGCCCACGAGAGCACCTCTTCTCGGCTTGGTGGCGACTGCCACGGATCGGTGTGATTCTCGGGGTAGAGAGCAGGAGATCACTGGACGATGGTTTGAGATTGTAGTGGAGAGTGCTGTGGTGCCGTTTTTCTGCTCAGCTGAGGCTTGTGCGCGAGATTGCCGGGTGGCCGACGGTCGGAGGAGCAGCGGCTGCTCTGATCAGTTTGTTGCGCGGGGGAGCCGAGAAGTGATCGGTTCTGCCTTCGATCGGGTCGGCTGCGGGGATAAGAGGGAGAGGCGACGTCGGTCGGTGCTGCCAGCCCGAGCAGGATCTGTCCCGGCGACCAGCTCGGTGGCGCCCTCGGAGAAAGCCCGAGAAACCGAGTGTTGATTTTTCAGTCAGTTGGATTTGCAGTAGAGGCTGATATGTGGGTCCCACCCCCCTTTTAACCTCTGAAATTAACTTCCTCTCACTGCTACAAACAGTAATCCCTCTAATTCCCTTGGTTATTTGAATTATCTACCACATGCCCATTTGGAATTGGTAGAATTCAAATTGTGAAGTGTTTTACTAAATTTCAGCACATATGCAGTTTGAAATTCAAATAAAGTTTGAATTTGCTAAACTTAGCTCATGTCAAGATCAACTCCAAATGGAGTGAAAATTGGTGGGTGAGCTCACAAAATGTGCTGAGTAATAATATGCCTCCCACTTTTGAATTCATGGGATGGAAAATAGTTTGAATATAAATCTGAGTTCAAACCACCATCTTTCTAGCTATACCCAAAAGGACTTCAAAAAGGTTTTGAATTTGGGTGACACTTGGCATGGACATCCCTAGCAAAGTGTAGGGGTTTTTCATATGTCCAGCCCCTATGTGATGCATATGGGAAATGCCACTTTTGCACTTGGTGAGTCTATCCTCTAATAAGCATGTTGATGGTGGTTACTTGCTCTTCGAATGTATTGATCAAGTTTCTTCAAATGAGGTGTGTGTGTGGTGATGAACACTTTGGATATGTGCCAAACTTAGGCCCTTACAGTAGGGGAGGTCCCGCCCGCCAGACACGTGGCGCACGCGGAGCTCGCCTCTGAGGGAGAGGGAGGTCCCACCCGCCAGACACGTGGCGCACCCGGAGCTTGTCTCTGCGAAAAAGGGAGGCTAGGCCCCCGCTGGACACGTGGAGCCTCCGGAGCTTATCCCTGCAGAAGGACGAGGTCCTTAAGCGGTTTTCCCCTGTGCACGACTACCCGGTACTGAGGAAACCGACACGATTTCTTCCACGATTGCTGCCACACCAAATCAATTGGAGATAAGTTGTTAAGATCCAAAACAAATTGAATAGGACTCTTATTTGAAATCCAATCGAAGTAGGACTCTTCTTTTCCTCTTATAAATACAATCCAAAACCACCTGGCCACAACCATGTACCTATTCTTCCCCTCCCGAGTCGGCGACTTGGAGGTCCTAGCTCCCAACTCGCCAAGGTTAACCCCTTCACCGGAGTTCGGCCGCCGGTGAGCCCGCCGTTGAAGCTCCGTCGAGCCTCACCGCCACTGGAAGAGAACCGACGATCTGTTGCTGCTGCCATTGCTAGGAGGAAGGCCGAGGTAGGTCTTCGTTACCACCTTACGACATCATCGCGGTTGCTACGCATCTGTTTTTTCGAACAGAAGCTTTTTCATGTGGACAGATCATGTTTTGATCAGTTTTTGACGGTGGAATTGATCTAGATCTTGAGTCAAGATCATCACCACGTCCACACTTTATTCCTACACCCTTGTTCATCATAAAACCCCATGCAAAGCTATTAAAACATGCAAGAACACATACAAACTGAATTGATGAAACTGCACCATAGGATTAGAATGCACCTACACCATTGCATCTTGAGTAAAGTTTGTGCATGATGTTTGATTGCTATAATTTTTGTATATGCGTGGTCGTGAGTAGAAGGACAAACTCAGGAAGCCATCTATGAAGGACTACATCACCAAGACATCGAGACACGTGAGCAACAAAGGCTACAGGAACAAGGCAAGTGCCCCTTGACCATATTGATCCCATGTTTTGAAACTGTTTTGTTTGTGAAAACGTGTGTGTGCTTGAGTCAACTTGATGGGAAACCCTTTTATAGGAGTTTACTAGTTTTGTTAACCACCCTTGTCGCCGGGAAAGTTGATGAGTCGGGTATGGTCGTTTTTGCTTTTTTGCTTCGCTGAGTCCACGGGGTATGGGAAGCGAGATAGAATGTGTCTAGCTACTGCACTCATATGAATAATGATAATAAGAACTTGATGTTGAAAACGAACATGAATCGGGGGAGATCTAGGCAATCTTGGTTCGTGGATGTGGTCGAATGAGATGGTGGTTTACTTGCCGTAGATCTAAGGACCGGTTCATGCTAGCACATGCCAGGAATACAGTGCCACCACAAGGCCAAATATGGGTGCGGCTTAGCTGACCAATTAGGTAAGTTGCTAGATTGTTATGGACCGTGGAAGGCACGAGGAATGGGAGTCGAGAAAGGACTGCCCTAGGAACCGCATGGCAGAAGAGGGGGCCCGTAGGTGGGAGAATGGTGATTCGAGCCTGCTGGTGAAACCTTAGTAAGTCCATACATCTAGTAGTCCCTTTGTAAAGGCTATTTTGTGATCTCTTGGGCATACATCGACGGTTGTGTACTGGTATAATGGAGGTTCTGCAGTCGCCGACGGGTGACAAAATCATAAACTTGTGGGTAAAGTGGTGAAACCTCTTAAGAGTGTAAAACTATGATGATAGCCGTGCTTACGGTCACAAGCGCCTGACCAACTCACATGATTAGATGGGATGGTTATTGGGACGGTTATTCGGTATAGATGTTTGGTATGGTTTTGGGATTGGTTTCGGGACTGTTGAGTCTTGATAATCAGTTTGGTTTAGTGATATGAATATGAGATGGTTTTGGTGATATGAACATGAGATTGTTTCGGAAATATGAATATGAGATGGTTATGGATATGAACCTGAGATGGTTATTATGAGCATGAGAAAAGGTTAAGAAAGATTTATGGTGGGATGAGACATGGAAAGTGGTAAATTATGAAGGAGGTAGGTTGATATATGTTGGGATTACATTCACTTAAAGATAGTTGCTGTTTTTATCATGATTGTGGAATAAACTTTGCTTTCTGCAATGAGCCTTTTTATTCCTACCTTGTTGTAAGCTACATGTCATACTTTTCCTGCACTTGCTGAGTACGACATGTACTCACCCTGCATTATCATACAAACATCAGCAACAGGAGAGGAGTACTTCGAAGACCATGAGGAGTACTATGCGTGCGATCTACCGTCAACTTGCCTGTGGAGTTAGAGTTGAAGATGGAGCCGCTGCCGTGCTTAGTTTGCTTCCGCTATCGTTTAGAGACTTCCGCTGCTAGAATAAGTTAGAGACTTCCGCTGCAAGAATAAGTTAGAGATTTATGTAATAAAGTACTTACACCCTATTATTCGTGGTTATATTCTGAATTCAGTTTGTGGATTACATGTGTATGTGTGATGAACATCCTGGGCACACATATGCATTAGCTGGGTTCCGTTTTCACGGGACCGGGCGTCACACCGGACTAGTCCATAAGAGTGCGGACTAGTCCGTTGTCTATCCAGAGACAAAATCGGACTAGTCCGTTTTCTAGTCAGAGAGAAATCAGACTAGTCCGGTTGATATCGGACTAGTCCACACATGCTGATTTTTGTGCAGTTAGTGTGTTTTCTTTCACTTGAGATCTTGGGGTGTGTTTCTCCAACACACTCTATACTAAGTGATCTAATCTTTTCAACTCCTGAGCTCTTATCAATTTGGATCCTCGTTCTCTTTTCTTTTTGCGCTTTCTTCCTAGTTTCTTTAAGAACCTGCGCTCATCTCAACAATTATGTTAGGATCTCATTTGTTTGTCATAAATCAACCAAAACCCACAAGGGATGCCTAGATGTACTTTCAAATATGAAATTTAGTAAGCAATATTTGGTGGGACACATGTAGCAATACAATTATCCATATCAGCAGAATTGAATCATAACATTCCATAATTTATCTACGTCACAACTCAGTGAACAAGCGGTACTCGTCACTGCGAGGGACGGCGAATTGACTCGATATACACCTGCAGGGATACCCGAATAGCACGTCACGTACGCCCACACGCATATCTGCACACAGCACGCTCACCCCGTGTCGTACGGGACAACATTTCATTCAACAGCCCAAACGTCGAACCGGTCACACTGAAACGGACAGGAGGTTCCCTACACGGAGCATCTCTCTATGCCCGTTAGCAGATTTCCACCTTGCTGCCCTCAACCTACACCTATAAATCGGTATGCTATGCCTCGACGACCGGAGGTTTAGGTTACATCGGTTTATCGGGGCCCATATATCCGACATGCCTTCGGTACGTTCAATACTTGTTCAGCGGGGCCGCACACGGATCGGTCCTCAATCGACAAGGACAGGGCTCCACATGCAAGACTTCCTCTTGCTGTGCCCTAGCCCCTGCCTAGTCTCATTTTCTTACTAAAATGATCTCACATCACTCGAACCAATCCCGTGTGTCCCAAAGCCTAACTCGCGAGTAGATTCCAACTACTCGACTTGTACCGAAGTTCTATGAATCATTAAGCATAGCCTTTCTACTCGAGGACTTAGACACTACCCTCACTCTTATAGGAGAAATCTGGTTATGTACCTTGGTTTCTTCCATCCTACACCTAATGCACATCCATACCACATACTAAGTATACATAAAGCAAAACTTTGTAAAATTGGTTAATGCAAACCAGGGCTTGCCTTGTGGCTGCTGGTCAGATGTTAAGGCTTCATCCAAAAGAAGAAAGTCGAGCACTTCCGGAGTTTCTTCGCCTTCAGCGACTACACGTAAATGATATACTATATGTCAATTTAAATGCAATGTTGGAAATTGAATATGTAAAGACCATAACTCTAGCTAGCCATCCCCTTTGGCTCTGAAATTTTTATGGTGGCTTGGTAGGTTCCTAACCATAGTCTTGACCAAGTTTCATTTGAAACAAAGTTCATTTGAGCTCTGTACACATAAAAACCTATTAGGTCAATAGTAGAGCCTCTAAGAAATTCCAGGGATTTTCATGGATCCAACCATTACTTTCTGGAAACTAGAGTTTGAGATGGTTCTAATGGACTTGGTTTCATGTTACTTGAAGCATTCTATATGAAGTTATGCCCTAAACAAGATTTGAGAAAATCTGAAAAATGTTTCTGTACATTTTTCTATTTTCTCAGGGAAGTTCACTTAATCACACCATTAGGCGGACTAAATGAACTTGGATGGTTCTGAAATTTTTCCTGTGACTCAATGATTTTCAAATGAACATCCTAGCCAAATTTCAGGATTTTCCATAAAAGGATTTTCCAGATAAAATTCCCAACAATTTAAACTTTAGGGAATTAATTCTGGAAAAGGAATAAGTTTCATAAGCTGAAACATGTTTTGCTGGTTAGTATTAAAAGATGAATCCAACAAAATTTGGTTCACTGAATTTGGAGCTTCCTAGCAAAAGTTATAGGCATTTGAAGTTTGAACCAAATCTGAAAATCATAGAAATGTTTAAACTCGGGTTGTGGGCCCCACTCTTTAAACTGGCCCACTGAGATCGCGGCCACACCGCAGTCCACGGGGTTTCCCCACGCTGCCGCACCGAATCCCGGCCGCAAAATGGATCCCCGATGGAAACAGGGACTGACCGGTGGACCCGCCCCCCCCCCCCTTCGTCTACCTCGCGACACCCCGTGACCCCCGCGGCGCCGCTTCGCCGGAGAGCTCGCCGCCGGCCATTTTACCGCACTACCTTCGATGGATTTCACCGCCTGTGCCCAACTTTGCTTGGGGAACATGTTGGTGCATTCACCGATGCTCGGCGATGGCCGGAACCACGCTCGCGACGGTGACAGCGCCGATCCTCACTCCGGCGATGTCGCCCGAGCTACTCAGGCCTCTATTTTTGGAACGGTTTGCTCCTACAGCTCTGCATGCTGAGCACCAAAATGAACTCGGTTTGCCATGGAAACGGCCGGAGCTAGGACCTCACCGTCGACCTAGAGTTGAAAATGTCGCCGATCGGAAAAACTCAGAGAACAGCCACCAGGGTCGACGGTTTTCTCCGGTTGTTCATCTTAGAGGTCCGTTTTTGAGTCGAGCCCGCTCTCGGTCCTAAAAACGGCAATTCGGTAAACCTCAAAATACTCCCTTAGTACTGATCGAGAAGGAGGAAGGCGTTCACCGGAAGATCGAGGAGAGGACGGTGCGTGTTTTTTCTGTAAGTGATCAATCGAGTCTCGGCTTGTATCATGGGGACGGTGGAGAACCAAGAGTCGCTCGGATGGGGAGAACAGAGATGGTACGCACGCGTGAGGGAAGGCACAGCAGTGAAATGGTCCCGGTTGGGGTCGGACGACGTGGAGAAGACGTCTGCGCGGTCTGATCCCCGGAACAGGAGGTGGCACGGCGACTTCATTGGGGCAAGGTTCACCCGTGCGCTGGCGACCTCTCGGTGTTCGACCGGAGAACAGAGCCAGTTTTGCCTCTGTGTGTCTGACCAGTGGGTCCCTGCAATCCCCTCTATTTCATTTCCACTTTTTACTTAAAAGATCCCAGCTACTCACAATTGAATGAGAGACTTAGCCACCAAGCCATGGTTTGAATTTGATTTCCTCAACCTGAGATTAGTTTGGCTAAATTTGCTGCCCATTTGAATTTGAAATTCAAATTCAGTTTGAATTATTGCAAATTTAGCACCCAACAAGATGAACCCCAATGAGGATAAAAATTGGTGGACTAACTCAGAAAAATGTGCTGAGTTTGAATATGAAGTCAACTTTTGAATTCAAGTGATGAAAGTGGTTGCAATTTGAATTTGCATTCAAATTGGCCCCTTTTACAAATGTCTCCAAAAGTGCCTCAAAAAGTATTGGATTTGCATGAAATTTGGCATGAGCCTTCCCAATACTATTTAAGTCTAGAGGTGAGCTCAACCTTCCATGTTTATGTGTAGGAATCCTACTTTTTGAAGTTAGGGATTTCCCCTCTAATCACCCTTTTGATGGTGTTTACTTGCTCTTCACAAGTGTTCATGAGATATCCACAACATGAGCTGTGATGTTGTGAGGTGATAAACATTTTTTTGCAAGTCACTTTCTTGGGCTTTTACATCCCTCCCCCCTTAAAAGAATCTCATCTCGAGATTATAATAGAAGAGACGGCGATGTAATAAGAGATTACCCTTGATGAGACGGCATGAAATCCGGGTAGTTCGAGCGAAGGAATTCCTC
Organism: Neostapfia colusana; assembly: GCA_030760725.1. Classification (NCBI taxonomy): domain Eukaryota; kingdom Viridiplantae; phylum Streptophyta; class Magnoliopsida; order Poales; family Poaceae; genus Neostapfia; species Neostapfia colusana. The sequence goes on along the minus strand of JASWHV010000008.1, from coordinate 43,807,987 downwards.
GCTCTCCCACGTCGCTTCTTCGGCAGTGTGGTTACTCCACAGTATCATGTAGAACCACAACGTTCGGCTACGTGTGGTCCGAGCCTTCTCATCAATAATTGCCACCAGATATTCAGCATACGTCAAATCCGGTTGCAACTCGCCGATGTCTTCGGTGGGAACAGCAGCCGTATACTTCAGACATTTTCATAGTTGTGAAACATGGAAAACGTCATCAACACCAGCAAGAGATGCCGGTAGCTCCAGTCTATACGCCACTGGTTCACACTTCTCGGTGATAGCATAGGGTCCAATGAATCGGGGAGCGAGTTTCCCCTTCACGCTGAACCGGTGCACGCCTTTCATCGGAGATACACGGAGATACACGTGTTCACCAACGTCAAAGTGCAGCGGCCTACGCCTCTTGTCAGCGTAGCTTTTCTGCCTGGATTGAGCGGCCTTCAAGTTGGCTTGAATCATCCGAACGCGCTCTTCAGCGTCGTTCACCACATCAACCCCGAACTCGTTTGATAGCCATTGTTGTACGAGAATTCCGCCAATGGTAGATGATCATCCCAGTTTTTACCGTGGTGGATGGCACACGCTCTCAACATGTCTTCTAGTACTTTGTTCACCCTCTCTGTTTGCCCATCTGTCTGTGGGTCATAGGCGGAGCTTCTAATAAGCTTAGTACCCAATGCAGCGTGCAACTGCTCCCAGAAACGAGATACAAATAGTGCGCCTCGATCTGAGATTATAATCCTGGGTACCCCATGTAAGCATAGAATCCTTGCAATGTACAACTCCGCATATTTCGCTGGCGTGGCAATGTGTATGCACGGGAATAAAGTGAGCCGACTTGGTTAACCGGTCAATGATCACTCAAATTGAGACATGTTTGTTGGAAGTCAGGGGTAATCCCACAATGAAATCCATGCTCACATCTTCCCACTTCCATGCCGGAATTTTCTGGGTTGCAGCAGCCCTGACTTCCTCATGTGATCCGCTTTCACTCGTCTACACGTATCACACTCGGATACTTAGCCACTTCCCGCTTCATCCGGGTCCACCAAAATCTATTTTTCAAATCTTGGTACATTTTGTTGCTGCCCGTATGAATGGAGAGTTTAGACAAGTGAGCTTCATCAAGGATCTTCTAATTCAGCTCCATATTCCGGGGTACGTCTATGCGGTCATTGAACCATAGCGTCCCCTCATCATCTTTCCGGAAACATTTCATTTCCGCATTGTCTATCGGTCTCCGGAGATGTGCCATGCCCTTTTCCACTTTCTGAGCTGCAATGATCTCCTCCCTAATGGTAGGGATGAGGGAAAGGTTGTAGAGTGATCCATAAGGAACCAAGTATAAACTCGGCTCTTCCTCCTCCACCGGTGTAATGGTGAGGTTATGGACATATGATTTCCGACTCAGCGCGCCGGCAACCACATTCGCCTTGCCGGGGTGGTAATGAATCTCAATCTCATAATCTTTGATTAGTTCTAACCACCTCCTTTGCCTCATATTCAGCTCCTTCTGGGTGAACATATACTTCAAGCTCTTGTGGTCGATGTAGAGGTGCACCAAATTCCCCAGGAGATAGTGCCTCCGCATTTTCAGCGCCAAAAACCACAGCAGCAAGCTCAAGATCATGAGTTGGATAGTTCTGCTCATGGTTTCGAAGTTAGCGTGAGCCATATTAGACCACCCATCCTTCGTGCATCAACACGCAGCCCAGCCCGATGCCGGACGCATCACAATACACGTCGAAGGGCTTGGTCGTATCCGGTTGAGCTAAGACCGGGGTTGTTGTGAGATGCTTCACCAATACTTGGACAATCCTTCACATGCTGAGTTCCAAACATATTTTGTTCCCTTTTTCAGTAACTCTGTCATCGGCTTAGCAAACTTGGAGAAGCTTGGAATAAATCTCCGGTAATATCCTGCTAAACCGAGGAAGCTTCTGACTTCATGGATAGAAGTAGTGGCTTTACATTTCAGCACTTGCTCAATTTTGCTTGGGTCAACCGCGATGCCTTCCGCTGAGATGATATGTCCTAAAAATGGCACTTGGCTGATCCAGAACTCACATTTGCTGAACTTGGCGTAGAGCTTGTGGTCCTGCCATCATTGAAGAACGATTCTCAAGTGTTCGGCATGTTCTGCTTCTGTCTTGGAGTAAACCAAGATATCATCAATGAACACCACAACGAACTTGTCCAGCTCCGGCATGAAAACCGAGTTCATGAGATACATGAGATGTGCCGGAGCATTAGTGAGACCAAAAGACTTGACGAGATATTCATATAATCCATATCTCGTTGACAAGGCCGTCTTCGGGATATCCTCCGCTCGGATTTTTATTTGATGATACCCGGAGCGAAGGTCCATCTTGGAGAACACACTGGCACCCACAAGCTGATCAAACAGGATGTCAATGCGGGGCAGTGGGTATTTGTTCTTGATGGTGACGGCCTTGAGCGGCAGGTAATCCACACACAGCCTCAAAGTTTCATCCTTCTTCTTTACGAACAGCGCCGAGCATCCCCAAGGCGAGGAACTCGGTCTAACGAAACCTTTGCTCAACAGATCATTGAGCTGTTCTTTCAATTCAGCCAGCTTGTTTGGAGCCATTTTGTATGGTCTACGTGAGATGGGAGTAGTCCTGGGTGCGAGCTCAATCTTGAACTCCACATCCCGCTCAGGTGGCATGCCCGGAAGATCATCCGGAAATACGTCTGGGTATTCCCAGACTACGGGGATGTCCTCTAACTTGAGAGCTTCAGTGTTATTAGTTGCTGAAAGTTCCTGGACAGGATTGTCTAACACCATGGAATGCTGATGGTGGAATGGAGAATTCAAATGAACCGTCCGTGTCAGGGTGTCCAGGACAGCGCCATGGTAGCGTAACCATGACATCCCTAAGATTGCATCAATCTTTTGTCCCGTAAGGATTATCAAGGTGGTGGGATATATCTTCCCACCTAAGCACAGAGGTGCTTTTGGGATCATCATATTTGCTGAAATCTTCCCTCCCGGTGAGCAGATCATATATAAGCAGTAGGCTGGGAAGACTTGCATTTGATGCTTAGCCACATAGGATGCACTTATGAAACTGTGGGTTGCACCCGAATCAAATAATATGATGATTTCTTGATCGTTGAGAGTGAATGTACCCACCAGCACATTTTCTCCATCTGGGGCGTCCTCATTGTCGAGGTTGCGAACGCCCCCAGTTCGCTGACCAACCTTCTTGACCGGAGGTCGGCCTCGAGCACCGCTCTGATACTGGGCTTGCCCGCCGCTCTGCTGCCCCTGGGGACAGTCCTTCGAGAAATGGCCTGCCTGACCACACGTGTAGCAGTTGTAGCGAGGCGGTCCTCCGCTGATCGGCGGACGGAAACCCGGGGCGCGTTGTGGCGGTGGAAGCGCCCGGGATACCATCTGCTGCTGCTGCTGTTGTTGTGGTCGCGGTGGTGGCATCGGCAGTCGGAAAGGGGGGTGGCTTGCATTTTATGACCCCCGAACTGCTGAGGCCGCACCGGTGGATGCCACTGCTGACCGGATGGTGTCCGATACACCATGCGGTATTTCTGAGGAGCTCCACCCCCACTGCTGGGTGGAGTGCTGCGCTTTCGCTGCTCAGCCGCCAATTCACGCTGAGAGTCTTCTTGCATGATCGCGACATTGATGAGATCGTTGAACGTGCCGCGATTTCATTGGACGAGATGCGTCTTCATCTCGGGATGTAATCCTCGATAGAAGTGCTCTCGCTTCTTCTCCTCGGTGGAGACATAATCCGACGCATATTGCGCCAGATGGTTGAAGGCACGGGAGTAGTCGTGGGCACTCCTCCCGCCCTGCTTCAGCTCCATGAACTCTTGGAACTTCCACTTCATTATCCCGGGAGGGATATGGTAGGCGCGGAACGCCTCCCGGAATTCTTCCCACTCCACGGCATCGCCAGCCGGTAGTAAGGCGACATAATTCGCCCACCACGCACCAGCGGCACCGTGAAGCTGATGCGCCGCGAACATAGTCTTCTGCCACTCCGTACATTGGAGCAGCCCGAACTTGGACTCAATTGTCCGCAGCCAGTTGTCGTCCTCCAGGGGTTCTGCTGCTTCAGTGAACACCGGAGGGTGCGTACTCATGAAGTCTGAGTACGTCACAACGTGGGGCTCACGAGGCCCCCTCTCTTGATGCCCCCCCACGCCTGGTACGTATTATGCACGATTGTGTGGAGCAGATCGGTCTGCTCCTCATGATTACCCACCAGGGCCGCAATCACGTCCGCTAGTGTAAGCGGAGGCGGCGGTGGTGGTTGTTGCTGCGCGGTACTGTCGTAGGCAGGTGGCTGGGAGTCATCATCCCCCTGCTGGCTAGAGCCACCGACCTCATGCGTAGCCCGAGTGCGAACCATCTGTAACCATACGACAATAAAAATCAGTCCCGCAACATACTTCATGCAGTTCAATAAAATAGGCGTAAAACATAATGACAGTAAAACATGCGATACATCTCGTATACAGATAATGTAATAACTTTGCACAAGATACACCATTACCAGACCAAATATAAGCTATTTAAATCCAACTTGACGGACTTCCTCTTTAGAAGTTCATCTCAACTAGGTTTGGTCACTACGAGACGTTAATATCGCTTTGTCATCACGTATACTACCCTTTTATCTTCAATATGACACAAACATGGTCTCTAGTAAAAGAAACTTGAGCAGAACATATACTCAAATCTTTCACTAGTTGAAGATAACTACTCATGAGTATGTTCTACCCAAATGGAAGTACTTAAACCCTCTAGGGTACAACAATCTCTCTAATGAGTTCAACTGTCATCCCTCTGCCAGAATGACCAGTTTCTACATATCCCAGATTTTGATCTGGTACTGGGTATTTTCATGACTCAAGCTGAATACCAAAGTTAAAGTTAACTTCAGTATATTTCCAACTAGAATTTATTTGCCCTCAGATCAGCTCTGGTCAAAAAGTTATGATAATTCAAAGTCAACAGAATTTCTGGAAGAATTTCAACAACACCTCCTTTAGAAGTTGCTGTTTTCAACTCTAATTTCCACTGAATTCTATGCTGAAATTGCAGAAACTTTGAATTACAAAGATGTAACGCATATCCTGCCCTTTCGAAATATGTATCATATGATAATTTTAGATTTTTCAACAGGAAGTTATGCTTGAAAAACAGAACAGTCCAGATAATATTTTAAATCTGTCCTGGTTCTGGACAGTTTACAATCATCGGGAATTTCAGCCAGCTTAATGTGTGATTCAGCTTGGAATGTCTACAACAAAGTTATAGAGCACTTGAACACCTTTCCATAACTATATCCCACACCTCCATTGGCTAAATAATCTGTGAGTTATGCCATGTCAAAGTTCAGAAAACTTGCTGCCCAAACCAGAGCACTCTTTTTTTTAATTCCATTGAGCTAAACTGATCAACAATTGAATCTTTCTACTTAACCAGGGTCCTACATATTGAAACTTGGTTATTTTAGTTCCTTGTTGCCATTATCTTTCACGCAAATGCCTATTATATGTCGGTACTACGTTCCTCACAAAAAGAAAATCCTAACCAGATTATACCGGCATATACGTCTCAAATGTGGCACTAAACAGTCTCTCGCACACGTATACTACACGGGATACATACGTGGTTAGTACCTGCAGAAGAACACACAATAATGATGCACTCAAGGGTAATTTTTATTTCAGGCAGGTCCATATTTGAAAATAAATACAAACACCCGTATCATTGACATACGGCCGTCCTTGAGTTAAGCCACGTCTCAAGATACGTGATCGTGTTTTAACACCACACGACGGGGAACCCGAGTAGAGCGCGAACGGGTCATCACGGTTGGGAATTTTATCACCCCAACAGATACCACCTACTGCCGTGCAGAGCACGCCGATGGCAAGCGCTGTGTATGTCCTCCTGGGCTATTTCCAGACGAACACACTATCATGTTACTGACCACACGATGGGGTCTCCACTTGCTTGCCTAATGCACGCTAGGGATCAGCGTTTCATATGAACTCAGGAACATGAAGAGTCCAAGAGTTTCATATTGACGTCTCACACCAAGCTGTGAGACCTATCCCTGAACCACGTTCCTCGTCAGGGGAGCTAACCGAAATTGAACCGCTTTCGGTGGCGTTCCTTACTATTCTTATCTGAGGTAGGTGCGTTGTTATATAATCAAGATTCAGAATTATAAGACATATGTTAGTCTTGCCACTTTAAGTAACTATGCTAATATAGTCCTTACTTGGGCAAACTAGCGAATCCTCACCGTAAAACTAAGTTTTCCCATAATACGGTCCTTAATTAGTGTGCTATCCCCAATGCGGCTCTGATACCAGCCTGTGACGGACCGGAATCCGCTCATCCAGGATCAGAGAGGGTGGTGCCGCACGATGCGACACCAGACAGCACACATCATAAGAACGATATTGTATTACATAGAAAACCAACTGAAATGTATGAAGTAGTACAAGACTTCAGTTACAAACTAGTGTTTAGATTACAACAGCGGAAACTAAGTTTATACAACTCATGCCCATCTACCTAGCAAAAGTCGGTTGCACAGCCCTAGGGCAAGCACACTAGCTGCACTCCACAGCTCAGCATGGCGTGTACGCCTCCCACTCAGCCGTGGTCCCCGACGGAGGGTAGCCCTCGCCGGTGGACTCGTAACCCGAGTCCATGGGGTAGTCATCACCTGAAAAACACTTATAGCAGCAACCGTGAGCACGATGGCTCAACAAGACTTAACCGACTCACCTAGGCATGAAACTCTACATGCAGTTTACAACAAACATGGGATGGTAAATTTCAGCGAACCGACACGCCTACAAGTTCATCCTTAGTTCGTCTTTTAGCCACAAGTTAACAGTTCATGAATATGAAATTTAGTAAGCAATATTTGTGGCACACATGTAGCAATACAATTGTCCATATCAGCAGAATTGAATCATAACATTCCATAATTTATCTACGTCACGACTCACTGAACAAGCGGTACTCGTCACCGTGAGGGACGGCGAATCGACTCGATATACACCTGCAGGTATACCCGAATAGAACGTCACGTACGCCCACACACAGAGCTGCACACAGCATGCTCACCCCGTGTCGTACGGGACAACCTTTCACCAACAGCCCAAACGTCGAACCGATCGCACTGAAATGGACAGGAGGTTCCCTACACGGAGCATTTCCACCTTGCTGCACTCAACCTACACCTATAAATTGGTGTTCTATGCCTCGACGCCCGGAAGTTTAGGTTACATCGGTTTATCGGGGCCCATATATCCGACATGCCTCCGGTACGTTCAATACTTGTTCAGCGGGGCCGCACACAGATCGGTCCTCAATCGACACGGACAGAGCTGCGCACACAAGAATTCCTCTTGCTGCGCCCTAGCCTCTTCCTAGTCTCATTTTCTTACTAAAATGATGTCACATCACTCGAACCAATCCCCGTGTGTCCCAAATCCTAACTCACGAGTAGATTCCAACTACTCGACTTGTACCGAAGTTCTATGAATCATTAAGCATAGCCTGTCTACTCAAGGACTTAGACACTACCCTCACTCTTATAGGAGAAATCTGGTTATGTACTTGGGTTTCATCCATCCTACACCTAATTCACATCCATACCACATACTAAGTATACATAAAGCAAAACTTTGTAAAATTGGTTAATGCAAACTGGGGCTTGCCTTGTTGCTGCTGGCCAGATGTTGAGGCTTCATCTGGAAGAAGAAAGTCGAGCACTTCTGGAGTTTTTTCGCCTTCAGCGACTACACGTAAACGATATACTATATGTCAATTTAAATGCAATGTTGGAAATTGAATATGTAAAGACCATAACTCTAGATAGCCCTCCCCTTTGGCTCTGAAATTTTTATGGTGGCTTGGTAGGGTCCTAACCAGAGTCTTGACAGAGTTTCATTTGAAACAAAGTTCATTTGAGCTCTATATACATAAAAACCTATTTGGTCATTAGTAGAGCCTCTAAGAAATTCCAGGGATTTTCATGGCTCCAACCATTACTTTCTGGAAACTAGAGTTTGAGTTGGTTCTAATGGAATTGGTTTCATGTTATTTGAAGCATTCTAGATGAAGTTATGCCCTCAACAAGATTTGAGAAAATCTGAAAAATGTTTCTGTACATTTTTCTATTTTCTCAGGGCAGTTCACTTAATCACACCATTAAGGGGACTAAATGAACATGGATGGTTCTAAAGTTTTTCCCGTGACTCAAGTATTTTCAAATGAACATCCTAGCCAAATTTCAGAATTTTCCATAAAAGGATTTTCCAGATAAAATTCCCAACAATTTAAAATTTAGGAAATTAATTCTGGAAAGGGAATAAATTTCATAAGCTGAAACTTCTTTTGAAGGTTGGTATTCAAAAATATGAATCCAACAAAATTTGGTTCACTGAATTTGGAGCTTCCTAGCAAAAGTTATAAGCATTTGAAGTTTGAACCAAATCTGAAAATCATAGAAATGTTTAAACTCGGGTTGTGGGCCCCAATCTTTAAACCGGCCCACTGAGATCGCGGCCACACCGCAGCTCAAGGGGTTTTACCTGCGCTGCCGCACTGGATCCCGGCCGCAAAATGGAGCCCCGCTGGAAACAGGGACTGACCGGTGGACCCGGTCCCCCCTTTGTCTACCTCGCGACACCCCGTGACCCCCGCGCTGGCGCTTCGCCGGAGAGCTCGCCACCGGCCATTTTACCGCACGACCTTCGATGGATTTCACCGCCTGTGCCCAACTTTGCTCGGGGAACACGTTGGTGCACTCACCGAAGCTCGACGATGGCCAGAACCACGCTCGCGACGGTGACAGCGGCGATCCCCACTCCGGCGATGTCGCCCGAGCTACTCAGGCCTCTATTTTTGGAACAGTTTGCTCCTACAGCTCCGCTGTGGCATGCTGAGCACGAAAATGAACTCAGTTTGCCATGGAAACGGCCGGAGCTAGGACCTCACCATCAACCTAGAGTTGAAAATGGCGGCGATCGAAGAAACTCGGAGAACAGCCACCAGGGTCGACGGTTTTCTCCGGTTGTTGATCCTAGAGGTCCGTTGGAAGGCCTAGGACGTATGGCTAAAGGAAAACAAGCTGGTATGGACTGACCACCAAGAATTTCGAGTCGAGCCCGCTCTGTCCTAAAAACGGCAATTCGATAAACCTCAAAATACTCCCTCACTACTGAACGAGAAGGAGGAAGGCGTTCACCGGAAGATCGAGGAGAGGACGGCGCGTGTTTTTGCTGTAGGTAATCGATCGAGTCTCGGCTTGTATCACAGGGACGGTGGAGAACCGAGAGTTGCTCGGGTGGGGAGAACAGCGATGGTACGCGCGCGTGAGGGAAGGCACATCAGTGAAATGGTACCGGTTGGGGTCGGACGACGTGGAGAAGACGTCTGCGCGGTCTGGTCCACAGAACAGGATGTGCCATGGCGACTTCGTTGGGGCGAGGTTCACCCGTGCGCTGGCGACCTCTCAGTGTTCAACCGGAGAACAGAGCCAGTTTTGCCTCTGTGTGTCTGACCAGTGGGTCCCTCCTCTCCCCTCTAATTCATTTCCACTTTTTACTGAAAAGATACCAGCTACTCACAATTGAATGAGATACTTAGCCACTAAGTCATGGTTTGAATTTGATTTCCTCAATTTTAGATTAATTTGGCTAAATTTGCTTCCCATTTGAATTTGAAATTCAAATTCAGTTTGAATTATTGCAAATTTAGCTCCCGAGAAGATGAACCCCAATGAGGATGAAAATTGGTGGACTAACTCAGAAAAATTTGCTGAGTTTGAATATGAAGTCAACTTTTGAATTCGACTGATGAAAGTGGTTGCAATTTGAATTTGCATTCAAATTGGACTCTTTTACAAATGTCTCCAAAAGTGCCTCAAAAAGTATTGGATTTGCATGAAATTTGGCATGAGCCTTCCCAATACTATTTAAGGTCTAGGGGTGAGCTCAACCTTCCATTTTTATGTGTAGGAATCCTACTTTTTGAAGTTAGGGCTTTCCCCTCTAATCACCCTTTTGATGGTGTTTACTTGCTCTTCACAAGTGTCCATGAGATATCCACCACATGAGCTGTGGTGTTCTGAGGTGATAAACATTTTTTTGCAAGTCACTTTCTTGGGCTTTTACATCTGTAAACATTGAGCAATCATAACTTTTGATCCAGATATGATATGAAGGCACATGAATACTCGTTGGAAAAATACTGAAAGTTAACTCTAACTTTTGTATTCAACTTGAGTTATGAAAATGCTGTTAAACGGATCAAAATCTGGGTTAGGACAGACAGATCTGTTCTGTACAGCAAAGAAGACTAGCTAGGCCTACCACAGGGAAGTGACTAAAACCGAGGATGTTCCGGTGGTATGTGAATACCGATGTGTTTCCGAGGAGTTACCGGGCAGACCGCCCAAACCGGACATCAAGTTCAAGATTGAACTAGCGCCGGAAACAACACCGATTTCACGGAAGTCGTACAAGATGGCACCGAATGAACTAGCGGAGTTGAAGGAGCAACTAAGTGAACTCATGAGCGAAGGTTTTATACGACCAAGCTCATCACCTTGGGGTTGCTCTGCGCTGTTTGTTAAGAAGAACGACGAAACCCTTAGATTAGGTGATGATCATCGTTATCTCAATGCCATCATGATAAATCACAAGTACCCTGCCCCGCATCGATATTTTAGTCGCTCAACTAGTTGGTGCAAGGGTATGCTCGAGGATGGTTGGAGCTCATCAAAGATCATAACTTTGAGATCCACTATAATCCGGGAAAAGTGAACGCTGTTGCCGACACGTTTAGTCGGAAAGCCCATGTTCACAACTTGGTGATTTCTGAGTTAGAAGAAGAAAAACCCAATCTCCGCGTCATTCCATATGGAGCACTCTATAACATTGCTCTCATTCGAACAATCCGAGAGGATATTGTTGAGATTCAATGGAGAGACAAGGGTACGACAGACATACGGAGAAGAATAGACAATGGAGAGATGAGGTGGTTCAGGAAGGACAATTAGGGTACTCTATGGTTTAAAGACCGTATAGTTATACCTTGTATGATGAAGCTCTACGGTCAGAAATGTCACACACCGCTGAAGTGGTGTGAGTACGGCGAAAGAGTACTGTTCAGGGTGATTAGTCAACAAAGCCGATGACCGAGTTCAGACAGTAGAAGCGAACTTGGAGGCTGTGCAATCCCGACAGAAAAGCTAGGATGGTCAAAGGCATAGACCGTTGCATTTTGACGGCTGAGAACACGTTTATCTTCGTGTGTCTCTGATGAAAGGAATTCACCGGTTCGATGTAAAGAAGAGATTTTGCTCCCCGAGCTTTAGATCCATTTGCTATCGCGGAGAAGTGCGGACCCGTAGGATACCGGCTGGAACTACCGGCAAGCCTTGCTGGTGTTCACGACATTTTTCATGTATCACAGCTACAGAAGTGCTTTAAAGCCACCGTTGCCGTCCGCACCGAAGAGATCGACGAATGGAGACCGGACCTTACGTATGTCACGTGACCGGGTCAGACTATCGATGAGAGGATCCGGAACACCTGGAACCGGACATTAGGATGGTACGAGGTGCTGTGGAGTAATCATACCACGGAGGAAACTACGTGGAAAGTAAAGATTACCTCTGCATGAACTATCTGGAACATTTATCGTCGAACAGTTTGGAATTACCTCCCCCGTCTCGTTCTTCGTTTGGAATCTCGGGACGAGATTTTTTTAGGGGGGGATGTAAAAGTCCCAAAAATGTGAATGGAAAGAAATGGATGATTGAACGTCATTGCGTTTCTGGTTCATGGAAAATGGGACTTACAAAAAACTTTCTTACATGGGATGGTATACGTGGGGTTCAACAACACGGGTTCAAGCATTCATGTGAATGTGTTGGACCAAGGTGGGGTTAAACTCATGTGTAAATCATACATGTGCATGAGGAAGAATTCAAAAGTAGGTCTTTATACTCAAATGCTCGCCTCAAAGTGCCGCCAAATTTTTGGATACACATGGAACCTCATACATTTGAAATTGAGGAGATTATGGTGGCAAACTTCTGATTTGAGGGTGAGCTAAAAAGAAATGAATTATGATCATGTTTGAATTCGTGCTGAATTCAAACATGTTAAGGCAAAGGAATGACTTCAGTTTATGTCACATGAAATGATGGACACAAACATGGCAATGTGGGGAAAGCTGAAATTTTCTTTAGCTCATACTGAACACATGTTAACTCAGGGAAAGCATTTCACTCCCAAAAATCTAACTCATGTACACATTCTCTATGAGTAGAGGGGAGGGAAATTTAAAACCATTTTGAATCTTTGAAAAGGATTCATGTTCATATTGTCCACAGGCCTATATGTGAGATGACCATTGCATTCCTCAGGTATTACAGAGCTTAAGTTCCAAATTTGGAGAAATTTTGAGCTCATATACCAATTGTTCAAAGCATTATTTGAGATCACATTCAAATTCGAATTTGAATTTGGGAATTGGACCAAACGTGATCAATTTTGAAATCTGATTTCATATTCAAACTCCTCACATCATGTTTGGCCTATCCTCCAAGTTTGGTGAGATTTGGACAACGTTTGCGTGGGAATCTCAAAGCACAGTGGGGAAAAAGATCAAATGAGAGGACCCACATGTCATCTGGCCAGTTAAACCTGCACTCGAAGTTTGCTAGCTCTGTTCAGACTCGAGCAGCCGATCGCTCAACAGGCGCCACCAAGGGCTGCTGCCAAGCCACCTCCTCACTGAATTGCCCGCGCTGGAGAGCAGCTCGTGGGCTGCCTTACCGCTCGGCGTGATCCATTTCCTCAGTGACCGAGCCCCTGTTTGTTGTTTTCCCCCTCATGCAAGAACAGCAACCGCAGCTCGCCGCCGCCTCTGAAAAACAGTCGGGAACCGGTGAAACCTCGTGCTCACCTCCACTCCTGGCTGCAACACAGCAGGGCGCGCTCGTCCTCCCCTCCCTTGGCACAAAACAGCCCGAGTTACGGGTTCCCTAGCCCTAGAACGGCTCCTCCACGGTGACCTAAAAAAAGCCAGCGATCTGGCGCCGTGGACAGCTCTCCACAGAGACTTTCATGCCTGAGCAAGCACGGCCACGGGAGCGCCCTGCCTTGGTGCTACTTCCATCCAAAACATGGAGCAAGCCGTGAACCCTAGCGGCTGAATTTACCGTTCTTCTCCCGGAGCACCTCCATGAACCTTTCGATATGAAACTCCAAAATTGGCACTCAGTTCTTATTTAGAGTTCATCAAATCATGCACAAAGGATCTACAGTAGTCAGCGACCAATTTCTCTTCACAACTCTAGCCTTAAACGCCATATAGACTGAGAATTTCCATCTTTTCCAAACTCAACCATGGCGGCATGGATCGGGCGCACGGTGAGAACCGATTTAGAGGTGTTTTCTGTAGGATCAAAGAGCACGTGAAAATCTACCAGAGGGGGGTGAATGGTAGATTAAAACTTTTAGCAGCGGAAACAACAAAAACCCCTTAGCAAAAATCAATCGGTTAAAGAAACCGTGTGTGCAAGTGTTTTCAAACGTGTTCAACCATCACAAATCAAGTAGAGAGGTACAGAATCAAGTCACGGATCTATTGCAACAAGAATCACTTGAAAACACGAAGTAAAACTTGAGATACGATCAAAACATTAAACAAAGATCAATCTGTTCTACCCGATATAAAACAGATCTGCAACGCTGAAATGAAACTCGTGTATCTCAATAACTACAGATCCGAAGCTCGTGACAATTTCACAGCTGATAGATAATTGAGTTGTGAAGACAACCCAACAAGAATCACGTCAATCGGATCTGTAAAACTCGAGTTATGAACGAAACACCGAAGCAACGTCGGTCTGTCCAGAAACTCGGCGAGAAAGACTTGACGAAAAACAAATCGGACGAACAAGGCACAAAAGCTCCTCGAAACTATGAACTTTATTTAATAGAAAAACAAGAGGAACAGCCCAAAGTCGTGCACCATGGGCTCTGGCCTCTCTTGCTTAAATAACCAGCTCTATGGCCAATCCAATTCAAACTAGGACTCCTACTCCTACTTGGATTCAAAATGTAACTTTCCAATACTGCTCAAGACTCTTCTATACGCAGATAGAAGCAATCTTAAGACTTCCAAACACCTTAGGAACGTCCCAAACATTCCTAAAACAACTCAAATTTGTGACCCACATGAAATCCTATCATAACCAACTCAAAACTTTCCATATTTGAGTCAAACACAACTCAAACTAGTCGGTTGGACCTTTCCAACCAATTCTTTACGTCCACTTCTCTTCATCACGGCTTGGAACAATGTTGCCACGTCCATGCAATCCTTGCACACGTGCAAACACCTTCCAACGACGTACACGCAACCTTCATATGCACTGCCCTTGATCCAAACATGCTGCGCGACCTCCCGATCAACTCAACCACAGCTCCTCCCGAACTTGGTTGTTGGAACCTCATCTCCTCCCTGAGACTAGTCCAAGGATCCCGTCACCAGCCATGTCTTGAACTCTAGCAACACCTTCACATGAATAAACAACCAATTCTTCCAAGCACAAGTCCTCGACTTGACTCACGTTAGTTCGAAAATCACAACACCTTACATGAGCACGTCACATAAGCATGTTGCAAACCATATTAAATGATAACAGCCATAACCACCAAAAGACACCAAAAACTTAGCAAATTAATACTAAGCACACCTTCCCATAAAGCAAATTTGAAACATTGCGAGTTAAAAGCAAAAACAAGACGCTGCAGTTCTACGAGTTGAACTTCACGGGAGCTCCCTAAAAACAAGCTCCGGACCTCACAGAAGCTCTTCAGACCTTGCAGAAGCTCTCCAGACCTTGCGTCGGACCTTGCCAACACTTGGCGGACCTAACAAAGAACTTGTCGGACCTTGCCACAGAAGAATGTTTTGGCAATATTCAAAACTTTGAATGTTAATGCTAACTTTTATCCTAATTGCCAATGTATTCAGCACACATAGGTCTCACATTTTCATGTGCCGGTTCTTACTTTCTGTGCTTCCATAGCATCCACTTGTGCTTTAGAGTGGATTGGCCGAGCTTTTGGTGGGTTAGGTTGGCCGGCCGACGATGCCGAAGTGCTCCCGAGGCCGCCACATGTCGCCGACGGTATTCCGGCCACCGGCAGCCCGAGCCAACCCCGCAGACGTGTTCCCTGACCTCCCAAACTCACAGGCGGCGAGTCTCCGGCCGGTAGATGGCCGGAAACGCCGGTCCGGCGAGCTCCGGTGGAGGTCCGGCGAGGGGGCAGCGAGGGAGCGGGAAACAGCCCGAGGAGGAAGAAGACCCGGGCAGGTCCCGCGTGTCAGCGACCGAAATTTTAAAATTCTGATCTGCTGTGGCCCTGGGATCCATTGTGGCTGCGCGCCAAAAGGGTGTGGCCCGGTGTTGCTGGAATCCCTGTGGCTGAGATTTAAAACGTGGGCCCAAGTTCATTTTCAATAGCAAAACAATTCCAGTATTAGCTCCAACTTAGGAAATTCATAACTTTTGCTAGGAAACTCCAAATTGGGTTATACTCAGCTTGGCAAGATCTATCCAAATGGACCACCCAATTTGTATTAAAATCATTATTAAATTCTGTAAAATTCTTTAAAGTTTTTCAGCAATAGAATTTTTGAGAGAGTTTGGTTCATCCAAAAATCCTAAAATTTTGACAGAATATTCTTTAGGATGTTGGTGAACTTCTGTAAAAGTTTCAGCTCATTTGGAGTTGATTTATCTAGTATAATTCTGATTTCAAGTTTCTGTGTTCAAATGAATACAGAAACATTTTCAGAGAATTTCCAAAACTTGGAAATTATGTTCTGGGAAGTTCTTAGCTCCAAAAATTCTAGGAAAATTCATGCATGCTCCCTGAGCTATGTTTGAAATTGTAGTTCACTTGGATTTGCATGAAAGTGCAAATTTATTCATAATTAATTCCTTTTTGCATAAATGCTTAGGGAATTGTTCTGAGTGAACTACTCATTGAAAATAATCTAAATTTTGGTCCAGATGACTTTCTTGTGACAAGGAACTAACATGAAAATTTTCAGCTCCATTGGAGCCGTGGATCAGTACTGTTTTGTTCAACCTCATAGGGTGATCAACACACAAGTGATGAAACCCACTTATCACTTGATCATAGTACTTAAACCCAAACCCAAACCACTAGCACCAGTGTCATTTTAAATTATTAAACAGAGTTCCAGTTGTAAACTTGTCTTTAGAACTTGTTAGCAAAAGCTTTACAATTTAACATATATGCATATTCATAACGTGTAGTATTAAACGTGGAAAAGTGGAGGAGAAGTGAAGCTTGGATCAAGGAGCAAGAAGGGCAGTGATTAAGCTTCAAGTCATCAGCAACTAAATTCATAATTATCTGACTTTAATCACCTGCAAAACAAAGGCAAGCTCCGGTTTGCATTTAAGCTGTTTTATAAAGTTTTTACTTTGTTCACAATTATGGGTTAATGTTGTATGTGCATTAGGTCAAGTATGTTTTATATTCCACTTAAATAACCAAAAGGGACCCTGGAGTTAAGGGTAGAATAGAGTTTCCCCGTTGTAGAATAATGCCGTGCTAAATAGATTAGGACATACGGTAGAAGACGAGTAGTTGGAATCTACTCACGAGCTATAGTACAAGATCACACGGTATAGTGGAAAGAGGCAAACTAAAGTTTATATTTCCAAAGATGAGACTGGGCAGGATGGTTAGGCAGCGACAAGACGAGGTCTTGGTCGAGTAGCTCTGCCTGTGTTGGTTAAGGACCGATGCGTGTGCAGCCCCACTGAGCAAGTATTGAGTTGTGTACCGGATGCTTACTGCTATATGGGACCCAGGAAACCGATGTACCAGGTTAACTGGATTATAGAGGCATACCACATCGTCTCGTTAGATCTATGAGCCCGAGACAGCGCGACCGGTTCTACAGTCGAGTGTCTTGCGAAAGGTTGTCACATACGACGTAGTGAAGAACGCAAGATTTGGGTCTTCATAGGCTGGCGTATGTGTCGAGTTATCCGGGCAGTGTTTCATTCGAATCACCGTCCCTCACGGTTATGAGTACCGCTTGCTCACTGTGTTATGACGTAGTAAGCAAGTTGTGTGAGAACAGTTTGCAAAGTTTTAATTGCTGATATGATAATCGGAATTGCATGAAAACCTTGTTTGAAGTAGTGATAGAGCAAATTAAAATTATTTTCCACCTTGGGACAAGTAACATTGGAATGAAGCGTTTCTTGTTTGATTGTGGAGTTCCAATGTTGCTGGGCGCAAGGTCACTACTATGATGGCTAAAATCTGAAAGTTAAGGAGGAACGTGTAGGCGAGTCTTTATGCAACTTATATGTTATGTCTTAAGTTACCTTCATCTAGAGTTGCATGCCTTAGGAGAGACGGTTAAGTCTTGATGAGCCTTTGTGCTCACTCTTGCTATATAAGTAGTTTTGCAGGTTAACATCGATGCTTATAAAGAAGGTTGTCCGGTGAGACTCGGAGACTTCCGAGTCATGTTACACATGGAGAACCTAGCCGCTGCAATGTCATCATGTTGCTAGCGAGAGAAGTCCGGGGGCTGGACCTCTTCTCGAGTGCTCCTTAGTTATTCGACGTGAGTTGATTGTAGACTTCCGCTGTAGCTGTGTGATGTAAATTATTTACAAAGAACATTTGTAAGCTTCCGCTTTGATTTATGTAATACAATTTTCTTTATATGTGTGCTGTTGGGTGTCGCATAACACGGCACCACCCAATGCGATTCCCGGGTGAGCGGCACGGCCCCGTGATATGGGTATTGGGGTCCCTCACATCTTAAGATCAAATTCTCTGCATTTATGCAAATTACTGACTGAGAGAAATCCAACAAAATTTGTTTCACAAATTAATCCTACTAAAAGTTATGGTCATTTGAAGTTGGAAACATTTTTCTGGAAATTAATTCTACGATTTTTAGCTAATTTATTTAACCCTGAGATAACCTACTGATTAAGCCCTCTTAATCAGCTCCAAAAATCCTAATATCTTTACTGGAGATGAGGAACTAGGAAAAGGATTTGCTTCCCAAAATTGGTAATTGTTCATTGAGAATCCTTCCTGGAATTAATCCCTAAAGGATTTACTAAAATGAATTCTACAGAAAATATTGGGCATTTTAATAGCAAGCA
The DNA here is from genome assembly GCA_030760725.1 of Neostapfia colusana. Lineage (NCBI taxonomy): Eukaryota > Viridiplantae > Streptophyta > Magnoliopsida > Poales > Poaceae > Neostapfia > Neostapfia colusana. The sequence continues at coordinate 43,789,703 of JASWHV010000008.1, read as the reverse complement.
CTTTGTTCCTATGCAAATTACTCTTTCTAAGGGTTCCAGAAAAATTTGTCTCACTATTTTTGGAGCTTCCTACCAAAAGTTAGAGGCTCTCAAAGTTGCAACATTTTCTGGAATTACTTTACACAGAGAAATTCATCTGCTGGCTGACAGTGGGGTCCACAGGTCAGACCCTTCTTCTACCTCGGGACAGAGCCTGCGCGCATGTAAAATCCCCACAAAGTGGTAGCAAGAAACTCAGCACTTTTACACTTAGGAGAAAAGAGGGGAATTAAAACTTTGAATTATAACGGTGTGAGTCCAAAGTGGTGATTCAAACTTCCCAAAACTTCCAAACATGGGGATCTAAATTCATAAATTGGATCTTCATATGTCAAATATTCAAACTTCCAAGTTTCAGCTCATTTAGGAGGGGTTCTAATATTTATTTGGGATTAAAAGAGGAAGCCCTCTAATCTGAATTTATATTTCAGTTTCAAATTTCAACTTGCTCAATTTGCAACTTTGGTTCCACAAATGTGTTCTCCATGTTTGACTTAGCAGCCATGCCGAAATTCAGAAACATTGGGGTTGATTTGCTATGTTTTGGAACAATACAATTAAATAACTCAAATTCCATTTCAAATTCAAATCATCAAACTTAGTTCAAACTTCACACCAGAATTCAAATCATTTGAATTCAGCAAATTCAAACTATGACTCTGAGGTGAAATAAAGCAATCAATTCTGAGTAGCTGTGGTGAAAAGATCTGCGGAAATTTGATTAAGGATTGAGGTGGTGGGACCTACATGTCAGCCACACATCCAGTACAACCGACTCTGTTTTTGGTTTCTCGGGTAAGCACGCGCAACAGCAGCTCGGGAAAAATCCCTTTCCGGCACCAGCTCCTGCTTGCTTGATCTTTTGCCCGGCCTAATCCATGCACAGAAGTGCAACAAAGTCACTTTGCCTTCTCCTTGTTCGGCCTCAGCCTCGGTGGTGTGCCCCGTAAAGAACACAGTCGCTCGTGCGCTCTCTTTTCATCCTCCGATCACCACAGCAACCGTAGATCGGTTGCCTTAGCTCCCCACAGCAAAAAGATTCGCCCAAGAGTGCTCTAGCCGGCTAGTAACTCATCCCCACGGTCCCGAGCTCGTTGGCACCGGAAAACGGCAAAATTGCTGCGGCTCTCGGGTAAACACTGAAAAACCGACCAAGGTCGCCATGGACAGCTCACACCGCGCGAGGTCACGCCAAGGCAAGCCAGCCCTTCGGTACACCCACAAGCCTAGCTCCTCGAGCCCAAAACTCAGCCCTAGCCATTGATCATGGAAGGAGTTTCGAGTTTTTCTCCCGGGCGGCACAAACCGACCCCAAGGTAGGAGTTTGTAAAATTCTTCGTTAATTCATGTTCTTGTTGATTCAAACTTTGCAGAAAGATTCCTAACTACTTGGCACACTTCCTCCATCGATTTTAGACCTAGATATGGGGTGTAGAGGGAGAATTTCCGTGTCTTGACCATGGCGCACCGCCGGACCCCATCGGGCACACGGTGCCGATGGGTTTGCAGCGCTCCCCGATCCGTTTAGACTCCATGTCGAGCTTCTACATGATTCCCTGGTGCTCTAGAGACAAAAACCCGACCATTTGGTGAAGGAATGGGCCACTGCAACCTCGCTGGAGCCCTAGGTCTCACTGTTGCCGGTGCGCGGTGATTTCTGGTGAGCTACGGCCGCCGGCGACCCTCCCATAGAGTTCAGCGGGTTGTAAAAGGGGGGGGGGGGGCGGCGACTAGGAGGCCGGGAGGTGGCCGGAAAATGGCTTCCGGTGAACCTCTCCAGAGGGAGCCACCAGGTCCCCTGTTTTGCATGAGCTAGAAGACGAGGGCTGGCGAGTGGGACCCACGGGCAGTGTTTAAACTTTTCCAGATTTTCCTAATTCGGTTCAAACTTTGGAGAGCCATAACTTTGTGCAGGAACCTCCAAAAATTGTGAAATAAATTTTGTTGGATTCCTCTCAAAGAGTACTATCCAGGGGTGCAGTCCAATATTTATGAAAATTTCTGTATTTGGCTCATTAATTCATTTAAGGAAAATCTTGTAGGAATTTTTACAGGAGTTCTGTTTATTGGAAAATTCCCAAATTTGGCAGGACATTCTTCCAAAAATCCTTGAACTCCAGTAAAAATTTCAGAGGCATTGGACTTCATTTGCTTGGCCCAATGTTGATTCAATCTGGTATTTCTCTGAAAATTAGGAAAAACAACAGAAAGATTTTTCAGCTTTTAGCTCCAACTTCTAAATTCCATATCTCTGTGTAGGAAGCTCCAAATATGGTGAAAGCAAGTCCTATGGACTCATGAGGCTCCCAAGTTTCTTAAAAACCAAATTTGGAGCATCACCAGACACTATAATTTCCATAGGAATTCAGAGAAGCCAAATAGTAAGAAAATTCCCTAGGCCACATCTTCCATCAACTTTGTCTGAAATTTTGCAAGCCATACCTCTGTATGATCTGTGGACCACTGTAAAAATTTCAGAGCAAGTTGAGATCATATTCTCCAGTTTTCTGCTGGGTTTTTCCAATATCTTTCTTATGTTCCTTATATGTCACTTTTTGAACTTTACTCCAACCAACATCTACTGCCCAGCTAAAGTTCTCTGTTTTTGTCCATAACAGAGCTCTTCACTCACTTTAGAGTCGGTCTAAACCATTCTTAGTTCCTGAAACACATTTGTTTTATAATTCAGTTACTCGTATTAAAACTGTGCATATTCATATCGTTAGGAAACACGACGAAGGAGTTCGACGAGGAGCTCGACTCGGAACAGAAAGTTGAAGATTTAATCATCGCCAAGATACTGACTATAAAGTAGAAATAAACCTGCAGCATCATAAGGCAAGCCCTGGTTTGCATTTAATAGCTTTTTAGTTACATTTTACTTTGTATCACTTTTATGGGTCTAGTATGTATTGTGCATTAGATCAAGGTGATTGATACTCCAAATGCATGACCCACAAACCCTTGGAGTTAATTGGTAGAACAGGTTACCTTCGTGTAGTTTCTTCTAGGCTTAAGTTGTATAGGATCCGGTACAAGTCGGGTAGTTAGAAGCTACTCACAAGTTTAGGATGTTGGTTCAGCGGGGTATGATTCTAGAGAATGAAAGTTCTGGAATGGAAAATGAGACCGAGCAGAGAGTAGGAGCAGCAGGACGTTGGGCCTGTGTGGCTGTATCTTTGTTTGTGTCGGTTAAGGACCGATGCGTATGCCGCCCTGCTGAGCAAGTTTGAACAGTACAGGATGCATACTGGAATTATGGGGTCCAGGAAACCGATGTAACTCGGGTACTCTCGTGTCGAAACTTATACGGCCGTCTTTTGGGGGTTGGTGTCAGAGGTGTAAACCCGCTAGCGGAGCAACTTCGACGTGTTCCGGGTAGTGGCCCTTCTGATGGGTTGGCAGAACTGGTTCGGCATTGGAGTGACGGGTGGAAGGTTGCTGCATACAACGTAAGAAAGAGCTCGCGTGAGTCTTTGGAGGCGGGTGTATGTGTCGTGTATTCCGGGTGTGTCCTGATTGCAATCACAGTCCCTCGCGGTTATATGAGTACCACTTGTTCACTGAGTTGTGACGTAGTAATTATTTCCAGATAAAGTGAGATGAATCATTGCTGTTGTGAAGTTCTTAAGCTCATTGTATTGCCAACCATGTATGCTTTAGTTGTAGAGCTCACTAAGTTTATTTTCCTTTTTGGGCATCACCACATCGGAGGAAAGCGTTTCTTGTTTGATTGTGGACTTCCGATGTGAGGGCTGCCTAAGGCATAATAATCTGCTGCTATTAAACTGAATGTAAGGATTAACATGTAGGCATGTCTTTATTGCATCATACTTTTCCTATGTTAGTAATCCCTGCATGTAGAGTTTCATGGTTAGGAGTGTCGGTTAAGTCTTGCTGAGCCATCGTGCTCACGGTTGCATTATTAGTGTTTTGCAGGTTATAAAATTTGCTATGAAGATGGTTGTTCGGTGAGCCATCAGCGACTCACCGGAAACCCTCCCGCTGCACTCATCTTTGTGGAAGCTAGTAAGAAGCGTACGCGGGCTGGATGTCTTCTCTTTTGCTTAGTTAGGACCAAGAGTAAGTGTGTAAGTATATTCCGCTGCATGTACCCTTGTGGTACATTATTTTGTAAAAGACACTATGTTGATAAATAAAAGACTTTGTACGTTTATGGTTCTTTTCGTGTATGCTGTTGGGTGCCGCATCGCACGGCACCACCCAATGTGTATCCTGGAGTGTGGATCCCGGAAGGGGTTCTCCACAGCGCACGCCGGAACAGAGGGATGGCGCGCCCCTGTTCTACCTCATTTTCCACCATTTTTGCTCTGGTTTCACCCTACACGACCCTTGGAACGTGGCACAGCTGCCGAGCAAGGTCTCACAGCTTAAAAACGGCCGGAAACGGGTAGGCAATGATGGTGGTGCTCGTCGGCGTGGCATCGACGCATTCCGGCATGTCCCAAGCCGATTTCAACAGTCCAAGCTGCCATATAGCACCCCTAGAGCTCGTGGAACATGAAACGCACGCCAATTCTTGCAGCAAACGGCGGGAAGAGGGTGGTCAACGGAGGACCGACCTTTTTTCCCCGGTGGCGAATTCTCGTCGCCTGGGGCGTGGGATGGCCGGTTTGATGCGTTCTTTGGCATGGGAGGTCGCTAGGGTTGTGGGTTGCTGTGGCTTGCACTGAATAAGGAATGATCACGCGGTTTGGAGGAATTTCCCGATCAGAGGGGCGCCGGTTCGTCACGTACACCGGTGCCATTTTTCAAATTCCTGCTAGACGGCAGTGGAGATGAGCAAAGGGAGATCAGGAGCATGATATATACCTCATGGTGTACCTTAGGGTGGTGTTGGTGGTGCCGGAGAGGCTCTGTACAGACCGGAAGACGAGGGGCAGTGATGGCGGCTTCGGTCCAAGTTGCGGAGGAAAATGTAAAAGTCCCAAAACGTGTATGAATAAAAACTAAAGTTTGAGTTCATATGTGTGGCAAAGACATGAAAAATGGGACTTGCTAAAACTTTTCTTCATGCAAGGTAATACATGGATGAACATCCAACATGAGGTTCACCTTTTTACTTAAAAGTGTTGGACCAATAAGGAGTCAAATACCTCTTTGCATGTGAGTTTAAAATTCAGATTTGAAAATTCAAAGTTCACACATATGGTGACCTAAAAACTTTGAATTAACATGCAGCCATATAGTTAAGTTTTTAGGGAAAAGGTTATCACCAACTTTTCAATTGTAGGGTGGGCTCAAAAAGGAGTTAAAGAGGATAATTTGCAAACTTAAACCAAATTCAAGATTTAGTCTTGCAAATTCAAACTGAATTTGAAGAATTCAAATTCTAGCCCACCTTTTTAAAATTTAGAATTTTGGGGAGTGAAAAGATCAGCTTAAACAGATATTTGGGAGGTACATGTGGAGTGGGACCCACATGTCATTGAGCTAAAAGAGGAAACTTAATCACTAAGTTTTGCTCTCGGTGGGAACTTTTCCCGAGCAGCTTGCGAGCGCCACCGAGCAGCTTGCCGGTGACAGCTCCTGCTGCCGGCCTCCACGCGTTGGCGCCCCAGGGCGGGTTCTCACCGCTTCAGCAACGTTATCTCCCCCTCCTCGGACCAAGCCAACAGCAGTTGCTCCTCTCCTCACGATCAGCAGGGCGCTGTTTTTCCTTCACCGGCGCTGCTCCATTGCCCCTGTCTCCCGGCCAGTCCAGCGCCTCTCCGGCAGGCTCAAGAAGTCACAGAGGTGCGCCAGGAGGTACTGATCATCATCCCGTCGTCCTCTTGCCCTCCCCCGACGCCGGCTCGCCGGAATTCCAGTTTTGGCACCGGTGCACGTGTAGAACAGCATGTGTGTAATTCGGGAAATTCTCCCAAACCGATTGATCACACCTCCCACAATTCAAACCACACCAACTAGATGCCCTAGCGCCCTCCCACGCCGAAAACCAAAGGAAACCGACCCTCCTGTGCCCCGGGCGATGAGAAATCGTCGCCGGCGGCCAAAACTGCCATGGTCCACGGTGAGGACTAGGTTGCAGCCACTTTCTGCATGATCTGATCCCCGTTCCGTGTTCCTAGAACCATAGGGATGCTGTAGGACATCATAGCTCGCCGGGAGATGCCTTGGACACGCGGGAACGCGTCCATGTCGAGCTCCCGAGCCGCCCCACCGGTGCCGACCCACCTGCAGCCATTTTCATGCGGGAAAACCTTGCCCGGCAGCTGCGCCACGTTCCCAGGAGCATGTAGGGCGAAACCGGAGCTCATTTGGTGGAGAAATGAGGGAGAACGAGCCATGCCAAGTTTTCTGCTGGTGTGCACCGCGGGCTCTGGCGGGAGGTTGAAGAAGCATCTGACCCGTGGGCCCCACGCGCGACTGTGCTGTTTAAAATCAAACAGAGAGTTGTGCAAACTTGTAAAATGCATAACTTGGTGTAGGAAGCTCCAAAAATAGTGAGATAAATTTTGTTGGATTCCTCTAAGAGAGTACTATCCAGAGGTACAACCCAATTTGTATGAAACGAATTATTTAATTCTGGAAAATTCTTGGAAGGTTTTCTGAAAAAGAATTATAGAGGGAGTTTGGTTTATCCAAAAATACCCAAATTTTGCCAGAATATTCTTTAGCATATTGTTGACCTCATAGTAAATTTTCAGCTCATTTGAAGATCATTTGAGTAGGAATTTGCTAAAAACAATCTGCTGTGTTCATAAGAGTCCAGAAACATTTTCAGAAAATGTTTCCCACTTCAAAAATCTGTTCTGAGCAATCCATAGCTCCAAAAATCATAGGAAAATTTAGGCAAGCTCTATGGGACATACTTGGAATTGTAGTTCACTTAGTTGGGCATGAAAATGCACATTACTACAGAATTAATTCTATTGATTACAAATGCTTACAGAATTGTTCTGGGAGAACTACCCAAGTAAAAGGGCTGAATTTTGGACCAGATGACTCTCATGTGATCAAAAACTCACATGTAAATTATCAGCCCATGATAAGTCCTGGAACTCCCTGTTCTTATTCTCCATACTTATGTATAAGGGAAAAATACATAAGAGGTATGGTGAGAATTATGGAGGACACAATTTGACTCCACATTAGCTGCAATTGGGCAAGCTAAATCCTTAGGTAGTATAGAACCTGCTGTAAAAGTTTTGAGGCCATTGGAGTTCTTGTTCTTCGGTTGCACTCAAATCCTTTCAGCTTATCTATTATGTTCATTAGAGAAAAGGGTTAGTGTATAGCTAAGGGCCTTAAGGTCAAATTAGTTTAATTCTGTTCTTTGCACAACAGAGGCAAACCAAGCCATGCTTGGCTTTTCCACACAACCTCTGTTCTTAAGAAAGTAATTCTATAACTTCTTTCCATTACATTCCATGAAACATATGCATATGCATTTCAATAGGAACCACAACGAAGGGGACTCAAAGGAGTGATTCATCAAAGTGGATCAAGCTCCGGGGAGTCAAGGGTGGATCTGCAAGGACACTAACTGTTATATACGACTACCCTGCAAAACAGGCAAGCTCCGGTTTGCATTTAACAACTGTTAAGTTTTTGTTTTGTATTCACTTTCGGTCAAGGTATGAACTGTGCATTAGGTCTAGTGATTGATACTCCTCTTGCATAACCAAATGACCCATTGAGTATTGGGTAGGTGTCTTTCACCGCGTAGAACTGCCATGCTTAAGTACGGTTCGGTAGAAGTCGAGTGGTGAGATGCTACTCGCAGATTTAGGGACAACGGGGGCATACGGGATTGGTTCGTAATTGAATTAGCAAGTTAAAAGTTGAGACCGGAAGGTTGTAGGAGCAGCAGGACATAGGGGCCTGGGTGCTGTAGACCTGTCCGTGTCGGTCAAGGACCGATCCGTATGCGGCCCTGTTGAACAAGTTTGAGTTGTGTACCGGACTCATGCTGGCTATATGGGACCCAGTAAACCGATGTACCTCGGGAAGCTGTCGTTGGGACTTTTCGGGTCGCCTCAGGCGGACGGCCGGTGTGCAGTATGTGGGGAATATTCTCATGACATCTCACGTCGGAAGGTGCACCATGAGAGTAGCTACTGTACGGGGCGACTTGATCGATTCAGCGGGGGTGAAACGGGGGAAAGGCTGCCACGTACGACGTCAGTGATGGTTGTTGTAGGCAACGTCGAGTACGGGCGTACGTGTCGTGTAGTCCGGGTGTTATTGATTCGAATCACCGTCGCTCGCGGAATGGACCGAGCATACTTGTTCTCACAGTCGTGACGTAGTAAGAACTTGCATGAGAAAGGAACTAATCATATTGATGTGAAGTATTATTCTACCTTGTATTGGAGCTTGATGAATAGGCTAGTGCAAACTCGATTCTTTTATGCCATGAGCAATTTACATCGGGGGAAAGCGTTTCTTGTTTGATTGTGGACTCCCGATGTGGCGTGCCCAGGGTTACTTAAAATACTGCAATTAATACTGAAAGTAAGGATTCACTTTTAGGCGAGTTTACTTATGCTTATGCCATCCTATGTTAGGTTCACAACCTCACTTAGAGTTTCATGTTTAGGGTGACGGTTAAGTCTTGCTGAGCGTTATGCTCACGGATGCTATCCGAGTTGTTTTGCAGGTAATTGACTCGCTGATTATGAGAAGGGGTGCCGATGAGACTCGGGAACCTTCGAGTGCTTACTCTAAGAGCATCCTCGCCGCTGCAGATTGTCTTTGTGTTGCTAGTAAGAAACGTCCGCGGGCTGGACCGTTTCTTTGTTGCTAGTTTAGATATGAGTCGTGAGAGTGATAGTCTTCCGCTGTAGTTTACTCTGATATACTTATTTGTAAAATATTCTTGTACACTTCCGCAAACTATTTATGTAATATGATGTATGTTCATCGACCCGTGTGCTGTTGGGTGCCGCATAACACGGCACCACCCGACGAGGTCCCGTGGGGCCGTCTCAGCGTGGTATCAGAGCTGCGTTGGGAGCAGGGCACGGATTGAGCATCATATTATGTCAAAAACTTAGGATACGGTGAGATAACGGTACTAGGCCCACATAAGGACTACTATTATTAGCATATAATGAAGGTGGCAAGCTAACTTATTTGTTATGTCGGAAAAATCGTGCATCTCGGGACGGTTTATGTCTTGGGGGGTGCACGTATGCGCTGTCCACCAGTGCGCACAAGCTGAAGGGTGGAGCCCCACGGGTGGCAGGTAACCCGACCCGCTCTAGTATCCTCTACGACTCTTCATGTCGTTTGGGGTATTCGAGCAACGTCTTCCCTGGCGTGCGTGGTGCAATTTGGGAGACCCCGTCACGTGGTCAGTAACGTGAACACGTAGCTCAAGGCGTGTTTGGCTTGAGAACACCTGGGCGAGTGATGACGGCCGGGTGTACCAACTGTTATGGATACCGGGTTCGGTGTGCAGCCGAACCTGATGATTGAGTGTGTTTTATGTAGGTACTAACCACGAAAACCTTAGTACGTGTAGAACACGTTTGCGAGTGATCGTTTTAGTGCCACCTAATGATACGTATATGCCGGTGTAATCCGGTTAGGTTTTTCTTTGGTGAGGCAACGTAGTACCGTCATATGTCTTACGGTGCATCGTCACCGTACTACACTGGATAGTATTCTTACCTATGAAGAAATCATTCATGACTAACTTTCAAACTAAAAATGGATGTGATAAAGCACATATTAGTTACTGAACTCTTCATTTGAACTAAGTTTCAAAGAAGAGAATTACTAGGCTTCTTTTGATCTCAAAAACAGAGTGCTCTGTTCTGGCAGAAGTTTTGCCGAACTTTAACAGAGCGTAACTCTGATTAGTTTGACCCAATGGAGGTGTTTGATACGGTTCTGGAAAGTTTATTAAGTGCTCTACAACTTTTCTGTATAACTCCAGAGCCAAATCCGACACCCACTTGGTTGAACGTCCAGATGAATGCAAACTGTTCAGAAAACAGAGCAGCTGCAGACTTCTCTGGATGTTGCTGTAAATTAGCCGTCACAGTCTGTAGAAAAATTTCTAAGGGTCATATGATACACCGTTAGAAAGGTTAGGAAATTTGCAACGATTTTGTAGTTCATAGTTTGTTCAGAATTGTACTTCATTTGTATGTAAAACTGTGATGAAAACAGCCACATACAAAGGAGGTGCTGGCAAATTTTAGCCAGAAATTCTTTCAACTTTGAACAATCCTAACTTCTGTTCCAGAAATGATCTAGGGGCATGTGAGTACTCGTTGAAAATATACTGAAGTTAACTTTAACTTTGGTATTCAACTTGAGTTATGAAAATGCTGGTAACTGGATCCAAATCTGGATTAAGTACAGAAAGGTCGGTTCTGTACAGCAAATGGGGATTGTTTTTGTTGGCTTTGGAAAGATATGTAAACATGAAGTATTGTTATGCTTTCATAAAGTTTTAGCATGTTCATGTTTTACATACTTTCACATACTGCTAGATCAAATTGTGACTCCCCTCAAAATTATGCTTTTGCAGTATGGTGCGTACTCATTCTCCGAGTAGGACTGAAGGTTCTCATCGAGACGGTGATGACTCGACTCCACCAGGGGCACCGCCATCAACGGTATGGGCGGATATCATGGCTCAGATGGTCGAGTCAAGTCAAGAGAACACAAGACTACTCCAAGCCTTGGTACAACAGGGCTTACTCCAGCGTGCACAACAGGACGTTCCACCTCGGAACGCCTACTTGGATTTCTTGGCGACACAACCGCCAATCTTCACGGAAGCCCATGAACCAGTGGAAGCTGATCAGTGGCTTCGAGTTATGGAGTCCAAGTTTGGGGTGTTTGAGTGCGACGAATATCAGAAGGCATCATTTGCAGCTCAACAGCTCCATGGAGCCGCCGGAAATTGGTGGTTTACGTATCTCGCCACCGTTCCGGAAGGCCATCAAGTGGAATGGACGGAATTTCGTGAAGCATTTCGTGCTCGTCACATTCCTATGGGTTTTATCAAGGCCCAACAGCAAGAATTCAGAAACTTGAAGCAGGGGGACATGAGTGTCCTTGATTATGTCCGAAGATTCAACCTTCTGGCACAATACGCTCCTGCTTATGCGACGAGCGAAGCTGCAATGTGTGACTACTTTTTCTATGGCTTGAGTGCCATACTAAAAGAGAAGTTAGCTTTGTTCAATCAAGGCAGTTACACCGAGTTGATCAGTGCTGCTCTGCTGCAAGAACAAGCGACACTTGAGTGTCAAGCAGAGAAGAGGGACCGGGAGGATGTGCAAGAAGACACACCAATCGTTCCTCGTAAATACCGTGTGGTGTATCACACACCATCCGAGGAGATATGGCAAGCACCAGGGAGATCAACTCCGTACAGATTTCCTGCTCAAGAATCTTATCTTGAAGCAGCGCCATTTCCGCAGCAACGAATGATACCTGTTGCATCATTGCTGCAGCCAAGTGCCTCAACTTCTCAACCACCAGTCAACGAAGAACCGGGGAAACCTCCGTGTTCTTATTGCCACCGTTTTGGGCATTTTAGGCAGGAATGCCGGGAGAAGTTGGTAAACACCAGACAGCCATCATCATCAGGTGGTATGCCGCCACCTGCTCCAGTCAACATAACAGCATTGCAATCCGGGAGTGTGCAACATCTTGCGATTGAGGATGTCCCGGAGGGAGCACCGGTGTTAGCGGGCATGTTTACTCTCAAGGACGTGCCCGTATTGGTACTTTTTGATTCAGGTGCAACCCACAATTTTATCAGCAAAACATGCGTGGATCAGCACCAATTATCCACCAATACTCCCACAACGAATTTTCTCATACGTTCACCGGGAGGAAATATCTCTGCCAATCAGATTGTGTCCCGAGCAGCTTTGTGTTTGGGCGGAAAAATATACCCAACAGCCCTGATTATGTTGGATAGGCAGAAGATAGACATTATATTGGGGATGTCTTGGTTAAATCGTCACGGTGCCGTTCTCAATATCGGTAACCGGACTATCCAGATTGACTCGCCGATTCACGGACAGCACACGCTGTTTTTAGACAGCGAAGATCCAGATAGGGTAGAGGCCTACCACACGGAAGCGCTGAAGATTGAAGATATTCCGGTGGTACGTGATTATCCCGACGTATTTCCCGATGACTTACCGGGCATGCCGCCCGAACGGGACGTCGAGTTCAAAATTGAACTGGCACCGGGAACGACGCCTATTTCACGAAGGCCTTACAAGATGGCACCTAACGAGCTAGCGGAGTTGAAAGAGCAACTGAATGAACTCATGAGCAAGGGTTTCATACGACCAAGTTCTTCACCTTGGGGTTGCTCAGCGCTGTTAGTTAAGAAGAAGGACGAAACACTACGGCTATGTGTTGATTATCGTCCTCTCAATGCTGTCACGATCAAGAACAAGTATCCTTTGCCCCGCATTGACATTCTGTTTGATCAACTTGTGGGTGCAAAGGTATTTTCGAAGATGGATCTTCGGTCGGGCTATCATCAAATCAAGATCCGACCGGAGGACATACCGAAGACAGCTTTCTCGACGAGATACGGACTCTACGAGTACCTCGTCATGTCATTTGGGCTAACCAACGCTCCGGCACACTTTATGTATTTGATGAATTCTGTGTTCATGCCGGAACTAGACAAGTTCGTCGTGGTATTCATCGACGACATATTGGTTTACTCCAAATCTGAAGAAGAGCATGCTGAACATCTGCGCATTGTGCTACAACGGTTGCGGGAGCACCAATTATATGCCAAGTTCAGCAAGTGCGAATTTTGGATTGATCAAGTGCCTTTCCTAGGCCATATCATTTCAGCAGAGGGCATTGCCGTGGATCCCAGCAAAATTGAACAAGTGCTGAAGTGGGAATCTCCCAAATCTATCCACGAGGTCCGAAGTTTCCTAGGTTTAGCAGGGTATTATCGGAGGTTCATTCCGAGCTTCTCAAAAATTGCTAAACCAATGACGGAGCTGCTGAAGAAGGGCACTAAATACATGTGGAATGCAGCATGTGAAGCCGCATTCAAAACTCTGGTGAAACATCTCACAACGGCTCCAGTTCTTGCTCAGCCAGACACGACGAAGCCATTTGATGTATACTGTGATGCATCCGGCATCGGTCTCGGCTGTGTTCTGATGCAAGAAGGGCGTGTAGTCGCCTATGGGTCTCGTCAACTGCGAAACCACGAGCAGCATTATCCAACTCACGATCTTGAGCTTGCTGCTGTGGTGTTGGCGTTAAAGATGTGGAGGCATTACCTACTGGGTAATCTTGTTCACCTCTACACCGACCACAAAAGCCTGAAGTATATCTTCACGCAGAAGGAGCTAAATATGAGACAACGGAGATGGTTGGAGCTCATCAAAGATTATGAAATTGAGATCCACTATCATCCAGGAAAAGCAAACGTGGTTGCCGACGCGCTGAGTCGGAAGGCCCATGTTCACAACTTAGCGGCTGCTGAATTAGAAGACGAAGAACCAAGCCTCCGTGTCATTCCGTATGGTGCGCTTTATAATATCGCGCTCATTCCCACAATCCGCGAAGAGATTGTTGAGGCTCAAAGAAGAGACAGAGGCATGTCTCACATACGGAGAAGACTGGACAACGGAGAGGTGAAATGTTTCCGGAAGGATGAGAACGGTACGATATGGTTTAACGACCGTATAGTGGTACCGCGTAATATGAAACTCCGGAAGAAGATCTTGGATGAAGCCCACCTGTCTAAGTTTTCCATTCATCCCGGAAGTAACAAGATGTACCAAGATTTGAAACAGAAATTTTGGTGGACGAGGATGAAGAGGGAGGTTGCTAAATACGTATCCGAATGCGATACGTGTAGACGGGTCAAGGCTGATCATATGCGGAAAGCCGGACCGCTACAACCTTTGAAGATTCCGACGTGGAAATGGGAGGATGTGAGTATGGACTTCATCGTCGGATTACCGCTCACATCCAGGAAGCATGACTCGATATGGGTGATTGTCGACCGGTTGACGAAATCAGCTCATTTCATACCGGTGAACACTCATTATCGAGCAAGACAATATGCGGAGTTATTCATCTCCAGAATTATATGTTCACATGGTGTTCCAAAGACCATCATTTCAGATCGAGGTGCGCTGTTTGTTGCTCGATTTTGGGAGCAGCTGCATGCCTCGTTGGGCACCAAGTTGATTAGGAGCTCCGCATATCACCCTCAAACTGATGGACAAACTGAGAGGGTGAATCAAGTGCTCGAGGACATGTTGAGAGCGTGTGCCATCCACCACGGTAGGAATTGGGACGATCACCTACCGCTGGCGGAGTTTTCATACAACAACGGTTATCAAGCGAGTATTAAAATGGCACCGTATGAAGCTCTCTATGGCCGGAAGTGTCGCACACCACTGAATTGGTGCGAGTCCGGCGAAAGAGTTCTGTTTGGGATTGATCTTGTCAACGAAGCCGAAGACCGAGTTCGGTTGATACAAGAGAACTTAAAGGCTGCCCAATCCCGACAAAAGAGCTACGCCGATCAAAGGCGTAGGCCGTTACATTTTGACGTCGGAGAGCACGTATATCTTCGTGTATCTCCGATGAAGGGAATTCACCGGTTCGGTGTAAAGGGGAAACTCGCTCCCCGTTTTATTGGTCCTTTTGCTATCACGGAGAAGTGTGGACCCGTAGCCTACCGGCTGGAGTTACCAGCAAGTCTAGCGGGTATTCATGATGTATTTCATGTATCACAGCTGCGGAAGTGCCTCAAATTCACCGCTGCTGTTCGCACTGAGGACATCGATGAATTGAAACCGGACTTGACCTACACCGAGCGACCGGTCCAGATTTTGGATGAAAAGACCCGGGTAACCCGGAACCGGACGATCAGATTCTTCAAGGTGCTGTGGAGTAATCACACCGCGGAAGAGGCGACGTGGGAAAGTGAAGATTATCTCCGCACCAACTACTCGGAACTTTTATCTTTGTACAGTTTGTAATTACCTCTCCCGTCTCGTTCCTCTTTTGTAATCTCGGGACGAGATTCTTTTAAGGGGGGAGGAATGTAAAAGTCCCAAAACGTGTATGAATAAAAACTAAAGTTTGAGTTCATATGTGTGGCAAAGACATGAAAAATGGGACTTGCTAAAACTTTTCTTCATGCAAGGTAATACATGGATGAACATCCAACATGAGGTTCACCTTTTTACTTAAAAGTGTTGGACCAATAAGGAGTCAAATACCTCTTTGCATGTGAGTTTAAAATTCAGATTTGAAAATTCAAAGTTCACACATATGGTGACCTAAAAACTTTGAATTAACATGCAGCCATATAGTTAAGTTTTTAGGGAAAAGGTTATCACCAACTTTTCAATTGTAGGGTGGGCTCAAAAAGGAGTTAAAGAGGATAATTTGCAAACTTAAACCAAATTCAAGATTTAGTCTTGCAAATTCAAACTGAATTTGAAGAATTCAAATTCTAGCCCACCTTTTTAAAATTTAGAATTTTGGGGAGTGAAAAGATCAGCTTAAACAGATATTTGGGAGGTACATGTGGAGTGGGACCCACATGTCATTGAGCTAAAAGAGGAAACTTAATCACTAAGTTTTGCTCTCGGTGGGAACTTTTCCCGAGCAGCTTGCGAGCGCCACCGAGCAGCTTGCCGGTGACAGCTCCTGCTGCCGGCCTCCACGCGTTGGCGCCCCAGGGCGGGTTCTCACCGCTTCAGCAACGTTATCTCCCCCTCCTCGGACCAAGCCAACAGCAGTTGCTCCTCTCCTCACGATCAGCAGGGCGCTGTTTTTCCTTCACCGGCGCTGCTCCATTGCCCCTGTCTCCCGGCCAGTCCAGCGCCTCTCCGGCAGGCTCAAGAAGTCACAGAGGTGCGCCAGGAGGTACTGATCATCATCCCGTCGTCCTCTTGCCCTCCCCCGACGCCGGCTCGCCGGAATTCCAGTTTTGGCACCGGTGCACGTGTAGAACAGCATGTGTGTAATTCGGGAAATTCTCCCAAACCGATTGATCACACCTCCCACAATTCAAACCACACCAACTAGATGCCCTAGCGCCCTCCCACGCCGAAAACCAAAGGAAACCGACCCTCCTGTGCCCCGGGCGATGAGAAATCGTCGCCGGCGGCCAAAACTGCCATGGTCCACGGTGAGGACTAGGTTGCAGCCACTTTCTGCATGATCTGATCCCCGTTCCGTGTTCCTAGAACCATAGGGATGCTGTAGGACATCATAGCTCGCCGGGAGATGCCTTGGACACGCGGGAACGCGTCCATGTCGAGCTCCCGAGCCGCCCCACCGGTGCCGACCCACCTGCAGCCATTTTCATGCGGGAAAACCTTGCCCGGCAGCTGCGCCACGTTCCCAGGAGCATGTAGGGCGAAACCGGAGCTCATTTGGTGGAGAAATGAGGGAGAACGAGCCATGCCAAGTTTTCTGCTGGTGTGCACCGCGGGCTCTGGCGGGAGGTTGAAGAAGCATCTGACCCGTGGGCCCCACGCGCGACTGTGCTGTTTAAAATCAAACAGAGAGTTGTGCAAACTTGTAAAATGCATAACTTGGTGTAGGAAGCTCCAAAAATAGTGAGATAAATTTTGTTGGATTCCTCTAAGAGAGTACTATCCAGAGGTACAACCCAATTTGTATGAAACGAATTATTTAATTCTGGAAAATTCTTGGAAGGTTTTCTGAAAAAGAATTATAGAGGGAGTTTGGTTTATCCAAAAATACCCAAATTTTGCCAGAATATTCTTTAGCATATTGTTGACCTCATAGTAAATTTTCAGCTCATTTGAAGATCATTTGAGTAGGAATTTGCTAAAAACAATCTGCTGTGTTCATAAGAGTCCAGAAACATTTTCAGAAAATGTTTCCCACTTCAAAAATCTGTTCTGAGCAATCCATAGCTCCAAAAATCATAGGAAAATTTAGGCAAGCTCTATGGGACATACTTGGAATTGTAGTTCACTTAGTTGGGCATGAAAATGCACATTACTACAGAATTAATTCTATTGATTACAAATGCTTACAGAATTGTTCTGGGAGAACTACCCAAGTAAAAGGGCTGAATTTTGGACCAGATGACTCTCATGTGATCAAAAACTCACATGTAAATTATCAGCCCATGATAAGTCCTGGAACTCCCTGTTCTTATTCTCCATACTTATGTATAAGGGAAAAATACATAAGAGGTATGGTGAGAATTATGGAGGACACAATTTGACTCCACATTAGCTGCAATTGGGCAAGCTAAATCCTTAGGTAGTATAGAACCTGCTGTAAAAGTTTTGAGGCCATTGGAGTTCTTGTTCTTCGGTTGCACTCAAATCCTTTCAGCTTATCTATTATGTTCATTAGAGAAAAGGGTTAGTGTATAGCTAAGGGCCTTAAGGTCAAATTAGTTTAATTCTGTTCTTTGCACAACAGAGGCAAACCAAGCCATGCTTGGCTTTTCCACACAACCTCTGTTCTTAAGAAAGTAATTCTATAACTTCTTTCCATTACATTCCATGAAACATATGCATATGCATTTCAATAGGAACCACAACGAAGGGGACTCAAAGGAGTGATTCATCAAAGTGGATCAAGCTCCGGGGAGTCAAGGGTGGATCTGCAAGGACACTAACTGTTATATACGACTACCCTGCAAAACAGGCAAGCTCCGGTTTGCATTTAACAACTGTTAAGTTTTTGTTTTGTATTCACTTTCGGTCAAGGTATGAACTGTGCATTAGGTCTAGTGATTGATACTCCTCTTGCATAACCAAATGACCCATTGAGTATTGGGTAGGTGTCTTTCACCGCGTAGAACTGCCATGCTTAAGTACGGTTCGGTAGAAGTCGAGTGGTGAGATGCTACTCGCAGATTTAGGGACAACGGGGGCATACGGGATTGGTTCGTAATTGAATTAGCAAGTTAAAAGTTGAGACCGGAAGGTTGTAGGAGCAGCAGGACATAGGGGCCTGGGTGCTGTAGACCTGTCCGTGTCGGTCAAGGACCGATCCGTATGCGGCCCTGTTGAACAAGTTTGAGTTGTGTACCGGACTCATGCTGGCTATATGGGACCCAGTAAACCGATGTACCTCGGGAAGCTGTCGTTGGGACTTTTCGGGTCGCCTCAGGCGGACGGCCGGTGTGCAGTATGTGGGGAATATTCTCATGACATCTCACGTCGGAAGGTGCACCATGAGAGTAGCTACTGTACGGGGCGACTTGATCGATTCAGCGGGGGTGAAACGGGGGAAAGGCTGCCACGTACGACGTCAGTGATGGTTGTTGTAGGCAACGTCGAGTACGGGCGTACGTGTCGTGTAGTCCGGGTGTTATTGATTCGAATCACCGTCGCTCGCGGAATGGACCGAGCATACTTGTTCTCACAGTCGTGACGTAGTAAGAACTTGCATGAGAAAGGAACTAATCATATTGATGTGAAGTATTATTCTACCTTGTATTGGAGCTTGATGAATAGGCTAGTGCAAACTCGATTCTTTTATGCCATGAGCAATTTACATCGGGGGAAAGCGTTTCTTGTTTGATTGTGGACTCCCGATGTGGCGTGCCCAGGGTTACTTAAAATACTGCAATTAATACTGAAAGTAAGGATTCACTTTTAGGCGAGTTTACTTATGCTTATGCCATCCTATGTTAGGTTCACAACCTCACTTAGAGTTTCATGTTTAGGGTGACGGTTAAGTCTTGCTGAGCGTTATGCTCACGGATGCTATCCGAGTTGTTTTGCAGGTAATTGACTCGCTGATTATGAGAAGGGGTGCCGATGAGACTCGGGAACCTTCGAGTGCTTACTCTAAGAGCATCCTCGCCGCTGCAGATTGTCTTTGTGTTGCTAGTAAGAAACGTCCGCGGGCTGGACCGTTTCTTTGTTGCTAGTTTAGATATGAGTCGTGAGAGTGATAGTCTTCCGCTGTAGTTTACTCTGATATACTTATTTGTAAAATATTCTTGTACACTTCCGCAAACTATTTATGTAATATGATGTATGTTCATCGACCCGTGTGCTGTTGGGTGCCGCATAACACGGCACCACCCGACGAGGTCCCGTGGGGCCGTCTCAGAAAACTGCATGGCAGCGATCGGAGGAAGACAGGAGAAGAGCTGGAACCGTGTTGAAGATGTCGAGTAGCCTCCCACGCAGCTTCAGGGTGGATCAACCCTGCGCCAAAGTGGCCGGAAGCCTATCAGCGATGAAGAGCAGAGCCGGCGCCGTTTTCTTCGAGTGAGCGTGCGTGAGGGATGTTCCGTTCGGTGGAGGGGCGAGCAGGGAAAAGGAAATTCGTTTGTGCCCTGACCAAGCATCTGAGGCCAAGGATTGAACCGGCTCGGAGGCAGCAGGCACACAGCCAGCTCGTTGGAGATGCATGCTTGTCGGTGTCAAGCGCGCACAGAACATGAGCTCAGTTGTTGACTTTGTGCCAATGACAAGTGAGTCCCACAAGCAGTCTCCCCCCACTTAGTGGCTCTCAAATTCAAATTTCAAGTTTGCAGCAAATTCCAAAAACTGAATGGGATTACCGTGGAGTTAACCTTCTGTTGTGTTCACATTTTCCGTTCCGTGGTTTCGGTTCGGTTCAGGAGCGAGGGAGAAATAGCGCTCGGTTTTTAGGTTTTAAGAGCAAAAGATCACGCCGAGAGCTACTCAATCCCACGATCTGGTCGCCAGCACGATGAGAACAGTTAGGAGGTGGCCTCCGCTTGCAGCTCGGTTGGTGAGTGAGAGGATCATGCCGTGAGGTGTTGAAACCACGAGCAGGTCGCCAGCTTGATGCAAGAAGCTGGAGGTGGCTGCTCTCGGTGGCACTCTGAGGAGGCTCGGGTGGTGTTCGACACCGAACAGAGGAAGTCTTCGGGAGCAAGGTAAAGTGGCTCAATGACATGTGGGGTCCATTCCCTTTCCTCCTCTTCTTATCCTCCCAATGTTTCCAAAAGATCTTAATTCATGTAAATCTACTCAATCTGATATTTCGGGGGTTTAAATGTGGGCTGAAGTTTGAATAAACCAAATCCAATATCAATTTCACTTTCAAATTTGAATTCCGATCAAATTTGCAAATGATAACCCCTTTTTAGCCGATTCTAAAATTAGAAGGTTGCCAACCTAAGTTTCCTCAAATTCAAAGTTATGAGGATACATGTGTACTCCAACTTTTTGGCAGCAACTTGAAGGAAACATTTGAGTTCAAATCTGAATTTAGGCTTAACACATTTCAAATGAACGTGAGTGTTCGTTTGGTTGGACACCCATGTGCATCATCACGTGTATAAAATTTTTGTAAGTCCCATTTTCATGCATTCCAAACACAAAGGGGAATCAACATTCACTTTATTGACTTTGCATTTTTCGGACTTTTACAGTTATTACCGAAGATTCATTCCAAATTTCTCCAAAGTTGCTAAGCCTATGATGGAGCTGTTGAAGAAAAAGCACCAAGTATAAGTGGAGCCAATCATGTGAGCAAGCTTTTCAAACGTTAGTGAAGTATCTCACAACAGCTCCAGTTTTGGCTCAGCTGGACACAACAAAACATTTTGATGTGTATTGTGATGCATCGGGCACTGGTCTTGGTTGTGTGCTGATGCAAGAAGGATGTGTGGTCACGTATGGATCCCGACAACTAAGGGGTCATGAACAGAATTACCTGACGCACGACCTTGAACTTTCTGCAGTGGTCATTACTTTGAAAATGTGGTAACATTATTTACTAGGCAATCTAGTACATCTCTACACTGACCACAAAAGCTTAAAGTATATCTTCACACAAAAAGAACTGAAACTGAGGCAGCGAAGATGGTTAGAATTAATCAAGTATTATGAAATTGAGATTTATTACCGTTCGGGCAAAGCGAATGTACGGTTGCTGACGCACTTAGTCGAAAAGTCCACGTTCACAATTTAGCCATGGCTGCAAATGAAGAAGGAGAACCAAGCCTGCGCTTCATTCCCTACAGATCACTGTTTAACCTCACCCTCATTCCTACAATCCGAGATGAGATTGTAGAGGCTCAGAAGAGAGACAAGGGTATGTCTCACATACGGGCAGGAGTGGACAACGGTGAATTGAAAATGTTCTGCGAAGATGAGGAGGGTATTATCTGGTTTAATAAGCGAATAGTTGTATCCCGGGATAGGAAATTGTGGAGGAAAATATTGGATGAAGCTCATATATACAAATATTCCATTCATCCGGGAAGCAATAAGATGTACCAAGATTTAAGATCTAAATTTTGGTGGACACGGATGAAAAGAGAGGTTGTAAAATACGTATCCGAATGTGATACGTGTCGGCGGGTTAAAGCCGACCATATGAGGAAAGCCGGACCACTTCAACCGCTGAAAATTCCAGCATGGAAGTGGAAAGACATCAGTATGGACTTCATTGTTGAATTACCAATGACAAGCAACAAGCATGACTTTATTTGGGTAATCATTGATCATTTGAGCAAGACAGCCCATTTTACTCCAGTCCCTACCAAGTATGTTGCGAGGAAATATGTGGAGCTGTACATCTCGAGAATCATGTGTTTACACGGGGTTCCCTGCACCATTGTCTTTGACCGTGGTGCATTATTTGTATCCAGATTTTGGGAGCAACTGCTTGCTTCATTCGGAACCAAGTTAATTCGGAGTTCATCGTATCATCCACAAACTGATGGTCAAACTGAGCGAGTAAACCAGATTCTGAAAGATATGCTAAGGGCATGTGTCATCAACCATGGGAAGAATTGGGATGATCACCTACCGTTAGCAGAATTCTCATATAATAACGGTTATCAATCCAGCATCAAGATGACACTGTACGAAGCTCTTTATGGCCGGAAATGCCACACACCGCTGAATTGGTCTGAGTCCGGTGAGAGAGTGATCTACGGGATTGATCTTGTGAATGAAGCTGAGGAACGAGTGTGAGTGATTCAAGCCAACTTAAAGGCTGCTCAATCTCGGAAGAAAAGCTATATAGATAATAGACGTCAACCTCTCCACTTCGGCATCAGGGACCATGTTTATCTTCGTGTCTCTCTGATGAAAGGGATTCATCGTTTCGGAGTGAAGAGAAAACTTGCTCCACGATTCATCCAGCAGTTTGCCGTCATCAAAATATTCGGACCCGTTGCCTATCTTCTGGAGTTACCGACATCACTTTATGGGATTCACAATGTTTTACATGTCTCTCAGCTGCGGACATGTCTTAATGTGACACCCGGTTCGGAGAATGAACCAAGTGAATGCATATGTGTGCCTAGGATGTTCATCACACATACACAGCTTTACCACAAACTAAATTCAGAATATAACCACGTACAAATCATGTTTAAGTACTTTATTACATTGATTCATTGTCTCACTCATTAATGCCTAACTTATTATTGCACCGGAAGACTCTAAACGGCAGCGGAAAGTGACTAAGACAGCAGGCTCCAACTTCGATTCACAGGCATGTTGACGGTAGTGTGCATGCCTAGTACTCCACATGGTCCTCAAAGTACTCTTCTCCTATTGCTGAAGTATATGTGGGAATGCAAGGGTGAGTACATGTCGTACTCAGCAAGTGTTGGAAAAGTATTACATGTAGCTTACGACAAGGTAGGGACTAAAGAGGTTCATTGCATCAAGCAAATTTTATTTCACAAACATGGTAAAAACAGCAACTATTTCTAAGTGAGTTAAATCCCAACATAACAAGTAATTCAGCAACATTCTTTCATCATAATTCACCATTTATCAAGCCTCAACCAGCCAATACTCTTTCTCAAGATCATCTCATACTCATGAATACTCATAACCATCTCATTTTAATAAAATCGGAACCAAACTCATTGTCATGACTCAAAACAGTCCCAAAACCAATCCCAATTACCATACCATAACCATACCCAAATAACATCACAAGTTTTGCCTCTAATCATAAATGTTGGCCAGGTGCTTGTAACCGGAAGCACAGCTATCATGATAGTTTTACATTCTGCAGAGGTGGCACCACTTTACCCACAAGCTTGAGATTTTGTCACCCGTCGGCGACTAAAGAGAACCTCCATTATACCAGTACACAACCGTCGGTGTATGGCCAAGAGATAACAAATAGCCTTTACAAAGGGGCTACTAGGATGTACGGACCCACTGAGGTTTAGCCGGCAGGCTCAAAGCTTCATTCTCCCACCCACGGGCCCCTCGTGTGCCCTGCAGTTCCCAGGGCATTCTTCCTCGACTCACATCCCACGCGCGATCCAATGGTCCATAACAAGCTAGCAACACACCTAATTACTCAGCCTTGTGGTGGCACTGTTTTCCTGGCATGTGCTCGCATGAACCGATCGTTAGATCTACGTCAAGCAAACCACCATCCCATTTAGCAACATCCACGAGCCAAGCTCACCTAGATCTCCCCGATTCCATGCTCATTAACATCATCAAGTTTTCATCATCTTTATTCATATGAGTGCAGTAGCTAAACAAGTTTTATTTCAGCTTCCCGTATCCGGTAAATTAAGCGTAGCAAAAGGGAAAATGACCATACCCGACTTTTCAACTTTCCCAGCGACAAGGATGGTTAACAAAACTAGTAAAATCCTATAAAAGGGTGTCCCATCAAGTTGACACAAGCATACGAGTTTTCGCAAGCAAAACAGTTTCTAAAACATAGGATCAATATGGTCAAGGGGCACTTGCCTTGCTCCTGTGGTTCGTGTTGCTCAAGCGTCTCAAAGTCTTGGTGCTGTAGTTCCTCGTAGATGGCCTCTTGAACGTGTCCTTCTACTCACGACCACGCACATACAAAATTTACAACAATCAATTATCATGCACAAACTTTACTTGAGATGCAATGAGGTGGATGAATGCAATTCCTATGGTGCAGTTCATAAAAATAAGTTTGCTCGTGTTCTTGCAAGTTTTAGTTGGCTTCCATGGGGTTTTATGATGAACAAGGCTGCTGGGATCAAGTGTGGACGTGGTCATGATCTTTACACAATGTGTAGATCAATTCCACTGTCAAAAATTGACCAAAACATGGTCTGTCCACATGCAGAAATTTCTGCTCGCAAGGGGTGGAGAAAACGGGTGCGTGGAAACAGCGGCGACGTGGTAAGAGGGGTAATGGAGACCTACCTCACTTCTCCCTCCTCTCTTCCTTGCGGAAGAACCTCCTTCCTTGAAGTTGCAGCAGCAGGAGATTTTCTATGGAGAATTATGAGGCTGCGGCTAGGGCAGAACATCGCGGGCTTCTTTTCCGGCGACGGCGAGGCGTGACGGAGCTCCGACGGCGGCCAGACTCCAGCAAGAGGACGGCGACTTGAGCTGGGCAGCAGGGGAGGGCGGCGGCCAGGGCTTCTGGGGGCTAGGGTGGCGGCTAAGGGGGAGGGGTTTTATTTATAAGAGGGGAAAAGAGCTTGGGAGGCTAGGATTTTAGCAACTCAATTATCCAAGGGCTGAAATTTAATTTTAAAAGATGTGGAAGCTAGGGGCTGGGTCTTTATTATTTCCACCAATGGCTGATATTAATTGAGAAAATAAAAAGCCACAAAAAAGCAAAAGTGGGGGGCGGCTAGAGTTCCCCCCCCCCCCCTAATGGGCTGCGTACAAGGTGGTGGGGCCCATTAGGGTTTTCCCCCCTTAAGTGGGGCGGCTGAATCGGGGAAAATCCCCCCAAATGTGGGGAAAAAATTCAGAAAAATTTGGGAAAATTGGGGAAATTGGAGGAATGTGGGAATTTTGGGGGAAAATTAGGGGTGGCCAAATTTGGCTATTTTATTTATTTCTTTTTTCATTTTATTTTTATTTCTTTTTATTATTTTCTATTTTTATTTCCTTTTATTATTTTATTTGCTTCTATGTTGCTCTCTTTATTTTCTTCTTCATTTTAAATGCTTCTCTACATGAAAAATGTATGCAATGCATGGTAGTAATTTTGAGTGTGTTACAAACCTACCCCATTAAAATGAATTTTGCCCTCGAGATTCAGTATAGTGGAGAAAAGACGAGGGAATTCTGCCTTGAGGTCGTCCTCACGCTCCCATGTAGCTTCAGATTCCTTGTGATGGCTCCATTGTACCTTGCACCAACAGATTACATTGTTCCTTGTGACCCTTTCCTTTACGTCCAATATTCTGAAGGGGTTTTCCGTGTAGGTCAGATCCTCCTGAAGTTTTATCTCATCCATTGGTACTTATTTTTCCAGCACTCTTAGGCACTTCTTGAGCTGGGATATGTGAAATACGTCGTCCATGTCGGAGAGGTGTGTTGGCAGCTCTAGTTGATAGGCTACCTCTCCTCGCTTGCCGAAAATCTTGAATGGCCTGATGTAGAGAGGTGCTAACTTGCCTTTGACATTAAACCATCGTTGGCCTCGGATAGGTGACACCATAAGATACACGAAGTCTCCAACTTCGAAGGTCAAACTCCTTTGCCTATTGTCCGCATAGCCCTTTTGACGTGACTGAGCGGCCTTCAAGTTCTCACGTATCGTTTGGACTTGCTTTTCTGCGTCTTGCAGTACTTCGGGTCCAAATACTTGGCTTTCTTCGGTCTCATTCCAGAACAGCGGTGTTCTACACCATCTACCATATAGTGACTCAAAAGGTGACATCTTCAAGCTGGCTTGGTAACTGATGTTGTATGAGAATTCAGCATACGGCAAGCTTTTGTCCCAACTACGCCCATGTTTCAAGGCGCAAGCTCTCAGCATGTCTTCCAAAATCTGATTTGTCCTCTCAGTTTGCCCGTCGGTTTGTGGGTGATATGCGGAGCTGAAATTCAACCGTGTACCCATGGCTTCATGCAGCTTCCTCCAGAACCTAGAGGTAAATTGAGAACCTCAATCTGAAACTATCCTCTTTAGAACTCCGTGACGACACACGATTTGCTCCATATACAGCTCGGCTAATTGTGCCAGGGTGTAGTTAGTCCTAACAGGAATGAAGTGGGCTGATTTCGTCAATCGGTCCATGATAACCCAAATAGAGTCGTAGCCGGACTGAGTATGTGGCAATCCGACAACGAAATCCATACCGATGTCTTCGCACTTCCACTCGGTTACTTTCAATGGCTGCAATAATCCAGCAGGTCTTTGATCTTCGGCCTTCACCCGTTGGCATGTATCTCATAAGGCAACATATTCAGCAATGTCCCTTTTCATACCATCCCACCAATAGCAAGTTTTCAGGTCCTTGTACATCTTTGTACAGCCGGGATATATGGAATAAGGCGAGTCATTTGCCTCCTTTAGTATCGTGTCACGGATGTGCTTCACGTTAGGCACACAAATCCTTTTCCCTAACCAAAGCGTGCCATTCTCATCTTCCTTGAAATCCTTCTCTATCCCTTGTCGGATTCTCTCCTTGATTTCCTTTATTTCCTCATCCGTTGCTTGGCCATCTTGTATCTCTTGTTCCAACGTTGAGTTCAGTTCTACCACCTCCATCTTGTTCAAGAACCCGAGATGTAGCCGTTCGACCTCCTTACGCAGCTCGGGTGGCAGCTCCTGAACCGTGTGTTGGTGACATGCTCCCTTTTGGCTCAACGCATCCTCTACTATGTTGGACTTTCCGGGGTAATAGTTGATTATGACATCATAATCCTTGATGAGTTCCAACCATTGACGTTGCCTCAAATTCAGATCCGTTTGCGTGAATATATACTTGAGGCTTTTGTGATCCGTGTAGATATCATATCAGTGACCGAGGATGTAATTCCTCCAAATCTTCAAGGCATGTACCACGGCTGCAAGTTCCAGGTCATGTGTAGGGTAGTTCAGCTCATGTTTCTTTAATTGCCTCGATGCATAGGCTACCACTTGTCCTCCTTGCATAAGCACACATCCAAGCACTTGTCTTGATGCGTCACAGTATATATATCAAAACTCTTGCTCACGTCCGGCAATACCAAAACTGGCGCTGTTGTTAATCTCTTCTTTAGCTCCTCAAAGCTGTCTTGGCACGCTTGTGTCCACTGAAACGCTTGCTTTCCCTTTCATCAGCAATTCAGTCATATGCTATGCTATTTTGGAGAATTCTTTGATAAACCGGCAGTAGTATCCAGCCATCCCAAGGAAACATGGAATATCCCTCACATTCTGTGGTCGGTTCCACTTCAAAACATCCCTCACTTTTCCTGGATCAACCTATACTCCTCCTTCAGAGATGATGTGGTCTAGGAATGATATCTCCTTTAGCCAAAACTCACACTTGCTGAACTTAGCATACAATTGATGCTCTCACAGTTTCTGCAACGTCAATCTTAAGTGTTCCTCATGTTCTTCCTCGCTTTTCGAATACACCATGATGTCGTCGATGAAAACCATGACAAACTTGTCTAAGTACTCCATGAAGACCTTATTCATGAGGTACATAAAGTATGCAGGTGCATTCGTCAACCCAAATGACATAACGGTATATTCATATGAACCATACCAAGTTCTGAAAGCCGTCTTGGGTATGTCGGAGGTCTTAATCTTTAGCTGGAAGTATCCTGACTGAAGATCAATCTTGGAGAAAATTCGGGCACCTTTCATTTGATCGAATAGGTCCTCTATACGGGGCAGCAGGTATTTATTCTTGATCTTCACTTCGTTATGAGACCTATAATCCACGCACATCCTCTGGGTCCCATCTTTCTTGTCTATGAAGAGCACGGGGGCTCCCCAAGGTGACGAGCTTGGGTGTATAAAACCCTTATCTAGCTGCTCCTGGATTTGCTTCTTGAGCTCCACTAATTCATTAGCAGACATCCTATATGGCCTATTTGCTATAGGTGCAGTTCCGGGTACTAAATAAATGGCAAATTCAATGTCCCGGTCAGGTGGTATTCCTTGAAGTTCTTCCATGAACACATCTGAATATTCTCGAACCACCGGAATGCTTTCCAATGTCGCTTCCTCGACGTGGTTCAGAACAGCCCTCTCGGTTGCAGGTTGGGCTGCCTCAAACTCAATACGAGTACCGTGCTCACTCGTCAACTGCATGATCTTTTGAGCACATTGTATTACTCTGTTGTACTTGCTTAACCAGTCCATTCTAAGTATTATGTCAATTCCTTGGGAATTCAAGACAATGAGGTTGGCGACAATGTCTACCCCCCTTATTTTAAGGCTTACTTTCGGATATACTATATTAGTCCTCATCTCTCCATCGGGAGAATTAACCATAGTTTGTTTCATGTGGGATATGGGCAGGTTATACTTGGAAACATACTTGGATAAGATGAATGAACGCGATGCTCCGGAATCAAATAAAGAGTGGCTGGGTTGGAGTTGGCGAGAAACATACCAATCACGACGTCCTCAGCTTGTTGTGCTTCCTCAGCAGAGACGTGATTCACATTGCCGCGAGCATAGTTCTGCTGTCCATGGTTACCTTGCATAGCTCTTCCATTCGGCCGTGGGTTCTGCTTGGGTGCGTTGCTCGGCTGTCCAAGGCCTTTCTTCGGGAACTGATTTGCAAAGGGTCCTGCCTCTCCGCATAAAAAGCATGCCTTGTTTCCCATAACAGCAGGAATGTTGGGGCGAGGCTGATTTTGAGCATAGGTGCCCATGTTAGGACGGGGCGCAGGAAGCATAGGCAAACCGGGTGCTTGCATAATAGGGTGTTTCTGCGGTGTCTGATTAGAGTGAGGTGGATTTGCAGAGCGGAAAGTAGAAGTAGACGAGCCATAGTATGGTGCATCTGGTGGCATGAAGCGGTGGCGTACATTGTTTCCTTGTGGCTGTCCTTGATATGGCATCTTTCTCTTTCCCTCTTGTTCAATCCCGTGGATCTTGCTCTCCACCACTATAGCTTTGTCAACAAGCTTTTGAAAGTCTGCATAATCATTGTTGAGCAGATGGACTTGAATTTCATTGTTCAATCCCCTCATGAACAAGTATTGCTTTCTATGATCCGAGTTGACATCTTCTGGAGCATACCTTGATAGCTGCGTGAACTTGTTGAGGTACTCATTCACACTCTCCCTTCCTTGACGGAGACCCTCAAACTCTTGCCTTTTTAGCATCATGACTCTTCAGGGACATAGTGAGAGCGGAAACTCTCATTGAATTCTGCCCAAGTGATTGTCCCCTGATTGACATGAGCATTGCAAAGAGCATCCCAGCAATCAGCGGCTGCTCACATAAGCTGGTGTGATGCAAAAAGAACTTTCTCCCGATCATTGCATTGAACAATAGCAAGCTTCTTTTCCATAGACTTCATCCAATCATCAGCCTCCATAGGATCATTGGCTTGTGCAAAAGTAGGCGGCCTAGTTCTAATGAACTCTCCCAATCAGTTGTAAGCCGGCGGTGGTGGCAGTGGCGGCGGTGGGGGTGCAGGAACGGGGTTGGGGTTGTTATTGTTGTTGGCCTGCAGCTGACCCAACGTTTATATTATAGTTTGCATGAGCTGGTTCTGCATAGACATCAACCTTTCGAGGTTGCTTGCATCAGCCCCGGGGTTGGCATTTTTAGGAGCTTACACATTGCCATCCTCATGTGGTTTGTTGTTACCACGAGCGTTCCTTCGTTGGCGGTTGGAATTTTACCTCGCCATCTGTGAGAGAGTACAGTAGGAAATAGAGATTTAGAATGATCCCCCAGCTATATGCATCAAGGTGTATGAACTAAGTAACTTCTTTTATTAATTCCAGCCTATATGAGGATGTAAACAAGTGCCGAAGCATCTCACATCTCCCATTATGTGTGGATGTGGACATTCGCTGAAGCGTCCCAGAACTCAAACCAAGCACACAACTAAAGCAATCATCATCAAATTTCAGCACACCACTCTTATTCAAGCTACTGCGATATAAACGTTCCTATTACAACTTTATTCAATGGGAAACCTAAACTTAATCATGAGAACCGGTGCTCTTCTCGCTGTGTGATGGGGGTGGTCCATACATGGGCGCACGCCATGGTGAGTCGGCAGTCCATGTTGGGATATATGACGCTGGTGCTCCATTTGTTCCCACGTTGGCATGAGTCTCTTTTTGTTTTCCCAGCAAGTACAGCTTCTTGCGGAGGTAACATTTCTCTTCTTGTGCGCTTGCATAGCGGTTTCCTAACTCCACGAGCAACCTCTGAGACTTGTCAGCAGCATGTGGGTTGGAAAGATCTCCTACATGGGGTCCAATGATCTCGCTTGTACCACTCTTCTGATACGGGTGCAGCTCAAAGGTAGTGTTATCAAGCTGCTCACAGAAAGCGTAGCACAGTCCGCTGAGTGCATCCCATGCAGCATCATCAATAGCTTCTGCCCTTGTAGCTCTCCATGTGGTTGTGAAATATCGGATGACAACCCTACCATTAGATAGGATGGTTACTTTAGCCTTACACTCTTCATGTCCGACGAGGCACTTTCTATGAGGGCATTGTAAAAGTCCCAAAAATGTGAAGGTAAAGAAACGGATGAGTGAACATCATTGTGTTTCTGGTTCATGAAAAATATGACTTACAAAAACTTTCTTACATGGGATGGTATACATGAGGTGCAACCACATGGGTTCAAGCATTCCATTGAGTGTGTTGGACCAAGGTGGAGTTAAACCAATGTGTAAATCATACATGTGCATGAGGAAGAATTAAAAGTAGGTCTCTAGACTCAGATGCTCACCTCAAAGTGCCACCAAATTGTTGAATACACATGGAGCCTCATACATTTGAAATTGAGGAGAAAATGGTGGCAAACTTTTGATTTGCGGGTGATCTAGAAAGGAGTGAATTATGATCATGTTTCAATTCGTGCTGAATGCAAACATGTTAAGACAAGGGAATGACTTGAGTTATGTCACATGAAATGATAAACTCAAACATGGACATGTGGAGAAAGCTAAACCTTTTCTTTAGCTCATACTGAACACATGTTAACCAAGGGAAAGAATTTCACTCCCGAAAATCTAACTCATGTGCACATCCTCTATGAGTAGAGGGGAGGAAAATTTAAACCCAATTTTGAATCTTTAAAAAGGATTCATGTTCAGATTTTCCAATGGCCTATAGGTGGGATGACCAATGCATTCCTTAGGTATTACAGAGCTGAAGTTCCAAATTGGGAGAAATTTTGAGCTCATATACCAATTGTTCAAAGCATTATTTGAGATCACATTCAAATTCGAATTTGGATGTGGAAACTGAACCAAACATGGTCAATTTTGAAATCTGAGTTCATATTCAAACTCCTCACATCATGTTTGGCCTACCCTCCAAATTTTTGCAAATTCGGATCACGGTTGTGTGGGAATCTCAAAGTGCAGTGGAGAAATATCAAATGAGAGGGGTGGACACACCTGTCAGTGAGCAACTGAAGCATGCACACGAAGTCTTCACGCTCTGCTCAGGCTGATGCAGCCGAAGTCACCACCGGGCGCCACCGAGCTGCACCAGAGACTCCCCGTGAAGCCGCCTCCAGCTTTGTGTGATGTGCTGGCTACCAGCTCGTGCTCTCAGCAGCGTATGAAGTGATCGGTTTTGCCCACTGAACGGAGACATCGCAGTCGGTTCGTCCTTGTACGACAAAAGAACAAAGAACGTTGCCGCCTCGGGCCATCGACCGGGATCCGCCCTAAACTCGTGCCCACAGAACCTCCCAAGATGAAAAACGGCACCAGGCTTCTCCCTTTACCTCCTCGACACAGACCCGAGAGGTTGCCGGCTGCCCCGATCAATAACGGCGTGTGCGTGCAGTGACCCGAAATCTAACCACGAACGGACTCACGTGGACAGCGCAACTGAGGGGCTTTCACGCCCGAGCTAGGACACCCAGAGGAGCGTCGGAGCTCCCTGCTACTCCTCGCCGAACCTCAACTCAAGCCCTGATCTCCTGAGCGAGAATTTGGCAATTTATTCTCATCACATGCAAAACGACCCAGGGTGAGAATTCCTCCACATTCGACTGCAATTCTTGTTTTTAGGCCACCAAATCATGCACACGTGCACTAGACTGGCTAGCGGTCAAGTTCAAACCCTAGCTAGAAATCGACCATGAGTGAGCTATTTCTTGCGTTCCCGAGCTCAGACGTCGCAACACCATTCGGGCGCACGGTGAAAGCAGGGTAGCTGCCATGTCCGGGCTTGTTTGCATCCTTGCCGAGTTTCACTAGCATCCAAGGATGCTGTAGAGCCAATTTCCCGAGAGTTTGGCGGGCTAGGACTACCGGGCGACAATGCCGAACCTCTCCCGAGGCCGCCGCATGTCGCCGACACATTTCCGGTCCCTTAGCGCCCACACAGTGCCCACAACCAAGTTTCCCGACCCTAAAAACCCCGAGCGGCGAGCACCGGGCTGAGAGACGGCCGGGAGGCTGAAATCCGGCGATCTCCGGCGAGCCCGGCGGCGCGCGGGCGCGGGCGCGGGCGGCCGAAGGTTGAAGAAGACCGGGCGGGTCCCGCATGTCAGCGACAGAAATTTAAAAGTGCTGATCTGCTGCGGCTCTGGGATCCTTTGTGACGGCGGGGGAAGAATTCAGCGGCCCCGTGTGGCTTGATCCAGCAAGTGACACATGGTGCCCCTGGACCCATGCACAGGATTTGAACAATTCCCGGTTTATTTGAATTCCTCAAATTCATTCCAAATTTTAGAACCTCATAACTTTTATTAGGAAGCTTCACATTTAGTGATTCAAATTGGGTTGGATTCAGATTGAAAAAATCTATCAAATATGCAACCCAATTTGTATGAAAATCATTATTTAATTCTGGAGAATTCTTTAAAGCTTTTTAGCAAAAGAATTTTAGAGGGAGTTTGGTTCATCTAGATATCCCCAAATTTTGCCAGAAAATTCTGTAGGATATTAGTGGACACCTGTAAAAGTTTCATCTCATTTTTAGTTGGTTTTCTCAGGATAATTCTGATTTCAAGTTTCTCTGTTCAAATGAATACAGAAACAATTTCAGAGAATTTCCAAAAACTAGGAAATTCAGTTCTGGGCAGTTCTTAACTCCGAAAATCCTATGAGAATTCATGAATGCTCTCTGAGCTATTTTTGAAGTTGTAGTTCACTTGAATTTGCATGAAAGTGCAAATTTATTCAGAATTAATTCCTTTTTGCCTAAATGCTTAGGGAATTGTTCTGAGTGATCTACTCATTGAAAAATTCTGAATTTTGGTCCAGATGACTTTCTGGTGACAAGGAACTCACAAGAAAATTTTCAGCTCCATTGGAGCCCTGGATCAGTACTGTTCTGTTCAACCTAATTAGGTGATCAACACCCAAGTGATGAACCCCACTTATCACTTGATCATAGTACTTCAACCCAAACCCAAACCACTAGCACCAGTGTCATTTTAAATTCTTAAACAGAGTTCCAGTTTTAAAACTTGTCTTTAGAACTTGTTAGCAAAAGCTTTATAATTAAATATATATATATATATATATATATATATATATATATATATGCATATTCATAACATGTAGTGATTAAACGTGAAGAAGTGGAGGAAAAGGGAAGCTTGGATAAGGGAGCAAGAAGGGCAGGGATTAAGCTTCAAGTCATCAGCAACTAACTTCACAATTATCTGACTTTAGTCACCTGCAAAACCAAGGCAAGCTCCGGTTTGCATTTAAGTTATTTATAAAGTTTTTACTTTGTTCACTACCATGTTTAGAGTTTGTACGTGCATTAGGTCAAGGATGTTTTATAGTCCAAATGCATGACCAAGTGAATCCTAGAGTCAAGGGTAGAAAAGTGTCATCGCTGTAGAATACTGCCATGATAAATAGCTTAGGACATCCGGTAGAAGTCGAGTAGTTGAAATCTACTCGTGAGCTATAATCGGATCACACGGGCATGGTTTGAAAGAGGCAAACTAAAGTTTATATTTCTAAAGATGAGACCGGGCAGGAGGGTTAGGCAGCGACAAGACGTGGTCTTGGTCGAGTAGCTCTGCCTGTGTCGGTTAAGGACCGAAGGGTGTGCGGCACTGGGAGAAAGTATTGAGTTGTGTACCAGATGCTTACTGCTATATGAGAACTAGAAAACCGATGTACCCGGTTAACTTGATTGTAGAGGCATACCATACCGTCTCGTTAGACCTATGAGCCCGAGACGGTGCGACCGGTTCTACAGTCAAGTGTCCTGCGAAAGGTTGCCACATACGACGTAATGAAGGACACTAGATTTGGGTCTTCAGAGGCGGGCGTATATGTCGAGTTATCCGGGCAGTGTTTGATTTGAATCACCATCCCTCGCGGTTATGAGTACCACTTGCTCACTGCGCTGTGACGTAGTAATCAAGTTGTGTGAGAACAGTTTGCAAAGTTTTAATTGCTGCTATGATTATTGGAATTGCATGAAAACCTTGTTTGAAGTAGAGATTGAGCAAACTAAAGTTAATTTCCACCTTGGGACAAGTAACATTGGAATGAAGCGTTTCTTGTTTGATTGTGGAGTTCCAATGTTGCTGGGCGCAAGGGCACTACTATGATGGCTAAAATCTGAAAGTTAAGGATGAACTCGTAGGCGAGTCTTTTTGCAACTTATATGTTTAGGTCTTAAGTTACTTTCATGTAGAGTTGCATGTCTTAGGAGAGACGGTTAAGTCTTGCTGAGCCTTTGTACTCACTCTTGCCACATGAGTGGTTTTGCAGGTTAATAGCGATGCATATAAAGATGGTTGTGCGGTGAGACTCGGAGAATTCCGAGTCATGTTACACATGGAGAACCTAGCCGCGGCCATGTCTTTGTGTTGCTAGCGAGAGGAGTACGCGGGATGGACCTCCTCTTGAGTGCTCATTAGTTATTCAACGTGAGTTGTTTGTAGTGTTCCTCTGTAGCTATTTGATGGAAATTATTTACAAAGAACATTTGTAAGCTTCCGCTTTGATTTATGTAATACAGTTTTCCTTATATGTGTGCTGTTGTGTGCCGCATAACACGGCACCACCCAATGTGATTCCCGGGCGAGGTGCCCCATCCCTGTGACCGAACGGGCGGCGTCGGGGATCTGTCAGCGTGGTATCAGAGCCACGTTGGTAATAGCACATGAAATAAGGATCGTATTACGACAAAAACTTAGGATACAGTGAGGAAACGGTATTAGGCCCACATAAGGACTATAGTAGTATAGTTACTTAAAGTGGCATGACTAACGTACTTGTTACAATTCTGAATTTTTATTCTGTAACGATGCACCGCCGACCAGGTAAGAGGTAAGGTATGCCACCAAAAGTGGTTCAATTTTGGTTAGCTCCTCTGACGAGGAAAGTGGTTCAGGGATAGGTCTCACAGCTTGGTGTGAGATGTTAATATGAAACTCTTGGACTCTTCATGTTCCTGAGTTCATATGAAACGCTGATCCCTACCGTGCATTAGGCAACAAAGTAGAGACCCTATCATGTGGTCAGTAAAGCGATAGTGTGTTCTTCTGAAAATAGCCTAGGAGGACATACGCAGCGCTTGGCATCGGCGTGCCCTGCAGGGCAGTAGGTGGTATCTGTTGGGTTGAAAAAATTCCCAACCGTGACGACCCATTCGCGCTCTACTCGGGTTCCCCGTTGTGTGGTGTAAAACATGATCAGGTACCTTGAGACGTGGCTTGACTCAAGGACGGCCCGTATGGAAATGATACGGGGCGTATGTTTTTAGCATGATATGGAACTGCCTGAAATGAAAACAACCCTTGAGTGCACCACTATTGAGTGTTTTTCTGCAGGTACTAACCACGTATGTATACCGTGTAGTACATGTGTGCGAGGGACGGCCTTAGTGCCACTGATAAAATGGATATGTCGGTATAATCCGGTTTAGGATTTTCTTTTGGTGAGGCAACGTAGTACCGACATGTTTCTTACGGTGCATCGACACCGTACTACACTTAATAACCTCCTCCCTATAAAGAAATGATTCATGAACTAACTTTCAACTAAAAATGGAAGTTTGAAACAAATAATAGTTACTGAACTCTTATTTTGAGCTAGGTTTCAAATGAGAGAATGTTTAGGCTTCTAAGATTTCAAAACCAGAGTGCTCTGTTTCTGGCAGGAATTCTTACTGGATTTTAACAGAGCATAACTCTGAGTAGATTTAACCAATTAATGTGTATGATACAGTCCTGGAAAGACTTTCAAGTGCTCTACAACTTCTTTGTAGACCTCCAGAGCAAAATCACACGTTAAGTTGGTGAAAAGTCCAGGTCAAGGTAAACTGTTCAGAACAAGGACAGTAGCAAAAACCTCTCTGGACCTTTCTGTTTTTAAGCCATAACTTCCTGTAGAAAAAATCCTTAAGGAGCCTATGGTACACCGTTGGAAAGGTTATGAAATGTGCAACATTGTTGTAGTTCAAAGTTTGCTCACATTCTTATTGTATTTGCATATACAACTGTGATAAAGAGAGCCACATACAAAGGAGATCCTGGCAAATTTTATCCAGGAATTCTGTCAACTTTGAGCAATCATAACTTTTAATCCAGAGATGATCTGAATGCATATGAATACTCGTTGGAAAGATACTGAAGTTAACTCTAACTTTGTATTCAACTTGAGTTATGAAAATTCCGTTTAACAGATCAAAATCTGGGTGAGGACAGCAGAGTCTGTTCTGTACAGCAAAGAGAACGGGCTAGGCCTGCCACACGGAAGTGACTAAGACCAAGGATGTTCTGGTGGTATGTGAATACCAATGTGTTTCCAAGGAGTTATCGGGCGGACCGCTCGAACAATACGTCAAGTTCAAGATTGAACTGACGCCGGAAACAACACCGATTTCACGAAGGCCGTATAAGATGGCACCCAATGAACTCGCGGAGTTGAAGGAGCAACTAAGTGAACTCGTCAGTGAAGGTTTTATACGACCTAGCTCCTCACCTTGGGGTTGCTCTGCGCTGTTCATTAAGAAGAACGACGAGACACTAAGATATAGTGTTGATTATCGTTCGCTCAATGCCGTCATTATAAAGAACAAGTATCCTGCCCCGTGTCGATAGCTCATTCAATCCGCTAGTTGGTGCAAGGGTATTCTCGAAGATGGTTGGAGCTCATAAAAGATTATGAACTCAAGATTCACTACCGTCCAGGAAAAGTGAACGCGATTGTTTGTAAGAAGAGGAACCGAGTCTCCGTGTCATTCCGTATGGAGCACTCTTGTAACACCCCAAAACCTGTTAAGAGGGGAATTTAAAAAATTTTGGACGTATTACATGTGGTGCAGAAATTCAAATTCAAATTGGAATTCAAATTCAACTCAAAACATAAAAGAAAAAGAAAAAGAAAAAAACAAAACAAAAAAAACCCCCGGCCAGTGGGCCGAAACCCACCAGCCGGCCCACCTCGCCCCCGCGCCAGCCCGCAGCCGCGCGCCCCGTTTTCCTCTCACTGACATGTGGAGCCCGCCGTCGTCTTCCTCCTCGCGCGCGCGCTCGGCCGACCCGGGACTCCTCTCTCCCCCGAATCGAAACCACCCTGGATACCCGCGTATCCCAGCCGAATTTCGGTTCTGGACGACTCCAGCTCGATCCCAACCGAACGCCGCCCTCCCCCGGCTATATAAACACCGGCAGCGCCCCGTTTTTCGCCCGCGATCGGCTGTTTTTCCTCCCGGTGAGAACCGAAGCTCCGATCACCGTTTTCTCTCGATCTTTGCTCGGGTTCTCTGATCCAACGCGCCGATCGTGTTCCACCGCCTCCGGGGAATCACGCAGGTGCAGAAAACTCGGTGGTTTGTGCTTCAGACACAGCGCCGACGAGCATCACCGTGAATTCACCTCGGACCTCGTCGCCGACCACCTTCCAGGACCTCCGAGCTCAAGAAAAACCCCGAGGTGAGATCCCCGACCTCCCCTCTACCGATCTATGCCATGAAATCCCAGTTTTAGGAAGAATAGACGAAGATCCGAAGTTTTCCGGCGAGATCGCCGCCTCCCGCCGCCGTGCGCCGCCGGGCAGCGCCGCCCGCGCTCGGTCAGAGCGACGTGGCCGCTTGTGCGCCGTCTATTTTAAATCGCACGGTGGAATTAAAACCCGCACGTACCGGTTCGGCGATCTAATCTGAGCCGTCTGTTTTAAATCGGACGGTCCACGTCGGCCCCGCATTATAAAGGCCGGGATTCTTATGCGCTACCCCCTGGGGATCTCGGAAAATACGATCTAGCCCCGGAAACTTCTGATCTAGCCCCTGGAACTTCAGAAATTCATGTAAATTCAATTAAAAATCAGTTTTAGCCCCTGGACTTAATAAAAATTTGCAAAACCCCTCTGTTATGCATAGTTAGGCCCCTTGAAATTCTTAAAATAAAAAATCAGACCCTGTAGTAGGGTGAACTTACCTTTTTAACCCTATATGATATTCAATTTAGAAATTTGAATGTGTGACTAGTATTTAAATTTAAAAGGAAATACAAACACATTGTAAATTCAAGTTTAAACTCTACTAACACTTGGAAAGCTTTAGAATGAACTAAAAATAAATTTTAGGCTGAAATGAAATCTGTTTGGGTGTGTTCATGTTTATTAGTTCTAGGAACACATTTTTAGGTTAATAAATAATTTTGAAAATGGGTAAAATAGATTTAAATTAGTTCACATCAGAGGAGAAGTTCAAAAATATATTATTTAATATTTTATATGAGAACCTATTCTGTTTAGATGAGGTGTATTACTATTTTCATAATAAAGTTCACATTTAGGCATAGGAAATAAATCTGAAAATATAGGAAAATAGGTATGCATAACTAGGAAATGATAAATGAAGTTTCCAAATCCAAAGATTTCAGTTTAGGATCTGGTAGAAGGTCTGAAAACCCATTTGGAGTAGGAGAATACCTTCCATGCAAACTTGATGGTTAAGAAGTATATAAATTAAATATAAAGAATTTGTTGAAAATTCATATATAGTGTGCAAACAGAAATATGAAATACAAAAGTTAGAAATCATATACATATGTTAAAAGTGCATGAAGGCTAAGAATCAACACATCTAGAGTACCACAACACTTAGCAATGTGAATGAGTATCATATGTATGAATGTGTGGAGTGAAAGTGTGAACTATGTCTTATGGATTGTTTTTTTCTTTTGCTATGTGTGTTGGCATGAGTAGAACCTGCCCCAGAGCAAGTTCTTCCCTACCAAGATCAGGACTATCCATTCCTAGAGCAGCAGGAAGAAGGCAAGTGTCCTTGACCACTTTGTTCCTATACTAGGATGTGTAGATAGAGTTATTTGCATTGTCAATTGAAATATGAAACCCATGCTAGGATGTTTCCCTAGAATTGCATTACCTTGTTTTCCTTGTAGCTTGGGATGGGATTTTGCTTTATTATATCATTCATTCATATTACTTATGCTTAGCCATGCTTAGAATGGGATAAGTAGGATATGATATTATCAACTTGCTTACCTTACTCTTGAATGAGATATTATGAGTTATGTAGAGGTAGGGATCAAGGCAAGTTGGATGATTTCGTTGGTGCTGGGTGCACGAGACTCGGGTTTGTGTTTAGTACTTGCCTGGATCCTAAGGACCGGTTCATGAAGCATGTAACCTGGCTTTACCGTGCCAACCACATGCTGAGATGGGGCAGCTTGGCCAATTAATTAGGTGTATCCCCGGCGTAGTATGGGTGTGTTGGATGGTGCGGGGAATAGGTGTCAGCTGGACTACCATATGAACCGCAAGGCTCAAGAGGGGGCCACTGTAGCTGGGTTGGAGCCTCTTGTATGCTGTTAGGGGTGAAACCTCAGTGGGCCCACGCTCGTCGGGAATCCCTTTGTAAAGGCTTCGTAGTGATCTCCTGGCTACACACCTAGGAAGTGTGAATGTGGTTTGTGGCCACTGGCATAATGGAGGTTCTTTTAGTCCACCCGGCAACGGGGGATGAAATCACTACATGTGGGTACAGTGGTGCAAACTCGGCAGAGTCAAAACTGTCATGACAGCCGTGCTCACGGTCAAGAGCGGCTTGGACTTATTCATGATTAGAGGATGATGACTTTGGAAGTTGTGGATGTTAAGCGGGGAGCTTAACATTGGAAATGATGTTATGGTTATTTGATTATGATGATGGGATGGGAGATTGGGACCATTTCACCTGTGTAGTAATGTAGCTGCTTAATAAGCTAAGGTGGTAGGTAATGATTGTGTAGTGCTTAACCATGAGTTCAACCTCTCCTTGCTCTAGCCATGCATGACATAACTTTCCCACACTTGCTGAGTACCATCGGTACTCAAACTTGCATATTTGTTGGTTTATATTGCTGCTCAGGTCAAGAGAATGATGTGGTGTTAAATGACCAAGACTTCGAACCCGAAGAAGGATTCTAGGTTCATGGAGTCCCCCGGGCAACGCCTGTGACGGAGCCCACAAGAATAATATTTCCGCTGCTATTTCATTTACATGTTATGAACTTATTATCGTCCATCGAGACGCATGCTATGTAAGACTTATTTATATTCGACACCTGGCTTGTAATAAATGATGCTTCACTATTTGTCATCACATGTATGAGAAAATGATCCTGCCATACATGTGATATTCACTCGGTTGTTCTTCTGAGAAACCGGGTGTGACAGAAGTGCTATCAGAGCCAAGGTTGCCCGTAGGAACGTGGACCTAGGTAGAAATGGACGTATTTAAGGACCCTATTTTCTTAAAAAAACTATTTTACAAGGTTTGGGTTGAAAAGTGTTATTTAATGGGGTCACTTTCTTCATCTTATCCCAACTTTTATTCAAAATTAGGATTTTTGTTTAAAATTCTATCTAACTTAAGTTTAAATGCTTTATGTTTTAGATGGTTCGCATGATTCGCACAGCTCGCAAGTCCACCGGAGGGAGAGTTCCGGTAGTTGCCCTTGCCTTGAGAGAGGAGAATCATCCGGTGACGTACCTCTCCTACGGATTGGCTGTAGGAGGCTTGTTGCGCCGTCTTCGACGTATGCTCCAAGCCGCCGGCAATACGGGCACGCTAATCATACACTATAGCTCCACCCGGACCATCCGTGAGAAGCGGGAAGAATGGAGTTTAGAAATGAGGATTATCCACGAAAATCAGCTGCTCAAGATCCACCGCTCTCCAGCTTGTCGAGCGACACAGGTCGATGCGGAGAAGGATGTCACCTGGGAGGCAATCACCTGCCAGAGTCACATCTACCATCGCCACCTGGATAGGACTGAGTACATGTATGTCCTCGAGCGTGAGAGTGGTACAACGGAGTACAAGTACCCGCCAGTGCAGCAAGGGACTTCCCATGAGCACATGGACTTGTGCTTGGAGGATGCTGCTATGCTCAGCACTCGACTGCAGGAGTGTCAGCAGGAGCTTCAGGATGTTCGTGACACCCTGAAGGAGACTGAGGCGTTGCTTCGAGCCAGCTTGAGGGCGAGAGAAAGAGGAGATGGGAATGAACTGTGTGTCACCATGAATGACACGTGGACTCCTGACTCCCCAGATCGCCGGGCGAGTAGGCGTCGCCGCACTTCTCCACCAGCAGCCTCCCCACCAAAGCGGAGTTAGAAGGCAGCCGCAATAATGAGGAAGATCCCGAGGAACCATCTCTGTGATACGAGTCGTGTAGAGTACTTCCCCATAGTTCAGTAGGTTATCGAGTAGGCGAGTCGATACCTTAGATAATGGTGTGTTAATGTGTGGTGTGTGACGTGAGTTGTGGAAGCCATGAGCAATTGTCCACAACCTCGTCTTCAGGATGCTTTG
This sequence comes from Neostapfia colusana, assembly GCA_030760725.1. NCBI lineage: Eukaryota > Viridiplantae > Streptophyta > Magnoliopsida > Poales > Poaceae > Neostapfia > Neostapfia colusana. The sequence goes on along the minus strand of JASWHV010000008.1, from coordinate 43,748,051 downwards.
CTTTGATGTGTGAACCCCTATGAAACTAATAGTGCATTTATTTATGCGTGAGCCATGAACCCTCAGAAAATATAAATGCAACAAGGCCCCAACATTTCAAAGTGTAAACAAGTAAAATTGGTAAGATAATACGTAATGCTTTAAATTGACATTTGGTTGATCATGATAGATGGCCGGAAGAGGAAAGGGTCGTGGTGCCAACCCCGCCAACAACAACGATGAGGCCGGAAACCCTCATCTTTTTGGAGGCCAAGACAGGGGTGGTCGCCGTGAAGGAGTTGATCCCATCCACCAAATGCTTGAGAATCAAAATCAGCTCATCCAGAACCTGACTCAAGCGGTGGCCAACTTGCACCAAGCTCCACCTCCACAAGCTGCACCACGCCAACCAAGGTTGAGTGAGTTTCTAGGAACTCAACCTCCAAAGTTTGCAAGTGCTGCTGAACCCCTGGAGGCAGATGACTGGCTAAAGACCATTGAGAGCAAGATGAGGATCATACAATGCCAAGGGTATGAGAGGGTGCTGTTTGCTTCTCACCAATTGCATGGACCCGCTGCTGATTGGTGGACCGCTTACGTGGCCGCCCATCATGACCCCGAGAATATCACTTGGGAAGAGTTCAAGCGTAGCTTCCGCAACCATTACATACCAAGGGGTGAACTTAAAAACAAGAGAAAGGAGTTCTTGGAGCTGCGGCAAGGAAACATGACGGTGAGGGAATACCTCACTAAATTCACCCAACTATCCCGTTATGCACCACGGGACATAGAGACTGATGAGCAGAAACATGATTGTTTCGTGGAAGGACTTACAGCAGAAATGCAGTCTGCAATGTCCTCCAACGAGTATGAAAGTTTCCAAAAGATGGTGGACAGAGCATTTGTTGTGGAAAGGAAGATGAAGGCCTTGGAAAATGAAAACAAGAGGGAGACCGGATGGTCACACCAAGCCTCGGGTACCAACACCCGCCCACGTCTGATGCAGCAATCCGTAGGGCAGACGAGCCGTGCTGCGGTACCCTACTCAGCACCGAGAGGGTACAACACGAACTTCAGGCCTCCGGCAGCACCAGCACCACCACAACGTTAGTTTGTACAGCAGCCTCGCCCTACATATCAACCTCGACCAGCAGTACAAGGACCCCCAAACCAACCCCAAGACAACAAAGGCCAGGCACCTAAGGTTGGGGTGCAATGCTTTAACTGTGGTGAAGTGGGGCACTACGCCCATAAGTGCCCAAAGAAGAAGCCCGTGCAGCCGCAACAGCAGAATGTGATGCGAGGACGGGTAAACCACGTGACCATGGAGGAAGCGCAAGAGGCACCCGACGTGGTAGTTGGTAAGTTTCCTGCCAATTTACACATTGCAACCCTGTTGTTTGATTCTGGTGCTACCCACTCGTTCATTGCCCAAGGGTTTGTTAAGAAGCATGATCTAGCAACAACACAAATGAGCCATATGCTAGCAGTAAACTCTCTAGGGGGAGAAATAAGGACAAGACAAGTGTGCCCCAAGGTGAATCTAGACATTAATGGGGTGGTATTTACTGCCAACCTCATAGTGATAGATTCAAAAGGGATCGATATTATTTTGGGTATGGATTGGTTGACCAAACATAAAGGAATCATCCATTGTTCGATAAGAACGGTGGAACTAACTCACCCTAGTGGCACAAGAGTAAAGTTCATAACTATACAAGAGCCTAGGAGGGACATTAAACTCAATCAAGTTGAGGTGGAAGTGGAGGAGATCAGGATCATCAAGGAATATCCAGATGTTTTTCCGGAGGAGTTGCCAGGTATGCCCCCTAATCGCGAAGTGGAATTCGCAATTGAGCTAGTGCCTGGAACAGCTGCGATATACAAGAGACCTTATCGGATGGACTCCAAGCAGCTGGGAGAACTCAAGGATCATTTGAGAGAATTGACGGAGAAGGGGTATATTCGCCCTAGTTCCTCACCATGGGGAGCTCCAGTGATATTTGTGCCCAAGAAGGACGGAACCCAAAGGTTATGCGTAGACTACCGTGCCTTGAATGAAGTAACCATCAAGAACAAGTACCCATTACCCCGCATTGAAGACTTGTTTGATCAGTTGAGGGGAGCTTGTGTGTTCTCGAAAATTGATCTCAGGTCGGGATACCACCAACTTAAGATAAGGCAAACTGATATTCCAAAGACAGCTTTCGTATCTCGGTACGGACTGTATGAATACACCATCATGCCTTTCGGGTTAACAAATGCCCCGGCATACTTCATGTATCTCATGAACAAGGTATTCATGGAATATCTGGACAAATTTGTGGTGGTTTTCATAGATGACATTTTCGTCTTCTCCAAAGATGAAGAAGAACATGAGAAACATCTAAGGTTGGTGTTGCAAAAGCTGAGAGACCACCAACTATATGCCAAGTTGAGCAAGTGTGAGTTTTGGATGAAGAGAGTTCCCTTCTTAGGACATATAATCTCAGAGGGAGGAATCTCCGTAGATCCCGCCAAGATCGAGGATGTGCAGAAGTGGAAGACCCCTGAAAATGTTGGGGAAGTTCGAAGCTTCTTAGGATTGGCTGGGTATTATCGACGGTTTATCGAGGGTTTCTCCAAGATTTCGAGACCCCTCACTAAATTGTTGGAGAAGGGAATCACATTCACATGGACACCGCAGTGCGAGACGAGTTTTCAAGAACTGAAGAAAAGATTGACAACAGCTCCAGTGCTAGTTATGCCAGATATGCAGAAGAACTTTTCGGTGTACTGCGATGCCTCTGGAAATGGGTTGGGATGTGTTCTCATGCAAGAGGGGCATGTCGTGGCATATGCATCCTGGCAGCTCCAGAAGCACGAGAAGAACTATCCTACGCATGACCTAGAGCTAGCCGTAGTGGTACACGCGTTGAATATTTGGCGGCATTACTTGATGGGGAAAAGGACAGAGATATATACGGACCATAAGAGCTTAAAGTACATTTTCACACAGCCAGATCTCAACCTCAGACAAAGGAGATGGTTAGAGCTGATCAACGATTTTGATGTGGGCATCAACTATCATCCTGAGAAAGCGAACGTCGTGGCAGATGCTTTAAGCCAGAAAGTGCAGGTCAATAGGTTGAGCTTAAAGGACATGCCTGCAGAATTGAAGGACGATGTTATGAGACTCAATCTATGCCTGGTGAACAGTGGTGAAGCCATCGTCATGGAAGTGGACTCCACATTAGAGCAAGACATACGCGATGGTCAAAAGAATGATGAGAAGATACGAGAAATCCGACAACTCATCAAGGATAATAGAGCCCCTGGTTTCAGAGAGGATGAACAAGGTACGGTGTGGCACGGGAAAAGAATCTGTGTGCCTGAAGTAAAGGAGATCCGTGAATTGATTTTGAAGGAGGCTCATGATTCCGACTATTCCATTCATCCTGGGAGTACGAAGATGTACCATGACCTCAAGAGCAGGTATTGGTGGTATGGCATGTAGCGAGATATCGCAGAACATGTTGCCCTATGTGACACATGTCAGTTGGTGAAAATAGAACATCAACGACCCGCGGGATTATTGCAACCACTTAAAGTGTCTGAATGGAAATGGGAAGAAATCGGTATGGATTTCATAGTGGGATTACCCAGGACCCAATCAGGATATGATTTGATATGGGTCATCATTGATAGGCTAACCAAGGTAGCTCATTTCATCCCTGTGAAAGAAAGCTACAGCGGATCCAAATTGGCAGAATTATACATGTCAAGGATCGTGTGTTACCATGGAGTGCCAAAGAAGATAGTGTCATATCGAGGGACGAGTTCACCTCAAGGTTCTGGCAGAAGTTACATAAAACCATGGGAACTCATCTGAACTTTAGTTCTGCCTATCATCCCCAGACTGACGGACAGACAGAAAGAACCAATCAGATCCTTGAGGACATGCTGAGAGCGTGTGCGCTCAAGAACAATAGGAGCTGGGGTAAGAACTTACCGTATGCGGAATTCTCCGATAACAACAGCTATCAGGCTAGCATGAAGATGTCACCATTTGAGGATTTGTATGGGAGAAAGTGCAGAACTCCACTATTTTGGAACCAAACGGGGGAAAGTAAAGTGTTTGGGCCTGGAGTACTACAAGAAGCCGAGGCGAAAGTGAGGGAAGACCACAACAACTTGAGAATAGCACAGACACGACAAAAGAGCTATGCCGATGTACGAAGAAGAGAGCTCGTTTTTAACGTGGGGGACTATGTCTACCTCAAGGTGTCCCCTATCCGAGGACTTCGTCGGTTCAAGGTGAAAGGGAAGTTATCACCCCGATACATCGGACCCTTTCAAGTTCTGGAGAGGAAAGGCGAAGTGGCATATCAACTAGAACTGCCGGCTCGCCTATCGGACGTGCATGATGTATTCCATGTGTCGCAGCTCAAGAAATGCCTAAGGACGCCTGAAGAGATGTTACCCCTCAACGAGGTTGACGTAGCTGAGGATCTGTCTTATGCCGAACAACCGTTCAAGATTTTGGAGACAATGGAACGCCTCACAAGAAATAAAAGAATCCGGATTTGCAAGGTGTAGTGGAAGCATCACTCGGAAGAGGAAGCCACATGGGAGCGAGAAGACGAGCTTAAGGCACAGTTTCCGGAATTGTTTTCTTAGAACCACCAATCTCAAGGACGAGATTTCCTTTAAGGGGGGTAGAGCTGTAACACCCCAAAACCTGTTAAGAGGGGAATTTAAAAAATTTTGGACGTATTGCATGTGGTGCAGAAATAAAATTCAAATTCAACTCAAAACAGAAAAGAAAAAGAAAAAGAAAAAGAAAAAAACAAAACCCCCCGGCTAGTGGGCCGAAACCCACCAGCCGGCCCACCTCGCCCCCGCGCCAGCCCGCAGCCGCGCGCCCCGTTTTCCTCTCACTGACATGTGGAGCCCGCCGTCGTCTTCCTCCTCGCGCGCGCGCTCGGACGACCCGGGACTCCTCTCTCCCCCGAATCAAAACCAGCCCGGATACCCGCGTATCCCAGCCGAATTTCGGTTCTGGACGACTCCAGCTCGATCCCAACCGAACGCCGCCCTCCCCTGGCTATATAAACACCGGCAGCGTCCCGTTTTTCGCCCGCGATCGGCTGTTTTTCCTCCCGGTGAGAACCGAAGCTCCGATCACCGTTTTCTCTCGATCTTTGCTTGGGTTTTCTGATCTAACGCGCCGATCGTGTTCCACCGCCTTCGGGGAATCACGCAGGTGCAGAAAACTCGGTGATTTGCGCTTCAGACACAACGTCGACGAGCATCGCCGTGAATTCACCTCGGACCTCGTCGCCGACCACCTTCCAGGACCTCCGAGCTCAAGAAAAACCACGAGGTGAGATCCCCGACCTCCCCTCTACCGATCTATGCCATGAAATCCCAGTTTTAGGAAGAATAGACGAAGATCCGAAGTTTTCCGGCGAGATCGCCGCCACCCGCCGCCGTGCGCCGCCGGGCAGCGCCGCCCGCGCTCGGTCAGAGCGACGTGGCCGCTTGTGCGCCATCTATTTTAAATCGCACGGTGGAATTAAAACCCGCGCGTACCGGTTCGGCGATCTAATCTGAGCCGTCTGTTTTAAATCGGACGGTCCACATTGGCCCCGCATTATAAAGGCCAGGATTCTTACGCGCTACCCCCTGGGGATCTCGGAAAATACGAGCTAGCCCCGGAAACTTCTGATCTAGCCCCTGGAACTTCAGAAATTCATGTAAATTCAATTAAAAATCAGTTTTAGCCCCTGGACATAATAAAAATTTGCAAAACCCCTCTGTTATGCATAGTTAGGCCCCTGGAAATTCTTAAAATAATAAATTAGACCCTGTAGTAGGGTGAACTTACCTTTTTAGCCCTATATGATATTCAATTTAGAAATTTGAATGTGTGACTAGGATTTAAATTTAAAATGAAATACAAACACATTGTAAATTCAAGTTTAAACTCTACTAACACTTGGAAAGCTTTAGAATGAACTAAAAATAAATTTTAGGCTGAAATGAAATCTGTTTGGGTGTGTTCATGTTTATTAGTTCTAGGAACACATTTTTAGGTTAATAAATAATTTTGAAAATGGGTAAAATAGATTTAAATTAGTTCACATCAGAGGAGAAGTTCAAAAATAAATTATTTAATATTTTATATCAGAACCTATTCTGTTTAGATGAGGTGTCTTACTATTTTCATAATAAAGTTCACATTTAGGCATAGGAAATAAATCTGAAAATATAGGAAAATAGGTATGCATAACTAGGAAATGATAAATGAAGTTTCCAAATCCAAAGATTTCAGTTTAGGATCTGGTAGAAGGTCTGAAAACCCATTTGGAGTAGGAGAATACCTTCCATGCAAAATTGATGGTTAAGAAGTATATAAATTAAATATAAAGAATTTGTTGAAAATTCATATATAGTGTGCAAACAGAAATCTGAAATACAAAAGTTAGAAATCATATACATATGTTAAAAGTGCATGAAGGCTAAGAATCAACACATCTAGAGTACCACAACACTTAGCAATGTGAATGACTATCATATGTATGAATGTGTGGAGTGGAAGTGTGAACTATGTCTTATGGATTGTTGTTTTCTTTTGCTATGTGTGTTGGCATGAGTAGAACCTGCCCCAGAGCAAGTTCTTCCCTACCAAGATCAGGACTATCCATTCCCAGAGCAGCAGGAAGAAGGCATGTGTCCTTGACCACTTTGTTCCTATACTAGGATGTGTAGATAGAGTTATTTGCATTGTCAATTGAAATATGAAACTCATGCTAGGAAGTTTCCCTAGAATTGCATTACCTTGTTTTCCTTGTAGCTTGGGATGGGATTTTGCTTTATTATATCATTCATTCATATTACTTATGCTTAGCCATGCTTAGAATGGGATAAGTGGGATATGATATTATCAACTTGCTTACCTTACTCTTGAATAAGATATTATGAGTTATGTAGAGGTAGGGATCAAGGCAAGTTGGATGATTTGGTTGGTGCTAGGTGCACGAGACTCGGGTTTGTGTTTAGTACTTGCCTGGATCCTAAGGACCGGTTCATGAAGCATGTAACCTGGCTTTACCGTGCCAACCACATGCTGAGATGGGGCAGCTTGGCCAATTAATTAGGTGTATCCCCGGCGTAGTATGGGTGTGTTGGATGGTGCGGGGAATAGGTGTCAGCTGGACTACCATATGAACCGCAAGGCTCAAGAGGGGGCCACTGCAGCGGGGTTGGAGCCTCTTGTATGCTGTTAGGGGTGAAACCTCAGTGGGCCCACGCTCGTCGGGAATCGCTTTGTAAAGGCTTCGTAGTGATCTCCTGGCTACACATCTGGGAAGTGTGAATGTGGTTTGTGGCCACTGGCATAATGGAGGTTCTTTTAGTCCACCCGGCAACGGGGGATGAAATCACTACATGTGGGTACAGTGGTGCAAACTCTGCAGAGTCAAAACTGTCATGACAGCCGTGCTCACGGTCAAGAGCGGCTTGGACTTATTCATGATTAGAGGATGATGACTTTGGAAGTTGTGGATGTTAAGCGGGGAGCTTAAAATTGGAAATGATGTTATGGTTATTTGATTATGATGATGGGATGGGAGATTGGGACCATTTCACCTGTGTAGTAATGTAGCTGCTTAATAAGCTAAGGTGGTAGGTAATAATTGTGTAGTGGTTAACCATGAGTTCAACCTCTCGTTGCTCTAGCCATGCATGACATAACTTTCCCACAGTTGCTGAGTACCATCGGTACTCAAACTTGCATATTTGTTGGTTTATATTGCTGCTCAGGTCAAGAGAATGATGTGGTGTTAAATGACCAAGACTTTGGACCCGAAGAAGGATTCTAGATTCATGGAGTCCCCCGGGCAACGCCTGTGACGGAGCCCACAAGAATAATATTTCCGCTGCTATTTCATTTACATGTTATGAACTTATTATCGTCCATCGAGATGCATGCTATGTAAGACTTATTTATATTCGACACCTGGCTTGTAATAAATCATGCTTCACTATTTGTCATCACATGTATGAGAAAATGATCCTGGCATACATGTGATATTCACTCGGTTGTTCTTCGGAGAAACCGGGTGTGACAACTCTATAACTTTGCTCAGTCCAACAATCTGAGGAAAGATTGCTGAGATTCAAAGGAGAGACAAGGGTATGTCTCACATATGGAGAAGAATAGACAACGGAGAGATGGGGTGGTTTAGGAAGAACAATGAGGGTACTCTATGGTTTAAAGACCATACAGTTATACCTCATAAGATGAAGCTCTACGGCCGGAAATGTCGCACACTGCTGAAGCGGTGTGAGTACGGCGAAAGAGTACTGTTCGGGGTGATTAGTCAACACAGCCGATGACCGATTTCGGATAATAGAAGCGAACTTGGAGGCTGAACAATCCTGACAGAAAAGCTGTGATGATCAAAGGCGTAGACCGTTGCATTTCGACGGCGGAGAACATGTTTGTCTTCGCGTGTCTCCGATGAAAGGAATTCACCGGTCCGGTGTAAAGGGGAGATATTGCTCCCCGAGCCTTAGATCCATTTGCTACCACAGAGAAGTGTGGACCCGGAGCCTACCGGCTGGATCTACCGACAAATCTTGCTGGTGTTCACGACATATTTCATTTGCCACAGCTATGGAAGTCCCTTAAAGTGACCATCTCTGCCCGCACCAAAGAAATCGACTAGTTGAAGCCGGATCGTGCCTACACTGAGCGACCGGTTCAGATTATCGATGAAAAGATCCGGAACACCTGGAATCGGACATTAAGATTTTACAAGGTGCTGTGGAGTAATCACACCATGGAAGAAATCACGTGGAAAGCAAAGATTACCTCCGCAGGAAAAATCCGGAGCTTTTAACGTCGAACAACTTGGAATTACCTCTCCCGTCTTGTTCTTCTTTTGGAATCTCGGGATGAGATTCTTTTTAAGGGGGGAGAAATGTAAAAGTCCAAAAATGTGAAGGTAAAGAAATGGATGAGTGAACGTCATTGTGTTTCTGGTTCATGAAAAATGTGACTAACAAAAACTTTTTTACATGGGATGGTATACATGAGGTGTAACCACATGGGTTCAAGCATTCCTTTGAATGTGTTGGACCAAGGTGGAGTTAAACCCATGTGTAAATCATACATGTGCATAAGGAAGAATTAAAAGTAGGTCTTTAGACTCAAATGCTAAACTCAAAGTGCCGCCAAATTGTGGAATACACATGGAGCTTCATACATTTGAAATTGAGGAGAAAATGGTGGCGAACTTTTGATTTGCGGGTGAGCTAGAAAGGAGTGAATTATGATCATGTTTGAATTCGTGCTGAATGCAAACATATTAAGGCAAGGGAATGACTTGAGTTATGTAACATGAAATGATAAACTCAAACATGGACATGTGGGGAAAGCTAAACCTTTTCTTTAGCTCATACTGAACACATGTTAACCAAGGGAAAGAATTTCAGTCCCAAAAATCTAACTCATGTGAACATCCTCTACGAGTAGAGGGGAGGGAAATTTAAACCCAATTTTGAATCTTTGAAAAGGATTCATGTTCAGATTGTCCACAGGCCTATAGGTGGATGACCAATGCATTCCTTAGGTATTACAGAGCTGAAGTTCCAAATTGGGAGAAATTTTGAGCTCATATACCAATTGTTGAAAGCATTATTTGAAATCACATTCAAATTCGAATTTGAATTGGAAACTGAACCAAACTTGCTCAATTTTGAAATATGAGTTCAGATTCAAACTCCTCACATCATGTTTGGCCTACCCTCCAATTTGGGCAAATTCGGATCACGGTTGTGTGGGAATCTCAAAGTGCAGTGGAGAAATATCAAATGAGAGGGGTGGACCCACCTGTCAGTGAGCAACTGAAACTTGCAGCCGAAGTCTTCACGCTCTGCTCAGGCTGAAGCAGCCGATGTCACCTCCGGGCTCCACCGAGCTGCACCAGAGACTCCCCGTGAAGCCACCTCCAGCTTTGTGCGATGTGCTGCCGACCAGCTCGTGCTCTCAGCAGCATATGAAGTGATCGGTTTGCCCACCGAACGGAGACATCGCAGTCAGTTCGTCCTTGCACGACAAAAGAACAGAGAACATTGCCACCTCGGGCCATCGACTGGGAGCCACCCCAAACTCATGCCCACAGAGCCTCCCAAGCTGAAAAACGGCACCAGGGCTTCTCCCTTTACCTCCTCGGCACAGACCCGAGAGGTTGCCGGCTGCCCCGATCGATAACGGCGTGTGCGTGCAGTGACCTGAAAGCTAACCACGAACGGACTCACGTGGACAGTGCAACCGAGGGGCTTTCACGCCCGAGCTAGGAGACCCAGAGGAGCATCAGAGCTCCCTGCTACTCCTCGCCGAACCTCAACTCAAGCCATGATCTCCCGAGCGAGAATTTGGCAAATTATTCTCGGCACATGCAAAACGACCCAGGGTGAGAATTCCTCCAAATTCGATCACAATACTTGTTTTTAGGCCACCAAATCATGCACACATGCACTAGATTGGCCAGAGGTCAAGTTCCCTTCAAAACCCTAGCTAGAAATCGACCGTGAGTGAGCTATTTCTTGCGTTCCCGAGCTCGGACGTTGCAACACCATTCGGGCGCACGGTGAAAGTAGGGTAGCTGCCATGTACGGGCTTGTTTGCATCCTTGCCTAGTTTCCCTGTTATCCAAGGATGCTGTAGAGCCAATTTCCCGAGAGTTTCGCGGGCTAGGGCTACTGGGCGACGGTGCGGAACCTCTCCCGAGGCCGCCGCACGTCGCCGGCACATTTCCGGTCCCCAAGCACCCACACAGAGCCCACAACCAAGTTTCCCGACCCCAAAAAACCCCGGGCGGCGAGCACCGGCCCGAGAGATGGCTGGGAGGCCAAAATTCGGCGATCTACGGCGAGCCCGGCAGCGCGCGGGCGCGGGCGGCCGAAGGTTGAAGAAGACCGGGCGGGTCCCGCGTGTCAGCCACAGAAATTTAAAAGTGCTGATCTGCTGCGGCTCTGGAATCCTTTGCGACGGCACGGGAAAAATTCAGCGGCCCCGTGTGGCTTGATCCAGCAAGTGACATGTGGTCCCCCTGGACCCACCCGCAGGATTTGAACAATTCCCGGTTTCTTTGAATTCCTCAAATTCAGTCCAAATTTTAGAACCTCATAACTTTTATTAGGAAGCTCCAAATTTAGTGATTCAAATTGGGTTGGATTTAGATTGAAAAACTCTATCCAAATATGCAACCCAATTTGTATGAAAATCATTATTTAATTCTGGAGAATTATTTAAAACCTTTAAGAAAAAAATTTTAGAGGGAATTTGGTTCATCCAAAAATACCCAAATTTTGCCAGAATATTCTTTATGATATTAGTGGACTCCTGAAAAAGTTTCAGCTCGTTTGGAGTTGGTTTTCTTAGTTTAATTATGATTTCAAGTTTCTGTGTTCAAATGAATACAGAAACAATTTCAGAGAATTACCAAAAACTTGGAAATTCAGTTCTGGGCAGTTCTTAACTCCAAAAATCCTAGGAAAATTCATGCAAGCTCTATGAGCTATGTTTGAAGTTGTAGTTCACTTGAATTGGCATGAAAGTGCAAATTTATTCAGAATTATTTCCTTTTTGCCTAAATGCTTAGGGAATTGTTCTGAGTGATCTACTCATTGAAAAATTCTGATTTTTGGTCCAGATGAATTTCTGGTGACAAGGAACTTGCAAAAAAAATTTCAGCTCCATTGGAGCCCTGGATCAGTACTGTTCTTTTAAAACTCATTAGGTGATCAACACCCAAGTGATGAACCCCACTTATCACTTGATCATAGTACTTCAACCCAAAACCAAACCACTAGCACCAGTGTCATTTTAAATTTTTAAACAGAGTTCCAGTTTTAAATCTTGTCTTTAGAACTTGTTAGCAAACGATTTACAATTAAACATATATGCATATTAATAACGTGTCGTGATTAAATGTGGGGAAGTGGAGGAAAATGGAAGCTTGGATCAGGGAGCAAGAAGGGCAGGGATTAAGCTTCAAGTCATCAGCAACTAACTTCACAATTATCTGACATTAGTCACCTGCAAAACCAAGGCAAGCTCCGGTTTGCATTTAAGTTATTTATAAAGTTTTTACTTTGTTCACTACCATGTTTAGAGTTTGTATGTGCATTAGGTCAAGGATGTTTTATAATCCAAATGCATGACCAAATGAATCCTAGAGTCAAGGGTAGAAAAGTGTGATCGCTGTAGAATACTGCCATGCTAAATAGCTTAGGACATCCGGTAGAAGTCGAGTAGTTGGAATCTACTCACTAGCTATAACCAGATCACACGAGCATGGTTTAAAAGAGGCAAACTAAAGTTTATATTTCTAAAGATGAGAACGGGCAGGAGGGTTAGGCAGCGATATGACGAGGTCTTGGTCGAGTAGCTCTGCCTGTGTCAGTTAAGGGCCGAAGCGTGTGCGGCCCTTGGAGCAAGTATTGAGTTGTGTACCGGATGCTTACTGCTATATGGGAACCAGGAAACCGATGTACTAGGTTAACTGGATTGTAGAGGCATACCACACCGTCTCGTTAGACCTATGAGCCCGAGACGGTGCGACCGGTTCTACAGTCGAGTGTCCTGCGAAAGGTTGCCACATATGACGTAATGAAGGACACCAGATTTGGGTCTTCAGAGGCGGGCGTATGTGTCGAGTTATCCGGGCAGTGTTTGATTCAAATCACTGTCCCGCGTGGTTATGAGTACCGCTTGCTCACTGCGCTGTGACGTAGTAATCAAGTTGTGTCAGAACAGTTTGCAAAGTTTTAATTGCTGCTATGATTATTGGAATTGTATGAAAACCTTGTTTGAAGTAGAGATAGAGCAAACTAAAGTTAATTTCCACCTTGGGACAAGTAACATTGGAATGAAGCGTTTCTTGTTAGATTTTGGAGTTACAATGTTGCTGGGCGCAAGGGCACTACTATGATGGCTAAAATCTGAAAGTTAAGGATGAACTCGTAGGCGAGTCTTTTTGCAACTTATATGTTTAGGTCTTAAAATACTCTTCATGTAGAGTTGCATGTCTTAGGATAGACGGTTAAGTCTTGCTGAGCCTTTGTGCTCACTCTTGCCATATGAGTGGTTTTGCAGGTTAATAGCGACGCATATAAATATGGTTGTCCGGTGAGACTCGGAGAATTCCGAGTCATGTTACACATGGAGAACCTAGCCGCTGCCATGTCTTCGTGTTGCTAGCGAGAGGAGTCCGTGGGCTGGACCTCCTCTTGAGTGCTCATTAGTTATTCAACGTTAGTTGTTTGTAGTCTTCCGCTGTAGCTATTTTATGTAAATTATTTACAAGGAACATTTGTAAGCTTCTGCTTTGATTTATGTAATACAGTTTTCCTTACATGTGTGCTGTTGGGTGCCGCATAACACGGCACCACCAAATGCGATTCCCGGGCGAGGTGCCCCATCCCCGTGACTGAACGGGCGGCGTCTGGGATCTGTCAGGCCACTCGGCACCCATTTCATGCGGCCGTGCCTCTCGCCCGGGAATCGCATTGGGTGGTGCCGTGTGATGTGGCACCCAACAGCACACCTAATAAAGCATTATATTACCTAAAACAAGTGGAAGCTTACAAAGTATTAATTTTACAAATACTTCTCAAAATAATCTAGAGCAAAAGACTAATACAACTCACGTCTCATATCTATGCTAAGCAACAGAGAAGACGTCCAACCCGCGGACCCTTCTCACTAGCAACACGATCGTAGTAGCAGCGGCAGGGGTTTCCATGAGTTTACCACTCGGAGAGTTTCGAGTCTCATCGGACAACCGTACTCAGTAGTGTAGTGTTATTACCTGCAAAACAAATCGTATAGTATCCGTGAGCATAACGCTCAGCAAGACTTAACCGTTGGCCCTAATCATGGAACTCTACATGATGGTAAAAAAATAACATAGGATAGTACATTGCATATGAACTCGCCTAAAATGGATCCTTACTTTCAGGTGATTTTAGCATCAAATTAAGCATAACCTTGGGCACCTCACATCGGGAGTCCACAATCAAACAAGAAACACTTTCTCCCGATGTAACTTGCTCATGGCGGAAATGAATCGAATTTGCACTAACCTATCCACAAGATATAACATTACATTACTAGTATCAATTTCAAACCAATGGTGATTAATCCTTATCTCAGTGCATGTTACCTCTACGTCACGATGCAGTGAACAAGCGGTACTCATAACCGTGAGAGATTGTGAATCGACTCGTTATACACCTGCAGGGATACCCGAATAGCACGTCACGTACGCCCATACTCGGAGCTGCACACAACACTCTCCACTGATGTCGTACAGGACAACCTTTCACCCAACAGCCCAAACGTCAAACCGGTCACACCAAAACGGACAGGAGGTTCCCTACACAGAGCATCTCTCTATGCCTGTTAGCATATTTCCACCTTGCTGCCATCAACCTACACCTATAAATCAGTGTGCTATGCCTCGACGCCGGAGGTTTAGGTTACATCGGTTTATCGGGGCCCATATATCCGATATGCCTTCGGTACGTTCAAAACTTAATCAGCGGAGCCGCACACGGATCGGTACTCAACCGACATGGACAGGTCTAAGCACCCAGGCCCCCATGTCCTGTTGCCCCTACACCCTGCCCGGTCTCATTTTAACTTACTAACAACTTTTTGAACCAATCCTCTGGTGCTCCCAATTTCCAATACTCGCGAGTAGCATCCAACCACTCGACTTCTACCGAGTCCTACTTAAGCATGGAAGTTTCTAAATGGTGGAAGGACATCTACCCAATTACTCCATAGGTTTTATGGTCGTGCAAGAGTAGTATCAAACATCTAGACTTAATGCACAATTCATCCTAACCGACGTATTGTATACAAAGTAAAACTTAGTGGCAGTTAAATGCAAACCGGGGCTTGCCTATTTTGCAGGGTCTAATAGTATATAATTCAGTTAGAGTCTTGTCTCCCTTGAGGCTTGATCAACTGATGCACATCAATGGAATCACTCCATCGAACTTCTCCATTGATTGCCTCCGTCGTAAGTCCTATTGATATGTATATGCACATGTTCTTATAATGCAATTTAAAGAAGTAAAGACTCGACTCGTTAATAATAGGGAACTGTGTGGGAGTACTAAGAATGAAGTTCTTGTCCCTGTTGTGCAGAGGAATTAGAGTAAAACCACCTGTCCATAAGGAGTTCCATTAACATGTTATATGGTTCCTAATGGACATGTGACATGAGTTGAAATTGTTTGGAAGGAACTAAAGGTCCTGATCTCCAATGACTTCGAAATTTTTACATGAAGTCATACACTACACAGAGACTTAGTTTGCCAAATTGCAACTGTTGTGGGTGGAAATTGTGTCTCCAATAATTCCAACCATAATTCTCTATGTGTTGCTCACATACACAAGCATGGAGAACAAGAACAGGGAGATCTAAAACTCAATTTGAGCTTAAATTTACATGTGAGTTCCTGGTCACATGAAAGTAATTTGGTCCAAAATTCAGGACTTTTCATTGAGTAGTTCCTCCAGAATAATTCCATAAGCAATTATGCTACAAGGCATTAATTCTGGAGTAATGTGCATTTTCATGCCCAATCAGAGGAACTACCCTTTCAAGTATGGCTAATAGAGCATGTCTGAATTTTCCTATGATTTTTGAAGCTAAGAATTTTTCAGAACTGATTTTACAATGGAAAACTATTTTCTGGAAAACTTTCTGGACAATTTTGAGCATAGCAGATTGTACTCTGGAAATTACTACTCAAATCAACTCCAAATGAGCTGAAACTTTTCTGAACGTTCAATAATATACTAAAGAATATTCTGGCAAAATTTGAGGATTTTTGGATGAACCAAACTCCCTCAATAATTCTTTTACAGAAAATCTTCAAAGTATTTTCCAGAATTGAATATTGACTTTCATACAAATTGGGGTTCATATTTGGATAGATCTTTCCAAAATGAATCCAACCTAATTTTGAGTTTCCTACACAAAGTTATGAATTACCTAAGTTGGAGCTAAAACTGGAATTGCTTTGCTATTGAAAATGGACTTGGGCCCACGTTTTAAATCTCAGCCACTGGGATTCGAGAACACACGGGGTTACTGAGTTCCAATGGTGTAGCCACAGAGGATCTCAGTTGTGTTGGTGATATGCCCAAGAGGCAATCATAACAATTCGGATAAAGATCTGATGGATATTTGATCCATAAGAAATTAGGGTACTAATGGGCCTGTGACCTAAAAGCCCATTAGCGCGCCTATAAATATGAGGGGTAGGGTTAGGGGCATATTACTCCACCACATAACAGCCCCAGCCACCGCCCCTCACAGGCCAGCCGCCAAAACCCCTGTCGCGCACGCGGTGCTAGCACACCGACGCACGGCGTTCCTCCCTGTACGTGTGGACTCCGTGGAGGCGCTGCTGTTACTGTTGCGCTGATCGGCTACGACGCGCATCTACGATCCGCTGCGCTGCGTGTCTAGTTGTAACGATCCATGACCTTCTTACTCGCATGTTTCCTGGGTGATACGGTCGAATTGCTAGAGTAGCGCATCGCCTATTTCCCTACAGTGGTACTAGAGCCGACTTGCGTAGTTTTTGGTCTGGGTCTTAGATGCGATCTACTGCAGACAATTTCATATGATGAATTTTTATAGTTCGGCTTTTGGGGTTTGGAATTGGTTAGAGTAGATTGCCATCATATGACTAAAGGATTAGTTCGTGCTCCTTCTCTGTTGTGTGCGCAACCTGTCCCTACCGGCTGGAATCACCATCTGGACTAATAGTGTACATAGCTAACAGATTGAGCCAACAGATCACGGTCATGTGTCGCGATCTTCTCGTGGATAACAAGTCACAATGAAAATTGAGCCATTCTGAATAGCTCAATTCGGGTTGATTTGATCAATTCGATGAGATTTTCATAGTGATTTCATAGATGCGATCTATGTAATTCCGTTTGCTGTCTGCTATAGTGACATCATTAAGTTGTTTCGCGATAGACATCGTTCTACGCTTAACTTGTTTTTGCAGGGAATGATGTGAATGGTATGGCCTAAATGTGATGTGATAATCCCTGTGTAAAATTCGTGCAGCCTGCGTGTTGCAAATTTAACACAACCGGGTTGAGGTTGTCAGATATTTGTATAACGACCTGCATGTCGCCCTGTGATGCCTGATCTCTCATGTAATTTATTTGATAGCTATTAGATGTATTAGCTTCTTTTATATTCATTGAGAAACCTCAAGCATGATGGCAATGGTGATCACCATAAGAAGGGAGACATGGCGGTGTAGATCATGATGGAACCATGGTGATGGAGACCACTATGATCCTAAAGGCCATACTATTCACATATATGATATGATCGTATGCCTGTGATGTTTTACTATTCTTCTCATGCTTTTCATATGGTGGATGTTTTGTCATGATAGATAGCTTCCCTTGGAAAAGTTGAGTATTTGATGCCATTTACCTATAGCTGCACCTATGTTGTTTTGATCGTTGTATGGTAGGTTTGCCAAAGCAAAATACCGTCATCTATCATAATGAATAGAATGAATGTTGGACATGCACATGCATAGTATTGGTTTACTCAACAAAGCTATCAAAATGGTTTTGGGCTTTATGGCATAGTGTTGGGAGCCGGGGCATTGGATGTCACTCAACAAACAAGGATCATATAGAGATATGATTAACAATGGTTGTTTACCTATGTCACTAATTTTCTAGCAGTGAAGCCAAAGCTCACTAGAAATTGGTAAATATGGATCTTGGACCACTATATGTCATTAGAGGGAGGACGATACTCATATAGTGGTGGTGTCTTTTATTAAACTGTTAATAAAAGATTGGTAAATAACATAGTGCTAAAACCTTGCATATTTATTTTCTATTGTAGATCATGTCTGCTAGTAACAATTCTGGTTTCAATTTGCGATCTGTGCTTGAGAAAGAAAAGCTCAATGGAGCTAACTTTATTGATTGGTACCGCAACCTAAGAATTGTTCTCAGGCAAGAGAAAATTGAGTATGTTCTTGAGCAACCATACCCCAATGACCTCCCCGATGATGCAAATGCCGCAACTCACAGGACTTATGAGAAGCACTGTGATGATGCGCTTAATGCAAGCTGCCTCATGCTTGCCACAATGTCCCATAATCTACAGAAACAATATGAGCATGCAGATGCTTATTCTATGATTTAGGGACTATGTGGAATGTTTGAGAACCAAGCAAGGGCTGAGAGGTACAACATCTCAAAGTCCTTGTTCTCATGCAAGCTGACAAAAGGTAGCCCGGTCAGTCCCCGTGTAATCAAGATGATTGGTTACATTGAGACTTTGGACAAACTTGGTTCTGAACTCAAGGATGATCTGGCTATTGACGTTATTCTCCAGTCTCCCACCGAGCTATGAGCCATTTATATTGAATTATCAAATGAATGGCATGGAGAAAACGTTGGCTGAATTGCATGGGATGCTTAAAATAGTCGAGGAAAGCATTAAGAAAAACACCACTCATGTGATGATGGTTCAAAAGGAGAATAAAAAAAGGGAGCGTGTGATGCATCCTAAAGGCAAGGGAAAGGTTCCCAATGAGCCTTCAAGCTCAAAGCCAAAGGGTAAATCAGGCCCTTCTCCTAATGATGAATGTTTCCACTGTCATGCTAAGGGGCATTGGTCTAGGAACTGCAAGAAGTACTTGGAGGATAAGAAGAAGAAAGGGAGTGAGACTTCCACTTCAGGTATAAATATTATAGAAATCAATATTGCTATATCTTCTAGTGAATCATGGGTATTTGATACCGGATCAATGATTCACACTTGCAAATCGTTGCAGGGTCTAAGTGAGATTAGAAGATTTGCAAAAGGCGAGTTGGATGTTTGGGTCGACAATGGAGCAAAGGTTGCTGTCATAGCTGTCGGAACTTATCACTTGTCATTACCCTCAGGATTAGTTTTGGAATTAAATAATTGTTATTGCATTGCTTCTATGAGCAAGAACATTATATCTTCTTCATGTTTGGAAGAAGTTAATGGTTATGAGATTATAATAAAGAACAAATGTTGTTCTATTTATTATAATAATATTTTCTATGCTCAATGTCCATTAGTGAATGGATTATATGTTCTTGATCTTGAGGATAAAACAGTCTATAACATTAATACAAAAAGGGCTCGACGAAATGATCTAAATCCCACTTTTATTTGGCATTGTCGCTTAGGTCATATAAATGAGAAACGCATTGAGAAACTCCATAAAGATGGTTTGTTAAGTTCATTTGATTTTGAATCACTTGACACATGCGAATCTTGTTTGCTTGGGAAGATGACCGAAGCACCCTTCACTGGTCAAAGTGAGAGGGCAAGTGACTTGTTGGGACTTATACATACTGATGTATGTGGACCAATGAGTTCTGTAGCTAGAGGTGGTTTCAGTATTTCATTACTTTTACGATGACTTTAGTAGATATGGATATGTCTATCTAATGAGGCACAAGTTTGAATGTTTTAAAAAGTTCAAAGAATTTCAGAATGAAGTACAAAATCAGTTGGGCAAGACAATTAAACTTCTACGATCTGATCGTGGGGGTGAATATTTGAGCCATGAATTTTATGATCATTTAAAACAATGTGGAATTGTTGTAACACCCCAAAATCATGTTAAGAGGGGAATTTAAAATTTTTTGGACGTGTTGCATGTTTTGCAACAATTTAAATTCAAACTGGAATTCAATTTAAACTCAAAACAGAAAAGAAATAGAAAAAAAGGAAAACAGAAAAAAACCGGCCAGTGGGCCGAAACCCACCAGCCGGCCCACCCAGCACCCGCGCCAGCCCGCAGCCGCGCGCACCCTCTTCTTTCCACTGACAGGCGGGGCCCGCCAGCCCTTCTTCTACCTCGCGCCTGCGCCCGTGATCGGCCGGACTCTCTCTCACCCCGAATCCAAACCGATCGGGAATTCTCGCGTATCCCAGCCGATTTCCGGACCCCGAAGACTCCAGCTCGATCTAAACCAACCCGAAGCCCTCCCCCGTCTATAAAAACCCTGACCTTGTCCTGTTTTTCCCACGCGATCCGCCGATTTTGCTCCGGTGAGAACCCGAGCACCTCTGGCGAATTCTGGCCGATCTACGCTCGGAAATTCCGATCTAACTTGCTGGTCTTGATCCACCGCCTCCGGGGAACCTGCAGCTGCAGAAAACTCGGTGACTTGCGGTTCAAACACAGCGCCGACGAGCCTCGCCGTGGTTTCGCTTCGGACCTCGTCGCCGATCGATTTCCAGGACCTCCGAGCTCAAGAAAACCCCCGAGGTGATATCCCCGACCTCCCCTCCACCGATCTATGCCATAAAATCACAGTTCTAGGAAGAATTCTCGAAGATCCGAAAATCTCCGGCGAGATCGCCGCTTCCCGCCGCCGTGCGCCGCCGGGCAGCGCCGCCAGCACTCGGTTAGAGCACGTGGCCGCTTGTGCGCCGTCTATTTTAATTCGCACGGTAGACTTTAAATCCCCGCGTACCGGTTCGGCGTTATAATCTCAGCCGTCTGTTTTAAATCGGACGGTCCACGTCAGCCCCACGTTATAAAGATTGGAATTCTTACGTGCTACCCCCTGAGGTTCTCGGGAAATAAGAGTTAGCCCCGGAAACTTCTGATCTAGCCCCTGGAATTTAAGAAAATCATGTAAATTCATTTAAAATCAGTTTTAGCCCCTGGACTTAATAAAAATTAGGAAAAACTCCTCTGTTATGAGTAGCTAGACCCCTGAAAATTGTTAAAATAATATTATAGACCCTGTAGTGGGGTGAGTTTACCTTTTTAACCCTGTTTGATATTTAATTTAGGAAATTGAATAGGTGGCTAATATTTAAAATTTAAAAAGTGGGACAAACATATTGTCAAAATTTAATTAAAAACTTTCTCAGTACTTAGAAAACTTTGGAGTGAGATAAAAATATATTTTTGGGCTGAAATGAATCTGTTTAATTTATTATTCACATTTATTAGTTATAGGGACACATTTTTAAGTAAAGAATAGTTCTGAAAATAGGGAAAATAAATGTAAAATAGTTTACATCAGAGGAAAATTTCAAAAATATATTATTAAATATTTTAGATCAGAACCTATTCTGTTTAGATGATGTGTCTTGTTATTTTCATAATAAAGTTCACATTTAGGCATAGGAAATAAATCTGAAAATATAGCAACTAGTAAATGATAAATGAAGTTTCTAAAATCCAAAGAATTCAGTTTAGGGTTGGTAGAAATTCTGAAGACACATATGAAGTAGGAAAATATCTTTCATGCATACTTGGTAGCTAAAAGGTGTAGTAATTAAATATAAGGAATTTATTTAAATTGGAAACTCATATATATAGTAGGTAAGTATAAATGTGAATACAAAAATAGGAATCATATACACATGATTAAAAGTACATGTAAGCCAAAGATCAACACATATAGAGTAACCACAACACATATAATTGTGAATGACTTTCATAAATGTGAATGTGTGATTTGTTTGAAGTGGAAGTGTGAACTATGTCTTATGGATTGTTGTTTTTCTTTTGCTATGTGTGATGGTATGATGTAGAACCTGCTCCAGAGCAAGTTCTTCCTTTCCAAGATCAGGACTACCCATTCCAAGAGCAGCAGGAAGGAGGCAAGTGTCCTTGACCACTTTGATCCTATGCTAGGATGTGTAGATAGAATTATTTGCATTGTCAATTGAAATATGAAACCCATGCTAGGAAGTTTCCCTAGAATTGCATTACCTTGTTTTCTTGTAGCTTGGGTTGGGATTTATTTTTTTTCATGTCATTTATTATTATGCATATGCTTAGCCATGCTTAGAATGGGATATTTGGGATATGAGATCATCAGTTTATTTTACCATACTCTTGAATGAGATATTGTGAGTTATGTAGAGGTAGGGATCAAGGCAAGTTGGATGTTTTGGTTGTGTGCTGGGTGCACGAGACTCGGGTTTGTGTTTAGTACTTGCCTGGATCCTAAGGACCGGTTCATGGAGCATGTAACCTGGCTGTACCGTGCCAACCACATGTTGAGATGGGGCAGCTTGGCCAATTAATTAGGTGTATCCCCGGCGTAGTATGGGTGTGTTGGATGGTGCGGGGAATAGGTGTCAGCTGGACTACCATATGAACCGCAAGGCTCAAGAGGGGGCCACTGCAGCGGGGTTGGAGCCTCTTGTGTGCTGTTAGGGGTGAAACCTCAGTGGACCCACGCTCGTCGGGAATCCCTTTGTAAAGGCTTTGACACGACCCCATTGGTCCTGTCGAGCCAGGATCACGCTGAGGGGTACTGCGTTGCACAGCACCGTATAACACACGTCAAAGGTACAAAGCGGAAGCGGAAATTTATTACATAAACAGGTTTATGAACATGTTTACATCAAAATAAGTTTAGTCTACACTCGCGGGCGTAGACTACGCATCAAGTCCACGTTCAGCCCTCGAACGTGTTCTTGCTAGCACACACGCACACTAACTCTGCGGCGTGCACGACTCCCACTCGACGGGGTTCCCCTCCTGGGGTTCCGTCTCCTCTTCGGGAGTCCCTTCCTCATAGAACCCTGCAAAAGCTTCAAACACAAGCAGTGAGCACGAAGGCTCAGCAAGTCTGACCCGTCTCACCTAAACATGGAACTTCTACATGAGGAGTGATGGGTACATGAGGTATAATAATTTGCAAAGGACTCGCCTAATTATTGGAACCTTTCAATTTTCAGCAGCAGGTTGTGGAGAACCTTACGCTAAGGCACATGAGAGAGCCGCAATCAAACAAGAAACGCATTTCTCTCATGGACTTTGCCCAAAGCTGAAAAGAACTTTAGTTAGCTCTAAGCTACAGCATATCATTAACAATCAATGTTCATCTTTCAATCAGCAACATTTTAACATGTGACTACCCTGTTCTTTCTACGTCACGGTACAGTGAACAAGTGGTACTCACTGACCGCGAGGGACGGCGACTATAATCGATTTACACCTGCAGGGTTACCCGAACAACCTGTCACGTACGCCCGTACTCGATGTTGCCTACAACAACCATCACGGACGCTGTACGCGACTACCTTTCACCCGTTAGCCAGATGTTGAACCGGTCCAATCGTCCCGAGCAAAAGGTCTCTGCACGCGCATCTCAGTGCCGCCAGCCGATTTACACCTCGAGCTCTCAACCTACCCTCTGAACGACCAGCTATGCCTCAACACCCAGATACCCGAGTTACATCAGTTTCCCGGTTCCCATATAGCCGGTAGGTCTCCGGTACTGTTCTAGCTTGTTCAACAGGCCCGCACACGGCTCGGTCCTCAATCGACACAAGCGGAGCTACAGCACACAGGCCCCAAAGTCCTACTGCCCTTACTCTCCGCTTGGTCTCATTTTCTTGCCATGTGTTTCATGTGCTAACACTACCCGAGTCGAGTGCCTCTAGCCTATGCTCGCGAGTAGTTCCAACTACTCGACTTGTACCGAATCCTACACTATCTTAGCATTGCAGTAGCTAACAGCGTTTGCAATCCTAAACCCAACCCATGGTGTTCTTGGCTATGCAATTGGGTTTCCAAACAAGACTCTAATGCAAGGAATAAAGTAATCAAGTATGTGCTCAAAACAATAAAAATTTGTAAAAAGGTTAATGCAAACCGGAGCTTGCCTTGCTTCTCTTGGTCATAGGCTAGCTGCTCCTCCGGAGTAACGAAGTCTAGGACTTCGGGTTCCTCCTCGACCTTAGCGACTACATGATATAAGACATACCTGTATTAATTTGAATGCATTTATATTAAGTTTGAACTTGTGAAGCTTATAACCTTTGCTAGACAGAGCTAATGACTGTGAAACTTTTATTGTGCTTGGTTACAACCTAAACAGAGACTTGGTCAAGTTTTAGTTGCAGCAAAGCTCATTTGAGCCCTCCAAAATTATTTATGTCCTTGACCCTAATTGGAACTCTTAGGGTGTCCTAGGGATTTTCATGAAACAAACTATGACTTTCTGAAAACTAGATTTTCAGAGGGTTCTAATGGAGTTGGTCTCACTTAATTTGGATGTCCCTAACTAAAGATATGAGCTAAACAATTTCAGAGAAAATTCTGAAAATGTTTCTGAACATTTTCTATTTTCTCTGGAACAGTTTCACTAATCACACCATTAGGTGGTTCAAATTAGCTCCAATGGGTCTGGAATTTTTATGGTAGTCCAGGGATATTTTGTTGAACATCCCAGCAAAATTTTAGGATTTTCCTCCAAAGGATTCTCCAGTTAAAATTCCAATCAGTTTAAATTTTGAGGAATTAATTCTGGAGAAATAAAGAATTTCATGAAGTGAAACTTGATTTTCTGGAAAGTACTCAGCGAGCTGAATCCGGCAAACTTTGGTTCACTCGATTTGGAGCTTTCTAGCCAAAGTTATGAGGATTTGAAGTTTGAAGGAAATCTGAAAATCGGGGAAAAGTTTAAACTCGCGTGTGGGCCCAGGGGACACGCGTCACACGCCGAGGCGACGGCACACCGTGGCCCACAAGGATTTTGCGCGCCAGCACACCTGATCCCGGCCGCAGCCGGATCCCGATTCAAAATATCTCCTGCTGACAGCTGGGGTCCACCCCTTCATCAACCTCCCGACGCCCGCGCTCTGCCGCCGAGTGACCTCGCCGGAGAGCTCGCCGCCGGCTTCTGTACAGCTCCAAACTTCACGATTCTGGCCGCCCCTGCCTACTTTTACTCGGGGAGCAGGATTCTAGGGTCAGCTGCTCATGACAATGGCCGGAGCATGGTCGGCGACGAGCCGCCACCTCGGAACGACTTCGGCCATGTCGGCTGACTACCCTAGCACCTCAACTACTCGAGGAATCGGTCGGGAAGCATCAGTGGACCTCAGAGAAGGTCGGCATGAGCTCGAGGCAGCTCGGGGAAGGCCCAAAATAGGTCCTCACCGTGCGCCCGATGCCTCCCGTTTATGCCACCATTGGTAAACCTCGAATTACGCCGGGTACAGAGGTTCTCCGGCCCAGAGTTGTGAAGGCAACTTGTGCATTACCGTGTCTAGCTTGTGTGAGAGCGGATTGAGGCCCTCTAATCCTTTCTAGAGCATGAATTAAACAGACTCGCACCCGAAGGTCGTTCTGCACACAGAAAGGGGAAAATGGAAATTCGCCGCCGGTGAGCAACCACTCGAGCTGTGGCTTGGGGGTGAGCAGCACCGGTCACCGGCGCGTCCAAGGGTGCCTTGGATCGGGCGTGACAACGCCCTGGTTGGGCTGCCCACGGGAGCCCGAGGTGCGGCGGTTCCAAGTCCGAATTTGATCTTTCGGCACAGCCGATATCAATCGGTTTCAACTGAATTCTAGCAGCGGGGAGGACGGAGGAGATCTCTAGTACCTTGCTGGGGCTCTGGAGTGGACGGAGGGAGCTGTGATCAGCGTTCTCCGATCGATTCCGAGCTGCGGAAAACTTCGGCCGGCGCTGAGTTCTTGCGGGGAAGAACGGTGATGCCTCGGCCGAGGAGGGGGGGCAGGCGCCTTAAGAAGGCTCTGCGCCGCCTCACACCCGCGCGTGGGCAAGCAGCTGCTGGCGCGGCGGCTGCCCTCGGTGGCGATCGCAGCGGCGGCTCGGCGACCCGAGTGAGAAAAGTCTCAGTCGGTTTGATCTGAGCAGTGGCTGACATGTGGGTCCCACTTCTAGTTTTAACCTCTGAAATTTACTCCTAATCACTGTTGTAAACAGTGAACCCCATAGTACCCCTGGTAATTCGAATTATTCACTCATCAACCATTTGAATTGATCAAAGTTCAAATTGGGTTTGGTTTGAGTGAATTTCAGCACAAGTGCAGTTTTGAATTCAAATGAAGTTTGAATTTGTCCCACTTAGCTCATGTCAAGATCAACTCCAAATGGAGTGAAAATTGGTGTGTGGGCTCACAAAAATGTGCTGAGTAAGAATATGCCTCCCACTTTTAAATTCATGGGATAAAAACAGTTTAAATTTGAATATAGTTTCAAACTGCCCTCTTTCTAACTATACCCAACATGACCCCAAAAAGGTTTGGAATTTGGGTCAAACTTGGCATGGACATCCTTAGCAAAGTGTAGGAGTTTTCCTATGTCCTGCCACCTATATCACATGTGGAAAATACCACTTTTGCAATATGTGAGTTTGTTCTCTAATGAGCACGTTGATAGTGGTTACTTGCTCTTCATTTATTTTCATCATATTTCCTCAAATGAGGTGTGTGGTGTGGTGATGAACACTTCAAATTTGTGTCAAAAACTGAGGCCCTTACATTCCGCCCCCCTTAAAAGAATCTCGTCCCGAGATTATAAGGTGAAAATGAGAGACAGGATGGTGGAAAATTACCGGATATGCGACGTGAAAAATTCGGGGTAGTTAGTGCGAAGGAATTCTTCGCTCTCCCATGTCGCTTCGTCCATGGAGTGATTACTCCATAGAACCTTGTAGAACCACAACGTATGGTTGCGTGTGGTTCGGGCCTTTTCATCAATAATCTGCTCCGGTTCCTCCCGATAGGTGAGATCCGGTTGCAGTTCTTCAATATCCTCCAGCTGAACGGTAGTTGATAGCTTAAGACACTTCCTCAGCTGGGCAATGTGAAAGACGTTGTGCACACCGGAAAGTGCTTCTGGTAATTTCAGCCGGTACGCCACTGATCCACATCTTTCGGTAATCTGGAATGGACCGATGAATCGGGGTGCCAACTTTCCTCTCACCCCAAATGTGTTTACGCCCTTCATTGGAGACACCCGTAGGTATACGTGATCTCCAACTTCGAATTGTAATGGGCGCCTTCTCCGGTCCGCATATTGTTTCTGACGGGATTGAGCGGCTTTTAGGTTCGCTTGAATCAGTCGAACCTTTTCTTCCGCGTTGTTGACGAGGTCAATCCCGAAGGTAACCCTTTCGCCAGATTCACACCAATTCAGTGGTGTGCGGCATTTCTGCCCGTATAGCGCCTCGTAGGGCGCCATCTTGATGCTGGCTTGGTACCCATTATTGTACGAGAATTCGGCTAACGGCAAGTGATCATCCCAATTCTTGCCGTGGTTGATAGCGCAAGCTCGTAGCATGTCTTCCAAGATCTGATTCACCCGCTCGGTTTGTCCATCCGTCTGCGGGTGGTATGCTGAACTATGGATCAGCTTCGTCCCCAAGGCAGCGTGTAGCTGCTCCCAAAAACGGGACACAAATAAAGTGCCCCGATCCGATATGATGGTACGGGGTACGCCGTACAAGCATAGGATCCGTGAGATGTATAGTTCAGCGTACTTCTTGGCGTTGTAGTTTGTGTTGACCGGGATGAAATGGGCAACCTTGGTGAGCCGATCGATGATCACCCACACAGAATCATGTTTCTGCAAGGTGGTGGGTAAACCGACGATGAAGTCCATGCTCACATCCTTCCACTTCCAGGCAGGAATGCCTAGTGGTTGCAACAGTCCAAGTTTCCGCATGTGGTCTTGTCACCCTTCGACATGTATCACACTCGGACACGTATTTTGCAGTCTCTCGCTTCATCCGTGTCCACCAAAACTTGCTTCTGAGTTCTTGATACATTTTGTTGCTGCCAGGGTGAATAGAAAACTTTGATAAGTGAGCCTCATCAAAGATTTTCTTCCGTAACTCCGGGTTTCGGGGTACGACGATCCGGTCCTTGAACCATAGGACGCCGTCTCCGTCCTTCCGGAAACATTTCAGCTCCCCACTGTCTACACGTCTCCGCAAATGTGACATGCCCTTGTCATTCTTCTGGGCTGCCACTATCTCTTCACGGATGGTGGGGATCAAAGCTAGGTTGTAGAGAGCTCCGTGTGGAATCACACGTAGTGGTGGTTCGCTCTCTTCCAACGGTGTGATGGTCAGACTGTTGACGTATGACTTGCGGCTCAGCGCATCTGCCACTACGTTTACATTGCCCGGATGATAATGGATCTCTATCTCGTAATCCTTTATCAGTTCTAACCATCTTCGTTGCCTCATGTTCAGCTCCTTCTGAGTGAATATGTACTTGAGGCTTTTGTGGTCGGTATATAAATGTACGAGGTTACCGAGTAGGTAGTGCCTCCACATTTTTAGTGCAAGTACCACCGCAGCGAGCTCCAAATCGTGAGTTGGATAATTTTGCTCATGGTTTCTAAGCTGCCGTGACCCATACGCGACCACCCTTCGGTCTTGCATCAGCACACATCCGAGCCCAATGCCGGATGCATCGCAGTACACATCGAACGGTTTTATTGTGTCTGGCTGCGCCAAAACCGGTGCTGATGTCAGGTGCTTGACTAAAGCCTTGAATGCTGCTTCACATGCTGGACTCCAAACATATTTGGTAGCCTTCTTCAGCAGCTCTGTCATTGGCTTGGCAATCTTCGAGAAGTTCGGAATGAACCTCCGATAATATCCCGCGAGTCCGAGGAAACTCCGTACCTCGTGAACAGTTCTCGGGGATTTCCAATTCAGCACTTGAGTTATCTTGCTCGGGTCCACAGCGATACCCTCCGCTGAGATGATATGCCCGAGGAAAGGCACTTGCGATATCCAAAATTCGCATTTGCTGAATTTTGCGTATAACTTGTGATCCCGCAGCCGTTGTAAGACTATACGCAGATGTTTCTTGTGATCTTCCTCCGACTTGGAATATACCAGGATGTCGTCGATGAAGACCACGACAAACTTGTCCAGCTCCGGCATGAATACCGAGTTCATCAAGTACATGAAGTGAGCTGGAGCATTGGTGAGGCCGAAGGACATAACCAGGTACTCATAAAGTCCATACCTCGTCGAGAAAGCCGTCTTCGGAATGTCCTCAGCCCTTATCTTAATCTGATGGTACCCAGATCTTAAATCCATCTTGGAAAAGATCTTTGCTTCGACCAACTGATCAAACAACATGTCGATCCGTGGCAACGGGTACTTGTTCTTGATGGTTACGGCATTTAATGGACGATAGTCCACGCAAAGCCGCAACGTCTCATCCTTCTTCTTGACAAATAACGCCGAACAGCCCCATGGCGAGGAGCTCGGCCTAATAAAACCCTTCTCCAGGAGGTCCGTGAGCTGAGTCTTCAGTTCAGCCAACTCCTTTGGTGCCATCTTGTACGGCCTTCGGGATATTGGCATGGTTCCCGGTGCAAGTTCAATCTTGAACTCCACCTCTCTATCAGGCGGCATCCCCGGCAAATCGTCCGGAAATACATCAGGGAACTCTCGGACCACTGGAATATCCTCCAATCTGATGGTTGTGGCTTGATAGACACTTGGAAGTTTTATTTCTGGACTGTCCAGAAATAATGAGTGAGACTTGTGCACTTCTGAGTTTAAGTGCACGACTCGAAGGACGGTGTCTAAAACGGCGCTGTGGCGGGTTAACCACGACATCCCTAGGATGACATCGACCTTTTGTCCCTCTAAAATTATGAGAGACGTAGGGTAAACTCTACCCTCTAAGCAGAATGGCGCTTTTGGGACCATCATGCTTGCTGAAATTTTCCCACCCGGTGAACAAATCACATAAGGACTATTGGTGGGTAGTATTTGAAAGCTATATTTATCAATGAAAGCTTGGCTAATGAATCTATGCGTGGCGCCTGAATCAAATAGTACTATAGCGGGATGCTGGTGGAGTTGGAACATACCCGCAAGGATTGGCTCGCCCTCCGGCACGTCCTCAATTGCAAGCTGGTGGACAGTGCCGGGCCTAGGGTTTGCCCGCCGCGCATTAGTAGGGTTCCGGGGTTGATTCCTCCCCGGAAACTGCGGTGCCACTCCGCCGCCTTGCCTCTCCGGGCAACTGCTCGCGAAGTGTCCTGGACGACCACACTTGTAACATGTGGCCGTTGCTGGTGTAGTGCTCGGGGTACGAAAGCCCGGCATGCGTTGCTGAGGTGCATACGCACGCGGCATCGCCCTCTGCTGCTGTTGTTGTTGCGGTGGTACTGGCAGTGCCAGCCTGAATGCCGGTGAAGAGTACGGCCGACTGCGGAACGCCATCGACCGTGGTGGTGGTTTCCAGCGTGGACCTGATGGTGGGTGATTCACCATCCGAAACTTCTGAGAAGGACCGCCTCCTTCTCCGCTGCCCTGCGGCGCGCTTCGCTTCCTCTCCGCCGCTGCTAACTCCTTGCCGGAGTCCTCCTGAACAATCGCAGCATCAATGATGTCGTTGAGGCTGCCGCGATTGAACATCGCCAACTTGTCCTTCAGGAGCGGGTTAAGCCCCTGGTAAAATTGGTCCCGCCGCTTCTCGTCAGTATCTGCATGATATGACGCGTAAAGCGCGAGATCGTTGAACGCCCTGGAGTATTCCAGCACGTTCCGGCTCCCTTGCTGCAGGTGCAGGAACTCCTGCGTCTTCCTCTTCATCAGACCTGGCGGGATGTGATAGGCCCTGAAGGCCGTCCGGAACTCCGCCCAGGTCATCACTCGGTCGGTGGGCTGTGAAGCACAGAAGTTGGCCCACCACGCGCTCACGGATCCTTGGAGCTGCTGGACCGCGAACTGAGTCTTGCGCTGCTCACTTATCTGGAGCAGCCCGAACTTCATCTCTATGGCGCGGAGCCAGTTGTCCGCGTCAAGTGGTTCATCCGCCCTTGAGAATACCGGGGGATGAGTTGCCAGAAAGTCGGAGTAGGAGCTCTGTTGACGCTCCTCACGGTCTTGACGTCTCTCTGGGCGAGACGTATTCGCAATTAAAGTTTGCAGCAGCTCCGTGTGCTGCTGATGTGAACCCGCCATTGCCGCGACGATGTCGGCCAATGTAACTGTTGGCAGTGGCGGTGGCGGTGTTTGCTGTTGCTGTTGCTGCTGTTGCTGTTGTTGTCCCGAGGAGTCCTCGGGAGGTGGTTGGGAGGTCTCTCCCCCTTGACTGGTACCCCCAACGTCAGGGTTGGCACGAGTACGCGTCATTCTGAAATTCAAAACAGCAGCAATTAGCACATGTCTTACTTAAAATTCCATAAGCAACAGTAGGTATTGAAGTGACACATGATTAATTTGCACAACATTCACATATATTGATAAAGCATAAACTTTATACAAGATACATTATTCTCGGATCTCCGAGAAGTCGTGCTCATGTCGTCACTACCTATACATACGCTACTGTCTACACAACATGTCACCGATTATAAAAGTTGGGTTACGCTACCCTAGCTGCCCTACTTGGCAACCGTAACCCCCTACTCGGAGTAGAACTCAACCTCCTGTGGGTCATCCTCCTCCGGTACATCTGCTGGTGGCTCTGGATCTACCACCTCTTCTCCCATTCCGGGTTCTCCCATTGCTGGAAGACCCAAGACCACCGGTACGCCTAATACCGGGGGCACGAGGTCCTGCAAAGCATGCACCTCGTCCATAGCCTGGTTGTAATCTTCTTCCCAGCCTTGTCCTTCCTCAATAGCGTCGTCCCGCTCTTGAGTAAGTTCCTCATTCTGCTGGGTCAGATTTTGTACCAGTTCTTGTAACGCCGCGATGTCGACACGGCTTTTTCTCTTCGCCTTCTTCAGACGATGCAACTGATTATGCTGTTCATTCAGTCGCTTGATCGTCGGAAGGAGCACATTGCAGAGTGCGCTGTGAGCACTCTCGAAATGATCTCCGCGGCTTGTGCTCTCCTTGAGCTTTGTGGCGAGATGCTCCGTATGAACAGCTTGGCTGTCCATCACGGCGTTTCCCGCCCTCATCTGGAGGCTGAGATTTGCCTCCGCGGGGTTGTACCTTGGGCAACTCGGGTCCGTTGATCCCAGGTACCTCTCTTCCCACACATGCTGAGCCCGTCCCTCCACCGAAACAAGCGCGTATGGAGTTCCCTCCATAGCCTGCACGTGTAGTTGGCAGAAACGTGACATAGTGTCACGGGCTGCCACTTGCCATATTCCTTCCGGTTGTCTTCCTCTTACCGTGACGGTGAACGGCACCCAACCGGGCGGCGTAGGTCCTGAAGGGACCTCGACATGGATCGTCCACGTCTTGTTCCCCTCTTCACCTTCTTCCTTTGCGAAGTACTGCGGCATCTGGTTGTACCCGAAATATTGGAGCATTTGCCACAATGCTTCCGGGTAGCCGCTACGGTGAGAACAGTGGGAAACCACCCACCCGTTCTCCAATTGCTTATCCGCTGTCATCTGTAAAAATATATTTGAGAAATTTCAAATATTTATTTAAACAGTAAACCCTTGATTTATAACATAAGACATGTCATTGAACCCATAAAACTTGGAAACATAGTTCAAATTTTAAACAAATTTGACTGTTGATCTGCTGTTCCCATGACAGCCCTGACCAGTTTCCATTTCAACCTGATTTAGGCCATACTAAAGGCAAAACCAGTTCTGGGGCTTAATATCGAAGTTAAAGCTAACCTCAATATCTTTCCATAACGTATTTGCTTGGCCTAAGATCTGTCCTGGTTCAAAAGTTATGAGATGCCAAAGTTAGCAGAATTTCTGGAAACAATTGGACAGCACCTCCCTGCCTTAGGTACTGATTTGATCCAAGAATCCCAGTTACTTATGTTCCTAATCTGACAAAACTTCCTGTTACAAAGTTGTAACACATATCATAATATTTCCAGAACTACCTCATTTTCTATTTTTGGATTTTTATGCAGGAAGTTATGCTTAATTTACAGAGAGTCTACAGAGAGTCTTTACTCTGTCCTGTTTTCTGGACAGTTTCAACTCTACTGCATTTTTCGAGTGGTTAAGGGATGAAACACCTCTGGACCTCAACAGAAGAGTTGTAAAGCTCTTCCAAATATTTCCAGAAATGTATCATACGATCCCAATCTCGAAAGAACTCAACCTCTAACCTCTGGTTAACTTCAGCCTTAATTCAGCTGAAACAGAGTGCTCTGTCCTTAACAACCTATAAGTTAAAAACTTGTTAACTTTGAATATCCTGTTTGAGGAAAGGAGTTACACCATGTTTTACTGCTTTGGATCAAAACCATCAAGTTTTTAAATGAAGTTGTTCATTTAATGGGGTGTGACGTCGATGCGTCACCATATTATGTCGGTACTACGTCCTCACAAAGAAAACCCTATACCGGACTTAGCCGGCTTCGTTATTTCAGTGGCACTAAACGTCACTCGCACACGGATGCTACACGTCTACCATTTCGTGGTCAGGCTACCTGCAGAAACTCAAACAATCATCAGACTCGGCTTCACACCGAGCCCGGAATCCATACAGTTCGTACACCCGGCCGTCATCACTCGCCCGAATGTTCTCAAGCCAAACACGCCTTGAGTTACGTGTTCATGTTTCAGACCACGTGACGGTGTCTCCCAAGTTGCACCACGCACACCAGGGACAGACGTTGCTCGAATACCC
Source organism: Neostapfia colusana (assembly GCA_030760725.1). NCBI lineage: Eukaryota > Viridiplantae > Streptophyta > Magnoliopsida > Poales > Poaceae > Neostapfia > Neostapfia colusana. The sequence continues at coordinate 43,714,635 of JASWHV010000008.1, read as the reverse complement.
CAAACGACATGAAGAGTCGTAGAGGATACTAAAGCGGGTCGGGTTACCTGCCACCCGTGGGGCTCCACCCTTCAGCTTGTGCGCACTGGTGAACAGCGCTTATGTGTACCCCCAAGACATAAACGTCCTGAGATACGTGATTTTCCGACATAACAAATAGTTTAGTATGCCACTTTCTATACACTAATAACATCCTTATACGGGCTACTAACTCGTTCCTCACTGGATTTTTGAAAAAGAAGACCTTTGTACTGTGTTAAACCTCAAGCGAGCTCTGATACCACGCTGACACGACCCCATTGGTCCTGTCGAGCCAGGATGACGCTGAGGGGTGCTGCGTTGCACAGCACCGTATAACACACGTCAAAGGTACAAAGCGGAAGCGGAAGTTTATTACATAAACAGGTTTATGAACATGTTTACATCAAAATAAGTTTAGTCTACACTCGCGGGCGTAGACTACGCATCGAGTCCACGTTCAGCCCTCGAACGTGTCCTTGCTAGCACACACGCACACTAACTCTGCGGCGTGCACGACTCCCACTTGACGGGGTTCCCCTCCTGGGGTTCCGTCTCCTCTTCGGGAGTCCCTTCCAAATAGAACCCTGCAAAAGCTTCAAACACAAGCAGTGAGCACGAAGGCTCAGGAAGTCTGACCCGTCTCACCTAAACATGGAACTTCTACATGAGGAGTGATGGATACATGAGGTAAAATAATTTGCAAAGGACTCGCCTAATTATTGGAACCTTACTTTCAATTTTTAGCAGCAGGTTGTGGAGAACCTTACGCTAAGGCACATGAGAGAGCCACAATCAAACAAGAAACGCATTTCTCTCATGTACTTTGCCCAAAGTTGAAAAGAACTTTAGTTAGCTCTAAGCTACAGCATATCATTAACAATCAATGTTCATCTTTCAATCAGCAACATTTTAACATGTGACTAGCCTGTTCTTTCTACGTCACGGTACAGTGAACAAGTGGTACTCACTGACCGCGAGGGACGGCGATTATAATCGATTTACACCTGCAGGGTTACCCGAACAACCCGTCACGTATGCCCGTACTCGATGTTGCCTACAACAACCATCACGGACGCCGTACACGACTACCTTTCACCCGTTAGCCAGATGTTGAACCGGTCCAATCGTCCCGAGCAAGAGGTCTCTGCACGCGCATCTCAGTGCCGCCAGCCGATTTACACCTCGAGCTCTCAACCTACCCTCTGAACGACCAGCTATGCCTCAACACCCAGCTACCCGAGTTACATCAGTTTCCCGGTTCCCATATAGCCGGTAGGTCTCCGGTACTGTTCTAGCTTGTTCAACAGGCCCGCACACGGCTCGGTCCTCAATCGACACAAGCGGAGCTACAGCACACAGGCCCCAAAGTCCTGCTGCCCTTACTCTCCACTTGGTCTCATTTTCTTGCCATGTGTTTCATGTGCTAACACTACCCGAGTCGAGTGCCTATAGCCTATGCTCGCGAGTAGTTCCAACTACTCGACATGTACCGAATCCTACACTATCTTAGCATTGCAGTAGCTAACGGGGTTTGCAATCCTAAACCCAACCCATGGTGTTCTTGGCTATGCAATTGGGTTTCCAAACAAGACTCTAATGCAAGGAATAAAGTAATCAAGTATGTGCTCAAAATAATAAAAATTTGTAAAAAGGTTAATGCAAACCAGAGCTTGCCTTGCTGCTCCTGGTCGTAGGCTAGCTGCTCCTCCGGAGTAACGAAGTCTAGGACTTCGGGTTCCTCCTCGACCTTAGCGACTACATGATATAAGACATACCTGTATTAATTTGAATGCATTTGTATTAAGTTTGAACTTGTAAAGCTTATAACCTTTGCTAGACAGACCTAATGACTGTGAAACTTTTATTGTGGCTTGGTTACAACCTAAACAAAGACTTGGTCAAGTTTTAGTTGCAGCAAAGCTCATTTGAGCCCTCCACAATTAATTATGTCCTTGAGCCTAATTGGAACTCTTAGGATGTCCTAGGGATTTTCATGAAACAAACTATGACTTTCTGAAAACTAGATTTTCAGAGGGTTCGAATGGAGTTGGTCTCACTTAATTTGGAAGTCCCTAACTAAAGATATGAGCTAAACAATTTCAGAGAAAATTCTGAAAATGTTTCTGAACATTTTCTATTTTCTCTGGAACAGTTTCACTAATCACACCATTAGGTGGATCAAATGAGCTACAATGGGTCTGAAATTTCTATGGTAATTCAGGGATATATTGGTGAACATCCCAGCAAAATTTCAGGATTTTCCTCCAAAGGATTCTCTAGTTAAAATTCCAATCAGTTTAAATTTGAGGAATTAATTCTGGAACAATAAGGAATTTCATGAAGTGAAACTTGATTTGCTGGAAAGTACTCAGCGAGCTGAATCCGGCAAAATTTGGTTCACTCGATTTGGAGCTTTCTAGCCAAAGTTAAGAGGATTTGAAGTTTGAAGGAAATCTGAAAATCGGGGAAAAGTTTAAACTCGCGCGTGGGCCCAGGGGACACGCGTCGCACGCCGAGGCGACGGCACACCGCGGACCACAAGGATTTTGCGCGCCATCACACCCGATCCCAGCCGCAGCCGGATCCCGATTCAAAATATCTCCCACTGACAGCTGGGGTCCACCCCTTCGTCAACCTCCCGACACCCGCACTCTGCCGCCGAGGGACCTCGCCGGAGAGCTCGCCGCCGGCTTCTATACAGCTCCAAACTTCACGATTCTGGCTGCCCCTGCCTACGTTTACTCGGGGAGCAGAATTCTAGGGTCAGCTGCTCATGACAATGGCCGGAGCATGGTCGGCGACGAGCCGCCACATCGGAACGACTTCGGCCATGTCGGCTGACTACCCTAGCACCTCAACTACTCGAGGAATCGGTCGGGAAGCATCAGTGGACCTCAGAGAAGGTCGACATGAGCTCGAGGCAGCTCGGCGAAGGCCCAAAATAGGTCCTCACCGTGCGCCCGATGCCTCCCGTTTATGCCGCCATTGGTAAACCTCGAATTACGCCGGGTACAGAGGTTCTCCGGCCCAGAGTTGTGAAGGCAACTTGTGCGTTACCGAGTCTAGCTTGTGTGAGAGCGGATTGAGGCCCTCTAATCCTTTCTAGAGCACGAATTAAACAGACTCGCACCCAAAGGTCGTTCTGCACACAGAAAGGGGAAAAATGGAAAGTCGCCGCCGGTGAGCAACCACTCGAGCTGTGGCTTGGGGGTGAGCAGCACCGGTCACCGGCGCGTCCAAGGGTGCCTTGGCTCGGGCGTGACAACGCCCTGGTTGGGCTGCCCACGGGAGCCCGAGGTGCGGCGGTTCCAAGTCCCGAATTTGATCTTTCGGCACAGCCGATATCAATCGGTTTCAACTGAATTCTAGCAGCGGGGAGGACGGAGGAGGTCTCTAGTACCTTGCTGGGGCTCTGTAGTGGACAGAGGGAGCTGTGATCGGCGTTCTCCGATCGATTCTGAGTTGCGGAAAACTTTGGCCGGTGCTGAGTTCTTGCGGGGAAGAACGGTGATGCCTCGGCCGAGGAGGGGGGGCAGGCGCCTTAAGAAGGCTCTGCACCGCCTCACGCCAGCGCGTGGGCAAGCAGCTGCTGGCGCGGCGGCTGCCCTCGGTGGCGATCGCAGCGGCGGCTCGGCGACCCGAGTGAGAAAAGTCTCAGTCGGTTTGATCTGAGCAGTGGCTGACATGTGGGTCCCACTTCCAGTTTTAACCTCTGAAATTTACTCCTAATCACTGTTGTAAACAGTGAACCCCATAGTACCCCTGGTAATTCGAATTATTCACTCATCAACCATTTGAATTGATCAAAGTTCAAATTGGGTTTGGTTTGAGTGAATTTCAGCACAAGTGCAGTTTTGAATTCAAATGAAGTTTGAATTTGTCCCACTTAGCTCATGTCAAGATCAACTCCAAATGGAGTGAAAATTGGTGTGTGGGCTCACAAAAATGTGCTGAGTAAGAATATGCCCCCCACTTTTAAATTCATGGGATAAAAACAGTTTGAATTTGAATATAGTTTCAAACTGCCCTCTTTATAACTATACCCAACATGACCCCAAAAAGGTTTGGAATTTGGATGAAACTTGGCATGGACATCCTTAGCAAAGTGTAGGAGTTTTCCTATGTCCTGCACACCTATATCACATGTGGAAAATACCACTTTTGCAATATGTGAGTTTGTTCTCTAATGAGCATGTTGATGGTGGTTACTTGCTCTTCATTTGTGTTCATCATCTTTCCTCAAATGAGGTGTGTGGTGTGGTGATGAACACTTCAAATGTGTGTCAAAAACTGAGACCCTTACAGGCTTCGTAGTGATCTCCTGGCTACACACCTGGGAAGTGTGAATATGGTTCGTAGCCACTGGCATCATGGAGGTTCTTTTAGTCCACCCGGCAACGGGGGATGAAATCACTACATGTGGGTACAGTGGTACAAACTCTGCAGAGTCAAAACTGTCATGACAGCCGTGCTCACGGTCAAGAGCGGCTTGGACTTATTCATGATTAGAGGATTGATGGTTTTGGAAGTTGTGGATGTTAAGCGGGCAGCTTAACATTGGAAATGATGTTATGGTTATTTGATTATGATGATGGTATGGGAGATTGGGAACATTTCATCTGTGTAGTAATGTAGGTGCCTAATAAGCTAAGGTGATAGGTATTAATTGCGTAGTGCTTTAACCATGAGTTCAACCTCTCCTTGTTCTAGCCATGCATGACATAACTTTCCCACACTTGCTGAGTACCATCGGTACTCAACCTTGCATATTTTGTTGGTTTATATTGCTGCTCAGGTCAAGATAATGAGGTGGTGTATAATGACCAAGACTTTGGACCCGAATAAGGTTTCTAGGTTCATGGAGACCCCCGGGCAACGCCTGTGAAGGAGCCCTCGAGAATAATATTCCGCTGCTAGTTTATTTACTTGTGATGAACTTATTATTGTCCATCGAGACATTTGCTATGTAAGACTTATTTATATTCGACACCTGGCTTGTAATAAATGATGCATCACTATTTGTCATCACATGTATGAGAAAATGATCCTGGCATACATGTGATATTCACTTGGTTGTTCTTCAGAAAAACCGGGTGTGACAATTGTTCCACAGTTGACTCCACCTGGAACGCCTCAATGGAATGGGGTGTCCGAGCGGAGGAACCGAACCTTGTTAGACATGGTTAGGTCAATCATGAGCCAGACTGATCTTCCACTATCCTTTTGGGGTTATGCTCTTGAAACTGCTGCGTTTACACTAAACAGAGTCCCAACTAAGTCTGTTGAAAAGACACCATAGGAGATGTGGATCGGGAAACGTCCTAGATTGTCTTTCCTCAACGTTTGGGGATGTGATGCTTATGTCAAACGTTTGACGTCAGACAAACTTACTCCCAAATCAGACAAATGCTTCTTTGTGGGATATCCTAGGGAAACCAAAGGATATTATTTTTATAACAAAACGGAGGGTAAAGTGTTTACTGCTCGCAATGGTGTCTTCTTGGAGAAAGAGTTTCTCTTAAAAGGAGTTAGTGGGAGCAAGGTGCATCTTGTAGAAATTCAAGAGATACCAGAAAATGTTTCGGCACCCTCTAATCCTAGACAAGATGTACAAGATGTTGTACAACCACTTGATGAAACACCAGCCCCACGAAGGTCTACAAGGGTACGTCGTGCAACTGAAAAGTTGACACTCCTAACAACGGAACCACAGGACATGGTATTGTTGGACAATAATGAGCCTGTGACCTACACTGAAGCAATAATGGGACCCGACTCTGAGAAATGGCTTGGAGCCATGGAATCCGAAATAGAATCCATGCATGAGAATCAAGTTTGGAACTTGGTTGATCCAATTGATGGTGTTCGACCGATCGATTGCAAATGGATTTTCAAGAAAAAGACTGATATGGATGGAAAAGTTCACATCTATAAAGCACGATTGGTGGCGAAAGGTTTCAAACAAATTCAAGGTGTTGATTATGATGAAACATTTTCGCCCGTCGCTATGCTAAAGTATGTTCGGATTCTCCTAGCAATTGCTGCATATTTTGATTATGAAATATGGCAGATGGATGTCAAAACAGCCTTTCTTAATGGGAGTCTGACTGAGGATGTGTACATGACACAACGTGAGGGTTTTGTCGATCCTAAAAATGCTAGAAAAATATGCAAACTTCAAAAGTCCATCTATGGATTGAAGCAAGCATCTCGGAGTTGGAATCTACATTTTGATGAAGTGGTCAAAGGGTTTGGTTTCATCAAGAATGTAGAAGAACCTTGTATTTACAAGAAGGTTAGTGGGAGCGCAATTATATTTCTGGTCCTATATGTAGATGACATATTGTTGATCGGAAATGACATCCCAGTACTAGATGCTGTTAAATCCTCATTAAGGAAAAGTTTCTCAATGAAGGATTTAGGAGAGGCAGCGTACATTTTGGGCATAAAGATCTATAGAGATAGATCTAAAAGGTTAATTGGATTAAGCCAAGACACATATATTGACAAGATATTGAATCGGTTCAATATGCAAGATTCTAAGAAAGGTTTCTTGCCAATGTCACATGACATCACTCTAAGCAAAAGTCAGTGTCCTTCGACGCCTGATGAGCAAAAGAGGATGAGAGCGATTCCTCATGCTTCGGCTATTGGATCTATCATGTATGCCATGTTGTGTACACTGCCAGATGTATCCTATGCTCTAAGTGTTACGAGCAGGTATCAATCAGATTATGGTGCGGCTCATTGGACAGTTATCAAAAACATTCTTAAGTACTTGAGAAGAACTAAGGATGTGTTCCTAGTGTTTGGAGGTGAAGAAGAGCTCGTTGTAAGAGGTTACACCGATGCTAACTTCCAAACAGACAAGGATGACTATAGATCGCAATCCGGTTTTGTGTTCTGCCTCAATGGAGGGGCAGTGAGCTGGAAAAGTTTCAAGCAAGACACAGTAGCAGATTCAACGACGGAGGCAGAGTATATTGCAGCTTCTGAAGCTGCAAAGGAAGCTATTTGGATCAGAAAATTTGTTTCTGAGTTGGGTGTTGTTCCTAGTGCGTCCGGACCTGTGGATCTCTATTGCGATAATAATGGAGCCATTGCACAGGCAAAGGAGCCTAGATCACACAAAAGATCCAAACATATACTACGACGCTATCATCTGATTCGAGAGATTATCGACCTAGGTGATGTGAATATATGCAAGGTGCATACGGATTTGAATATGGCAGATCCGTTGACAAAGCCTCTTCCACAATCAAAGCATGAGACACACACGAGATCTATGGGTATTAGATACTTACATCAGTGATCCTAGTGTGTAGTGGGAGACTTGTGTCATAGCTATGTTTACGTACTATTTGAGTAACTATTATTCACATTGATCATCAAGTATGTGACTTGTTCGTGAGACTCTTTGTTAATTATAATGTTACTCAAAATGATCCCTAGTCTACATCGGTATATGAGATAATGATAGTACGCAGACTAGCACATGTATTAATTGATGATCACGTTTCACGGATCATAGATATGGAGATATCAAATTAGTAATGTGAACACATGTTAGTGAACATGGTGTTGGATAGACCCATTCCGAGACACTGTTGGGATTGTTATTTGCATATGTGCCATCAGTTGGTCTTGAGTGATACACCTGCTAGATTCTGAGATCTGAGATCACCATTGTTTCTCACTATGTGTAGTTGTGCACTTTGAAACTATCAAACACTACTCCGTTACTGGGTGGTCATAAAAATAGTCTTCAGGTACATGATGAAGCATGGAATGAGATGTGTGCGGATCAAGATGGGATTTGCCCCTCCTAAATAATAGGAGAGATATCTCTGGGCCCCTCGAGATAGTTGGATTGAAAGTGCATGGTCATGCCAAAGTGATTAAAGAGTTAATCATTATGACTAAAAGTTAGTCATAGATTGAATCCACTATTTGATCGAGTGAATGGTCGAGCTATCACAAGGATCGCACGTATCTCGCCTTGAGCTCGACTGGTATCGTGTGGCAAAGGAATTAGCATGTGAATGTATCTAGGTTCAGCCGATATGATCTTTATGTACATTCGGGAGTCAGTATGTCATGCTAGATACCTCTACTGACTTGTGTTTGAAAACGGTTCTCATTCATAACCGACTGTACATGAACCTAACGGGTCACACACTTAAGGGGATGGAATATTGAAAAACTTGTCTATATGATTGTCTCTAGTGCAAGTGGGAGATAGTTGGTGATATGCCCAAGAGGCAATCATAACAATTTGGATAAAGGCCTGATGGATATTTGATCCATAAGAAATTAGGGTACTAATGGGCCTGTGACCTAAAAGCCCATTAGCGCGCCTATAAATATGAGGGGTAGGGTTAGGGGCAGATTACTCCACCACATAACAGCCCCAGCCGCCGCCCCTCACAGGCCAGCCGCCGAAACCCCTTTCGCACGCGCGGTGCTAGCACACCGACGCACGGCGTTCCTCCCTGTACGTGTAGACTCCGTGGAGGCGCTGCTGTTACTGCTGCGCTGATCGGCTACGACGCGCATCTACGATCCGCTGCACTGCGCGTCTAGTGGTAACGATCCATGATCTTATTACTCGCATGTTTCCTGGGTGATACGGTTGAATTGCTATAGTAGCGCATCGCCTATTTCCCTACATGTTCAAACACTTATTGGCTGACAGGTGGGGCCGGCGCTTCTTCTTCAACCTCCGGCCCTCTTCTTCCCGCGCGCACACCCCCTCGCCGGCAGCCCCTCCTCCCTCTCAACCCCTCGCTCTCAGGTCATCTCCCGGCCCAAATTTTGCCGCCCAGGAGTTTTGGAGGTCGGGGAAGCCGTTTTTGGGGTCGGTGTGAGCTCTAGAGGTCCGCAAGGGTCGGGCGACAGGCGGCGGCTTCAGACCAAGTCTGGCGACGTCGGCCGTCTCCCCTACCGACCCAAACCAGCGGCTTCTTCATTCTAGAGCATCAGCGGCTCATGGAAAAGGTCGTCAGGTAAGCCAAAGGGCTTGGAAACGCCTCCAAACACCATGTCAAAAACCAGCAGCAAGGGCTAAAACTCGAAAAACACCGTTGTGGCTCAATGATTCTCCTTTCTTTTCGGTCTCAGTGACTCACAAGGAGGTATGTAGCCTACCCTATGATCAGAATGGCCAAAGAAACAATATTGATCACAAACTTTGGGAAACTTTACCCCCACGGCCTATGAACATGTCGTCGGTATTTTAGAAATTCCCGCGGCTCCCGTGGAGGAATGGACTAGGGTTTTCAGCAGCGTGAAGAGAAGGAGTTGGTGCACCTGTTTGCTGTTCAACACTCGGTATGAAATGCTCTGTATCGCTGGGACGTCGAGGAAGCACGGCGGCGGCTCAAACCGGAACTCCGATGAAAATTCTTGTTGTGCGCCGTGCACAGAGGGTGATGGACCGGCTTGGGCAGCTCGATGAGGTCCAGTGGACTCTTGCGCATGCTCTTACGGTCACCGGTGGTCACGGATTGGCCTTGCGGTACCGAGCGGTGATCGGGTCCGAAGAGTGGGTGAGCGGCTGGTTTCTGTGTTTGTGCGAGGGGAAGTAACGAACAGGGACTCGGTCACTGGGGAAGTCGATCATACCGCGCGGTAAAGCAGCCCACGAGCTGCTCTCCAGCACTGCTCAAGCAGCTGGGAGGTGGCAGCATTCCCCCCCCCCCCCCCCCGGTGGCGCGTGCTCTCTCCTGCACTGGTTCGAGTCTGAACAGAAGAACAGAGAACCGACTCAAATTTGCAGATATTTGAGTGTACTGACCAGTGGGCCCCACTGTCCCCCTTATCCTCTCCAAAATCTCTCAAATTTGCAAATGAGTCCATTTAATTGTGGAAAGTTTGAATCCAAACTGAATTTTGAAGAATTGGACAAGTTTAATCCACATTCACATTTGAATTTGAATTCCTATGCAATTAAAGTCCATTTGAAAAATGGGTAGCAAATCATTTCCAAAATTCATGAAACTTTGCCTACCCACTTATTTGGACCTAAGGAATTCAAATATGGACTCTGATTTTTGTTTTGGCTGCTGCGAATGAGGTTTTGAGCACAACAGTTTGCATTCCTAATTGTTGCCCTCATTTGAAATTTGACTTGAACAAATTTGAGTTCACACTCTAAATTTTTATTCCCTCTTGCACATGAGAGCTTACACATGGGTTTTAACTTAACTTTGTCCCCCAAACACTCACTTGATCCTAGGTTAGAGTGGTGGGACACTCATGTGTGTCATCACATGTAGAAAATTTAAATAAGTCCCAATTCTTATGAACCCGAAACCCAATGATGTTCAAACATCCGTTTCTCTGCATTCACGTTTTTGAAACTTTTACACTTTCTTGAGGAGATACTCCGGGTATAGGCTGCAGCAATCAAGGAACTCTCTTAGCTCCTTGGATACGTGTCCTCCTTCCATCCCGTCGGACTGGAATTCTTGAACTGAACGGTTGGACCGTTCATCACCTTCATTCTCGGCCTCAGCAGGGGGTGACTACTCTTCGGATTCATCTCCTTCGGACATAGCTTCATGAGGCTCCGCTGGGTGTAAGCCCGCATGAAATTCCTCCTGAGGTGCATACCAATGTTGCGGTTCTTGTGGATCATCTTCCATGTCGTCTTCGATTGGTTCTACCTCCTCCGGATCCTCTTTCTCATGAATAGAACTACTGACTTCATCTTGCTCATGGCGTTCCATCTTCACCTCCTCCCAATACGGTCCATCGGACACCTCAATGGGGTTAAGTGCACTCCCAAGTGGTGGTGGATGAGTCCTTATGCATGTTGTGCTCCTAGTCACCGGCATCTATAAATAAGATATGAGAAACTTTAAAGAAGAAGGAAATAACTCTAAAATTTCAGAAGCTATGAAGCAAGAAAACAAAAGTGTTGATGTCCACAAGAAAAAAAGAAAGAGGGGCTGAAAATAGCACTTTGCGGTGGCTGAGTTGACAAATAAAGTGCAGCAGCAAGAAATTTTCGAAAATAGTAGTTTAGAGGGGTGTACCTATGTGTTTTAGAGTGTCCATTCTACCTAGGATTGTATCCTATGGTCAACGTGGGTCTGGTACCAATTTGTGACACCCGGTTCCGAGAATGAACCAAGTGAATGCATATGTGTGCCTAGGATGTTCATCACACATACCCAGCTTTACCACAAACTGAAATTAGAATATAACCAGGTACAAATAATGTTTAAGTACTTTATTACATTGACTCATTGTCTCACTCATGAATGCCTAACTTATTCTTGCAGCGGAAGACTCTAAACGACAGCGGAAAATTACTAAGACAGCAGGCTCCAACTTCAACTCCACAGGCATGTTGACGGTAGTGCGCACGCCTAGTACTCCATATGGTCCTCAAAGTACTCTTCTCCTGTTGCTGAAGTATATATAGGAACGCAAGGGTGAGTACATGTCTTACTCAGCAAGTGCGGGAAAAGTATGACATATAGCTTACAACAAGGTAGGGAATAAATAGGTTCATTGCAGCAAGAAAATTTTATTTCACAAACATGGTAAGAACAGCAACCATTTCTAGGCGAGTTAAATCCCAACATAACCAATTAATTCAGCAACATTCTTTCATCATAATTCACCATTTATCAAGCCTCAACCAGCCAATACTCTTTCATAAGTTCATCTCACACTAATGAATACTCGTAACCATCTCATTTTCATAAAACCGGAACCAAACTCATTGTCATCGCTGAAAACAGTCCCGAAACCAATCCCAGTGACCATACCATAACCATACCCGAATAACCATCCCAAGTTTTGCCTCTAATCATGAAATTTGGCCAGGTACTTGTAACCGGAAGCACAGCTATCATGATAGTTTTACACTGTAGAGGTGGCACCACTTTACCCACAAGTTTGTGATTTCGTCACCCGTCGGCGACTAAAGAGAACCTCCATTATACCAGTACACAACCATCGGTGTATGGCCAAGAGATCACAAAATCGCCTTTACAAAGGGGCTACTAGGATGTACGGACCCACTGAGGTTTCGCTGGCAGGCTCGAATCTCCATTCTCCCACCCACGGGCCATCCTCGTGTGCCATGCAGTTCCCAGGGCAGTCCTTCGCGACTCCCATTTCCCCGCGCCATCCAGTGGTCCATAACAAGCTAGAAACACACCTAATTAGTCAGCTAAGCCACACCCCTATTCGGCCTTGTGGTCGCATTGTTCTCCTGGCATGTGCTCGCATGAACCGGTTCTTAGATCTACGGCAGGCGAACTACCATCTCATTCAGCAACATCCACGAACCAAGCTCGCCTAGATCTCCCCAATTCCATGCTCATTATCATCATCAAGTTCTCATCATCTTTAAGTGCAGTAGCTAAACAATTTTTATTTCAGCTTCCCGTATCTCGTAAATTAAGCGAAGCAAAAGGGAAAACAACCATACCCGACTCATCAACTTTCCCGGCGACAACCATACCCAACCGCCAGCTAGGGACCACTTGTGAGAAGGCGCGTGTCCTAGGCCTCGGGTCCGACCACCTACTAAGGAGGGCCCGAGGCTGCCACGTGTCTGCAGTCTCTGAGTCTCACTACCGACCGATGATGGCTCCTGAGCCGCCACGTGTCCGATGGTGCCGGACCCGACCTCCCGCCAGGAAGGACTTCAGCACTGCCACGTGTCCGGAACCTTTGAGACACGTCTTTCGCTGGAGGGAGCTCCGGAGGTGCTACGTGTCCTACGGCTCCGGGCCTGACCTCCAGCATGGGAGGGTCCCGGTCCTGCCACGTAGGCAACAACTCCAGGCGTCCCTTCCCGCCAAGGAGGGCTCCGGAGGTGCCACGTGTCCTACGGCTCAGGGCCCGACCTCCAGTGTGGGAGGGCTCTGGTGCTGCCACGTGGGCAACAACTCCAGGGGTCCCTTCCCGCCAAGGAGGGCTTCGGAGGTGTCATGTGTCGTACGGCTCCGGGCCCCACTTCCAGCATGGGAGGGCTCCGGTGCTGCCACGTAAGCAACAACTCCAGGCGTCCATTCCTGCCAAGGAGGGCTCCGGTTCGGCCACGTGCATGACAGCTCTGGACATCCCCTCCTGCCAGGGAGAGCTCCGGTGTTGCCACATGTCCAACGACTACGGACCCCTCACTACTCCGCAAGACGGCTCCAGTGATGACGCGTGTCCCGGAGGCCAGCAACCTGGACACTGCGCCGACAAGCAATGGGCAGATAGCCAAGGAGTAAAGAGGAAGGTGTGCTGTCCCATCACGCATTTAAAGTTCGCATGTTCCCCAGGCAAGCAATCCAGCGTATCCCGGTACAGGCGTACCTGGCAGCAGAGACTAGTCGCGCGGCGCCCTGGCGCGGCTACAGTGCAGCGCTGCGGTACAAGACGCATTCCTACCGCCTTCATCAGACGACATTTAAGGAAGCCAACGTGACAGGGCGACGTGCTCCATGGCGCGATCAAGTGTGCTACTACTAGCAGGGAGCAGACTACCCGAAGTAGAGTCAGCTGCCCATAACGTGGCCACCAGCCAGGCTCCGGACCCACATGTAAGATTGCTTGGCCTTGAACTATAAAAGGTCCAAGCAACTAACGGGCAAAGCAAATAAAAGAAAAAAAAACTCCATTAGAATTCTATTCTAGCTCAAACACGGTCCCAGTCTCCGGACACCATTGTAAGCTCGCAAGCTCGAGCCACCCTCAACATCAGGCAACAAAGAACAACCAACACTCCGTGGACGTAGGGTATTACGCTCAGGCGGCCCGAACCATGTAAATCTTTGTGTTCATATTGCCGTCGTGCTATGACGCTCAAAACTACTAAGCCGCTCCTAAAGAAGAGTCTCTGTAGGCTGCTCCAGAGAGAAACGGTGAAAGTGTCACAGAAAACACTTCGACAGGGTGTCTTATCAAGTTGACACAAGCATACAAGTTTTCGCAAGCAAAACAGTTTCAAAAACATGGGATCAATATGGTCAAGGGGCACTTGCCTTGCTCCGGTGGTTCATGTTGCTCAAGCGTCTCGAAGTCTTGGTGATGTAGTTCCTCGTAGACGGCCTCTTGAGTGTGTCCTTCTACTCACGACCACGCACATATAAAATTTACAGCAATCAATTATCATGTACAAACTTTACTCAAGACGCAATGAGGTGGATGAATGCAATTCCTATGGTGCAGTTTATAAAAATCACACGTGTTCTTTCAAGTTTTAGTAGGCTTCCATGGTGTTTTATGATGAACAAGGCTGCTGGGATCAAGTGCGGACGTGGTCATGATCTTGACACAATGTGTAGATCAATTCCACCGTCAAAAATTGACCAAAACATGGTCTGTCCACACGCAGAAATTTCTGCTCGCAGGGGGTGGAGAAAACGGGTGCGTAGAAACAGCGGTGACGTGGTAAGAGGGGTAACAAATACCTACCTCACTTCTCCCTCCTATCTTCCTTGCGGCAGAACCTCCTTCCTTGAAATGTCAGCAGCGAGAGATTTTCTATGGAGAATTATGAGGCTGCGGCTAGGGCAGAACATCGGGGGCTTCTTTTCCGGCGACAGCGAGGCGTGACGGAGCTCCGACGGCGGCCAAACTCCAGCAAGAGGGTGGCGACTTGAGCTGGGCAGCACGGGAGGGCGGCGTCCAGGGCTTTTGGGGGCTAGGGTGGCAGCTAAGGGGAGGGGTTTTATTTATAATAGGGGAAAAGAGCTAGGGAGGCTAGGATTTTAGCAACTCAATTATCCAAGGGCTGAGATTTAATTTTAAAAGAGGTGGAAGCTAGGGGCTGGGATTTTATTATTTATTTTCCACCAATGGCTGAGATTAATTGAGAAAATAAATGCCCACAAGAAAACAAAAGAGGGGGGCGGCTAGGGTTTCCCCCCTAATGGGCTGCGGACAAGGGGGTGGGGCCCATTAGGGTTCCCCCCCTTAAGTGGGGTGGCCGAATTGGGGAACCCCCCCCCAAATGTAAGGAAAAAATCCCTAGGGTAATTTTTGGGAATTTTGGGAAATTCAGAAAAAATTGGGAAAATTAGGGAAATTGGGGGAGAGGGGAATTTGGGGGGGGGGGGTTAGGGGTGGCCAAATTTGGCTATTTTTACTTATTTCTTTTTATTTTCATTATTTTCTATTTTTATTTTTTTATTATTTTATTTGCTTCTATATTCCTCTCTTTATTTTCTTCTTCATTTTAAATGCTTCGCTACATGAAAAATGTATGCAATGCATGGTAGTAATTTTGAGGGTGTTACACTTAAGTACCCAGCTGAATGTTGCATGGAGGACATCGAAGATATTCAACCGGATCTCACTTATTCTGAGTATCTGACCCAGATTATTAATGAGAAGACTCGCGCCACAAGAAGTCGAATGTTGCGGTTTTACAAAGTCTTGTGGAGCAACCACACCGCTAATGAAGCAACGTGGGGAAGCGAGGATTTTCTCCGTTCAAATTTCCCGACTTGTTATCGTCATATGTACAGTAGTCTTTCTCCCTTCCCGTTTCTTTTTGTAATCTCGAGACGAGATCCTTTTAAGGAGGGATGTAACAGCCCTAATGTGAGGGGCCACCCTTGATGGGGTTGTGCCTCTCGCCCGGGAATCGCACTGGGTGGTGCCGAGCGATGCGGCACCCAACAGCATGCACGAAAAGACGTAGAACATATGACACCATTTTTTACATAACATAAGATTTTTTACAACATAATGTACACATGCAGCGGAATTTAAAAGCTGGACATCTATTCACTCTCGACCCTAACTATGCCGAAGAGAAGTCGTTCAGCCCGTGAACGCTTCCTACTAGCTCCACCAAAGTAAGGCAGCGGCTAGGTTTCCGGTGAGTTAAACGACCCGTGAGGTTCATCGTCTCACCGAACAACCCTCTTCATAGCAGGCATCCTGCTACCTGCAAAAACAACTCAGAAGCAACCATGAGCACTAAGGCTCAGCAAGTCTTAACCGTCAATCCTAAACATGTAACTCTACATGCAGGGATAGTAAGACAGTGGGAACATGAATTTTTGCAAAAATAAAGATTGACTAAACTTGATCCTTATATTCAGATTCTTATAGCCTTCATTTTAGTGGTCCTCACGCCTCACTACACCAGAAGTCCACAATTAAACAAGAAACTCTTATCCTGATGTTGCTAGCCTAAGGTGGAAATGAACTTTAGTTGGCACTATATCTAATTCAGTCAAGGTTCCAATACAATGATTAATCTATGAACAACAAGTTAAGAGACTTAGTTCCTCTTCTTACTATGTCAAGGTGCAGTGGGCAAGTATGCTCAATCCTCTTCCGCAAGCGACGGTGATTCGAATCCATAACAACCCGGAATGCACGACACATACACCCGCCTCGAAAGACTCTCACAAGAGCTCTTTCTTACGTTCTATGCAGCAACCTTTCACATGACACCCGGACATAGAAAAACATTTCATGCCGAGCAGGATGGTCATATACGCGGATACGTCAAAGTTGCCCGCAAAAGGATTTACACCTCCCGCCTTCTCAACGCCATTCCCACACGAAGGATGAGTTTCTATATCACGGTCTATCGAGTTATATCGGTTTCATGGGTCCCATACCCCACTACATATCCGGTACAGCTTAATCTTGTCCAGCATGGCCGCATACGTGCGGTCCTTAACCGACATGGACGGGGCTACAACCAACCTCCACATTTGCCTTACCATCCCGGTCCAGGCCCAATGTAGTCTCAAGCATTGTCACACCCATCGCAGGTCGAGACAACCTTCAGCGCTCCATCCTACAAGAACTTCCCCGTCCCCATCTCATTTTTCATGAGAGTGCTCTTATCATCAACCTCTCGCGAGTAAACTCCGTTACTCGACCTTTCTCGCGAGTAGCTTTTTACTACTCGCCTTCTACCGAGGTAGCTACAACATTAGCCTAGAATCTACGACGAGGCAAAGCCTACACTAAACCTTCTACTCAGGGATGTAATAGCCATTCAAGTGGGTTTCAAGCATCCTAGACATAACGCACCATATCAAGTCTAATAAAGATGAGGTGAAGTAAAGAAAAACTTAAAACGGTAATTATATGCAAACCGGGGCTTGCTTTGCTCAACGGTTTTGTTAGAATCTATGAGTTAATCTTCCTCCGGAGAATCTGCCAAACTTGTCACGAGATGGAGATCCTCGCTGCGGAGTTGAGTCCTCGTTGAACGCGACGTCACGTGAGCTACCAACATGATTTATGCACATGTCAAAAGCAATTTAAAAAATGATTCAAAGCTGTTGTACAAGTTAACTCACACATAAGAGGGATAAACAAGAGAAAGGTTTCTGTTGTTGGATCTAAACCTTAGAGAAGAAAATGCTAAGTGAAATGGAGGTACTATTAATCACCATGTGATTAAGTCCAATATATGAACACTTAAACCTAAAAGATGGTAGCTCAAATCTCAGAGGTTCAATGAAGCTGAAAATTTAACCACGGCTTATATGTAAGGTATTTAGACAGTGTGCAAAAATTGAGCTCATGGCATAGCTCCATGTGATCACAATAATTTCTTATGTGATTTTTATGCTAATCTGCATTTACCTCCTAGGTCTTATGCTTTCCTACGCAGCAAAGTAGCCTTTTTGTGAAGTACAAAATGTCCTGAGTCCATAGCAATTGGTTTTACCATTTTTGGAGGTTCCTACATGAAGATATGGATTTTAAAAGTTTGGGTAAAAGTCTGAAAATGGCTCTGTTAATTTTTCCTATTTTTCAGAGGCATAAAGGACTGAAACATCATTTGACCAAGCAAATGAGGTTCAATGCCTCTGAATTTTTTACTGGAGTTCAAGTATATTTATAAGGACCTCCTGCCCAAATAACATAATTTCTTAAATAAATTCTACAAGATTTTCCTTATATGAATTAATGAGCCAAATCCAGGCATTTTCATAAATATTGGGCTGCACCCCTGGATAGTACTCTCTCAGAGCAACCAAACAAAATTTATTTGGGAATTTTTGGGCACTCCTACACAAATTTGTGGCTGTTCAAAGTTTGAACTATTCTCTGAAAATCCTGAAAATGTTTAAACCCTGCCGGCGGGCCCCACACATCAGCCCTCATCTTCAACCTCGCGCCAACAGAGCCACTGGCGGCGCCCTCTGGCGAGGGTCGCTGGAAGGGCCTTCCCGGCCGCCTCTCAGCTCCATAGTTGCCGCCCGCTCCCCCCCAAATCCACCACGCTGAGCTCATCTAGAGGGTCGCCGGCGGCCAAAGCTCACCGGAAACAGGCGCGCACCGGCAACAGCGGGAGTTAGGGTTCCGGCGAGGTCGGGCACGCTTGTTTCTCCACCAAATCGTGAGGTTTTTAGCTCTAGAGCACCAGGCGAAGGTGTAGAAGCTAGACATGGAGGCTACACGAGCCATGGAGCTCTCCAAACCCATCGGCACCATGCGGCCGACGGGGTCCAGCGGTACTCCCTCGAAAAGAACTTGGATTTCCAGCTCTGCACCTAATTCTCGGCCTAGGATCGATGGAGTAAGTGCGGTAGCTAGTTTAGAACTTGTGTGCGAAGTTTAAATTACTCACAACACGAATTGACGATGAATTTTGCAAATTCCTACCTCGGGGTCGGGTTGCGCCGCCCAGGAGAAAACCACAAAATTCCCCTCCGACAAGTCACGACTAGGCTGAGCTTTGGGCGTGAGCAGCTCCGGTCGTGGGTGCACCGATGGGGTGGCTCGCTTGGACGTGACCTCCTTCAGTGTGGGCTGTCCACGGTGACCGAAATGGTTCTCTTCGGTGTTCACTCGAGAGCAGTGGCAACTTTGCAGTTTCTAGGCGCAAGCAAGCACGGGACCATGGAGAGAGGATGCTAGCTGGCTAGAGCACTCATGGGCACTGCTCTTTGCTGGGGACAGCTCGAGCAACCGAGGCTCGGTGGCGGTGTGCGGTGGGAAGAACACAACGCGGGCGCCGGCATCGGTGTTCTTGGGAGAAAGCAGAGAGTGTCGCATGAGCGAGAGAGAGGAGGAGAAGTTCGATTGTGCAGCCTTTGTGGGAGATAAACATCTAGGTAAACCGACCCGAAGAGCAGGAGGTGGCACCGGCAACTCATCGGGAACGGGATGCCCCAAGCTCGCGCGCTCAGCCGAGGGAAGAAAAGAATAGAGGCGGTGCTCAATTTGGGAGACTGACCAGTGGGCCACAGCACCTCATTCCTTTTCTATTTCCTGTTCTTTGAGATTCCAACACAAACATTGTTCAAATCTCACTAAACATAGAGAGTAGGCTAAAAGAATTATGAGGAACTCGAATCTAAAATCAGATTTTGAAATTGAGTTTGTTTGGTTCAAAATTCAAATTCAAGTTTGAATTTGAACGTGCCCTCATTTAACCCTTTGAGTAAATAGTAGACGAGCTCAAAAAATATCCAAATTTGAATTATGAGCTCATTGATACACGGGAAATGCATTGGTGAATTCATTCGTTTGTATTTGGGCAATCTGTATATGAACCCTTCTTAAAAGATTCAAAATGGCATTTAAATTTCCCTCCATTCTCTACACATGGAGTATGTGCACAAGAGTGCCATTTAGGGAGTAAAGTTCTTTCCCAAGGTTAACATGTGTTGAGCATGGGCTAGAAAATTTTTTTAACTCCCTCACATGTCCATTTTTGTGTTCATCATTTCATGTGACACAACTCAAACTATTCCTTTGCCTTCACTTTGTTTCATAAGTTGAAATCAAACTTTGCAAAAGTCAGGGCTGTAACATTCCCCCCCCCCCTTAAAAGTATCTCGTCCCAAGATTATAAAAAGAAAGAGGAAGGAAGAAAAACTACTGGACATATGGTACAAACAAGTAGGGAAAATTTAAACGGAGAAAATCCTCGCTTTCCCACGTGGCTTCATCAGCGGTGTGGTTGCTCCACAAGACTTTGTAAAATCGCAAAGTCCGGTTTCTTGTGGCCCGAGTCTTCTCGTCGATAATCTGGATTGGATACTCAGAATAAGTGAGAACCGGTTGAAGATTCTAAATGTTTTCATAGGAACTGTAGTTGGGTACTTAAGACGTTTCCGCAGCTGAGAGATGTGGAAAACATTGTGAATACCCAAAAGTGATGTCGGTAGCTCCAGAAGATAGGCCACTGTCCGCATATTTCAGTGACAGCAAACGGCCCGATGAATCGCGGAGCTAGTTTTCCCTTCACTCCAAAGCGATGAACCCCTTTCATCGAAGAGACACAAAGATACCCGTTGTCCCCGACGTCGAAGTGAAGAGGTCGACGTCGTTTGTCTGCATAGCTCTTCTGCCGAGATTGAGCTGCCTTTAAATTGGCTTGAATTACTCGCACTCGTTCCTCGGCTTCATTCACAAGATCAATCCCGTAGACCACTCTCTCGCCGGACTCACACCAATTCAGCGGTGTGCGGCACTTCTGGCCATAAAGAGCTTCATACAGGGCCATCTTCATGCTGGATTGATAACCGTTATTATATGAGAATTCTGCTAACGGTAGATGGTCATCCCAGTTCTTCCCATGATTGATGACACATGTGAATGTGGCCTAGAGGGGGGGTGACTAGGCCTTACAGAATTTCCTGCACACTTAAAGTAATTGTCAAAAACTTGCTTGACCGGACTAGTCCGGTGTGCCTGAAGTGTGTAGATTGTGTAAGTGTTGTGCAGGAGAATTAACTTGTTTAGCAGCGGAAACAAGAACAATAGTTATTCTATTTTGATTTTACAATGTGAGGTGTGATTATGCCCGTGAGTGAGACTTAGCAATTTAAAATATGAAGTTTAGCAACTAGATGTTCTTAATCAACAAAAATAAAGAGGCATGAGAGACACAAATTTTACCGGGGTTCGATCTCACCAAGAGATCTACGTCCTTGTTGAGGAAGCTCACACAGAGCCGGGTCTCTAACCCTTTCCCTCTTCAAGTCACCGCACAAGGCCGACTTGACTTTACTAGCACGGTTAATCACCGAGTTTGTGGGGCAGCCTCACACGTTGAGGGCTCCCACAAGAATTACAATGAGAAATCGATCAAATACACTCAAAAAGATTACAATGCAGAATATGAGTGTAGAGAGATCAAACCCCAAGAGCTCACAACGAAGGAACGACAATCTCCCAATCCCAAATCCAAGTGTTTGATTGATTTTCATCTTTTTCGCACCTTAGATGTGTGGGGAGATGTGTTTTTGGGCTCTTGGGACAGGTGGCGGCGCTAGGGTTTGAGTTTTTAGCAGTATGAGTCGTGTCTCCCTGTTGGAAGGCTGTGGATCACCAATTTTTATGGTTTCCAAAAAGTTATCGTTGTAAAACCTAATATCGGACTAGTCCGGTATATGATCGGACTTGTCCGGTCTACTTCTAGTGGGCAAAGCAGACTAGTCCGGTCTAAAACCGGACTTGTCCGGTGCTATGTGAAGTGGGGTTCCAGAAAGTTCAGCGGACTAGTCCTGTCGTATGGATGGACTAGTCCGCAGTCCTCTAAAGAGGACAACAGAAACATGAGCGGACTAGTCCGGTCTAAAATCGGACTTGTCCGGTTGCATTCCAGTAAGCTGACCGGACTAGTCCGGTCCATGAACGGACTAGTCCGGTGTCGAGTGGATTTTAGTTGATTTTTAAACCCCTTTCCCTTACGCAAAGTCATGAGCTCTTGGGATGTGTCTCTCACACACACCCTATACATTCAAATCTACTTTGCTGTTCTAAATTCCACTAAAGTCTTCCTTTTCGGGCACCACTCTATTTGTCACCTTTTTGTGTGCACCGAGCTAGTTCACTTTGTTTTTCCTGCAATCATTTTATTAGGATCTCATATGCTTGTCATCAATTCTCCAAAACCCACAAGGGATACCCTAGATGCACTTTCAATCTCCCCCTTTTTGGTGATTGATGACAACCATTTGAGATATCACAATTAAGAAGAAAAAATTGATTTTTCATAAAGTGTGCATATATGAGAGTAATGAATAACTAACAAGAAAAACTTCTCTCATATACGCACACCTTATGGTGGGGTGCCTAACAAAGTGTGTGATCAACAAAAATGTGATGAACGAGGATAAAAGATAACAACGCATCACAATACTATGAAGCATCACACATAAGGTAAATAGTCAAATTACAATAGTTTTAAAATAAGTACAAGTCCTCGATCATAAGTCCTTAATAACTTATCCTAGATAATCTCTCCCCCTTTGGCATCAAGGCACCAAAAATGGAAAAATCGAGTAGAATCACTCATCGCCGTTCCCACTTTCACTCTCAGTCCTATCTTCATCTTCCTCTTCACTTTGATCTTCATCATCTTGACCATGTAGAGGGTTAGCAGCTGAACCACCACCAAACCCAAGGCAGCTCAACTCTTGGTCAGTGAACGTTGGCATTTCAGTGAAGTCTTCAGCTTAGTCCTCAGAAACCTCAAGTGACCCTTGTGGCTCAATTTCCAGTTTGGCACAGATGGCCTGGATGTTGGCTTCTACATACCTTTGATGCTTCTTCCTGGCCAATCTCTCTTCATGTTACTTAACTTCAACTTTGTGGCAAGAGGCAAAGATAGAAGATAGCATCTTGAAGATTCCACTTGAAGATTCCCGAGTAGAGGGGGTTGCATGAGTGGTAGCTGCAGCCTCAGATCTTGTCTCCTCTTGAGCTCTCTTGGATTTTCTTTCTTCTCCGGGTGAGGCAGGAGCAGAAGGGGCAGAATATACAGTGGGCTTTTCGGGCCTAAGTCTAGTGTGAGGCACAACCTTTACAAACTCCAGTCCTGTCACTTTCTCAATCATGAACATTATGTAGGGTGCATAGCCGCAAGACCGGATGGGATTGATAGAGATTTTGACAATGTCATTGTAGATGTACTCAAACACATTGAATTTTCTCTTCTTGCTTATGACCTTCATTAAGATTCTGAGGGTGCCCTGAACAGTCCCTGCATCTCCCTCTTTGGGAGCTATAGTCTTCCTCAATATCCGATTGAGGACTACAAAGAAGGGCTTCATGTATTTAGTGGTTGGAGGCCTAAATGGCATTCGTGTATCATAGAGAAAGTCCAGCTGATCCTTCTCCAGTGGTTTCAGGTTGTGAATCACAAGTTCATTGTCCAAAGTATGCTCAAGATGAAGGATTCTTGCAAATTCCTCATAGGTGACACTGTACTGAGACCCATGTGTCATCCAAGTCATTCTGTCGTTGTCATCACGAGCAAAGTAGAGAGTGGAGTAGAATTGCGTGATGACTTCATCATTCCAGTCACACTGGATGGAGAATAGTTCTTTTAGCCCGTGAAGCTCGAGGGCTGTCACAACCTCCTGATAAGCTTGACATCTCTTGGACTGAAGATAGTCAATATCAACCCACTGACTTTCGACAATTGGATGCTTCATCTTCCGGTACACATGTTCATAGTAGTCAGCTAACTCTCTGGGCTGATTATACACTTCTACCTTTCTGAACTTGTCAGCTAGTTCACCCCCTTTTCCAGTGTAATCATTATCTGAAGGTTGCCTATTGCGATGAATGGGATTTTTCATTTTCAGAGGCCCAATGGGTCCACTAGCAAGTCCCTTCCCTTTATTGAGAGCCCTCTTAGGTCCTGAGGAGCTCTCGACAATAGCCTTTCCTCGAGGCTTCTTCACAATCACCTTCCTCTTCTTAGGCAAATTTTCGTCGGAAGATGGAGAGTGGACATTGACATCATGCCTTTTCTTCATTACTCCTTCCTTGGCTCTCCTCACTCTTTCACGTTGAACCTCTTCATCAAGGTGAAAAGAGCCGTCATCTGAGCCTGAAGACATGGTGCCTGATAAGGAGTTTAAGGATTAGATACGAATGGACTCATTTTTGACTCAAATAGGAATGTAGGGGTTCAACTGTCAGAGACCGGACTTGTCCGGTTTCAGAGTGCGGACTTGTCCGGTGTACCGGACTTGTCCGCATTAGTGCGCCGGACTAGTCCGGCCTGGCATAAGAACCCTAACGTTTCCATTTGAATCAAATCTCCTATCTAAAGACACAGAGGCAGGAAAGTAGTAGGAATACATCTATGGAGGCAATGTATATCCTTTTGGAATCAAGGGAAACGAGCTAAAACTAGAAAAGTTTGAGAGTTAGGTTTTAGGGGGAATTTACCAAGAATTGAAGATTCGCGTTGAAGTAGCAAGATTCTATCCGGATGAGTCCGGAGAGTAGAATCCACTCATAAAGGGGAGGCTTTTCCACGGAGAAAACCTCGAGTTTGAGGGCCCAACCCGAAAATCACTTTGGGAGCTAGGGTTTAGGAGAGGGGGTGAGGCAAAATGCTTATGAGTGGAGAAGGAGGGGTCTGGGCCGGCCAAATGCTTACACGTGCCACTGACCGGACTAGTACGGTCATGGTAGCAGACTAGTCCGGTGCACCTGAGTTAACCTAACTCTATCGTCTGTCCGGACTAGTCCGGTCGACAACCGGACAAGTCCGGTTCCAACAGATTTGATGCAGATAGTAAAGTTTAGAAGTGATCCAAGGACACTAATTTTTGCAAATAATCTTGGTAATTATGACCAGTAGGCAAGCAACAATCAAACAATGGTCATATTTTGCAAGATTTCTTCATTAAAATAGTTTTCTTAGAAGAAAAAGAGATGAGGAGCAGTTTTTTACAATAAAATGTAACATTTGAGGTTGCAACCAGGTATGCAACGTTTCAAGCCACGTTTAGAGAGTCAAGAATATTAAGTTCATTTCTTAGCTCACAAAACCTTTTCTCATCTAATGGTTTGGTAAAGATATCTGCTAGTTGTTTTTCAGTTCTAACAAGTGAAATTTCAATGTCACCTTTTAATGAATGATCTCTAAGAAAGTGATGACGAATATCTATGTGCTTAGTTCTTGAGTGCTCTACTGGGTTGTGTGCAATTTTTATAGCGCTTTCATTATCACATAAAAACGGAATATGATTTAGATTGTAGTCGTAGTCTCTAAGAGTCTGTCGCATCCAAATTAGTTGTGCACAACAACTACCAGCTGCAACATACTCTGCTTTCGCTGTTGAAAGAGCAGTAGAGTTTTGCTTTTTAGATGACCAAGAAACTAGGGATCTACCAAGAGATTGACAAGTCCCTGAAGTGCTCTTTCTATCGACTTTGCATCCTGCATAGTCGGCATCGGAATAACCTATCAAGTTAAACTTGGATCCTTTAGGATACCACAGGCCCAAGTTAGGTGTGTGCACAAGATACCTTAGGATTCTTTTTACAGCTATTAAGTGACACTCTTTAGGTGCGGCTTGAAACCTTGCACACATGCATACGCTAAGCATAATATCTGGCCTAGATGCACATAAGTAAAGTAAGGAGCCGATCATTGACCTGTATACCTTTTGGTCCACATTTGGACCTTCTTCGTTGAGGTCGAGATGTCCATTGATGGCCATGGGTGTCTTGATGGGCTTGGCTTTGTCCATATTGAATTTCTTGAGGATGTCCTATGTGTATTTGGTTTGGCTTATAAATGTGCCTTCTCTCAGTTGCTTCACTTGGAATCCCAAGAAGAACTTCAATTCACCCATCATTGACATCTCGAACCTATCTATCATAATTTTGCTAAATTCCTCATGGAAAGACTTGTTAGTGGATCCAAAGATAATATCATCAACGTAAATTTGACATACAAATAGATGATCATCAAAATGTTTAGTGAAGAATGTATAGTCAGCTTTACCAATTTTGAATCCATTTTGAGTTAGAAAATCTCTAAGGCACTCATACCAAGCTCGAGGAGCTTGTTTGAGGCCATAGAGATCCTTACGTAGTTTGTAGATGTGGTTAGTATACTCTTGGTCTTCGAATCCTGGTGGCTGCTCCACATAAACTTCCTCCTTTATCGGACCGTTGAGGAAGGCACTTTTGACGTCCATTTGATACAACTTAAAATTATGGTGAGTAGCATATGCCAATAAAACACGAATGGACTCAAGTCTAGCTACGGGAGCGAAAGTTTCGTCGAAGTCCAAACCTTCGACCTGAGAATAACCCTTGGCCACCAGCCTCGCTTTATTTCTTGTTACTACTTCATGTTCATCTTGCTTGTTCTGAAAGACCCATTTGGTTCCAACGATGTTCGCCCTTGGTCTTTCCACCAGCTCCCACACTTCATTTCTTTTGAAGTTGTTCAATTCTTCTTGCATTGCAATCACCCAGTCTGGATCCCTTAAGGCTTCATCTACCGTGTATGGTTCCAGAAAAGAGATAAAAGAATAGTATTCACAGAAATTTGCAATGTGAGATCTAGTAGTTACTCCCTTAGCAATATCACCAATGATATTGTTGACAGGATGGTCTCTTTGCACACTCTTATGTACTCTTGGGTGAGGAACTTGTGTAGCTGCTTGTTCTTCATCATCTTCATGTTCGTTGTCTCCCCCTAGATCATTGCTTCCATGATTATTTTGATCATCTTGATCTTGTGTAAAAGCTCCCCCTTGATCATTGCTTCCTTGTTGAGGTTCACCTTGTGCATTTGAGTCTTGCATTTGCTCTTGTGGTAGAATATCACCAAGTGCCATTTTCTTCAGCGCTTCACATGGAGCTTCCTCTTTGTCTAGCATACACTTATCGACTTGCTCTAGTTGTGAGCCGTTAGTTTCATCGAACACTACGTCACGTGCTACTTCAACAAGGCCGAACACTTTGTTGAAGACACGATAGGCGTAGGCATTCGATTCATACCCGAGCAAGAACTCTTCATCGGACTTCGAAGCGAACTTCGAAGCCCTCGGTTTCTTGTTCAGAATGAAACATTTACAACCAAAAACTTTGAAATAAGAAACATTAGGCTTTTTACTGGTAAGGAGCTCATATGGAGTTTTCTTCAGTAGTCGGTGAAGGTACAGCCGATTTGTGGCATGACAAGCAGTGTTCACCACTTCTGCCCAAAATCGATCTGATGTCTTGTATTCGTCCAACATCGTTCTTGCCATTTCAATCAATGTTCTGTTCTTCCTTTCGGCCACCCCTTTTTGTTGAGGAGAGTAGGGTGCCGAGAACTCGTGCTTTATCCCTTCTTGATCGAGATACTCTTCAACTTGTGTATTCTTGAATTCTGTCCCGTTGTCACTTCTGATGTTCTTCACGGTTGATGAGAATTCATTCTGGGCTCTTTTTAGGAACTTCTTGAGGATTCCCTGAGTTTTTGATTTATCATACAAGAAAAATACCCAGGTAAATATTGAAAAATCATCAACAATTACTAAACCGTATTTGTTACCACCGATACTTATGTGAGCAATTGGACCAAATAGATCCATATGAATAAGTTCCAGTGGTCTTGTAGTGGTCATTATGTTCTTGCGCGGGGTGTGGTGCTCTGACTTGTTTTCCCGCCTAGCAAGCGCTGCACGGCCTGTCTTTCTCAAAAACCACATCCTTTAGACCTCGGATGTGACTACCTTTTAAAAGTTTCTGCAGATTTCTCATCCCAACATGGGCTAGCCGTCTATGCCACAGCCATCCCATGTTGGTTTTAGCAACCAAGCAAGTGTTGAGTTCGGCTTTATCTTTGTTGAAATCAACAAGATAAAGCTTTCCCTTCAACATTCCCTTGAATGCAATCGAGCCATCGCTTTTTCTAAAAATGGTCACACCCTCATTAGTGAATAAACAGTTATAACCTTTGTCGCATAGTTGAGATATTGACAAAAGGTTATAATCCAGGGAGTCTACATGTAAAACATTAGATAAAGTGTGTTGAGGAGATATTTCAATGTTACCGCTACCAAGGACCTTTCCTTGACTGTTGTCTCCAAAGTATATGCCTTCACTTGGATCCTCGTTGTACTCGTACTCCACAAACATATCTCTCTCTCCGGTCATGTGATTTGTGCATCCGCTATCTAGCACCCACTTAGATACACCGGAGGAGTAAGCCTGCAAAACAGAATTATTCCTTGGTTTTAGGTACCCAAGCTTTCTTGGGTCCTCTCAGGTTAGTCACAAGAGTCTTGGGCACCCACACACAAGTTTTCGAGTTCCTGTGGCGTGGCCCTGTGTATTTAGCAATAACTTTTCCATATTTGTCTTTCATAAGAACATAGGAAGCATCAAATGTATGAAACAATATTTGTAAATCAGATTCATGTGATTTTTCCTTAACAAAGGTGATTCTTTTCTTTGCGTGATTAAGAGTGGACATGTGTTTGTTCCTGTCAAACCCAAGACCATCTTTGACGTTGGGAGGTCTGGTGACTATATATGCACTACGTGCATATTTGATCTTCTCTTTATCAAAGATGCCGTTTTGGGAAGGATGCATATCATGAGAAGTTGAAGTATTAGAGATGATATTTTTCTTACTAGAGCATGTGCAGGTTCCAACTGTTGTCGAACTCATATCTTTGGAGGAAGAGCTCTTGGAGGAAGATGAGTCACCTTGCTTGAGCGACTCAACTTGCACCTCAAGGATCTTGTTAACTCTTGACAAGTTAGCAAGCTCATCCTTGATTGCAATATGTGAGTCCTCTAGCTTTGAGTAAGTCTCCTTACTCAAGGCTAGCTCAAACTCAAGTGACTTGTTCTTCTCTCTTTCAAGTTCAAGAAGTTTTTCAACTTCTTGATATCTCTTCCTTTCACGGATGAGCATATCTTCTTGTCGGTTGACAAGTTCCTCCTTTTCAAAGATTTCGTTCGACAACATTTCCATTTTCTTTAAAGCAATTTTACTTAATCCTCTAAACATTTCTTCATTATCACTAGAGCTATCAAAGTCATCAATAGAGGTATTTAATGCAGGAGGAGTAAGTTGGACCTTTTTCTTGCCTTCTTTAGCCATAAGGCAAGTATGGTTGTTCATATCCCGTCCTCCCATGTTTGTGAAGAGTGTAGCTCTCATGGTGGGTTTCTTAACGGCAAAGATGGCCATCTCCTCTTCTTTATCGGAGGAGGACTCATCGTTTGAGTCCCACTCCTTGCCAATGTGAGCTTGATGAGCTTGTCTCCTTTTTTTGAAATTTTTCTTCTCATCTGCTTTTGCTTCCTTCTTCTTCTTGTTTTCTTCATAAGTACAGTCCACCATGAAGTGACCATACTCTCCACAATTATAGCAAGTACGTCGAGCCTTGGATTTCCCTTTATCCTTGCTTTTTCCTTCATTTGAGTTGTTGCCATGTCTTCTCCTCATCATGCGCTTGAACTTTTTGATAAAGAGTACCATTTCCTCATCATCTAGATCAGTACTCACGTCGCTTGTATCTCCGTCATCTTGGTCTTCACGGGTTTCTTTGGGTTTGGGTCTGCACGTTGCTTTGAGAGCAACTTCTTTCTTTTTGGAAGAGGTAAGCTCGGCTAAGTCTTTGACGTATTGAGCCTCCTTCTCCATCATTTCATGATTTATGATCTTCCCCAATAACTCATCGGGAGTCATTTTGTGAAACCCGGGGCTTTCTCTAATCATTGAGCAAAGTGTGACGTTTCTTGGCATGAAGGCTCTAATCATCCTTTTTACCACCTCGTGATCAGTCTATTTCTTACTTCCATAGGCACGGATTTTGTTGATTAGTGCCTTCATCCGGTTGTACATGTCTTGATGTGATTTGCCTTCTTCAATAGCAAATCTCCCCAACTCTCCTTCAAGCATCTCAATTTTGGCTTCACGTACAGACCTATTTCCTTCGTGAGCTGTTTTGAGTGTATCCCAGATTTCTTTTGCACTCTCTAGTCCATCGATCTTGGTGAATTCTTCTCTGCTCAGTGACGATGTGATTACTGCAACGGCTTGTGCATTTCTGTGAATCTCTTGTTCTTGTTCTGGAGTGAGTTCTTCATCCGTGTCTGGGATATCTATTCCTGTGCAGACAATATGCCAAAGGCTTGGATTCAAAGATATTAGATGCATTTTCATGTTGTACTTCCACATGGTATAGTCACTCCCGTCAAACTGCGGGGGCCTTCCCATAGGAATGGAGAGATAGTGATTATTTGAATTGAGACGGTTGTAGTTGTAAGGATATCGGGAGTAGTCGTGATGACCACTCCCCATCGTCTTTTCTTCCTCTTTTCCCTTTTGTGCCATTAATTTCTTTCTCAGTAGTGCCTTTAGCTGTCTCACTTCTTCATCATCATGTGGACTTTCTTTCAGCACGTCGAAGGCTTTGGCTTCTTGCTCCTCATCGTTGATGTTCGTCTTCGGGATATCGTTGTTCTTCTCAGAGGCCATTGATCTCTCCGAGATGTGAGTCTCGTTGATGGAGAACTTGGCTCTGATACCAATTGAATGTGGCCTAGAGGGGGGTGAATAGGCCTTACAGAATTTCCTGCACACTTAAAGTAATTGTCAAAAACTTGCTTGACCGGACTATTCCGGTGGTGTGAGCGGACTAGTCCGGTGTGCCTGAAGTGTGTAAATTGTATAAGTGTTGTGCAGGAGAATTAACTTGTTTAGCAGCGGAAATAAGAACAACAGTTATTCTATTTTGATTTTACAATGTGAGGTATGATTATGCCCATGAGTGAGACTTAGCAATTTAAAATATGAAGTTTAGCAACTAGATGTTCTTAATCAACAAAAATAAAGAGGCATGCGAGACAAAATTTTTATCGAGGTTCGATCTCACCAAGAGATCTACGTCCTCGTTGAGGAAGCTCACACAGAGCCGGGTCTCTAACCCTTTCCCTCTTCAAGTCACCACACAAGGCCGACTTGACTCCACTAGCACGGGTAATCACCGAGTTTGTGGGGCAGCCTCACACGTTGAGGGCTCCCACAAGAATTACAATGAGAAAGTGATCAAATACACTCAAAAAGATTACAATGCAGAATATGAGTGTAGAGAGATCAAACCCCAAGAGCTCACAACGAAGGAACGACGATCTCCCAATCCCAAATCCATGTGTTTGATTGATTTTCACCTTTTTCGCACCTTAGATGTGTGGGGAGATGTGTTTTTGGGCTCTTGGGACAGGTGGCAGCGCTAGGGTTTGAGTTTTTAGCAGTATGAGTCTTGTCTCTCTGTTGGAAGGCCGTGGATCACCAATTTATATGGTTTCCAAAAAGTTATCGTTGTAAAACCTAATACCGGACTAGTCTGGTATATGATCGGACTTGTCCGGTCTACTTCCAGTGGGCAAAGCGGACTAGTCCGGTCTAAAACCGGACTTGTCTGGTGCTATGTGAAGTGGGGTTCCAGAAAGTTCAGCGGACTAGTCCTGTCGCATGGATGGACTAGTCCGCAGTCCTCTAAAGAGGACAACAGAAACATGAGCGGACTAGTCCGGTCTAAAACCGGACTTGTCCGGTTGCATTCCAGTAAGCTGTCCGGACTAGTCCGGTCCATGAACGGACTAGTCCGGTGTCCAGTGGATTTTAGTTGATTTTTAAACCCCTTTCCCTTACGCAAAGTCATGAGCTCTTGGGATGTGTCTCTCACACACACCCTATAAATTTAAATCTACTTTGCTCTTCTAAATTCCACTAAAGTCTTCCTTTTCGGGCAACACTCTATTTTTCACCTTTTTGTGTGCACCGAGCTAGTTCACTTTGTTTGTCCTGCAATCATTTCATTCGATCTCATATGCTTGTCATCAATTCTCCAAAACCCACAAGGGATACCCTAGATGCACTTTCAACATGCCCGTAGCATATCCTCCAGAATCTGATCTATTCTCTCCGTTTGACCATCAGTTTGCGGATGATACGCTGAACTCCGAATTAACTTGGTTCCCAATGAAGCATGTAGTTGCTCCCAAAATCTGGATACGAATAATGCACCTCGGTCAGAAACGATGGTGTGGGGAACCCCGTGTAAACACACGACTCTTGAGATGAACAGCTCCGCATACTTCTTTGCCACGTATTTGGTATGGACCGGAATAAAATGAGCTGTCTTGGTCAAACGATCAACAATTACCCAAATAGAATCATGCTTGTTTCTGGTCATGGGTAATCTGACGATGAAGTCCATATTTATGTCTTCCAACGTCCATGCTAGAACCTTCAGCGGTTGAAGTGGTCCGGCTTTTCTCATATGGTCGGCTCTAACCTGCCGACACGTATCACACATGGATACGTATTTTACAGTCTCTCTTTTCATCCGTGCCCACCAGAACTTAGATTTCAAGTCCTGATACATCTTGTTGCTTCCTGGATGAATGGAGTACTTGGATAAATGCACTTCATCTAAAATTTTCCTCCGCAATTTCATATTTCGGGGTACAACTATTCGGTTGTTAAACCAGAGCGTACTCGCTTCATCCTTGCGGAACGTCTTCAATTCACCGCTGTCCACTCTTCTCCGGATATGAGACATACCTCTGTCTCTCTTCTGAGCCTCTACAATCTCATCTCTGATTGTAGGAATAAGAGCAAGATTGAACAGTGATCCGTAGGGAACTAAGCGCCGGCTTAGTTCTCCTTCTTCATGTGCAGCCATGGCTAAATGGTGAACATGGGCTTTCCGACTAAGTGCATCAGCAACCACATTTGCTTTTCCCGGATGGTAATGAATTTCAAGTTCATAATCCTTGATCAATTCGAGCCATCTTCGCTGCCTCATATTCAGTTCTTTCTATGTGAAGATGTACTTTAAGCTTTTGTGGTCAGTGTAGAGATGTACTAGATTGCCTAGTAGATAATGTCTCCACATTTCAATGCAAGGACCGCCACAGCAGGTTCAAGGTCATGCGTCGGGTAATTCTGCTCATGTCCCCTAAGTTGTCGAGATCCATACGTGACCACGCGTCCTTCTTGCATCAACACACAATCCAAACCAATGCCGGATGCATCACAATAAACATCAAAAGGCTTCGTTGTGTCCGGCTGGGCCAGAACTGGATCTGTAGTTAGATACTTCACTAAAGTTTAAAAAGCTTGTTCACATGAATGGCTCC
This sequence comes from Neostapfia colusana, assembly GCA_030760725.1. NCBI lineage: Eukaryota > Viridiplantae > Streptophyta > Magnoliopsida > Poales > Poaceae > Neostapfia > Neostapfia colusana. The sequence continues at coordinate 43,681,755 of JASWHV010000008.1, read as the reverse complement.
AATAACATTTGGTGCCTTTCTTCAACAGATCCGTCATAGGTTTAGTGACTTTGGAGAGGTTTGGAATGAATCTCCGGTAATAATCCACTAAACCTACGAAACTCCGCACTTCATGAACAGATGTTGGAGATTTCCAATTCAGCACTTGCTCGATTTTACTTGGGTCCACAGCGATGCCTTACACTGAAATAATATTCCCAAGAAACGGCACTTTGCTGATCCGAAACTCACATTTACTGAACTTTGCATATAGCTTGTGATCCCTCAAATGTTGGAGTACAATACGCAAATGTTCAGCGTGTTCTTCTTCTAACTTTGAATAGGCCAAGATGTCGTCGATGAAAACCACGACAAATTTGTCTAACTCTGCCATGAACACAGAGTTCATGAGATACATAAAATGAGCCGGAGCATTGGTCAGCCCAAAAGACATGACAAGATATTCATAAAGACAATATCTTGTCGAGAACGCCATCTTAGGTACATCTTCTGCCCGGATTTTTATCTGGTGATACCCGGACCGAAGATCCATCTTGTAGAATACCTTAGCACCCACTAGTTGATCAAACAAAATATCAATGCGCAGTAGTGGATACTTATTTTTGATAGTGACAGCATTCAGTGGACGATAATCTACGCATAGTCTCAAAGTCTCATCCTTCTTCTTCACGAAGAGTGTGGAACAGCCCCAAGGTGATGAACTTTGGCATATAAAACCTTTGTCCATGAGTTCATTCAGATGCTCCTTCAATTTTGCGAGCTCCTTCGGTACCATTTTGTATGGTCGCCGAGAAATAGGTGTTGTTCCCGGTGCTAGTTCTGTCTTGAACTCTACATCACGTTCGGGCGGCATGCCTGGTAAGTCATCGGGAAACACATCTGGATATTCACATACCACTAGAATATCCTCAAGTTTAGGAGCTTCAATCTGATGCACTGATGCAACACGTTTTGATGGATCCAAAAGATTCAATGTGTTGCAACCATGTATTGGGGAATTCAGTTGGACAGTCCGAGAGCTGATGACAAATATAGCTCCACAATGCGTCAACCATGACATCCCCAAGATAATATCAATCCTTTGGCCTTTGAGTATGATAAGGCTCGCAGGATAGATGTTTCCACCCAAACACAAAGGTGCCCGAGAGACCATTTCATCTGCGGATATCTTGCCTCCGGGTGAGCTGATATGAAACGGATGCTTGACTGTGCTAAATGGAAGATTATTCTTCAGCACATAGTCTCTGCTAATAAAATTGTGGGTTTCCTCGGAATCAAACAACACGAAAGTGGGCTGTTCTTGTAAAGTAAACATGCCCGCTAAAACTGGTTCGCCTTTTGCAATGTCCTCAATAGCAGTGTAGTTAACCCTGCCAGCTTTTAAAAGACCCTTTGAATTTTCAAAGTGCTGATCTGAGCGTTGGTGAGATGACACAAATTTGTGGCTTTGCTCAGCTCCACGACAGTTTCATGATGCAGAAATCCTCAGCTCTCTACTAACACGAGGTGGAGATGTTACGTGCATAACTGGTTGCGGTAGGGTTGCACGAATAATTTCTAATCGCTGCTGTTGAGGTGGAGGCACTCCAGCTGTGGTTGTGAGAGTTGTACCATAGACTAAGTTTCTTGCCTGACTGACGAGTAATACCGCACTCGATAGTTCAGAGGAACCTCGATATCACTGTCTTGCGGTATACTCCTTTTCAGCAACGCTTGGCAACAGAGATGCATGTCTTCTTTAATAATAGCGGCATTTACCAACTCATTGTAAATACCGTTATTGAACAAGGTAACTTGTTCCTTAAGATCGATATTCAAACCTCGGAAGAAATACTCACACTTCAACGCTTCCGAGTGTACCATATGAGTGGCGTATTGCATCAAGTCTTCAAAATCTTTGAAGTACTCGTACGCATTCCTTTCTCCTTGCTTTAACTCTATAAAGTCTTGATACTTTGTTCGTAGAATTCCCGAACAAATGTGACGTGCCTGTAAAACGTTCTGGAATTCATCCCACATCATGCGATGACCTTCAGGAAGAGTAGCGAAGTACTCCACCCACCAAGCTCCAGCAGCTCCGTGGAGTTGTTAAGCGGCAAAAGAAGTCTTCTGATATTCATCACACTCGAGCATATCGAACTTTGTATCAATACATTGGAGCCAATGAGCCGACTCCAATGGTTCTTTCTCGTCCAAGAAAACCGATGGTTGCCTTGCTAGGAAATCTAGATAAGTACTTGGCGGGGGATACGCTGTAGTGTCTCCTGTCGTATGCTTTGTTGCACCAACAAATCGAGAGACTCAGCCATATTTCCTAAGATTTCCACCAATCCGGTTGATGATGTCGGCACTTCTTGTCGTGGCGAATTATTTTCGCCGTGACTCGACTCACCAACCTCACTCATGGAATGAGTGCGATCCATAGTAGATATTGCAGCACTACACAATCTAACCAGTGTTCGACAATTATGAAATATACCAAATTGAGCAAGTTTGTCCAAACCCTTAATTCCAATAATAGGAAAAATTTAAAAACAACTCAAGAACATGTTATGGAACTTAGAGAAGTCTAAAACATCCCTGTCCACAACAAGTCCTAAGTTACATGAGCAATAAGCAGTGCTCTGTTCAGAATGACCAATTAGTCTTAATCCCAGAATTTAAATATGCAAATCCCAATTTCATGTCTTATGATGAATATCAAAGTTACAGTTAACTTCAATATGTTTCCAACGAGTATTTATTTGCCTTCATATCAGTTCTGGATCAAAAGTTGTGATATTTCAAATTTGACAGAAATCTGGAACAATTTTGACACCATCTCCTTTGAATGTGGGTGTTTTGTCCACAAGATTTCATATAATTAGACTCCAAATATGGAGAAACTTTGAACTATAAAGTCGAAGCACATATCCTAAACTTTCTAACAGTGTATTACATGGACCTTAGAAATTTTTCTACAGAAAGTTATGGTCGAAATACAGAAAATTCCAGAGATCATTTTGTGTCCGCCCTGTTTTTGGACAGTTCATACTCATCTGAGATTTTCATCCTTTTGAGGGAGATTCTGGTCTGGACTTCTACAGAAAAGTTGTAGAAGACTTCAAAAGCTTTCCAGAAATTTATCGCTCCCCTCCATTGATACAACCAAACAAAAGCTATGTCCTGTTCAACTTCAACAAAATTTTGCCGAAAACAGGGGAGGTTATTCCTAAGTCTTTGTGAATAAATCTATACCCCCAATTGATCCTTAGTTCAATATAGGAGTTCATTACCCCCTAATAGAATCCTAGACTCCAAATTTACTCTTTTAATTTTCAAACCTTCTTTTTCATGCAGTTCAAAACATATCACGGTACTACGATTCCTCACCAAGTTAAAATCCTAACCGGCTTTATACCGACATATACGTCTCAAGTGGTGGCACTAAAATGATCACTCACAAACGTTTTCTACCGACATGTTCTAACGTGGTTAAGGTACCTGCAGAAAACCAATCAATAGTGATGCACACACTGGTTTGTCATTTCAGGCAGGTCCATATCATAGTAAAAACATACGCCCAATATCATTGCCATACGGGTCGACCTTGAGTCAGGTCATGCCTCAAGGTACATGATCGGGTTATTCACCACCCGACGGGGGCTCCACACCTTTGCAATAAAGCACACCAGTGGAAAAGCGCTTTCATATGCCTTATAGGATATGAAGGGGCCCAGAGAACATACTTCGTGTTACAAACCACACTGGAGGCTAGTGCCATTCATATGTCTCTAAGACATGAAGAGTCATAGAAAACATATTCATTTCCCGTCCATTGCTGAACGGGACATCCCACACTACTTTCCTCGTATGGGGGAGCTAATCCGCCTTCGGTGGCGTTCCTTACAATTCTTACCTCCACGTAGGTGTGTCATTACGGAATCAAAATACTGAATAATAACACACTATTAGCTTGCCACCTTAAGTAACTATGCTATTAATAGTCCTTATGTGGGCACACTATACGTTCCTCACTCACATACTTCTAAGTTTTTGAAAATAGACTCTTTTCATGCATGTTATTCCCAATGCGGCTCTGATACCACGCTGTGAGGGACCCGCCCTCGACGGGGTCGTGCCTCTCCCCCGGGAATCACACTGGGTGGTGCCGTGCGATGTGGCACCCAACAGCATGCACAAAAAGACAGTAGAACATATGACACCATTTTATTACTCAAGATCAGATCTTTTACAACATAATGTACACACGCAGTGGAATTTAAAAGCTGGACATCTATTCACTCTCGACCCTAACTATGACGAAGAGAAGTCGTTCAGCCCGTGAACGCTTCCTACTAGCTCCACCAAAGTAAGGCAGCGGCTAGGTTTCGGGTGAGTTAAACGACCCATGAGGTTCATCGTCTCACCGAACAATCCTCTACATAGCAGGTATCCTGCTACCTGCAAAAACAACTCAGAAGCAACCGTGAGCACTAAGGCTCAGCAAGTCTTAACCGTCAATCCTAAACATGTAACTCTACATGCAGGGGTAGTAAGATAGTAGGAACATGAATTTTTGCAAAAATGAAGCTTGACTAAACTTGATCCTTATATTCAGATTCTTATAGCCTTCATTTTAGTGGTCCTCACGCCTCACAACACCGGAAGTCCACAATCAAACAAGAAACGCTTATCCCGATGTTGTTAGCCTAAGGTGGAAATGAACTTTAGTTGGCACTATATCTAATTCAGTCAAGGTTCCAATACAATGATTAATCCATGAACAACAAGTTAAGAGACTTAGTTCCTCTTACTATGTCACGGTGCAGTGGGCAAGTATGCTCAATCCTCTTCCTCGAGCGACGGTGATTCGAATCAATAACAACCCAGAATACACGAGACATACACCTGCCACAAAAGACTCTCACAAGAGATGTTTCTTACATTGTATGCAGCAACCTTTCACATGACACCCCGACATAGAAAAATGTTTCGCGCCGAGCAGGATGGTCCTCTACGTGGACACGTTGAAGTTGCCCGCTAAAGGATTTACACCTCCAGCCTTCTCAACGCCATTCCCACGCGAAGGATGAGTTTCTATATCACGGTCCATCGAGTTACATCAGTTTCATGGGTCCCATACCCCACTATATATCTGGTACAACTCAATCTTGTAAATCAGGGCCGCATACGCGCGGTCCTTAACCGACACGGACGGGGCTACAACCAACCTCCACATTTGCCTTTCCATCTCGGTCCAGGCCCAATGTGGTCTCAAACATTGTCACACCCATCGCAGGTCGAGACAACCTTGAGCGCTCCATCCTACAGGAACTTCCCCATCCCCATCTCATTTTTCATGAGGGTGCTCTTATCATCAACCTCTTGCGAGTAAACTCCGTTACTCGACCTTTCTCTCGAGTAGCTTTTTACTACTCGACTTCTACCGAGCTAGCTACAACATTAGCCTAGCATCTATGACGAGGCAAAGCCTACACTAAATCTTCTACTCAGGGATGTAATAGCCATGCAAGTGGGTTTCAAGCATCCTAGACATAATGCACCATATCAAGTCTAATAAACATGAGGTGAAGTAAAGAAAAATTTAAAACGGTAATTATACGCAAACCGGGGCTTGCCTTGTTCAACAGTTTTGTTAGAAGCTATGAGTTAATCTTCCTCCGGAGAATCCACCAAACTCGTCACGAGATGGAGATCCTCGCTGCAGAGTTGAGTCCTCATCGAACGTTGACGTCACGTGAGCTATTAAGATGATTTATGCACATGTATTCAAAAGCAATTTAGAAAATGATTCAAAGCTGTTGTACAAGTTAACTCACACATAAGAGGGATAAACAACAGCAAGGTTTCTGTTGTTGGATTTAAACCTTAGAGAAGAAAGTGCTAAGTGAAATGGAGGTACTATTAATCACCATGTGATTTAGTCCAATATATGAACACTTAAACCTAAAAGATGGTAACTCAAGTTCCAGAGGTCAAATGAAGCTGAAACTTTAACCACGGCTTCTATGAAAGGTATTTAGGCAGTGTGCAAAAATTTAGCTCATGACATAGCTCCATGTGATCACAATAATTTCTTATGTGATTTTTGCTAATCTGCCTTTACTTCCTAGGTCTTAAGCTTTCATATGCTGTAAAGTAGACTTTTTGTGAAGTACGAATTGTCCTGAGTCCATAGGAATTGGTTTTACCATTTTTGGAGCTTCCTACATGGAGATATGGATTTTACATGTTTGGGTAAAAGTGTGAAAATGGCTCTGTTCATTTTTCCTATTTTTCAGAGATATAAAGGATTGACACATCATTTGACCAAGCAAATGAGGTCCAATGCCTCTGAAATTTTTACTGGAGTTCAAGTATATTTAGAAGGATCTGCTTCCTTAAAATTGGGAATTTTCCAAATAATGGAACTACTTAAATAAATCCTACAATATTTTCATTATATGAATTAATGAGCCAATCCAGGCATTTTCATAAATATTGTGCTGCACCGCTGGATAGTACTCTCCAAGAGGAATCCAACAAAGTTTATTTGGGAATTTTTGGACACTCCTGCACAAAGTTGTGGCTGTTCAAAGGTTGAACTATTCTCTGAAAATCCTGCAAATGTTTAATCCCTGCCGGTGGGCCCCACACAGAGCCAGTGGCGGCGCCCTCCGGTAAGGGTCGCCAGAAGGGCCTTCCTGGCCGCCTCCCGGCTCCATAGTCGCACCCCCCCAATCCACCACACTGAGCTCATCTAGAGGGTCACCAGCGGCCGAAGCTCGCCGAAAACACACGCGCACCGGCAACAGCGGGAGTTAGGGTTCCGGCGAGGTCGGACAAGCTTGTTTCTCCACCAAATCGTGAGGTTCTTAGCTCTAGAGCTCCAGGGGAAGGTGTAGAAGGTAGATATGGAGGCTACAGGCTACACGAGCCGTGGAGCTCTCCAAACCCATCGGCACCATGCAGCCGACAGAGTCCGGTGGTACTCCCTTGAAAATAACTTGGATTTCTTGCTCTACACCTAATTTCTCATCCTAGGATTGAGGGAGGAAGTGCACTATCTAGTTTAGAACTTGTGTGTGAAGTTTGAATTACACACAACACGAATCGACGATGAATTTTGTAAATTCCTACCTCAGGGTCGGGTTGCACCGCCCAGGAGAAAACCTCAAAATTCTCCTTCTCCAACAGTTTGGTGAGGGGTCTCGAAATCTTGGAGAACCCTCGATAAACCGTCGATAGTATCCAACCAATCCTAAGAAGCTTCGAACTTCCCCGACATTCTCAGGGGTCTTCCACTTCTGTACATCCTCGATTTTGGCGGGATCTACGGAGATTCCTCCCTCTGAGATTATATGTCCTAAGAAGGGAACTCTCTTCAGCCAAAACTCACACTTGCTCAACTTGGCATATAGTTGGTGTTCTCTCAGCTTTTGCAACACCAACCTTAGATGTTTCTCATGTTCTTCTTCATCTTTGGAGAAGACGAGAATGTCATCTATGAAAACCACCACAAATTTGTCCAGATATTCCATGAATACCTTGTTCATGAGATACATGAAGTATGTCGGGGCATTAGTTACCCCGAAAGGCATGACTGTGTATTCATACAGTCCGTACCGAGATACGAATGCTGTCTTGGGAATATCAGTTTGCCTTATCTTAAGTTGGTGGTACCCCGACCTGAGATCAATTTTCTAGAACACACAAGCTCCCCTCAGCTGATCAAACAAGTCTTCAATGCGGGGTAATGGGTACTTGTTCTTGACGGTTACTTCATTCAAAGCACGGTAGTCTACGCATAACCTTTGGGTCCCGTCATTCTTGGGCACAAATATCACTGGAGCTCCCCATGGTGAGGAACTAGGACGAATGTACCCCTTCTCTGTCAACTCTCTCAAATGATCCTTGAGTTCTCCCCTTGGTATGTAATGGTTGTAAAAGCTACGCTTGAACTCTTCCCAAGTGATGTTCTCGGGGTCATGATGGGCGGCCACGTAAGCGGTCCACCAATCAGCAGCAGGTCCATGCAATTGGTGAGAGGCAAACAGCACCCTCTCATACCCTTGGCATTGTATAATCCTCATCTTGCTCTCAATGGTCTTTAGCCAATCATCTGCCTCCAGAGGTTCAGCAGCACTTGCAAACTTTGGAGGTTGAGTCCCTAGAAACTCGCTCAACCTAGGTTGGCGTGGTGCAGCTTGTGGAGGTGGAGCTTGGTGCAAGTTGGCCACCACTTGAGTTTGGTTCTGGATGAGCTGATTTTGATTCTCAAGCATTTGGTGGATGGGATCAACTCCTTCACGGCGACCACCCCTGTATTGCCTCCAGAAAGATGAGGGTTGCCGGCCTCATCGTTGTTGTTGGCGGGGTTGGCACCACGACCCTTTCCTCTTCCGGCCATCTATCATGATCAACCAAATGTCAATTTAAAGCATTACACATTATCTTACCAATTTTACTTGTTTACACTTTGTAATGTTGAGGCCTTGTTGTATTTATATTTTCCTGAGGGTTCATGTCTCACGCAAAAATAAATGCACTATTAATTTCATAGGGGTTCACACATCAAAGCAAAGCAACCTGAAGACGAGGTTGTGGACAATTGCTCATGGCTTCCACAACTCACGTCACACACCACACATTAACAAATTATTAACTAAGGTATTGACTCGCCTACTCGATAACCTGCTGAACTATGGGGAAGGACTCTACACGACTCGTATCACTGAGCCGGCTCCTCGGGATCTTCCTCATTATTGCGGCTGCCTTCTGACTCCGCTTTGGGTGGGGAGGCTGCTGGTGGGGAACTGCGACGACGCCTGATCGCCCGGTGATCTGGGGAGTCAGGAGTCCATGTGTCATTCACGGTGACACACAGTTCATTCACATCTCCTCTTTCTCTCGCCCTCAAGCTGGCTCGAAGCAACGCCTCGGTCTCCTTCAGGGTGTCACGAACATCCTGAAGCTCCTGCTGACACTCCTGCAGTCGAGTGCTGAGCATAGCAGCATCCTCCAAGCACAGGTCCATATGCTCATGGGAAGTCCCTTGCTGCACTGGCGGGTACTTGTACTCCGTCGTACCACTCTCACGCTGGAGAACATACATGTACTCAGTCCTGTCCAGGTGGCGACGGTAGATGTGACTCTAGCAGGTGATGGCCTCCCAAGTGACATCCTTCTCCGCACCGACCTGTGTCGCTCGACAAGCTGGAGAGCGGTGGATCTTAAGCAGCTGATTTCATGGATAATCCTCATTTCCGAACTCCATTCTTCCCGCTTCTCCCGGATGGTCCGGGTGGAGCTATAGTGTATGATTAGCTTGCCCGTATTGCCGGCGGCTTGGAGCATGCGTCGAAGACGACGCAACAAGCCTCCTACTGCCAATCCGGACGGCTCTCCTCTCTCAGGGCAAGGGCAACTACGGGAACTCTCCCTCCGATGGACTTGCGAGCGGTGCGGATCATATGAACCATCTAAAACATAAAGCATTTAAACTTAAGTTAGATAAGGTTTTAAACAAAAATCCTATTTTGAATAAAAGTTGGGTAAGATGAATAAAGTGACCCCATTAAATAACACTTTTCAACCCACACCTTTGTAAAATAGTTTTTAAGAAAATAGGGTCCTTAAATACGTCCATTTCTACCTAGGTCCACGTTCCTACGGGCAACCTTGGCTCTGATACCACTTCTGTCACACCCGGTTTCTCCGGAGAACAACCGAGTGAATATCACATGTATGTCAGGATCATTTTCTCATACATGTGATGACAAATAGTGAAGCATCATTTATTACAAGCTAGGGTGTCGAATATAAATAAGTCTTACATAGCATGCGTCTCGATGGACGATAATAAGTTCATAACATGTAAATGAAATATCAGCGGAAATATTATTCTTGTGGGCTCCGTCACAGGCGTTGCCCGGGGGGGACTCCATGAACCTAGAAAGCTTCTTCGGGTCCGAAGTCTTGATCATTAAATACCACGTCATTTTCTTGACCTGAGCAGCAATATAAACCAACAAATATGCAAGTTTGAGTACCGATGGTACTCAGCAAGTGTGGGAAAATTTTGTCATGCATGGCTAGAGCAAGGAGAGGTTGGACTCATGGTTAAAGCACTACGCCACTATTCCTACCACCTTAGCTTATTAAGCACCTACATTACTACACAGGTGAAATGGTCCCAATCTCCCATCCCATCATCATAATCAAATAACCATAACATCATTTCCAATGTTAAGCTCCCCGCTTAACATCCACAACTTCCAAAGTCATCATCCTCTAATCATGAATAAGTCCAAGCCGCTCTTGACCGTGAACACGGCTGTCATGACAGTTTTGACTCTGCAGAGTTTGCACCACTGTACCCACATGTAGTGATTTCATCCCCCGTTGCCGGGTGGACTAAAAGAACCTCTATTATGCCAGTGGCCACGAACCACATTCACACTTCCCAGGTGTGTAGCCAGGAGATCACTACGAAGCCTTTACAAAGGTATTCCCGACGAGCGTGGGCCCACTGAGGTTTCACCCCTAACAGCATACAAGAGGCTCCAACCCCGCTGCAGTGGCCCCCTCTTGAGCCTTGCGGTTCATATGGTAGTCCAACTGACACCTACTCCCCGCACCATCCAACACACCCATACTACGCTGGGGATACACCTAATTAATTGGCCAAGCTACCCCATCTCAGCATGTGGTTGGCACGGTAAAGCCAGGTTACATGCTCCATGAACCGATCCTTAGGATACAGGCAAGTACTAAACACAAACCCGAGTCTCGTGCACCCAGCACCAACCAAATCATCCAACTTGCCTTGATCCCTACCTCTACATAACTCATAACATCTCATTCAAGAGTAAGGTAAATAAATTGATGATCTTATATCCCAATTATCCCATTCTAAGCATGGCTAAGCATAACAATAAATGACATGATAAAATAAATCCCAACCCAAGCTACAAGGAAACAAGGTAATGCAATTCTAGGGAAACTTCCTAGCATGGGTTTCATATTTCAATTGACAATGCAAATAATTCTATCTACACATCCTAGTATAGGATCAAAGTGGTCAAGGACACTTGCCTTCTTCCTGCTGCTCTGGGAATGGAAAGTCTCGTTCTTGGAAGGGAAGAACTTGCTCTGGGGTAAGTTCTATTCATGCCAACACACATAACAAAAGAAAACAACAATCCATAAGACATAGTTCTCACTTTCACTTCATACAACCACACATTCACATCTATGTAAGTCATTCACATTTCTAAGTGTTGTGATTACTCTATGTGTGTTGATTTTTTTTGGCTTACATGCACTTTTAAACATGTGCATATGATCTCTAACTTTTGGTATTCAGATTTATGTTTGCACATTATATATGAATTTCAAATTTGAACAAATTCCTTATATTCAATTGATACACATCTTAGCCACCAATTATGCCTGAAAGGTATTTTCCTACTTGCAAATGGGTTTTCAGATCCTCTATCAAATCCTAAACTGAAATCTTTGGATTTGGAAACTTCATTTATCATTTTCTAGTTATGCATACCTAGTTGCTATATTTTCAGATTTATTTCCTATGCCTAAATGTGAACTTTATTATTAAAATAGTAAGACACCTCATCTAAACAGAATAGGTTCTGATATAAAATATTAAATAATATATTTTTGAACTTCTCCTCTGATGTGAACTAATTTAAATCTATTTTACCCATTTTCAAAATTATTTATAATCCTAAAAATGTGTTCCTAGAACTAATAAACATGAACACACCCAAACAGATTTCATTTCAGCCTAAAATTTATTTTTAGTTCATTCTAAAGTTTTCCAAGTGTTAGTAGAGTTTAAACTTGAATTTACAATGTGTTTGGATTTCCTTTTAAATTTAATCCTAGTCACACATTCAAATTTCTAAATTAAATATCATATAGGGTTAAAAAGTTAAGTTCACCCTACTATAGGGTCTAATTTATTATTTTAAGAATTTCCAGGGGCCTAACTATGCATAACAGAGGGGTTTTGCTAATTTTTATTAAGTCTAGGGGCTAAAACTGATTTTTAATTGAATTTACATGAATTTCTGAAGTTCTAGGGGCTAGATCAGAAGTTTCCGGGGCTAGCTCGTATTTTCCGAGATCCCCAGGGGGTAGCGCATAAGAATCCCGGCCTTTATAACGCGGGGCTGACGTGGACCGTCCGATTTAAAACAGACGGCTGAGATTATAACGTCGAACCGGTACGCGGGGATTTAAATTCTACCGTGTGATTTAAAATAGACGGCGCACAAGCGGCCACGTCGCTCTGACCGAGCGCGGGCGGCGCTGCCCGGCAGCGCGCGGCGGCGGGAGGCGGCGATCTCGCCGGAGATCTTCGGATCTTCATCAATTCTTCCTAAAACTGGGATTTCATAGCATAGATCGTTAGAGGGGAGGTCGGGGATCTCACCTCGGGGTTTTTCTTGAGCTCGGAGGTCCTGGAAGGCGGTCGGCGACGAGGTCCGAGGTGAATTCACGGTGATGCTCGTCGGCTCTGTGTTTGAAGCGCAAACCCCCGAGTTTTCTGCACCTGCGTGATTCCCCAGAGGTGGTGGAATACGATTGGTGTGTTAGATCTGAGAACCCGAGCAAAGATCGAGAGATAACGGTGATCGGAGCTTCGGTTCTCATCGGGAGGAAAAACAGCCGATCGCGGGTGAAAATCAGGGCGATGCCGGTGTTTATATAGCCGGGGGAGGGCGGTGTTTGGTTGTGATCGAGCTGGAGTTGTCCAGAACCGAAATTCAGCTGGGATACGCGGGTATCCGGGGTGGTTTCGATTCGGGGGGGGTGGGGGGAGAGAGGAGTCCCGGTCGGCCGAGCGCGCGCGTGAGGAGGAAGAAGATGGCGGGCCCCACACGTCAGTGAGAAGAAAACGGGGCGCGCGGCTGCGGGCTGACGCGGGAGTGAGGTGGGCCGGCTGGTGGGTTTCGGCCCACTGGCCGGGGGGTTTGTTTTTTCTTTTTCTTTTCTGTTTTGAGTTTAATTTAAATTCAATTTGAATTTGAATTTCTGCACCACATGCAGTACGTCCAAAAATTTTTAAATTCCCCTCTTAACAAGTTTTGGGGTGTTACAGTGGGACTTAAAAAATTTCTTGCACGGGATGGTGTACATGGGGTTCAACACCATGGGTTCAAAGATTCAGTTGAATGTGATTGGACCAATGTGGAGTTAAACCCATGTGTAAATCATACGTGTGTATAAGAAAGAATAAAAAGCAGATCTCTAGACCCCAATTGCTCACCTCAAATTGCTGCTAAATTTTTGAATACACATGAAACCTCATATATTTGAAATTGAGGAAAATTCATGGTGGCCACCTTTGGATTTTAGGGTGGGCTAAAAGGGAGTTAATCATGATCATTGTGAATCCGTATTGAATTCAAATTTCAAGGGAAAGTTCAAACTGAACTTGTGAAGTTCAGACTAGGACCAAAAGTGATCAAGCATGGGCTATAAGCCAACCAGATGTTTCACTCAAATTCAAACTTCCATCACAAAAAGAGGACTTCAAAACATATGGTTCAAAATGTATGTTTGCGGCATCTGAATTTGAAATCTGATTCCATCATTGAAATCCTCAGCTCCAAATGTGTGGGAATATAAATTTTTACCACATTTGGAGGTGTGTGACTAAGTATTTGCAAGAGGGCGTGAATTTGCATTTGAATTCAAATTCAAAATCGAATTTGGATGAAACTTTGCCATATGTCCAAATGAATTCCCAAATTTGAGCTCTACATATTGGAATTTATTACCAGCCGAATTTAGGAGATATTTGTGAGGATTTTTGGGAGTATAAGAAGAGGAGGGAAAGAACTGGGCCCCACATGTCATTGAGCCAATTAGACTTGCACCCTAAGTCATCCCTCTCTGTTCAGTCTTAAGCAGCCGAACGTCCTCCGAGCACCACCAAAGGCTGAGGACCGCACCACCTCCTCACGGCTCCATCGCGCTGGAGACCAGCTGCGCACTCATCAGCGTGCGAGGCGATCTTTTCGTGCACAAACCGCCACACCTAGGCTCTGTCCCCCTCGCACATGAAAAGAACCCAGCCGCTCGCCGCCATCTCTGAAATTCAATCGGGAGCCGGCAAACGCGTGCGCACAACGCCTCTACGAACCGCAAAATGGTACTGAGTGATCATCCTCCATAACCTCGGCACGAAAACGTGCAAGTTTCGGGCTCCCCGACCCTAGTCTAGTTGTTCTTCACAGCGGCCAAGCTTTACCGCCACTACGTGCTCACGTGGAAAGCGCAACCGAGGGGCTTTCACGCCTGAGCAAGGACGCCCAGAGGAGCGTCGGAGCTCCCCGCTACTCCTCACCAAACCTCAGCTCAAGCCGTGAACTCCCGAGCGAGAATTTGGCGATTTGCTCTCGGCGTGTGCAAACTGACCCCGGGTGAGAATTTATCAAAATTTGATCGCGATTCTTGTTTTTAGGCCACCAAATGAACTAGATTGGCTAGCGGTTGATTTTCCTTCACAACCATAGCTAGAAACCCCGGTGTGCGAGCTATTTCATGTTTTCCCGAGCTTGAACGTCGACGCACCTCTCGGGCGCACAGTGAAAGCATGGTAGCCGCCATTCCCGTGCCTGTTTGTGTATCAGCCGAGCTTCCCTAGCATCCAAAGATGCTTTAGAGCCTATCACTAGAGAGTTTGGCGGGCTAGGACCACCGGCCGACGACGCCGAACCTCTTCCGAGGCCGCCGCACGCCGCAGGCATAGTTCCGGTTGTCTAGCGCCCGTACCGACCCCACCAACGAGTTCCATGATCCCAAAAACCCCAGGGCGGCGAGCCTCCGGCCTGGAGGCAGCCGGGAACCTCACTCCGGCAAGGCGCCGACTCTGTCAGGCGAGGAGGGCGCACGCGCGGGAAGAACGGGCCGGAGGAAGAAGGTTGGGGCTGGCCCACCTGTCAGCGGGTATATTTTAAAACTAGGATTGGCTGTGGCTCAGGATCTTGTGTGGCTACACAGCTGAAAACCCCGTAGCCCGTGTGTCCTCGAATCCTATTGGCTGCAGTTTAAACCGTGGGTCAAGCTCGAGTTTTCAATAGAAAATCAATTCCAAATTTAGCTCCAATTTGGAAAATCATATCTTTGTGTAGATTCATTTTGCAAAGATCTATCCAAATATGAACCTCAATTTGTATGGAAGTCAATAATAAATTCTGGATAATTATTTTAAAATTTTCTGTAAACGAATTATGGAGGGAGTTTGGATAAGCTAAAAATCCCCAAATTTTGCCAGGATATCCTTTAGGATATTATTGAACTTTCAGCAAAGTTTAAGCTCATTTGAATGTGATTTGAGTAGAAATTTTCAGAGTCTAAGCTGCTGTGCTCAAAAGTGTCCAGAAACTTTTCAGAAAAAAGTTTCCACTTTGTAAAATTCATTCTAGGCAATCCTTAGCTCCAAAAATCCTAGAAACATTCAGGCATGCTATATGACTCATACTTGAAATTTTAGTTTACTTGATTAGGCATGGAAATGCAATTTACTTCAGAATTAATTTCTTTTTGCATCACTGCTTAGGAAATTATTCTGGAGTAACTATGCAAGTAAAATTCCTGAATTTTGGATCAAAATACTTTCTTGTGACCAGGAACTCACATGTAAAAATTCAGCTCATGTTGAGCCTAGAATTCCCTATATTGGTTTTCCATTCTTATGTTTATGAGAATTACATAGGAAATTTTGTAGCAATTATGAAGGGCACAATTTTCTTCCAGTTAATCTGCAATTTGGCCGGCTAAGTCCCTGTGTAAGGTAGGAAGTTCTGTAAAAATTTCAAAGCCATTAGAGTTCAGGATCTTTAGTTTCTTGCAAATATTTTCAGCCATCTCATATGTCCACTAGGAAACATAGCACATTTTAGAACTGAACTCCTAAGTGTTGAATGGTTTCTCTCTTTAATTTCTCTGCACAACAGAGGCAAAACATCCCTTCTTAACACTACCACACCATCCTCTGTTATTAACAAGTTTAAGTCTTAAATTATCTAGTTTGCATTATGGAACTTGTGCATATACATGTCGATAGTGCTTACAACGAAGAAGGTTGACGACGGAGTTCGACGGAGTGAATTCATTGAAGTGAATCAGTTGATCAAGCTTCAAGGTAGAAGAATACTTTAACTGGATTATATACTATTAGACCAGCAACAACAAGGCAAGCCCTGGTTTGCATTTAACAAGTTTTATTAAGTTTTGCTTTATATTCACATAGCTTGAAGTATTTGTGTGCATTAGGTGTAGGATGGATGAAGCCCCAAATGCATAACCAGATTATTCCAAAAGGATTGAGGGTAGTGTCTAAGTCATCGACTAGATCATGCTTTGCTTAATGTTTATAGACTTCGGTACAAGTCGAGTAGTTGGAATATACATGCAAGCATAGGGTGCAGGTTGAGGGCAGCAAGGTGGAAATCCGCTAACAGGCATAGAGAGATGCTCCGTGTAGGAAACCTCCTGTTCGTTTGGGTGCGACCGGTTCGACGTTTGGGCTGTTTGGTGAAAGGTTGTTCCGTACGACATCGAGTGAGCATGCTGTGCAGCTCCGTGGATGGGCGTACGTGACGCGCTATTTGGGTATCCCTGCAGGTGTATAACAAGTCGATTCGCTGTCCCTCGCAGTAATGAGTACCACTTGGTCACTGAGTCATGACGTAGGTTAACATATGGAATTTTATGATTCAATATTGCTGATATAAATAACTTGTTTTGTTACATGTGTGCCACCAAATACTGCTCCCTAAAATTCAGATTTGTGAACCTTTAACTTGTGGCTAAAAGATGAATTAAGGATGAACTTGTAGGCGTGTCCGTTTGCTGCAAACTTTCATCCTATATTCGAGTATGACTTGCATTTAGCGTTTCATGTGTAGGAGAGTCGGTTAATACTTGCTGAGCCATCATGCTCACGGTTGCTGCTATAAGTGTTTGCAGGTGAGGAGTACCCCATGGACTCGGAGTACGAGTCCACTGGCGAGGGCTACCCTCTGTCGGGGACTACGGCTGAGAGGGAGCCGTACACGCCGCGCTGAGGCTGAGTGAAGCTAGTGTGGGTTGTACGTAGGGTCGGACAACCAACTTTTCCTAGTTAGGTGTTGGCGTGAGTTGTGTAAAAACCTTCCGCTGTAGTAGACTCTGTAGAGGAGTTTTAACTGAAGAGTGTACTACTTTTGTACAAATTCAGTATGTTTCAATGTAATACTATGTTTCCTTATCGTGTGTGCTGTCGGGTGTTGCATCGTGCGGCACCACACTCTGTGATCTTGGAATGTACAGATTTCGGTCTGTCGCAGTGGACTTCACGACATGATTTAAAATCATGTAAACAACCACTATGAAGAGAGTGGGGAAATTTAAACTTCAATTGAGCAAATTTTAAAAGGATTCATGATCAAACTGTACAAATACATACAATTGAATTAACCAAGAAACCTCAATTGTATCCAAGAGCTTCTCTGTGAGGACCCAACGGTCCCGACCTTTCAGGATCTCGCTGAGCGGTGCTGCGATGGACAGCACCGGATAACACACGAAAAAGGCGATAAGCGGAAGCTATATTTTATTACATAAACTGTTTATAGACATAGTTACAACAAAATAACGTTGTAGTCTACACTCGCTGGCGTAGACTAAGCAAAAGGTTCACGTTCAGCCCGTGAACGTGTTCCTACTAGCACACACGCACACACTAACGCGGCGGTGTGCGTGGCTCCCATTCGATGGTGGTTCCCTCTAGGGGGTCTGTCTCCTCATAGAACCCTGCAAACGCTTCAACAACAAGCAGTGAGCACGATGGCTCAGCAAGACTGACCCGTCTCACCTAACATGTAACTCTATATGCGGAAATTGAAGTGTACAATAGGAAATTATTTGCATAAGGACTCGCCTAAGTAGTTGATCCTTACTTTCAAGTTTTAGCCTCAGCTATTAGAAAACCTTGTGCTAAGCCACATAAGAAGTCCGCAATCAAACAAGAAACGTATTCCTCTTATGGGACTTGCCTAAGGTTGAAGAGAACTTTGATTTGATCTAAACTAAAGCATTTCATTAACAAACAATATAATACTTTCAACCAGCAACATGTAGTTGGCAAAAACGCGACATGGCGTCGTGGGCTGCCACTTGCCACATATCCTCTGGGTTTCTTCCTTTCACCGTGATGGTGAACGGTGCCAAACCCGGTGGTGCGGGTCCTGCTGGAACATCGACATGAATCATGTCTTGTTCCAGTCCTCACCTTCTTACTTGGCAAGGTGATGTGGCGTCTCCACATATCCGAAATATTAAAGCATTAGCTTCAAGATATCCGGATACCCGCTGCGTTGAGAAAAGTGGGGTACCACCCATCCTTTCTCCATTTGTTTATCTGCTTCCATCTGTAGAACAATATTTGAAAAAGGTCAAATACTCATTTCAACGGTGAATCAGTGATTTATAACATAAAACATGTCATTGAACTCATAAAACATGGAAACATAAATCAAACTTAGAACAAATTTGATTTCTGGTCTGCTGTCCAAAATGACAGTACTGACTAGTTTCCCTTCTACCCAGATTTAGACCATGTTAAGGGCAACATCAGTTCTGGAGTTTAACATCAAAGTTAAAGTTAACTTCAATAGGTTTCCAGAATGTATTTGTTTGCCCTCATAGATGTCATGGTTCAAATTGACAGAATTTCTTGAGAAAATTGGGCAGCACCTCCCTGCTTGAGGTACTGATTTGATCCAAGAATTCCAGTTAATTCTATACCGAATTTGACAAAACTTTCTGTTACAAAGTTGTAACGTATATCTTGAAATTTTCAGAACTGTATCATTTTCTATTTTTGGATTTTTATGCAGGAAGTTATGCTCATTTTACAGAGAGTAACAGAGAGTATATACTCGGCCCTGTTTTCTGGACAGTTTCAACTCTACTGTACATTTCGACCAGTTAAGGGATGAAATACCTCTGGACATCAACAGAAAAGTTGTAGAACTCTTCCAAAGCTTTCCACAAATATATTATACGACCCTATCGTCGAACGCACTCGACCTCTAACCTCCGTATAACATCAGCGTTATTTCTGCTGAAAACAGAGGAAGGAGTTTAATCAAGATTTTAATGCTCTGGATTAAAATTTTCAACTTTTACCATGAAGTTGATCATTTAGTGAACTGTCATGTCGAAGCATCACCCAAATTATGCTGGTACTACGTTCGTCACCAAGAAACCTTATGCCGGACTTAGCCGGCTTCGTTAATTCAGTGGAACTAAACGACATTCGCACACGTATTCTACTCGGCTAACGATTCGTGGTTAGACTACCTGCAATAAACCATAAAATCATCAGGTTCAGCTGCACATTGAACCCGGCTCCATAACAGTTTTGTACACCCGTCCTTCGTCATTCGCACGGGTGTTCTCAAGCCAAACACGCCTTGAGCTATGTGTTCACGTTACCAACCACATGACGGGTCTCCACCTACTTGCCCGTAGCATGCCGGGGACTGGCGTTGCTCGAATACCCCCAAACGATATGAAGAGTTGTAGAGGATACCTAAGCTGGCCGGGTTACGTGCCACCCGTGAGGCTCCACCCTTAAGCTTGTGCGCACTGGTGGACAGCGCTTACATGCACCACCGAAGACATAAAGAGCCCCGAGATGCATGATTTTCCGACATAGCAAATAGGTTAGTGTTGCCACTTTCTATAAGCTAATAACATCCTTAGGTGGGCTAATAACTCGTTCCTCACAGAGTTTTGGAAAATCTAGCTTTTTAAGTGTGCTAAACCTCAACGATGCTCTGATGCCACGTTGTGAGGACCCAACGTCCCCGACCTTCCAGGATCTCGCTGAGGGGTGCTGTGATAGACAGCACCGGATAACACAGGAAAATGGCGATAAGCAGAAGCTACATTTTATTATATAAACTGTTTATAAACATAGTTACAGCAAAATAACATTGTAGTCTACACTCACGGGCGTAGACTAAGAAAAAGGTTAAGTTCCTACTAGCACACACGCACACACTAACATGGCGGCATGCACGGCTCCCATTCGATGATGGCTCAGAAATACTGACCATCTAACCTAACATGTAACTCTATATGCAGAAATTGAAGTGTACAATAGGAAATTCTTTGCATAAGGACTCGCCTAAGTAGTTGATCCTTACTTTCAAATTTTTGAAGCGGCCCCACGGCCTCGTCGAGCCAGGATCATGCTGAGGGGTGCTGCGTTGCACAGCACCGGATAACACACATCAAAGATACAAAGCGGAAGCAAAGTTTTATTACATAAACCAGTTTATGAACATTTTTACAACAAAACAGTTCAGTCTACACTCACGGGCATAGACTACACATCGAGTTCACGTTCAGCCCGTGAACGTGTCCCCGCTAGCACGCACACACACTAACACGGCGGCGTGCACGACTCCCACTCGATGGGGTTCCCCTCCTGGGGTTCTGTCTCCTCCTCGGGAGTCCCTTCCTCATAAACCCCTGCAAAAGCTTCAAACACGAGCAGTGAGCACGATGGCTCAGCAAGTCTGACCCGTCTCTCCTGTACATGAAACTTCTACATGAATGGTTTTAGGGTATATGAGGTAAAATAAGTTGCAAAGGACTCACCTAATTATTGGAACCTTACTTTCAAGTTTTAGCAGTAGGTTGTGGAGAATCTTACGCTAAGGTACATGAGAGAGCAGCAATCAAACAAGAAACACATTTCTCTCATGTACTTTGCCCAAAGTTGAAAGGAACTTTAATTAGCTCTAAACTACAACAAGTCATTAACAAGCAATGTATAGCTTTCAAATCAGCAAACTTTTAACATGTATCTAGCCTGTTCTTTCTATGTCACAGTACAGTGAACAAGTGGTACTCACTAACCATGAGGGACGGTGATTATAATCGATTTACACCTGCAGGGTTACCGGAATAACCCGTCACGTAAGCCCGTACTCGATGTTGCCTACAGCAACCATCACGGACGTCGTATGCAACCACCTTTCACCCGTCAGCCAAGTGTTGAACCTGTCCAATCGTCCCAAGCAAGAGGTCTCTGCGCACGCATCCGCAGTGCCGCCAGCCGATTTACACCTCGAGCTTTCAACCTACCCTCTGAACGACCAGCTATGCCTCAACACCCAGCTACCCGAGTTACATCGGTTTCCCGGTTCCCATATAGCCGCTAGGTCTTCAGAACTGTTCTAGCTTGTTCAACAGGCCCGCACACGGCTCGGTCCTCAATCGACACAAACGGAGCTATGGCACCCAGGCCCCAAAGTCCTGCTGCCCTTACTCTCCGCTCGGTCTCATTTTTCTTGCCATGTGTTTCATTTGCTATCTTTACCCGAGCTACTTGCCTCTAGCCTATCCTCGCGAGTAGTTCCAACTACTCTACCTGTATCGAATCCTACACTATCTTAGCATTGCAGTAGTTAACAAGGTTTTCAAATCTAATCCCAACCCAGGGTTTTCTTGCCTATGCATTTGGGTTTCAAACAAGACTCTAATGCAAGAATTACGTGGGTGCTCAAAGTAAGTTCTCAAAACAGTAAAAATTTGTAAAAAGGGTTAATGCAAACCGGAGCTTGCTTTGCTGCTCTTGGTCGTAGGCTAGCTGTTCCTCTGGAGTGACGAAGTCTAAGACTTTGGGTTCCTCCTCAACCTTTGATAAATACAAATATGTGTCAATTTAAATGCATTTGAATTGAAGTATAAACTTGTGAGAGTTATAAGTCTTACTAGAAAGACCCAATGACTTGGAGATTTTTTACTGTGGTTTGGATACAACCTAAACAGAGACTTGGGCAAGTTTCATTTGCAGCAAAGCTCATTTGAGCCCTCCACAAATAATTATGTGCTTGGCCTTAAGTGGAGCTCCTAGGGTGTTCTAGGGATTTTCATGGAGCAAGCCATGACTTTCTGAAAACTAGATTTTCAGAGGGTTCTAATAGAGTTGGTATCACTTAATTTGAAGGTTCCTAGCTAAAGATATGAGCTAAACAATTTCAAAGAAATTCTAAAAATGTTTCTAGACATTTTCTATTTTCTCTGGAACAGTTTTATTAATCACACCATTAGGTGGATCAAATTAGCTCAAATGGATCTGAAATTTTTATGGTAGCTCAGGGATATTTTGGGATATTTTATCATGACAACTAGCCTGTTCTTTCTACGTTACGTTACAGTGAACAAGTGGTACTCACTGACCGTGAGAGATGGTGATTATAATCGATTTACACATGCATGGTTACCTGAATAACCCATCATGTATGACCGTACTCGATATTGCCTACAGCAACCATCACGGACGTCGTACGCAACCACCTTTCATTCGTTAGCCAAGTGTTGAACCGGTCCTATCATTCCGAGCAGGAGGTCTCTACGTGGAGCATCCTTGGTGCCCGCTAGCCGATTTACACCTCGCTGCTCTCAACCTACCCTCTGGACAACAAGCAATGCCTCAACATATCGCTACCGGAATTACATCAGTTTCCCGGATCCCATATAGCCGGTAGGTCTTTGGTACAGTTCTAGCTTGTTCAACAGGCCCGCGCATGGCTCGGTTCTCAATTGACACAAGCAGAGCTATGGCACCCAGGCCCCAAAGTTCTGCTGCCCTTACTCTCCGCTCGGTCTCATTCACTTGCCATGCGATTCATTGTCTATTTCTCTAACCAAACGGTGTGCCTCTAAGCCTATTCTCGTGAGTAGTTCCAACTACTCGACTTATACCGAATCCTATACCATTTGATCATTGCAGTGGCTACTCGAGGTTCAAATCCTAAACCAAAAATCCCTGGTTCTCTTGGCTATGCAAGGGGGTTTCAATTCAAGACTCTAATGCACATCATAAGACTTGTATAAAATAAGTGATCAAAACAATAAAATTTGAAAGTAGGTTAATGCAAATCAGAGCTTGCCTTTCTGCTGGTCGTCGAGTAAACTCTCCTCCGGAGGGATACAATCTAGTATCTCCAGTGCCTCCTCGACCTTAGCGACTACACGAAATAAAAATAACGATGTGTGTCAAATTAGATTCATTTGTGTTGAGATGATAATGTGAAGACTATAAGTATAGCTATACTGCCATTTTCACCCTGAAATTTTTACTGTGGTTTGGTGATAACCTAAACAGGGACTTGGCCAAATATCATTTTAAGAAAAGCTCATTTGAGCCATGCATAAATAAATGTGTATTTGGCAATAATTAGAGCTCTTATGGTTTTCAAGAGATTTTCATGGATCGAGACATGACTTTATAGAAACTAGAGTTTAATACGGTTCTAATGGAATTGGTTTCATCTAATTTGGAGAATTCTAGCAAAAGATATGAGCTAATAAAGTTCAGAGAAATTCTGAAAAATGTTTCTGGACATTTTTTTCTGAATCAGTTTACTTAATTACACCATTAGGTGGACTAAATGAGCTGGGATGGATATGAAATTTCCCACGTGACTCAGGGATATTACAATGAACATCCTATCTAGATTTCAGAATTTTCCATAAAAGGAATCTCCAGTTAAAATTCCCAACAATTTAAATTTTGGAGGATTAATTCTGGAGAAATAAGGGTTTTCATGGAGTGAAACTTGTTTTGCTGGAAATTACTCACAGATCTGAATCCAACAAAATTCAGTTCAATCAATTTGGACAATCCTAGCCAAAGTTATGGATTTCTAAAGTTGGAGCCGAATTCTGATTTATTTTCCTATAGAAAATCGATTCCCGCTGACTCAGCCGCAGACAGCGGGACCCCCCGGTTTGTTTAAATTAAAATGCGGCGTGCGCGCTCCAGGCAGAGGCTGACAGCTGGGACCCTCCTTCATCATCTACCTCCAGCCACCCGATGGTCCCGCAGCGGCGCACTCCGGCGAAGCTCGCCGCCGGCCAATCCGCTGCGCCAAGCTTTATGAAACTCACCGCTAGGGCCTAGTTCGACATGAGGAACTCGCTAGTGGGGTCGGCGGTTGTCGATGATGACTGGAAAGTAGCTCCCGGCGGTGCACCGAGGCGGAGCAACCTTGGCGACGTAGCCCGAGCTCGGAAAAGCCCCAAACGCTCAGCTGTTTCTTCCTACAGCACCGGTGGAGTTTGGGGATCAAGGATATGAACCCAGATGGTGGTGAAAATGGCCGTAATAACGATCTCACCGATGACCCGAGGTGTTTTCACCGGTGATGAGGGATTTTCGAGCAATCCGAAGCTATACGTGAGGGTATGGCTCGGTCTTTGCTCGAGGATGATCGCAGCAGACCTAGGAACTTTCCTCTAGGCTCAGTGCCCGCTAACTAAGTGTGTCCCACAAATTTCTAGTTTTTATAGCTACGATTCAGAGAACCCACCGGCGGTAAACCTCAAATTGTGGCTGGTATTGTCCATGCTAGGGTTCTAGCCTTGGAAGACAGCTAGTAGGGCTTATCACGTACCTCTGTGGTCAAGAGGTAGCTCGGAAGGTGGATAATATTGCCGGGGCAATGAGTTGGCGTGGAAGCGGAATAACTCGGCCACCGGGACGAAAAACTTGTCGGGGTTTGGCAACCGCGCGAAAAGGCATCCTTGGGTGTGGTCCAGAATGTGCAGAAGGGCCTTGCGCTCCTTCTTGCGGCCTCAGTTTGGCGTGAGGTGGATGAGAGCGAAGGTTCGCCGGTGAGGTGATCGGCACACGGAAATGGCGAGGGTGGCGGTTATTTCTCTGTGCGAGGGTGTCGGTGCTCGAGTGAAACGGTGCTGTGGCCGTCCGGGGGCGTGTTAAGGGCGCTGGGGCGACTGATTCAGCGCTGGAACCCAGAAGCAGCTGGTGACAATCGGTTTAGCGCCGAGGCATCTGCAGAGTCGGCCTGAATAACAGAGTGCCTGGTTGTGAGTCGGTTTAACTCGATGTTTGGCTGACAGGGGGTCCCACATCCAGTAATTTGTCCCTAAATCTTCAATTTCTACTGCTATAAATAATGGGGACCCTAATACCCTTGGCAATTTGATCAAATCACCAAATGCCCAATTGATTTTGAATAATTCAAAGTGTGAAATGGTTTGGATGAATTAGCAGAACATGTGAAGTTGAAATTAAAATTTGGTTTGAATTTGGTCCAACTAGCTCATGTCAAGATCAACTCCAAATGGAATGAAAATTGGTGTGTCAGCTCATAAAAATGTGCTGACTGTGAATATGAATCCCTCTTTTGAATGCATGTGATGAAAGGAGTTTGAATTTCAATTTAAGTTCAAACTAGCCTTTTAATGATTGTATCCAAAAGTACCTCAAAGACGTTTGGATTTGTGTCAAAATTGGCATGAGCATTCCTAACAAAGTTTAGGAGTTAATCATGTGCTCAGCCCCTATATGATGTATGGGGGACCCCGACCCATTTCACGGGGCCGAGCCACTCGCCCAGGAATCGCATTGGGTGCTGCCATGTTATGCGGCACCCAACAGCACACATATAAGGAAAACTGTATTACATAAATCAAAAAACGGAAGCTTACAAATGTTCTTTGCAAATAATTTACATAAATTAGCTACAGCGGAAGACTACAAACAACCCATGTCGAATAACTAATGAGCACTCGAGAAGAGGTCCAGCCCGCGGACTCCTCTCGCTAGCAACACGAAGACCTGGCAGCAGCTGGGTTCTCCATGTGTTACATGACTCGGAAGTCTCCGAGTCTCACCGGACAACCTTCTTTATAAGCGTCAATTTTAACCTACAAAACTACTCATATAGCAAGAGTGAGCACAAAGGCTCAGCAAGACTTAACCATCTCTCCTAAAGCATGCAACTCTACATGAAAGTAACTTAAGACCTAAACATGTAATTTGCGAAAAGACTCACCTATGAGTTTATCCTTAACTTTCAGATTTTAGCCATCATAGTCATACCCTTGCGCCCAGAAACATTTGAACTCCACAATCAAACAAGAAACGCTTCATTCCAATGTTACTTGTCCCAAGGTGGAAATTAACTTTAGTTTGCTCTATCTCTACTTCAAACAGGGTTTTCATGCAATTTACTATAATCATAGCAGCAATTAGAACTTTGCAAATTGTTCTCACACAACTTTCTTACTACGTCACAACACAGTGAGCAAGCAGTACTCATAACCGCGAGGGACGGTGATTCGAATCAAACACTGCTCGGATAACTCGACACATACGCCCGCCTCTGAAGACCCAAATCTGGCGTCCTTCATTACGTCGTATGTGGCAATCTTTCGCAGGACACTCGACTGTAGAACCGGTCGCGCCGTCTCGGGCTCATATGTCTAACGAGACGATGTGGTATTCCTCTACAATCCAGTTAACCTGATACATCGGTTTCCTGGTTCCCATATAGCAGTAAGCATCCGCTACACAACTCAATACTTGCTCATGGGTGCCGCACACGCATCAGTCCTTAACTGACACAAGCAGAGCTACTCGACCAAGATCTAGTCTTGTCGCTGCCTACCCTCCTGCCCGGTCTCATCTTTAGAAACATAAACTTTAGTTTTCCTCTTTCAACTACACCCATGTTATCCCGACTATAGCTCGCGAGTAGATTCCAACTACTCGACTTCTACCGGATGTCATAACCTATTTAGCATGGCAACCATCTACAACGGAGAAATCCTTCTACCCTTGACTCCAGGGTTCATTAGGTCATGCATTTGGGGTATAAAGCATTCCTGACCTAATGCACATACAAACTTTGACCCATAGTAGTGAACAAAGTAAAAACTTTATAAAAACAACTTAAATGCAAACCGGAGCTTGCCTTGGTTTTGCAGGTGACTAAAGTCAGATAATTATGATGTTAGTTCCTGATGACTTGAAGCTTAATCACTGCCCATCTTGCTACTTGATCCAAGCTTCACTTCTCCACCACTTTTCCACGTTTAATCACTACACGTTATGAATATGCATATATCTTTAGTTATAAAGCTTTTGCTAACAAGTTCTAAAGGCAATTTTAAAACTGGAACTCTGTTTAAGAATTTAAAATGGTACTGGTGCTTGTGGTTTTGGTTTGGGTTTAAGCACTATGATCAAGTGATAAGTGCATTTTAACACTTGTGGGTTGATCACCTGATTAGGTTGAATAGAACAGTACTGATCCAGAGCTCCAATGGATCTGAAACTTTTCATATGAGTTCCTTGTCACAAGAAAGTAATCTGGACCAAAATTTATAATTTTTCAATTATTAGATCACTCAGAACAATTCCCTAAGCATTTAGGCGAAAAGGAATAAATTCTGAATAAATTTGCACTTTCATGCAGATTCAAGTGAACTACAATTTCAAACATAGCTCGTGGATCAGACATGAATTTTCCTAGGAATTTTGGAACTAGGAATTGCCCAGAACTAAATTTCCATGTTTTGGAAATTCTCTGAAATTGTTTCTGTATTCATTTGAACACAGAAACTTGAAATCAGAATTCTCCTAACAAAACCAACTCTAAACGAACTAAATTTTTTACAGAAGTTAACTCACATCCTAAAGAATATTCTGGCCAAATTTGAGGATTTTT
Source organism: Neostapfia colusana (assembly GCA_030760725.1). Classification (NCBI taxonomy): domain Eukaryota; kingdom Viridiplantae; phylum Streptophyta; class Magnoliopsida; order Poales; family Poaceae; genus Neostapfia; species Neostapfia colusana. The sequence continues at coordinate 43,654,195 of JASWHV010000008.1, read as the reverse complement.
GGATGAACCAAACTCCCTCTAAAATTCTTTTTCTGAAAAGTTTTAAGGAATTTTCCAGAAATAAACAATGATTTTCATACAAACTGGGTTGCATATTTGGATAGAGATTTTCAACCTGAATTCAACCCAATTTGAATCATTAAATTTGGAGCTTCCTAGGAAAAGTTATGCCCTCCCAAAGTTTGAATCAAATCTGGTATTTGAAATAAACCGGGAAAAGTTTGAAAGTCTGACAGCGGGTCCGGGGGTGACGTGGCGCCTTCTCATGCGCCGACACACGAGGCTACAGGGTTTTCTCCACACAGTCACAAACTGACCTGGTGCAACAGAGAATCCCGGTCCTCCGGACAGACGGTGACATGTGGGTCCTCCCCCTCTTCATCTACCTCCAGCCCTCCGCGCTCTCGCGCCGCCTAGCACGCCGGAGTTCTCGCCGGGAGGGGGTTCCCGTGCTCTAAACTCGCTAATTTTCGCCGCCACTATGTATTCTCATGCTAGGAACATGTTGCCGGCCATACCTCGGATCAAAAATGGCCGGAACTAGGTCGGCAGCATGCAAACGCTTCGGTGAAGCTTCGGCACCAATGACATATCACTTCAGCCCACGAAAACCTCGAGTGATCGGCTCTACAGCATCAGTTACACCTAAGGAAGCTCGACGTGGGCACAAAGTAGCTCAGGAATGGTGGTTACTAGGGTTTCACCGGGCGCCGGATCGTTCCTGCCGTGGCCGTCGCTCGCAAAACCCCCTGTTCTAGGGTGGGGAACGCCGGAAGCTGCAGTCTGTCACGCTGAGGGGGTGAAGGGCGACCAGGCTTTGCCGTTTTCATCTCGGGGAGGCGGTATGTGTGAGTTCTTGCCGGTTTTTGATCGGAGCACAGAGGCGGCGGCAAAATTCTGTTCGGCTGTTGCTCGAGGAAGAGGCAGGGTACCGCAGCTCGGGTAAGGGGGAAAACTGAACACGCTGAGATGCGAGTGGAACGCTGAGCAGGTCGCCAGTGCGAGAGTAGAGCAAGGAGGTGTCCTCCCCGTGAAGCCTCGCGGGTGCCCGCTGCGGTTCAGCGTCTTCGAGCGAAAACAGAGAAAACCGGTTTGTGTTCAGTCGGTTGAGTGAGTCTGAACAGAGAAACAGAAACTTGTGTGTTAAGTCTTTCCCCTCTCCATGACAATTGGTTCCTGCTCTTTTCTCAAAAGATCTCCCAAATTTGGCATAGTGCAAACTTAGTCATGAGGAACTCAAATTCAAAAGCCGTTAGGCAAATTGATAAGTTTTACCTCAGTTTTAAATTTGAATCCAAATTTCAAGAAAATTCATAAGCACCTTTGATATTCATATCAAAGCAACTCCAAACTTTCTCAAAATTTGCATTCTCACTAATTCAAACCTGAAGAATTTGAATATGCCCTCTAATCTTTGAGTTGGCCATTGCAAATACAAATTTTTAATCAACAGTTTGAATTTCCTTTTTGGAAATGTCCTCCTTTTCCTTGAAGTGAACCATTTAGTTCAAACTGAATTTTAAATCCTCTTGCACATGACCACAATTACATATTTAGAAAAGTTTTTGCAAGTCCCATTTCTTGAATTTAAACTCAACTTTATTCACCACTAACATTTTCCATTTACAAGTTTTGGGACTTTTACATGATGCATGTAAAAGTCCAAGAAAAGGGACTTGCAAAAATTTTCCATCACCTCACAACACCACAGCTGTTGTTGTGGATATCTTGTGAATACTTGTGGAGAGCAAGTAACCACCATCAAAAGGGTGATTAGAAGGGAAAGTCCTAACTTTCACAAAGTAGGATTTCTACACATGAACAGGAGAGGTTGAGCTCACCCCTAGAACTTAAATAGTCTTGGGAAGGTTCAGGCCAAATTTCATGCAAATCCAATACTTTTTGAGGCACTTTTGGAGGCATTTGAAAAAGTGGCCAATTTGAATGTAAATTCAAATTGCAGAAATTTCATCACCTAAATTCAAAAGTTGGATTCATATTCAAACTCAGCACATTTTTCTGAGTTAGTCCACCAATTTTCATCCCCATTGGAGTTCATCTTGTCAGGAGCTAAATTTGCAATAATTCAAAACTGAATTTGAATTTCAGTTCAAATATGAAGCAAATTTAGCCAAACAAATTTCAAATTTGGGAAACCAAATTCAAACTGTGACTTGGTGATTAAGTCTCACATTCAATTGTGAGTAGATGGGGATATTTTCAGCAAAAACAGAGATGAAAAATTAGGAGAGTATTAGAGGGGAGGGGCCCACATGTCAGCTGCACACATGAGTATCACAGTCGGTTCTCTTCAGCCGGTCTCTGCTTCACGCGTAAGTCACCGGGGAGGGAGCGCTGGCCACCGGGGCGTCGAAGAGCAGCTTCTGGACTGAAATTCCGCACACGTAACACTGCCGTGGAGCAACCCAAACCCTCCACCTCAGTCTCCTCCCCGTTTTCCCCGAGAGAAGCATGCCCGAGCCGGATATTTTCTTGCCGCCCGACCACTCTTCGGACCTGATCGCCGCTCGGCACCCCTAGGACATCCCATGACCACCGGTGACCATGAGAGCGTGCGCAAGACTCCACTGGACCTCACCGAGCTGCCAAGCCGGTCCATCACCCTCTGTGTGTGGCGCACAGCAAGAATTTTCGTCGGAAGTTCCGGTTTGAGCCACCGCCGGGCCTCCTCGACGTCACGGCGATACAGAGCGTTTCACACCGAGTGTTGAACAGCAAAAAGGTGCGCCTACTCCTCCTATTCACGCTGCCAAAAACCCTAGTCCATTCCTCCACGGGAGCCACGGGAATTTGTAAAATACCGACGACATGTTCATAGGCCGTGGGGGTAGATTTTTCCAAAATTCGTGATCCATATGGGTTCTCTGGCCATTCTGACCATAGGGTAGGCTACAGGCCTCCGTGCGAGTCGCCGAGGCCGGAAAGAAATGAGAACCGTTGAGCCACAACAGTGTTCTTCAAGTTTTATCCTCTGCCGCCGGTTTTCAACCTAGGGCACACGGTGAAATGGTGTTTGGAGGCGTTTCAAAGCCCTTTGGCATACATGACGTCCTTTGCCATGAGCCACTGATGCTCTAGAACAAAGAAGCCGTGAGTTTGAGTCGGTAGAGGGGACGGCCGACGTCGCCGGACTTGATCCGAAGCCGCCGCCCGTCGCACGACCTTTGCGGACCTCTAGAGCTCACACCGACTCCAAAAACGGCTTCCCCGACCTTCAAAACCCCTAGGCGGTGAAAATTAAGCCGGAAGATGACCTAGGAGCAAGGGACCGAGGGGGGAAGAAGAAGCTGCCGGCGAGGAGAGCACGCGCGGGGGAAGAAGCGAGCTGGAGGTTGAAGAAGAGGTGCCGGTCCCACCTGTCAGCCACTCAGCGTTTGAACTGAGATCCTCTGTGGCTGCTGATATTTTGTGGCTACACCGTTGGAACTCAGTAACCCTGTGCGTTCTCGGTTTTCACTGGCTGAGATTTAAAGCGTGGGCCCCAGTCCTTTTCCAATAGCAAAACAATTCCAGTTTTAGCTCAAACTTTAGAAATTCATAACTTTGTGTAGGAAGCTCCAAATTCAATGAACCAAATTTTTCTGAACTCAGAATTTTGAGTACTGTACAGCCACACAAAATTCAGCTCATGAAACCTAATAGTTTTCCGGAATTAAATCCCTAAAATTTAAACTGTTAGGAATTTTATCTGGAGGATTACTTCATGGAAAATTCAGAAATTCGGCTGGGAGGTTCACCGAAAAATCCTTGAGTCACAGTAAAAATTTCAGACCCATCCGAGTTCATTTAGTCCCCCTAATGGTGTGATTAAGTGAACTGCCCTGAGAAAATAGAGAAATGTACAGAAACATTTTTCAGATTTTCTCAAATTTTGTTTAGGGCATAACTTCCTCTAGAATTCTTTCAAATGACATGAAACCAATTCCATTAGAACCATCTCCAATTCTAGTTTCCAGAAAGTAATGGTTGAAGCCATGAAAACCTATGGAATTCCTTAGAGGTTCTAGTATTGACCAAATAGGCTTTTATTTGTACAAGGCTCAAATGAACTTTGTTTCGAATGAAACTTGGTCAGTACTCTGGGTAGGACCCTACCAAGTTAACATAAGAATTTGAGAACCAAAGGGGAGGTCTAGCTAGAGTTATAGTAATTGCTTATTCAGTTTTACACATTGCATTTGAATTGACATGTAGTATCTCGTTAACGTGTAGTCGCTGAAGGCGAGGAGACTCCGGAAGTGCTCGACTTCCTCCTTCCGGACGAAGCCCTAACCACTGACCAGAAGCAACAAGGCAAGCCCCGGTTTGCATTAACCTATTTTAATGTTTTGCTTTATAAATACTTAGTCTGTGGTATGGATGTGCATTAGGTGTAGGATGGATGAAAACCCAACTGCATAACCAGAATTTTCCCCCAAGAGTGAGGGTAGTGTCTAAGACCTCGAATAGACGTGCTATGCTTAATGATTCCTAGAACTTCGGTACAAGTCGAGTAGTTGGAATCTACTCGCGAGTTTAGGCTTGGGACACACGAGCTTGGTTCGAGTGATGTGAGATCACTTTAGTAATGAAAATGAGACTAGGCAGGGGCTAGGGCGCAGCAAGAGGAAGTCTTGTGTGCGCAGCCCTGTCCGTGTCGATTGAGGACCGATCCGTGTGTGGCCCATGCTGATCAAGTTTGAATGTACCGAAGGCATATCGGATATATGGGCCCCGGTAAACAGATGTATCCTAAACCTCCGGGCGTTGAGGCATAACGCACCGATTTATAGGTGTAGGCTGAGGCCAGCAAGGTGGAAATCTGCTAATGGGCATAGAGAGATGCTCCGTGTAGGGAACCTCCTGCTCGTTTCGGTGCGACCGGTTCGATGTTTGGGCTGTTGGGTGAAAGGTTGTCCCGTACGACATCGAGTGAGCGTGCTGTGCAGCTCCACGGGTGGGCGTACATGACGTGCTCTTCGGGTATCCCTGCAGGTGTATATCAAGTCGATTCGCTGTCCCTCGCGGTGAAGAGTACCACTTGGTCACTGAGTCGTGACGTAGGCTAATACATGAAACGTGATGATTCAATATTGCTGACATGATATAATTGTATTGCTACTTGTGTGCCACCAAATATTGCTTACTAAATTTCAGATCCATGAACTGTTAACTTGTGGCTAAAAGATGAACTAAGGATGAATTTGTAGGCGTGTCTGTTTGCTGAAATTTTACCGTCCCATGTTCGTTGTACCCTACATGTAGAGTTTCATGCCTAGGTGAGTCGGTTAAGTCTTGTTGAGTCATCGTGCTCATGGTTGCTGCTTAAGTGTTTTTCAGGTGAGGAGCCACCCACGGACTCGGGTTACGAGTCCACCGGCGAGGGTTACCCTCCGTCGGGGACCACGGCTGAGTGGGAGCCGTACACGCCGCGCTAAGCTGAGGAATGCAGCTAGTGTGGGTTGCCCTAGGGCTGGGCAACCGACTTTTGCTAGATAGGCGGGCGTGAGTTGTACAAATTTAACTTCCTCTATGTAATGTAAACATTAGTTTGTAACTGAGCAGTGTACTACTTTGTACAGTTTCAGTTTTTTTCTATGTAATACAATGTACCCTTATGATGTGTGCTGTCGGGTGTCGCATCGTGCGGCACCACCCTCTGCGATCCTGGATGAGCGGATTCCGGTCCGCCACAATGCACGTGGGAAATACCACTTTTGCATTCTGTGAGTTCATCTTCTAATTATCTATTGATGGGGTTTACTTGCTCTTCAAATGTGTTTATGTAATTACCACAAATGAGCTGAGGTATGTGGGTTGATGAACACTTTTAGCAAGTGAAAACTTGGGCCCTTACATTCTCTTCCAAATTTGGAAATTTTTGGAGCTCATATACTCTTTATTCCAAAGGAATAAATGAGAGACCATTGAAATAAAATTCGAATTTGAATCTGGACCAAACTTAGTCAATTTAAAAAACTGATTTTGGATTTGGGTTCCCCACATTATTTTTGGCCTACCCTCCAAATTTGATGAATTTTGGACAAAGAATACGTGGGAATCCCAAAGCACAGAGGAGGATAAGAGAGAGGGGCTGTGGACCCCATCTGTCAGCCGCACAATACCTCAAACTGCCTCTGTTTTTCTCCCTTCGGACGAGCACTCGACAGCTCCTGGGTGAACCCCCGCACGATGAACTCACCTCACCAGCTCCTGCTCCCGCGATCAGCACGCCGAAGCAGCTCGCCCGATCGATTCTTCGGTCTTTATCTCTCACGCGTGAAGCACAACCGACGTTTCTTTTCTCCCCAGCTCGTTCCCTCGGTTCTTTTCCCGCGAACACACACCAGCGCCTGCGCCACCCCTTCTGCCGCTCGCCTAGCCACCGAGCTCCGGTTGCTTGAGCTCCCAACATAGAAAAGAAGCGCCACGACGTGCTCTAATGTTCTACCACCTCAACTCCGAATTCCCTTGCTCTTGGTGCTCGCAAATTGACGATCGCCACCGAGGTGCCGAGGTGAACACGGCGACTCCGTTTCGACTCACCGTTGACAGCGCACTACAGCCGGTCTCGTCTCCACCTTCGTACATGAAAAAGGTGTGCGTGCAAGCCGAGATCTTGTAACCAAAAGCCGTTCATCATTTTCTCAAGTCGCTAGCTAGAATTTTAGGTTATCCCAAAACCTAGTGCATAGCCATAGAGCTCGGTCTACCCTCGAATTCCTTTTGGATGTGCAACTAGCAGTCGAATGAGTTATCAAGAAGATTTCTCACGTCCTAGCGCCCATCCTCCAAGAGGAATAAGAAATGAAAACTGTTGAGAATCGGCTATGTCATAGCCATTTTCCTCGCCGCCGGTGCAAAACTCTCTGGTTCACCGTCGAGAGTGGGTTTGCTGGCGTTTTCGACCTCCGAACTCCTCCATTTCGTGTTCTCTGTGCTCCCCTGGTGCTCTAGAGCCAAAGAACCGAGAGTTTGGGGGTGTATGGTTAGATCCTGACGCTGCCGGAACCCTAGCCGCTGCTGCCGCCATCGAGCGATGGTTTCCGGCCATATCTGGTACAAACCGACCCCATGGATGAGTTCCTCGTTGTCAAAAACGTAGAGGCGGCAACTTTCAGCTCAGGAGGCGACCGGGACCCAGTTCTGGCGAGCCTCGCTTGCGTGAGGTAGGAGATGACCGGGGGGTAGGGCCCACTGTCAGCCGTTGAAACATTTCAGTTTATTTTTAGATTTCCATCAAACTTCAAATACCATAACTTTGTGTAGAATTGTCCAAAAATTCTCAAATAAATTGGTTAGATTCCTCTCAGTGAGTACTCCAGTGATGCATCACAATAGTTATGAAAGTCTCTGGATTTCACTCATTAATTCATTTTAAAAAATCTTAGGGAATTAATTCCAGGAGTTCGGTTAATTGGAAAATTCCCAATTTTGGTCAGAACCTTCCCCCTAATATGCTTTAATTCCAGTAAAACATTCAGAGGCATTTGACCTCAGTTGCTAGACTAAATGATGTTTCAATCTTTTATGTCTCTGAAAAATGGAAAACGAACTGAGACATTTTTCAGCCTTTTCCCCAATCCTTGTAAAATCCATATCTCCATGTAGGAAACCAAAAATTATGAAACCAAGTCCTATAGACTTATACAAATGTGTACTTCACAAAAATTTCATTTCTCAGCATGTCAACTGTGACACTCTCAATTTGTAATCATGCATGCATTCATATTTCATGTAGAAAAACATTTTAAATTAAGTAGAAACAAAGAAAGAATAAAAGAGAGAGCTGAAAAGAGCCAGTTCCAGTTCACCTAGAGCGCCGTAGACATTTCCCGCGGCCCGCTGGCCACGTGGCGTCTTCAGAGCTCATCCCCACGAAGGGGGAAAGGTCCGCCGCTAACCTGGCTACGTGGCAGGCTCGGATCTTGCCTCTGTGAAAGGGGCGAGGTCCGACCCCGTGGGACACGTGTTGCCCCCGGAGCTCGCCTCAGGGAGGTTCTACGCTGTTGGACACGTGTCAACCTCGGAGCTCATTTCTGAGTAGAAAGGAAGTCCGATGCTGTTAGGACATGTGGCACTACCGGAACCCACCTCCGAAGAGAGGGGAGGTCCGGCACTGACACGTGGCACTCTCAGAGCCCACCTCCGATGAGAGGGGAGGTCCGGAACTGACACGTGGCGTACGCAGAACTCACCTCTGAGGTAGAGGGAGGTCCCAACCCACCAGACACGTTGCGCACGAGGAGCTCGCCTCTGAGGAGAGGGGAGGTCCCGCCCACCTGACACGCGGCACAATCGGAGCCCACCACTGCGGAAAAGGGAGGCCCGGCCCCTGCTGGACACGTGGAGCCTGTGGAGCTCATCACCGCGGAGGTGACGAGATCTGAAGCGGTTTTTCTTCTGTACGCGTGGGAATACCGATATGGAAGGAAACTGACACGATTTCCACACTGCTACCGCACCAAATCAATTGAAGATAAGTTGTTAAGATCCAAAAACAATTTAAATAGGACTCTTATTTGAAATCCAATCGGAGTAGGACTCTTTGTTTTCCTCTTATAAATAGAACCCAAAACCTTTGGCCACAACCACGAACTTCTTTTCCACCTCCCGAGTCGACGACTTGGAGCCCTAGCCCCCAACTCGTCGAGTTAAGCCCCTTCACCGGAGTTTAGCCGCCGGTGAGCCGCCGTTGAAGCCCCGCCACACCCTCGCCATCGCCGGAAGAGAGCCAACAATCGGTCTTGCTAGGAGGAAGACCCCGCGACCAAGGAGAAGTGAGGTAGGTCTTCGTTACCACCTTACGACCTCATCGCAGTTTTCTTCGCATCCGTTTCTTCGATCCCTTCGAAACAGAAGCTTTCTCGTGTGGATAGATCACCTGTTGATCGGTTTGATCTAGATATTAAGACAAGATCATCACCACGTCCACATTGATCCTTTCAACGTAAAACCCCATGCAAGCCATGCAAGAACACGTACAAACTGATATAATAAAAACAGCACCATAGGATTAGCATGCATATGCACCATTGCATCTTGAGTAAAGTTTGTGCATGATAATTGATTGCTGTGAATCTTGTATGTGCGTGATCATGAGTAGAAGGACAAGCTCAGGGAGCTATCTGCAACGAACTACAACAACAAGACCTCGAGACATTTGAGTAACCGAAGCCACAGGAACAAGGCAAGTGCCCCTTGACCATACTGATCCCATGTTTTGAAACTGTTTTGTTTGCGAAAACTGTGCATGCTTGAGTTAACTTGATGGGAAACCCTTTCATAGGAGTTTACTAGTTTTGTTAACCACCCTTGTCACCGGGAAAGTTGATGACTCGGGTATGGTCTTTTGCTTTTTGCTTCACCGAGTCCACAAGATATGGGAAGCGATAGAATGTGTCTAGCTACTGCACTCATATGAATGATAATAATGAAAACTTGATGTTGATAATGAACGTGAATCGGGAGAGATCTAGGCAAGTTTGGTTTGTGGATGAGGTAGAATGAGATGGTGGTTACTTGCCGTAGATATAAGGACCGGTTCATGCGAGCACATGCTAGGAATACAGTGCCACTACAAGGCCAAGTATGGGTGCGGCTTAGCTGAGTAATTAGGTAAGTTACTAGATTGTTATGGACCGTGGAAGGCGCGGGGAATGGGAGCCGAGTGAGGACTGCCCTGGGAACTGCATGGCACAAGAGGGGGCCCGTAGATGGGAGAATGGTGATTCGAGCCTGCTGGTGAAACCTTAGTGAGTCCACACATCTAGTAGCCCCTTTGTAAAGGCTATTTTGTGATCTTTTGGCCATACACCGATGGTTTTGTACTGGTATAATGGAGGTTCTGCAGTCGCCCAACGGGTGACGAAATCACAAACTTGTGGGTAAAGTGGTGCCACCTCTGAAGAGTGTAAAACTATCATGATAGCCGTGCTTCCGGTCACAAGCGCCTGGCTAACTTCCATGATGAGATGGGATGGTTTTTGGATGGTTCGGATTTGGTTATTGGGATGTCATTGGTTTGGTTTGGTTTGGTCATTAAGGTTTGGTTTCAAGACTGTTGAGTCTTGGTAATGAGATTGGACTGTTGAGTTTTGATAATGAGCTTTGGTCTCAGTTGTGAGATGGAAATGAATATGAGATGAGATGGTAATGAATATGAGATGATATTCATGAGCATAAGAAAAATATGAGAAAGATAAGTGTTCGGATGAGATATGAAAAGTGGTGAATCATGATGGAGGTATGTTGATGTTTAAATACATGTTGGGATTACATTCACTTAAAGTTAGTTGCTGTTTTATCATGTTTTGAGAAATAAACTTTGCTTTCTGCAATGAGCCTTTTTATACCTACCTTGTGTAAGCTACATGTCATATTTCCCGCACTTGCTGGGTACGTCATGTACTCACCCTTGCATTATCATACATCATCAGCAACAGGAGAGGAATACTTCAAAGACCATGTGGAGTATTAGGCGTGTGATCTACCTTCAAATTGCGTGTGGGAATAGATAGAGTAGGAGATGGAGCCGCTGTTGCTGCTTAGTTTGCTTCCGCTATAGTTAGAGACTTCCGCTGCTAGAATAAAGACTTCTGCTGCTAGAATAAGACTTCCGCTGCTAGAATAAGTTGGAGACTCATGAGACAATGTAATAAAACCCTATTATTCGTGGTTATATATTCTGAAATCAGTTTGTGGATTACATGTGTATGTGTGATGAACATCCTGGGCACACATATGCATCAGCCAAGTTCAGTGGTTTTTTCCACAGAACACGGGCGGGTCTCACAGATTGGTATCAGAGCCACGGTTGACTGTAGGTCACAAGCCTAAATAAGGTCACAGATTGGTATCGAGCTATCATGGTTGACTGTAGGTTGCAAGCCTAGATAAGGTCATGGATTGGTATCAAGCTACCACGGTTGACCGTAGGACGCAGGCCTAGTAACATATTGGTATTAGAAGCCATGCTGACCGTAGGATGCAAGCTTAGGTAGAGTGCATAGATTGGCATTGGAACCACCTTGACCATAGGATGTAAGTCTAGGTAGAAGTCACAGATTGATCACAGATTGGTATCATAGGTATCACCCAAACCACATTAACTATAGGACGAAGTCACAGATTGGTATCACCCCAAACCACATAGGACTCCCATTGCATAAGATTGAATAGGAGTTGTGTGAACTTTGGTAATGATTGCTTGTGATTGAGTGCTTAGTGTGAGTTGTGGGACGTTTCAGCGTTGTCCATATCCACACATAGTTGGGAGATGTGAAATGCTTCGGCACTTGTTCACATCCTCATATAGGCTAATATATATAGCCCATCCACCTTGATGCATATAGTTGGGGGATCCATCTAACCTTCTAACCTCTATTCTATCCAACTCTCTCTCACAGATGGTGAGGGAAAACGCCGGTCAACAAAGGAGGAACGTACGTGGCAACCAAGACGATCACCACATTGAGGTTCCTGAGAATGTCAACCCCGAGGCTGGTGCAAACAACTTGGAATGGTTGATGGCTATGCTGAATCAGCTCATGCAAACCATGATCCAAACTTTGGGTCAGCTGCAAGCCAACAACAACAACAACCATGTTCCTGCACCACCGCCACCACCGCCGGCTCACAACAGACTGGGAGAGTTCATGAGGACTCGACCACTCACTTTTGCACAAGCTAATGATCCCATGGAGACCGATGATTGGTTGAAGTCCATGGAGAAGAAGCTTGCCATAGTCCAGTGCAATGATCGGGAGAAAGTTCTCTTCGCATCGCACTAACTCATGGGAGCAGCCGCCGACTGGTGGGATGCCCTTTGTAATGCTCATGACAACCAGAAGACTATCACTTGGCTGAGTTCAAGGAGAGTTTCCACTCTCATTACGTCCCTGCTAGTGTCATGATACTAAAAAGCAAGAATTTGAAGGTCTCCGCCAGGGCAAGAAGAGCGTGAATGAGTACCTAAACAAATTTATGCAGCTTTCAAGGTATGCCCCGAGGATGTCAACTCAGATCAAAGGAAGCAGTACTTGTTCATTAGAGGGTTGAACAATGAGATCCAAGTTCAGCTTCTCAACAATGACTATGCAAACTTCCAGAAGCTAGTTGACAAAGCCATAGTGGTTGAGAGCAAGATCCAAGAGATCGAGCAAGAGGGCAAAAGAAAAAAGCCATACCAGCCACAAGGGAGCAAAGTACGCCCCCGGTACATGCCCCCAGCTGCACCGCAGCATGGCTCGTTCACTTGTACTTTTCGCCCTAATCAACCACCACAGCAACGTCCTGTTATGCAGGCACCTCGTGTGCCTTTGCCTCCTGCGCCCCGTCCTAACATGGACACCTACGCTCAAAACCCCCGCCCCAACGTCCCCGCTGTCTTGGGCAACAAGGCATTCTTTGCATGCGGAGAAACAGGACACTTCGCAAGCCAGTGCCCGAGGAAAGGCCCTGGAAAGACAAGCAACGTGCCCAAGCAGAACCCACGGCCGAACAGAGGAGCTACGCAAGGCAACCGTGGACAGCAGAACTATGCTCGCGGCAACGTGAACCATGTCTCTGCTGAAGAAGCACAATAGGCTGAGGATGTCATGATTGGTATGTTCCTTGCCAACTCCAATGCAGCCACCATTTTATTTGATTCCGGGCATCGCATTCATTCATATCATCCAAGTATGTTGCCAAGTATAATCTACCCATATCACACTTGAAATATACTATGTTGGTTAATTCTCCCGGTGGAGAGATGAGGACTAATATAGTATGTCCAAAAGTAAACCTTAAAATAAGGGATGTAGACTTCCTTGCCAACCTCATTGTATTGGATTCCCAAGGGCTTGACATAATACTTGGAATTGATTGGCTAAGCAAGCACAACGGAGTGATCCAATGCGCCGAGAGGAGCGTGCAGTTGACAAACGAGCACGGTACCCTATTGAGTTCGAGTCAGCCCAACCGGCAACCGAGAAGGCAACGTTGAACCATGTCGAAGAAACAACATTGGAAAGCATTCTGGTGGAATTCTCAAGAAGTGCTTGGGAGTTCCGGAAAAACAAGTACCGATGGATGAACCCGAACTTCAAGAGGACCTGACCTATGTAGAGCACCCTGTCCGAATTTTGGACGTAAAGGAAAGGGTCACAAGGACCAAAGTGATCCGTTGGTGCAAGGTACAATGGAGCCATCACACGGAAGCCAAAGCTACATGGGAGTGTGAAGAAGACATCAAGGCAGAATTCCCTATCTATTCTCCACTCTAGCGAATCTCGAGGGCAAGATTCAATTTAAGGGGGGTAGATTTGTTACACCCTCAATTTCGTAATCATGCATGCATTCATATTTCATGTAGAAAAACATTTTAAATAAAGTAGAAATGGAGAAAGAATCAAAAAGATAGCCGAAAAGAGCCAATTCCAGTTTGCCTAGAGCGTCGTAGACATTTCCTGCGGCCCGCTGGCCACGTGGCGCCTTTGGAGCTCATCCCCACGAAGGGGGAGAGGTCCGTCGCTAAACTGGCTACGTGGCAGGCTCGGAGCTTGCCTCTGTGAAAGGGGCGAGGTCCGACCCGTTGGACACGTGTTGCCCCCGGAGCTCGCCTCAGGGAGGTCCAACGCTGTTGGACACGTGTCGACCTCGGAGCTCATCTCTGGGTAGAAAGGAAGTCCGACGCTGTTAGGACACATGGCACTACCGGAACCCACCTCCGAAGAAAGGGGAGGTCCGGCACTGATACGTGTCACTCTCAGAGCCCACCTCCGATGAGAGGGGATATCCGGAACTGACATGTGGCGTACGCAGATCTCGCCTCTGAGGTAGAGGGAGGTCCCGACCCACCAGACACGTGGCGCACGCGGAGCTCGCCTCCGAGGAGAGGGGAGGTCCCGCCCGCCTGACACGCGGCACAACCGGAGCCCGCCTCTGCGGAAAAGGGAGGCCCGGCCCCTGCTGGACACGTGGAGCCTCTGGAGCTCATCACCGCGGAGGCGACGAGATCTAAAGCGGTTTTTCTTCTGTACGCGCGGGAATACCGATGCGGAAGGAAACCTACATGATTTCCACACTGCTACCGCACCAAATCAATTGAAGATAAGTTGTTAAGATCCAAAAACAATTTAAATAGGACTCTTATTTGAAATCCAATCGGAGTAGGACTCTTCGTTTTCCTCTTATAAATAGAACCCAGAACCTTTGGCCGCAACCACGAACTTCTTTTCCTCCTCCCGAGTCAACGACTTGGAGCCCTAGCCCCCAACTCGTCGAGTTAAGCCCCTTCACCGGAGTTTAGCCGCCGTTGAAGCCCCGCCACACCATCGTTGTCGCCAGAAGAGAGCCGACGATTGGTCTTGCTAGGTGGAAGACCCCGAGACCAAGGAGAAGTGAGGTAGGTCTTCATTACCACTTTACAACCTCATCGCGGTTTTCTTTGCATCTGTTTCTTCGATCCCTTCGAAACAGAAGCTTTCTCGTGTGGACAGATCGCGTGTTGATCGGTTTGATCTAGATCTTAAGACAAGATCATGACCACGTCCATATTGATCCTCTCATCGTAAAACCCCATGAAAACCCATGCAAGCCATGCAAAAACACGTACAAACTGATCTAATAAAAACAGCACCATAGGATTAGCATGCATATGCACCATTGCATCTTGAGTAAAGTTTGTGCATGATAATTGATTGCTGTGAATCTTTTATGTGTGTGGACGAACTACAACAACAAGACCTCGAGACATTTGAGCAACCGAAGCCACAGGAACAAGGCAAGTGCCCCTTGACCATATTGATCCCATGTTTTGAAACTGTTTTGTTTGCGAAAACTGTGCATGCTTGAGTCAACTTGATAGGAAACCCTTTCATAGGAGTTTACTAGTTTTATTAACCACCCTTGTCGCCGGGAAAGTTGATGAGTCAGTTATGGTCTTTTGCTTTTTGCTTCGCCGAGTCCACGGGATATGGGAAGCGATAGAATGTGTCTAGCTACTGCACTCATATGAATGATAATAATGAAAACTTGATGTTGATAATGAACGTGAATCGGGGGAGATCTAGGCAAGTTTGGTTTGTGGATGAGGTAGAATGAGATGGTGGTTACTTGCTGTAGATCTAAGGACCGGTTCATGCGAGCACATGCCAGGAATACATTGCCACCACAAGGCCAAGTATGGGTGCGGCTTAGCTGAGTAATTAGGTAAGTTACTAGATTTTTATGGACCGTGGAAGGCGTGGGGAATGGGAGTCGAGTGAGGACTGCCCTAGGAACTGCATGGCACAAGAGGGGGGCCCATAGGTGGGAGATTGGTGATTCGAGCCTGCTGGTGAAACCTTATTAGTCCATACATCTAGTAGCCCCTTTGTAAAGGCTATTTTGTGATATCCTGGCCATACACCGACGGTTGTGTACTAGTATAATGGAGGTTCTGCAGTCGCCGACGGGTGACGAAATCACAAACTTGTGGGTAAAGTGGTGCCACCTCTGTAGAGTGTAAAACTATCATGATAGCCGTGCTTCCGGTCACAAGCGCCTGGCCAACTTCCATGATTAGATGGGATGGTTTTTGGATGGTTCGGATTTGGTTATTGGGATGTCATTGGTTTGGTTTGGTTTGGTTTGGTCATTGAGGTTTGGTTTAAGACTGTTGAGTCTTGGTAATGAGATTGGACTGTTGAGTCGTGATAATGAGCTTTGGTCTCGGTTATGAGATGGAATTGAGTATGAGATGAGATGGTAATGAATACGAGATGGTATTCATGAGCATAAGAAAAAGATGAGAAAGATAAGTGTTTGGATGAGATATGAAAAGTGGTGAATCATGATGGAGGTATGTTGATGTTTAAATACATGTTGGGATTACATTCACTTAACGTTAGTTGCTGTTTTTATCATGTTTTGAGAAATAAACTTTGCTTTCTGCAATGAGCCTTTTTATACCTACCTTGTTGTAAGCTACATGTCATATTTCCCGCACTTGCTGGGTACGTCATGTACTCACCCTTGCATTACCATACATCATCAGCAACAGGAGAGGAATACTTTGAAGACCAAGTGGAGTATTAGGCGTGTGATCTACCTTCAACTTGCCTGTGGGAATGGATGGAGTAGGAGATGGAGCCGCTGCTGCTGCTTAGTTTGCTTCCGCTATAGTTAGAGACTTCCGCTGCTAGAATAAAGACTTCCGCTGCTAGAATAAGACTTCCGCTGCTAGAATGAGTTAGAGACTCATGAGACAATGTAATAAAAAACTATTATTCGTGGTTATATATTCTGAATTCATTTTGTGGATTATATGTGTATGTGTGATGAACATCCTGGGCACACATATGCATCAGCCAGGTTCTGTGGTTTTTCCACAGAACCGGAGCCTCACATCAACACTCTAGAATTGTTCTGTTAAGTCGGAGAAGCACAATCCTTTAAGGATTTCTTAAGACCACATTCTTTATCACCTTCCTCTGAAATTTTGCACGCAGTATCTCTGAGGAATCCTTGGATTACTGTAAAAATCTTAGAGGCATCAGTATTCATCTTCTACTGTTTTCAGCCATATCATTCCAGATGCTTGCATATGTCCATCAAATGACATATGTATTCATTAGACCAAAACCCATTGAGTTAAAACATTTGGATTTTCCTCTCTTTCTGTAGATCCTGACAACAGAAACCTTGCTGTTGTTCCCCTCTTAGTCGTAGTAAACTTGTACAACAGATTTAAAGCACTTTCTAAATTGCTTTTGGAATATATGTGCATTTGCATCTTAATAGCTCACGTGACGTCGCTGCTCGACGAGGAATTCAACTCAGAGGCGAGTATCTCCATCTCGTGACTGATTTAGAAGATTCTCCAGAGGAAGATTAACTTCATAGAGTCACTAACAAAACCGTTGAGCAAGGCAAGCCCCGGTTTGCATATAATTTGCCTTTTCAAATTTTGCTTTACCTTCAGCTAATGTTTATTAGACTTGATATTGTGCATTATGTCTAGGATATGTGATACCCCTCTTGCATGACTATGAAATCCCAGAGTAGAATAATTAGCATAAGATTTTCCTCGTTGTAGTTGGCTAGGCTATTGTTGCAGATAGCTCGGTAGATGCCGAGTAGTTGGAATCTACTCGCGAAAAAGGTCGAGTAGTGTAGTCTACTCATGAGAAAGTAGTTGATAAGAGCACCCTCAAAGAAAGTGAGATGTGGACGGGAAGTTTCTATAGGATGGAACATACAAGATTGTCTCGACCCGATGGGTGTGACAATGCTTGTGACCACATTGGGCCTGAGCCGGTTATGGTAAGGTCAATGTGGAGGTTGGGCAGTAGCCCCATCTGTGTCGGTTAAGGACCTCACCGTATGTGGCCCTGCTGGACAAGTTTGAGCTGTACCGGATACATAATGGTATATGGGACCCATGAAACCTACGTAACTCAATGGACCATGGCGTAGAAACTCATCCTTC
This sequence comes from Neostapfia colusana, assembly GCA_030760725.1. Taxonomy (NCBI): domain Eukaryota; kingdom Viridiplantae; phylum Streptophyta; class Magnoliopsida; order Poales; family Poaceae; genus Neostapfia; species Neostapfia colusana. Next base: position 43,636,740 of record JASWHV010000008.1, on the reverse strand, counting down.
GTCTAGGAATGGCGTTGAGAAGGTGGGAGGTGTAAATCTTTTAGCGGGCAACTCCGACGTGTCCTTGTAGAGGATTATACTGCTTGGGACGAAGTGTGTTTCTATGTCGGGGTGTCATGTGAAAGGTTGCTGCATACAACATAGAAAGAGCCCTCGAGTGAGTCTTTCGAGGAGGGTGTATGTGTCGTGTATTCCAGGTTGTCATTGATTCGAATCACCGTCGCTCGCGGTTAAGGATTGAGCACACTTGCCCACTACGCTTTGACGTAGTAAGTAAGAGAAATTAAGGCTCTTAATATGTTGTTCTTGGCTTAATAATAATATTGAAACCTTTGATGAATTAGAATTAGTGCAAGCTAAATTTCTATTCCACCTTAAGCGAAGCAACATCAGAATAAGCATTTCTTGTTTGATCATGGACTTCCGGTGTTGTGATGCATGAGGACCATGAAATTTTCTGCTATAATAATCTGAATATAAGGATTAATGATTAGCCAAGATTTATTATGCAAATTCAGATTCCTATCTTCTTACAACTCCTGCATGTAGAGTTACATGTTTAGGATTGTCGGTTAAGCCTTGCTGAGCCTTTGTGCTCACGATTGCCTTCGTAGTTGTTTTTGCAGGTATATGATAGGATGACGGTTGTTCTGTGAGACATCAAACCCTACGGTTCGTATAACTCATCGGAAACCTCTACCGCTGCCTTACACTCTTGTGAAGCTAGTGGGAAGCGTCCACGGGCTGGACGGCTTCTCTTCGGCGTATTTAGGATCGAGAGTAAGTATTTGTATAGTTTAATTTCTGCTGTGTATGTACATTCTTTGTACATTATGTTGTAAAATACATTATGTTGAGAAATAAAGGATTTTATATGTTCTATGTTGTCTTACATGTATGCTGTAGGGTGCCACGTCGCACGGCACCACCTAATGAGATTCCTGCAGTGTGGACCCGGCGTGGGTTCCCCACACGAGGATTACCTTCGCACCAACTATCCGGAATTTCTAACGTTGTATCTCCTGTAAATTTCTACTATCCTCTCTGTTCTCACATTGTAATCACGGGACGAGATTCTTTTAAGGGGGGGAATGTAAAGGACCCAACTTTTGCTTGCTGAGTTTCCATCAACTCACAACACCACAGTTTAATTTATGGAAATCAAATGAACATAATTGAAGAGCAAGTAACAACCATCAATAGGACATATAAAGGAAGAAGCAACACAATCCAAAAGTTGTCATTCAAATATGAATTCTTTTACAGTCTTAGCTTTCTATCAAGTTCCAAACATAATAATACTCCTGCCAACTTTCATACAAATGCAAGCATGTTTGAAGTACTTTTGGATACAATTATTAAAAGGACAGTTTGAATTCAAGTTTCAAATTCAAACCACTTCCATCATATCAATTCAAAATATTTCTTCAGATTCAAACTCATTACATTTTCTAAGCTACTCCACCAAATTCCATCCAATTTGGAGTTGATCTTGACAGTAGCTATTTTTGCATCCACTCAAACTGGATTTCAATTCAGATTCAAATTCCATTCGAATTCAGCAAAACAAGTTTCCAGTTTGATTAATTCAAATTCCCAAATGTCAATTCAGTGGTTCAATAAAATCGGAGAGGCATTAGGGTCCCCAGAAAATTTGAATTACAATTTGCATGAAGATTAAACTCCCCAGAATCGTAGTCTTGTTTTTTCTTTTTCTTTTTTTTTCTTTTTTCTTTTCTCTTTTATTTTCCTTTTTTCTTATTTCTTTTCTCTTTTTCCTTTTTCTTTTTTTTTTATTTTTTTTCTTTTTTCCTTGTTCATATATCTCTTCCTCTCTTTTACTTTATTGATATTGGGTTTCATGTCTAGCCGACCCCAACAGGCTTGGGATAAAGGCTTGGTTGTTGTTGTTGTTGTTGTTGTTGTTGTATAATTTGCATGAAGATTAGAGGGTGTGGGTCCCACATGTAAGTGACTGCGATGCAGTCAAGGCTCGGTTGGGAGTACCACCGCCGCTTCTCAGCGAGAACCACCGAGGCAGCCCCTGGGCACCTCCTGCTTTGACGTCAAGACGTGGAAATCCAGCTGTGGGCGTGCCCTGCTTCCTCTCTTTGCGATAAAAGGGCAGCAGCAGCCGGCGACCACTTCTTTTCTTCTCTCCCGCAACCACTGAAACCACCGCACCGAGCTCCTCCACCGTGGACAGCTTGATCCCGCCGTTCTCCGTCCTATACGCCGAAAGAAGAATCGTGTGCCATCCTCTCCTGCAACTCACGATGAAAACCGCTTCTCAATCCGAGCCGTGTACCACGAGTAATTCCAGTTCTTCTCCACACATGCATTTCGGAGCCGAGTTAGGTTTCGGGTTAAATTCTGGTTTTTCACTACATCTTCGGCTAAGATTTGTGTAGAGGTAGCTTCTACATGTCCTTGCGCATCTCCTCGATCAAACACCATCAAGAACCATCCACCGGAACCCTAGAAACCTCAATTTTCCTTCTTCTAGCAGCTCGGCGGAGGGGGGGTCACCAGTGAGATCAGTGTTCTCGAGCTTCCAGATCCAAACCAAGGTCGTGCAAGGATTCCTTATGGCTCACTGGTCGTGGTGACGCTCTTGTCGCGCGATTTGGGTGACCGAGTCGTCGGGAACGGATCGCCGGAGTTGCGTAGCGGCACTGCTCTCGTCACCGGTGAGCTACAGCCATTTTCCATCGGTTTCACCTTGTCAGGCGAGTTCAGGGTCAAAAAATATGTGAGGGCGGTGAGCCTCACCGTCGCCTGTGAGCTAGGTCGCCAGGAATGTCAAGGTCGCCGGACCTCCGGTGGCAAGGGCGTGGCACCGGCCCGAGGAAGAAGAAGTTGCAGGCCCCAGCTGTCAGCCACAGCGCAGCACGCGGCGGGGTTAGTTTAAATTAAACCTGCGGGCCCCGGCTGTCAGTGAGGATGAGGCGTCAGAAGTGTTTTCCAGTAGAAAAATATTTCGGAAAATAGAGAGATCTTTAGAAATGCATAACTTCTAAAATAATCGTCCAAATTTAGTCAAATAAATTTTGTTGGATTCATCTCTCCGAGTAATATCCAGCAGTACCAGTTTCATTCTTTGAAGGTCCATATTTTTCCAGAATTAAATCCTTAAAATTTAAACTGTTATAATTACTTACTAGAGATCTAGTTTATAGAAAATTCTCAAATTTGGTCAGGAATTTCCTTTTAATATCCTTGACTCACATGAAAAATTTCAGATCAATCCTAGTTCATTAAGTCTACTTAATTGTGGAATTAAGTGAACTGCACTTAGGAAACAAAGAAATGTACAGAAACATTTCCAATTTTTGCTCCAATCTTAAAAATCCATATCTATCTCTAGAATGATTAGAAAAACATGAAACCACTTCCATTAGACTCATTATAAACTCTAGTCCCTAGGAAGTCAAATTTACCTCATGAAAACTCTCAAAAGTAATTAGAGGCTCTAACGATGACTTTTCATACATGCAATTGTACACAGCTCAATTTATCTTTGATTCAAATGAAATTTGGTCAATCCCCTTTTTCTGTCTTAACCAATTCACTGTAAATTTTCAAAGTCAATACTGTAGTCTATCCTATGTTACAGTCTTCACATCCTCAATAAAGCCATTTGCATTTAAATTGACATGAATTCTTGATTCATTTGCATGTAGTCACCCGAGTCGAAGAAGCTCCAGAGATCCTCGAGACCATTTCTCCAGACACTAACTTGTTAGTCAACTCACAGCAAGGCAAGCCCCAGTTTGCATTAACAACGCTTTTATAAATTATTTACCTTCATATTGGATATAAATTGTCTAGGAATTGTGCAGTAGGTCTTTGGATGCAAACTCCAGTTGCATAACTAATGAATCCCAGGGGGCTTTGTGTCCAGTTTAGAATTCTCGAGTAGCCACTGCTATGCTCTAAACTGCATAGGTTTCAGTACAAGTCGAGTAGCCGGAACTACTCGCAATGGTTAGGGCTTTAAAGGGAACACCACTGGGATTTATAGACAAAACATCAGAATCTGGTATAAATTTGAGACCAAGCAGAGAGTAGGAGCAGTAGGACTTTTAGGGCCTGTGATCCGTAGCTCTGCTTGTGTCGATTGAGGATCGAGTCGTGTGCGGCCCTATTGAAGAAGTTTCAATTATACCGAAGACATACCAGGATTAACAGTGGGATTTTAAGAGGTAGAGAAAATATTAGGAGGGGTAGAGGACGACCAAGGTTGACTTGGGAGGAGGCGGTAAAACGAGATTTGAGAGGTGGAATGTATTCAGAGACTTAGCTCATGATAGGACCGCATGGAAAGTAGCAATTCATGTGCCAGAATCGTAGTCTTGTTTTTTCTTTTTCTTTTTTTCTTTTTTCTTTTCTCTTTTCTTTTCCTTTTTTCTTATTTCTTTTCTCTTTTCCTTTTTCTTTTTTTTCTTTTTTTCTTTTTTTCTCTTTTTTTTCTTTTTTCCTTGTTCTTATATCTCTTCCTCTCTTTTACTTTATTGATATTGGGTTTCATGTCTAGCCGACCCCAACAGGCTTGGGATAAAGGCTTGGTTGTTGTTGTTGTTGTTGTACATACCAGGATTATGGGAACCGATAAAATGATGTAACTCAGGTAGCTAGGTGTTGAGGCATTGCCTGTCATCTTATAGGAGTTGGTTGAGGACAACAAGGTGTAAATCCGCTAGTGGGCATGTAGTTGCTCCGTGCAGGGACCTCCTGCCTGTAACGGTGGGACTGGCTCAACATTTGGCTAACGGGTGAAAGGTTGTCACATACGACGCCGTGATGAGTGCCGTCGCAGCATCGAGTCCGGGCGTACGTGACGTGTTTCTCGGGTTAACCTTGCATGGGTAAATCGATTTAAATTGCCATCCCTCGCGGTCATTGAGTACCGCTTGCTCACTCTATCGTGATGTAGATAAAGATTACTGTTTTCATGGTATAAACTTGCTGTTTGTTTAATTACTTGTGCTGTTAAGTATTTGCTGTAGGACAGAGCTAATTAAATTTACTTTCGGTACACTGAAGTTGCTGCTAAAATCTGAAGTTAAGGTTCCAGTAATTAGGCGAGTTTTTCTGCAAATTTTCCATCCCATAGTCGGTTAAATTCCAGCATATAGAGTTGCACGATCTAATGGTGTCGGTTAAGTCTTGCTGATCCATCGTGCTCACTGCTTGTTTATTGAGTTTTGCTGCAGGTTCGTACGTTGTAGAGGACGGTCCCGATGATGATACGGGTCCCCCAGGGGGCTCTACCGTTGAGTGGGAGTCGTGCATGCCGCCGTACTGACTTGTGTTGTGTGCTGCTAGTGGATCATGTTCAAGGGCTGAACATGAAACTTTTTCTTAGCCTACGCTTGAGAGTGTAGACTATTATACACTACCATATATTATTGTAAATTAATTTGCAGAAAACTGGTGTGTAATGATAAAGATGCTTCCGCTATGTTAAATTTGTTTTCCTTTATACGTGTGTTATTTGGTGTTGCACAAAACAACACCCCTCAGCGAGATCCTGGGATGCCGGGACCCGAGTCCTCACACGGGAATGGGACCTGATCGGACAATGGCCGCACGCAGAAGAAGTACCACCACAATTCGAAGTGGGGACCCATCCCCAAGTACGATTCACACAAGACGATGAACAACGCCACTTGAACCTCTCCGTCCGGTGTCAGATGATGAAGCTCCAGGCCGTACTCATGCAGCAGTCCCTGAAAGAAGTGTTGCACCGGCAATCCGAGCCCGCGCAGGTGGAAGGCGTTTGGGGACACCACCTTGTCGGTCAGTGGAGTGGGGAAAAGCTCCTCTGCAGGGACACGGATGGCAAGGGCGTCACGCACCAACAGCACCCCCATCTTCTCGAGGGCGGCGATGTGACTTCAGCAGAACTCCGACTTCACCAACGACGACATCTTGCCGAAAACCCGAAAGTTACGCCACTAAGGGAGGACCCACACTCTTATCTCTCTCTCTCTTACACTCTCTGGCGGCTGCGCCGCGGGGAAGAAGAACAGCGGGGAAACAAAGGCAGAAAGATAAACGAAAAAGACAGGAAGAAACCTTGCATGGAGTGGAGGAGTGTGGAAGCAAAAAGGCATACCCATAAGGGATGTCCCAGTGAGGAGAATATAAAGTTGCCGAAGCGACGTGAAATCTGACAACCGTCAGGAAGCAGGGGATTGTTCGTGCCCCGTCGGAGTAGATGCCGCCACAGCCTTGCCCATCTGCTCCTTGATTAAAACCACTCCAGTGGCACGGGAATCGAGTCAAGCGGCTTCTCCTCGACTCCCCGCATTAGAACCGCCCTCACGGCGTTGAAACCAAATTGAACGGCGTATACTAGAGTTCACGACTTAAAACTGCCTCCACGGCGTGGGAGTTGAGTCGAGCGGCGTCTCCTCAGCTCCGCAAAACACAAGCGCAAATACGACCGAGGTAAGGAAGGTAAGTTTCCAGCCAACTTTCGAGGCTCGACAAGCCTCAGGTTCGAAGGTCGGACTCACATGGCTCCGAGGCCGCCCGAGTTGCCCACCGGTGAGGGGCGGATGATGTGTGGTGGTCCGCGATAGAGAAAACTTCGGGAACGGTGAATCCTCCTGATGCCTCTAAGTCTGTAGCCGAGTCCCAGCCCTGTGAGCGCTGAAGTAGCCCTCTGAGGGGCCGGCAACGAGTCGCTCGAGCCCACAATAGGCTCGGAAACCACGCGCTAGCCTCAATCAGGGTCCTAATGAAACGTGGGCACCGAGCCATGACCAGGACACCCCCCGGGAAATAGGGTAAATGGTTCTGTACGCTCATACGAACATGGCATACGGGTTTCGCTCGGCTCTACCCGGTAGTCAACTCACCGGACCCGGCGGCTCGACCGCCAAGGAAAGCCACCGATTGGCCCGACCCCTCTGAGCTACAAACGTCTTGCGGACAGGGGGCGGGGCGAACTCTCCATAACAACCCCCAAAATGGGGCTCGGGGGCTTGCCACAGGGCCCTAGTGGGAGCGACCAATGGTCACGACCGGCCAACCGGAGATCCGTTCGTCGCAGCTGCGATGGCCAAATCGAGTACTGATGACATTTTCTTCTTTTCCTAGCTATGTAGGAATGGAGCCAACCAATCTTCAACCCCTGATCGATCATTGGGATCGACCAGAGGCTCGGAGGCTACTGACTAGATCCTCGACCCAGGCCTCCAGAGGGAGCGACAACTCTCTCCGCCCGACGCCTGAGCAACGGTCGTCCCCTAAAGAGAAGGCCCGAGCCCGAGTGCGGAGGAGGACCAACGCGGTTCCCAACCCCGACCTCCCAGGGGAGCGACTATCTTTCCCCTCGGCATCTAGGCAAGGGCAGACCCAGAGGAGAAGGCCTGAGACCGAGCTTGAAGAGGGAAGAAGTAGGTGGCCTTCAATGTGGAGCAGGCGGTGCCATGACCAAGTGGGGGGCACTTGAGTGCCACCCCTGACGAGCGCATTGATGCCCCGTCCCGTCCGACGGAACGGGGGAGGGGGAGGAGGGTGCAAGGCGTTCGTGCGCCTCAGTACGTCCCACCCCGATGACAATACAGGAGCAGCGCGGAACGGCGAACTCCGGATATGGCGGCCTCATCAAGCATTATGGCCGACGTACGATAAGATAGTTGTTCCTGTAACCACGACTCCCTCCCTACTTGCAGAGAGTTAAGAGGGAGCTGGCGGACGCGAGTATAAAAGGGAGACCAATCATCCCCCTCAAAGGACAACTCTTACACTTTTAAGAGAACCACTCCCATTTTCAACAAAGAGCAGCAAGATACCCGAAACTGGACGTAGGGCACCTTGCCTAAACCAGTATAAATCGCTTGTGTTCATAGCTAGGCTACCTCAAGGACGAACGCGTGGTACGTTCGTTACTAGTCTGAAATCCGAACGCCGACACTCATAGTGTCTCAAATATGTTTGGTAGTTGGCTAGAGGGAATTAGTAAAGAATCCAATCCACTTGTTTTGCGAAGGGCAGCTGCCATTTGCTAGGCAACTTGACATTACAGGAATGATATTCTGTTTGAATAAAAATACATATTTTTTCCCTTTGCAGGTTATTTATATGACTATAGATTGGCTCCATACTTGGGCTGCTCTTTAGAAGCCTACATACCATGATATGATAGTGGATACATGGAGCAGGTGGTCAGGGATGTTTTTTCCCGACCATATAGGTGGTGATCTAGCCTTAAAATTGATTACTGCTAAGGTGTCAGAAGTTCTTTGTTCTTTCCCTTTTACTTCGTTAGCCCTTTTGCATCATATGATGCAACAGTCGGAAGTGAGTTCCACGTAAGTGATATCATCTTGATGTAACTCATCTAATAAAATTTCCTTCTTGAAAAAATAGTGTGCTCACATGGTCATTAATATGATGTGTTGTTAAATAAGAATAGTGTGCTCACATGATCATTAATACGATGTGCTGTTTAATAAGACATATGCATGGCATTCCAATTAGTCATCAGTGTCACTGTTTTTACACTACTAAATTCTGCTCCTAGACCCTCACTGCAAATTTATAATTTATTAAATTGTGATGTTATTGTCATCAAAGTTCGAAGAAGCTAGGTTCTTGATGATTGTCACACCCGGTTTGTCCCAAAGAACAACCGAGTGAATATCACATGTATGCCAGGATCATTCTCTCATACATGTGATGACAAATAGTGAAGCATCATTTATTACAAGCCAGGTGTCAAATACAAATATGTCTTACAAAGCATACGTCTCGATGGACGATAATAAGTTCATAATATGTAAATATAACAGCAGCGGAATATTATTCTTGTGGGCTCCGTCACAGGCGTTGCCCGGGGGACTCCATGAACCTAGAATCCTTCTTCGGGTCGGAAGTCTTGGTCATTGAACACCACATCATCCCCTTGACCTGAGCAGCAATTTAAACCAACAAATATGCAAGTTTGAGTACCGTTGGTACTCAGCAAGTGTGGGAAAGTTATGTCATGCATGGCCAGAACAAGGAGAGGTTGAACTCATGGTTAAAGCACTACGCAATTAATACCTATCACCTTAGCTTATTAAGCACCTACATTACTACACAGGTGAAATGGTCCCAAATCTCCCAACCCATCATCAGAATAAAATAACCATAACATCAATTCCAATGTTAAGCTCCCCGCTTAACATCCTCAACTTCCAAAGTCATCATCCTCTAATCATGAATAAGTCCAAGCCGCTCTTGACCGTGAGCACGGCTGTCATGACAGTTTTAACTCTGCAGAGTTTGCACCACTGTACCCACATGTAGTGATTTCATCCCCCGTTGCCGGGTGGACTAAAAGAACCTCCATTATGCCAGTGGCCGCGAACCACATTCACACTTCCCAGGTGTGTAGCCAGGAGATCACTACGAAGCCTTTACAAAAGGATTCCCGACGAGCGTGGGCCCACTGAGGTTTCACCCCTAACAGCATACAAGAGGCTCCAACCCCGCTGCAGTGGCCCCCTCTTGAGCCTTACGGTTCATATGGTAGTCCAGCTGACACCTATTCCCCGCACCATCCAACACACCCATACTACGCCGGGGATACACCTAATTAATTGGCCAAGCTGCCCCATCTCAGCATGTGGTTGGCACGGTAAAGCCAGGTTACATGCTCCATGAATTGGTCCTTAGGATCCAGGCAAGTACTAAACACAAACCCAAGTCTCGTGCACCCAGCACCAACCAAATCATCCAACTTGCCTCGATCCCTACCTCTACATAACTCATAATATCTCATTCAAGAGTAAGGTAAATAAATTGATGATCTCATATCCCACTTATCCCATTCTAAGCATGGCTAAGCATAAGCATATAAATAAATGACATGATAAATCCCAACCCAAGCTACAAGGAAACAAGGTAATGCAATTCTAGGGAAACTTCCTAACATGGGTTTTATATTTCAATTGACAATGCAAATAATTCTATCTACACCTCCTAGTATAGGATCAAAGTGGTCAAGGACACTTGCCTTCTTCCTGCTGCTCTGAGAATGGAAAGTCTTGGTCTTGGAAGGGGAGAACTTGCTCTGGGGCAGGTTCTACTCATGCCAATACACATACCAAAAGAAAATAACAATCCATAAGACATAGTTCACACTTTCACCTCATGCAAACCACACATACATACCTATGAAAGTCATTCACATCTCTAAGTGTTGTGGTTACTCTACATGTGTTGATTTTTGGCCTACATGCACTTTTAAACATATGTATATGATTTCTAACTTTTGTATTCAGATTTCTATTTGCACACTATATATGAATTTCCAATTTGGACAAATTCTTTATATTCAATTAATACACTTCTTAGCTACCAAGTTTGCATGAAAGGTAATTTCCTACTCCAAATAGGTTTTCAGATCTTCTACCAAATCCTAAAATGAAGTTTTTGGATTTAGAGACTTCATTTATCATTTTCGAATTATGCATACCCATTTTCCTATATTTTTTCAGATTTATTTTCTATGCCTAAAAGTGAGTTTTAATATTCAATAGTAGGGCATATCATCTAAACAGAATAGGTTCTGATCTAAAATATTAAATAATATATTTTTGAACTTCTCCTCTGATGTGAACTCATTTAAATTTATTTTACCAATTTTTAGAATTATTTCCTAACCTAAAAATGTGTCCCTATAACTACTAAATATGAACAATCAATTAGGCAGATTCATTTCAGCCTAAAAATCTATTTTTAACTCATTCTAAAGTTTTCCAAGTGCTAGGAGAGTTTAAATTTGAATTTACAATGTGTTTGCCTCACCTTTTAAATTTAAATCCTAATCATGTATTCAAATTTCTGAATTTAATATCATATAGGTTCAAAAAGGTAAATCCACCCTACTACAGGGTCTAATTTATTATTTCATAAATTTCCAGGGGTCTAACTACACATAACAGAGGGGTTTTCCTAATTTTTATTAAGTCCAGGGGCTAACACTGATTTTTAAATAGATTTACACGAATTTCTGAAGTTCCACGGGCTACATCAGAAGTTTCCGGGGCTAGCTCGTGTTTTCTGAGATCCCCAGGGGGTAGCGCGTAAGAATCCCGGCTTTTATAACGCGGGGCTGATGTGGACCGTCCGATTTAAAATAGACGGCTGAGATTATAACGCGAAGCGGTACGGGTTAGATCTAATAGGAACCGCACGATTTAAAATTGACGGGCCTCAGGGGGCCACGTCGCCCTGGCCGTGCGCGGGCGGCGCTGCCCGGCGGCGCGCGGCGGCGGGAGGCGGCGATCTCGCCGGAGATCTACGGATTTTTGTCTATACTTCCTAAAACTTGGATTTCATGGCATAGAACGGTAGAGGGGAGGTCAGGGATCTCACCTCGGGGTTTTTCTTGAGCTCGGAGGCCCTGGAAGGCGGTCGGCAGCGAGGTACGAGATGAAATAGCGGCGGTGCTCGCCGGTGCTGCGTCTAGGGTGCAAAACACCGGGTTTTCTTCACCTGCGTGACTCCCCGGAGGCGGTGGAACATGATCGGCGCATTAGATCAGAAAACCCTAGCAAGGATCAAAAGAAAACGGTGATCGAAGCCTCGGTTCTCACCGGAAAGAAAAGTGGAGCGTGCGGGGGGAATTCGGCGAGTTTCTTTGCGAGAATTTCACAAGGGGAGGCGGCGGACGATCGGCTTGGTCAAATAGCAGCGTCCGGGGCCGAAGATCGGGCTGTTGGCGTGGTTTTTCGGAGGTGGTTTGGTTTCGGGTGCGAGAAGAGTCCCGGGGTCGGCCGGGTGCGCGGGAGGTGAGGGACGACACGCGGGCCCCACGTGTCAGTGAGAGGAAGAGAGGGGCGCGGGTTTGGGGCTGGCGCGGGGAGATTGGGCTCGCTGGTGGGTTTCGGCCCACTGGCCGGTGGGGTTTTTCTTTTTCTTTTTCCTTTTCTTTTCTGTTTTGATTTAAATTTGAATTCCAATTTGAATTTGAATTTCTGCACCCCATGCAATACGTCCAAAAATTTTTAAATTCCACTCTTAACAGATTTTGGGGTGTTACAGCTCTACCCCCCTTAAAAGAAATCTCGTCCTCAAGATTGGTGGTTCTAGGAAAACAATTCTGGAAACTGTGCCTTAAGCTCGTCTTCTCGCTCCCATGTGGCTTCCTCTTCCGAGTGATGCTTCCACTGCACCTTGCACATCCGGATTCTTTTATTTCTTGTGAGGCATTCCATTGTCTCCAAAATATTGACCGGTTGCTCGACATAAGACAGATCCTCTCCTACGTCAACCTCATTCATGGGTAACATCTCTTCAGACGTCCTCAGACATTTCTTGAGCAGTGACACATGGAATACATCGTGCACATCCGATAGGCGAGCCGGTAGTTCCAGTTGATGTGCCACTTCGCCTTTTTTCTCCAGAATCTGAAAGGGTCCGATGTATCGAGGTGATAACTTCCCTTTTACCTTGAACTGACGAAGTCCTTGGATAGGGGACACCTTGAGGTAGACATAGTCCCCCACGTTGAAAATGAGCTCTCTTCTCCGTACATCGGCATAGCTCTTTTGTCGTGTCTGTGCTATCCTCAAGTTGTTGCGGATTTCCCTCACTTTCGCCTCGGCTTCTTGTAGTACTTCGGGCCCAAACACTTTACTTTCCCCTGTTTGGTTCCAAAATAGGGGAGTTCTGCACTTCCTCCCATACAAAGCCTCAAATGGTGACATCTTCATACTAGCCTGATAGCTGTTGTTATAGGAGAACTCCGCATACGGTAAGTTCTTATCCCAACTCCTATTGTTCTTGAGCACACACGCTCTCAACATATCCTCAAGGATCTGATTGGTTCTTTCTGTCTGTCCATCAGTCTGGGGATGATAGGCAGAACTAAAATTCAGATGAGTTCCCATGGTTTCATGTAACTTCTGCCAGAACCTTGAGGTGAACTGTGTTCCTCGATCTGACACTATCTTCTTTGGCACTCCATGAAAACACACGATCCTTGACATGTATAATTCTGCCAATTTGGATCCGCTATAGCTTTCTTTCATGGGGATGAAATGATACCTTGGTTAGCCTGTCGATGATGACCCATATCGAATCATATCCTGATTGGGTCCTAGGTAGTCCCACTATGAAATCCATACCGATTTCTTCCCATTTCCATTCAGGACACTTTGAGTGGTTGCAATAATCCCGCGGTCGTTGATGTTCTGCTTTCACCAACTGACATGTGTCACATAGGGCAACATGTTCCGCGACATCTCGCTTCATTCCATACCACCAATATCTGCTCTTGAGGTCATGATACATCTTCGTACTTCCAGGATGAATGGAATAGTCGGAATCATGAGCCTCCTTCAAAATTAATTCACGGATCTCCTTCACTTCAGGCACACAGATTCTTTTCCCGTGCCACACCGTACCTTATTCATCCTCTCTGAAACCAAGGGCTTTATTATCCTTGATGAGTTCTCTGATTTCTTGTATCTTCTCATCAGTCTTTTGACCGTTGCGTATATCTTGCTCTAATGTGGAGTCCACTTCCATGGCGATGGCTTCACCACTATTCACCAGACATAGATTGAGTTTTATAACCTCTTCCTTCAATTCTGTAGGCATGTCCTTCAAGCTCAACCCATTGACCTGCACCTTCCGGTTTAAAGCATCTGCCACGACATTCGCTTTCCCAGGATGATAGTTGATGCCCACATCAAAGTCGTGGATTAGCTCTAACCATATCCTTTGTCTGAGGTTGAGATCTGGCTGTGTGAAAATATACTTTAAGCTCTTATGATCCGTATATATCTCTGTCCTCTTCCCCATCAAGTAATGCCGCCAAATCTTCAACGCGTGTACCACTGCGGCTAGCTCTAGGTCATGCGTAGGATAGTTCTTCTCGTGTTTTCGGAGCTGCCGGGACGCATAAGCCACAACATGCCCCTCTTGCATGAGAACACATCCCAACCCGTTTCCATAGGCATCGCAGTACACCGAAAAGTTCTTTTGCATATCTGGCATAACTAGCACTGGGGCTGTTGTCAATCTTTTCTTCAGCTCTTGAAAACTCGTCTCGCACTGCGGTGTCCATGTGAATGTGATTCCCTTCTCCAACAATTTGGTGAGGGGTCTCGAAATCTTGGAGAAACCCTCGATAAACCGTTGATAATACCCAGCCAATCCTAAGAAGCTTCGAACTTCCCCGACATTCTCAGGGGTCTTCCACTTCTGTACATCCTCGATCTTGGCAGGATCTACGGAGATTCCTCCCTCCGAGATTATATGTCCTAAGAAGGGAACTCTCTTCAGCCAAAACTCACACTTGCTCAACTTGGCATATAGTTGGTGTTCTCTCAGCTTTTGCAACACCAACATTAGATGTTCCTCATGTTCTTCATCTTTGGAGAAGACGAGAATGTCATCAATGAAAACCACCGCAAATTTGTCCAGATATTCCATGAATACCTTTCATGAGATACATGAAGTATGTCGGGGCATTAGTTAGCCCGAAAGGCATGACGGTGTATTCATACAGTCCGTACCGAGATACGAAAGTTGTCTTTGGAATATCCGTTTGCCTTATCTTAAGTTGGTGGTATCCCGACCTGAGATCAATTTTCGAGAACACACAAGCTCCCCTCAACTGATCAAACAAGTCTTCAATGCGGGGTAATGGGTACTTGTTCTTGATGGTTACTTCATTCAACGCACGGTAGTCTACGCACAACCTTTGGGTTCCGTCCTTCTTGGGCACAAATATCACTGGAGCTCCCCATGGTGAGGAACTAGGATGAATGTACCCCTTCTCTGTCAATTCTCTTAAATATTCCTTGAGTTCTTCCAGCTGTTTGGAGTCCATCCGATAGGGTCTCTTGTATATCGGAGCTGTTCTAGGCACTAGCTCAATCGCGAATTCCACTTCACGATCGGGTGGCATACCTAGCAACTCCTCCGGAAAAACGTCTGGGTATTCCCTGATGATCCTGATCTCCTCCACTTCCACCTCAACTTGATTGAGTTTAATGTCCCTTCTAGGCTCTTGTATGGTTACGAACTTTACTCCTGTGCCACTAGGGTGAGTTAGTTCCACCGTTCTTGTCGAAAATGGATGATTCCTTTATGTTTGGTCAACCAATCCATACCCAAAATAATATCTATCCCTTGTGAATCTATCACTATGAGGTTTGCAGTAAATACTACCCCATTAATGTCTAGATTCACCTTGGGACACACTTGTCTTGTCCTTATCTCTCCCCTTGGAGAGTTTACTGCTAGCATATGGTCCATTTGAGTTGTTGCTAGATCATGCTTCTTAACAAACCCTTGAGCAATGAACGAGTGGGTAGCACCAGAATCAAACAACAGGGTTGCAATGTGTAAATTGGCAGGAAACTTACCAATTACCACGTCAGGTGCCTCTTGCGCTTCCTCCATGGTCACGTGGTTCACCATCCTCGCATCACATTCTGTTGTGGTGGCGGCATGGGCTTCTTCATTGGGCACTTATGGGCGTAGTGCCCCACTTAACCACAGTTGAAGCATTGCACCCCAACCTTAGGTGCCTGGCTTTTGTTGTCTTGGGGTTGGTTCTGTGGTCCTTGCACTGCTGGTCGTGGTTGATATGTGGGATGAGGCTGCTGTACAAACTGACGTTGTGGCTGTGCTGGTGCTGACGGAGGCCTGAAATTTGGGTTGTACCCTCTCGGTGCTGAGTAGGGTACCACAGCACGGCTCGTCTGCCCTGCGGGTGGCTGCATCAGTCGTGGGCGTGTGTTGCTACCCGAGGCTTGGTGTGACCATCCCGCCTTCCTCTTGTTTTCATTTTCCAAGGCCTTCAGCTTCCTCTCCATAACAAATGCTCTGTCTACCATCTTTTGGAAGCTTTCATACTCGTTGGAGGACATTGCACACTGCATCTCCGCAGTAAGCCCTTCCACAAAGCAGTCCTGTTTCTGCTCATCAGTTTCGATGTCCCGTGGTGCATAACGGGATAGTTGGGTGAACTTAGTGAGGTATTCCCTCACAGTCATGTTTCCTTGCTGCAGTCCCAAGAACTCCTTCCCCTTGTTTTTGAGTTCACCCCTTGGTATATAATGGTTGCGGAAACTGCGCTTGAACTCTTCCCATGTGATGTTCTCGGGGTCACGATTAGCTGCTACGTAAGCGGTCCACCAATCAGCAGCAGGTCCATGCAATTGGTGAGAGGCAAACAGCACCCTCTCATACCCTTGGCATTGTATGATCCTCATCTTGCTCTCAATGATCTTTAGCTAGTCATCTGCCTCCAGAGGTTCAGCAGCACTTGCAAACTTTGGAGGTTGAGTCCCTAGAAAGTCACTCAACCTTGGTTGGCGTGGTGCAGCTTGTGGAGGTGGAACTTGGTGCAAGTTGTCCACCACTTGAGTTAAACTCTGGATGAGCTGATTCTAATTTTCAAGCATTTGGTGGATGGGATCAGCTCCTTCACGGCGACCACCCCTGTCTTGTCCTCCAGAAAGATGAGGGTTGCCGGCCTCATCGTTGCTGTTGGCGGGGTTGGCACCATGACCCTTTCTTCTTCCGGCCATCTATCATGATCAATCAAATGTCAATTTAAAGCATTACGTATTAACTTCACAATTTGCTTCTTTAAACTTAAACTTTTGAGGCCTTATTATATCTACATTTTCTGAGGGTTTCATGTCTCACGCGAAAATAAATGCACTCTTAATTCATAGGGGTTCAGACATCAAAGCAAAACAACCTGAAGACGAGGTTGTGGACAATGTCCATGGCTTCCACAACTCACGTCACACACCAAACATTAACACACCATTAACTAATGGTATTGACTCGACTACTCGATAACCTGCTGAACTATGGGAAAGGACTCTACACGACTCGTATCACTGAGCTGGCTCCTCGGGGTCTTCCTCATTATTGCGGCTGCCCTCTGACTCCGCTTTGGGTGGGGAAGCTGCTGGTGGAGAAGTGCGGCGACGCCTGCTCGCCCGGCGATCTAGGGAGTCAGGAGTCCATGTGTCATTCACGGTGACACACAGTTCATTCCCATCTCCTCTTTCTCTCGCCCTCAAGCTGGCTCGAAGCAGCGCCTCAGTCTCCTTCAGGGTGTCACGAACATCCTGAAGCTCCTGCTGACACTCTTGAGTGCTGAGCATAGCAGCATACTCCAAGCACGGGTCCATGTGCTCATGGGAAGTCCCCTGCTGTACTGGCGGGTACTTGTACTCCGCTGTACCACTCTCACGCTGGAGGACATACATGTACTCAGTCCTGTCCAGGTGGCGACGGTAGATGTAACTCTGGCAGGTGATGGCCTCCCATGTGACATCCTTCTCGGCATCGACCTGTGTCGCTCGACAAGCTGGAGAGCGGTGGATCTTGAGCAGCTGATTTTCATGGAAAATCCTCATTTCTGAACTCCATTCTTCCCGCTTCTCACGGATAGTCCGGGTGGAGCTGTAGTGTATGATTAGCTTGCCCGTATTGCCAGCAGCGTGGAGCATACGCCGTAGACAGCGCAACAAGCCTCCTACTGCCAATCCGTAGGAGTGGTGCGTCACCGGACGATTCTCCTCTCTCAGGGCAAGGGCAACTACAGGAACTCTCCCTCCGGTGGACTTGCAGGCGGTGCGGATCATGCGAACCATCTAAAACATAAAGCATTTAAAATGAAGTTAGATAAGAGTTAAACAAAAATTATATTTTTAATGAAAGTTGGGACAAGGTGAATAAAGTGACCCTGTTAAATAACACTTTTCAACCCACACCTTTGTAAAATAGTTTTTAAGGAAATAGGGTCCTTAAATACGTCCATTTCTACCTAGGTCCACGTTCCTACGGCCAACCTTGGCTCTGATACCACTTCTGTCACACCCGGTTTGTCCCAAAGAACAACCGAGTGAATATCACATGTATGCCAGGATCATTCTCTCATACATGTGATGACAAATAGTGAAGCATCATTTATTACAAGCCAGGTGTCGAATATAAATATGTCTTACAAAGCATACGTCTCGATGGACGATAATAAGTTCATAATATGTAAATATAACAGCAGCGGAATATTATTCTTGTGGGCTCCATCACAGGCGTTGCCCGGGGGACTCCATGAACCTAGAATCCTTCTTCGGGTCTGAAGTCTTGGTCATTGAACACCACATCATCCCCTTGACCTGAGCAGCAATTTAAACCAACAAATATGCAAGTTTGAGTACCGTTGGTACTCAACAAGTGTGGGAAAGTTATGTCATGCATGGCCAGAACAAGGAGAGGTTGAACTCATGGTTAAAGCACTACGCAATTAATACCTATCACCTTAGCTTATTAAGCACCTACATTACTACATATGTGAAATGGTCTCAAATCTCCCAACCCATCATCAGAATAAAATAACCATAACATCAATTCCAATGTTAAGCTCCCCGCTTAACATCCTCAACTTCCAAAGTCATCATCCTCTAATCATGAATAAGTCCAAGCCGCTCTTGACAGTGAGCACGGCTGTCATGACAGTTTTGACTCTGCAGAGTTTGCACCACTGTACCCACATGTAGTGATTTCATCCCCCGTTGCCGGGTGGACTAAAAGAACCTCCATTATGCCAGTGGCCGCGAACCACATTCATACTTCCCAGGTGTGTAGCCAGGAGATCACTACGAAGCCTTTACAAAGGGATTCCCGACGAGCGTGGGCCCACTGAGGTTTCTTACCCCTAACAGCATACAAGAGGCTCCAACCCAGCTGCAGTGGCCCCCTCTTGAGCCTTGCGGTTCATATGGTAGTCCAGCTGACACCTATTCCCCGCACCATCCAACACACCCATACTATGCCAGGGATACACCTAATTAATTGGCCAAGCTGCCCCATCTCAGCATGTGGTTGGCACGGTAAAGCCAGGTTACATGCTCCATGAACCGGTCCTTAGGATCCAGGCAAGTACTAAACACAAACTCGAGTCTCGTGCACCCAGCACCAACCAAATCATCCAACTTGCCTCGATCCCTACCTCTACATAACTCATAATATCTCATTCAAGAGTAAGGTAAATAAATTGATGATCTCATATCCCACTTATCCCATTCTAAGCATGGCTAAGCATAAGCATATAAATAAATGACATGATAAATCCCAACCCAAGCTACAAGGAAACAAGTTAATGCAATTCTAGGGAAACTTCCTAGCATGGGTTTCATATTTCAATTGACAATGCAAATAATTCTATCTACACCTCCTAGTATAGGATCAAAGTGGTCAAGGACACTTGACTTCTTCCTGCTGCTCTGAGAATGGAAAGTCTTGGTCTTGGAAGGGGAGAACTTGCTCTGGGGCAGGTTCTACTCATGCCAATACACATACCAAAAGAAAACAACAATCCATAAGACATAGTTCACACTTTCACCTCATGCAAACCACACATACATACCTATGAAAGTCATTCACATCTCTAAGTGTTGTGGTTACTCTACACGTGTTAATTTTTGGCCTACATGCACTTTTAAACATATGTATATGATTTCTAACTTTTGTATTCAGATTTCTGTTTGCACACTATATATGAATTTCCAATTTGAACAAATTCTTTATATTTAATTAATACACTTCTTAGCTACCAAGTTTGCATGAAAGGTAATTTCCTACTCCAAATAGGTTTTCAGATCTTCTACCAAATCCTAAAAAGAAGTTTTTAGATTTAGAGACTTCATTTATCATTTTCTAATTATGCATACCCATTTTCCTATATTTTTCAGATTTATTTTCTATGCCTAAAAGTGAGTTTTAATATTCAATAGTAGGGCATATCATCTAAACAGAATAGGTTCTGATCTAAAATATTAAATAATATATTTTTGAACTTCTCCTCTGATGTGAACTAATTTAAATTTATTTTACTAATTTTCAGAATTATTTCCTAACCTAAAAATGTGTCCCTATAACTACTAAATGTGAACAATCAATTAGACAGATTCATTTCAGCCTAAAAATCTATTTTTAACTCATTCTAAAGTTTTCCAAGTGCTAGGAGAGTTTAGATTTGAATTTACAATGTGTTTGCCTCACCTTTTAAATTTAAATCCTAATCACATATTCAAATTTCTGAATTTAATATCATATAGGTTCAAAAAGGTAAATCCACCCTACTACAGGGTCTAATTTATTATTTCATAAATTTCCAGGGGTTTAACTACACATAACAGAGGGGTTTTCCTAATTTTTATTAAGTCCAGGGGCTAAAACTGATTTTTAAATGAATTTACACGAATTTCTGAAGTTCCAGGGGCTAGATCAGAAGTTTCCGGGGCTAGCTCGTATTTTTCGAGATCCCTAGGGGGTAGCGCGTAAGAATCCCGGCTTTTATAACGCGGGGCTGATGTGGACCGTTCGATTTAAAATAGACGGCTGAGATTATAACGCGAAGCGGTACGGGTTAGATCTAATAGGAACCGCACGATTTAAAATGGACGGGCCTCAGGGGGCCACGTCGCCCTGGCCGTGCGCGGGCGGCGCTGCCCTGCGGCGCGCAGCGGCGGGAGGCGGCGATCTCGCCAGAGATCTTCGGATTTTCATCTATACTTCCTAAAACTTGGATTTCATGGCATATAACGGTAGAGGGGAGGTCGGGGATCTCACCTCGGTGTTTTTCTTGAGCTCGGAGGCCCTGGAAGGCGGTCGGCTGTGAGGTCCGAGATGAAATAGCGGCGGTGCTCGCCGGTGCTGCGTCTAGGGTGCAAAACACCGGGTTTTCTTCACCTGCGTGACTCCCCGGAGGCGGTGGAACATGATCGGCGCGTTAGATCAAAAAACTAGAGCAAGGATCGAAAGAAAACGGTGATCGAAGCTTCGGTTCTCACCGGAGAGAAAAGTGGAGCGCGCGGGGGGGATTCGGCGAGTTTCTTTGCGGGAATTTCACAAGGGGAGGCGGTGGAGGATCGGCTTGGTTAAATAGCAGCATCCGGGGCCGAAGATCGGGCTGTTGGCGCGGTTTTTCGTTGGTGGTTTTGATTCGGGTGCGAGAAGAGTCCCGGGGTCGGCCGGGTGCGCGGGAGGTGAGGGATGACATGCGGGCCCCGCGTGTTAGTGAGAGGAAGAGAGGGGCGCGGGTTTGGGGCTGGCGCGGGGAGATTGGGCCGGCTGGTGGGTTTCGGCCCACTGGTCAGTGGGGTTTTTCTTTTTCTTTTTCCTTTTCTTTTCTGTTTTGATTTGAATTTGAATTTTTGCACCCCATGCAATACGTCTAAAAATTTTTAAATTCCCCTCTTAACAGGTTTTGGGGTGTTACAATGATGGAGCTCACAAAGAGGAAGAGGACTTAGAGGAGACAAGAGCCTTGCATTTTGCATGTGGATATGGTGAGGTATGCAGATCTATTAAACTTTATTAAAATGTAACATCAGTTTGGGTTTGAGGAATTGATCAATGTTTGATTAGCCTGAGTAGTATACATCATTTATTATTATGTGCATGAGTACCCAGATATGACATCAAATTAAATTCTTTGAATACTTAGTTGTTCTCATGTTATTAGATTGAATATGGAAGATTTGTGTGGAGAAAAATGGTACAGAGCAGAGAAAGGTTTTTCCTACATGAGAGGGAGAGTACCCACTCCAGATATATTCCTCTTATTAAATAGGAAAAAAAACAAGTAACTGGCCATAATGGCTTGGCTAACGTGTGCCATAGCCCCCCTCCACTACCCATGGAGCCATTAAACTCTCCTAAATATCTGGTCCTGTCAAATTAACCTCACTAATTGACCAGGACCCTTAACAAACACACGCACACACCCACGTCCTGCATATGGACCCACAAATTTACACCAGCACACATACAAGAATTATTTCAACAGTTCTCCTCCTAAGTCTTGTATGTTGCTTAGAGCTCACACACTCCTATCTTGTTGCTGATTTCCTGAAACTTCACTCTGCCTAGCGGCTTAGTCAGAATGTCCCCCGGTTGTTCAGCTGTTCCTATAAATTTCACCTCAATCTGACTTGAGTCTGCATACTGCCTCACCACATGGAATTTCACATCTATATGCTTACTCCTGTCATTCATAACAGGATTCTTGATGAGGAATATTGTAGACTTATTATCAATTCTCAGCATGGGCTTCCAGATTTCAGTCCCCAAGATATCACCCAAGACTCTAGCTAGCCACACTGCCTGGCATGCTGCAGCAGCTGCTGCTATATATTCTGCTTCACAGCTAGAGTTTGCCACAATCTTCTGCTTCACGATTGCCAAGATATTGCAGTGTCTCCTAGAAAAAATATTATACCTGAAGTACTCTTCCTCCCATCAATATCACCGACATGATTACTATCACTAAACCCTGTCAGCAAAGGCTTCTTTCCCATCTCTCTGCGGTAGAATAGGCCCTTGTTCAGTGTCCCCGATACAAACCTCAGAATCTGTTTCACAGCAGCCATATGCTCCTCATGGGGCTCCTCCATGAACCTACTCACATACCCTACAACAAATGCAAGATCAGGTCTTGTATGAACTAGATACTTGAGACTCCCTACAAGGCTTCTATATGCTGTAGCATCTACTAGAGGACTTTCACTTTGTTTGCTTAGCTTCATCCTAGTAACCATGGGTGTCTGACAAGAGTTACACCCAGCCATGCCTGCCTTCTCAAGTATCTTCCCAGCATAGGCTCTCTGGCACAGTGAGATAACCTTGCTGTCCTGCTTCACTTAGTCCCCAAATAGTAATGTAGCAGTCCCAAATCACTCATCTTGAACAGCTGCGCCATTTGCTTCTTTAGCTTATGAATAGCTTGGCTACTTGTCCCTATGATCACTAAATCATCGACATATACACCAACTACAAGTCTGCCTGCACGCTCAGCCATGCAGTATATAGCATGTTCAGAGGGACTTTTTCTGAACCCCAGAGACAACAAGCTTCCGTTCAATCTCTGATTCCAAGCCCTAGGAGCCTGGTACAACCCATACAGCGCCTTATGTAGCTTGTACACCTTGTGCTGGTTGTTGATATCAGCAAAACCAGGTGGTTGTTGCACAAAGACTTCCTCCTGCAAATCTACATTTAAGAATGCAGATTTTACATCCATGTGATGTACCTGCCAGCCTTCATGTGCAGCAAGAGCCAGCAGCAGCCTGATGGCCTCTATCCTATCCACAGGTACAAATACTTCATCATAATTAATTCCCTCCCTTTGTGCATAGCCCTTAACTACCAGTCTGGCCTTGTTTCTCACAACTGCTCCCTGCTCATCCCTCTTTACTTTAAACACCCAGTTGAGACCAATTGCTCAACGGTCTGCAAGAAGAGTGGTAAGACTACAAGTTTTGTTTTCGTCAATATTAGTCAGCTCCTCAACCATACCATTCCTCCAGCACTCTTGTTTCAATACATCTGCCAAAGAAGCTGGTTCATCCGCAGTGACAACAAGTAATTCTCCTTCAGCAGATGGCCTCACTGCTTGCCCTGGTGGTGTCGCCAGCCTAAACACATTGTTCATAGTACGGAAGTGTACAAGAGACTCACCATGTTCAGCATCAAAGTTGTTGTCAGCAGCACTTGGCGGAGAAACAAATTGGATCGGCAATGGCTCAGCTGCAGGACTTCCTTGAACCGCCACTGGTGTAAATTTGCTCCTCCTCCTGGTTACCGCGCACCGCTTGCTCAAAATCAGAATGATCACTCGGTGCACTTTCCTTCTCCCCCTCTATCTCTGCAGCCTCTCTGCTCCTCGCTATAGAATAATCAATGGTGAACTAGTCACTGCCACCCACTTCGCTTCCATTTCCCCCTCTTCTGTCTCTGCCCAATCCCATTGAGCAGCTTCATTAAAGACTACATCACGCGTGATCACCACCTTCCCAGTAATTGGGTCATATGCGTGATTTGCCTTCGACCCTTTGTCATATCCAATGAACACTATGCGCCGGCTGCGGTCTTCCAATTTCTCCGAATTGGGCTTTGTGTTCTTCACATAGATAACAAAGCTGAAAGTACGCAAATGGTGTACAGACGGCTTCTTCCCGAACCACGCCTCATAAGGTGTCATACCGTCCACACTCTTCGTTGGTGATCGGTTTAGAAGGTACACCGCCGTTGCCACAGCTTCACCCCAAAATTGACCAGGCACCCCGTTTGCTTTCAGCAAACTCTTTGCTGTTGCCACCACAGTCCCGTTCCTCCGCTCGACAACTCCGTTCTGCTGCAGGGAATAGGGGGCTGTCAATTGCCTCGTGACACCATTATGAGCACAGTATTCCATGAACTCCACTGAAGTAAATTCTCCTGCCCTGTCAGTGCATAGAGCACCCAACTTTCTCCCAGTTTCAGCTTCAGCTGCTGCCTGAAACTGTTTAATTGCCTCTGGAGATTCATCCTTGTTGAGCAGGGTCTTCAGCCACATATACCAGCTTCGATCATCCACCAGAAGCAAAAAATACTTGCTCCTGCTCGGTGTTTGTGGTTAAGTAGGCCCACATAAATCACCGTGGACCAGTTCTAGCACCTTCTCTGCTTTATACTCTGCCCTTTGAGAAAATGGTGTCCTCCTCTGTTTTCCGACCATGTAACCCTCACAAAGTTGGTTGACTTGCTTGAGCCCCGGCAGTCCCCGCACCATCCCCTTTCGCACCAAAGTGCGCATTGCCTGGAAATTCAAATGGCCCAGGCGAGTGTGCCATTTCCAAGCTTCCTCCTCCATCGGCGCACCAATGCACACCGATTGAGCTATGGTCAATTCAAGCACAAACAGCCGGTTTCCCTTACGGGGTACCCAACCCAACAAGTGTCCTGCAGGATCAATAATCTTCATCACACCCTCTTTGATTTGTTATTTAATGGCCATCCTTGTCCAACTGAACCACACTCACAATATTGGATGCCAACCTCGGGATGTAGTAGACATTGGCGAGCACCCTGTGTTCTCCACTCTTGCACACAAAGAGGATGGTACCACACCCTTCAATTCGAGCCACCGAATTATATCACCAAAGCGCACACTGCCACACACATCCATGTTCAGTTCAGCAAAAGCCTCCCTGCATCCGGACATATGATTCATGGCTCCAGTGTCGAGTACCCATTGTTTGGTTTCACGGGCTCCCTCTTCGTTGATCTGGACAAACACCTTCTCCTCCACAAACTGAACATTCCTCGCCGCTGCCCTCCTCCCTGAAGATGACCCTAGTGAGTACGCCTTAATTTTAGTGTATGTCACCATCATGAGTGCGTCCTCTTCTTCCTCATGGACAAGATTTGCCTTGGCCTTCTCCCTCTGCCTGCACTCTCGCGCCCAATGCCCAGTCTTGCTGTTGGTGATATGCCCAAGAGGCAATCATAACAATTCGGATAAAGGTCTGATGGATATTTGATCCATAAGAAATTAGGATACTAATGGGCCTGTGACCTAAAAGCCCATTAGCGCGCCTATAAATATGAGGGGTAGGGTTAGGGGCAGATTACTCCACCACGTAACAGCCCTAGCCGCCGCCCCTCACAGGCCACACGTGTAAAGGTCCCAAAATTATGAATGCAAAGAAACACTTATTTGCAAAAGTTAGTTTCATGTGTATGAAAATTGGGACTTGTTAAAACTTTTCCCCACATGTGATAACACACATGAGGATTTTGCTTCACACAAGTCAAAGGTTCATTTGAGAACTTGGAACCCTAGAGGGGTCAAAACCAAGGATGGGAAGTTCCCATATGTGTGAGAAAGCAAAAATCAGATTTGGAACAATTTGTTCAAACAAAAATTCAAATGAGAAAAACACAATGGAATTCAAAACTGTTAGGCTAAAAATCTCATTTGCAGCAGCCAAAATAAAAATCAGATTTCATATTTGAATTCCTTGAGTCCAAATTAGGGGGTGTGCAAAGTTTCATGATTTATGGAAATAGTTTGCAACCCATTTTGCAAAATGGACTTTAAAAGACAAAGAATTCAAATGCATGTTTGAATTTGGATGAAACTTGCCCAATTATCCAAATGCATACCAGATTTGAATTCCCACAATTGAATTCACTCCACATTCAACTTGGGAGATATTTGGAGGGGGGATAAGGAGGACTGATCAGTGGGTCCCACATGTCATTGTGGGAACTGAAAATTTGCAAAAGATCTAAGTGTTGGGTCTCTGTTTGCCTCCTTCAGTCGGCACCCGAGACCGAGGGCGCAGCTCCGCTCGACACCGCGATCAGCCGACGCCTCCACCTCCTGCTGGATTTCGTCGTGCTGGAGGAGCCGCCCGACCGTCTTATACCCTCTGCCGTGCTCCTCTTCGCTCATTCCCGAAGACCAGCACCGCTCTGCTTCTTTCCTCGCGTGAGAAACAGCCGCAGCTGCCGACGCCGTCCGCTCGATCGGCCACCGCCGTAACTAGCGTGTGAAGCCTCGGTTGAGCAGACGAGCAACACCACCATCGTCCCCACGACCTCCTCGAGCCATCGCCAAGCGCGTTCGTGCCCTCTACGCCGAGAACATCGAGTTTCCGCGGCGGC
The DNA here is from genome assembly GCA_030760725.1 of Neostapfia colusana. Taxonomy (NCBI): domain Eukaryota; kingdom Viridiplantae; phylum Streptophyta; class Magnoliopsida; order Poales; family Poaceae; genus Neostapfia; species Neostapfia colusana. The sequence goes on along the minus strand of JASWHV010000008.1, from coordinate 43,610,262 downwards.
CGAACACCCCGGCGGCAACGTGCTCCCGTGGACAGCTCCACAGAGCGGCTTTCACGATCAAGAAAGCGGTCCCTGGGACGCGCAGGAGCTCCATGCAGCTTCTACCCGAAGCACAGAGCCTGCCTCGGCCTCTCAACGACGAATTTCAAAGATCCTCTCCGGCCGGTGAAAACTGACCCGCGGGTATGAATCGATGAAATTCTCGGGTTATATTCATTTAGAGCTCTGCAAATTTCGCACATAGAATCTAGACTGGTGTAGCAACTTTTATTCTTCACAAAACGTCGCATGAAACCCATGGTAGACGGCTTGTTTCAGGCTTTTCCATCGGCTACCACAATAAGGGGCATCGGGTGCACGATGAAACCTAGGTTGGAGCCGTTTCCGAGCCCATATGCGGCCATGCCGAGCAGGGCAAACCTCCACTAGTGCTGTAGAACCTTTCCAGGGGACTTCTGGCGGGCTAGAGCATCGGGGCAACGTTGCCGGACTCCCTCAGAGCCGCTGCACCGGTGCGGGGTGGTTTAGGAACCTCGCCGGTCTGGGGAAGTCCCACCATCGTGTTCCTCGGGTTAAAATAGGTCCTGGCGGCGAGTGACAGCTCGGGAGTTGGTCGGAGCGACGAAAACCGGCGAACTCCGGCGAGCCCGGCGGCGCAGAAGCGCGGGGGCGGGAGGTAGACGAAGGTGCTACCGGCCCCACGCGTCAGTCGCACGGATACAGTGGACCGGATACTCTGTGGCACGGGATCGGCTGTGACAGCGCGGGAAACAATTCTGTAGCCCGTGTGGCGCGCTCCCGGCAGCAGACACGTGTCCCTGGTCCCACAGTCAGGTTTAAACTTTTCCCCGGATTTATTCAAATCCCAGATTTTTCCCCAAACTTTAGAAGAGCATAACTTTTGCTAGGGACCTCCAAAATTAGTGATTCAAATTGGGTTAGATTCAGATTGACAAACTCTATCCAAATATGCAACCCAATTTGTATGAAAGTCTTTATTTAATTCTGGAAAATTCTTTAAAGCTTTTCAGCAAAAGAATTTTAGAGGGAGTTTGGTATACCCAAAAATCCTCAAATTTTGCCAGGATATTCTTTAGGGTGTTATTAGACTCCTGTAAAAGTTTCAGCTCATTTGAAGTTGAATTAATCAGGGTAATTCAGATTGTAAGTTTCTGTATTCAAATGAATACAAAAACATTTTCAGGGAATTTCCAAAACTTGTAAATTCAGTTCTGGGAAATTCCTAGCTCCAAAAATCATAGGAAAATTCATGTGGACTCTATAAACTATAATTGAAATTGTGGTTTACTGAGTTTGACATGAACATGGATGTTACCTCAGAATTAATTCATCTTTGACTAAACACTTAGAGAATTATTCTGAATAAACCATTCCACGAAATGTGCTAAATTTTGGTCCAGAGGACTTTCTTGTGACAAGGAACTCACATAAAAATCCTCAGCTCCATTAGAGCTCTGGATCACCACTGTCATGTGTGATCCCTTAAGGTGATCAACACTTAAATGGGAAGAAGCACTCAACACTTAATCTTAGTGTTTAAAGCCCAACCCAAACCACTAGCACCAGTGTCATTTTAAATTCTTAAACAAAGTTCCAGTTTTAAAATGGTCTTTAGATCTTATAAGCAAAAGCTTTTCAATTAAACACCTATGAGAGAAAGGGTAGAATAGCAACTCCTCGAGGGAATTTGGCTACGCTAATGTTAGTAGGAAAGGTCCGGTAGAAGACGAGTAGTTGGAATCTACTCGCGAGTTTAGGGCTGGTTTACTCGGAACGGGTCCGAATTAGAAAGAATGATGAAAATTCACACTTAAGAAATGGAGACCGGGCAGGGAGGTTTAGATGCAGCAGGTTGCAGGCCGTGCGTGCATAGCCCTGCATGTGTCGATTAAGGCCCGTCCGTGCTTGGCCCTGTTGGACAAGTTTGAGTTGTGTACCGGGCACATACTGGCTATATGGGACCCAGGAAACTGATGTACCTTGGGAGATCCATAATGGAACTTTTCCAACTGCCTTAGGCTTTCGGCGTCAGGGTAGCAGGAGGTAACTCGCTCAAGAACATACCACAGCGGGTATGTACCTTGAGGGAGCTTGCATACTCGGGGCAGTTGGACTGCGTCCAATGTGGAAGATCTTGGGAAAGGTGGCCGCGTACAACGTCAGTCGAGGTTGCTGTCGGCAACTCGGAGTACGGGTGTACGTGTCGTGTAGTCCGGGCGTGTACTGATTCGAATCACCGTCGCTCGCAGTCATATGAGCATACTTGCCCACTGCGTCTTGACGTAGTAACAACTGAAATTATTCTTTTGAACTTGATGAGGATGTGCTATAACTTGTATTGCAATCATGATTGAATTAGAGATAGGCTCATTAAAGTTTACTTCCACTTTGTGCAAGGAGCATCACAACAAAGCGTTTCTTGTTTGATTGTGGAGTTTCGATGCTTTTCGGCTCAAAGTCTGCACAATGAGGCTTAAAATCTGAAAGTTAAGGATCAACTTTAGGCGAGTCCTTTATGCAAATCTAGCCAACCCAATTGCAACCGTCTTGCATGTAGAGTTTCTTGCTTAGGAGAGACGGGTCAGACTTGCTGAGCCTATGTGCTCACGCTTGCTATATAAGGGGTTTTGCAGGTTAACAACGATGCTGGAAAGAAGGTTGTCCGGTGAGACTCAGGAACTCCCGAGTCAGGTAACACACGGAGAACCGAGCCGCTGCTGCTTGTCTTCGTGTTGCTAGCGAGAGGAGTCCGCGGGCTGGACTTCATCTCGGGTGCTCTTAGTTATTCGACGTGAGTTGATAAAGACTTCCACTGTAGTTACTTGATGTAAAGTATTTACAAAGAAAAACCTTTAAGCTTCCGCTATTGTTTTATGTAATACATTGTTCCTCATATGTGTGCTATTGGGTGCCGCACAACACGGCACCACCCAATGCGATTCCCGGGCGAGTGGCCTGTCTCGGCCGAGCGGGTCGCGTCAGCGTGGTATCAGAGCTGAGCCCTGACTCAGTCGGTACCGCGCCCGTCTCAGTTGGTATCAGAGCCGCATTTGTAATAGCACACGGAATAAGGAAGGTATTACGACAAAAATTTAGGTTACGGTGAGGATACGGTACTAGGCCCACATAAGGATTACTATTAGCTTATTATGAAGGTGGCAACCTAACTTATTTGTTATGTCGGAAAATCGCGCATCTCGGGACGATTTATGTCTTGGGGGGTGCACGTAAGCGCTGTCCACCAGTGCGCACAAGCTGAAGGGTGGAGCCCCACGGGTGGCAGGTAATCCGATCCGCTTTAATATCCTCTACGACTCTTCATGTCGTTTGGGGGTACTCGAGCAACGTCTGTCACAGGCATGCGTGGTGCAATTTGGGAAACCCCGTCACGTGGTTAGTAACGTGAACACGTAGCTCAAGGCGTGTTTGGCTTGAGAACACCTGTGCGAGTGATGACGGACGGGTGTAAGAAATGTATGGATACCGGGTTCGGTGTGCAGCCGGACCTGATGATTGAGTGTGACTTATGCAGGATTAACCACGAAATCGTAGCACGAATAGAACACGTTTGCGAGTGATCGTTTTAGTGCCACCTAAGATACGTTATACCGGTATAATCCGGTTAGGATTTTCTTTTGGTGAGGCTACGTAGTACCGACATGCTTCTTACGGTGCATCGACGCCGTACTAAACATAATAACCCCTTTCCTTCGAAGAAATGACACATGAACTAACTCTCAAATAAAAATGGAAGTTTGAAACAAATATTAGTTACTGAACTCTTATTTTGAGCTAAGATTCAAATGAGAGGAAGATTAGACTTCAAAGATTTCAAAAACAGAGTACTCTGTTTTCAGCAGAAATTTGTGCTGGACTTCAACAGAGCATAACTCTGAGTAGCTTGACCCAATTAAGGTGTATGATATAGTTCTGGAAAGATTTCCAAGTGATCTACAACTTCTTTGTAGACCTCCAGAGCTAAATCACATGCTAAATGGGTATAAAGTTCTGAGTAAGGTAAACTGTCCAGAACCAGGACAGCAACAAAACCTCTCTGGACCTTTCTGTTTTTAAGCCATACCTTTCTGTAGATAAACCCTTAAGAAGCCTATGATACACCATTGGAAAGATTATGAATGTGCAACATTGTTGTAGTTCAAAGTTTGTTCAGGTTCTTATTGTATTTACATATACAACTGTGATAAAATCAGCCATGTACAAAGGAGGTGCTGGCAAATTTTATTCAGGAATTCTGTCAACTTTGGAAAAATCATAACTTTTAATCCGGAGATGATCTGGGGGCATGTGAGTACTCGTTGGAAAGATACTGAAGTTAACTTTAACTTTGGTATTCAACTTGAGTTATGAAAATGCTCTTAACTAGGTCAAAATCTGGAGATAGTGCAGAAAGGTCTGTTCTGTATAGATAGGCTGAATAACTATGCCTACTAAGGAGTTTTGTAAACATGAATTTTGTTACTGCTTTCATAAAGTATTGACATAATCATGTTTCCATTAGTCTCACATACTGCTGAGTTCTTGCTTAACTCATCTCAACTACATTTTGCAGTATGGTTCGTAATCGCTCTAGGAGTAGGGCCAGAAGTTCTAGTCGAGGTGGTGATGCTTCAATCCCACCATCGGAACCACCATCCACGGGATGGATGGATCTTATGACTCGAGTCGTTGAGTCTAACCAAGAGAACGCTAGGTCACTCCAAGAAGCAACACAAGAACACACACGCTTACTCCAAGCTTTGGTACAGCAAGGCGTACTCCAGAACACGCAACAAGTCGTTCCGTCTCGGGACGCTTATCTGGACTTCTTGGCGACTCAACCGCCTATCTTTACTGAAGCCACCGAACCTGTCGAAGCAGATCAATGGCTTCGTGTCATGGAGTCAAAATTTGGAGTATTCCAGTGTGATGATTACCAGAAGACAAAGTTTGCCGCTCAACAACTCCATGGAGCAGCCGGAAACTGGTGGATGGATCATTTTGCCACCATTCCGGAGGACCATCAAGTGACATGGAGGGAGTTTTGTGAAGCCTTTCGTACTCGTTACATACCACTAGGTATTGTCAAGGCAAAGCGGGAGGAATTTTTGGGCTTGAAGCAAGGGGACATGAGTGTCCTCGAGTATGTCAGAAGATTTAATCTTTTGGCCCAATATGCTCCCGAATATGTGGCGAAAGAAGAGGCATGGTGTGACCTATTTTTCCATGGCCTGAGTGCCATATTACGGGAAAAGCTGTCCGTACACAATAACGGCAGTTACACCGACATGGTCGATGCAGCTTTCATTCAAGAGAAGCCGACACTTGAGTGGCAAGCAGAGAAGAGAAAGATGAGTGAGATCGAGCAGGCTAGCACAAGTTATGTGCCTCAGAAGTACCGTTTGGTGTATCAAACGCCATCCGGTGAAAGATGGAGGCCACCTGTACGATCAACTCCTCAGAGATTAATTGCTGGTCAAGTTTTACAACTTGCACCACCTCCACTGCCGCAGCATCAGACGGTGGTTTGTGCTCCATCGCTGCAGCCATATGTACCTAGCAGTCCACCGCAAGTCAACGAAGAACCGGAGAGGCATCCGTGTCTTACTTGTGGGCGTAAGGGCCATTATGCTAGGCAATGTCTGGAGGGAATTCGAGGCTACGGGTCATCGTGTGTACAACAATACGAACCGTACCTCAATCTGCAGATAGGAGGGCAGATAAGGGGCAACATTCACTATACTGTGATTGATGATGTTCCGGAAGGAGAAGCCGCTCTAGCAGGGATGTTTTCTCTGAATCAGCTACAGGTTTTAGTTCTCTTTGATTCCGGTGCCACACACAACTTCATTAGCCAATCTTTTGTGGCTCAACATCAGCTCCAAACCGTTTATACAAAGAGGCAATACCTCATATCTTCGCCCGGGGGCAGCAGTACCGCAAGCGAGGTTGTCTCCCGAGCACCTCTTTGTTTGGGGGGTAAAATATACCCTACGACTCTCATTATCCTTAAGGGTCTGAAGATCGACATCATTTTGGGGATGTCGTGGTTGAATTACCACAGAGCGGTTCTTAACATCAGCTCCAGGACCGTTGAGCTCAACTCCCCACAGCACGGTCTTCATATATTAGTTCTGGGCGCCAGACGGCAACAGATTGCAACAGTAAACCACACGGAAGTTGTCAAGATAGAGGACATTCCGGTGGTACGTGAGTATCCTGATGTATTTCCCGAGGATTTACCGGGCATGCCGCCTGAACGAGACGTTGAGTTCAAGATTGAACTTATACCGGGAACGACACCGATATCACGAAGGCCGTACAAGATGGCACCCAATGAACTGGCAGAATTGAAGACACAGCTGAATGACCTAATGAGCAAGGGATTTATACGACCGAGTTCGTCACCTTGGGGTTGTTCAGCGTTGTTTGTGAAAAAGAAGGACGAAACACTACGGCTTTGTGTTGATTATCGTCCTTTGAACGCCGTTACCATCAAGAACAAGTATCCACTACCTCGCATTGATATGCTCTTCGATCAATTAGTGGGTGCGAGGGTATTCTCGAAGATGGATCTTCGGTCCGGATATCATCAGATTAAAATCCGGGCAGAAGATATTCCGAAGACGGCATTTTCAACGAGATACGGGCTGTATGAGTATCTCGTTATGTCTTTTGGTTTAACCAACGCCCCGGCACACTTTATGTACCTGATGAATTCAGTGTTCATGCCGGAGTTGGATAAATTCGCCGTGGTCTTCATCGACGATATCTTGGTGTACTCCAAGTCAGAGGAAGAACATGCTGAACATCTGCATATTGTGCTACAAAGATTGCGAGATCATCAGCTCTATGCAAAATTCAGCAAGTGTGAATTCTGGATTAATCAAGTACCTTTTCTCGGACACATTATTTCAGCGGAGGGCATCGCTGTAGATCCGAGTAAGATTATCCAAGTACAGAAATGGGAGTCACCAAAGTCAGTACATGAAATCCGAAGCTTCCTCGGTTTAGCGGGTTACTACCGGAGGTTTATTCCGAGTTTCTCCAAGATTGCTAAACCGATGACGGAATTATTAAAGAAGAATACCAGATTTGTGTGGGGTGCTGTGTGTGAACAAGCTTTCAAGACCTTAGTGAAGCATCTCACAACAGCCCCAGTTCTTGCTCAGCCGGATACAATGAAGCCATTCGACGTTTATTGCGATGCATCTGGCATCGGTCTTGGCTGCGTGCTGATGCAAGAAAGACGAGTGGTCGCTTATGGATCTCGTCAACTTAGAACTCACGAGCAGCATTATCCAACTCATGATCTTGAGTTAGCTGCCGTGGTCCTTGCTTTGAAGATGTGGAGGCATTACTTGCTCGGAAATCTTGTACACCTCTACACCGACCACAAGAGCTTGAAGTACATCTTCACTCAAAAAGAATTGAACATGAGGCAACGAAGATGGCTAGAGCTCATTAAGGACTATGAACTAGAGATTCATTATCATCCAGGAAAGGCGAATGTGGTCGCCGATGCGCTCAGTCGTAAGGCGCATATCCATCACCTAACTATTGCTGAAATGGATGATGAAGGACCAAGCCTCCGTGTCATCCCGTATGGAGATCTCTATAATCTTGCTCTCATTCCTACCATCCGAGAGGAGATCATTGAGGCTCAACGAAAAGACAAGGGTATGTCTCACATACGACGGAGGATAGACAACGGAGAAATGAAGTGCTTCCGGAAGGACGATGAAGGTACTTTGTGGTTCAACGACCGGATTGTAGTACCCTGGGATATGGGACTACGGAGGAAAATTTTGGATGAAGCTCATTTGTCCAAGTTTTCTATTCATCCGGGCAGTAATAAAATGTACCAAGATCTCCGGAAGAAGTTTTGGTGGACACGTATGAAACGTGAGGTTGCAAAATACGTTTCAGAGTGTGATACGTGTCGAAGAGTCAAGGCCGACCATATGAAGAAGTCAGGCCTGTTGCAGCCATTGCAAGTACCGGCATGGAAGTGGGAAGACTTGAGTATGGACTTCATCGTCGGGTTGCCGATGACCTCCCACAACCATGATTCGATTTGGGTAATCGTGGACCGATTAACCAAATCAGCACATTTCATCCCTGTGCATACTAGGTACAACGCAAAGCAGTATGCAGAGCTGTATATAGCACGGATCTTGTGCTTACATGGAGTTCCTCGCACCATCGTGTCAGATAGAGGATCGCTGTTCATAGCCCGTTTCTGGGAACAGCTACACACCTCCTTGGGGACAAAGTTGATTAGAAGCTCTGCATATCACCCTCAAACCGATGGCCAAACTGAGAGGGTGAATCAAATACTAGAGGATATGCTAAGAGCATGTGCCATCCACCACGGTAAGAGATGGGATGATCACTTACCGCTGGCGGAGTTCTCGTACAACAACGGATATCAGACGAGCATTAAGATGGCACCATATGAAGCTCTATACGGTCGGAAGTGCCGTACACCATTGAATTGGTGCGAATCCGGTGAACGAGTGACGTTCGGGGTCGATCTTGTCAATGAAGCCGAAGAGAGGGTTCGGATAATACAAGAGAACCTCAAAGCTGCCCAATCTCGTCAAAAGAGCTACGCGGACCAGAGACGTCGACCGCTGCATTTCAAAGTCGGAGAGCACGTGTATCTTCGTGTGTCTCCGATGAAGGGGATTCATCGGTTCGGTGTCAAGGGGAAACTTGCTCCCCGATTCATCGGTCCATTTACTATCACGGAGAAGTGCGGAACTGTAGCCTACCGGCTGGAACTACCGGCGAGCCTTGCCGATATTCACGACATATTTCACGTGTCCCAGCTGCGGAAGTGTCTCAAGTTTACAGCTGCCATCCGCACTGAAGACATCGACGAGTTGAAGCCGGATCTCACCTATGTCGAGCAACCTGTACAGATTATCGACGAAAAGACCCGGACCACCAGGAACCGGACTTTAAAATTTTACAAAGTCCTGTGGAGTAATCATACCCCGGAAGAGGCGACATGGGAAACCGAAGATTACATCCACAAGAACTATCCGGAGCTTTTGTCATAAACCTTGTAATTACCTTCCACCCCGTTCTTCTTTTGAATCTCGGGACGAGATTCCTTTTAAGGGGGGAGGAATGTAAAGGTCCCAAAATTATGAATGCAAAGAAACACTTATTTGCAAAAGTTAGTTTCATGTGTATGAAAATTGGGACTTGTTAAAACTTTTCCCCACATGTGATAACACACATGAGGATTTTGCTTCACACAAGTCAAAGGTTCATTTGAGAACTTGGAACCCTAGAGGGGTCAAAACCAAGGATGGGAAGTTCCCATATGTGTGAGAAAGCAAAAATCAGATTTGGAACAATTTGTTCAAACAAAAATTCAAATGAGAAAAACACAATGGAATTCAAAACTGTTAGGCTAAAAATCTCATTTGCAGCAGCCAAAATAAAAATCAGATTTCATATTTGAATTCCTTGAGTCCAAATTAGGGGGTGTGCAAAGTTTCATGATTTATGGAAATAGTTTGCAACCCATTTTGCAAAATGGACTTTAAAAGACAAAGAATTCAAATGCATGTTTGAATTTGGATGAAACTTGCCCAATTATCCAAATGCATACCAGATTTGAATTCCCACAATTGAATTCACTCCACATTCAACTTGGGAGATATTTGGAGGGGGGATAAGGAGGACTGATCAGTGGGTCCCACATGTCATTGTGGGAACTGAAAATTTGCAAAAGATCTAAGTGTTGGGTCTCTGTTTGCCTCCTTCAGTCGGCACCCGAGACCGAGGGCGCAGCTCCGCTCGACACCGCGATCAGCCGACGCCTCCACCTCCTGCTGGATTTCGTCGCGCTGGAGGAGCCGCCCGACCGTCTTATACCCTCTGCCGTGCTCCTCTTCGCTCATTCCCGAAGACCAGCACCGCTCTGCTTCTTTCCTCGCGCGAGAAACAGCCGCAGCTGCCGACGCCGTCCGCTCGATCGGCCACCGCCGTAACTAGCGTGTGAAGCCTCGGTTGAGCAGACGAGCAACACCACCATCGTCCCCACGACCTCCTCGAGCCATCGCCAAGCGCGTTCGTGCCCTCTACGCCGAGAACATCAAGTTTCCGCGGCGGCCGAACACCCCGGCGGCAACGTGCTCCCGTGGACAGCTCCACAGAGCGGCTTTCACGATCAAGAAAGCGGTCCCTGGGACGCGCAGGAGCTCCATGCAGCTTCTACCCGAAGCACAGAGCCTGCCTCGGCCTCTCAACGACGAATTTCAAAGATCCTCTCCGGCCGGTGAAAACTGACCCGCGGGTATGAATCGATGAAATTCTCGGGTTATATTCATTTAGAGCTCTGCAAATTTCGCACATAGAATCTAGACTGGTGTAGCAACTTTTATTCTTCACAAAACGTCGCATGAAACCCATGGTAGACGGTTTGTTTCAGGCTTTTCCATCGGCTACCACAATAAGGGGCATCGGGTGCACGATGAAACCTAGGTTGGAGCTGTTTCCGAGCCCATATGCGGCCATGCCGAGCAGGGCAAACCTCCACTAGTGCTGTAGAACCTTTCCAGGGGCTTCTGGCGGGCTAGAGCATCGGGGCAACGTTGCCGGACTCCCTCAGAGCCGCTGCACCGGTGCGGGGTGGTTTAGGAACCTCGCCGGTCTGGGGAAGTCCCACCATCGTGTTCCTCGGGTTAAAATAGGTCCTGGCGGCGAGTGACAGCTCGGGAGTTGGTCGGAGCGACGAAAACCGGCGAACTCCGGCGAGCCCGGCGGCGCAGAAGCGCGGGGGCGGGAGGTAGACGAAGGTGCTACCGGCCCCACGCGTCAGTCGCACGGATACAGTGGACCGGATACTCTGTGGCGCGGGATCGGCTGTGACAGCGCGGGAAACAATTCTGTAGCCCGTGTGGCGCGCTCCCGGCAGCAGACACGTGTCCCTGGTCCCACAGTCAGGTTTAAACTTTTCCCCGGATTTATTCAAATCCCAGATTTTTCCCCAAACTTTAGAAGAGCATAACTTTTGCTAGGAACCTCCAAAATTAGTGATTCAAATTGCGTTAGATTCAGATTGACAAACTCTATCCAAATATGCAACCCAATTTGTATGAAAGTCTTTATTTAATTCTGGAAAATTCTTTAAAGCTTTTCAGCAAAAGAATTTTAGAGGGAGTTTGGTATACCCAAAAATCCTCAAATTTTGCCAGGATATTCTTTAGGGTGTTATTAGACTCCTGTAAAAGTTTCAGCTCATTTGAAGTTGAATTAATCAGGGTAATTCAGATTGTAAGTTTCTGTATTCAAATGAATACAAAAACATTTTCAGGGAATTTCCAAAACTTGTAAATTCAGTTCTGGGAAATTCCTAGCTCCAAAAATCATAGGAAAATTCATGTGGACTCTATAAACTATAATTGAAATTGTGGTTCACTGAGTTTGACATGAACATGGATGTTACCTCAGAATTAATTCATCTTTGACTAAACACTTAGATAATTATTCAGAATAAACAATTCCACCAAATGTGCTAAATTTTGGTCCAGAGGACTTTCTTGTGACAAGGAACTCACATAAAAATCCTCAGCTCCATTAGAGCTCTGGATCACCACTGTCATGTGTGATCCCTTAAGGTGATCAACACTTAAATGGGAAGAAGCACTCAACACTTAATCTTAGTGTTTAAAGCCCAACCCAAACCACTAGCACCAGTGTCATTTTAAATTCTTAAACAAAGTTCCAGTTTTAAAATGGTCTTTAGATCTTATAAGCAAAAGCTTTTCAATTAAATACATATGCATGATCATATCGTGTAGCATATACGTGAAGAAGGTGAGAAGGACTTGAAGTGAAGATCAAGGAGGAAGGAGAACAAGTGATCAAGCTCCAAGTGATCGTCACTAACTGATTGTAACGGTAGTCACCTGCAAAACAGGCAAGCCCCGGTTTGCACTTGAACCATTTTATAAAACATTTTCATTTGTAGAGATCATAGCTTTGCATCGTTGATTGCATTACGTCTAGATGATATTGAAAACTCCACTTGCATGACCAGAAACACCTATGAGAGAAAAGGTAGAATAGCAACTCCTCGAGGGAATTTGGCTACGCTAATGTTAGTAGGAAAGGTCCGGTAGAAGACGAGTAGTTGGAATCTACTCGCGAGTTTAGGGCTGGTTTACTCGGAACGGGTCCGAATTAGAAAGAATGATGAAAATTCACACTTAAGAAATGGAGACCGGGCAGGGAGGTTTAGATGCAGCAGGTTGCAGGCCGTGCGTGCATAGCCCTGCCTGTGTCGATTAAGGCCCGTCCGTGCTTGGCCCTGTTGGACAAGTTTGAGTTGTGTACCGGGCACATACTGGCTATATGGGACCCAGGAAACCGATGTACCTTGGGAGATCCATAGTGGAACTTTTCCAACTGCCTTAGGCTTTCGGCGTCAGGGTAGCAGGAGGTAACTCGCTCAGGAACATACCACAGTGGGTATGTACCTTGAGGGAGCTTGCATACTCGGGGCAGTTGGACTGCGTCCAATGTGGAAGATCTTGGGAAAGGTGGCCGCGTACAACGTCAGTCGAGGTTGCTGCCGGCAACTCGGAGTACGGGTGTACGTGTCGTGTAGTCCGGGCGTGTACTGATTCGAATCACCGTCGCTCGCGGTCATATGAGCATACTTTCCCACTGCGTCTTGACGTAGTAACAACTGAAATTATTCTTTTGAACTTGATGAGGATGTGCTATAACTTGTATTGCAATCATGATTGAATTAGAGATAGGCTCATTAAAGTTTACTTCCACTTTGTGCAAGGAGCATCGCAACAAATCGTTTCTTGTTTGATTGTGGAGTTGCGATGCTTTTCGGCTCAAAGTCTGCACAATGAGGCTTAAAATCTGAAAGTTAAGGATCAACTTTAGGCGAGTCCTTTATGCAAATCTAGCCAACCCAATTGCAACCGTCTTGCATGTAGAGTTTCTTGCTTAGGAGAGACGGGTCAGACTTGCTGAGCCTATGTGCTCACGCTTGCTATATAAGGGGTTTTGCAGGTTAACAACGATGCTGGAAAGAAGGTTGTCCGGTGAGACTCGGGAACTCCCGAGTCAGGTAACACACGGAGAACCGAGCCGCTGCTGCTTGTCTTCGTGTTGCTAGCGAGAGGAGTCCGCGGGCTGGACTTCATCTCGGGTGCTCTTAGTTATTCGACGTGAGTTGATAAAGACTTCCGCTGTAGTTACTTGATGTAAAGTATTTACAAAGAAAAACCTTTAAGCTTCCGCTATTGTTTTATGTAATACATTGTTCCTCATATGTGTGCTATTGGGTGCCGCACAACACGGCACCACCCAATGCGATTCCCGGGCGAGTGGCCTGTCTCGGCTGAGCGGGTCGCGTCAGCGTGGTATAAGAGCTGAGCCCTGACTCAGTCGGTACCGCGCCCGTCTCAGTGCCAAAACCCCTGTCGCACGCGCGGTGCTAGCACACCGACGCACAGCGTTCCTTCCTATACGTTTGGACTCCATGGAGGCGCTGTTGTTACTGCTGCGCTGATCGGCTACGGTGACGTGACGACATTCCTCTGATGAGGATTCAGGAGGAGACGTACGTGATCGTCTACTTCTCCTACACCGATGCGCATCTACGATCCGCTGCGCTGCGCGTCTAGTGGTAACGATCCATGACCTCCTTACTCGCATGTTTCCTGGGTGATACGGTCGAATTGCTAGAGTAGCGCATCGCCTATTTCCCAACAGTGGTATCAGACTTGCTTAGTTTTTGGTCTGGATCTTAGATGCGATCTACTGCAGACAAGTTCATATGATGAATTTTTATTGTTCGGCTTTTGGGGTTTGGAATTGGTTAGAGTAGACTGCCATCATATGACTAAAGGATTAGTTCATGCTCCTTCTCTGCTGTGTGCGCAACCTGTCCCTACCGGCTGGAATCACCATCGGGACTAATAGTGTACATAGCTAACAGGTTGAGCCAACAGATCACGGTCATGTGTCGCGATCATCTCGTGGATAACTAGTCACAATGAAAATTGAGGCATTCTGAATGGCTCAGATTCGGGTTGATTTGATCAATTCGATGAGATTTTCATAGTGATTTCATAGATGCGATATATGTAATTCCGTTTGGTGTTCAGGACGCTGCCCTGAAACCCGCGGGGGTGGCTCCCCCCTCGACCCCCCGCCCTCTAAGCGGCTAGCGTGACCGCCGTTGCTGTCTGCTATAGTGACATCATTAAGTTGTTTCACGATAGAAATCGTTCTACGCTTAACTTGTTTTTAAAGGGAATGATGTGAATGGTATGGCCTAAATGTGATGTGATGATCTGTGTCTAAAATTCGTGCAGCCTGCGTGTTGCAAATTTAACACAACCAGGTTGAGGTTGTCACATAATTGTATAACAACCTGCATGTCGCCCTGTGATGCCTAATCTCTTATGTAATTTATTTGATAGCTATTAGATGTATTAGCTTCTTTTATATTCATTGAGAAACCTCAAACATGATGGCGATGGTGATCACCATAAGAAGGGAGACATGGCGGTGTAGATCATGATGGAACCATGGTGATGGAGACCACTATGATCCTAAAGGCCATACTATTCATAGATATGATATGATCGTATGTCTGTGATGTTTTACTATTCTTTTCATGCTTTTCATATGATGGATGTTTTGTCATGATAAAATAGCTTCCCTCGGAAAAGTTGAGTATTTGATGTCGTTTACCTATAGCTGCACCTATGTTATTTTGGTCGTTGTATGGTAGGTTTACCAAAGCAAAATACCATCATCTATCATAATGAATAGGGTGAATGTTGGACATTCACATGTATAGTATTGGTTTACTCAACAAAGCTATCAAAACGGTTTTGGGCTTTATGGCATAGTGATGGGAGCTGGAGCATTGGATGTCACCCAACAAACAAGAATCATATAGAGATATGATTAACAATGGTTGTTTACCTATGTCACTAATTTTCTAGCAGTGAAGCCAAAGCTTATTAGAAATTAGTGAATATGGATCTTGGACCACTATATGTCGTTAGAGGGAGGATGATGCTCATATAGTGGTGGTGTCTTTTATTAAACTGTTAATAAAAGATTGGTACATAACATAGTGCTAAAACCTTGCATATTTATTATAGATCATGTCTTCTAGTAACAATTCCGGTTTCAATTTGAGATCTGTGCTTGAGAAAGAAAAGCTCAATGGAGCTAACTTTAATGATTAGTACCGCAACCTGAGAATTGTTCTCACGCAAGAGAAAACTGAGTATGTTCTTGAGCAACCATACCCCAATGACCTCCCCGATGATGCAAATGCCGCAACTCGTAGGATTTATGAGAAGCACTGCTATGATGCGCTTAATGCAAGCTGCCTCATGCTTGCCACAATGTCCCCTGATCTGCAGAAACAGTATGAGCATACAGATGTTTATTCTATGATTCAGGGACTACGTGGAATATTTGAGAATCAAGCAAGGGCTGAGAGGTACAACATCTCAAAGTCCCTGTTCTCATGCAAGCTGGCAGAAGGTAGCCCGGTCAGTCCCCATGTAATCAAGATGATTGGTTGCATTGAGACTTTGGACAAACTTGGTTCTGAACTCAAGGATGACCTGGCTATTGACGTTATTCTACAGTCACTCCCACCGAGCTAAGAGCCATTTATATTGAATTATCAAATGAATGGCATGGAAAAAATGTTGGCTGAATTGCATGGGGTGCTCAAAACAGCCGAGGAAAGCATTAAGAAAAACACCACTCATGTGATGATGGTTCAAAAGGAGAATAAAAAGAGGAAGTGTGTGACGCATCCTAAAGGAAATGGAAAGGTTCCTAATGAGCCTTCAAGCTCAAAGCCAAAGGGTAAATCAGGCCATTCTCCTAATGATGAATGCTTTCACTGTCATGCTAAGGGGCATTAGTCTAGGAACTGCAAGAAGTACTTGGAGGATAAGAATAAGAAAGGGAGTGAGACTTCCACTTCGGGTGTAAATGTTATAGAAATCAATATTGCTACATCTTCTAGTGAAACATGGGTATTTGATACCGGATCAATGATTCACACTTGCAAATCGTTGCAGGGTCTAAGTGAAACTAGAAGGTTTGCAAAAGGCGAGTTGGATGTTCGGGTCGACAATGGAGCAAAGGTTGCTATCATAGATGTCAGAACTTATCACTTGTCATTACCCTCAGGATTAGTTTTGGAATTAAATAATTATTATTGCATTTCTTCTTTGAGCAAGAACATTATATCTTCTTCATGTTTGGAAGAAGTTAATGGTTATGAGATTATAATAAAGAACAAATGTTGTTCTATTTATTGTAATAATATTTTATATGCTCAATGTCCATTAGAATAGATTATATGTTCTTGATCTTGAGGATAAAACAATCTATAACATTAATACAAAAAGGGCTCGACGAAATGATCTAAATCCCACTTTTATTTGGCATTGTCGCTTAGGTCATATAAATGAGAAATGCATTGAGAAACTCCATAAAGATGGTTTGTTAAGTTCATTTGATTTTGAATCACTTGACACATGCGAGTCTTGTTTGCTTGGGAAGATGACCAAAGCACCCTTCACTGGTCAAAGTGAGAGGGCAAGTGACTTGTTGGGACTTATACATACTGATGTATGTGGACCAATGAGTTCGGTAGCTAGAGGTGGTTTTGAGTATTTCATTACTTTTACCGATGACTTTAGTAGATATGGATATGTCTATCTAATGAGGCACAAGTCTGGATCTTTTGAAAAGTTCAAAGAATTTCAGAATGAAGTACAAAATCAGTTGGGCAAGACAATTAAACTTCTACGATCTGATCGTGGGGGTGAATATTTGAGCCATGAATTTTATGATCATTTAAAACAATGTGGAATTGTTCCATAGTTGACTCCACCTGGAACGCCTCAATGGAATGGGGTGTCCGAGCGGAGGAACCGAACCTTGTTAGACATGGTTAGATCGATGATGAGCCAGACTGATCTTCCACTATCTTTTTGAGGTTATGCTCTTGAAACTGTTGCATTTACACTAAACAGAGTCCCAACTAAGTCTTTTGAGAATACACCGTATGAGATGTGGACCGGGAAACGTCCCGGATTGTCTTTCCTCAAAGTTTGGGGATGTGATGCTTATGTCAAACATTTGACGTCACACAAACTTACTTCCAAATCAGACAAATTCTTCTTTGTAGGATATCCTAGGGAAACCAAAGGATATTATTTTTATAATAAAACAGAGGGTAAAGTGTTTACTGCTCGCAATGGTGTCTTCTTAGAGAAAGAGTGGGAGCAAGGTGCATCTTGAAGAAATTCAAGAAATATCTGAAAATGTTTCGGCACCCTCTAATCCTATACAGGATGTACAAGATTATGTACAACCACTTTATGAAACACTAGCCCCACGAAGGTCTACAAGGGTACATCGTGCAACTAAAAAGTTGACACTCCTAACCACGGAACAACAGGACATGGTATTGTTGGACAATAATGAGCCTGTGACCTACACTAAAGCAATAATGGGACATGACTATGAGAAATGGCTTGGAGTCATGGAATCCGAAATAGAATCCATGTATGAGAATCAAGTTTGGAACTTGGTTGATCCAATCGATGGTGTGAGACCGATCGATTGCAAATGAATTTTCAAGAAAAAGACTGATATGGATGGAAAAGTTCACATCTATAAAGCACGATTGGTGGCAAAAGGTTTCAAACAAATTCAAGGTGTTGATTATGATGAAACATTTTCGCCCATCGCTATGCTAAAGTCTGTTCGGATTCTCCTAGCAATTGTTGCATATTTTGATTATGAAATATGGCAGATGGATGTCAAAACAGCCTTCTTAATGGGAGTCTGACTGAGGATGTGTATATGACACAACCTGAGTGTTTTGTCGATCCTAAAAATGCTAGAAAAATATGCAAACTTCAAAAGTCCATCTATGGTTTGAAGCAAGCATCTCGGAGTTGGAATCTACATTTTGATGAAGTGATCAAAGGGTTTGGTTTCATCAAGAACGTAGAAGAACCTTGTATTTATAAGAAGGTTAGTGGGAGCGCACTTATATTTCTGGTCCTATATGTAGATGACATATTGTTGATCGGAAATGACATTCCAGTACTAGATATTGTTAAATCCTCATTAAGGAAAAGTTTCTCAATGAAGGATTTAGGAGAGGCAGCGTACATTTTGAGCATAAAGATCTATAGAGATAGATATAAAAGGCTAATTGGATTAAGCCAAGACACATATATTGATAAGATATTGATTCGGTTCAATGTGCAAGATTCTAAGAAAGGTTTCTTGCCAATGTCACATGGCATCACTCTAAGCAAAAGTCAGTGTCCTTCGACGTATGATGGGCAAAAGAGGATGAGAGCGATTCCTTATGCTTCAGCTATTGGATCTATCATGTATGCCATGTTGTGTACACGCCCAGATGTATCCTATGCTCTAAGTGTTACGAGCAGGTATCAATCAGATTATGGTGAGGCTCATTGGACAGTTGTCAAAAACATTCTTAAGTACTTGAGAAGAATTAAGGATGTGTTCCTAGTGTTTGGAGGTGAAGAAGAGCTCGTTGTAAGAGGTTACACCGATGCTAGCTTCCAAAAAGACAAGGATGACTCTAGATCGCAATCCGGTTTTGTGTTCTGCCTCAATGGAGGGGCAGTGAGCTGGAAAAGTTCCAAGCAAGACACAGTAGCAGATTCAACGACGGAGGCGGAGTATATTGCAGCTTCTGAAGCTGCAAAGGAAGATGTTTGGATCAGAAAATTTGTTTCTGAGTTAGGCGATGTTCCTAGTGCGTCCGGACCTGTGGATCTCTATTGTGATAATAATAGAGCCATTGCACAGGCAAAGGAGCCTAGATCACACAAAAGATATAAACATATACTACGACGCTATCACCTCATTCGAGAGATTATCGACCGAGGTGATGTGAATATATGCAAGGTGCATATGGATTTGAATGTGGCGGATCCGTTGACAAAGCCTCTTCCACAATCAAAGCATGAGGCGCACACGAGATCTATGGGTATTAGATACTTACATCAGTGATCTAGTGTGTACATGGGAGACTTGTGTCATAGCTATGTTTATGTACTATTTGAGTAACTATTATTCACATTGATCATCAAGTATGTGACTTGTTCGTGAGACTCTTTGTTAATTATAATGTTACTCAAACTGATCCCTAGTCTACATTGTTATATGAGATAATGATAGTACGCAGACTAGCACATGTATTAATTGATGATCACGTTTCACGGATCATAGATATGTAGATACCAAATTAATAATGTGAACGCATGTTAGTGAACATGGTGTTGGATAGACCCATTTCGAGACACTGTTGGGATTGTTATTTACATATGTGCCATCAGTTGGTCTTGAGTGATACACCTGCTAGATTCTTAGACCTGAGATCGCCATTGTTTCTCACTATGTGTAGTTGTGCACTTTGAAACTATCAAACGCTACTCCGTAACCGGGTGGTCATAAAAATAATCTTCAGTTACATGATGAAGCATGGAATGAGATGTGTGCGGATCAAGATGGGATTTGCCCTACTAAATAACAGGAGAGATATCTCTGGCCCCTCGAGATAGTTGGATTGAAAAGTGCATGGCCATGCCAAAGTGATTAAGGAGTTAATCATTATGACTAAAAGTTAGTCATAGATTGAATCCACTATTTGATCGAGTGAATAGTCGAGCTATCACAAGGATGGCACGTATCTCGCCTTGAGCTTGACTGGTATCGTGAGGCAAAGGAATTAGCATGTGAATGTATCTAGGTTCACCCGATATGATCTTTATGTACATTCGGGAGTCAGTATGTCCTGCTAGGTACCTCTACTGACTTGTGTTTCAAAATGGTTTTTATTCATAACCGACTGTACATGAACCTAACGGGTTACACACTTAAGGGGATGGAATATTGAAAAACTTGGCTATATGATTGTCTCTAGTGCAAGTGGGAGATTGTTGGTGATATGCCCAAGAGGCAATCATAACAATTCGGATAAAAGCCTGATGGATATTTGATCCATAAGAAATTAGGGTACTAATGGGCATGTGACCTAAAAGCCCATTAGCGCGCCTATAAATATAAAGGGTAGGGTTAGGGGCAGATTACTCCACCACGTAACAGCCCTAGCCGCCGCCCCTCACAGGCCACACGCTGAAACCCCTGTCGCGCGCACGGTGCTAGCACACCGACGCATGGCGTTCCTCCCTGTACGTGTGGACTCCGTGGAGGTGCTGCTGTTACTGCTGCGCTAATCGGCTATGGTGACGTGACGACGTTCCTGTGACGAGGATTCAGGAGGAGACGAACGTGATCGTCTACTTCTCCTACACCGACACGCATGTACGATCCGCTGCGCTGCGCGTCTAGTGGTAACGATCCATGACCTTCTTACTCGCATGTTTCCTAGGTGATACGGTCGAATTGCTAGAGTAGCGCATCGCCTATTTCCCAACACTTGCCACAGCGATTGCATATGTCACCTGGCTTGGGCCCAAATCTATTGTCAGACTCGTCCCTCCCCTCTCGTGACCCTGCATCGCCACTGCTGCGGCCTCTGGAGCGCCCTCGACCTTTTCCTCGACCGCTGCTGCTCCCCCCTCCCCCGCGTGCTATTGCTAGCTTCACCTCACCCGCCTTGCTTTTTCAGATGCGCCCGCCATTCCTCCTCTGTAAGAAGAAGACGGCCACTCTCATCTTTCATCGGGGTCAACGCTGCCTTCTTCCTCTGCTCCACTGCACGCAGCCACCCTGCTGCATCTTCAATTGACATTGTAATCAAGTTGAGTAGAGTCTCAACCGAAATGCAACTTGCTCCAAGTTCTCTGGTACAGAGTGCAGTAGACGCTTCACCACATCTTTCTCAGTCACCTCCTCTCCTAGCACACGAATCTGATCTGCCAGCGTGTTGAGGCGAATGGGAAAAATCCTCAACACCTTCTCCTGGCTTAAACCGGAGTTCATTGAATTCTTCCTCAACCTTTCTGCCTTGGCCTCCTTGACCTGTTCAGCTCCCACTCTCACTGTCCTGATCGCCTCCCAAGCCTCCTTGACTGACTCCTTGATGGCGAGCCCAGCTTGCATCTCCTGCGGCACAGCACCCAGAAGTGCTGCAAGGGCACTATGATCAAACCGGTATTCCCCCTCACCAGTGTTGACCACCTCCCATAACCCCGCCATCTGCAGATTCACACACATCACCAACGCCCACTCGGTGTAATTACTGCGTGTGAGCACAGGATATGTCATCGATGTTGTCGCCCTCTCCACCACTCGCTCTAGGATCACCTCGCGCCTGCCTATGGTTCGGCCGCGATGGCGACACGGCGGCGGAGATGGTGAGCCCCTCCTGTTACGATGCAGTGACGGTGTGCGCTCCCCTTCTTCACCTCCCTGCTGCCTCCTTGGAATCGACGCCATCTCAAAACTCCAAACCGACTCTGGTGCCAATTGTTATTAGATTGAAGATGGAAGTTTTGTGTGGAGAAAAATGGTACAGAACATAGAAAGGTTTTTCCTACATGAGAGAGAGTAGCCACTCCAGATATATTCCTCTTATTAAATAGGGAAAAAACAAGTAACTGGCCATAATGGTCTGGCTAACGTGTGCCATACCACCTCTCCACTACCCATGGAGCCATTGAACTCTCCTAAATACCTGGTCCTGTCAAATTAACCTCACTAACTGACCAGGACCCTTAACAAAAAAACGCACACACCCAGGTCCTGCATATGGACCCACAAATTTTCACCAGTACACATACAAGAATTATTTCAACATCTCAATTCTCATCATATAAAGTAAAACCGAGGGACAACTAAAACCCATCCGAGACCTGGCGGGTGTGGGCGTCAAATATCACCCACATATGTGAGCGCTGGTATCAAATTCCACCTGCGGTCTCTCTTGTTTCGGCTGGGTTTTTACTTCAACTGGGCCGAACTTGACCCATTACCATCTTTATAGCTAGCTACTTAAACAAGCAGAAAAAAACATTTATCATTCCCGGAACATATAGGGGAAACACTCCGCCAATGTAGAGGAAGCAAATATGTGTAATAGATAATGGTGTGTCCGGATATTTTGCCAATCTTAATTTTCTATGCTGGACCAATCAGCCTCTGGCAGGGCTGATTGCTTGACTGAAAAGACAAAAGTGTCTTATTAAATGTTGGCTATTGTGTTCATACTCTTGGTTGCAACTCAATTGTAATTTTATCCTTGAAAATAAGTGCTTATGATTCTATTTGTGTTTTTTTGAAAACGAAGCCAAAGTAAATACCTGTTATGGATTGTTAATGGTGTTAAATATAAGAAAAGAAAAGACAAAAATGCTCTTGTAATTTTAGCATACTTTTATTTTGTGTTTATGATTTTAGCCCTATTTTTAATAAATTCATGTTAACAAATTAAATATTATTTAGTAGTAATTTGAATAAGATATTGTATATATATAATGTTAATGAATTTCGAAATAACATCAATCTTGTCATGAAATTTGTTGCAATTTGGACAATATTTAAATAGTTCAATCAGTTCCCAAAGCAAAATAGGTGGTAATCCTTATAGTCGGTAATCTATCAATTGGTGGGAGCCACAATCATAGACGAGCTGGCACGCGGTGGCCGAGGACGGGTAACGCACGGGCAGACGTGCGCGACATGGGTGGGCTGGTGGCCCTGTGGGGCTAGCAGTGCGCAGGTAGGGCAATGGTGTGTGACAAGCTTGCAGTCAGGGCGGCGGTGCGTAAGGTGTGGGCAACTGATGAATAGTACAGGTCAAAGAAGGAACAATGGTAGCTTGGCCTTTTTTTATTTCTCAAAAAATTATTTATTTTTAGCCATTTAATCCGGCGAGGCTAACATTATAATTGGACTTGCAGCTAAGCGTATAAATACAATAATGCCTATTAAATGCATTTTCATGAGGATATTAATCCAACAAAATTATAAACTACATTAATAATAAACTTGCCTAGGATTCTATTTCTGAAACGTACTAGTATCAATTCTTTACTTTGAGCCAGGAAGTCTCCATTTCATATACTACTATCAGAAACCACACAAAGGAGGTAACAACAATAACAAAACATTTATCCCAAGCAAGATAGACTAGATATAAAATATAAAAGAAACATATGGAAGTAAAATAAAGAAAGAAAAGATCAGTAAAGTAAGATTCCAACATATAAATTGTTGATTTCCATATAGTTAGTGCCGAATCTTACCGCCTTCTACCATATCAAGCTTGGTTGCTCTCTACCTTACTAATATTTTATCTAACCTTTAAGATCCTACTGTTAATCGGTGTTTCTAGATCTTCGCTGAATATGCCTAAACTATTTTAGTCGATGATAAACTAACTTCTCTTCAATTTATGTTACACCTACCCTATCACGTATTAACTTATTCTATTTCGGTCTTTTTTTCGTGTGCGGTCACACATCCACAGTAGTACTATAGTGTGCATGGAACTTTCTTCATTTCTTGTAGTATGGACACAAGTTTAATCTATTAGTTCATGGATAATATGTCCATATCACTACAATTGTTGATATTTCTCATCTGCTCAGATAACTCATCTAAAACCTCATAGATCTCTGGAGCTAGGGGGTTTGATCTATCCCCAACCAGAAAAGGGGTGAACCCATTACCAAGATCGGCCCATGCCAAACCAGGTGATTTCATGACACCTAGGTCTCGCATCAGTTTTCTGACTGTTGCTAGCTCATTCCAGCAACCAGCTGCAGCATACATGTTTGCAACCAGAACATAGTGCCCCGCATTCTCTGTCCTCATCTCCAAGAGCCTCCTTGCTGACCGTTCACCAATTATTATGTTACCTCTCTCATGGCAAGCTCCAACTAATGCTGCCCACATTGTGGACGTAGCAGGCACGGGAGTCTGGTTCAGCATTTTCTCTGCCTTTTCCAACAGTCCAGCACGCGCATATAGATCAACCATGCAAGAATAGTGCTCCATCTGGGGCTTTATACCATATGAATTGACCATCTTATCAAAAAGCTCTTCTCCTTGATCCACAAGTCCAGAGTGGCTACAGGCAGAAAGTACAGTAACCATTATTATGTCATCCGGCATGATCCCACTATCAATCATATTGTTGAAAATCCTCAGGGCAACAGTTCCTTTTCCTTGCATTCCGTATCCTGCTATCATCGAAGTGTAGGATATCATGTCACGGTCATCCATAGTATCAAAGACGTTTTGCGCTACCAAG
This sequence comes from Neostapfia colusana, assembly GCA_030760725.1. NCBI lineage: Eukaryota > Viridiplantae > Streptophyta > Magnoliopsida > Poales > Poaceae > Neostapfia > Neostapfia colusana. Next base: position 43,585,940 of record JASWHV010000008.1, on the reverse strand, counting down.
AGCTTCCCAGACTTGGAATACATATCTATGAGAGAGTTCCACAACAAACGATACCCTTTGAACCCATGCTTAACAATGTGGGTGTGAAGCTCCAGCCCATGTTGCAAATTAGCAACACGGGCACACAGAGCAAGATAGGTGACAACAGTAACATAATTAGGCTGCACATCGCTACATACCATTTCACGGAGAAGTCTTGAAGCCTCTTTTGCATCATCTGACAATGCAAAACCAGCTATCATAGTGTTCCGTGTCACCAGACCTGGAGATCTCAGCATCCTAAACAGCAAGAGAGCATGTTCCATATCCTTGCACCTGGCATACATCGTGATCACAGCGTTGCTTACGCTCTCAATCCCATCGCAGTGCATGCGAACTGCCAACCCATGAATCTCCTTCCCAAGCCTCAACCATCCTGCCCGTGAGCAAGCATTCAATCCAATTACCAAAGTAACAAAATCAACCCCTGCACCATCCTTCACCATCTCACGAATTAGCTCAACTGCAGCCCTGTAATCGTGCATCTGAATGTAACCACCCGCGACTGTGTTCCATGTTACTGAGTTCACCTCAGCACCCTCAGCCCGCATTCTATAGAAAAGCTCCACCGCCTCCCTCCACTGCCCAGATGCCGCGTAGCCAGAGATCATCGAGTTCCATGACACCACATCCCTCAGTTTCATTCTATCGAACACTTTGCGTGCAGCGAAGAGGTCCCTGCACTTTGCGTACATGGACACCAGTGCGTTCTTGAAGAAAAGATGTCCGTCCATCCCGGTGTCCGCTGCCCGCGCGTGCACCGCCCGCCCGAGCACGAGGTCCTGGGCCTCGGCGCAGGCGCGGAGGACGGAGGGGTACGTGAAGGCGTCCGGGAGGACGGCGCTCTCGGTCATGTCCTGGTATGCGGCGAGGGCGTGGCGCGGGAGGCCGTGGCCAAGGCATGCAGAAATGAGGACATTGTAGGGCTGCGGGCACGTGGAGCCGGCGGCGAGAGAGGAAGCGGCGGGGAGGAGGGAGGGGTGGTAGGAGTAAAAGGAGAGGAGGCGGGGCAGGAGGAGCGGGTGACGGGAGAGGCCGAGGGAGAGGGAGAGCGTGTGGAGCTGGAGGCCGAGGTGAAGGTCGGAGCGATGGAGTTGGAGGAGGGAGGCGATGGGCCGGAGGAGGAGGTGGGTGGTGGCAGCGGCTGGTGGGAGGTGGCAGCGGAGGCGTGAGAAGGCCAGGAGTGGGATGGGGAGGAGGCGGAGAGCAGAAGGGCTGGAGAAGGGTGCGAGGAGGGAATGGAGAGAATCATCGCCGTCGGCAGCGGTCGTAGCCGGCGGCGGCCGTGGTGAGAGCGCTGCCGCGGCGGACATTTTCGAACTCGAAATAACTGGTGATGTGCACAGGTGCACGACCCGCGGTTTTTTTAGTCTGTTCTAAAATAAATGGTTTTTAGAAGAAAAAACCTAGTTTAAATTGAGCTCTAAACGTAATTTATTTCAGAACAGAGTGAGTAGCCATTATCATTTTGTTCCTATTTAAGATATTTTATTTGAAAATTCAAACTTTAACGAAACTTCTAGTTGACAGCTAGATACAACAACAACAACAACCAAGTCTTTATCCCAAGCCTGTTGGGGTCGGCTAGACATGAAACCCAATATCAATGAAGTAAAAGAGAGTAAGAGTTATAAGAACAAGGAAAAAAGAAAAGAAAAAAGAAAAAAAAGAAAAAAAGAAAAAAAGAAAAGAGAAAAGAGAAAAGAAAAAAGAAAAAAGAAAAAAGAAAAAGAAAAGAGAAAAGAAAAAAGAAAAAAGAAAAAAAACAAGACTACGATTCTGGCACATGGATTGCTACTTTCCATGCGGTCCTATCATGAGCTAAGTCTCTGGATACATTCCAATCTCTCAAATCTCGTTTTACCGCCTCCTCCCAGGTCAACCTTGGTCGTCCTCTACCCCTCCTAATACTTTCTCTACCTCTTAAAATCCCACTGTTAACCGGTGCTTCTGGAGGTCTCCGTTGGATATGTCCAAACCACCTAAGTCGATGTTGGACTAACTTCTCTTCAATCGGCGCTACCCCTACCTTATCTCGAATCACCTCATTCCTTATTCGGTCTCTTCTAGTGTGCCCGCACATCCACCGTAGCATGCGCATCTCTGCGACACTCATTTGTTGGACATGTTGCCGTTTAGTTGGCCAACATTCCGCCCCATAGAGCATCGCGGGTCTGATCACCGTCCTATAGAACTTCCCTTTTAGCTTTTGTGGGACTTTCCTATCACATAGGATTCCAGAGGCTTGTCGCCATTTCATCCACCCTACCTTGATCCTGTGGCAAACATCCTCATCAATATCGCCATTGCTTTGTAACATTGATCCTAAGTATCGGAAAGAGTCCCTTCTAGGTACTATTTGTCCTTGTAGACTAACATTTCCCTCTTCACGACCAACACCACTAAAGTCACACCTCATATACTCGGTTTTGGTCCTACTAAGTCTAAACCCCTTGGACTCTAAGGTTTGTCTCCATAACTCTAATTTCTTATCAACACCCTCTCTAGTTCCATCTACCAGCACTACATCATCAGCAAAGAGCATGCACCAAGGGATATCCCCTTGTATATGCTTCGACACCTCATCCATCACCAAGGAAAAGATGTATGGGCTCAAAGCTGATCCTTGATGTAGTCCTACCGTGATAGGAAATGCATCAGTCTCACTATCACTTACGTGCACACTTGTCCTAACATTATTGTACATATCCTTGATAAGGGTAATGTACTTTGTTGGCACTTTATGTTTCTCTAGTGCCCACCACATGACTGACCTTGGTATCTTGTTGTACGCCTTCTCCAAGTCGATGAACACTATATGCAAGTCCTTCTTCTGCTCCCTATATCTCTCCATAAGCTGACGAAGTAAGAAAATTGCCTCCATTGTAGACCTCCCAGGCATAAAACCAAACTGGTTTTTAGTGACATTGGTCACTTTCCTCAGGCGGTGTTCAATCACTCTCTCCCAAAGCTTCATAGTATGACTCATAAGCTTAATGCCTCGATAATTAGTACAACTTTGAATATCTCCTTTATTTTTGAAGATAGGTACTAATATACTTTTCCTCCATTCTTCAGGCATCTTGTTTGACCGAAAAATGTGGTTGAATAGCTTTGTGAGCCATACTATTGCCACGTCCCCAAGACATCTCCACACCTCAATAGGGACATCGTCAGGGCCGAGGGCCTTTCCTCCTTTCATCCTTTTTAAGGCCTCCTTAACCTCAAACTCTTGTATCCTCCGCACGAACCGCCTGTTGGAGTCATCAAAGGAGTCATCCAACTCAACCATAGTGCTCCCATTCCCATCATTGAATAGCCCATTAAAGTAATCACGCCATCTATTCTTAATCTCTTCATCCTTCACTAGAATGCGGTCAGTCTCATCTTTGATGCATTTAACTTGATTGAGATCCCTCATCTTTCTCTCGCGGATTTTTGCTACCTTGTATATGTCCTTTTCACCTTCTTTTGTCTCTAGTCTCTCATGTAACTTATCATAGACCTGTCCTCTTGCCTTACTCACAGCCCGCTTTGCATTCTTCTTCGCCTCTTTGTACTTAAGCATGTTGCTTGCGCTTCTATTACTATGCCAACTCTTGTAACACTCCTTCTTCTCCTTAATGGACTTTTGTACATCCTCATTCCACCACCAAGTGTCTTTATCTACAAGTTTCTTTCCCTTTGTCACATCGAACACCTCACTAGCTACCTTCCTAATGCAAGTTGCCATCTTCATCCACATACTATCTGCATCTCCATTTTCTGCCCAGGGTCCTTCTGTGATCACCCTATTTTTAAAGGATTCTTGTGATTCTCCCTTCAACTTCCACCACTTTGTTCTTGTGATTTTGACACCTTTGTCCCGCAAAGAGCATGTATGGAAGCGAAAGTCAGCTACCACAAGCTTATGTTGTGTCACAACACACTCCTCCGGGATCACCTTACAATCAAGACACTCCCGTCTATCCTTTCTCCTAGTGAGGACAAAGTCAATCTGGCTAGAGTGTTGGGCACTACTAAAGGTCACTAGGTGAGATTGCCTCTTCCTAAAGAGGGTGTTAGCTACCAACAGGTCATAGGCTACGGCAAAGTCTAGGATGTCCTTACCCTCTTGATTTCTATCGCCGCATCCAAAACCTCCATGTACTCCCTCAAATCCTAGATTAGTTGCACCCACATGACCATTGAGATCTCCCCCTATGAGGAGTTTCTCGGTTATCGGTACACTACTAACCATATCCTCCAAGTCCTCCCAAAATTGCCTCTTGGCACTCATGTTGAACCCAACTTGTGGGGCATAAGCACTAATGACGTTCAAGACAATGTCCCCAATTACTATCTTGATTAAGATGATCCTATCCCCTCGTCTTCGAACAACCACTACTCCATCCTTAAGACTCTTATCTATTAGAACACCTACGCCATTCCTAGTCCCAGCCAAACCAGAATACCAAAGCTTGAAACCGGTATTATCAACTTCTCTCGCCTTTTGACCCGCCCATCTAGTCTCTTGTACACAAAGGATATTTACTCGTCTCCTAATGGCAACATCTACTAACTCACGTAGCTTCCCCGTCAAGGATCCTACATTCCAACTACCCACCCGAAATCTATGTTCCTCGGCTAGCTTCCTTACGCTTTGCACCCGTCGAGTAAGATGCAAAGACCCTTGCTCACTTATCACTACATCCGGGCGATGATGTAGCGCGCCACTAAGGTGGTGGCGATTCGGCCCTTGCTCATTTAACACCATATCCGGGTTCCGATATGGCGCGCCACTAAGGCGGTGGCGACCCGGCCCTTGCCCACTTAACACCATACCCGGGTTCCGATATGGCGCGTCGCTAAGATGGTTACGCCCCAACGAATTTCTATTAGGTTTCATTTCCATGAGAATGGCTAAGTGTAAGTTGTTGGCTCGCCAAGCCTATCACAACCCCCTCCTCCTTTACCCGGGCTTGGGACCGGCTATGTCATTACAACATAGGCGGAGTTAGTTGACAGCTAGATAATATAAGTTTATTCATTTAAAATTTATAGCAGTGTCTTTTGAAGTTACATTTTTTATCTAAATCAAATATAGTATAAGACAAATTTAAAGTAAAGTAGAATATAGACTTTGTCAGGTTAAATTATGTTTCTATCAATTTTTACTCGTGGTTATGGCTACCATTTTGTGTTTACGAAATGGGCCAAGTATCGTGTGAATGATCTTTAGAGTCAAAATTTAACTAATTTTAACACCCAAGAGAGAGATTGGTGCTCCAATTCTTCTAGATAACCTTAAATGCTTATTCTTCGATCTCTTGGACAGTGCCTCTTTCATGGCTCTACTTTGAGCCATCAAATTAGGTAAGGATGTCGGGTGCTGTTAATGAGTAACATCGGGACTAGGGATTAGTGCTAACCCCCTTAGGGTTTGTTTTTCTACATTAAATGCATGTGTATAGGAGTGAAATTGATTGGAAAATGAACTAATTTTACTTCAATTTCCCTCAATCCACTCCTAACGGAGAGTATTCAACTCTATCAAAACAAAGACTTAGGGTTCGACTAGTGGTTGAACAATCAGAGAGAAACTCGCACGGTCACAAGGGAGGGACATTATAATTTATCTAGGTTTAGGCCACCGAAAGATATAATATATATTTATGCTTGCTCTTGGATTTCTCGTGAGTGGTCTTTGGTTACATGTTTGTAGCTAAAATTTTGTGGTGATTTTGAGGTCCAACCCCTTACATGATTGAAACTCTATTTTTATAGTGCAAGGTGGGTGCCACATTGGCCTTTTGCTCTCATCCCGACTCTAATGTTCTAGCCTCACCTGTTCAATGACACCTATGGTCGTAGCTGGCCAATCCCATAACACACTAGGTTGTGATTATGGATGGAGTAGCGGATGGTCGTTGTAGGCATCATGGGCGCCTCACATGTGGGGCGAGGGCGTGCTCACTTGCGCAAGTGATAGTGCAAGTTGAGGTGACTGGACATCCACCCCTCCTTGTGTAGTCCCATGGTCAGGGATGGCATCAAGGTGGGTTGAGCGTACACCATTATCAAACAGGGCAAGTGGTAAATGTTGACTAGAATGTGCAAAATGATGGGTCCTATGGGAGCTCGTCATGTCACGTTTATAGGTAGTTTGCCACGTCGTTTGTCACTACTTACCCATTGATGAGGGATGCCCCCAAGTGGGCTTAGCCCAAGGAATTTATAGAAACTCAAGCCCGTAAAGGTTCATACAACTTAGGACTTACAGAAAGGCTACACCAACAAGATCACAACTCTGCTCACATATAGAAGGAGTTCGGGTAAAGATATTATCTAGACTCCACGGAGATAACAAAGAATCATGTATTCTAAAACTAGATATGACAAGATATCGATAGAATCCATTTTAGAAGAACTTACTTTGCAACTCACTTGGGTCATGACTCGAGACCCTGGGACCCTATAAAACGTGAGGGGAGAGACAAGCCAAACATCGAATCATCAAATCAATCATCCTATACTACACCCTTAGTAGCTAGATAATCCACATACATCATTGTAATCTCGATATCAAAAAGAAATCAATCAAGCAGGAATAGGGTATCACCTCATCGCAAAGGGCCTAACCTAGGTAACTCATGTCTCCTGTTACTGATCTGATCATCTACGTGCGGGTAACTCACCGAATTCCCCCTCGATCATGCATATAAATTCTATCACTGCGAACTACCCATGACTCGATTTGTGCTCGAGGTTGGGGATTCACATATTGTGATGGTTTTAACAAATACGATCTCGACAACATCCATTTCAATGATTGGCAACTAGGCCATCAATTTTGGTTCACTAGATTTCATCGCCCATCAGCCAGTTTTACTTCTGACGTTTGCCTCCACTAAAGGCATGAATCTCAAAATTGGGGGATTCAACCTCCTTTTCAATAAGGCTGGGGACTCTATCTCTGTGGAATCCCAAAAGTTCAGCAAGTGGAGCTGAAAGACACACCGAGAACATGAGAGCGAATTTAAATTTTTGAATTACAACGGTGTGAGCTCCAAATGCTAAAGTAAACGTGTAACAATGTCCAAACACGAAGACCTAAATTTACCATTTGGTTCTTCACACATCCACGGGTAGCCCAGCAAATTTCCAGCTCATTTGGAAAAGATTTCCTATTTGTTGGAATTAAAACGAGAGACAATTCAAATTTGAATTCAAACTTCAGTTTCAAATTCTGACTTCACGGAAATTCAATTTTGAGAGCACCATTGTGTTCCTCATATTCCTTTTGGATTATCCTCCAAGTTTGATCAAATTCGGGGTTTGTTTGTTAGTTCAAATGGAATTGGAAAGAAAAGAAAAAGAGGGGAAAAGGGGGCCCACTGGTCAGTAGACTTACACCCGAAGGCTACTCGGTTTCTCACTCGGGCAGCAGCGTGCCACATCCCCGGCATTCGGCGCCCAACTGACGTTGCCTCACGCCACCTCCTGCTCTGGGGCTAAGAACGCCGAGTGCAGCAACGTGATCAACACGCCCGACCCACGTGAACCTCCCTCACTCTCTCCAGTCTGCCTCGCACACACCCGAAGCAAAATCACCACCGCCGACACCCTCTCTGTTCCCCGGCGACTGGCCGCTAGAGGCTTATTTGTGGCAGATGGTCTGCATGAAAAATGTCCGCCACAAGGTGCTAAACACGAACGTGCCACTCGATCCTCTTCTCATGCACCGACAGTGGAAAATTTCTCAGATTATTGCTTTGGTAGTCGTAGGACCGAGCCTCACTGTCGAAGTGTGTGGTCGACACTTCCCCTGGATCTGCACTGGGCAGCCCGCGGAGGTTCTTTTTCGGAGGGGCTAGTCACTTGCGGAGAGCTTGAGCGTAGGGACGAGTTAGGGAGGAGCTTGACACGACGAGTTTTACGTGGTTCGGGCCGCCGGAGCGTAAAACCCTACGTCCACGGTGAGCTAAGGTGCTCGATGTATTGCTTGTGCTTAGAACCGGAGTCCTGAGCTTGAGGATGGGTTACGCCTAGAGTATGAGTTGCTGGAGTGCGAACCCCCACTAACATTGCCTACCCGAGCCTTTTATAGTCCAAGGCTCGCATGGCTTACAAGGGGGGCCCGGGACCCGAAAGGTGGTCCCGGGGAGATTGCCTACCGACCATCGTATCCACAGTTACGTCGGTAATTGTCTCTGGCGAAGGCTTCTGAGTCTTCGTCTTGCCGCCCTGCCCATGCCGTCTGCTAGTCGTAGTGGTTGATGACGGCGGAGTCGGCAGGGGATGTCTTGTCGCTGTGTTTATTGGCTGGCAGGTTCCGACACCGCGCACCAGTCTGTGATGCGACTGGGCGCAACAGCACCTGACAAAGGCGTGCTCCATGTCTCCGCGTCTTGGGAAGGCGCGGGCCTTGAATACCTTGTACGGGCAAGGTATGGGGCGTCTTTACGCCCGCTGCCTACCGCTCGGGGGCAGGCAACGTTCTTCTGCTGGACACATGGCGGGCCCGAAGCTCTCCTCAGAGGAGAGGGGGGTCCGGCCCCGCAGGACACGTGGAGCCTTCGGACCTCTCCCCGTGGAGGGGGAGGTCCAGCTTTTGTTGGCCATGTGGCGGCCCCAGAGCTCTCCTCTGAGGAGAGGGAGGTCCGGCCCCGCTGGACACGTGGCGCCTTCGGACCTCTCCCCGGCGGAGGGGGGAGGTCCGGCTTATGCAGGCCACGTGGTGAGCCTGGAGCTCTCCTCTGAGAAGAGGGAGGTCCGGCCCCGCTGGACGCGTGGCGCCTTCGGAGCTCTGCCTACGGAGAAGGGCGAGATCCTTAGGCATTTTCCCCTGTGCGCGGGGGTACCCCATATCGCGGGTACCGACAGTGGCCCCTGGGCCCATCTCAGGGGAGATAGCGAGCCCGAGGTGGGACCTCCGTCTCTTCCGTTCCGCGCACTTTCTCTAAGTCCCGCATTGACCGCTGCCGGAGCATGAACAGTCGCGGGATCGTGGGAGCGTGCGCCCACTTGATGGTTGCCTTTACTACGGCGGTTCCCAAGACTACCACTTCTGTACGTTGCGGCGCTTTCTTCGGGAACCGCCAGAGTGCCTTGCCGGCTCGTCTTCTTGGGAGACTAACTCCTTGACCCACCGCTTCAGTTGAGCAGTTTGGACCCACCTGTCATCGGCGCCCGGTCTTGGAGCCGAAGCGGTTGCCGATGCGGCGTATTCGAAGAGTTTTGAGTTGCTTCGAATCGTAACTGGAAAGTGTGAAGGGAAGTCGCAACGTGGGCAGGTTCCTTTTATAAGGATTCCAGCACTTGCACCTTCCTTGAGTCTCTGCGACCTTGTCTCCTCCCATGGCTTCTAACCCGCCTTCGAGGGAGAATCGCTCTCGACTTCCTCCGGCGGCGACGTCTGCACCAAGTCAGGGATCCAGGGAGCCTGCATGCCTTGCCTCTGGAGGTGGCGCCGCGTCCAGGCTGAAAGTTCCCAGGCGTCGCGTCCTCTCTCCTCAGGCAGTGGAGTCTCCAAAGAAACTGCTGACACGTCGAGGAAGCTTCAGGCGGACTAGTCTCCAAGGAAACTGCTGAAGCACCAAGGAGGACTCCAGGCGGCAGAGTCTCCAAGGAAACCGCTGAAGCAGCGGAGGGCGCTTCAGAAGCATCCGTGATGACACCGGCCCTTGTGCTGGTGATGGCCGAGGTGATCCCCGCGCTCGGGTCAGAGGAGTCTTCAAGGAAACTGCTGAAGCGGCAGAGGGGGCTTCAGAAGCATCCTTGATGACAGTGGCTCTTGCGCTGGTGGTGGCCGAGTAGATCTCCGCGCTTGGGTCACAGAGTGGGAGAACGCCGCCAGGGTTGAAGCTGGGGACCCTAGGTTTTTTTGTGTGAGTCTGTAGCCCAGCTCATGGGGCCTTGTATGAATAGACTCTTGTTATCTTTTGCGTCTGCGTGCTTTAGTCTTCTTCTTGGTTTTACCTGGCCAAGCCCTTAGCTCCGCAAGGTACTTAGAGGCCTTGACCAATCTCGAAGCTCTGCACAGACACCTTCCCCGGGTCCTTACTGTATTAAAGGCCCCGGAGGTCTCCAGGACCCGCCCCATGAGAATGGGGAGGTCCGAGCCTGCTAGCCACGTGGCGGGCCCAGAGCTCTCCTCTGAGCAGAGGGAGGTCCGGCCCCTCGGGACACGTGGAGCCTTCGGACCTCTCCCCACGGAGAGGGGGGGGGAGGTCCGACTTCTGTTGGCCACGTGGCGGGCTCGGAGCCCCCCTCTGAGGAGGGGGAGGTCTGGCCCCGCTGGACACGTGGGACCTTCGGGTCTCGCCCCTGCGGAGGTGGCGAGGTCCGGATTCTTCGGTCTTACCTTGGAGTTCCGGTCTTGCGCGATCCCGTAGCGGCCCCCTGGTAGGTGTGTCCCATTGGTTGGGTGCATCTACCATACTCCTACGGGGAGCTGAGGCCGAGAGGTCCTGCACACAAGTAAGGGAAACGTAATTCTCCTTGGGGGCTCCCCCTCCTCTATCTCATAGTCTTATTTGGCTTACGATCCCCATTCACTTGTACGGTGCTTGGGGACTATAGTGCGCGAAGTGCCGGGAGCTCGGGGCCCCCCTGGCCATCGGCGCGTACCTCCAACGCAACCGCCTTTGGTAGGGCAGCAAATGCCGACTAGAGGTGAGAATGAGAAGAGGGAGCCGAGCGCATGGTGAGCATACGCCAAATGTGCAGTCATAAAAATTGAATACGTAATTTAAATGAGCACAAGGGAAGAGCAAAGTAGGACAGGTTTCTTTTCATATAAATTTCCATAGGAGGAAGGCAGGCTATACATGGAGGCCACGACCCGCCCCATTAAGAAGGGAAGCAAGACTCTACGTGCTTGGGGTCGGAACCAGGCGAAGCTGAACGTAGTCCTGTACCGTCCCCTGAGGCTTAGCTGCTCCGAGCGCTGCTCCTGGACTCTATGGAATCTATTACAAAAAGAAGAGACTGTCCTATCATTGCTCTAGGGGTAGAACTTACGGAGGTGTTCGATGTTCCAAGGGTTCAGGAGTGGCTCCCCATCCTCGGTGGAAAGGCGTACGCACCCGGGGCGGCACACTTTTGTGACTCGGAAGGGACCTTCCCAACTAGGGGGAGTTTGTGGGTCCCTTCACGAGAAAGTATGCGCCGCAGCACCAGGTCGCCTTCCTGCAGCTCCCAGGCACGCACAGACCTCTGTTGGTAGCGGCGGAGCGCTTGTCTGTACCGTGCGTTACGGAGTGCTGCATGCAATCGGACCCCGTCGACGAGGTCGATGTCTCCACGCCGGAGGTTGTCCTGCACGGCTTCGTCGTAAGCTCGGACACGGTGAGACTTCATGCTGATCTCTGGGGGAAGCACAACTTCGGCCCCATACACCATGAAGAAGGGTGTCTCTCCGGTGGCCCGGCTCTGGGATGTCCGGTTAGCCCATAGTGTGTTCGGAAGCTCGTCCACCCAATTGGCACCATGTTTCCTCAGACTGGCAAAGGTGCGGGTCTTGAGGCCCTGGAGAATCTCGGCGTTGGCCCTCTCGACTTGTCCATTGCTCTTTGGTTGAGCAACAGAGGCATAGCACACCTGGATGCCGAGGTCTTCGCAGTAGTCTTGGAAGGCTGCGCTGGTGAACTGGGTCCCGTTGTCAGTGATGGTTCTGTTCGGGACCCCGAACCGGCAGACAATCGACTTGATGAACTTTACTGCTGACTGCTTGTTGATGGTGACAACTGGTGCGGCTTCCGGCCACTTGGTGAACTTGTCGATGGCGACATAGAGGTACCGGAATCCCCCGACGGTTCTGGGGAATGGTCCCAGGATGTCCAACCCCCACACGGCAAACGGCCACGAGGGTGGGATCATATGTACCGCCTGAGCCGGTGTATGGATCTGCTTGGCATGGAACTGGCACGCCTTGCAGCTCTCGACCAGCTTGACGGCATCCTGGAGTGTTGTCAGCCAGTAGAAGCCATGCCGGAAGGCTTTACCGACAAACGTGAGTGAGGAAGAGTGACTCCCACATTCGCCTCCATGGATCTCAGCGAGCAAGTCGTAGTCTTCCCCCTGGTTTATGCACCGCAATAGGACGTGGTTGGCGCCACGCCGGTAGAGATCCCCTTCTACCAGCGCGTATCTCTTAGCCATACGCATGATCCGTTCAGCGGTTGCATGTTCATCAGGGAGGATGTTGTCTTTCAAGTAGTCCCGGATCTCCGTGATCCATGCATCGGGTCTGACTTGAGCTCCTGGATCTTGAGAGCTGGGTTGCACGGAGTCCCCAGTGACGCTTACGATCCTTGGCGGCATCCATGGTTGCAGGGCCGCCGGGACCGCCAGCTTTGAGGTGCTGGTCTAGCCCCCTTCGCCTGGCTCGGCGGGCTAGGCTGTGGGCCGCAGCAACGTCCTCTCAAAGACTCCTTCGGGCATGGGAGCTCCGGTGGAAGCCTTTGTTGAAAGGTCGTCGGCTGCGGCATTGCTAGCGCGCGGTACGTGGCGCAGGTCCAAGGCGAGGAAGTCTTTCTCCAACATCTGCACATGAAGCAGATAAGCAGCTAGCTATGGGTCATTGCAGAAGCATTCGCCCTTAACTTGCTTGATAACCAGCTGGGAGTCGCCCTGTGCCAACAACTGGCGAGCGCCCAGAGACAGGGCTGTCTGTAGGCCAAAGATGAGTGCTTCATACTCTGCCATGTTGTTGGTTGCCTTGAAATTGAGACGCACCATGTACCCAAACTGCTCCCCCGATGGCATGAGAAGCAGTACGCCGGCACCGGCCCCCTGCTTTCGCGAGGAGCCGTCGAAGAAGAGCGTCCAGTGGGGCTCGGTGAAGACCGGAGCTCGGTGCTCTGGTTCATCGTCTTTGTGGCCCCTGGGTCAGCCTTCGTTGGTGTCCACTCTGCCACGAAGTCCGCCAGCACTTGGCTTTTGACTGCATGGCGAGGAAGAAAGTCCAGCTCGAACTCCGCCAGCTCCGCTGCCCATTTAGCGACGTTGCCAGTCCCATGGGGGCTGTGAAGGATCATCTTCAGCGGATAGGAGGTGACTACCGAGACCCGGTGGGCCTGAAAGTAGTGGCGGAGCTTCCTGGACGCCACGAGCACTGCATACAGCAGCTTGTGGACTTTTAGGTACCTTGTCTTGGCATTGTGAAGTACTTCACTGATGTAGTAGACAGGTCTCTGGATGGTTCGAACCCTCTCTCTTAGGTCTGGAAGGTCTTCATCCATTGGCCCTGGCCCGCTGGAGGTGAGTGGGTCCAGGGGGGCTTCCGGGAGTTGGAACCCGGAAGCTCTTAAGCCGTCTTGGCCCTCCGGGGGGCCCCGCTGGTTCTCCGGGAGCTCCGGAGGGTCCTGTCGGATTTCTGGGAGGTCCCGTTGGGCCCTCGGGGGGTCCCACTGGACCCCCGGGGGCTTGTCTTGGAGGTCCGGGAGGCCGCCCTGGACCTCCGGGAGGTTGTCTTGGAGGTCCGAGAGACCATCTTGGTCCTACGGGGCCTCCTGGTGTCTGTCTTCTGCTGTCGGAGTAGGCTGTGAAGATGAGAGGTCCGGCCGCTCTGCGACGAGGACCATACTCACCACTTCAATTGTCGCCGCGATGTAGAGCAACAGATGCTCTCCGGGCTCTGGGGCTACCATGATAGGTAGGGTCGTCAGGAGTCGCTTCAACTCCTGGAAAGCCTCTTCTGCTTCGCCAGTCCAGGCAAATGGACCGGATTTGCGCAGGAGCTTAAAGAAGGGAAGTGCCCGCTCCGCTAGCCTCGGTATAAACCGACTCAGCGCGGCTAGGCATCCCCTGAGTTTCTGGACATCTTTGATGCGGGCAGGAGGCCGCATCAAGTTGATGGCCTTGATCTTCTCTGGGTTGGCCTCAATTCCCCGGTGCGAGACCAGGAATCCTAAGAGCTTCCCAGAGGATGCGCCGAACACACATTTGTCGGGGTTCAGCTTGGTGCGCATGGAGCACAATTTGTCAAAAACTAAGGCCAGGTTATCTAACAAAGATGAACTCTGCCTGACCTTGACGACGATGTCATCGACGTACACCTCAACTAAGTCTCTTATTAACTCTCCGAACGTTTTGTGCATTGCACGCATAAAGGTGGGGAGAGCATTCTTTAGGCCATAAGGCATAGAGACATAACAATATAGGCCATCTACTGTGATGAAGGAGGTGTGCTCTTCATGTTCTCTAGACATGGGGATCTGATGGAAACCCGAGTAGGCGTCTAGGAAGCACAACATATCACAGCCTGATGTCGAGTCTACTATTTGATCTATTCTAGGGAGAGGGAATGGATCTTTGGGACATGACTTATTGAGACTGGTGTAGTCGATGGACATCCGGAGCTTCCCACCGGCCTTCGGGACAACGACGGGGTTCGCCAACCACCGGGGGTGGTGGACTTCCCGTATGAAGCCAGCATCCAGCAGCTTCTTGATTTCTTCGCAAATGAAGTTTTGCCGCTCGATGGACTGCTTGCGGGGCTTCTGCTGAACTGGCCGGGCGTCGGGGAAGACCTTTAAGTGGTGCTCGATCACCTCCCTAGGGATCCCTGGCATCTGTGACGGCTGCCATGCAAACACGTCAACCTTGTGCCGGAGGAAGGTGACGAGCGCGCCTTCCTATTTGCTATCCAGGCCCCCGGCTACCCGGGTGGTCTGGGTGGCTTCGGCGCCGACTTGGACGACCTTTAAGGGGACGTCGCCCTCGTCGAGGGGTTGCACTCGAGGTGCTGCGACAGAGGCAAGGTGGTGTGCACTCAGGTGGAGCTGGTCTGGTTCTGCACTGCCAGGGGCTGGTGCTCCGGCTGTTGCAAGCGCTTGGAGTTTTTCCAAGGCCGACACTGCAGCAGTGCGGTCTCCACGAATCCTAAGGACGCCTGTTGGTGTAGGCATCTTCAGGACAAGGTAGCCGTAGTGGGCTACTGCCATGAATCGGTACAGGGCTGGCCTGCCAATTACGGCGTTGAAGGGGAGGTCGATCTCCGCTACGTCGAACAGAATGTATTCTGTCCGATAGCTATCCGGAGCTCCGAAGGTCACCGGGAGGCTGATGTTGCCGTAGGGAACGACCTGTCCCGGCCCTACCCCTGAGAACGGGCTCGACGGGGTGAGCTTGGCCATCGGGATCTGCAGCTTCTGGAAAGCTGCACGGCTGATGAGGTTCAGCCCAGCTCCGCCATCTACCAAAACGTGGTACATCCTCACGTTGCGATAGTGGGTGCTACCAAGAGCGGTAGTTGGCCGGCCCCAGCCATGTTCCTGGGGCAGTCGGTGGCGTCAAAGCTGATGGGAGTACCCATCCACTTGAGGTGCGACACGGCACTTGGGAGTGGAGCCACCGACGCTACCGCTCGGCGCAGAGTCTTAACTGCACTTCGGGACGAGGGGTCGGCGGACCCGCCGTATATGACGTAGAGCTTCTTTCGATGCTCATCATCACTGGAGCTGGAGTCCTCACAGTTGTGCACCGCCTTCACGGCGCGCTGAGGCTCCTGGAACTCCACTTGATGGTCGACGCTGTCTGGGGCGTCGACCTTCTGCTTGCCCTCCCTTTGGTGGAAGGGTGGAGCATCAGTCCGCTGCTGCTTCCCTTTGTGGAAGCGCTCCGCGAGCTTCCGGATCTCCCGGCACTCGGCAGAAGTATGGCGACAGCTGCCGTGCACGGGGCATAGCTTGTCTTGGTCACCTTCTGGGGCTGGTGACTGTCGCTGCCTCTTGTTGGGGCGCGGCCCCCGAGCTCCACTGGGCGCCGCTGCTGCGGCGACGGGGGCTGCGGCCGGCGATTCCATCTTGCTTCTGCCCCGGTTCTTGGCCTTCCTGCTGCCTCCATAGGAAGCAGCGCCAGACTCGGGCTGTCCTCCTGACTCGGAGGTCGGCAGTGAGTGCCAGTTCCGCCCTTCGGCTGCTCTGGCGCACTTGTCTGCCAGGCTGAAGAGCTCGGAGACGTCGCGGACCTCTCTGGTCGCGAGCTTCTCGAGCATCTTCTTGTCCCGAACGCCTGGCCGGAACGCCACCACCACAGAAGCGTTTTGGATGTGTGGGATGGTGTTCCGCACCTGGGAGAACCGCTGGATGAAGGAGCGCAGCGACTCCCCAGGTTGTTTCTGGATGGCGTGGAGGTCGAGCTCCATGCCAGGCCGGGTGTAGGAACTGCCGAAGTTGGCGATGAACTGCTGGCAGAGCTCTCCCCAGGAAGTTATGGAACCCTGGGGGAGGTTCATGAGCCAAGACCGGGCTGGGCCGGTCAAGGCGACAGGGAAGTAGTTGGCCATGACGGCCTCATCCCCTCCTGCGGCAAGTACGGCGGTGGAGTAAATCTGGAGGAACTCCGCTGGGTTGACGCTGCCGTCGTACTTCTCGGGCAGGTGCGGCCAAAACGTGCGCGGCCACCTCGTGAAGCGAAGGTGGGGTGCCAGGGCCGCACATCCTGCCCCTGTTGCTGCAGGTGTTGGTGCCGCGAACGCTTGGTTCGCCGCCGGTACGGTATACCCCGGTATGGGCAAGGCTGCGCCATAGACCGGGGGCGCCGTTTGCGGGGCATATGGCTGTGGCATATGCTGCACGGCGTATGCCTGGGGCAGAGATCGCGTGGCGAAGGTCTGCTCTTCAGGCTGGGTTGAGGCCGACGACATGCTGTCGCCAGCCTCCTGGTTGCGACGCCTTTCTCGACGTCGCTCGAGGTACACCCGGGCATCCTGGCCCAAGTGGCAACGTTCCAGCTCTGTCCTCAGGTCCGTTGACTGGAGCCTGGTGGAGCTGGAATCCGCCGTCTGCCCGTCAACCGTTGGCGTGCGCATCAGCGACACAGCCGGTTGGCCGGAGCATCGTCCCCGCTGAAGTTGAGGGTTTGCGGCGGCGACGACGAGACGGTCTACCTCGCGAATCCACCGCTGGGTCACTGCCTGAGGCGCGTCCCCAGCAGGCGGATTGTGCAGTAGTGCTCTTGCTGCAGCTAGCGCACCCCCGTGGGGTACGCTCAGCGCTGCAGAAGATCTGACGCTGGTTGGAGCCTGCATTGCCGGAGTCGGCGTTGCCGGAGTCGGCTGCTGGCTACCAGCTTGCGCCGACACACTCCGTCCTGAGTGTGTCGACACGTACTCCCCACTGGTCACGGTTCGCCATGAGCGCGGGGGAGGAGAGTTTGCCACTGAAGGAAGCTTGGTCATCTTCGTCGGTGGAAACTCGTTGCGCAAGGGAAAAGCCCCCTACCTGGCGCGCCAAATGTCGAAGTGTGTGGTCGACACATCCCCCGGATCTGCACTGGGCAGCCCGCGGAGGTTCTTTTTCGGAGGGGCTAGTCACTTGCGGAGAGCTTGGGCGTAGGGACGAGTTAGGGAGGAGCTTGACACGGCGAGTTTTACGTGGTTCGGGCCGCCGGAGCGTAAAACCCTACGTCCACGGTGAGCTGAGGTGCTCGCTGTATTGCTTGTGCTCAGAACCGGAGTCCTGAGCTTGAGGATGGGTTACGCCTAGGGTATGAGTTGCTGGAGTGCGAACCCCCGCTAACGTTGCCTACCCGAGCCTTTTATAGTCTAAGGCTCGCGTGGCTTACAAGGGGGGCCCGGGACCCGACAGGTGGTCCCGGGGAGATTGCCTACCGACTATCGTATCCGTAGTTACGTCGGTAGTTTTCTCTGGCGAAGGATTCTGAGTCTTCGTCTTGCCGCCCTGCCCATGCCGCCTGCTAGTCGTAGTGGTTGATGACGGCGGAGGCGGCAGGGGATGTCTTGTCGCTGTGTTTATTGGCTGGCAGGTTCTAACACCGCGCGCCAGTCTGTGATGCGACTGGGCGCAACGGCACCTGACAGAGGCGTGCTCCGTGTCTCCGCGTCTTGGGAAGGTGTGGGCCTTGAATACCTTGTACGGGCAAGGTATGGGGCGTCTTTACGCCCGCTGCCTACCGCTCGGGGGCAGGAAGCGTTCTTCTGCTGGACACGTGGTGGGCCCGAAGCTCTCCTCAGAGGAGGGGGGGTCCGGCCCCGCAGGACACGTGGAGCCTTCGGACCTCTCCCCGCGGAGGGGGAGGTCCGACTTTTGTCAGCCACGTGGCGGCCCCGGAGCTCTCCTCTGAGGAGAGGGAGGTCCGGCCCCGCTGGACACGTGGCGCCTTCGGACCTCTCCCCGGCGGAGGGGGGAGGTCCGGCTTATGCAGGCCACGTGGCGAGCCTGGAGCTCTCCTCTGAGGAGAGGGAGGTCCGGCCCCGCTGGACGCGTGGCGCCTTCGGAGCTCTCCCTGCGGAGAAGGGCGAGATCCTTAGACATTTTCCCCTGTGCGCGGGGGTACCCCATATCGCGGGTACCGACACTCACCAATTTTCAAAATTCGCGGTGATCCCTCGACCATCACTTGTACCGAGCTATAGGCATGATCTAGACCCTCCCATGCTCCTCTAGGATCAAGAACCATCGAATTTCATCGAGTTTTGGCGCTGTTCATCGAGAATTTCGAGACGGCGCCCGTTTTGCCCCTACGTCGCCGATGAGCCCCTATTTGCCATTTTTGAGCTAATTTGAGCTCATGCCTGTGATGAGCGTTCAACCACGGTGCTCTGGGAAGAAGAACCGAAGAGTTCGAGACATTCTAGTGTGCGCGTGACATTGCCGAAGCCGGGCCACCGCCACCGCTCGTCGCCGACCCACTTCAGGTGGTTGGGAGCCTCGTCCGACTAGGGGGAGGAGTTGCCCGTGGTCCATAAGGGGGAGGCGGCGAGTTTGGGGCCGAGGGGAGGCCGGAAGGGAACTTCCTGCGAGCCTCACCGGCGCTCACCGTCGCGTGCAGCCACCCCAGCCGCTGTTGGTGCGAGGTTGAAGAAAAGGGGTGGGCCCCACCGGTAGCAGTTTGAAATTTTCTAATTTCGGTTCAGATTTTCCTCCAAATTCCTTTGCTCATCAATTTTGATAGGGACCTCCAAAAATTGTGAAATAAATTCCATTGGATTCCTCTCAGTGAGTACTATATAGGGGTGCATCCCAATTTTTATGAAAATCCCTACATTTGGCAAAGTAATTCATTTAAATATAATTTTGTAGGAATTTTTACAGGAGTTCTGTTTATTGGCAAATTCCCAAATTTGGGCAGGACTTTTTTCAAAAAATCCTTGAACTCCAGTAAAAATTTCAGAGGCATTGGACTCGATTTGCTTAGCCAAATTTTGTTTCAATCCTCTATGTCTCTGAAAATAAGAAAAATAACACAGAGCTTTCTCAGAGATTTTCTCCCAACTTGTAAAATCCATATCTCTGACTAGGAAGCTCCAAATTGAGTGAACCAAATTTTGTTGGATTCATCTCTTTGACTAATATCCAGAAAAACTAGTTTCAACTCATGAAACTTATTCTTTATCCAAAATGAATTCCCTAAAATTTAAACTGTTGGGAATTTTATCTGGAGAATTCTTTTATGGAAAATTCTGAAATTTGTCTAGGATGTTAATTTGAAAATCCTTGAGTCACAGGAAAAATTTCAGATCCATCCAAGTTCATTTAGTCCCCCTAATGGTGTGATTAATTGAACTGCCCTGAGAAAATGGAAAAATGTACAGAAACATTTTTCAGATTTTCTCAAATCTTGATTAGGGCATAACTCTCTCTAGGATTCTTAAAATTAAACAAAACCAACTCCATTAGAACCATCTCAAACTATAGTTTCCAGAAAGTAATGGTTTGAGCCATGAAAATATCTGGAAATCCTTAGAAGCTCTAGCAATGACCAATTAGACTTCTATTTGTGCAGAGCTCAAATGAGCTTAGGTTCAAATGAGAGTTGGTCAAGTGTCTGGTTAGGACCTTACCAAGCCACCATAAAAATTTCAGAACCAAATGTGATGTCTAGCTAGAGTTATAGTCTTTACATACTAAATTTAACACATTGCATATAAATTGACATATCGGGTAATTTGCTTACGTGTAGTCGCTGAAGGCGAGGAAACCCGGAAGTGTTGGACTTCCTACTTTCGGATGAGACGCTAACAACTGACCAGCAGCAATAAGGCAAGCCCTGGTTTGCATTTAACAAGTTTATAAAGTTTTGCTTTATATATACTTTAGATTGATGTATTTATGTGCAATAGGTGTAGGATTGATGAAACCCAAATGCATAATCAGATCATTCCCACAAGAGTGAGGGTAGTGTCTAAGTCCTCGAGTAGTATATGCTCTACTTAATGTGTATAGACTTCAGTACAAGTCGAGTAGTTGGAATCTACTCACGAGTATTGGTTTCGGGACACACAGGATTGGTTCGAGTGATGTGAGATCACTTTAGTAAGAAAATTAGACTAGGCAGGGGCTAGGGCGCAGCAAGAGGAAGTCTTGTGGGCGCAGCCCTGTCCATGTTGATTGAGGACCGATCCGTGTGCGACCCCACTGAACAAGTTTTGAACGTACCGAAGCATATCGGATATATGGGCCCCGATAAACCGATGTAACCTATACCTCCGGGCGTCGAGGCATAACACACCGATTTATAGGTGTAGGTTGAGGGCAGCAAGGTGGAAATCCACTAACGGGTATAGAGAGATGCTCCGTGTAGGGAACCTCCTGTCCATTTGGATGCGACTGGTTCGACGTTTGGGTTGTTTGGTGAAAGATTGTCCCGTACGACACGGGGTGAACGTGCTGTGTGCAGCTCTGCGTGTGGGCGCACATGACGTGCTATTCGGGTATCCCTGCAGGTGTATATCGAGTCGATTCGCCGTCCCTCACGGTTATGAGTACCGCTTGTTCATTGCGTTGTGACACAGATAAATTATGGAATATTGTGATTCAATTCTGCTGATATGTATAAATTGTATTGTTACATGTGTGCCAACAAATATCGCTTACTAAGTTTCAGATTCATGAACTGTTAACTTGTGGCTAAAATATGAATTAAGGATGAACTTGCAGGCGTGTCTTTTGCTGCAATGTGTCATCCCATGTTGGTTATGAACTGCATGTAGAGTTTCATGTATAGGTGAGTCGGTTAAGACTTGCTGAGCCATCGCGCTCACGGTTGCTGCTATGGGTGTTTTTCAGGTGAGGACTACCCCACGGACTCGGGGTACGAGTCCACCGGCGAGGGCTACCCTCCGTCGGGGACCATGGCTGAGTGGGAGCCGTACACGCCGCGCTGAGATGAGGAGTGGAGCTAGTGTGGGTTGTCCATAGGGCTGGACAATGGACTTTTGCTAGTTAGGTGGGCGTGAGTTATATAAATTTAGCTTCCGCTATTGTAGACTCTGTAGATAAATGTAAACTGAAGGTTTGTACTACTTTGTACATATTCAGTTTTGTTTTCTATGTAATTCACGTGTGCCTTATGGTGTGTGCTGTCGGGTGTCGCATCGTGCGGCACCACCCTCTGAGATCCTGGGTGTACGGATTCCGGTCCGTCACAGGCTGGCATCAGAGCTGCTTAGGGGATAGCACACTAAATAAGGACAGTGTTACGGGAAAAGCTTAGGATTACGGTGAGTATTCGCTAGTATGCCCAAATAATAACTACTATTAGTCTAATATGTAGGTGGCAATCTAATTTATGTGTTATGTCAGAAAATTGTGCATCTCGGGACTTCATATGTCTTGGGGGGTGCACGTAAGCGCTGTCCACCAGTGCGCACAAGCTGAAGGGTGGAGCCTCACGGGTGGCAGGTAACCCGGCCAGCTTTAGTATCCTCTACAACTCTTCATGTCGTTTGGGGTATTCGAGCAACGCTCTTCCCTGGCGTGCTACGGGCAAGTATGGGAGACCCCGTCACGTGGTTAGTAACGTGAACACGTAGCTCAAGGCGTGTTTGTCTTGAGAACACCCGTGCGAGTGATGACGGACGGGTGTATGAGACTGTATTGGGACCGGGTTCGGTGTGCAGCCGGACATGACGATTGTGTGAATTTATGCAGGAACTAACCATGAACACGTAGTCCGAGTAGAACACGTTTGCGAGTGACCGTCTTAGTGCCACTGTTGAATACGTATATGTCGGTGTAAGCCGGTTAGGATCTTCTTTTTGTGAGGAACGTAGTACCAACATGTAATAAGCATTTGCATGAAATATAATGGTAACAAGGAACTAAGATAACCAAGTTTTAACATTTAGGACCCTGGGTGGGTAGAAAAATTCAATAGTTGATTAGTTTATCTCAAAGGGATTGAAAAACAGAGTGCTCTGTTTTGGGAGCAAGTCTACTGAAGTTTAACAGAGCATAACTTACAGGTTACTTAACCAATGGAGATGTGGGATATAGTTCAGGAAATAAGATCTAGTTCTCTACAATTTTGTTGTAGACTTCTAGAACATAAGCACACATCAAATGGGTTGAAAGTTCAGATGATTGTAAACTGTCCAGAAACAGGACAGAGGCAAAACTCTCTCTGGACTGTTCTGTTTTTCAAGCATAACTTCCTGTAGAAAAATCTAAAAATTATCATATGATACATTTTTGGAAATTTTAGGAGATGTGTTACATCTTTGTAATTCAAAGTTTCTGCAGTTGCATCAAGGAATTCAGTGGAATTTAGAGTTGAAAACAGCAACTTTCCAAAGGAGGTGCTGTTGAAATTCTTCCAGAAATTCTGTTGACTTTGAATTATCATAACTTTTTAACAGGAGCTGATCTGGGGGTAAACAAATACTCGTTGGAAAGATTCTGAAGTTAAATTAAACTTTTGTATTCAACTTGAGTCATGAAAGTGCCAAGTACCAAGTCAAAATCTGGGTTAAGTAGAAACTGGTCATTCTGGGCAGAGGAATGAACAGTGAACTCATTTGAGAGATTGTTGTACCTATTGGGGTTTCATTAATTCCAATGGGGTAGAACATACTCATGAGTTATTATCTTTAACTAGTGAAATATTTGAGTATATTTCCTACTCAAGTTTCTTTTGCTAGAGACCATGTTTGTGTCATATTGAAGATAAAGGGGAGTATACGTAATGACAAAGCGATATTAACGTGTCGTAGTGACCAAATCTAGTTGAGATGAACTTCCAAAGAGGTAGTCCATCAAGTTGGATTTAACTAGTTTGTATTTGTTCTAGTAATGGTGTAGCTTGTGCAAAGTTATTACATTATCCATGTACGAGATGTATCGCATGTTTACTGTCATTATGTTTTACGCCTATTTTATTGGACTGCATGGAGTGTGCTGTGGGACTGATTTTTATTGTCGTATGGTTGCAGATGGTTCGTACTCGGGCCACACATGAGGTCGGGGGCTCTAGTAAGCAAGGGAGTGATGACTCCCAGCCACCTGTCTATGACAGTACCCCGCAGCAACAACCACCGCCACCACCTCTGCTTACACTGGTGGATGTAATCGCGGCGTTGGTGGGCAATCGTGAGGAGCAGACCAACCCGCTCCGCACGATCGTGCAGAATACATCCCAGGGCAGGGGGCATCAAGAGAGGGGGCCTCGCGAGACCCACATCACGACGCACTCGGATTTCAAGAGTACGCATCCTCCGGTATTCACCGAAGCGGCAGAACCACTGGAGGCAGACAACTGGCTGCGAATGATCGAGTCCAAGTTCGGGCTGCTCCAATGCACGGAGCAGCAGAAGACTCTCTTCGCTGTGCAACAGCTTCATGGTATCGCCGGTGCATGGTGGGCGAACTATGTCGCCTCACTACCTGCTGGCCACACCGTCGAATGGCAAGAATTCCGGGAGGTGTTCCGCGCCTACCATATTCCTCCCGGGATAATGAAGAGAAAGTTCCAAGAATTCTTGGAGCTGAAGCAAGGCGGGAGGAGTGCTCATGACTACTCCCATGCGTTAAACCATCAGGCGCAGTACGCATCGGATTATGTCTCCACCGAGGAGAGGAAGCGAGAACAATTCTATCGTGGGTTAAATCTCGAGATGAAGATGCATCTCATACAATGTAATCGCGGCACTTTCAATGAATTTGTCAATGCCGCGATTATTCAAGAGGATGCTCAGCGGGAACTGGCGGCTGAGCAGCGAAAGCGAAGCGATCCACCAAACAGTGGAGGTGGAGCTCCTCAAAAATACCGCATGGTGTATCGGACACCATCCGGTCAGCAGTGGCATCCACCGGCGCGACCTCAGCAGTCTGGGGGTCGTTCTTTTCAGCCACCCCCCTTCCGACTGCCGATGACACCACTGCGACAGCAACAGCAGCAGCAGCAGATGGTACCCCGTGCGTTTCCACCACCACAACGTGCCCCGGGCTTCCGTCCGCCGATCAGCCGAGGACCGCCTTGCTGCACCTGCTACACGTGTGGCCAGGCAGGTCATTTCTCGAAGGACTAACTCCAGGGGCAGTAAAGCAGCGGGAAAGCCCAATATCTGGGCGGTGCTTGAGGCTGACCCCCGGTCAAGAAGGGAGGTCAGCGAACCAGGGGCGTTCACAACCTCGACAATGAGAACGCCCCAGAGGGAGAAAACGTGTTGGCGGGTACTTTCACTCTCAACCGCATTCATCATTTTATTTGATTCTGGTGCAACCTACAACTTTATAAGTGCATCATATGTGGTTAAGCATGAACTGGAAGTCTTTCCAACCGAGTTCTCTTATATGATCTGCTCGCCGGGAGGGAAGATTTTAGCAAATATGATGATTCCAAA
The DNA here is from genome assembly GCA_030760725.1 of Neostapfia colusana. Classification (NCBI taxonomy): domain Eukaryota; kingdom Viridiplantae; phylum Streptophyta; class Magnoliopsida; order Poales; family Poaceae; genus Neostapfia; species Neostapfia colusana. The sequence goes on along the minus strand of JASWHV010000008.1, from coordinate 43,561,330 downwards.
AGCACCACTGTGCTTAGGTGGGAAGATATATCCCACTACTATGATTATTCTTGAGGGGCATAAGATTGGTGCAATCTTAGGGATGTCATGACTAAGTTACCATGGCGCTGTCCTAGAAAATTTAACAGAGACAGTTCACCTCAACTCCCCACTCCACCGTCCGCAGTCCCTCATATTAGACAATCCAGTCCTGGAAGTTTTAGCCGCCTATCATACTGAAGCTTCCAAGTTAGAGGACATCCCCGTAGTCCGTGAGTATCCCGACGTGTTCCTGGATGATCTTTCGGGCATGCCACCTGAACGGGATGTGGAGTTCAAGATTGAACTTGCACCTGGGACTACACCAATATCGCGGAGACCGTACAAAATGGCTCAGAACGAGCTGGCTGAGTTGAAAGAATAGCTCAATGATCTGTTGAGAAAGGGTTTCATTAGACCGAGTTCCTCACCTTGGGGATGCTTGGTGCTGTTCATCAAGAAGAAGGATGAAACCTTGAGGCTGTGTGTGGATTACCGGCCGCTTAACACCGTCACCATCAAGAACAAATATTCACTGCCCCGCATTGACATTCTATTTGATCAACTTGTGGGTGCAAGTGTGTTCTCCAAGATGGACCTTCGCTCCGAGTATCACCAAATAAAAATCCGGGCGGAAGATATCTCGAAGGCGACATTATCGACGAGATATGGACTATATGAATATCTCGTCATGTCTTTTGGTCTCACCAACGCTCCGGCACATTTCATGTACCTCATGAACTCGGTGTTCATGTCAGAGCTGGACAAATTCGTTGTGGTGTTCATTGATGGTATCTTGGTTTACTCCAAGTCAGAAGCAGAACACACCGAACACTTGCGAATCGTCCTTCAACGATTGCGGGACCATAAACTCTATGCCAAATTCAGAAAATGTGAGTTTTGGATCAGCCAAGTGCCATTTTTGGGACATATTATCTAAGCGGAAGGCATTACGGTTGACCCAAGCAAAATTGAACAAGTGCTGAAATGGAAAGCCCCCACTTCTGTCCATGAAGTTAGAAGCTTCCTCGGTTTAGCGGGGTATTACCGGAGATTCATTCCAAGCTTCTTCAAGCTTGCTAAGCCGATGACAGAACTATTGAAGAAGGGAACAAAATATGTTTGGAACTCAGCATGTGAAGGAGCGTTTCAAGCATTTGTGGAGCATCTCACAACAGCCCCGGTCTTAGCTCAACCGGATACGACCAAGCCCTTCGACGTGTATTGTGATGCGTCCGGTATCGGGCTCGGCTGCGTGTTGATGCAAGAAGAGCTTGTGGTCGCGTATGGCTCATGCCAACTGCAGAACCACAAGCAGCACTATCTGACTCATGATGTTGAGCTCGCTGCTGTGGTTTTGGCGCTGAAAATGTGGAGACACTATCTCCTAGGGAATTTGGTGCATCTCTACACCGACCACAAGAGTTTAAAATATATCTTCACCCAGAAGGAGCTGAATATGAGGCAAAGGAGGTGGTTAGAATTAATCAAAGACTATGAGATTGAGATTCATTACCATCCCCGCAAGGCGAATGTGGTTGCTGACGCGCTGAGTCGGAAATCACATGTCCATAACCTCACCATTACATCGATGGAAGAGTAAGAGTCAAGTTTATACTTGGTTCCATATGGATCGCTCTAGAACCTTGCTCTCGTCCCTACTATTGGGGAGGATATCATTGCAGCTCAGAAAGTTGACAAGGGCATGGTACATCTCCGGAGACGGATAGTCAGCGGAGACATCAAATGTTTTCGGAAGGATGATGAGGGGACACTATGGTTCAATAACCGCATAGTCGTACGGAGGAATATGGAGCTGAGAAAGAAGATCCTTGATGAAGCTCACTTGTCTAAATTCTCCATTCATCCGAGCAGTAACAAATGTACCAAGAGCTAAAGAGTAAATTTTGGTGTACACGGATGAAGCGGGAAGTGGCAAAGTACGTATCCGAATGTGATACATGTAGACGAGTGAAAGTGGATCACATGAGAAAATCAGGGATGTTGCAACCCCTGAAAATTCAAGCATGGAAGTGGGAGAATGTGAGCATGGATTTCATTGTGGGATTACCTCTGACTTCCAACAAGCATGATTCCATTTGGGTAATCGTTGATCGGTTAACCAAGTCGGCTCACTTCATTCCCGTGCATACACGTCACCATGCCAGCAAGTATGCGGAGTTGTACATTGCAAGAATTTTATGCTTGCATGGAGTACCCAAGACGATAATCTCAGATCGAGGGGCACTGTTCATGGCTCGTTTCTGGGAGCAGTTGCACGCTGAATCGGGTACGAAACTGATTAGAAGCTCCGCTTATCACCCTCAGACAGATGGGCAAACTGAGAGGGTAAATCAAGTATTAGAAGACATGTTGAGGGTATGTGCCATCCACCACGGTAGAAATTGGGATGATCATCTACCATTGGTGGAATTCTCGTACAACAATGGCTATCAAGCGAGTATCAAGATGGCACCATATGAGGCTCTCTACGGTCGCAAATGCCGCACCCCATTGAACTGGTGCAAGTCCGGTGAAAGGGTCACGCTTGGGATTGATTTGGTGAACGACGCCGAAGAGCGCGTTCAGATGATTCAAGCAAATTTGAAGGCTGCTCAATCCCGACAGAAAAGTTACGCTGATAAGAGGCTTAGGCCGCTGCACTTCGACGTCGGGGAACACGTGTACCTCCGTGTGTCTCCGATGAAAGGCTTGCATTGATTCAGCGTGAAGGGGAAACTCGCTCCCCGATTTTTTGGACCCTATGCCATCACCGAGAAGTGTGGACCAGTGGCATATAGACTGGAGCTATCGGCGTCTCTCGCTGGTGTTCATGACATTTTCCATGTATCACAACTCCGGAAATGTCTGAAGTATACGGCTACTGTTCCCATCGAAGACATTGGTGAGCTACAACCGGATTTGACTTATGCTGAATATCCAGTGGCAGTTATTGATGAGAAGGCCCAGACCATGCATAATCAAACGCTGTAGTTGTACAAGATATTGTGGAGGAACCACACCGCTGAGGTAGCAACGTGGGAGAGCAAGGAGTTCCTTCGCTCAAACTACCCAGACTTCTTGGCGTCTCATCACGGGTAATTCCTCTCACATCTTGGTGTCTTCTTTTGTAATCTCAGGACAGTATTCTTTTAAGGGGGGAGGGATGTGAAATCCCAAAATTCTAGCAAGTGGAGCTGAAAGACACACCGAGAAAATGAGAGCGAATTTAAATTTTTGAATACAATGGTGTGAGCTCCAAATGCTAAAGTAAATGTGTAACAATGTCCAAACACGAAGACCTAAATTTACCATTTGGTTCTTCACACATCCATGGGTAGCCCGGCAAATTTCCAGCTCATTTGGAAAAGATTTCCTATTTGTTGGAATTAAGACGGGAGACAATTTGAATTTGAATTCAAACTTCAGTTTCAAATTATGACTTCACAGAAATTCAAATTTGAGAGCACCATTGTGTTCCCCATATTCCCTTTGGCTTATCCTCCAAGTTGATCAAATTTGGGGTTTGTTTGCTAGTTCAAATGGAATTGGAAAGAAAGAAAGAGGGGAAAAGGGGTACCACTGGTCAGTAGACTTACACCGAAGGCTACTCGGTTTCTCACTCGGGCAGCAGCGCGCCACCTCCCAGGCGTTCGGCGCCCAACCGACATTGCCTCACACCATCTCCTGCTTTGGGGCTAAGAACGCCGAGTGCAGCAACGTGATCAACACGCTCGGCCCACGTGAACCTCCCTCACTCTCTCCAGTCTGCCTCACACACGCCCGAAGCAAAATCACCACCGCCGACACCCTCTCTGTTCCCCGGTGACTGGCCGCTAGAGGCTTCTTTGTGGCCGACGGTCTACATGAAAAAGGTCCGCCACAAGGTGCTAAACACCACCGTGCCACTCGCTCCTCTTCTCATGCACCGACGGTGGAGAATTTCACCGATTATTGCTTCGGTAGTCGTAGGACCGAGCCTCACCAATCTTCAAAATTCACGGTGGTCCCTCCACCATAGCTTGTACCGAGCTATAGACATGATCTAGACCCTTCCATGCTCCTCTAGGATCAAGAACCATCGAATTTCATCGAGTTTTGGCGCTGTTCATCGAGAATTTTGCGCCGGCACTGGTTTTGCCCCTAGGTCGCTGATGAGCCCCTATTTACGGCCATTTTTGAGCTGATTTGAGCTCATGCCGGTGATGAGTGTTCAATCACGGTGCTCTAGGAAGAAGAACCGAAGAGTTTGAGCCATTCTAGTGTGCGCGCGACGTTGCTGAAGCCGGGCCGCCGCCACCACTCGTCGCCGACCCACTTTCGGTGGTCGGGGGCCTCGGCTGACCCCGGGGGGGGGGAGTTGCCCGTGGTCCAAAAGGGGGAGGCGGCGAGTTTGGGGCCGAGGGGAGGCCGGGAGGGCACTTCCGTCGAGCCTCACCAGCGCTCACCACCGCGCGCCACCACCCCAGCCGCTGTTGGCGCGAGGTTGAAGAAAAGGGGTGGGCCCCACGGGCAGAAGTTTGAAATTTTCCAATTTAGGTTCAGATTTTCCTCCAACTTCCTTTGCTCATAAATCTTGATAGGAACATCCAAAAATTTTGAAATAAATTCCATTGGATTTCTCTCAGTGAGTACTATCTAGGGGTGCATCCATAGATTTCTCTCAGTTTTGTTTATTGGAAAATTCCCAAATTTGGGCAGGACTTTCTTCCAAAAATTGTTGAACTCTAGTAATAATTTCAGAGACTTTGGACTCCATTTGCTTAGCGAAATGTTGTTTCAATCCTCTATGTCTCTGAAAAAATAGGAAAAATAACAGAGACCTTTTACAGAGATTTTCTCCCAACTTGTAAAATCTATATCTCTGACTAGGAAGCTCCAAATTGAGTGAACCAAATTTTGTTGGATTCATCTCTTTGAGTACTATCCAGCAAAATTAGTTTCAACTCATGAAACGTATTATTTTTACAGAATGAATTCCCTAAAATTTAAACTGTTGGGAATTTTATCTGGAGAATTCTTTTATGGAAAATTCTAAAATTTTGCTAGGATGTTCATTTTAAAATCCTTGAGTCACAGGAAAAATTTCAGATCCATCCAAGTTAATTTAGTCCCCCTAATGGTGTGATTAATTGAACTTCCCTGAGAAAATGAAAAAATGTACAGAAACATTTTTCAGGTTTTCTCAAATCTGGATTAGGGCATAACTCTCTCTAGGTTTCTTTAAATTACATGAAACCAACTCCATTAGAACCATCTCAAACTCCAGTTTCCAGAAAGTAATGGTTGGAGCCATGAAAATCCCTGGAAATCCTTAGAATCTCTAGTAATGACCAATTAGACTTCTATTTGTGCAGAGCTCAAATGAGCTTAGGTTCAAATGAATGTTGGTCAAATATCTGGATAGGACCTTACCAAGACACCATAAAAATTTCAGAACCAAATGGGATGTCTGGCTAGAGTTATAGTCTTTACATACTAAATTTAACACATTGCATATAAATTGACATATCGTGGTATTTTGCTTACGTGTAGTCGCTGAAGGCGAGGAGACCCCGGAAGTGTTGGACTTCCTACTTCCGGACGAGACTCTAACAAGTAACCAGCAGCAACAAGGAAAGCCCCGGTTTGCATTTAACAAGTTTATAGAGTTTTGCTTTATATATACTTTAGATTGAGGTATTTATGTACATTAGGTGTAGGATGGATGAAACCCAAATGCATAACCAGATCATTCCCACAAGAGTGAGGGTAGTGTCTAAGTCCTCGAGTAGTATATGCTCTGCTTAATGTGTATAGACTTCGGTACAAGTCGAGTAGTTGGAATTTACTCACGAGTATAGGTTTCGGGACACACGGGATCGGTTTGAGTGATGTGAGATCACTTTAGTAAGAAAATGAGACTAGGCAGGGGATAGGGCGCAGCAAGAGGAAGTCTTGTGGGAGCAGCCCTGTCCATGTCGATTGAGGACTGATCCGTGTGCGGCCCCGCTGAACAAGTTTTGAACGTACCTAAGGCATATCGGATATATGGTCCCCGGTAAACCGATGTAACCTATACCTCTGGGCGTCAAGGCATAACGCACCGATTTATAGGTGTAGGTTGAGGGCAGGAAGGTGGAAATCCGCTAAAGAGCATATAGAGATGCTCCATGTAGGGAACCTCCTGTCCGTTTGGGTGTGACCGGTTCGACGTTTGGGCTGTTTGGTGAAAGGTTGTCCCGTACGACACGGTGTGAGCATGCTGTGTGCAGCTCCGCGTGTGGGCGTACGTGACGTGCTATTCGGGTATCCCTGCTGGTGTATATCGAGTCGATTAACCGTCCCTTGCGGTTATGAGTACCGCTTGTTCACTGCATCGTGAAGTAGATAAATTATGGTATATTGTGATTCAATTTTGCTGATATGTATAAATTGTATTGTTACATGTGTGCCACCAAATATCGCTTACTAAGTTTAAGATACATGAACTGTTAACTTGCGGCTAAAAGATGAATTAAGGATGAGCTTGTAGGCGTGTCCTTTGCTGCAATGTGCCACCCCATGTTGGTTATGAACTGCATGTAGAGTTTCATGTATAGGTGAGTCGGTTAAGACTTGTTGAGCCATCGTGCTCATGGTTGCTGCTATGAGTGTTTTTCAGGTGAGGACTACCCACGGACTCGGGGTACGAGTCCACCGGCGAGGGCTACCCTCCGTCGCGGACCACGGCTGAGTGGGAGCCGTACACGCCGCGCTGAGCTGATGAGTGGAGCTAGTGTGGGTTATTCATAGGGCTGGACAACCAACTTTTGCTAGTTAGGTGGGCTTGAGGTTTATAAATTTAGCTTCCGCTGCTGTAGACTCTGTAGATAAATGTAAACTGAAGGTTTGTACTATTTTGTACATATTCAGTTTTGTTTTCTATGTAATACATGTGTGCCTTATGGTGTGTGCTGTCGGGTGTCGCATCGTGCGGCACCACCATCTGAGATCCTTGGCGTACGGATTCCAGTCCGTCACACTCTCTGCCTGAACGGACTCCTGACATTAAAGAGTCGATGAACTTGCCAAATCTCGACAACTCTTGTTTCGTTAGCATGATACAAATCAAATCAAACATTATCCTATTTGAATATGATATCGATGAAAGCACCACTAATTGGAGTTCTATCTTACAAGTATTCAAGACTAACCGCAACAATGGCACCACTGATAATCCTGACCAAAACTAGAGGATCCAAACCAATCAAACGCCAGCTCCATAAGCAAGAGATCTATACCTGGATATCCTAAAAACTCCAATAACTGTACATATGACCCATGAGCAAATGGAAACCTACTGTCAAGATCTCAACAAATAGATGGTTCGCTTAGAAGCGTGGCAAAAAGAAAAAGCATACAAATACCCAGCCAATCTGTTTGGGTAAACCCCACCCGATGCACTACAACACTTTGGGTCCGGGTCCAGGTCCGAGTACAATTACCACCACAAAAGACGAAGACACATCCCCAAGTCATTTAAACGGGACATGGCACGTAATCTAAGCAATGATGATATGGAGAAGTGTAAGATCTACAACACAGCAGAAGCAAAAATCGCTGCAGCTTAGAAGCACATTAATCAGTTGGCTATATCAAGGCCTATAGTTTGCAAGAAAAAAGATATATGATTTTTACTGCCTCTAAATGCTCACAATAAGTTCCACTGAGAAAAGTTCCCCCATCAAGAATCTTCTAAAATCTCCTATAGCCACATGTAAGACTACTTAACACAAAGGATATATAATTCTTTACTGGGAAAAAGACTAGAATGCAAACAACTCTGGTGTAATCGTGCAAGAATCTCTTCTGGGCTACACAATCTTCATACTACTGTCGCTGCACTTTTGCACTTAAACCCTCTCGCCTGGCACTTATACCCTTTTGCACTTAAAATGAATTGTACACACTATTGCCTGGTGGGAGGGCTTAAGTGCAAAAATACAGTGACCGTTGGATGGAGATCGTAAGGTCTAACAGATTTATGCACGATCATACCAGAAAGTTGTTTGCATTCTATTTGTTCCCTTCTTTAATGCCTCTAAATGCTCACAATAAGTGTCAACTGAAAAAACTACCCCATCAATAATCTCCTGAAATTTCCTACAGCCACATGTAAGACTATTCAACACAATGGCAAGGATTAAATGTTGTGGCCAATTGCCCACAAAAGAAAAAATGGCACCAACACAATATATAGGAAATGTACTTAACGAGAGCAATCAAAACATAGAAGAATTGACAAAATCATTTCATCATGGCCAAGAAGGAGCATGAAGTTCCTCATTCATTAATGGCTGTGCATATTCATGTAAGCTCGTGTGTAGGGGTGATCAATGTATTCAGCATCTAGGTCTCAGACCTAGAAAGAATGGGAAGATGTTTTGACACTTACTCACCAGTGGCCAGATTTACTACTATACAAATACCACCATCATTGGCTGCCTCTCACAGTCTACTTGTCACCAAATGGATGTTAAGACGACTTTTCTTAACGGGGAGCTGGAAAGAAAATCTATATGGATCAATCAGATAGATTTGTAGTAAGTGATGATGAATAAAAGATACGTAAGTTGTTAAAATCTTTGTACGATTTAAAAAAAGTGCATAAGAAATGGCATGAGAAGTTTGACACAACACTAACATCCGTAGGATTTGTTGTTAATGAAGCAGACAAATGTGTGTATTACCGGTATGCTGGGGGAGAGGGAGTGATCTTATGCTTAAATGTCGATGACATACTGATTTTTGAGACCAATATTAATGTGATTAAGGAGGTAAATGACATTTTGTTGAAAGTTTCAAAATGAAAGATTTGGAGGAAACTAATGTCATGTTAAACATTAAATTGTTAGGAGAAGATAACGATGGGATTACACTTGTGCAATCCCATCATATGGAAAAGGTTTTGAGTTGCTTTGGATTTAGTAATTGTAAGCCTGCTTCAACACTGTATGATTATAGTGTATATTAAGAAATAATTATAGTACATCTAGGGATCAATTGAGATACTCCCAAATTATAGGCTTATTAATGTATTTATCTAGTGCTACGAGGTCAGATATCTCGTTTACTGCGAGCAAACTAAGCCGGTTTGTTTCAAGTCCAGGAGATGATCACTATCAAGCTCTAAAAAGAGTAATAGGCTATCTAAAGGGGACATTAAACTATGAAATTTATTATACCGGTACCCTAGTGTGTTGGAGGGTTATAATGATTGAAACTAAATTTTTGATGCTGATGAGATAAAAGCTACAAGGGGATATGTATTCACTTTGGGAGGCTCCATCGTTTCAAGTCTTGCACGCAGACCATCTTAACGAGATCAACTATGGAAGCAACAACAACAACAACAACCAAGCCTTTATCCCAAGCCTGCTGCGGTCGGCTAGACCTGAACCCAATATCAATGAAGTAAAAGAGAGGAAGAGATATAAGAACAAGGAAAAAAGAAAAAAAGAGAAAAAAAAGAAAAAAGAAAAAAAGAAAAAGAGGAAAAGGAAAAAGAGAAAAGAGAAAAGAAATAAGACAAAAGGAAAAGAAAAAGAGAAAAGAAAAAAGATAAAAAGAAAAAAACAAGACTATGATTCTAGCACATGAATTGCTACTTTCCATGCGGTCCTATCATGAGCTAAGTCTCTGGATACATTCCAATCTCTCAAATCTCGTTTTACCGCCTCCTCCCAGGTCAACCTTGGTCGTCCTCTACCCCTCCTAATATTTTCTCTACCTCTTAAAATCCCACTATTAACCGGTGCTTCTGGAGGTCTTCGTTGGATATGTCCAAACCACCTAAGTCGATGTTGGACTAACTTCTCTTCAATCGGCGCCACCCCTACCTTATCACGAATCGCCTCATTCCTTATTCGGTCTCTTCTCGTGTGCCCGCACATCCACCGTAGCATGCGCATCTCTGCGACACTCATTTGTTGGACATGTTGCCGTTTAGTTGGCCAACATTCCGCCCCATAGAGCATCGCGGGTCTGATCACCGTCCTATAGAACTTTCCTTTTAGCTTTTGTGGGACTTTCCTATCACATAGGAATCCAGAGGCTTGTCGCCATTTCATCCACCCTACCTTGATCCTGTGGCAAACATCCTCATCAATATCGCCATTGCTTTGTAACATTGATCCTAAGTATCGGAAAGAGTCCCTTCTAGGTACTATTTGTCCTCATCAACTATGGAAGCATAACTCAAAATATTAGACACTACCATTGTTGAAGTCGATTGTAAGCATGACCTTTTGATGGACTTACAGATAATTGAGAAACTGGTTCCTAGTATTATTGTTAACTGTGACAATCAAATCATGATTATCAAGGTCAACAATTCTAAATATATCATAAAGTCATCAATACACGTTAAGATGCTTGGAGACCCCTTCACCAAGGTGCTATAATGAAATGTGATAGATGAAGCATCGAGGGAGATAGGCTTGAGATTAACATAAAATAATACCATAGTGGAAACTCACTCTTTGTGATCGGGGATTCTATGAATTAGAGTGTTGAAACACACTATTGGATGTCTAAGAGGAGAGTATATATGTACAAAGCCCACTCCGCTGGAGATGATTACTCTCCTTTTCTGTATGGCAGTTTGATTACATTTTAATGTATTTCAAGTGGCTTGTATAAGCATAGATGTTGACCTACAGAGTATTTTCTAAAGAATACACCTATTTGAGAAGACTACTAGTCACAGTCTATGAGATTGGTTGATCTCTATATGCTCATGAAAGGGCAAGGAGTATGACTTCTACGTTCAAAACCAAGTGAATGCTTCTGGCAGCCCTGTATCAACAAAGATCGGGTTCTTGGATGAAAGTGCATCTAGGACAAATCCCCCTGGGTTTTGATGATTAATGACAACACTTAATGGACTATGAGCATTACAAGTGTAGGTACTCGTGACTAAATAATGGACAGAGTTGGATACACTCAAAAAGGAAAAAGAGGAGAAAAAGGCATAAAAACCCGAAGAGTAGAATTTAGAGTTTAAAATTTCTTTGCATCGAGTTTAGCCTTTTAGTATGAGTGTGTTCATTGTGTCAAAGTGTTGAGAATCATCTAAGAGCTCTTAGTCCAAGTGAAATTGCCTAGAGGGGGGGTGAATAGGCTAAAATACCTAAAATGACTTAATTAAATGAGATTAGTACACAAGGGTCGGACTAGTCTGGCTCACGGGTGGACTAGTCTGGTCAAACTGCTGGAAGGGTCTAAAGCTTGATTTTTATGGGTGTTTCTCCAGATTTTAATTTAACAAAATGTGGATAAAACAACTAGCAATTCTATATGACAAGTGTGACAGAATATTGAAATGAATTACAAGATTGTGATGATGTATAGCAAAATAATTAAAACAAACCCTAAGCAATATTGATCTTCAAAGAAATGTACATGCAAGAGAGACACTAAGGATTTTTCCCAAGGTTCGATTCCACTCAGGAATCTACGTCCCCGTTGAGGAGTCCACAAAGGACTAGGTCTAGCAACCCTTTCCTCACCAAGTCGCCACTAAGGCCAACCCAGTTCTTCACTATCTCAAGGGTGAACTTACAAAGTTTTGGGAATGCTCACAATCCGAGGCTCCCACTTGATCACTTCCACAAAGCTTCACCGATCTTACAAGCCACATGTCACACCAAGTGCACGAGATCAGTCCGAGAGCCTTAAATTGTGAAGTTCTTCCTTCTCCTCTTCTCACACACCCAAATTCACTTAGGATTTGATTCAAGAGGGTGAGTAGGCAATGGAGAAGGCTTGGAGAGGCTCTAGGAAGGCTGTGGCGGCGCTAGGGTTCTAGTGGTCTCTAAATGAAGTCGGGGCATCTCCTTTTATAGAAGTCCTGAAGCCAACCGTTGGCACCTACCAAAAATCCGGACTAGTCTGCCTCACACCTGACTAGTCTGATCTCACACAGGAACTATTTGTCCGGATGAGAACGGACAAGTCTGGAGGACCCGGACTAGTCCGGCCACTAAGGCGGACAAGTCTGGTCCACCAAGACTTAGCCGTGGGAGCTCTCATCTCACACCCATACGGACTAGTCCGCCTTAGAACGGACTAGCCCGAACTCACACAGGAACTCTTAGTCCGTGTAAAAACGGACAAGTGTGGCTAGCCCGGACTAGTCCGACCACTGAGGCGGATAAGTCCGGTCTACCAGGACATAGCCCCAAAAACACTCTCACCAAGAGAGAAACGAACTAGTCCGTCCCAAAATGGACAAGTCCGATCTCACTCAGGAACTCTTAGTCCGCCCCAAAACGGACTAAGCCGTAGGACTTCCGGACTAGTCCGGCCACTTCCCCGGACAAGTCCGGCCTGCCCAACTTTACCTTTCTACCTCTCTCTACTAAGGATTTGACACTTGTGACGCTTTGAGCTCTCTTCTATGATCTCAATGCACTTGACACACACACTCTTTCTTTTACACGGCTAGCCTACTAAAGACTCAAGTGAAACCCTAATTTCTACTCTTCGAGTCTTCGACGCCGTTCTTCATCTTTTTCCTTTTTGAGAGTTTAGGTGTCCGCCTTGGAAATGTCCTGTGCTTATGATCATCTCAGCTCATTAGTCTCTTAATTTGTTGTCATCAATCATCCAAAACCCACGGGGATGCCTAGATGCACTTACAATCCCCCCTTTTTGGTGATTGATGACAACACATTAAGTTTCAACATAAGAGGTAAAAAATTTATTTTTATAACAAGTGTACATATGCAAAACTCCCCCTGAATGTATGCAAGAGTAAAAGAGGGGAGTTGGCATACATTCACATGTTATGGTGGGGTGCCGACGTGTTGTGCTAAAAAAATTTGATAAGACAATAAGCATAAAACAGCCATAAAATCCAACACGTAGTGTTACAGAAAAGATAATCATGCATAAAACATGGATAACGATAGTCATGTCCAAAAGATCTATTACAAGATTAGAAGATGATAAAAAATAGGACATCCTTTTCACATTTCTCCCCCTTTGGCATCAAGGCACCAAAAAGGAAAAAAGGGAAGAAGATACGCCTAAGTCTACTCGTCATCTTCTTCGTCTTCTTCTTCATCGCCATTTTCATTGCTCTCCGTAGCCTCCGTATCCTCTTTCTCTTCGTCAGCGGTGGTGGATGGAGGCACGGCCTTGGAAGAGCTTCTATCTTCCCTGAACTGGGCGAGCTCATCAGCGGTGAACTCTGGATATGAAGTGAGTTCCCCATCACTCTCCTCAGGGGAAGACATGGGTACCTCAAGCTTGTCACACACAGCCTTGAGGTACTTCTCCTAACGCCTCTCCATGCGTCGAGTCCGGACATCCACACGCTGACAGGAGGCGAAAAGTGCGTTGAAGCACTTGAATAATCCGCTCATGGACTGCGGAGGATGAGATGATGGGGGAGCCGCTGAGCTAGAAGGGGCCGCTGAGCTGGACAGAGGTTGAGCATTTTTCCTCCTTAAGGGTTTTGGCACAATGAGAGGTAGCTGAGGACGGAGAGGTCGATGAGTGACATCCTTGACAAAGACTATCCCCGACACCTTCTCAATTAGGCACATAATGTACGGTGCATAACCACATGAGCGGTTGGGAGTTTGAGAGATGTTGAAGATGTCATCATAAATGTGCTCAACAAGGTTGAACTTCTCTTCACCATCTATCAAGAGGAGGAGTAGCCTTAAGTTTCCTTGAATTACCCCTGCATCTCCATCCTTAGGGGCAATGGTCCCCCTCAGAATCCGATTGAGGATACTATAGAACGGCTTGATGTTCCTAGCAAGCCCAGCCTCATAGGGAACATGACTAGGAGACATATAGTCAAGTTGATCCCTGTCCACTGCCTTGAGATTGGAAATGATAATCTCATGATCCAAGTGCTCCTCAAGGCCAAGTATTTGTGCAAACCTCTCATAGGTGACTGAGTACTGCTCTCCATGAGTCATCCAGGTGATTTTCCGGTCACCGTAGGTGGAGAAGTACACAGTGGTGTAGAACTGCACAATTACCTCAATGTTCCAGCCATACTTGAAGCTCATGATTTCCTTGATTCCATGGCGCTCTACGGCTTCAATCACAGCATCAAAAGCTTTGTGCTCCCTTTTGGTCATTTAGTCCCAATCTACCCATTGAGCTTGAGTGACTGGGGTCTTCATTTATAGGTACACCAAGCGGTAGTAATCGCAGTAAAAGTCACACCAAAACCTAGGGTCTTCTTTGTGCTTCTCATAGTCATAGACTTTATCCATCCTCAGCCTTCTCGCCTTTTCAGCCCCCTTTCCTTTGAATACAAATGCCGGATTGTTAGGCTGCTGGTTTGGGTCTCTAGCAGGGGCAGACATCTTTAAGGGGCCGATGGGCTTCGGTTCCCTTTCTCTCCGATTATTATCCCTCCTGCTCTGTTTGTTGGTGCTTTGGCAGTTGCCTTTTTGTTCTTGGGCTCCTCAGGAAGTGGAGCCTTACCCTTCTTTGGATCACGAGGAACCCTACCCTCAGATTCCTTTTCCTTCTCCTTTTCCCACTCTTTATCTCCCAAGGTGACCAGCCTCTTTCTCTTGGGCTCTGAGGCACTAGCAGCTTGGGAGCTTTAGGCTTCACGTTCGGCCCTTTTCTTTCTCCGTTGATCCTTCAAGGATTCTTCAACGACTTGGGCAATTTTTGCCTCCTCGTTGAGATCATGCTTCTTCTTTGTTCATGCCTCTCGACGGACGGCTTCTTTAGCCGCTTGGGCCTCCTTTGCTGCCCTTTCTTCGGCAATGCGCCGATGAAGGGCTTGTCGGGCCTCCTTGGCCGTGGGACTTGGAAGGGGAGAGCTTTGGTTGGAGTTTGACATATTTTCTGAGAGACAGGAGATTAGAGTTCAAGGAAGTGGAACATTGCAAGAGAATTCACTAAAAATGGCTAAAGTTGGAGTTTGTTCTGTGTAAACCAGACTTGTCCGTTAAAGGACCGGACTAGTCTGTTCAAGAATGGATTTGTCCGCCCGAAATCGGACTAGTCCAGGTTATACAGGAAGATCCCTAACCCTAACAATTTTTCACAAAAACTTCAAATTAAGTTGCAATACTCCTAGGCTATGATCGCATCGACACTAGGAACAACATTTGTGAAGAGGTTTCTAGCAAAAAACCTAAGAATGAAGAAAAGGAAGGATTTTTGGTTAGGTCAAGGATACCTCTTGAAATCTTCAAATGTGATGAATTTGGAGTTGAAACTTGAGCAATAAAGCCCGGGGAAGGGTTTCCGCACTCCTTAGGTCTCCAATCCGTGGATTGGACGAGATTTTTGGCGGCGGAAAGCAAAAATCGCCAATTTGTGGGCGCTTCCGGCTTGAGAGAGGATGTGAGCGGACTAGTCTGTGAATAGAGAAGTCTGGCCGCCCCTGGGAGGTTAAGTCCCCAGGGGCCGAACTAGTCCGGCTCGGTGTCCGGACAAGTCCAGTTGGCGAACCGGAGCCGGACTTCTCTGGGGCCGGAATTGTCCGGCCTCCTAGGTGGACTAGTCCGGTTTGGACTTGTCCGCTGCGAAGTCTGACCCTGCCACGTGGCCACTGCCAGGGTGAGCTCCGAAGGTACCACGTGTCCAGCGGGGCCGGGCCTCCCCTCTCCTTAGAGGCGAGCTCCGAGGGCGCCACGTGTCTGGCGGGGCCAGACCTCCCCTCTCCTCAGAGGCGAGCTCCGAGGGCGCCACGTGTCCGGCGGGGCCGGACCTCCCTTCTCCTCAGAGGCGAGCTCCCGTGGTGACACGTGTCCAACGGGCCGGGGCCTCTCCTCTCCTCAGAGACGAGCTCCGGTGGCGACACGTGTCCAGCGGGCTGGGGCCTCTTCTCTCCGTAGAGGTGAGCTATGGTGGCGACACGTGTCCAGCAGGCCAGGGCCTCTCCTTTCTTTAGAGGCGAGCTCCGGTGGCGACACGTGTCCCGCGGGGACGGACCTCATCCCTTCCGCAGGGGTGAGCTCCGAAGTCGACACATGTCTGACGGGGCCGAACTAGTCCGACTTGGTGTCCGGACAAGTCCGGTTGGCGAACCAGAGCCAGACTTCTCTAGGGCCGGACTTGTTCGGTCTCCCAAGCGGACTAGTCCGGCTACATGCTGAAATTCATATAACTTGAATTTTAGCTCAAGAATATGATCCTTTTGGACAAGTTTCTGCAAATATCTTTGGCAAACATGGTCAGTAAGCATACATCAAACAAACAATGACCATATTTGACAAAGAGTCCTTTTGAACATAGTTTTCATAGAGTAAGAGAGATTAGGGTAGTATGTTGAAAACATGCGATTTTTGAAGTTTATAAACAAGCAACAAACATATGTGCACACTTCAAGCAACATTTCGAGAATCTAGGATATTCAGTTCACTTCTTAGGTCACAAAAGCGTTTCTCATCAAGGAGTTTTGTGAAGATGTCCGCCAGTTGCTTCTCACTCCTAACATGAGAGATAACGATATCTCCCTTGATAGAGTGATCTCTCAGGAAATGGTGCCGGATATCAATATGTTTGGTTCTAGAATGCTCCACGGGATTGTGAGCAATCTTGATGGCACTCTCATTGTCACATAGGAGTGGAATATGGCTCAAAGTGTAACCATAGTCTCTATGAGTTTGTCGCATCCATAGGAGTTGTGCACAACAACTCCCGGCTGCGACGTACTCCGCTTCGGCTGTGGATAAGGCAATGGAGTTTTGTTTCTTTGAAGACCACGAAACCAAGGACCTACCAAGAAATTGACAAGTCCCTGACGTGCTCTTCCTATCTACCTTACAACCGGCATAATCGGCATCGAAGTATCCAATTAGATTGAACTTGGATTCCTTGGGATACCAAAGTCCTAGGTTAGGAGTGTGAACCAAATATCTAAGAATCCGCTTAACGGCCATCAAGTGGCACTCCTTAGGAGCGGCTTGGAACGGTGCACACATACACACACTAAGCATTATGTCGGGACTAGATGCACAAAGGTAAAGCAAAGAGCCTATCATGGAACGAAATACCTTTTGGTACACACTTGGACCATCTTCGTTAAGGTCAAGATGTCCGTTGGTTCCCATGGGAGTCTTGATGGGTTTGGCTTTGTCCATGTCGAACCTCTTAAGTATGTCTTGAGTATACTTGGTTTGACTTATGAATGTTCCTTCCTTGAGTTGTTTGACTTGGAATCCTAGGAAGAACTTCAATTCCCCCATCATTGACATCATGAACCTTTCAGTCATTATCTTTGAAAACTCATCACAAAAAGCTTTGTTAGTAGAACCAAATATAATGGCATCGACATATATTTGGCACACGAATAAATCATCGTTAAAATGCTTAGTGAAGAGTGTATAGTCGGCTTTTCCTATCCTAAAACCATTTTTAATAAGAAAATCTCTAAGACACTCATACCAAGCTCTAGGAGCTTGTTTGAGGCCATAGAGGGATTTCCGAAGTTTAAAGACATGGTTAGGATACTTATCGTCCTCAAATCCGGGTGGTTGATCCATGTATACTTCCTCCTTGATTGGACCGTTGAGGAAAGCGCTTTTCACATCCATTTGGTATAGCTTGAAATCATGGTGAGTTGCAAAAGCAAGCAAGATATGAATTGATTCAAGCCTAGCTACGGGAGCAAAAGTTTCATCATAATCCAAACCTTCTACTTGTGCATATCCCTTTGCAACAAGTCTTGCCTTGTTTTTGTTACAACCCCATACTCGTCTTGCTTGTTGCGGAATACCCACTTGGTTCCCACAATCTTTGCGTTGGGTCGCTTCACAAGTTCCCACACTTGATTTCTTTCAAAATTATTGAGTTCCTCTTGCATGGCCACCACCCAATCCGGATCTTGTAGTGCTTCTTCTACCTTGCGGGGCTCCAAAGAGGAAACAAAAGAGTAATGTTCACAAAATTTAGCCATTCGAGAGCGAGTGGTCACCCCTTTGGAGATATCTCCTAGTATGTTGTCGACGGGATGATCCCGTTGAACACTTTGGTGCACTCTTGGATGAGGTGGTTGAACTCTTTGATCTTCATCTTCATTTTCACTCTTTTCTTTATCTCCCCCTTGATCCAATCCTCTATATTGACTTTGATCGTTTTGATCTTGTTGAGGCTGGCCTCTCTCATCTTGAGCTTGATCATGGGAGGGAGACATATTTCGTTTGTTGGATAATCATTTGAGTCTTGAGGATGTTCTTGAGGAAAAATTTCTCCAAGTGCCATCCTTTTAAGTGCTTCTTGTGGAGCCTCTTCTTTATCTAGCACACTTTGATCAACTTGCTCCACTTGGGAGCCATTAGTCTCATCAAACACTACGTCTCTCGCTATTTCAACAATTCTGAAAGTTTTGTTGAAAACACGATAGGCGTAGGTGTTTGAGTCATAACCAAGCAAGAAACCTTCATCGGACTTTGAAGCAAACTTCGAAGTCCTAGGCTTCTTGTTGAGAATATAACACTTGCTCCCAAAGACACGAAAATAAGAGATGTTTGGTTTGTTACCAATTAGAAGTTCGTAAGACGTCTTCTTCAAAAGTCGATGAAGATACAACCGGTTTATGGCATGGTAAGCGGTTTTAACCGCTTCCGCCCAAAACCGGTCCGACGTCTTGTACTCATCAAGCATGGTTCTTGACATCTAAATGAGAGTTCTATTCTTCCTCTCAGCAACTCCATTTTGTTGAGGGGAGTAGGGGGCTGAAAACTCATGTTTGATGCCTTCTTCATCCAAGTATTCTTCCACTTGAGTGTTCTTGAACTCGGTGCCGTTATCGCTCCTTATGTTCTTAATTCTTAAGGAGAACTCGTTTTGAGCTCTTCTCAAGAATTTCTTGAACACACCTTGAGTTTCTCCTTTGTCATGCAAAAAGAACACCCAAGTGAAACGAGAATAATCATCTACAACAACAAGACCATATTTGTTACCGCCGATGCTTATGTAGGCGATTGGGCCGAAAAGGTCCATGTGAAGTAGCTCCAAGGGTCTTGTGGTCGTCATGACATTTTTGGATGGATGTTGAGCTCCAACTTGCTTTCCGGCTTGACAAGCACTACAAGGCCTATCCTTATCAAAAACAACATTCTTCAAGCCTCGAATGTGTTCTCCCTTGAGAAGTTTTTGCAAGTTCCTCGTCCCAACATGGGCTAGCCTTCTATGCCAAAGCCATCCCATGTTGGTCTTCGCCATTAAGCATGTGTCAAGTTGAGCTTTATCCGTGGTGAAATCCACAAGGTAAAGCTTTCCCTGGAGTACGCCCTTAAAGGCGATTGAGTCATTACTTCTTCTCAAGACAGTCACACCCTCATTAGTGAACATACAATTATAACCTTTATCACATAATTGGGATATGGATAGAATGTTATAATCAAGGGAGTCAACATGCAAAACATTTGAAAGAGTATGATGAGGAGAGATAGCAATTTTACCGGTGCCAAGGATTTTCCCTTGGCTATTGTCCCCAAAGTGTATTACTTCACTTGGATCTTCGTTTTCCTCATATTCCACAAACATCTTTCTCTCTCTGGTCATACGGTTTGTGCATCCACTGTCGAGCACCCATTTTGATCCACCGGAGAAGTATGCCTACAAAATAGAGTTATGCCTTACCTTTTGGTACCCAAACGGAGTTGGGTCTTTCATGTTAGTCAAGAGGCACTTGGGCACCCACACACAAGATTTTGGACTCTTGCGGAGTGGCCCAACATGCCTAGCATAGATCTTTCCAAATTTGTTTCTCAATGAAACATATGGGGCATCAAAATCATGGAACAAAGGATGAGGTTTATTTTTAGGCATGTTAGATGAGTTTGCAATGTTCTTTACATTTTCTTTGTTGGATGAACCTTCCTTGACAAAAACAATCAGGTCTTTTCTCTTCTCGGGAGTTTTAGCATGTTGCCTCCACTCCCGAGAATAGCCAAGACCATCTTTAACATGTGGAGGTCTTACATTGGTATTTGCACTTCGTGCATATGCCACTTTTTCCTTGTCAAAGATACCACCTTTCGGTGACTGCTTGTTTTGTGCCAACTTGAATTCATCTTTGAGTTTTAGGATTAAGTTTGAGCACCTGCAAGTTTGAGTTGCTTCGGAAGATTTCTTTGAGGAGGGTGAAATCATAGAGGAAGAAGGTGCATTGATCTTGAGAGACTCAACTTGTGTTTCAAGGATCTTGTTGACTTTTGTCAAGTTAACAACTTCATCCTTGAGCACAACAGTTGTTTCTTCAAGATTTGAGCAGGTTTCCTTGCTCAAGGCGAGTTCACGCTCAAGTGCCTTGCTTCTTTCCCTTTCAACCTCAAGGAGCTCTTCAAGCTCATGACATCTCTCCTTTTCAAGGATGATCATGTCTTCTTGACGGTTGACGAGTTCATCCTTCTCAAAGATTTCTTCCGACAACAATCTCATCTTTTTCAAGGTGCTCCTACTTAATCCTTGAGCATGGATTCATTATCACTACTACTATCAAAGCTATCAAGTGAAGAAGTAGAGGAGGATGGTTTAGATTTAACCTTTCTTCTTCCCTCTTAGCCATGAGACATGTAGATTTAAAGTCTTTAATGTTTGGGAATAGCTTGCTCCTTCCAATGTCAAGTGTTGCCACTTTCTCTTCATCCTCGTAGGATGAGTCTTCATTTGAGTCCCATTCCTTCACAAGGTGAGCATGTCCTGATGGCTTCTTCTTCTTGAAGAATTTCTTCTCTTGATACTTGCCATCTTTCTTCTTCTTACTTTCTTCATATGGAAAATCCACAATGAAGTGTCCATATTCACCACAGTTGTAGCATGCTCTTTTTGTCTTGGGCTTGGACCTTTCCTTGTTCTTGTTCTCATAATTGTTGCCCCCTTCCTTCTTCTCATCATCCTCTTGAACTTGTTGAAGAAGAGCGCCTCTTCTTCATCGGTGTCAAGGCCCTCATCATCACTTGCTTCGAAGTCTTGTGATGAGGATGTTGCTTTGAAAGCAACATCGTTCTTCTTTGAGGAGGCAAGTCTTTAGAGGTCGCTGTAGAACATGGCTTCCTTCTCCATCATCTCATTGTTGATGATTCTTCCAAGCACTTCCTCCGGGGTCATTTGAGCATATCCCGGGCTCTCACGGATCAAGGAGCAAAGAGCAATGTTTTGAGGCATGAATGCCCGAAGCATCCTCTTCACCACCTCATGATCCGTCCACCGGGTGCATCCATAAGATCGTATCTTGTTGACGAGAACCTTGAGACGGTTGTACATGTCTTGAGGGGACTCACCATCCATGATGGTGAACCTCCCAAGCTCTCCTTCAATCATGTCGATCTTGGCCTCCCTAATTATTCGGTTGCCTTCATGCACCGTCTTGAGTGTATCCCATATGTCTTTGGCCACCTCCAATCCATCGATTCGGTTGAACTCTTCTCGAGTCAAGGATGAGGTGATGACCCCAACTGCTTGAGCGTTGCGATGAAGTAGAATGTCTTGTTCCGAGGTAACGTCTTCTTCATTTCTTGGAAGATGGACACCTGTTAAGACAATTTGCCACAAGCTAGGGTTTAAGGATATTAGATGCATCTTCATATTATGCTTCCACATTGAGTAATCATTTCCATCGAATTGAGGAGGTTTGCCAAGAGGAATGGATAAGTAATGATTGTTAGAAGTTAATCATTCATAGTTGAAAGAATATTGGGAGTAGTCCGGTTGACTACTCCTTTCTTGATCCTTCGCCCTCTTCTTCTCTTTACTAGAGTGACCTAGCTTCTCACGAAGTTGTGCCTTGAGCTGGCGAACTTCTTCATCATCACTTGAGTGATCTTTCAGCACATCAGCGTCCTTTTTCTTGTCATACACGTTTTCGCCTTGCGACGTCGGTGGAATCTCGTATCCCTCAACTCCGGCCATCTTCTCTCCGAGTGGTTAGACTCTTGATGGAGAGACCTGCTCTGATATCAATTGAAATTGCCTAGAGGTGGGTGAATATGGTAAAATATCTAAAATGACTTAATTAAATGAGATTAGTACACAAGGGCCAGACTAGTCTGGCTCAGGGGCGGACTAGTATGGTCAAACTGCTGGAATGGTCTAAAGCTTGATTTTTATGGGCATTTCTCCAGATTTTAATTTAACAAAATGTGGATAAAAAACTAGCAATTCTATATGACAAGTGTGACAGAATATTGAAATGAATTGCAAGATTGTGATGATGTATAGCAAAATAATTAAAATAAACCTAAGCAATATTGTTCTTCAAAGAAATGTACATGTAAGAGAGACACTCAGGAATCTACGTCCCCGTTGAGGAGTCCACAAAGGGCCGGGTCTAACAACCCTTTCCTCACCAAGTCCCCACTAAGGCCAACCCGGTTCTTCACTATCTCAAGGGTGAACTTACAAAGTTTTGGGGCTGCTCACAATCCGAGGCTCCCACTTGATCACTTTCACAAAGCTTCATCAATCTTACAAGCCACGGGTCACACCAAGTGCACGAGATCACTTCAAGAGCCTTAAACGTGAAGTTCTTCCTTCTCCTCTTCTCACACACCCAAATTCACTTAGGATTTGATTCAAGAGGGTGAGTAGGCAATGGAGAAGGCATGGGGAGGCTCTAGGAAGGCTGTGGCGGCGCTAGGGTTCCAGTGGTCTCTAAATGAAGTCGGGGCATATCCTTTTATAGAAGTCTCGAAGCCAACCGTTGCCACCTACCGAAAATCCGTACTAGTCCGCCTCACACCGGACTAGTCCGATCTCACACATGAACTATTTATCCGGGTGAGAATAGACAAGTCTGGAGGACCCGGACTAGTCCGGCCACTAAGGCGGACAAGTCCGGTCCACCAAGACTTAGTCGTGGGAGCTCTCATCTCACACCCATACGGACTAGTCCGCCTTAGAACGAACTAACCCGAACTCACACAGGAACTCTTAGTCCGTGTAAAAACAAACAAGTCTGGCTAGCCCGGACTAGTCCAGCCACTGAGGCGGATAAGTCCGGTTTACCAGGACTTAGCCCCTAAAACACTCTCACCGAGAGAGAAACGGACTAGTCCGTCCCAAAACGGACAAGTCCGATCTCAGTCAGGAACTCTTAGTCCGCCCCAAAACGGACTAAGCCGTAGGACTTCCGGACTAGTCCGACCACTTCCTCAGACAAGTCCGGCCTGCCCAACCTTACCTCTTTACCTCTCTCCACTAAGGATTTGACACTTCTAACGCTTTGAGCTCTCTTCTATGATCTCAATGCACTTGACACACACACTCTTTCTTTTACACGGCTAGCCTACTAAAGACTCAAGTGAAACCCTAATTTATACTCTTCGAGTCTTCGACACCGTTCGTCATCTTTTTCCTTTTTCAGAGTTTAGGTGTTCGCCTTGGAAATGTCCTGTGCTTATGATCATCTCAGCTCATTAGTCTCTTAATTTATCATCATCAATCATCCACAACCCACGGGGATGCCTAGATGCACTTACACCAAGGTAGGTCAGTTGGAGAGATGAGTTGAGGCAGCTCTAAGGACAGGGCCGGACTTGTCCGGGCTGGAAGGCCGGACTAGTCCGCCCACATCGGACTGATCCAATGTTAGGCAGACCGAGTGGTACTGTGTGAGTTTGGACTTGTCCGTTTGGGGACGGACTAGTTCGTGGTGAGTGTGTCTGAGTCATTCTGGGACTAAGTCCTGAAGGACCGGACTAGTCCGCTCGGGGGAGCCGGACTAGTCCGCTCAGTCAGACTAGTCCTTTTCTGACTGGAACAAAAGGTTCTGTTTGAGTTTGGACTAGTCCGTTGTGGGTCAGACTAGTCCGTCTGGGATTTGGAGGTGGCTGCTAGGACTAAGTCCTGGATGGTCGGACTTGTCTACCCTTTGAGGCCGGACTAGTCCGGTGGAACAGACTTGTCCGTTCTCAACCGAAACAAAAGGTTCTGTGTGAGATCGGGGTAGTCCATGGTGTTGTGACCGTTTGAATTCAAAAGGTGGCGGGGATTTATGGTTGGTCAAGGGTGACATCACTGGTCCCCACAGGCCGGACTAGTCTGAGGTCGAAGGTCGGACTAGTTCGCACTTTTTCTGGTGGCAATGACTAATTGCTGGGACCGCTATAAAAGGGGATCCTCCGGGCCTCTAAGGCTATCTCTCGAACCCTAGTGCCACCATAGCCTTCCAAGAGCCCTCCTAGCCCTTTCTCTTCATTTCTTTAAGCCGTAAGAGCAAATCTTGAGGGTTTTTTGGGGAGAGAAGAGAGAAGGGTGTGCTTTGACTTGAGCTCTTGGTTGATTCTCTGAGTTTGACTCGTTGTTTTGAGTTGATTTGGGTGTTGAATCTTCATCTATTTGAGCTGTAACTTTGTGGGAGCCTTAGATTGTGAGTTGGCCCATGGATCTTTGTGATCTCCCCGTTATTTAGTGGAAGAACAAGTTGACCTTTGTGGTGGCTTGGTGAGAATAGGGTTAAGAGCAACCCGGTCCTTTGTGGACTCCTCAATATGGATGTAGGCTTCTCCGTGAATCTGAACCACATGATAAATCGTGTGTCCTGTGCTCTCGATTTGTCCTTCATTCTTCGTTAGATCACTTTAGGGTTCTTCGTCCCAATCGTGCGATCCATCTAGATCTAGTCATTTACTCTTCATGCAACTTCACCACTAGATTTCTAGGTTGTTATACTTCATAGTTCATTAAGTAGATCATTGAAACAATCCTAAAAATATCACCTTTTGTGTTCTACCTTCCTGTGACTGGACTAGTCTGCCCCCTGACCGGACTAGTCCGCACTGTGCTTGCTCATTAGCTTTTATTAATTCAAATTTCAGGTGTTTTGCCTATTCACCCCCCTCTAGGAAACTTTCAATTGGTGTCAGAGCCTATCGGTACCCAGCAAACCGGGTACCCCTGCGTGGAGGTTCAAAGATAGCCCAGGCCCTGCCTCCCTGCTGAGGCGGGCGTTCCATCTAGCGTGCGTTGGCGGCAAGGAAAGAGGCATTGGAATGACTAGACCATACACATTAATTAGTACAAGAAAGAGGCATTCAGGAAGCAACTAGTTGTTTCTGGCAAAGCTTAACAAAGGCCAACGAGGGTGATTTAAGTGCAACGAAATGTACCGGTGGTTCGTTAAGCATCTGGCTTACCGGTCATCTCCCGTTCCCGTCATCGAGAGACTAAAAGAACTATAGCATGCTAGAAACGGGGAGTTGAGGTGGTTACACCTATACCCCGAAATGCTCCCAACATAGGAGCCTATGGTTCCATTTTTGTTATTGCTGGAGGTACACATACCTCTTCTTGTGGAGTGATATATGAAAAATAGATGCTAAGCCTGCAATGTCCGATAACGGGGCTTCAGTAGTGAATCTATCGGCACCACAGTAGTGGCATACAAGTTTGGACCTAAGGGCCGGGCCCGTTACCTTTCGGAATGGGGGATCCCCGTTGGCAACCAACCACGGTAGTAGTTGCGGAACTACTGGGCCAAGAGAGGACAACCTGTTGTTCCTGCTCCTCCTTCTTCGCTTCGGGGATGGAGGTCCTACGGTAGGTAAGAGCACGCACAAGCACTTGACTGAAGGGGACCAGCGCTTCTACTCCTCCACCGAGGAGCCGTTACTTGCTATTACTCAAACAAGCATGAAACGTATGCTTGTCCAGCCAAGGGCAAAAGCGCTACTTTCTCCCCGTATTGCTCCTATCGTCCAGCTTTGTCCTTTCTGTACATGAAGACAGGAACCCAAAAACTGTGAGGAGCTTCACACTTGCTTCCCATCCGCACCAATGGAGTCTTATTTTCTCCAATGGCGATCGAAAGGAAAGATCTCTAGCTAGGCCACATGTCCTTGGCCTTGGGGTCAGCCCCGGGGCGGCCGCGTGCATCTAGGCTCTAGAGCCAACACGTGCCCTTGGATTTGGACCAATCCTCCCCGCTGAGGTAAGGTCCGGAGCTGCCACGTGTATGTGGGATCTGAACCTCCTCTCTGCCGAGGAGGGCTCCGGAGACGACACGTGCCCTTGGCACTGACCTAGCCTCCCTGCTGAGTAGAGATCCGGAGCTGCCACGTGTACCCGGGCTCCGAACTTCCTCCCTGCTGAGGAGAGCTCCGGAGCCGACAGGTGCCCTTGGCACCGGACGTAGCCTCCCCGCTGAGCAGGGGTCGGGAGCTGCCACTTGTACCCGGGCTCCGAACCTCCTCCCTGCTGAGGAGGGCTCCGGAGCCGACACGTGCCCTTGGCCCCGGACCAAGCCTCCCCGCTGAGGTGATGTGACACCCGGTTCCGAAAATGAACCAAGTGAATGCATATGTGTGCCCAGGATGTTCATCACACATACACATATACTTCACAAACTGAAACTAAGAATATAACCACGTACAAATAGTGTTTAAGTACCTTATTACATTGAATCAATGTCTCACTCATGAATATCTAACTTATTCTTGCAGCGGAAGACTCTAAGACAGCAGAAAATGACTAAGACAGCAGGCTCCAACTTCAACACCACAGGCATGTTAACGGTAGTGCGCACACCTAGTACTCCACCTGTTCCTCAAAGTATTTCTCTCCTGTAGCTGATATATATGTGGGAATGCAAGGGTGAGTACATACTCAGCAAGTGCGGGAAAAGTATGACATGTAGCTTACAACAAGGTAGGGAATAAAGAGGTTCATTGCAGCAAGAAAATTTTATTCCACAAACATGGTAAAAACAACAACTATTTCAAGGTGAGTTAAGTCCCAACATAACCAAGTAATTCATCAACATTTGTTCATCCTAATTCACCATTTATCAAGCCTCAACCAGCCAATACTTTTTCTCAAGTTCATCTCATACTCATAAATATTCATAACGCATTTTCATAGAACCAAAACCAAACTCATTGTCATGACCCAAACAGTTCCAAAACCAATCCCGTAAATTAAGCGAAGCAAAAGGGAAAACGACCATACCCGACTTATCAACTTTCCCGACGACAAGGTGTAAGGGCCTAAGTTTTTGGCACATATTCAAAGTGTCCATCACCACACACACACTTCATTTGAAGAAAGTTGATGAACATCTGTGAAGAGCAAGTAAACACCATCAACATGATCATTAGAGAATAAACTTACAAAATGCAAAAGTGGTATTTCCCACATGCATCATATAGGGGCTGGGCATATGAAAAACTCCTACACCTTGCTAGGAATGTCCATGCCAAGTTTCACTCAAATTCAAAACCTTTTTGAAGTCATTTTGGGTATAGATAGAAAGAGGGTGGTTTGAACTCAAATTCAAATTCAAACTATTTCCATCCCATGAATTCAAAAGTGGGAGGCATATTATTACTCAGCACATTTTTGTGAGCTCAGACACCAATTTTCACTCCATTTGGAGTTGATCTTGACATGAGCTAGGTTTAGCAAATTCAAACTTTATTTGAATTTCAAACTGCATATGTGCTGAAATTTGGTCAAACACTTCACAATTTGAATTCTACCAATTCCAAATGGGCATGTGGTAGATAATTCAAATCCTAGAGGGTATTAAGGGGATTACTGTTTGTAGCAGTGAGAGGAAGTTAATTTCAGAGGTTAAAAGGGGGTGGGACCCACATGTCATAGAGGGACAGATCAAAACTTGCAACTGAAGCAAACATCTGCACTGTCCCTGATCTTTTCTCAAAGCCACCGAGAGCTGCCGGGCGCCACCGAGGAGCTTGCCGCGCCATCAGCTGCTTGCTCCCACGCGCGGGTGCCAGGTCGGTTCCGATCGCCCCCTTAACGTGATCCACACCCCTCTGACTGAAGCAAACCTCGTTTGCTTTCTCCTCCTTTTGTGCGAACACCGAGCAGAGCTCTCTCCCCTCCGCTACCTTGGCTCGATTGGGAAACCGGCTGAAACGACCGCGCCATTCCCCCTGAGCTGCAAAACGGCACGGTGCCCTCGCTGCTCGCGTCCCCGACCCAGAAACGAGTGAGCTTCGGCCTCCTTTGCCCTTCCACAGTCTGCTCCGCCACGACCTAGCTTCAGCTGACGGTTGGGCGCTCGTGGACAGCCCTCCACAGGGGTTTTCACAGCCGAGCGATTACGGCTACGGGAGCGTGCTACGGTAGTGCTACTTTCCTCCAATTCTTGGAGCAAACCGTGCAGCATCGACGACGAATTTGAAGATTTGGCTCCGGCGAGTTCAACCCGAGCAGCCAGTACGGTTTCTTCAAATTCTCCCTCTCTGATTCTCCGTAGGTCCTCAAATCTTGCATGTAGCAGCTAGACTAGCCGGCGATCAAAATCCCTTTTGCATCCGTTGCATGAAGACACCTCAGGGCGACGTATTCCGAGCTTTTCCGAAGGTATTCTTCGCGGACTCATTCGGTCGCACGGTGAAACCGTATTTGCGGCCACTCCTGAGCTAGTTTGAGGTTGCGCCGAGCTTCCTAGTCATGCCCTGGTGCTGTAGAGCTAGTCGGTCGAGCTTTTGACGGACTGAGAACCCCGGCCGATGCTGCCGAAGTGCAACCAAGGCCGCCACACGTCGCCGGCCATCTTCCAGTCACTGGCAGCCCTAGATAACCCCACAACCATGCTCCTCGACGTTGCAAATCCCCTGGCGGTGAACTTCAGCTCGATCGGTGGCCAGAACCGGCGAACCGGCGAGTGGCAGTTAGCTCCGACGAGCTGAGCGCGCGGGCGCGCGAAAGGCAGCGGAGGAAGAAGAAGCCCGGTGGGTCCCGTCTGTCAGCGGTGGAAATTTTAAACTGGGATCTGCTGTGGCACCGGATCGGGTGCGGCTGCACGCAAAGGATTCAGTAGCCGCGTGTGTACCGATGAGGAGTTGACACGTAGCCCGGTCCCACGCGCAGCGGTTTGAACTTTTTCCCGGATTTCAGATTTTGTTCATACTTCAAACCCTAATAACTCTGGCTAGGAAACTCCAAATCGAGTGAACCAAATTTTGTTGGATTCAGCTCTCTGAGTACTTTCCATCAAATCAAGTTTCACTTCATGAAAATCCCTATTTCTCCAGAATTGATTCTTCAAAATTCAAACTGGTTAGAATTTTAACTGGAGAACCCTTTGGAGGAAAATTCTTTAATTTTGCTGGGTTGTTCACCAAAATATCCCTGAGCTGCCATAAAAATTTCAGAGCCATTTGAGCTCATTTGATCCATCTAATGGTGTGATTAATAAAACTGTTCCAGAGAAAATAGAAAAATGTCGAGAAACATTTTTCAGAAATTCTCTGAAAATGTTTAGCTCATATCTTTAGATAGGAACTTTCAAATTAAGTGAGGCCAACTCCATTAGAACCATCTAAAAATCTAGTTTTCAGAAAGTCATGGCTTGCTCCATGAAAATCCCTAGAGAACCCTAGGAGCTCTAATTAAGGTCAAGTACATAATTATTTGTGGAGAGCTCAAATGAACTTTACTGCAAATAAAAGTTGGCCAAGTCTCTGTTTAGGTTGTAACCATACCACAGTAAAAATTTAAGAGTCATTGGGTCTGTCTAGTGAGACTTATAGTCTTCACAAGTTTAAGTTCAATCCAAATGCATTTAAATTGATACATTACATGTTATCTCATGTAGTCGCTAAGGTTGAGGAGGAGTCTGAAGTCTTAGACTTCGTCACTCCATAAGAGCAGCTAGCCTATGACCAAGAGCAGCAAGGCAATCTCCGGTTTGCATTAACCTCTTTACAAAATTTTATTGTTTTGAGAACTTTCTTTGAGTACCACTTATTTCTTGCATTAGAGTCTTGTTTGAAACCCAAATGCATAGCCAAGAAAATCACGGGTTGGAATTAAGATTGAAAACCTCGTTAGCCACTGCATGGCTAAAGATAGAGTAGGATTCGGTACAAGTCGAGTAGTTGGAACTACTCGCGAGAATAGGCTAGAAGCACATCGCTCGGGTAAAAATAGCAAATGAAACACATGGCAAGAAAAATGAGACAGAGCAGAGAGTAAGGGCAGCAAGACTTTGGGGCCTGGGTGCTATAGCTCCGCTTGTGTTGATTGAGGACTGACCCGTGTGCGGGCCTGTTGAACAAGCTAGAACAGTACTGAAGACCTACTGGCTATATGGGAACTGGGAAACCGATGTAACTCGGGTAGCTGGGTATTGAGGCATTGCCTGTCATTCAGAGGGTAGGTTGAGAGCTCGAGGTGTAAATCGGCTGGCGGCACTGAGATGCGCGTGCAGAGACCTCTTGCTCAGGACGATAGGACCGGTTCAATATTTGGCTGACGGGTGAAAGGTGGTTGCGTACGACGTCCGTGATGGTCGCTGTAGGCAACATCGAGTACGGGCGTACATGACGGGTTATTCGAGTAACCCTGCAGGTGTAAATCGATTATAATCGCCGTCCCTCGTGGTCATTGAGTACCACTTCTTCACTGTACCGTGACGTAGAAATAACAGGCTAGATTCATGTTAAAAGTTTGCTGGTTTGAAAGATAGACCTTGCTTGTTAATGTCTTGTTGTAGTTTAGAGCTAATTAAAGTTCTTTTCAACTTTGGGCAAAGTACATGAGAGAAATGCGTTTCTTGTTTGATTGCGGCTCTCTCATGTGCCTTAGCGTAAGGTTCTCCACAACCTGCTGCTAAAAACTTGAAAGTAAGGTTCCACTAATTAGGCGAGTCCTTTGAAACTTATTTTACCTCATGTAACCTATCAACCATAATGTAGAAGTTCCATATATAGGAGAGACGGGTCAGTCTTGCTGAGCCTTCGTGCTCACTGCTTGTGTTTGAATATTTTGCAGGGTTCTATGAGGAAGGGACTCCTGAGGAGGAGACGGAACCCCAGGAGGGGAACCCCGTCGAGTGGGAGTCGTGCACGCCGCCGTGTTAGTGTGTGTGCGTGCTAGCGGGGACACGTTCACGGGCTGAAATGCGTAGTCTATGGCCGTGAGTGTAGACAGGACATATTTTGTTGTAAAAATGTTCATACACTGGTTTATGTAATAAAACATTGCTTCCATTTTGTACCTATGATGTGTGTTATCTGGTGCTGTGCAACGCAGCACCCCTCAACGTGATCCTGGCTCAACAAGGCCGGTGGGGTCGTGTCAGCGTGGTATCAGAGCTCGCTTGAGGTTTAACGCACTACAAAGGTCATCTTTTTCAAAAATCTAGTGAGAAACGAGTTAGTAGCCCATATAAGGATGTTATTAGTGTATAGAAAGTAGCATACTAACCTATTTGCTTATGTCAGAAAATCGTGCATCTTGGGACGCTTTATGTCTTGGGGGGTGCACGTAAGCGCTGTCCACCAGTGCGCACAAGCTGATGGGTGGAGCCCCACGGGTGGCAGGTAACCCGACCCGCTTTAATATCCTCTACGACTCGTCATGTCGTTTGGGGTATTCGAGCAACATCTGTCCCTGGCATGCTTTGGGCAATTTGGGAGACCCCGTCACGTGGTAAGTAACGTGAACACATAGCTCAAGGCGTGCTTGGCTTGAGAACATCCGGACGAGTGATGACAGCCGGGTGTACGAACTGTATGGATAACGGGCTCGGTGTGCACCCGAGTCTGACGGTTGTTTGAGTTATCTGCAGGTAGTCTAACCATGAAACGGTATATGTGTAACATCCATGTGCGAGTGACGCTTAGTGCCACTGAACTAACGAAGCCGGCTAAGTCCGGTATAGGTTTTTCTTTGTGAGGACGTAGTACCGACATGCTGGTGATGCATCGACGTCACACCCCACTAAATGAGCAACTTCATTGTAAAACTGAAAAGTTTCAATCTAGAGCACTAAAATTGTGATGTAACTCCTTACCTTAACCAGGACATTCAAAGTTAACAAGTTTTCAACTTATAGGATACTAAGGATAGAGTCCCCTGTTTTCAGCTGAAATAAGGCTGAAGATAATCAGAGGTTAGAGGTTGAGTTCTT
This sequence comes from Neostapfia colusana, assembly GCA_030760725.1. Taxonomy (NCBI): domain Eukaryota; kingdom Viridiplantae; phylum Streptophyta; class Magnoliopsida; order Poales; family Poaceae; genus Neostapfia; species Neostapfia colusana. The sequence continues at coordinate 43,529,469 of JASWHV010000008.1, read as the reverse complement.
TCGAGGTTGGGGTCATATGATACATTTATGGAAATCTTTGGAAGAGCTTTACAACCTTTCTGTTGAGGTCCAGAGGTGTTTCATCCTCTAACCAATCAAAAAATGCAGTGAGTTGAAACTGTCCAGAAAACAGGGCAGAGCAAACACTCTCTGTAACTCTCTGTAAATTGAGTATAACTTCCTGCATAAAAATCCAAAATTAGAAAATGAGTTAGTTATGAAAAGTTCATGAGATGGGTTACATCTTTTTAACAGAAAGTTTTGTCAGATTGGGAGTAGAATTAACTGGAATTCTTGGATCAAATCAGTACCTAAAGCAGGGAGGTGCTGTCCAATTTTCTCCAGAAATTCTGTTAACTTTGACATCTCATAACTTTTGAACCAGGACAGATCTTAGGCCAAGCAAATACTTTCTGAAAGATTTCGAAGTTAACTTCAACTTTGATGTTGAGCTCCAGAATTGGTTTTGCTGTTAGTGTGGTCTAAATCAGGTTGAAGTGGAAACTGGTCAGGGCTGTCATATTGGACAGCAGATCAGCAGTCAAATTTGTAAAAATTTGAACTATGTTTCCAAGTTTTATGAGTTCAATGACATGTTTTGTGTTATAACTCAATGGTTTACTGTTCAAATAGATATTTGACATTTCTCAAATATGTTTCTACAGATGACAGTGGATAGACAGTTGGAGAACGGATGGGTGGAATCTCACTGTTCTCACCGCAGCGGCTATCCGGAAGCATTGAGGCAAATGCTTCAATATTTCGGGTATAGCAAGATGCCGCAGTACTTCACCAAGGAAGAAGGCGAGGAGGGGAGCAAGATGTGGATGATCCATGTCGAAGTTCCTGCAGGACCTAAGTCACCCGGTTGGGTGCCGTTCACCGTCACGGTGAGAGGCAGACAGCTGGAGGAAATGTGGCAAGTGGCAGCCCGTGACACCATGTCGCGTTTCTGCCAACTACACGTGAGAGCTATGGAGGGCACTCCATACGCGCTCGTTCCGGTGGAGGGACGAGCTAATCATTTGTGGGAAGGGAGGTACATGGAGGCAACAGATCCGGGTATCCCAAGGTACAACCCCGCGGAGGTGAACCTCAGCCTCCAGATAAGGGCGGGAAAGGCCGTGATAGACAGCCAAGCTGTTCATACAGAGTGTCTCGCGATGAAGCTCAAGGAGAGCAACAGCCGTGGAGACCATTTCGAGAGTGCTCACAGCGCACTCCGCAATGTGCTCCTTCCGACGATTAAGCAACTGAACGAACAACATAATCAGTTGCATCGTCTGAAGAAGGCGAAGAGGAAAAGCTGTGTCGACATCACGGCTTTGCAACAGCAGATGGAGGCTCTGAACCAGCAGAACGAGGTCCTTACTCAAGAGCGGGACGACGCTATTGAGGAGGGGCAAGGATGGGAAGAGGACTACAATCAAGCCATGGATGAGGTGCACGCGTTGCAAGACCTCGTACCTCCGGTAATGGGCATACCGGTGGTAGGCACCGTACCTGTGTTCTTGGGTCTTCCGGCAATGGGAGAACCCGAGCCAGAAGAGGAGGTTGTGGACCCAGAGCCACCAGCAGAGATACTGGAGGAGGACGTCCCGCAGGAGGTCGAGTTCTACTCCGAGTAGGGGGTTACCGTTGCCAAGTAGGGCAGCTGGGTGATGTAACCCAAACTTTTGTAATCGATGACATGTCGTGTAGACAGTAGTGCATGTATAGGTAGTGACGACATGAGCACAACTTCTCGGGGATCCGAGACTAATGTATCTTTTATAAAGTTTATGCTTTATCAATATATGTGAATGTTGTGCAAATTATTCATGCGTCACTTCAATACCTACTGTTCTTATGGAATATTAAGTATGGCATGTGCTGATCGCTGCTGTTTTGAATTTCAGAATGACTCGTACTCGTGCCAATCCGGACGTTGGGGGTTCCAGTCAGGGGGGAGAAATCTCCCAATAACCTCCCGAGGACTCCTCGGGACAGCAACAGCAGCAGCAGCAACAGCAACAACCGCCACCGCCAACGGTTACTTTGGATGACATTGTGGCAGTGATGGCGGGCTCGCATCAGCAGCACACGGAGTTTCTGCAGACCCTTATTGCAAATACGTCTTGACCAGAGAGGCGTCAAGATCGTGAGGAGCGCCAACGGAGCTCCTACTCCAATTTCCTGGCTACTCATCCCTCGGTATTCTCAAGGGCGGATGAACCCTCGATGCAGACAACTGGCTCCGCACGATGGAGATGAAGTTCGGGCTGCTCCAAGTGAGTGAGCAGCGAAAGACTCAGTTCGCGGTCGAACAGCTCCAGGGATCCGCGAGCGCGTGGTGGGCGAATTACTGTGCTTCACAGCCCACAGAGCGAGTTATGACCTGGGCGGAATTCTGGACAGCCTTCAGGGTCTAACATATACCGCCGGGTCTCATGAAGAGGAAGACGCAGGAGTTCTTACGCCTGCAGCAAGGGAGCTGGAACACGCTGGAATACTCCTGGCCGTTCAATGATCTTGCGCTCTACGCGTCATATCACGCTGATACCGACGAGAAGCGGCGGGATCACTTCTACCAGGGGCTTAATCCGCTCCTGAAGGAAAAACTGGCGATGTTCAATCGCGGCAGCCTCAACGATATAATTGATGCTACGATTGTTCAGGAGGACTCCGGCAAGGAGTTAGCGGCGGCGGAGAGGAAGCAAAGCGCGCCGCAAAGCAGCGGAGAAGGAAGTGGTCTATCTCAGAAATATCGTATGGTGAATCGCCCACCATCGGGTCCACGCTGGCAGCCACCACAGAGGCCGACGCCATTCCGCAGTCGGCCATATTCTTCACCGGCATTCAGGCCGGCACTGCCAGTACCACCTCTGCAGCAACAAAACAGCGGGCGATGCCACGTACGTATGCACCTCAGCAGCGCATGCCGGGCTTTCGTCACCCAAGCACCGGCCAAGCAGCAGCCACATGCTACAAATGTGGTCGTCCAGGACACTTTGACAGCAGTTGTCCGGAAAGGCAAGGCAGCGGAGTTGCACCGCAACTTTCGGGGAGGAATCAGCCCTGGAACCCTACTAATGCGTGGCGGGCAAACCCTAGGCCCGGCACCGTCCACCAACTTGCCATAGAGGACGTGCCGGAGGGTGAACCAATCCTTGCGGGTATGTTCCAACTCCACCAGCATCCCGTCCTAATATTGTTTGATTCAGGCGCCACACATAATTTTATTAGCCAAGCTTTCATTGCTAAACACAGCTTGCAAATACTACCCACCGATAGCCCATATTTGATTTGTTCACCGGGTGGGAAGATTTCAGCAAGCATGATGGTTTCTAAAGTACCATTATGCTAAGCGGGTAGAGTGTACCCTACATCTCTCATAGTTCTAGAGGGACAGAAGGTCGATGTCATCTTAGGCATGTCGTGGTTAACCCGCCACGGTGCTGTTTTAGACACCGTCCTCCGAGTCGTGCATCTACACTCAGATATGCACGAGTCACAATCTTTATTTCTGGACAGTCCAGAAATAAAACTTCCAAGTGTGTATCAATTCACAACCATCAGATTGGAAGACATTCCAGTGGTCCATGAGTTCCCTGACATGTTCCTGGATGATTTACCGGGGATGCCGCCCGACAGAGAGGTGGAGTTCAAGATTGAACTTGCACCAGGAACCATGCCAATATCCACCGGCCGTACAAGATGGCGCCCAAGGAATTGGCTGAATTGAAGACTCAGCTAACGGACCTGCTGGAGAAGGGTTTTATTAGGCCGAGCTCCTTGCCATGGGGCTGTTCGGCATTATTTGTGAAAAAGGAAGACGAGACGTTGCGGCTTTGTGTGGACTATCATCCACTAAATGCCGTAACCATCAAGAACAAGTACCCGTTGCCATGGGGATATGCCGTAACCATCAGATTAAGATACGGGCTGAGGATATTCCGAAGACGGCTTTCTCGACGAGGTATGGACTCTATGAGTACCTGGTCATGTCCTTCGGCCTCACCAACGCTCCAGCTCACTTCATGTATTTGATGAACTCGGTATTCATGCCGGAGCTGGACAAGTTTGTCGTGGTCTTCATCGACGACATATTGGTATATTCCAAGTCGGAGGAAGAACACAAGAAGCATCTGCTTATAGTCTTGCAACGGCTGCGGGATCACAAGCTATACGCGAAATTCAGCAAGTGCGAATTCTGGATATCGCAAGTGCCTTTTCTCGCGCATATCATCTCAGCGGAGGGCATCGCTGTAGACCCGAGTAAAATCACACAAGTGCTGAATTGGAAGTCCCCGAGAACTGTTCACGAGGTACGGAGTTTCCTCGGACTCACGGGATATTATCGAAGGTTCATTCCGAACTTCCCGAAGATTGCCAAGCCGATGATGGAGCTGCTGAAGAAGGCTACCAAATATGTTTGGAGTCCAGGATGTGATGCAGCATTCAAGGCTTTAGTCAAGCACCTAACATCAGCATCGGTTTTGGCGCAGCCAGTCACAACAAAACCGTTCGATGTGTACTGCGATGCATCCGGCATTGGGCTCGGATGTGTGCTGATGCAAGACCGAAGAGTGGTCGCGTATGGATCACAGCAGCTCAGAAACCATGAGCAGAATTATCCAACTCACGACTTGGAGCTCGCTGCCGTGGTACTTGCACTTAAAATGTGGAGACACTACCTACTTGGTAACCTCGTATATTTATATACCGACCACAAGAGCCTCAAGTACATATTCACTCAGAAAGAGCTGAACATGAGGCAGCAAAGATGGTCAGAGTTGATAAAGAATTACGAAATAGAGATCCATTATCACCCCGGCAAGGCAAACGTGGTGGCAGATGCACTGAGTCGCAAGTCACACGTCAACAATCTGACCATCACACCGTTGGAAGAGAGCGAATCACCCCTGCATGTGATTCCACATGGAGCTCTCTACAACTTAGCTTTGATCCCCACCATCCGTGAAGAGATAGCGGCAGCCCAGAAAAATGACAAGGGCATGTCTCATTTGTGGAGACGTATAGACAGTGGGGAACTGAAATGTTTCCGGAAAGACGGAGACGGCGTCCTATGGTTCAAACACCGTATTGTCATACCCCGTAAACCGGAGTTACGGAAGAAAATCTTTTAGGCTCACTTGTCAAAGTTTTCTATTCACGCTGGCAGCAAAAAAATGTATCAAGAACTCAGAAGCAAGTTTTGGTGGACACGGATGAAGCGGGAGATCACAAAGTACGTGTCCGAATGTGATATGTGTTGAAGGGTGAAGGCAGATCATATGCGGAAACCGGGACTGCTACAACCACTGGGCGTTCCTATCTGGAAGTGGGAGGATGTGAGCATGGACTTCATCGTCGGTTTACCCACCACTTTTCAGAAGCATGATTCTGTGTGGGTGATCGTCGACCGCCTCACCAAAGTTGCCCATTTCATCCCGGTCAACACCAATTACAACGCCAAGAAGTACGCTGAACTGTACATCTCACGGATCCTAAGCTTGTACGGCGTACCCCGTACCATCATATCGGATCGGGGCACTTTATTTGTCTCCCGTTTTTGGGAGCAGCTACACGCTGCATTGGGGATGAAGCTGATCCGTAGTTCAGCATACCACCCGCAGACGGATGGACAAACTGAGCGGGAAAACCAAATTTTAGAAGATATGCTACGAGCTTGCGCTATCAACCACGGCAAGAATTGGGATGATCACTTGCCGTTGGCCGAGTTCTCGTACAACAATGGGTACCAAGCCAGCATCAAGATGGCGTCTTACGAGGCGCTATACGGGGGAAAATGCCGCACACCACTGAATTGGTGTGAGTCTGGCGAAAGGGTTACCTTCGGGATTGATCTTGTCAACAACGCGGAGGAAAAGGTTCGACTGATTCAAGCGAACCTAAAAGCCGCCCAATCCCGACAGAAACAATATGCGGACCGGAGAAGACACCCATTACAGTTTGAAGTCGGGGATTCACGTATATCTACGTGTGTCTCCAATGAAGGGCGTGAACAGATTTGGGGTGAGGGGAAAGTTGGCACCCCGTTTCATCGGTCCATTTCAGATTACCGAAAGATGTGGATCAGTAGCATACCGGCTGAATTTATCAGAAGCACTCTCCGGTGTGCACGACGTCTTTCACATCTCCCAGCTGAGGAAGTGTCTCAAGCTATCAACTGCCATTCAGGTGGAGGATATGGAAGAACTGGAACCGGATCTCAGGTATCGGGAGGAACCGGTTCAGATTATAGATGAAAAGGCCCGAACCACACGTAACCGTACGTTGTGGTTCTACAAAGTTCTATGGAGTAATCACTCCGTAGACGAAGCAACATGGGAGAGCGAAGGATTTCTTCGCGCTAACTACCCCGACTTTTTCACGTCGCATATACGGTAATTTTCCACCGTCCTCTCTCTCATTTTCACCTTATAATCTCGGGACGAGATTCTTTTAAGGGGGGAGGAATGTAAGGGCCTAAGATTTTGGCACATATTCAAAGTGTCCATCACCACACACACACTTCATTTGAAGAAAGTTGATGAACATCTTTGAAGAGCACGTAAACACCATCAACATGATCATTAGAGAATAAACTCACAAAATGCAAAAGTGGTATTTCCCACATGCATCATATAGGGGCTGGGAATATGAAAAACTCCTACACCTTGCTAGGAATGTCCATGCCAAGTTTCACCCAAATTCAAAACCTTTTTGAAGTCATTTTGGGTATAGATAGAAAGAGGGTGGTTTGAACTCAAATTCAAATTCAAACTATTTCCATCCCATGAATTCAAAAGTGGGAGATATATTATTACTCAGCACATTTTTGTGAGATCACACACCAATTTTCACTCCATTTGGAGTTGATCTTGACATGAGCTAGGTTTAGCAAATTCAAACTTTATTTGAATTTCAAACTGCATATGTGCTGAAATTTGGTCAAACACTTCACAATTTGAATTCTACCAATTCCAAATGGGCATGTGGTAGATAATTCAAATCCTAGTGGGTATTATGGGGATTACTGTTTGTAGCAGTGAGAGGAAGTTAATTTTAGAGGTTAAAAGGGGGTGGGACACACGTGTCATAGGGGCAGATCAAAACTTGCAACTGAAGCAAACATCTGGACTGTCCCTGATCTTTTCTCAAACCCACCGAGAGCTGCCGGGCGCCACCGAGGAGCTTGCCGCGCCACCAGCTTCTTGCTCCCACGCGCGGGCGCCAGGTCGGTTCCGATCGCCCCCTTAACGTGATCCACGCCCCTCTGACCGAAGCAAACCTCGTTTGCTTTCTCCTCCTCGCGTGCGAACACCGAGCGGAGCTCTCTCCCCTCCGCTACCTCGGCTCGATCGGGAAACCGGCCGAAACGACCGCGCCATTCCCTCCTGAGCTGCAAAATGGCACGGTGCACTTGCTGCTCGCGTTCCTGACCCAGAAACGAGTGAGCTTCGGCCTGTTGCCCTTCCACAGTCTGCTCCGCCGCGACCTAGCTTCAGCTGACAGTCGGGCGCTCGTGGACAGCCCTCCACAGGGGTTTTCATGGCCGAGCGATCATGGCTACGGGAGCGTGCTACGGTAGTGCTACACTCCTCCAATTCTTGGAGCAAACCGTGCAGCATCGACGACGAATTTGAAGATTTGGCTCCGGTCGAGTTCAACCCGAGCAGCCGGTACAGTTTCTTCAAATTCTCCCTCTCTGATTCTCTGTAGGTCCTCAAATCTTGCATGTAGCAGCTAGACTAGCCGGCGATCAAAATTCCTTTTGCATCCGTTGCATGAAAACACCTTGGGGCGACATATTCCGAGACTTTCCGAAGGTGTTCTTCGCGGACTCATTCGGTCGCACGGTGTAACCGTATTTGCGGCCACTCCCGAGCTAGTTTGAGGTTGTGCCGAGCTTTCTAGTCATGCCCTGGTGCTGTAGAGCTAGTCGGTCGAGCTTTTGACGGGCTGAGAACTCCGGCTGACGCTGCCGAAGTGCAACCGAGGACGCCACACGTCGCCGGCCATCTTCTGGTCACCGACAGCCCTAGATAACCCCACAACCATGCTCCTCGACGTCGCAAACCCCCTGGCGGCGAACTTCAGCTCGATCGGTGGCCGGAACCGGTGAACCGGCGAGTGGCAGTTAGCTCCGGCGAGCTGAGCACGCGGGCACGTGAAAGGCAGCCAGAGGAAGAATAAGCCCGGTGGGTCCCGGCTGTCAGCGGTGGAAATTTTAAACTGGGATCTGCTGTGGCACCGGATCGGGTGTGGCTGCGCGCAAAGGATTCAGTAGCCGCGTGTGTCGACCGATGAGGAGTTGACACGTAGCCCGGTCCCACGCGCAGCGGTTTGAACTTTTTCCTGATTTTCAGATTGTGTTCAAACTTCAAACCCTCTTAACTTATGCTAGGAAACTCAAAATCGAGTGAACCAATTTTTGTTCGATTCAGCTCTCTGAGTAATTTCCAGCAAATCAAGTTTCACTTCATGAAAATTCCTATTTCTCCAGAATTAATTCTTCAAAATTCAAACTGGAGAACCCTTTGGAGGAATATTCTGAAATTTTGCTGCGATGTTCAACAAATATCCCTGAGCTTCCATAAAAATTTAAGAGCCATTTGAGCTCATTTGATCCACCTAATGGTGTGATTAATAAAACTGTTCCAGAGAAAATAGAAAAATGTCCAGAAACATTTTTCAGAAATTCGCTGAAATTGTTTAGCTCATATATTTAGATAGGAACCTTCAAATTAAGTGAGACCAACTCCATTAAAACCATATAAAAATCTAGTTTTCAGAAAGTCATGGCTTGCTCCATGAAAATCCCTAAAAACCCTAGGAGCTCTAATTAAGGTCAAGTACATAATTATTTTTGGAGAGCTCAAATGATCTTTACTGCAAATAAAACTTGGCCAAGTCTCTGTTTAGGTTATAACCATACCACAGTAAAAATTTCAGAGTCATTGGGTCTGTCTAGTGAAACTTATAGTCTTCACAAGTTTCAGTTCAATTCAAATGCATTTAAATTGATACATTACATGTTATCTCCTGTAGTCGCTAAGGTTGAGGAGGAGCCTGAAGTCTTAGACTTCGTCACTCCGGAAGAGCAGCTAGCCTACGACCAAGAGCAGCAAGGCAAGCTCCGGTTTGCATTAACCACTTCACAAATTTTTATTGTTTTGAGAACTTCCTTTAAGTACCACTTATTTCTTGCATTAGAGTCTTGTTTGAAACCCAAATGCATAGCCAAGAAAACCATGGGTTGGAATTAAGATTGAAAACCTCGTTAGCCACTGAAATGCTAAAGATGGAGTAGGATTCGGTACAAGTCGAGTAGTTGGAACTACTTGCGAGAATAGGCTAGAGGCAGATCGCTCGGGTAAAAATAGCAAATGAAACACATGGCAAGAAAAATGAGACCGAGCGGAGAGTAAGGGCAGCAGGACTTTGGGGCCTGGGTGCTATAGCTCCGCTTGTGTTGATTGAGGACCGAGCCGTGTGCGGGCCTGTTGAACAAGCTATAACAGTACCGAAGACCTACCGGCTATATGGGAACCAGGAAACCAATGTAACTCGGGTAGCTGTGTATTGAGGAATTGCCTGTCGTTCAGAGGGTAGGTTGAGAGATCAAGGTGTAAATCGGCTGGCGGCACTGAGATGCGCGTGCAGAGACCTCTTGCTTGGGACGATAGGACCGGTTTAATATTTGGCTGACGGGTGAAAGGTGGTTGCGTACGACATCCGTGATGGTTGCTGTAGGCAACATCGAGTACGGGCGTACGTGACGGGTTATTCGGGTAACCCTGCAGGTGTAAATCAATTATAATCGCCGTTCCTCGCGGTCAGGGAGTACCACTTGTTCACTGTACCGTGACGTAGAAAGAACAGGCTAGATTCATGTTAAAAGTTTGCTGGTTTGAAAGATATACCTTGCTTGTTAATGTCTTGTTGTAGTTTAGAGCTAATTAAAGTTCTTTTCAACTTTGGGCAAAGTACATGAGAGAAATGCGTTTCTTGTTTGATTGCGGCTCTCTCATGTGCCTTAGCGTAAGGTTCTCCACAACCTGCTGCTAAAAACTTGAAAGTAAGGTTCCACTAATTAGGCGAGTCCTTTGCAACTTATTTTACCTCATGTAACCTATCAACCATCATGTAGAAGTTCCATGTATAGGAGAGACGGGTCAGTCTTGCTGAGCCTTCGTGCTCACTGCTTGTGTTTGAAGCTTTTGCAGGGTTCTATGAGGTAGGGACTCCCAAGGAGGAGACGGAACCCCAGGAGGGGAACCCCGTGGAGTGGGAGTCATGCATGCCGCCGTGTTAGTGTGTGTGCGTGCTAGCGGGGACACGTTCACGGGCTGAAATGCGTAGTCTACGCCCGTGAGTGTAGACAGGACATATTTTGTTGTAAAAATGTTCATACACTGGTTTATGTAATAAAACTTTTCTTCCGCTTTGTACCTTTGATGTGTGTTATCCGGTGCTGTGCGACGTAGCACCCCTCAGCGTGATCCTGGCTCGACAAGGCCGATGGAGTCGTGTCACAAGGATGGTTAGCAAAACTAGTAAAATCCTATAAAAGGGTGTCCCATCAAGTTTACACAAGCATACAAGTTTTTGCAAGCAAAAAAGTTTCAAAAACATGGGATCAATATGGTCAAGGGGCACTTGCCTTGCTCCCGTGGTTCGTGTTGCTCAAGCGTCTCAAAGTCTTGGTGCTGTAGTTCCTCATAGACGGCCTCTTGAGCGTGTCCTTCTACTCACGACCATGCACATAGAAAATTTACAGCAATCAATTATCATGCACCAACTTTACTCAAGATGCAATTCCTATGGTGCAGTTTATAAAAATCAGTTTGTACGTGTTCTTGCATGTTTTAGTAGGTTTCCACAGGGTTTTATGATGAACAAGGCTGCTGGGATCAAGTGTGGACATGGTTATGATCTTGACACACTTCGTAGATCGATTCCACCATCAAAAATCGACCGCAACATGGTCTGTCCACATGCAGAATTTTCTTCTCGCAGGGAGATGAAGAAAACGGGTGTGTAGAAAAATCAGCGACGTGGTAAGAGGGGTAACGAAGACCTACCTCACTTCTTCCTCCTCTCTTCCTTGCGGCAGAACCTCGTCCCTTGCAATGGCAGCAGCGGCAGATTTTCTATTGAGAATTATGAGGCTGCGGCTAGGGAAGAACGTTGAGGGCTTCTTTTCCGGCGACGGCGAGGCGTGAGGGAGCTCCGATGGCGGCCAAATTTCAGAAAGGGGTGGCGATCAAGCTTGGCAGTAGGGGGAGAGAGGGCGGCGGCCAAAAAGAGGGCTGGGGGTGCCAGCAAGGGGGGATGGTTTTATTTATAAGAGGGGAAATGAGTTAGGGAGGCTAGGATTTTAGCAACTCAATTATCCAAGTGCTGAGATTTAATTTTAAAAGAGGTGGAATCTAGGGGCTGAGATTTTATTATTTATTTTCCACCAATGGTCGAGATTAATTAAGAAAATAAAAGGCGCTCGAGCGATCGACGGGGTGGTGGAAGCTTTGGTTGGGTTCTTGCACGAGAGAAGGGAGCAGAGGCATGCCTTCAGTGCTGTGGCAAGGAAGAGCACGGGTGAGAGTAAAGGATCACACAGAGAGCTCACCAGCGCAAGAAAATCAAGGAGGAGGTGACTCTCGGTGCTGCTCGGTGTCACACGGTGGAGCTGCGGCTCTGCTCGAGTGAACCGACTGAGAAGCAAAACAGAGACTTGTTGCTCTGAGATCTTTTGCATTTTGAACTGCCTCAATGACATGTGGGTCCCACCATCAGTCCCACCTTATCACTCTCAAAAATATCTCCAAAATTTGCAAATGATGGAATTCAATTTGTGGAGTTCAAATCTGATGTGCATTTGGACAATTGGGCAAGTTTCATCCAAATTTAAATGGGTATTTGAATTCTTTGCAATTTAAAATCCTTTTGGAAAAATGGGTGGCCAAACATTTCAAAAATTCATGAAACTTTGCATACCTACTAATTTGGACCTAAGGAATTCAAATATGAAATCCGATCTTTAGTTTGGCTGCTGCAAATGAGATTTTTAACACAACAGTTTGAAATTCATTGTGTTGCCCTCATTTGAAATTTGAGTTGAACAAATTTTGTTCCAAAATCTAAATTTATCTTTCTCACACATATGGAAACTTCCCACCTTGGTTTCAAATCCCTTTTGGGTTCCAAGTTTTCAATTAAAAAATTGACTTGTGTGAAGAGAGCTCTCATGCGTATTATCACATGTGGAAAAGTTTAAACAAGTCCCATTTTTCACACACATGAAACCCACTTTGTGAAAACTTGAGTTTTTTGTATTCATATTTTTGGGACCTTTAAATTTCCTATTCTGCAAAGTAGAGTTTTTGTGAAGTGCAAAATGTCCTGAGTCCATAGGAATTGGTTTTACCATTTTTGGAGTTTCCTACATGGAGATATGGATTTTACAAGTTGGGAGAAAATCTCTGAAAAAGGTCTCTGTTATTTTTCCTATTTTTCAGAGACATAGAGGATTGACACCATATTTGGCCCAGTAAATGAGGTCCAATGCCTCTGAAATATTTACTGGAGTTCAAGGATTTTTGGAAGAATGTCCTGCCCAAATTACGGAATTTTCCAATAAAAAGAACTCCTGTAATAATTCCTACAATATTTTCTTTAAATGAATTAATGAGGCAAATTAAGGTATTTTCATAAACATTGGGCTGCACCCCTGGATAGTACTCTCTTAGAGGAATACAACAAATTTTTTTTGAAAATTTTTGGATACTCCTACCCAAAGTTATGGCTCTTCAAATTTGAACTAAAATGGGGAAAATCTGGAAATGTTTAAAACCTGCCCATAGGCCCCACCCGTCATCCCTTACCTTCAATCTCGCACCAAACAGAGGAAGTGGTGGCGCCCTCTGGCGAGGGATGCCGGAATGGCCTTCCCGGCCACCTCCCGAACCACTTCTCGCCCTCCCGCCCCCCCCCCCCCCCCCCCCCCCCGTTTTCAGGCATGCTGAGTCCATTGGTGGTGTCGCCGGCGGCCGAAACTCACCGGAAAACAGCGCGCACCGGTCACAGTGCTTGCTAGGGTTCCGGCGAGGTTGCGGCGGCTCATTTCTTCACCAAACGATCGGTTCTTGGGCTCTATAGCAACAGTGAAAGGTGTAGAAGCTCGACATCGAGGCTAAACAAACTGGGGAGTGCTCCAAACCCATCGGCACCGTGCACCCGACGTGGTCCGGCGGTGCGCCGTGGACAAAACGTGGATTTTCTTGCTCTACACTTCATTTCCCGGCCTAGAATCGAGGGATGATGTGCGATAGGTAGTGAGGAAGCTCTGTGCAAAGTTTGAAGCCTTAACAACCCGAATTGACGACGAATTTCACAAATCCTTACCTCGGAGTCGGTTTGTGCCGCCCGGGAGAAAAACTCAAAATTCTCCTCCCACAAGACACGACTAGGGCTGAGATTCAGGCTTGAGCAAATCCGATCGTGGGTGCACCGATGAGTAAGATCGCTTGGGCTTGAACTTGCACGGTGTGAGCTGTCCACGGTAGCCGAATCCGGTTTCTTCGGTGTTCTCTCAAGCGCATGACCGAACTTCGAGTTTCTGCACGCAAACGAGCACGGAACTGTGAAGGAGCCCGGCCCGGGAATCGCAGTGGATGGTGCCATGTGATGCGGCACCCAACAGCATGCATGAAAAGACACGTAAGAACATATGGAACCATTTTGTTACCCAAGATAAGTTCTTTTACAATATAATGTACACACGCAGCGGAATTAAAATCTAAACTGGACAACTACTCACTCTCGACCCTAACTATGCCGAAGAAACGTCGTTCAGCCCATGAACGCTTCCAACTAGCTCCACCAAGAAAGGCAGCGGCTAGGTTTCTGATGAATGGAACGAACCATGCACCATTGGATAGTACTCTCTGAGTGGAATCCAAAAAAAATGTTTCACAATTTTTGTACACTCCTACACAAAGTTATGGCTCTCCAATGTTTGAACTCAAATGGTAAAATCTGGAAAATGTTTAAACACCGACAGTGGGTCCCACGTGTCATCCCTAACCTTCAGCCTCGCGCCAAACAGGGCAGTGGCGGCTCCCTCCGGTGAGGTTCACCGGAAAGGCCCTTCCCGGCCACCTCCGGACCCCATACTGGTCTCCCCCCCCATTTTCCACCATGCTGAACATGTTGGTGAGGTCGCCGGCGGCTGAAACTCGCCGGAAAACAGGGCTCACCGAGGACAGCAAGAACTAGGGTTCTGGCAAGGTTGTGGCGGCTCGTTTCTTCACCAAATGATCGGGTTCTTGGCCCTAGAGCACCAGGGAATCATGTAGAAGATTGACATGGGATTTAAACGAGCCGGGGAGCGCTCCAAACCTATCGGCACCGTGCGCCCGACTTGGTCCAGCGGAATTCCCTCAAAAAGAACTCGGATTCCTTGCTCTACACTCAATTTCTTGGTCTAAAATCGATGGAGGAGGTGTGCTAGGCAGTTAAGATCCCGTGTGTGAAGTTTGAAACACAGCCAACACGAATTGAGGACGGATTTCGCAATTCCTTACCTCAAGGTCAGGTTCTGCCGCCCGGGAGAAAATGTTGAAATTCTCCCTCTGTGATCAATGGCTGGGGCTGAGCTTCGGAGGTGGGCAACTAGGGTTGTAGGTGCACCGATGGGGTGGTTTGCTTGGGCGTGATCACTCCTTGTTTGGGCTTCCCACGGTGACCAGTTCGGTTTACTTCAGTTTCAACACGGGAGCAGTGGAAACTTTGCTGTTTCTAGGCGCACGTGAGCTCGGGATGGCGGGGTGAAGTTGCTAGCCAGGGAAAGAACTCGTGGGCGAAGCCTTTTGCTGTGGGGAGCTCGAGCAAAGAGAGTTCGGTGGTGGCTGTGTGATCGGGGAAAGAACAGAGCACCGCTGTGTTCTTCGGAGAGCAACGCACGGGAGCAGAACACCGAGGCTGAGATCGAGCTGGGAGAGGCAAATTAGCCTTGTTGCACTCGCTGTGAAGGATTAGACCGAGCAAAAGATTGAAACAGGAGGTGGCACCGGCAGAGACTCGGGAGAGGTCGGCTGCCGGGGGAGAGGGAAAAACTGAGTCGGTATGGTTACATGTGTGTATGACATGTGGGCCACAGCCCCCAAATATCTCCCCACTCCGTGCTTTAATTTTCCCACACCGCCTTCGTCCAAATTCAACCAAAATTGTACGGCCAACCAAACAATTTACGGAGAATTTGAATCTGAATTCAGATTTCAAAATTTAGCACTTTTGGTTCAGTTTTCAAATTAAATTTTGAATTTGAACTCTCCCTCGAATATTCCTTAGATTAATTGGTATACGGGATCTAAAAATATCCAAATTTGGATCATGAGCTCATTCATACATGGGAATGCATCGGTGAATTCATTTGCATGCATTAGGGCAATCTGAGCATGAATTCTTTCAAAAGAATTGAAATTGTGTTTAAATTCCCTCTACTCCACTCATAGAGAAGGTGCACATGAGTTAGAGTTTTTGGAAGTGAACTTCTTTCTCCCTAGGTTAGCATGTGTTGAGCATGGCTAGAGAAAAGTTTTAACTACCTCACATGTCCATATTTGTGTTCATCATTTCATGTGACACAACTATAGTCTTTTATCGCCTTAACTTTGTTTCATAAGTTGAAATCCAACTTTACAAAAGTTAGGGTTGTTACATTCCTCCCCACTTAAAAGAATCTCGTCCCGAGATTACAAAAGGAAAGAAGAAGGGAGAATAACTACTGGACATCTGGTACAAACAAGTCGGGAAAATTTAAACGGAGAAAATCCTCGCTTTCCCACGTGGCTTCATCAGCGGTGTGGTTGCTCCACAAGACTTTGTAAAATCGAAATGTCCGATTTCTTGTGGCGCGAGTCTTCTCATTGATAATCTGTATCAGATATCAGAATAAGTGAGATCCGGTTGAAGATCCTCAATGCTCTCCATATGAACTACGGTTGGGTACTTAAGACATTTCTGCAGCTGAGGGACGTGGAAAACATTGTGAATACCCGAAAGTGACGTCGGTAACTCCAGACGATAGGCCACGGGTCCGCATATATCAGTGACAGCAAACGGCCCGATGAATCGCTGAGCGAGCATTCCCTTTACTCCAAAACGATGAACCCCTTTCATTGAAGAGACACGAAGATAAACGTGGTCCCCGATGTCAAAGTGAAGAGGTCGACGTCTTTTGTCTACATAACTCTTCTGCCGAGATTGAGCAGCCTTTAAGTTGGCTTGAATCACTCGCACTCGTTCCTCGGCTTCATTTACCAGATCAATCCCATAGACCACTCTCTCGCCGGACTCACACCAATTCAGCAGTGTGCGGCACTTCCGGCCATAAAGAGGTTCATACGGGGCCATCTTGATGCTGGATTGATATCCGTTATTATATGAGAATTCTGCTAACGGTAGATGGTCATCCCAATTCTTCCCATGATTGATGACACGTACCCGTAGCATATCCTCCAGAATCTGATTTATCCTCTCTGTTTGATCATCAGTTTGCAGATGATACGCTGAACTCTGAATTAACTTGGTTCCCAAGGAAGCATGCAGTTGCTCCCAAAATCTGGATATGAATAATGCACCTCGATCAGAAACGATGGTGCAGGGAACCCCGTGTAAACACACGATTCTCGAGATGAACAGCTCCGCATACTTCTTTGCCACATATTTCGTATGGACTGGAATAAAACGAGCTGTCTTGGTCAAACGATCGACGATTACCCAAAGAGAATCATGCTTGTTGCTAGTCATGGGTAATCCGACGATGAAGTCCATACTTATGTCTTCCCACTTCCATGCTGGAACCTTCAGCGGTTGATGTGGTCCGGCTTTCCTCATATGGTCGGCTTTAACCCGTCGACACGTATCACACTCGGATACGTATTTCGCAATCTCTCTCTTCATCCGTGTCCATCAGAACTTAGATTTCAAGTCCTGGTACATCTATTGCTTCCCGGATGAATGGAGTACTTGGATAAAAGTGCTTCATCCAATATCTTCCTCTGCAATTTCATATTCCGGGGTACAGCTGCAGTTGCTAAACCATAGAGTACCCTCTTCATCCTTGCGGAACATCTTCAATTCACCGCTGTCCACTCTCCTCCGGATGTGAGACATACCTCTGTCTCTCTTCTGAGCCTCTACAATCGCATCTCAGATTGTAGGAATAAGAGCGAGGTTGAACAGCGATCCATAGGGAACTAAGCGCAGGCTTGGTTCTCCTTCTTCATGTGCAGCCATGGATAAATGGTGAAAATGGGCTTTCCGGCTATATGTGTCGGCAACCACATTCGCTTTACCCAGATGGTAATGAATTTCAAGTTCATAGTCCTTGATCAGTTCAAGCCATCTTCGATGCCTCATATTCAATTCTTTCTGTGTGAAGATGTACTTTAAGCTTTTGCTCCACATTTTCAATGCTAAAACCACTGCAGTAAGTTCAAGGTCGTGCGTCGGGTAATTCTGCTCATGACCCCTGAGTTGTCGGGATCCATACGCGACCACACATCCTTCTTGCATCAACACACAACCCAAACCAATGCCGGATGCATCACAACAAACATCAAACGGCTTCGTTGTGTCCGGCTGGGCTAATACTGGAGCTGTTGTGAGATACTTCACTAAAGTTTGAAAAGCTTGTTCGCATGAATTGCTCCAGTCATACTTGGTGCTTTTCTTCAACAGCTCCATCATAGGTTTAGCGACTTTGGAGAAGTTTGGAATGAATCTCCAGTAATAACCCGCTAACCTAGTAAACTCCTCACTTCATGAACAAATGTTGGAGATTTCCAATTCAGCACTTGCTCGATTTTACTTGGGTCCACAGCGATGCGTTCCGCTGAAATAATATGCCCAGGAAACGGCACTTTGCTGATCCAAAACTCACATTTACTGAACTTTGCATAAAGCTTGTGATCTCTCAAGCGTTGGAGTACAATACGCAAATGTTCAGCATGTACTTCTTCTGACTTTGAATAGACCAAGATGTCGTCGATGAAAACCACGACGAACTGGTTTAACTCCGGCATGAACACAGAGTTCATGAGATACATAAAATGAGCCGGAGCATTGGTCAACCCAAAAGACATGATAAGATATTCATAAAGACCATATCTTGTCTTGAACGTCGTCTTAGGTATGTCTTCTGCCCGGATTTTTATCTGGTGATACCCGGACCAAAGATCCATCTTGGAGAATACCTTAGCACCCACTAGTTGATAAAAAATATCAATGCACGGTAGTGGATACTTATTTTCGATAGTGACAGCATTCAGTGGACGATAATCTACGCATAGTCTCAAAGTCTCGTCCTTCTTCTTCATGAAGAGTGCGGAACAGCCCCAAGGTGATGAACTTGGGCGTATAAAACCTTTATCCATGAGGTCATTCAGCTGCTCCTTCAATTCTGCTAGCACCTTCGGTGCCATTTTGTATGGTCACCGAGAAATAGGTGTTGTTCCCGGTGCTAGTTCAATCTTGATCTCAACATCACATTCGGGCGGCATGCCCGGCAAGTCATCGAGAAACACATCTGGATATTCACATACCACTGGAATATCCTCAAGTTTAGGAGCTTCAATCTGATACACTGCTACAACTCGTTGTGGTGGATCCATAAGATTCAATGTGTTGCAACCGTGTATTGGGGACTTCAGTTGGACAGTCCGAGAGCTAATGTAAAATATAGCTCCATAATGTGTCAACCATGACATCCCCAAGATAATATCAATCCTTTGGCCTTTGAGTATGATAAGGCTTGCAGAATAGATGTTTCCACCAAAACATAAAGGTTCCCGTGAGACCATCTCATCTGTTGATATCTTGCCTCCGGGTGAGCTGATATGAAACGGATGCTTAACTGTGCTAAATGGAAGATTATTCTTCAGCACAGAGTCTCTGCTAATAAAATTGTGGGTGGCTCCGGAATCAAACAACATGAAAGTGGGCTGTTCATGTAACGTGAACATGCCTGCTAAAACTGGTTCGTCTTTTGCAATGTCCTCAATAGCAGTGTAATTAAACCTGCCAGCTTTCGAAAGATTCTTCTTTGAAGGTTCACGGTGCTGATCTGAGCATTGATGAGACGACACTCAAGTGTGGCTCTGCTCAGCCCCACGACAATTTCATGCTGCAGAAATCCTCAGCTCTCTACTAGCACGAGGTGGAGATAAACTGTGCACAGCTGGTTGTAGTAGGGTTGCACAAACATCTTCTAATAGCTGCTGTTGAGATTGAGGCTCATAAGTGAGTACCTCCAGCTGTGGTTGTGAGAGTTGCACCACTGGCTGAATTTGTTGCCTAACTGGCGAGTAATATCGCACTCGATAGTTCGGAGGAACCTCAATATCATTGTTCGGCGGTACACTCCTTTTCAGCTCCGCTTCACAACGGAGATGCATGTCTTCCTTAATGATAGCATCATTTACCAACTCATTGTAAATACCACTATTAAACAAAGTCACTTGTTCCTTAAGTTCGACATTCAAACCTCGGAAGAAGTACTCGCACTTCAATGCTTCCGAGTCTACCATATGAGTTGCATATTGCATCAAGTCTTCAAACTCTTTGAAGTACTCGTACGCACTCCTTTCTCCTTGCTTTAACTCTAGAAAGTCTTGATACTTTGTTCGAAGAATTCCCGAACAAATGTGACGTGCCCGGAAAACATTCCGGAATTCATCCCACGTCACCCGATGACCTTCAGGACGAGTTGTGATGTACACCGCCCACTAAGCTCCAGCAGCTCCGTGGAGTTGTTGAGCGGCAAATAAAGTCTTCTGGTACTCATCGCACTCAAGCATCTCGAACTTGGCTTCAATACATTGGAGCCAATGAGCCGACTCCAACGGTTCTTTCGCTTCCGAGAAAACTGGTGGTTGTCTTGCTAGAAAATCCAAATAGGTGCCTGGCGGGGGATTTTGCTGTAGTCTCTCCTGTCGTATGCTTTGTCGCACCAACAGATCCAGAGACTCAGCCATCTTTGCCAAGATTTCCGCCAATCCGGTTGATGATGCCAGCACTTCTTGTTGTGGCGAATTACTTTTGCCATGACTTGACTCACCAACCTCACTCCTGGAATGAGCACGATCCATGCTGCAAGAGTGAGCAATTTACTGTTAAAATTCAAAGTTTAAACTCAACTTGAATTGAAAACATAACCGTAAAAGCATCACATCAATATTGCAGCATTACACAAGCTAACTAGAGTTTCAGCAATTCTGAAATCTACCAAACTTGAGCAATTTTGTCCAAACCCTTGATTCCAACAGTAGGACAAACTGGAAAAATAACTCAAGAATATGCTATGGAACTTAGAGAAGTCTAAAATATTCCTATCCACAACAAGTCTCAAGTTAAATGGCAATAAGCACTACTCTGTTCAGAATGACCAATAGGTTTTAATCCCAGAATTTGAACATGAAAATGGCAATTTCATGTCTCAAGTTGAGTATAAAAGTTATCGTTAACTTCAATATCTTTCCAACGAGTATTTATTTGCCTTCATATCTGTGAGGGCCCACCGTCCCGATCACTCACGGGGACGGGGCACCTCGCCCGGGAATCGCATTGGGTGATGCCGTGCGATGCGGCACCCAACAGCACACATAATAAAGCATCATATAAATCAAGCGGAAGCTTACAAAGTGTAAACTTTACAAATACTTCTCAAAATATTCTACAGCGGAAGACTATTACAACTCACGTCTCATACCTATGCTAAGCAACATGGAAGGTGTCCAGCCCGCGGACCCTTCTCGCCAGCCACACTATCACGTAGCAGCGGCAGGGGTTGCCATGAGTTCACCACTCGGAGAGCTCCGAGTCTCATCAGGCACCCGTACATCTCAGCGTATAGTTATTACCTGCAAAATAACTTGTGCAGTATCTGTGAGCACGAAGCTCAGCAAGACTAACCCGTCACCCTAGTCATGAAACTCTACATGATGAAAATAGAGGGCTGATTATAGAAGTTTGCACAAACGATGAACTTGAGCTAAAGGAGAGTCCTTACTCCAAGTTTTAGGCAACTTTTATAGACCTCACGCAACTTACATCGAGACTCCACAATCAAACAAGAAATGCTTCATCTCGATGTCACTTACCCGAGGTGAAAGTAACTTTAGTGAGCTACCCTAGACTCATACTGACCTTGCGCCATCAACGTCGAGACTCCACAATCAAACAAGAAACGCTTTGCCTCGACGCTACTAGCCCAAGGTGGAAATTAAATTTAGTGAAGTGTTGATCATTCCTCATCTCCATTATGAGGATTACCCACGAAGCATATTAAATGTTTCCCGGTTTATTACTACGTCACGACACAGAGAACAAGTATGCTCGGTCCATTCCACAAGCGACGGTGATTGCAATCAAAAACACCCGGCTGACACGACACGTACGCCCGTACTCAACGTTGCACATAGCAACCGTCACTGATGTCGTACGTGGCAACCTTTCACACGACACCCAAATGTCGAACCGGTCCCACTGACTGGGATTAAGTCTCTCTACGGCAAACCCTCGTAGAGCCGACTTCTCTATCCTTTCAGCATCGGCATCAGACGGTGAGGTATGCCTCGACACCCAGGTTAACATGTTACATCGGTTTCCTGGGTCCTATATAGCCAGTATGCATCCGGTACACAACTCAAACTTGTCCAATGGGCCGCACACGAGAATGGGCCTTAATCGACTCAGACACAGACTAGGTTCACAGGACCATGTCCTTGATCCTTCCATCCACTGCCCAGTCTCCATTCCCAACTCTTTCGATTGATCCCCCTTAAATCCCGGTTCACGAGTAGGAAACTGCGTACTCGAGTTTTGCTTATTTTAGTCCACTTTGTTAACTTGAGATCATCAGTTATAATCCATTGATAACCTATTCTACATTTAAACTCCATGGTTTTCTGGGTCATGCATTTGGAGTGTCATACCACCTAGACATAATGCAATAAATAAAATGCTAGACGTATAAAGTGAATACAAATAAAAACCTGTAAGTGTTGATGCAAACCGGGGCTTGCCTTTGTTTTGCAGGGGCTAATATATATATAACTCAGTTAGTGAAGATCACTTGGCTTGATCTCTTGCCTCCCTCCTTTGATCTCCACTCCAATGACTTGAAGTCCTTCACGTAGATGCTACACGTAATGCATCTGCACAATTGTTTAATTGTAAAGACTTTGCTACAAGTTCCAATAACAAGTTTTTGAAAAACTGGAACCCTGTTTAAGAATTTAAAATGACACTGGTGCTAGTGGTTTGGGTTTGGGTCTAAGTAACATGATCAAGTGCTAAATGTTTTTCCCCTCTTCTATATTGATCACCTTAAGAGGTTAAACAGAACAGGGGTGATCCAGAGCTCCAACGGAGCTGAGAATTTTCATGTGAGTTCCTTGTCACAAGAAAATCCTATGGACCAAAAATTAGCACTTTTCATTAAGTGGTTTGTTCAGAATAATTTTCTAAGTAATTAAGCAAAGAAGAATTAATTCTGAGCTAACACCCATGTTCATGCCATACTTAGTGAACTACAATTTCAATTATAGCTCATATAGTTTTCATGAATTTTCCTAGCATTTTTGGAGCTAAGATCTGCCCAGAAATGAATTTCCAAATTCTGAAAATTCCCTGAAAATGTTTATGTATTCAATTGAACCCAGCAACTTAAATCCTGAATTGCCCTTATCAAATCCACTCCAATCAAGCTGAAACGTTTACAGGGGTTCACTAATACCCTAAGGAATATTCTGGCAAAATTTGGGGATTTTTGGATAAACCAAACTCCCATAAAAATTCTTTTTCTGAAAAGCTTTAAAGAATTTTCCAGAATTTTCTATTGGTTTTCATGCAAATTAGGTTGCATATTTGGATAAAGTTTCTCATCCTGAATCCAATACAATTTGAATCAATAAATTTGGAGCTTCCTAGCAAAAGTTATACAGTTCTCAAGTTTGAACTAAATCTGGAATTTAAATTAAATCAAGAAACATTCAAACTCTGACAGTGGGTCCACCCTACACGTGTCAGCCGCTGGAATTACGCCACACGGGGCCACAGGACCCTTCCCGCGTCGTCACAGACTGATCCGAGGCCACAGAAAATCCCACTCCCTCGCAACAGAGACTGACACGTGGGCCAGCCCCTGTCTTCGTCTTCCTCCAGCCGCCCACGCTCCCGCGCCGCCGAGCTCGCCGGAGCTCTCGCTGGGAGTGGGTTCCGGTGCTCAGAACTTGCTGGTTCTCGCCGCCCCCACGTATTTCATGCAAGGAACACGTTGCCGAGCTTATCTCAGATTGACAACGGCCGGAAACCTAGGTGCGATGGCGACAGCGGCTGTGGCCACTCCGGCGATGTCGCTAGGGCGTTATACTACACTAAACACGTATCCATTTGTGCGTAAAGCACCAACACACCGAGGAGAACCTGGATCCAACCACCGATCTTGCTGAAACTCGCCGGAAGTATGACCTCACCGTCGGGCTAGGTCAAAATCCGGTGAAAATCGAAAAACTCGATGAACAGCGGCTTTGCTCGATGGTTCTCGGTGGTTCTTGATCCTATGAACGCGCACGGAGGTATAGATGGTGTATGCTACAATGTGTGTGGAGTGGTTCGACGTGTGAGGCGAATTCACCGAGTTTCCCCCCTCGGTTAATATTGTATGTCGTCGGCAAAAGTGAAATTCCGGCAAGCCCGGTCTGTGACACGCTGCCGGCGTTGCAGTGAAGCAAGATGAGTTACAGGCACACCTTTTTGCTTTTGCAACTCGATGGGAGATGCTCTGTGGTGGCCGGGCGACGTGATCTTGTCGCGGCGGCTTCTCTCGGTTCGGCGTAGACAAACTGAGCTCGACGCCGAGGTTCCCGTGGGTTTAGCACCGGTTTCTTGCGTCGGCCACGGTCAGTGAGGGCAGGCGATGCTGTGGAGAGGTTCAGCATGGTGTGTGCCTCATCGGTGTGGCCGGGCGTCGATGAACAGCGCGAGTTCCTCCGCGCGGTAGCAACTCGGCGAGGAAAGCCCAAGGTAGCGTCGGTAGGAGTGGGAGTCGGCTGTGTGGGGCGACGCTCTCTCAGTGGGATCGATAAGGGCGAGGGAAACCGCCTCTGAAGCTGCTCGGGAGCTGGCGGCAACGCTGCCCCGGTGGCGCGCGCGCTGCGTCCGGCGCTTCGAGCGAAAACAGAGAGTTGCTTCAGGTTTAAGCCTTCAGTGGCTCACTGACCAGTGGGTCCACTCTCCTTCTAATCCCTCCAACCTCCCCACAAATATCTCTCAGATTTGGCACAATGCAAACTTAAATACTGAAGAGCTCAGATTCAAAAGTTGTTTGGAATTTTGACATGGTGTTCCTCAGTTCAAATTTAAATTCAAATTTGAAAGAAATTTATAGGCCCTTTGATACTAATGTCAAAGCACCTCCAAATTTTCTCAAAATTTGGCTCCCTCATAATTTGGACCTGAGGAATTCAAATATCCATCTGATCCTTAAGTTGGCCATTGCAAATACAAATTTTCAAACAACAGTTTGAATTTCCTTTTTGGAAAGGGTCTTCTTTGCCTTGAAGTAAACCATTTAATTCAAACTGAAATTTAAGTCCTCTTTGGTGATGACCCATCTGAATTTGGGTGAACACTTTGGTTTGCTCCTAGCCCATGCTTGATCAACCTTGGTCCCAAGCTGAACTTTACAAGTTCAGTTTTGGACCATGCCCCTCAAATTTGAATTTGAAGGTGATCACAAGCAATGCTTTGAACAAATGGTATATGAGCTTAAAATCCCTCCCATTGGAACTTAAGCTCTTCAATACCTGAGGACTGCAATGGTCATCTAATATATATGCTTTTGGACCATCTGAACATGAATGCTTTGCAAGGGTTCAAAAATGGGGTTTAAACTTCCCTCCCCTCTACTCATAGAGAATGTGCATATGAGTTAGCTTTTTGGGAGTGAAATCCTTTCCCGGGTTAACATGTGTTCAACAGGAGTTAAAGAAGATTTTTGCTCTTCCCACATGTCCATGTTTGAGTTTAACATTTTTTTTGTGACATAACTCAAGTCATTCCCTTGTCTAACATGTTTGAATTCAGCATGAACTCAACATGATCATAGTCCATTCCCTTTTGGCTCACCCTCAAATCAGAAAGTTGCCACCACATTCTCATCAATTCAAATGTATGAGGCTTCATGTGTATACAAAAGTTTGGCGGCAATTTGAGCTGAGCCTTTGAGACTAAAGACCTTATTTTTTTTCTTTCTCATGTTCATGTATGCTTGCACATGAGTTTAACTCCACCTTGATCCAACACTTTCAAAGGCATGCTTGAACCCATGTGGTTGCACCTCATGTGTACTATCCCATGTAAGAAAGTTTTTGTAAGTCCCATTTTTCATGAACAGAAACACAATGACGTTCAATCATCCGTTCCTTTGCATTCATGTTTTTGGGACTTTTACAATCCCCCCCTTAAAAAGAATCTCGTCCTGAGATTCCATTAGGAGGACGAGACGGGAGAGGTAATGCCAAGTGGTAAGACGATAAAAACTCCGGATAGTTCATGCGGAGGTAATCTTTGCTCTCCACGTTGTTTCTTCCATGGTATGATTACCCCACAGCACCTGTAAAATCTTAATATCCGATTCCAGGTGTTCCGGATTTTTTTCATCGCTAGTCTGAACCGGTCGCTTGGTGTAGGTACGATCCGGCTTCAACTAGTCAATTTCTTCGGTGTGGACCGCGATGGTAGCTGTAAAGTACTTCCGTAGCTGTGACATCTGGAATATGTCCCGAACGGCAGCAAGGCTTGCCGGTAGTTCCAGCCGGTAAGTTACGGTTCCACATACCTCCGTGACAGCATGTGGATCTAAGGCTCGGGGAGCAAAATCCCCCCCTTTACATCGGACTGGTGAATTCCTTTCATCGGAGACACGTGAAGACAACGTGTTCTCCACCGTCGAAATGCAACGGTCTATGCCTGTGACCATGGTGACTTTTCTTTCGGGATTGAACAGCCTCTAAGTTCGCTTCTACCGTTCGAACTCGGACGTTGTCTTTCTTGACTAACCAACCCCGATCAGTACTCTTCTGCCGTGCTCACACCACTTCAGTGGTGTGCGACATTTCCGGCAGTATAGAGCTTCATATTATGAGGTATAACTATATGGTCTTTAAACCATAGAGTACCCTCATTGCCCTTTATAGTGACGGCATTGAGTGAACGAAAATCAACAGTTAATCTTAGTGTCTCATCGTTCTCCTTAACGAACAACACAGAGCAACCCCATGGTGATGAGCTTGGTTGTGTAAAACCGTTGCTCATAAGTGCACTTAGTTGTTCCTTCAACTCCGCTAGTTCATTGGGAGCCATCTTACACGGCCTTCGTGAAATTGGTGTTGTTTCCAGCGTCAGTTCAATCTTGAACTTGACGTCCCGTTAGCCGGCATTGCCGGGGAACTTATCGGAAACACATTGGATATTCACGTCCCACCAGAAAATCCTCGAGTTTAATCACTCTCGTGGGATAGGCCTAGCCCGTTCTCTTTGTTGTACCAAACGTACTCTTCTGTCCTCATCCCGATTTTGATCCGTTTAATCAACATTTTCATAACTCAAGTTGAATACAAAAGTTAGAGTTAACTTCAGTATCTTTTCAACGATTATTCATATGCCTTCAGATCATCTCTGGATCCAAAGTTATGATTGTTCAAAGTTGACAGAATTCTTGGATAAATTTTGCTAGCATCCTCTTTGTATGTGGCTATTTTTATCCTAGTTGTATATGAAAATACAATAAGAATCTGAAACTTTGACTACAACAATGTTGCAAATTTCATAACCTTTCCAACGGTGTGTCATAGGCTCCTTAAGGATTTTTCTACAGGAAGTTATGGCTCAAAAACAGAAAGGTCCAGAGAGGTTTTTGCTACTGTCCTGGTTTTGAACAGTTTGCCTTCAACTGGACTTTTCACCAACTTAAACTATGGTTTTGCTCTGGAGGTCTACAAAGAAGTTGTAGAGCACTTGAAAATCTTTCTAGAACTGTATCATACACCTTAATTGGTTAAAGCTACTCAGAGTTATGCTCCATTAAAGTACAGCAAGAATTCCTGCCAGAAACAGAGCACTCTGTTTTTGAAAACTTTGACACCTAGTTATACTCTTATTTGAATCTTAGCTCAAAATAAGAGTTCAGTAACTAATATTTGTTTCAAACTTCCATTTTTAGTCGAAAGTTAGTTCATGAATCATTTCTTAATAGGGAAGAGGTTATTAAGTGTAGTACGGTGGCGATGCACCGTATGAACATGTCGGTACTATGTAGCCTCACCAAAAGAAAATCTTAAACCGGATTATACCGGCATATCCGTTTTATCAGTGACACTAAGACGGTCTCTCGCACACGTGTACTACACGAGATACGTACATGGTTAGTACCTGCAGAAAAAAACACTCAATAGTGGTGCACTCAAAGGTTGTTTCATTCCAGGCAGTTCCATATTAGAAAGTAAATACAAACGCCCGTATCATTGCCATAAGGCCGTCCTTGAGTTAAGTCACGTCTCAAGGTACGTGATCGTGTTTCAACACCACACAACGGGGAACCCGAGTAGAGCGCGAACGGGTCATCACGGTTGGGAATTGTATCAACCCAACAGATAACACCTACTGCCCTGCAGGGCACGCTGATGGCAAGCGCTGCGTATGTCCTCCTGGGCTATTTCCAGACGAACACACTCTCGCGTTACTGACCACGCGATGGGGTCTCCACTTACTTGCCTAATGCACGCTAGGGATCAGCGTATCATATGAAATCAGGAACATGAAGAGTCCAAGAGTTTCATATTGACGTCTCACACCAAGCTGTGAGACCTATCCCTGAACCACATTCCTCATCAGGGGAGCTAACCGAAATTGAAACGCTTTCAGTGGCGTTCCTTACCATTCTTACCTGAACGTAGGTGCGTCGTTACATAATCAAAGTTCAGAAGTATAACAAGTATGTTAGTCATGCCACTTAAGTAACTATACTACTATAGTCCTTATGTGGGCCTAATACCATTTCCTCACCGTATCCTAAGTTTTTGTCGTAATACGATCCTTATTCCGTGTGCTATTACCAATGCGGCTCTGATACCACGCTGTGAGGGCCCACCGTCCCGATCACTCACGGGGACGGGGCACCTCGCCCGGGAATCGCATTGGGTGATGTCGTGCGATGCGGCACCCAACAACACACATAATAAAGCATCATATTACATAAATCAAGCGGAATCTTACAAAGTGTAAATTTTACAAATATTTCTCAAAATATTCTACAGCGGAAGACTATTACAACTCACGTCTCATACCTATGCTAAGCAACAGAGAAGGTGTCCAGCCCGCGGACCCTTCTCGCCAGCCACACTATCACCGTAGCAGCGGCAGGGGTTGCCATGAGTTCACCACTCGGAGAGCTCCGAGTCTCATCAGGCATCCGTACATCTCAGCGTACAGTTATTACCTGCAAAAGAACTTGTGCAGTATCTGTGAGCACGAAGCTCAGCAAGACTAACCCGTCACCCTAGTCATGAAACTCTACATGATGAAAATAGAGGGCAGATTATAGAAGTTTGCACAAACGATGAACTTGAGCTAAAGGAGAGTCCTTACTTCAAGTTTTAGGCAACTTTTATAGACCTCGCGCAACTTACATCGAGACTCCACAATCAAACAAGAAACGCTTCATCTCGATGTCACTTGCCCGAGGTGAAAGTAACTTTAGTGAGCTACCCTAGACTCATACTGACCTTGCGCCTTCAACGTCGAGACTCCACAATCAAACAAGAAATGCTTTGCCTCGACGCTACTAGCCCAAGGTGGAAATTAAATTTAGTGAAGTGTTGATCATTCCTCATCTCCATTATGAGGATTACCCACGAAGCATATTAAATGTTTTCCGGTTTATTACTACGTCACGATGCAGAGAACAAGTATGCTCGGTCCATTCCGCGAGCGACGGTGATTGCAATCAAAAACACCCGGCTGACATGACACGTACGCCCGTACTCAACGTTGCACATAGCAACCGTCACTGACGTCGTACGTGGCAACCTTTCACACGACATCCAAATGTCGAACCTGTCCCACCGACTGGGATTAAGTCTCTCTACGGCAAACCCTCGTAGAGCCAACTTCTCTATCCTTTCAGCATCGGCATCAGACGGTGAGGTATGCCTCGACACCCAGGTTAACATGTTACATCGGTTTCCTGGGTCCCATATGGCCGGTATGCATCTGGTACACAACTCAAACTTGTCCAACGGGCCGCACACGAGAACGGGCCTTAATCGACTCAGACACAGACTAGGTTCACAGGACCATGTCCTTGATCCTTCCATCCACTGCCCGGTCTCCATTCCCAACTATGAGGATCAATTCCCAACTATTCCGATTGATCCCCCTTAAATCCCGGTTCACGAGTAGGAAACTGCCTACTCGAGTTTTGCTTCTTTTAATCCACTTTGCTAACTTGAGATCATCAGTTATAATCCATTGATAACCTATTCTACATTTAAACTCCATGGTTTTCTGGGTCATGCATTTGGAGTGTCATACCACCTAGACGTAATGCAATAAATAAAATGCTAGACGTATAAAGTGAATACAAATAAAAACTTGTAAGTGTTGATGCAAACCGGGGCTTGCCTTTGTTTTGCACGGGGTACTATATATATATATATATATATATATATATAACTCAGTTAGTGAAGATCACTTGGCTTGATCTCTTGCCTCCCTCCTTTGATCTCCACTCCAATGACTTGAAGTCCTTCACGTAGATGCTACACGTAATGCATATGCACAATTGTTTAATTGTAAAGACTTTGCTACAAGTTCCAATTACAAGTTTTTGAAAAACTGGAACCCTGTTTAAGAATTTAAAATGACACTGGTGCTAGTGGTTTGGGTTTGGGTCTAAGTAACATGATCAAGTGCTAAATGTTTTTCCCCTCTTCTATATTGATCACCTTAAGAGGTTAAACAGAACAGGGGTGATCCATAGCTCCAATGGAGCTGAGAATTTTCAGGTGAGTTCCTTGTCACAATAAAATCCTATGGACAAAAAATTAGCACTTTTCATTAAGTGGTTTGTTCAGAATAATTTTCTAAGTAATTAAGCAAAGAAGAATTAATTCTGAGCTAACACCCATGTTCATGCCATACTTAGTGAACTAAAATTTCAATTATAGCTCATAGAGTTTGCATGAATTTTCCTAGCATTTTTGGAGCTAAGATCTGCCCAGAAATGAATTTCCAAATTCTTGAAATTCCCTGAAAATGTTTATGTATTCAATTGAACCCAGCAACTTAAATCCTGAATTGCCCTGATCAAATCAACTCCAATCAAGCTGAAACTTTTACAGGGGTTCACTAATACCCTAAGGAATATTCTGGCAAAATTTGGGGATTTTTGGATAAACCAAACTCCCTCAAAAAATTTTTTGCTGAAAAGCTTTAAAGAATTTTCCAGAATTTTCTATTGGTTTTCATGCAAATTGGGTTGCATATTTGGATAGAGTTTCTCATCCTGAATCCAATCCAATTTGAATCACTAAATTTGGAGCTTCCTAGCAAAAGTTATACAGTTCTCAAGTTTGAACTAAATCTGGAATTTAAATTAAATCGAGAAACATTCAAACTCTGACTGTGGGTCCATCCTACACGTGTCAGCCGCTGGAATTATGCCACACGGGGTCACAGGACCCTTCCCGCGTCGTCACAGACTGATCCGTGGCCACAGAAAATCCCACTCCCTCACAACAGAGACTGACACGTGGGCCGGAGCTCTCGCCGGGAGTGGGTTCCGGTGCTCGGAACTTTCTGGTTCTCGCCGCCCCCACGTATTTCATGCAAGGAACACGTTGCCGAGCTTATCTCAGATCGACAACGGCTGGAAACCTAGGTGCGACGGCGACAGCGGCTGTGGCCACTCCAGCGATGTCGCTAGGGTGTTATACTACACTAAACACGTATCCATTGGCGCGTAAAGCACCACCGCACCGAGGAGAACCTGGATCCAACCGCCGATCTTTCTGAAACTCGCCGGAAGTATGACCTCACCGTCGGGCTAGGTCAAAATCCGGTGAAAATCGAAAAACTCGATGAACAGCGGCTTTGCTCGATGGTTCTCGGTGGTTCTTGATCCTATGAACACGCACGGAGGTATAGAAGGTGTATGCTATGATGTGTGTGGAGTGGTTCGACGTGTGAGGCGTATTCGCCGAGTTTTCCCCCTCGGTTAATATTGTATGTCATCGGCAAAAGTGAAATTCCGGTGAGCCCGGTCTGTGACATGCTGCCGGCGTTTCTTTGAAGCAAGATGAGTTACAGGCGCACCTTTTTTCTTTTGCAACTCGATGGGAGATGCTCTGTGGTGGCCGGGCGACGTGATCTTGTCGCGGTGGCTTCTCTCGGTTCGGCGTAGACAAACTGAGCTCGACGCCGAGGTTCCCGTGGGTTTAGCACCGGTTTCTTGCGTCGGCCATGGTCAGTGAGGGCTGGCGATGCTGTGGAGAGGTTCCGCACGGCGTGTGCCTCGTCGGTGTGGCCGGGCGTCGATGAACGGCGCGAGTTCCTCCGCGCGGTAGCAACTCGGCGAGGAGAGCTCGAGGTAGCGTCGGTAGGGGTGGGAGTCGGCTGTGTGGGGTGACACTCGCTCGGTGGGATCGATAAGGGCGAGGGAAACCGCCTCTGAAGCTGCTCAGGAGCTGGAGGCAACGCTGCCCCGGTGGCGCGCGCACGCTGCATCCGGCGCTTCGAGCGAAAACAGAGAGTTGCTTCGGGTTTAAGCCTTCAGTGGCTCACTGACCAGTGGGACCACTCTCCTTCTAATCCCTCCAACCTCCCCACAAGTATCTCTCAAATTTTGCACAATGCAAACTTAAATCCTGAAGAGCTCAGATTCAAAAGTTGTTTGGAATTTTTACATGGTGTTCCTCATTTCAAATTTAAATTCAAATTTGAAAGAAATTTATAGGCCCTTTGATACTAATGTCAAAGCACCACCAAATTTTCTCAAAATTTGGCTCCCTCATAATTTGGACCTGAGGAATTCAAATATGCCATCTGATCCTTAAGTTGGCCATTGCAAATACAAATTTTCAAACAACAGTTTGAATTTCCTTTTTGGAAAGGCTCTTCTTTGCCTTGAAGTAAACCATTTAATTCAAAATGAAATTTAAGTCCTCTTTGGTGATGACCCATCTGAATTTGGGTGAACACTTTGGTTTGCTCCTAGCCCATGCTTGATCAACCTTGGTCCCAAGCTGAACCTTACAAGTTCAGTTTTGGACCATGCCCCTCAAATTTGAATTTGAGGGTGATCACAAGCAATGCTTTGAACAAATGGCATATGAGCTTAAAATCCCTCCCATTTTGGAACTTAACCTCTTCAATACTTGAGGACTGCAATGGTCATCTAATATATATGCTTTTGGACCATCTGAACATGAATGCTTTGCAAGGGTTCAAAAATGGGGTTTAAACTTGCCTCCCCTCTACTCATAGAGAATGTGCATCTGAGTTAGCTTTTTGGGAGTGAAATCCTTTCCCGGGTTAACATGTGTTCAACAGGAGTTAAAGAAGATTTTTGCTCTTCCCACATGTCCATGTTTGAGTTTAACATTTTTTTTGTGACATAACTCAAGTCATTCCCTTGTCTAACATGTTTGAATTCAGCATGAACTCAACATGATCATAGTCCATTCCCTTTTGGCTCACCCTCAAATCAGAAAGTTGCCACCACATTCTCCTCAATTCAAATGTATGAGGCTTCATGTGTATACAAAAGTTTGGCGGCAATTTGAGGTGAGCCTTTGAGACTAAATACCTTATTTTTGTTCTTTCTCATGTTCATGTATGCTTACACATGAGTTTAACTCCACCTTGGTGCAACACTTTCAAAGGCATGCTTGAACCCATGTGGTTGCACCTCATGTGTACTATCCCAAGTAAGAAAGTTTTTGTAAGTCCCATTTTTCATGAACAGAAACACAATGACGTTCAATCATCTGTTCCTTTGCATTCACGTTTTTGGGACTTTTACAATATCTGTTCTGAATCAAAAGTTGTGATATTTCAAAGTTGACAGAAATCTGGAACAATTTTGACAGTACCTCCTTTGAAAGTGGCTGTTTTGTCCGCAAGATTTCATCACTTTAAACTCCAAATCTGGAGAAACTTTGAACTACAAAGTCATAGCATATATCACAAGATTTCCAATTGTGTATTACATGACCCTTAGAAATTTTTCTATAGAAAGATATGGTCAAAATACAGAAATTTCCAGAGAGCATTTTGTGTCTGCCCTGTTTTTGGACAGTACACACTCATCTGAGAATTTCATCCATTTGTAGGGAGCTTCTGATATAAAGACCTACAGAAAAGTTGCAGAAGACTTCAAAACCTTTCCATAAATATATCACACACCTCCATTGGTTCAACCACACAAAAGTTATGCCCTGTTCAAATTCAGAAAATATTCTGCCGAAAACAGGGGTGGTTATTCCTAAGTCTTGGTGAATAAATCTATACTCACAATTGACTCTTAGTTCAATATAGCAGTTCATTGCCCCCTAATGGAATCCTAGACTCCAAATTTACTCTTTCTCTTTTCAAACCTTTCTTTTTCATGCAGTTCAAACATATCACGGTACTACGTTTCCTCACCAAATTAAAATCCTAACCGGTTTTATACCGGCACATACGTCTCAAGTGGTGGCACTAAAACAATCACTCACACACGTTTTCTAAATGACATGTTCTAACGTGGTTAAGGTACCTGCAGAAAACCACTCAATAATGATGAACTCAAGGGTTTTGTCATTTCAGGCAGGTCCATATCATAGTAAAAACATACGCCCCGTATCATTGCCATACGGGCCGTCCTTGAGTCAAGCCACGTCTCAAGGTACATGATCGGGTTATTCACCACTCTACAGAGCCTCCACACCTTTTCAATAGAGCACACCGGTGGAACAGCGCTTTCATATGCCTCATTGGACATGAAGAGTCCTAACAAAAACACTTCGTGTTACAAACCACACGATGGGGTCTCCTCCTCTTGCCCCTAGGTTTGTGCACTGGAGGCTAGTGCCATTCATATGTCTCTAAGAGACATGAAGAGTCTTATAAAACATATTCACTTCCCATCCATTGATGAACGGAACATCCCACACTACTTTCCTCATTTGGGGGAGCGAACCAAAATTGATCCTCTTTCGGTGGCGTTCCTTACCATTCTTACCTCCACGTAGGTGTGTCGTTACTGAATTGAAATACTAAATGATAACACACTGTTAGCTTGCCACCTTAAGTAACTATGCTAATAATACTCCTTATGTGGGCATACTATACGTCCTCACTCGTATACCTCTAAGTTTTCAAAAACATGCTCTTTTCATGCGTGATATTCCCAATGCAGCTCTGATACCAAGCTGTGAAGGAGCCCAGCCCGGGAATTGCAGTGGGTGGTGCCGTGCGATGCGGCGCCCAACAGCATGCACGAAAAGACACGTAAGAACATATGGAACCATTTTGTTACTCAAGATAAGTTCTTTTACAATATAATATACACACGCAGCGGAATTAAAAACTAACATGGACAACTACTCACTCTTGACCCTAACTATGCCGAAGAGAAGTCGTTCAGCCCATGAACGCTTCCTACTAGCTCCACCAAGAAAGGCAGCGGCTAGGTTTCCGATGAGTGGAACGAACCGTGCAGTTCGTCGTCTCACTGAACAACCCTCTTCATAGCAGGCATCCTGCTACCTGCAAAAACAACTCAGAAGCAACCGTGAGCACTAAGGCTCAGCACGTCTTAACCGTCAAACCTAAACATGTAACTCTACATGCATGGGTAGTAAGACAGTAGGAACATGAATTTGCAAAATGCAGCTTGACTAAACTTGATCCTTATATTCAGATTCCTATAGCCTTCATTTTAGTGGTCCTCATGCCTCACAACACCGGAAGTCCACAATCAAACAAGAAACGCTTATCCCGATGTTGCTAGCCTAAGGTGGAAATGAACTTTAGTTGGCACTATCTCTAATTTAGTCAAGGTTCCAATACAAAGATTAATCCATGAACAGCAAGTTAAGAGACTTAGTTCCTCTTTTTACTACGTCACGGTGCAGTGGGCAAGTATGCTCAATCCTCTTCCGCGAGCGATGGTGATTCGAATCAATAACAACCCGGAATACATGACACATTCTTACGTTGTATGCAGCAACCTTTACCACGACACCCCGACATAGAAAAAAGTTTCACACCGAGCAGGATGGTCCTCTACGCGGACACGTCGAAGTTGCCCGCTAAAGGATTTACACCTCCCGCCTTCTCAACGCCATTCCCACGCGAAGGATGAGTTTCTATATCACGGTCCATTGAGTTACATCGGTTTCATGGGTCCCATACCTCACTATATATCCGGTACAGCTCAATCTTGTCCAGCAGGGCCGCATACATACGGTCCTTAACCGACATGGACGGGGCTACAACCAACCTCCACATTTGCCTTACCATCCAGGTCCAGGCCAAATGTGGTCTCAAGCATTGTCACACCCATCGCAGGTCGAGACCAACCTTGAGCGCTCCATCCTACAGGAACATCCCCGTCCCCATCTCATTTTCTTGAGGGTGCTCTTATTATCAACATCTCGCGAGTAACTCCATTACTCGACCTTTCTCGTGAGTACCTTTTTACTACTCGACTTCTACCGAGCTAGCTACAACATTAGCCTAGCATCTACGATGAGGCAAAGCCTACACTAAACCTTCTACTCAGGGATGTAATAGCCATGCAAGTGGGTTTCAAATATCCTAGACATAATGCACAAGATCAAGTCTAATAAACATGATGTGAAGTAAAGCAAAATTTAAAATGGTAACAATATGCAAACCGGGGCTTGCCTTGCTCAAAGGTTTTGTTAGAAGCTAGGAGTTATTCTTCCTCCGGAGAATCCGCCAAACTCGTCATGAGATGGAGATCCTCGCTCCAGAGTTGAGTCCTTATTGAACGTCGACGTCACGTGAGCTATGAAGATGAGTTATGCACACGCATTCAAAAGCAATTTAGAAAGTGATTCAAAACTGTTGTACCAGTTAACTCACACCTAAAAGGGACAAACAAAAGCAAGGTTTCTTTTGTTGGATCCAAACCTTAGAGATGATGAAAGCTAGGTGAAAAGGGATACTAGTAATCACCATGTGATTAAGTCCATTATATGAACACTTAAATCTAAAAAATGGTAGCTCAAGTTCCAGAGGTCCAATGAAGCTGAGAATTTAACCACAGATTCTATTGAAGGTATTTAGGCAGTGTGCAAAATTGAGCTCATGAAATGGCTCAAGGTGATCACAATAATTCCTTATGTGATTTTCACTAATCTGCCTTTACCCCCTAGGTATTAAGATTTCCTATGCTTCAAAGTAGACTTTTTGTGAAGTACTTAATGTCTTAAGTCCATAGGAATTGGTTTTACCATTTTTGGAGTTTCCTACATGTAGCTATGAATTTTACAAAGAATGGGGAAAAGCTGAAATTGTCTCTGTTCAATTTTCCCATTTTTCAAAGACATAAGGAATGAACACATCATTTGACCAAGAAAATAAGGTCTAATGCCTCTGAAAGTTTTACTGGAGTTCAAGGAATTTTGGAAGAATGTGCTGTCCAAATTTGGGAATTTTCCAATAAACAAAACTCCTGTAAAAATTCCTACAATATTTTCTTTTAATGAATTAATGAGCCAAATCCAGGGATTTTCATAAAAATTGGGCTGCACCCCTGGATACTACTCTCTCTCAGAGGAATCCAACAAATTTTGTTTCACAATTTTTGGACACTCCTACACAAAGTTATGGCTCTTCAAAGTTTGAACACAAATGAGAAAATCTGGAAAATGTTTAAACACCGACAGTGGGTCCCACCTGTCATCCCTAACCTTTAGCCTCGTGCCAAACAGGGCAGTGGCGGCTCCCTCTGGCGAGGGTCGCCGGAAAGGCCCTTCCCGGCCACCTCCAGCGAGGTTGCGACGGCTCGTTTCTTCACCAAATGATCGGGTTCTTGGCCCTAGAGCACCAGGGTATCATGTAGAAGGTCGACATGGGATTTAAACGAGCCGGGGAGCGCTCCAAACCTATCGACACCGTGCGCCCGACTTGGTCCAGCAGGATTCCCTCAAAAAGAACTCGGATCCCTCGCTCTACACTCAATTTCTTGGTCTAAAATCGATGGAGGAGGTGTGCTAGAAAGTTAAGATCCCGTGTGTGAAGTTTGAAACACAACCAACATGAATTGTGGACGAATTTTGCAATTCCTTACCTCAAGGTCAGTTCGTGCCGCGCGGGAGAAAATCTTGAAATTCTCCCTCTGTGATCAGTGGCTAGGGCTGAGCTTTGGAGGTGAGCAACTAGGGTTGTGGGTGCACCAATGGGGTGGCTTGCTTGGGCGTGATCACTCCTGGTTTGGGCTGCCCACGGTGACCAGTTCGGTTTACTTCAGTTTCAACACGGGAGCAGTGGAAACTTTGCTGTTTCTAGGTTCACGTGAGCTCGGGACAACGGGGTGAAGTTGCTAGCCGGCGAAAGAACTCGTGGGCGAAGCTTTTTGCCGTGGGGAGCTCGAGCAAAGAGAGTTCGGTGGTGGCTGTGTGATTGGGGAAAGAACAGAGCACCTCTGTGTTCTTCTCAGGAGAGCAACGCATGGGAGCAGACCACTGAGGCTGAGATCGAGCTGGGAGAGGCAAATTAGCCTTATTGCACTCGCTGTGAAGGATTAGACCGAGCAAAAGATCGAAACAGGAGGTGGCACCGGCAGAGACTCGGGAGAGGTCGGCTGCCGGGAGAGAGGGAAAAACTGAGTCGGTTCGGTTACATGTGTGTATGACATGTGGGCCACAGCCCCCAAATATCTCCCCCCTCCGTGCTTTAATTTTCCCGCACCGCCTTCATCCAAATTCAACCAAAATTGTACGGCCATCCAAACAAATTACGGAGAATTTTAATCTGAAATCAGATTTCAAAATTTAGCACTTTTGGTTCAGTTTTCGAATTAAATTTTGAATTTGAACTCTCCCTTGAATATTTCTGGGATTAATTGGTATACAGGCTCCAAAAATATCCAAATTTGGATCATGAGATCATTCATACATAGGGAATGCATCGGTGAATTCATTTGCATGCATTAGGGCAATCTGAACATGAATTCTTTCAAAAGGATTCAAATTGTTTTTAAATTCCCTCTACTCCACTAATAGAGAAGGTGCACATGAGTTAGAGTTTTTGGAAGTGAATTCTTTCCCCCTAGGTTAACATGTGTTGAGCATGGCTAGAGAAAAGTTTTAACTCCCTCACATGTCCATATTTGTGTTCATCATTTCATGTGACACAATTATAGTCTTTTATCGCCTTAACTTTGTTTCATAAGTTGGAATCAAACTTTACAAAAGTTAGGGTTGTTACAGGAACAGTGGGGTGAAGTTGCTAGCTGGCTAGAGCACTCGTGTGCGAAGCTTTTTTCTGTGGGGAGCTCGAACAACCGAGCTCGGGTTGCTATGGCATGCTCGGGAGAACAGAGAGCGGGTGAGCTGGGTTATTCGCGGGAGCAAGCCACCGAGGGAGAGACAGAACGGGGAGAAAGCAAATAGGCTTTGTTGCACTCATGTGCGTGGATTAGGACAGGCAAAAGATCGAAAAACAGGAGGTGGCACCAGAGATCGTCGGGCGAGGTCGGCTGCCGGGAGCTGTCGCGCGCGTGTCACCCGAGAGGAAAACAGAGGCGGTTTGCCTGTGGTGTGGCTGACAAATGGGGTCCACCCCCTTCATTTGGTTTTTCTCTGCTGTGCTTTGAGATTCCCATACAAGCGTTATTCGATTCTCACCAAATTTAAAGGGTAGGCCAAACCAAATGTGGAGAACTCAAACATGAACTCAGATTTTGAAATTGAGTTGGTTTGGTTCAGTTTTTAAATTCAAATTTGAATTTGAACTCTCCCTCATTTATTCATCAGAATGAATAGTATATGAAACCTAAACTTCTCCAAATTTGAAACATAGGCTCTTGAATACATGAGTAATGCATCGGTGAATTCACTTGGATGCATTTATACAATCTATATGTGAATCCTTTTAAAAGATTCAAAATGGTGTTTAAATTTCCCTCCATTCTCTACACATGGAGTATGTGCACATGAGTGCCATTTAGGGAGTAAAGTCTTTTCCCTAGGTTAAAATGTGTTGAGCATGGGCTAGAGAAAAGTTTTAACTCCCTCACATGTCCATTTGTGTGTTCATCATTTTATGTGACACCAATATAGCCTTTCTTCACCTTAACATTGTTTCATAAGTTGAAATTGAACTTTACAAAAGTTAGGGCTGTTACAATCGACAATCCTGAAATCTACCAAACATGAGCAAGTTTGTCCAAACCCTTCATTCCAACAGTTTGAAAAACTGAACGATAACTAAAGAACATGTTATGGAACTTAGAGAAGTATAAAACATTCCTGTCGACAACAAGTCTCAAGTTAAATGGACAATGAGCAATACTCTGCTCAGGATGACCAGTTGTCCTAAATCCCAGAATTTGAGTGTGCAAATGGCAATTTAATGTCTCAAGTTGAATATCATAGTTACAGGTAACTTCAATATTTTTCCAACGAGTATTTATTTGCCTTCTTATCAGGTGTGGATCAAGAGTTATGATATTTCAAAGTTGACAGAATTCTGGAACAATTTTGACAGCACCTCCTTTAGAAGTGACTGTTTTGTCCACAAGAATTCAGATCATTCTGCCTCAAATCTGGGGAAAGTTTGAACTACAAAGTCGTAGCACATATCATACACTTTCCAACGGTGTATTACAGGACCATTAGAAATTTTTCTACAAGAGGTTATGGTCGATATAACGAAAATTACAGAGAGTATTTGGTCTGCCCTGTTCTCTGGACAGTTCACACTCATCTGAACTTTTCATCCACTTGGAAGGGCATTCTGTTCTGGGCTTCTACAGAGAAGTTGTAGAAGACTTAATAGCCTTTCCAGTAATGTATCACACACCTCCATTGGTTCAACCAATAAAAAGTTCCAGTTCGGAGGAAGAGGGGGTCGCCGGTGAGGTCCAGTTTGCTGGCCTTTTGGGTCCAAACCGAGGTCATGCCGAGCTTCCTGAGGCCGCCCTGAACGTGGTGACGCGATTAGCGCATGAAGAGGGTGGCCAGAGTGACGGGAACACGGTGCCTATGAGGTGCAGTGGCATAGCGCTCGTCGCCGTTGAGCTATGGCGGTTAGCCGGTGACAGCGAGGTGTCCATCATGTTCAGCGTCCAAAATTAGGTGGTTGAGGCGAGTTTCACCGTCGCCGGTAAGCTAGGTCGCCGGGAACGCCGACCACGCCGGAGCTCCGGTGTCTCGGGGTGGCGGCGTTGCAAGGTTGAAGACAACCTGGGCCCCACGTGTCAGCCTCTGGTCAGAGCGTGCGCGCAGCCGGGTTTAGTTTAAATTAAACCGCGGGCCCGCGTGGCTGATTAGGCGCGGGAAAGATTTTTCATGGGAAAATAAATCCGAATTCGGCTCAAATTTTAGAAATCCATAAATTTTTGTAGAATTGTTCAAAGTTAGTGAAGCAAAATTTTTTTGAGTTCTGATCTCCGAGTACTTTCCAGCAAAACATGTTTCAGTCCATGAAACCCATTACTTTTTCCAGAGTTAATTCCCTAAATTTAAACTGTTGGGAATTTTATCTGGATATTTCATTTATGGAAAATTCTGAAATTCGGCCAGGAGGTTCATTTGAATGTCCTTGAGTCACATGAAAAATTTCAGATCCATCCGGGCTCATTAAGTCCACCTAATGGTGTGATTAAGTGAACTGCCCTGCCAAAATAGAAAAATATACAGAAAAATTTTCAGAATTGTTTCAAATCTTATTTAGGTCATAAATTTCTCCAGGATTCTCCAAATTACATGAACCCAACTCTATTAGAACCATCTCAATCTCTAGTTTCCAGAAAGTAATGGCTTGCTCCATCAAAATCCCAGGAAATCCTTAGAAGCTCAAGTAATGGCCATTTAGACATTTATTTGTGCAGGGATCAAATGAGCTTTGTTTCAAATGAAATTTTACCAAGTTATTGTCTAGGTTATCACCAAGCCACAGTAAAAATTCCAGAGTCAAAGGTGATGTTTATATTGACTTGTAGTCTTTATAATTTTCAATTCAACCCATTTGCATTAAGTTGACATATATCGTTAATTTAATTACGTGTAGTTGTTGAAGGCGAGGGGACCCCGGAGATCTTGGACTTCATAACTCCTTAGGAAAATCTAACCTCTGATCATCAGCCACAAGGCTAGCCCCGGTTTGCATTTAAGAAAATTTATCAAATTTTGCTTTATATTCACTTAGCTTGAGGTATGTATGTGCATTAAGATTAAGATGGATAAAACTATAATGGAAAATCAGATTATTCCAAAGGGAGTGAGGGTAGTGTCTAAGTCCTCGAGTAGAACATGCTTTGCTTAATGTTTATAGACTTCGGTACAAGTCGAGTAGTGGAATCTACTCGCGAGTATAGGATTCACCACATACGGGATTGGTTCGAGATGTGAGATAACTTTAGTAAGAAAAATGAGACTAGGCAGGGGTGTAGGACGCAGCAAAAGGAAGTCTTGTGTGCGTAGCCATGACCGTGCTGATTGAGGACCGATCTGTGTGCGGCCCCATTGAACATGATTGAATGTACCGAAGGCATATCGGATATATGGGGTCCGATAAACTGATGTAACCTATACCTCCGGGCGTCGAGGCATAACGGTGTAGGTTGAGGGAAGCAAGGTGGAAATATGCTAACGGGCATAGAGAGATGCTCCGTGTAGTGAACCTCCTGTCCGTTTGGGTGCGACCGGTTCGACGTTTGGGCTGTTTGGTGAAAGGTTTTCCCGTACGACATTGGGTGAGCGTGTTGTGTGCAGCTCCGAGTATGGGCGTATGCGATGTGCTATTCGGGTATTCCTGCAGGTGTATATCGAGTCAATTCACCATCCCTCACGGTTATGAGTACCGCTTGTTCACTGTGTCGTGACGTAGTAAATCTATGGAATTATTGTGATACATTACTGCTGTTATGAATAACTTGTATTGTTACATGTGTGTTACCAAATATTGCTCACTAAATTTCAGATTTGTGAACTGTTAACTTGTGGTCAAAAGATGAATTAAGAATAAACTTGTAGGTATGTCCTTTGCTGCAAACTTCCATCCTACTTTCGAGTATGACTTGCATGTAGGGTTTCATGTGTAGGAGAGTCGGTTAAGACTTGCTGAGCCATCGTGGTAACAGTTGCTGCTATGAGTGTTTGCAGGTGAGGAGTACCCCACAGACTCGGAGTACGGATTCACCGGCGAGGGCTATCCTCCGTCGGGGACTATGGCTGTGTGGAAGCCGTACACGCCGCAGTGAAGATGATTGGAGCTAGGGTGGGTTGTCTGAAGGGCTGGACAACCAACTTTTGCTAGATTGGAGTAGGTGTGAGTTATATAAATAATTTCCGCTGCAGTAAACTCTGTACAGTAGTTGTAAACTGAAGGTTTGTACTACTTTTGTACAAATTCAGTAAGTATGGATAAAGTATACACTTTATATAATATATACATCCCTGGACCATGTTACCACAATCGAGTTCCAAAATAATGAACTTCACGGATTGAAAGTTCATTTCGACCATCGTTGGTCTCCACGGGATGTTAAGTGCGTTAGCATGCGTATATTCTCTCTATTGTACAAGACCCAAACATGTTATTTCTCGATGTGATGTGTCGAATGCATCCTATATACTCGAATCCAACCCACTATTTTAAGAACAGCTGCTGGACATCAAGACGGAAACCAAGTTATTTGAATTTGGAAATTCAAACACCGGTTCTCTGTCCAGATTTTGGTCCAGCTGACCAGTCTGGGAAACTTAAATATTTTGACCAATTCTGTAGGTAAAATCTGGACTGGAGTTTAACAAAAAAGTTGTAGTAAACTCAAAGAGGAATCCAGAATGTATTTATTTGCCTCCATAGCATTTCTGCTTTAGGAGTTATGATTTTTAAAGTGGAGAGTTTTTATGGAAAAATTTTGACAGCACCTCCAGCACGGATATAGTCGTCAACGTGCTCGAGGAAACTGGAATGCAATGCCAGTACTACGCCCTCACGAAAAAATCATAAACCGTTATTCTGGCATATACGTGTAAAATGGTGGGACTAAAGACGTCACTCACAAACGGTTTCTAAACTTCATGCTCTAATATGGTCAATGTACCTGCAGAAACCACTCAAAATATGGGCACACAAAGGTTGATCATTTCAGCCAGGTCCATATCATACTAAAAACATATGCCCCGTATCATTTCCATATGGGCCGTTCTTGAGTCAGTCCACATCTCAAGGTACATGGTCGTGTTTTTACACCACACGACGGGGAAACCTGAGTAGAGCGTGAACGGGTCGTCACGGTTGGGAATTTTATCAACCCAACGGATACCACCTACTGCCTCATCACCGTTGAGGCATGCCAATGGCGAGCGTTGCGTATGACCCTTTGAACATTGAACGTTCAAGAGTGGCATACTATCGTGTTTGCTTACCACAGGATGGGGTATCCTCGTTTTTGCCTAAAGCACGCTGGGGATCAGCATTTTCATATGCTCTCAGAACCATGAGAAGGTTCAGATACTCATATTCACTACCGTGCCAAGCCACGGTAAACTATCTCATACCATTGCTCGTATGGTGAGCTTACCACAATTGACCCGCCTGTGTGTAAGGGCCCAAGTTTTTCATTTGCTAAAAGTGTTCATCACACCACACTCACCTCATTTGAGGAGATCTTATGAACACCATTGAAGAGCAAGTAAACACCATCAAGAAAGTCATTAGAGGAGAAACTCACAAAATGCAAAAGTGGTATTTCCCACATGCATCACATAGGGACTGAGCACAAGTTTAACTCATAAACATGGTTAGGAATGCTCATGCTAAATTTCACCCAAATCCAAAACCTTTTGAGGTGTTTTTGAGTACAAATAGAAAGAGGCTAGTTTTAACTTAAATTTAAATTCAAACTCCTTTCATCACATGAATTCAAAAGTGGGATTCATATTCACGCTCAGCACATTTTTGTGAGCTCACACACCAAGTTTCACTCCATTTGGAGTTGATCTTGACATGAGCTATTATGGTTAGAATAAAATCAAATTTGACATGAATTTCAGTTAACCTTTGCTGCAATTTTGATCAAATCAAATCACACTTTGAATTATTCAAAGTCAATTGGCTATTTTGATGTTTGATCAACTCAAAAGGGGTATTAGGGTCCCCAAATTAAGAGCAGTAGAGAAATTCAAGTTTTTAGGACAAAAAGGGGGCAGTGGACCCAATGTCAGTGTCACAACCGAGATGAACCGAGTTTTCAACCGGCGCTCTGTTCTTCGGGCCGAAGCTATGGACGTCACGGCGTGA
Organism: Neostapfia colusana; assembly: GCA_030760725.1. NCBI lineage: Eukaryota > Viridiplantae > Streptophyta > Magnoliopsida > Poales > Poaceae > Neostapfia > Neostapfia colusana. The sequence continues at coordinate 43,484,868 of JASWHV010000008.1, read as the reverse complement.
GAGCGCTCTCCGCCAGCTTCTTCTGAGCCCCCGCGCTGGAACGCTCGCCCCAGCTTCTTATCCCCACGCCCGGGAGCCACAATCCGAATTCTCCACCGTCTCAACGTCACTCATGTTGCTCGGTTGCCTGGGTCCCATGAAAAACACCCGACACTGCCGCTCTTGGTTACTTCCGATCAGCCACGCTAGCCAAGCTTCGGTTGCTAGATCCTTCCACGCGAAAAAGCATCGCCATCTCGTGCTCCAGCATGCTACTACTTCATACCGAGGTTTCTTGCTGTGGTTGGTGGCAAATTGAGGATTTCCACCGAGCTCCCGACAGCACCGGCAGAATTCCACTTCGGTTCACCGTGGACAGAGCGCCACAGCCGTCGTCGTCCACCACTTGCTGCACAAGAAAGGTGTGCTATACTCTCTAGATTGTGTACCTGCAATCCTTGTAGCAAATGATCAACCGGGTGTGGAGAATTTCCAAGATTTCCGAAACCTAGGGAAAACTAGCCGAGCTCGGTCTAAACCCAAATTTGTGTGACACGATTCCCCAACGCTCAATCCAGCTTGCACGTCTTGCACGTCGTTTGTACACGCCCTAGCGCTCCCACTCGAAGAAGAACCGAATATAACCATCCATAATTGACCAAGTTCTAGCCGTTTTTGTGCTGCCATGGAAAAAGTGCCTCGGGTCGTCGGTGTTGCGGCCGTTTACACCATCAGCTAAGCTCATATCCTTGATTCCCGAGTTCTCCCAGTGCTGTAGGAGAAAACAGTGGAGCATTTGGGGTTTTCCCGAGCTCAATACACGTCGCCGGAGTTGCTCCGCCTCGGTGTACCATCAGGAGCTATTTTCCGGTCACCGGCGATCACCGCCGACCTAACCAGCATGTTCCTCACGTCGGACTAGGCCCTAGCGGCGAGTCTCGTGAAGCTTGGCGCAAGGAATCGGCCGGCGGCGAGCTTCGCCGGAGTGCGCCGCCGCGGGACAGTCGGGGGTCGGGAGGAAGACAAAGCCGGCGGGTCCCAGCGGTTAGCCGCTGTCCGAAGCGTGCGCCACGTTTAAATTAAACAAAGCGGCGGGCCCTGCTGTCAGCGGCTCAGTCAGCGCGGGAAGGGATTTTCTGTTCGAAAATAATTCCGAATTCAGCACCAACTTTATAAATTCATAACTTTGGCTAGGAAGCTCCAATTAGAGTGAACCAAAATTTGTTGGATTCAGCTCTCTGAGTACTTTCCAGTGAATCAAGTTTCACTCTATGAAAATATTTATTTCTCCAGAATTAATTCTTCAAATTTTAAAACTTTTAGAATTTTAACTGGAGAACCCTTTGGGAAAAAATTCTAAAATTTGTCCAGGATGTTCATCATAATATCCATGAGCTACCATAAAAATTTCAGATCCATTTGAGCTCATTTGATCCACCTAATGGTGTGATTAATAAAACTGTTCCAGAGAAAACGAAAGATGTCAGAAACATTTTTCAGATTTTCTCTGAACTTGTTTAGCTCATATCTTTTGCTAGGAATCTTCAAATTAGGTGAAACAAATTCCATTAGAACCCTCTGAAAATCTAGTTTCCATAAATTCATTGCTTGCTCCATGAAAATCCTTAGAACAACCTAAGAGCTCCAAGTAAAGCCAAATACACATTTATTTGTGCAGGTCTCAAATAAGCTTTGCTTCAGATGAAATTTGGCCAAGTCTATGTTTAGGTTGTATCCAAACCACAGAAAAAATTTCAGAGTCATTGGGCCTCTATTGCTGTACTTATAGTCTTAGCAATCAACATCAAATTCAAATGCATTTAAATTGACATGCATACATATTTATATTGTGTAGTCGCTAAGGTTGAAGAGGAGACGGAGGTGTTGGATTTCATCACCCCAGAGGAACATCTAGCATACGACCAGCAGCAAGGCAAGCTCCAGTATGCATTAGCCGTTTTATCAATTTTATTGTTTTGAGAACTTACTTTGAGTATCCACTTCGTATATGCATTAGAGTCTTGTTAGAAAACCCAAATGCATAGCCAAGAAAACCCTGTTTTGGGCTTAGGTTTTTAAACCTCGAGTAGCCACTGCAATTGTAAACTAGTGTAGGATTCGGTACAAGTCGAGTAGATGGAACTGCTCGCGAGAATAGGCTAGAGGCACACAACACGGTTAGAGATAGCAAATGGAACACATGGCAAGAAAAATGAGACCGAGTGGAGAGTAAGGGCAGCAGGACTTTGGGGTCTTGGTGTCATAGCTCCGCTTGTATCGATTGAGGACCGAGCCGTGTGCGGACCTGTTGAACAAGATAGAATAGTACCGAAGACCTACCGGATATATGGGAACCGGGAAACCGATATAATTCGGGTAGCGTTTTGTTGAGGCATAGCTTGTCTTCCAGAGGATAGGTTCAGAGCTTGAGGTGTAAATCGGCTGGCGGCACTGCAGATGCGCGCGCAGAGACCTCTTGCTTGAGACGATGGGACCGGTCCAACATTTGGCTGACGGATGAAAGGTGGTTGCGTACGACGTATGTGTTGGTTGCTGTAGGCAACATCGAGTACGGGAGTACATGACGGGTTATTTGGGTAACCCTGCAGGTGTAAATCGATTGTAATCGCTGTCCGTCGCAGTTAGTGAGTACCACTTGTTCACTGTACCGTGACATAGAAAGAACAGGCTAGAGTCATGCTAAAAAGTTGCTGATTGAAAGATATACTTTGGATGCTAATGATATGTTGTAGTTCAGAGCTAATTAAAGTTATTTTTAACCTTGGGCAGAGCACATGAGAGAAATGTGTTTCTTGTTTGATTGCAGCTCTCTTATGTGCCTTAGCACAAGGTTTTTTCACAACTTGTGCTAAAAACTTGAAAGTAAGGTACTGTGAGGAGCCCGGCCCGGGGATCGCAGTGGGTGGTGCCGTGCGATGCTGCACCCAACAGCAAGCATGAAAAGAGGCTCAAGAACATAAAGACACCATTTTGTTACTCAAGATAAGTTCTTTTACAACATATTGTACACACGCAGCGGAAATTAAAACTAGCTGGAAAATCTAATCACTCTCGACCCTAACTACGCCGAAGAGAAATCGTTCAGCCCGTGAACACTTCCTACTAGCTTCACCAAAGAAAGGCAGCGGCTAGGTTTCCGGTGAGTGGAACGAACCGTGAGGTTCGTCGTCTCACCGAACAACCCTCTTCGTATCAGGCATCCTGCTACCTGCAAAAACAACTCAGAAGCAACCGTGAGCACTAAGGCTCAGCAAGTCTTAACCGTCAATCCTAAACATGTAACTCTATATGCAGGGGTAGTAAGACAGTAGGAACAGGTATTTGCAAAAATGCAGCTTGACTAAACTTGATCTTTATATTCATATTTTTATAGCCATCATTTTAGTGGTCCTCATGCCTCACAACACCGGAAGTCCACAATCATACAAGAAACGCTTATCCCGATGTTGCTAGCCTAAGGTGGAAATGAAATTTAGTTGGCTCTATATCTACCTCAGTCAAGGTTCCAATACAGTGATTAATCCACAAACAGCAAGTTAAGAGACTTAGTTCCTCTTCTTACTACGTCACGGCGTAGTGGGCAAGTATGCTCAATCCTATTCCACGAACGACGGTGATTCGAATCAATAACAATCTGGAATACACGACACATACACCCGCCTCGAAAGAATCTTTCAAGAGCTCTTTCTTACGTTGTATGCAGCAACCTTTCACACGACACCCCGACATAGAAAAACGCTTCGCGCCGAGCAGGATGGTCCTCTACACGGACACGTCGAAGTTGACCGCTAAAGGATTTACACCTCCCGCCTTCTCAACGCCATTCCCACGTGAAGGATCAATTTCTATATCACGGTCCATCGAGTTACATCGGTTTCATGGGTCCCATACCCCACTATATATCCGGTACAGCACAATCTTGTCGAGCAGGGCCGCATACATACGGTCCTTAACCGACACGGACGGGGCTACAACCAACCTCCACATTTGCCTTACCATCCCGGTCCAGGCCAAATGTGGTCTCAAGCATTGTCACACCCATCGCAGGTCGAGACCAACCTTGAGCGCTCCGTCCTACAGGAACATCCCCGTCCCTATCTCATTTTCATGAGGGTGCTCTTATCATTAACCTCTCGCAAGTAACTCCATTACTCGAACTTTCTCGCGAGTAGCTTTTTACTACTCGACTTCTACCGAGCTAGCTACAACATTAGCCTAGCATCTACGACGAGGCAAAGCCTACAATAAACCTTCTACTCAGGGATGTAATAGCCATGCAAGTGGGTTTCAAACATCCTAGATATAATGCACAATATCAAGTCTAATACACATGAGATGAAGTAAAGCAAAATTTAAAATGGTAACGATATGCAAACCGGGGCTTGCCTTGCTCAACGGTTTTGTTAGAAGCTAGGAGTTAGTCTTCCTCCAGAGAATCTGCCAAACTCGTCACGAGATGGAGATCCTCGCTGCAGAGTGGAGTCCTCGTCGAACGTTGACGTCACGTGCTATTAAGATGATTTATGCACATGTATTAAAAAGCAATTTAGAAAATGATTCAAAACTGTTGTACCAGTTAACTGACACCTAAAAGGGACAAACAACAGCAAGGTTTCTGTTGTTGGATCTACAACCTTAGAGATGATGAAAGCTAGGGTGAAAAGAAATACTAGTAATCACCATGTGATTAAGTCCATTATATGAACACTTAAACCTAAAAGATGGTAGCTCAAGTTTCAGAGGTCCAATGAAGCTGAAAATTTAACCACACTTTCTATGGAAGGTATTTAGGCAGTGTGCAAAAATTGAGCTCATGAAATGGCTTCATGTGAGCACAACAAATCCTTATGCGGTTTTCACTAATCTGCTTTTACCCCTAGATATTAAGCTTTCCTATGCTGCAAAGTAGACTTTTTGTGAAGTGCAAAATGTCCTAAGTCCATAGGAATTGGTTTTACCATTTTTGGAGTTTCGTACATGGAGATATGGATTTTACAAAGATTGGGGAAAAGCTGAAAATGTCTCTGTTCATTTTTCCCATTTTTCAGAGACATAAGGAATGAACACATCTTTTGACCAAGCAAATGAGGTGCAATGCCTCTGAAATTTTTACTGGAGTTCAAGGAATTCCGGAAGAACGTCCTGTCCAAATTGGGGAATTTTCCAATAAACATAACTCCTGTAAAAATTCCTACAAGTTTTTATTTAAATGAATTAATAAGCCAAATCCAGGGATTTTCATAAATATTGGGATGCACCCCTGGATAGTAACTCCAAACCTATAGGCACCGTGCGCCCGATATGGTCCAGCGGTATACCCTCGAAAAGAATTCGGATTCCTCGCTCTACACTCAATTTCTTGGTCTAAAATCGATGGAGGAGATGTGCTAGACAGTTAAGATCCTGTGTGTGAAGTTTAAAACACAACAAACACGATTTGAGGACGAATTTTGCAATTCCTTACCTCAAGGTCAGTTTCTGCCACCCGGGAGAAAATCTTGAAATTCTCCCTCTGTGATCAATGGCTAGGGCTGAGCTTCGGAGGTGAGCAACTAGACTTGTAGGTGCACCGATGGGGTGGCTTGCTTGGGTGTGATCACTCCTGGTTTGGGCTGGCCACGGCGACCAGTTCGATTTCTTCAGTTTGAATGCGGGAGCAGCAGCAATTAAGCCGTTTCTAGGCGCAGGCAAGCACGGAACAGCGGAGGAAAGGTGCTAGCCGGCTAGAGCACTCGTGGGTGAAGCTTTTTCGTGTGGAGAGCTCGAGCAAATGGTGTTCTGTTGACTTGGGCGATCAGAGGAACAGAGAGCAGCTGCTGTTCTTCACTGCGTGCGGGAGGACGAGCAGAGAGACCGAGAGAGGCAAACTGAGGTTGGGCTCGTACGTGGATGGATAGGGGTGAGCACTGAAGGAACTGCATAGGGAAGCAGCTCGCCGGCCACCCTCTGCTTGGTGGCGTGCGATGAGCGACCGAGCAAGTTGGTTTGCATTTTTGTGAGACTGACCGGTGGGATCCACAGCCACAATTCTCCCTCTTATCCCCCATTTCGATTCAAAATAATAAACGAGCTCCAAATTTGATCAAACTTGGAGGATAGGTCAAAAGAATTATGAGAACTCAAATCTGAAATCAGATTTTGAAATTGAGTTTGTTTGGTTCAAAATTCAAATTCAAGTTTGAATTTGAACGTGCCCTCATTTAATCCTTGGAATAAATAGTATATGAAACCTAAAATTCTCCAAATTTGAAACTTAGGCTCTTGAATACATGAGAAATGCATCTATGATCTCACATATAGGCCTTTGGACAATCTGAATAGGAATCCTTTCAAAAAATTCAAAATGGTGTTTAAATTTCCTCCACTCTCCTCATAGAGAAGGTGCACATGAGTTAGAGTTTTGGCAGTGTAATTCTTTCCTCTAGGTTAACATGTGTTGAGCATGGGCTAGAGAAAATTTTTAACTCCCTCACATGTCCATTTGTGTGTTCGTTATTCCATGTGACACAATTATAGTCTTTCTTTGCCTCACTTTGTTTCACAATATGAAATAAAACTTTACAAAAGTTAGGACCGTTACATTCCTCCCCCCTTAAAAGAATCTCGTCCCGAGATTATAAAAAGAAAGAGGAAGGAAGAAAAACTACTGGACATATGGTACAAACAAGTTTGGAAAATTTAAACGGAGAAAATCCTCGCTTTCCCACGTGGCTTCATCAGCGGTGTGGTTGCTCCACAAGACTTTGTAAAATTGCAATGTCCGGTTTCTGGTGGCGCGAGTCTTCTCATCGATAATCTGTATCGGGTACTTAGAATAAGTGAGATCCGGTTGAATATCCACAATGTTCTCCATATGAACTGCAGTTGGGTACTTAAGACATTTCCACAGCTGAGAGACGTGGAAAACATTGTGAATACCCGAAGGTGACGTCGGTAGCTCCAGCAGATAAGCTACGGGTCCGCATATTTCAATGATAGCAAACGGCCCGATGAATCGCGGAGCTAGTTTTCCCTTCACTCCAAAACGATGAGTTCCTTTCATCGGAGAGACACGAAGATACACATGGTCTCCAATGTCAAAGTGAAGAGGTCGACATCGTTTATCTGCATAGCTTTTCTGCAGAGATTGAGCAGCCTTTAAATTTGCTTGAATCACTTGCACTCTTTCCTCGGCTTCATTCTCAAGATCAATCCCGTAGACCACTCTCTCACCGGACTCACACCAATTCAGCGGTGTGCGGCACTTCCGGCCTAAAGAGCTTCATATGGAGCCATCTTGATGCTGGATTGATAACCATTATTGTAAGTGCATCTAGGTATCCCCGTGGGTTTTGGATGATTGATGACGACAAATTAAGAGACTAATGAGCTGAGATGATCATAAGCACAGGTCATTTCCAAGGCGGACACCTAAACTCTCAAAAAGGAAAAAGATGAAGAACGGCGTCGAAGACTCAAAGAGTAGAAATTACGGTTTCACTTGAGTCTTTAGTAGGCTAGCCGTGTAAAAGTGAGAGTGTGTGTGTCAAGTGCATTGAGATCATAGAAGAGAGCTCAAAGCGTTAGAAGTGTCAAATCCTTAGTGGAGAGAGGTAGAGACGTAGAGTTGGGCAGGCCGGACTTGTCCGGGCTAGAGGCCGGACTAGTCCGGAAGTCCTACGGCTTAGTCCGTTTTGGGGCGGACTAAGAGTTCCAGACTGAGTTCGGACTTGTCCGTTTTGGGACAGACTAGTCCGTTTCTCTGTTGAAAAGAGTGTTTTGGGACTATCCTGGTAAACCAGACTTGTCCGCCTTAGTGGCCTGACTAGTCCGGGCTAGCCAGACTTGTCCAGTTTCACCCGGACAAAGAGTCTCTGAGTGAGTTCGGTGTGGCGGACCGGAATCCGCTCATCCAGGATCGCAGAGGGTGGTGTCGCACGATACGACACCGGATAGCACACATCATAAGAACGATATTGTATTACATATAAAACCAACTGAAATGTACAAAGTAGTACAATACTTCAGTTACAAACTAGTGTTTATGTGACAAAAGCAGAAGCTATGTTTATACAACTCACAACATCTACCTAGCAAAAGTTGGTTGCCCAGCCCTATGGGAAACCCACACTAGCTGCATTCCTCAGCTCAGCGCGGCGTCAAAGTGCAGCGGCCTACGCCTCTTATCAGCGTAGCTTTTCTGCCAGGATTGAGCGGCCTTCAAGTTGGCTTGAATCATCTGAACGCGCTCTTTGGCATCGTTGACAACATCAACCCCGAACGTGACCCTTTCACCGGACTCGCACCAGTTTAATGGGGTGTGGCATTTGCGACCATAGAGAGCCTCATATGGTGCCATCTTGATACTCGCCTGATAGCCGTTATTGTACGAGAATTCCGCCAACAGAAGATGATCATCCCAGTTTCTACCGTGGTGGATGGAACACGCTCTCAACATGTCTTCTAGTACTTGGTTCACCCTCTCTTTTTGACTATCTGTCTGAGGGTGATGGGCGGAGCTTCTAATCAGCTTAGTACCCAATGCAGCGTGCAACTGCTCCCGAAAACGAGACACAAATAATGCACCTCGATCTGAGACTATGGTCTTGGGTACCCCATATAAGCATCGAATTCTCGCTATGTACAGCTCCACATATTTGCCGGCATTGTAACGTGTATGCACAGGAATGAAGTGAGCCAACTTGGTTATCGGTCAATGATTACCCAAATGGAATCATGCTTGTTGGAAGTCAGGGGTAATCCCACAATGAAATCCATGCTCACATGTTCCCATTTCCATGCCGGGATTTTCAGGGGTTGCAGCAGCCCTGATTTCCTCATATGATCCGCTTTCACTCGTCTACACGTATCACACTCGGATACGTATTTAGCCACTTCCCGCTTCATCCGTGTCCACCAAAATTTCTTTTTCAAATCTTGGTACATTTTGTTGCTGCCCGGATGAATGGAGTATTTAGACAAGTGAGCTTCATCAGGAATCTTCTTCCTCAGCTCCATATCCCGGGGTACGATTATGCGGCCATTGAACCATAGCGTCCCCTCATCATCTTTCCGGAAACATTTGATTTCACCATTGTCTATCCGACTCCGGAGATGTGCCATACCCTTGTCAACTTTCTGAGCTGCGATGATGTCCTCCCTAATGGTAGGGATGAGAGCAAGGTTGTAGAGTACCCATAAGGAACCAAGTATAAACTCGGCTCTTCCTCCTCCACCGGTGTAATGGTGAGGTTATGGACATGTGATTTCCGACTCAGTGCGTCGGCAACCACATTCGCCTTGCCGGGGTGGTAATGAATCTCAATCTAATAATCTTTGATTAGTTCTAACCACCTCCTTTGCCTCATATTCAGCTCCTTTCCGGGTGAAGATATACTTCAAGCTCTTGTGGTCAGTGTAGAGGTGCACCAAATTCCCCAGGAGATAGTGCCTCCACATTTTCAACGCCAAAACCACAGCAGCAAGCTCAAGTTCATGAGTCGGATAGTGCTGCTCATGGTTTTTAAGTTGGCGTGAGCCATATGCGACTACACATCCTTCTTGCATCAACACGCAGCCGAGCCCGATACCGGACACATCACAATACACGTCGAAGGGCTTGGTCGTATCCGGTTGAGCTAAGACCGGGGCTGTTGTGAGATGCTTCACCAATGCTTGGAACGCTCCTTCACATGCTGTGTTCCAAACATATTTTGTTCCCTTCGTCAACAATTTTGTCATCAGCTTAGCCAGCTTGGAGAAGCTTGGAATGAATCTCCGATAATATCCTGCTAAACCGAGAAAGCTTCTGACTTCATGGACAGAAGTGGGAGCTTTCCATTTCAGCACCTGCTCAATTTTTCTTGGGTCAACCGCAATGCCTTCCGCTGAGATGATATGTCCCAAAAATGGCACTTGGATGATCCAGAACTCACATTTGCTGAACTTGGCATATAACTTATGGTCCCGCAATCGTTGAAGAATGATTCTCAAGTTTTCAGCGTGTTCTGCTACTGTCTTGGAGTAAACCAAGATATCATCGATGAACACCACAACGAACTTGTGCAGCTCCGGCATGAACACCGAGTTCATGATATACATGAAATGTGCTGGAGCATTGGTGAGACCAAAAGACATGACGAGATATTCATATAAGCCATATTTTATCGAGAAGGCCGTCTTCGGGATATCCTCCGCTCGGATTTTTATTTGATGATACCCAGAACGAAGGTCCATCTTTGAGAACACACTTGCACCCACAAGCTGATCAAACAAGATGTCAATACGGGGCAGTGGGTATTTGTTCATGATGGTGACGGCATTGAGTGGCCGGTAACCCACACACAGCCTCAAGGTTTCATCCTTCTTCTTTACGAACAGCGCCGAGCATCCCCAAGGCGAGGAACTCGGTCTAATGAAACCTTTTCTCAACAGATCATTGAGCTGTTCTTTTAATTCAGCCAGCTCGTTCGGAGCCATTTTGTAGGGTCTACGTGAGATGGGAGTAGTCCCGGGTGCAAGCTCAATCTTGAACTTGACATCCCGCTCAGGTGGCATGCCCGGAAGATCATCCGGAAACACGTCGGGGTACACCCGGACTACGGGCATGTCCTCTCACTTGAGAGCTTCTGTATTATTAATTGCTGAAACCTCATGGACAGGATTGTCTAACACCATGGGATACGGACGGTGGAATGGAGAATTCAAATGAACCGTCCGTGTCCGAGTGTCCAGGACAGCGCCATGGTAGCGTAACCATGACATCCCTAAGATTGCATCAATCTTTTGTCCCGTAAGGATTATCAAGGTGGTGGGATATATCTTCCCACCTAAGCACAGAGGTGCTTTTGGAATCATCATATTTGCTGAAATCTTCCCACCCGGTGAGCAGATCATATAGGAGCAGTCGGTTGGGAAGACTTGCATTTGATGCTTAGCCACATAGTATGCACTTATGAAACTGTGGGTTGTACCAGAATCGAATAAAATGATGATTGCTTGATCGTTGAGAGTGAACGTACCCGCCAGCACGTCGTCTCCCTCTGGGGTGTCCTCATTGTCGAGGTTGCGAATGCCCCCGGTTCGCTGACCAACCTTCTTGACCAGAGGTCGGCCTCGAGCACCGCCCTAATACTGGGCTTGCCCGCTGCTCTGCTGCCCCTGGGGACAGTCCTTTGAGAAATGGCCCGCCTGGCCACACGTAAAGAAAGTGTAGCGAGGCGGCCCTCTGCTGATCGGCGGACGGAAACCCGGGGCGCGTTGTGGCGGTGGAAACGCCCGGGGTAACATCTGCTTCTGCTGCTGTTGTTGCGGTCACGGTGGTGGCATCAGCGGTAAGAATGGGGGTGACTGGAAAGAACGACCGCCAAACTGCTGAGGTCACGCCGGTGGATGCCACTGCTAACCGGATGGTGTACGATACACCATGCGGTATTTCTGGGGAGCTCCACCCCAACTGCTGGGTGGAGTGCTGCGCTTCCGCTGCTCAGCCGCAAACTCCCACTGAGCATCTTCTTGCATGATCGCGGCGTTGACTAGATCATTGAACGTGCCGCGATTGCATTGGACGAGGTGCGTCTTCATCTCGGGATGTAATCCCCGATAGAAGTGCTCTCGCTTCTTCTCCTCGGTGGAGACATAATACGACGCATATTGCGCCAGTGTGTTGAAGGCATGGGAGTAGTCGTGGGCAGTCCTCCTGCCCTGCTTCAGCTCCAAGAACTCTTGGAACTTCCACTTCATTATCCCGGGAGGGATATGGTAGGTGCGGAACGCCTCCCGGAATTCTTCCCACTCCACGGCATGGCCAGCCAGCAGTGAGGCGACATAGTTCACCCACCATGCACCAGCAGCACCGTGAAGCTTCTGCGCCGCAAACAGAGTCTTTTGCCGCTCCGTACATTGGAGCAGCCTGAACTTGGACTCAATTGTCCGCAGCCAGTTGTCAGCCTCTAGGGGTTCTGCTGCTTTCGTGAACACCGGAGGGTGCGTACTCATAAAGTCCGAGTACGTCACAATGTGGGGCTCACGAGGCCCCCTCTCTTGATGCCCCCCTGCCCCCCTGCCCCTGCCTGGGACGTATTTTGCACGATCGTGTGGAGCAGATCGGTCTGCTCCTCACGATTCCCCACCAGTGCCGCTATCACATCCGCTAGTGTAAGCGGAGGCGGTGGTGGTGGTTGTTGCTCCAGGGTGCTGTCGTAGGCTGGTGGCTGGGAGTCATCACCCCCCTGCTGGCTAGAGCCACCGACCTCATGCATGGCCCGTGTGCGAACTATCTGCAACCATACGATAATAAACATCAGTCCCGCAACATACTTCATGCAGTCCAATAAAATAGGCGTAAAACATAATGACAGTAAAAACATGTGATACATCCCGTATACAGATAATGTAATAACTTTGCACAAACTACACCATTACCAGAACAAATACAATCTAGTTACATCCAACTTGACTGACTTCCTCTTTGGAAGTTCATCTCAACTAGGTTTGGTCATTACGAGACGTTTATATCGCTTTGTCGTCACGTATACTACCCTTTTATCTTCAATACGACACAAACATGGTCTCTAGCAAAAGATACTTGAGAAGGACATATACTCAAATCTTTCACTAGTTTAAGATAACCACTCATGAGTATGTCCTACCCCAATGGAAGTACTTAAACCCCCTAGGGTACAACAATCTCTCAAATGAGTTCAACTGTCATCCCTCTGCCAGAATGACCAGTTTCTACATATTCCAGATTTTCACCTGCTGATGGGCATTTTCATGACTCTAGATGAATACCAAAGTTAAAGTTAACTTCAGTATCTTTCCAACGAGTATTTATTTGCCCTCAGATCAGGTCTGGTTAAAAAGTTATTATAATTCGAAGTCAACAGAATTTCTGGAAGAATTCAACAGCACCCCCTTTGGAAGTTGCTGTTTTCAACTCTAATTTCAACTGAATTCCATACTGCAATTGTAGAAACTTTGAATTACACAAATGTAAAACATTTCCTACCCTTTCCAAATATGTATCATATGATAATTTTAGATTTTTCATCAGGGAGTTATGCTTGAAAAACAGATCAGTCCAGAGAATATTTGAAATCTGTCCTGGTTCTGGACAGTTTACAATCATCTGGAATTTCAGCAAGTTTAAGGTGTGATTCAGCTCTGGAAGTCTACAACAAAGTTGTATAGCACTTCAACCTATTTTTAGAACTACATCCCACACCTCCATTGGCCAAATAATATGTGAGTTATGCTCTGTTAAAGTTCAGCAGACTAGCTGCCCAAAACAGAGAACTCTGTTTTTCAATCCCTTTGAGCTAAACTGATTAACTATTGAATTTTTCTACCCAACTAGGGTCCTACATATTGAAACTTGGTGATTTTAGTTCCTGGTTATCATGATCCTTCATGCACATGCGTATGATATGTTGGTACTACGTTCCTCACAAAAAGAAAATCCTAACCGGATTATAACGGCATATAAGTCTCAATTGTGGCACTAAATGGTCTCTCGCACACGTATACTACACGGTTTACATACGTGGTTAGTACCTGCAGCAGAACACCCAATAATGATGCACTCAAAGGTTATTTTCATTTCAGGCAGGTCCATATTTAAAAGTAAATACAAACGCCCGTATCATTGCCATACGGCCATCCTTGAGTTAAGCCACGTCTCAAGGTACGTGATCGTGTTTTAACACCACACGACAGGGAACCCGAGTAGAGCGCGAACAGGTCGTCACGGTTAGGAATTTTAAACCCAACAGATACCACCTACTGCCCTGCAGGGCACGCCGATGGCAAGCGCTGTGTATGTCCTCCTGGGCTATTTCCAGACGAACACACTATCGCGTTACTGACCACACGATGGAGTCTCCACTTGCTTGCCTAATGCACGCTAGGGATCAGCATTTCATATGAACTCAGGAACATGAAGAGTCCAAGAATTTCATATTGACGTCTCACACCAACATGTGAGACCTATCCCTGAACCATGTTCCTCGTCAGGGGAGGTAACCGAAATTGAACCGCTTTCGGTGGCGTTCCTTACCATTTTTATCTGAGCGTAGGTGCGTCGTTACATAATTAAAATTCAGAATTATAACACATATGTTAGTCTTGCCACTTTAAGTAACTATGCTAATATAGTCCTTACTTGGGCAAACTAGTGAATCCTCAGCGTAAACCTAGGTTTTCCCGTAATACAGTCCTTAATTAATGTGCTATCCCCAATGCGGCTCTGATACCAGCCTGTGGCGGACCGGAATCCGTTCATCCAGGATCGTAGAGGGTGGTGCTGTACGATGCGACACCCGACAGCACACATCATAAGAATGGTATTGTATTACATAGAAAACCAACTGAAATGTACAAAGTAGTACAATACTTCAGTTACAACTAGATTTTATATTACAAAAGCGGAAGCTATGTTTATACAACTCACACCATCTACCTAGCAAAAGTTGGTTGCCCAGCCCTATGGGCAACCCACACTAGTTGCATTCATCAGCTCAGCGCGGCGTGTACGGCTCCCACTCAGCCGTGGTTCCCCATGGAGATTAGCCCTCGCCGGTGGACTCGTACCCCGAGTCCGTGGGATACTTCTCACCTGAAAAACACTTATAGCAGCAACCGTGAGCATGATGGCTCAACAAGACTTAACCGACTCACCTACACATGAAACTCTACATGCAGCTCACAACAAACATGGGATGGTAAATTTGCAGCAAACGGACACGCCTACAAGTTCATCCTTATTTCATCTTTTAGGCATAAGTTAACAGTTCAGTAACATTCCATATTTGGTGGCACACATGTAGCAATACAATTATACATATCAGCAGAATTGAATAATAACATTCCATAATTTATCTACGACATGACACAGTGAACAAGCGGTACTCATCACCGCGAGGGACGGCGAATCGACTCGATATACTCCTGCAGGGATACCCAAAGAGCACGTCACGTACGCCCACCCGTGGAGCTGCACAACACGCTCACTCGATGTCGTATGGGACAACCTTTCACCCAACAGCCCAAACGTCGAACCAGTCGCACCGAAACTGACAGGAGGTTCTCTACACGGAGCATCTCTCTATGCCTGTTAGCAGATTTCCACCTTGCTGCACTCAACCTACATCTATAAATCGGTGTGCTATGCCTCGACGCCCAGAGGTTTAGGTTACATCGGTTTACCGGGGCCCATATATCCGATATGCCTTCGGTATGTTCAGTACTTGTTCAGAAGGGCCGCACACGGATCGGTCCTCAATTGACACGGACAGGGCTGCGCTCACAAGACTTCCTATTGCTGCACCCTAGCCCCTGCCTAGTCTCATTTTCTTTCTAAAGTGATCTCACATCACTCGAACCAATCCCGTGTGTCCCAAACCTAACTCGCGAGTAGATTCCAACTACCCGACTTGTACCAAAGTTCTATGAATCATTTAGCATAGCCTGTCTACTCGAGGACTTATACACTACCCTCACTCTTATAGGAAAAATCTGGTTATGCATTTGGGGTTTCATCCATCCTACACCTAATGCACACACATATATACCTCATACTAAGTATATAAACAATGCAAAACTTTATAAAATGGGTTAATGCAAACCGGGGCTTGCCTTGGTGCTGTTGGTCAGATGTTAAGGCTTCGTCCGTAAGAAGAAAGTCGAGCACTTCCGGAGTCTCCTCGCCTTCAGCGACTACACGTAAACGATATACTATATGTCAATTTAAATGCAATGTTTGAACATGAATATGTGAAAACCATAATTATAGCTAGCCCTCCCCTTTGGCTCTGAAATTTTTATGTGGGCTTGGTAGGGTCCTAACCAGGGTCTTGACAAAGTTTCATTTGAAACAAAGTTCATTTGAGCTTTGTACAAATTAAAGCCTATTTGGTCATTAGTAGAGCCTCTAAGGAATTCCAGGGATTTTCATGGGTCCAACCATTACTTTCTGGACACTAGAATTTGAGATGGTTGTAATGGAATTGATTTCATGTCATTTGAAGAATTCTAGATGAATTTATGCCCTAAACAAGAATTGAGAAAATCTGAAAAATGTTTCTGTGCATTTTTCTATTTTCTCAGAGCGGTTCACTTAATCTGACTATTAGGGTGACTAAATGAACTTTGATGAGTCTGAAAATTTTACTGTGACTCAAGGATTTTCCAATGAACCTCCCAGCCAAATTTCAGAATTTTTCATAAAGTAATCCTCCAGATAAAATTCCTAACAGTTTAAATTTAGGGAATTAATTCTGGAAAAATATTAAGTTTCATAAGCTGAAACTTGTTTTGCTGGATAGTACTGGAAGAGATGAAAATCCAAAAAAATTTGGTTCACTGAATTTGGAGCTTCCTAGCAGAAGTTATATGCATTTGAAGTTTGAACCAATTCTGAAAATTCATATAAAGTTTAAACCGGCTGGTGGGGTCCCCAGGCTACGTGTCAGCACCACAGCCAAGCCACACGGGGGTCTGCAGAGTCTCCCACGTAGCCACCACGAAATCCTGGCGCCACAAATGATCCAGCACTGCTTTAACAGAGGCCCACACGTGGGTCCCATGGAGCTTCGTCTACCTCGCGCTCCCACGGCTCCCCGCCGCCACCTTCGCCGGAGAGTTTGCCGGCGGGCGTTCTGCTGCCTGACCTTCGATAAAACTCGCCGCCTGTGCATATTTCCACCTGAGGAACACCTCTGTGCACTCAACGGAGCTCAGCGAAGGCCAGAATAGTGCTCGCGACGGTGACAGCAGCCGGGAGCACTTCGGCGGCGTCGAACTCGGTGTTCTCTGCACCTTTTTCGACGTGGTTTGCTCGGAGAGCTCCACTGAGACTTGCTGATCACGGATAGGAGCACTGACCCTCGTGAAAATGGCTGCAACTAGGACCTCACCGTCGACCTAGGGCTAAAATGGCGGTGACTGGAAAATTTCAAAGAACAGCAACCCAAGTCTATGGTTTTCGCCGGTTTTTGATCCTAGGTGGCCGTGGACAGGTGCAGAATGTATGTGTAAGGGCGTAAGTTTTTGGTACTTACTCAAAGTGTTCATCACACCCCACACACACTTCATTTGAAGAAAGTTGATGAACACATTTGAAGAGCAAGTAACCACCATCAACATGATCATTAGAGAACAAACTCACACAATGCAAAAGTGGCATCTCCCACATGCATCATCTAGGGGCTGGACATATGAAAAACTCCTACACCTTGCTAGGAATGTCCATGCCAAGTTTCACCCAAATTCAAAACCTTTTTGAAGTCCTTTTGGGTATAGCTAGAAAGAGGGTGGTTTGAACTCAAATTCAAATTAAAACTGTTTTCATCCCATGAATTCAAAAGTGGGAGGCATATTCTTACTCAGTACATTTTTGTGAGCTCACACACCAATGTTCACTCCATTTGGAGTTGATCTTGACATGAGCTAAGTTTAGCAAATTCAAACCTTATTTGAATTTCAAACTGCTTATGTGCTGAAATTTAGTCAAACACAAACCAATTTGAATTCTATCCCATTCAAATGGCTCAGGGGTAGATAATTCAAATCACCATGGGTACTGTTTATAACAGTGAGAGGGAGTTAATTTCAGAGGTTAAAAAGGAGGTGGGACCCACATGTCAGCCACTGAATCAAATTCAACCGACTGAAACCTCAGCACTCGGGTTACCGGCTTCCTCCGAGGGCGCCACCGAGGGAAGCCGCACGCCACCAGCTGCTTGCCCACGTGCGAGCGCCGGGGTCGGTTCTGATCCCCTTCTTAAGCTGTTCCACGTCCTCTGCCGAAGAAAACTTCATTTGCTTTCTTCTCCTCGCGTGCCGAAGCTCTCTTCCCTCCGCTACCTCGGCTCGATCAGGAATCCGGCAGAATCGACTGCGCCATCCCTCCCCAAGCTGCTAAACCGCACCCTGAGCTCCGCACACACCTCCCCGACCCGGAAACAAGCGAGTTCCGGCCTTCCTTGCCCGAGAACGACCGCCACAGCGGCGACCAAGCTTCAGCCGACGATCGGGTGATTGTGGACAGCCCTGCACAGGGGTTCTCACGGTCAAGCGATCGAGGCCACGGGAGCGCACTGTGTTGGTTCTGCTCTCCACCAAGTCTCAAGCCACGCCGTGAAGCATCGGCGGTGAATTTCAAGTCTTTCACTCCGGCGAGTTCTACCGAGCGGCCGGTACGGTTTCTTTGAATTCTTCCTCTCTGATCCTCCATAGGTCGTCAAACTCTGCACATAGGCGCTGGACTAGCCGGCGATCATCTTTGCTTTAGGATCCGTCACATGAAAACACCTCGGAGCAATGTATTCCGATCTCTACCGAGCGTGTTCTTCACGGAACTAATCGGGCGCACGATTCCGAGCTAGTTGCCGTAGTTTCCGAGCTAATCCATGGCCTTGCCGAGCTCCGCGATCACCCACTGGTGCTGTAGAGCTAGTCGGTCAAGGTTTTAGCGGGCTAGGGACCCCGGCTGTAACACCCCAGAATCCTGTTAAGAGGGGAATTTAAAAATTTTTGGACGTGTTGCATGTATTGCAAAAATTCAAATCCAAACTGGAATTCAAATTAAACTCAAAACAGAAAAGAAATAAAAAAAAAAGAAAAATGAAAACAGAAAAAAACCGGCCAGTGGGCCGAAACCCACCAGCCGGCCCACCGATCCCGCGCCAGCCCGCAGCCGCGCGCGCCCCCTTCTTTCCACTGACATGCGGGGCCCGCCAGTCTTTCTTCTTCCTCGCGCTCGCGCCCGCGCTCGGCCGGACTCTCTCACCCCGAATCAAAACCGACCCGGATTCCTGCGTATCCCAGCCGAATTTCGTTCGTGGGCGACGCAAACTCGATCACAACCGAACGCCACCCTTTCCCCGTCTATAAAAACCCTGGCATCGTCCCGTTTTCCCCACGATCTGCCGATTTTCTCTCCGGTGAGAACCCGAGCCCCTCCGGCGAATTCTGCCCAATCTACGCTCGGGAATTCTGATCTAACTCGCTGGTCTTGATCCACCGCCTCCGGGGAACCTCGCAGGTGCAGAAAACGCGGTGGTTTGCGGTTCAAACACAGCGCCGACGAGCCTCGCCGTGAATTCACCTCGGACCTCGTCGCCGACTGCCCACCAGGACCTCCGAGCTCAAGAAAACCCCCGAGGTGAGATCCCCGACCTCCCCTGTACCGATCTATGCCATAAAATCACAGTTCTAGGAAGAATTTACGAAGATCTGAAACTCTCCGGCGAGATCGCCGCCTCCCGCCGCCGTGCGCCGCCGAGCAGCGCCGCCCGCGCTCGATCAGAGTGACGTGGCCGCTTGTGCGCCGTTTATTTTAAATCGCACTGTAGAGTTAAAATCCCCGCGTACCGGTTCGACGTTATAATCTCAGCCGTCTGTTTTAAATCGGACGGTCCACGTCAGCCCCGCGTTATAAAGACTGGAATTCTTACGCGCTACCCCCTGGGGTTCTCGGGAAATAAGAGCTAGCCCCGGAAACTTCTGATCTAGCCCCTGGAACTTCAGAAAATCATGTAAATTCATTTAAAAATCAGTTTTAGGCCCTGGACTTAATAAAAATTAGGAAAAACCCCTCTGTTAAGTGTAGTTAGACACCTGGAAATTCTTAAAATAAATTAATGGACCCTGTAGTGGGGTGAGTTTACCTTTTTAACCCTATTTGATATAAAAGTTAGGAATTTGAATATGTGGCTAGTATTTAAAATTTAAAAGGTGAGACAAACATAGGGTCAAATTAAAATTAAAAACTTTCCCAGTACATAGAAAACCTTGGAGTGAGATAAAAATAGATTTTTGGCTGAAATGAATCTGTATAATTGATTATTCACATTTATTAGTTAGAGGGACACATTTTTAAGTAGAGAATAATTCTGAAAATTAGAAAAATAAATGTAAAATAGTTTACATCAGAGGAAAAGATTAAAAATATATTATTAACTATTTTGGATCAAAACCTATTCTGTTTAGATGATGTGTCTTACTATTTTCATAATAAAGTACATATTTAGGCATAGGAAGTAAATTTGAAAATATAGCAAGCTAGGTATAAATAATTAGAAAATGATAACTGAAGTTTCCAAAATCCAAAGAATTCAGTTTAGGGTTGGTAGAAGTTCTGAAGACACATATGGAGTAGGAAAATACCTTTCATGCATACTTGGTAGCTAAAAGGTGTAGTAATTGAATGTAAGGAATTTATTTAAATTGGAAACTCATATATATAGTATGCAAGCATAAATGTGAATACAAAAGTAGGAATCATATACACATGATTAAAAGTACATGAAGGCCACAAATCAACACCCATAGAGTAACCACAACACATATAACTGTGAATGACTTTCATAAATGTGAATGTGTGGTTTGTATGAAGTGGAAGTGTGAACTATGTCTTATGGATTGTTGTTTTTCTTTTGCTATGTGTGATGGTATGATGTAGAACCTGCTCTAGAGCAAGTTCTTCCTTTCCAAGATCAGGACTACCCATTCTAAGAGCAGCAGGAAGGAGGCAAGTGTCCTTGACCACTTTGATCCTATACTAGGGTGTGTAGATAGAATTTTATTTGCATTGTCAATTGAAATATGAAACCCATGCTAGGAAGTTTCCCTAGAATTGCATTACCTTGTTTTCCTTTTAGCTTGGGTTGGGGTTTTGTTTCATTATGTCATTCATATTACTTGTGATTAACCATGCTTAGAATGGGATATTTGGGATATGAGATCATCAGTTTATTTTACCATACTCTTGAATGAGATATTGTGAGTTATGTAGAGGTCGGGATCAAGGCAAGTTGGATGTTTTGGTTGGTGCTGGGTGCACGAGACTCGGGTTTGTGTTTAGTACTTGCTTGGATCCTAAGGACCGGTTCATGGAGCATGTAACCTGGCTTTACCGTGCCAACCACATGCTGAGATGGGGCAGCTTGGCCAATTAATTAGGTGTATCCCCGGCGTAGTATGGGTGTGTTGGATGGTGCGGGGAATAGGTGTCAGCTGGACTACCATATGAACCGCAAGGCTCAAGAGGGGGCCACTGCAGCGGGGTTGGAGCCTCTTGTATGCTGTTAGGGGTGAAACCTCAGTGGGCCCAAGCTCGTCGGGAATCCCTTTGTAAAGGCTTCGTAGTGATCTCCTGGCTACACACCTGGGAAGTGTGAATGTGGTTCGTGGCCACTGGCATAATGGAGGTTCTTTTAGTCCACCCGGCAACGGGGGATGAAATCACTACATGTGGGTACAGTGGTGTAAACTCTGCAGAGTCAAAACTGTCATGACAGCCGTGCTCACGGTCAAGAGCGGCTTGGACTTATTCATGATTAGAGGATTGATGGTTTTAGAAGTTGTGGATGTTAAGTGGGGAGCTTAACATCGGAAATAATGTTATGGTTACTTGATTTTGATGATGGGTTGGGACTACGCCGGGGATACACCTAATTAATTGGCCAAGATGCCCCATCTCAGCATGTGGTTGGCACTGTAAAGCCGGGTTACATGCTCCATGAACCGGTCCTTAGGATCCAGGCAAGTACTAAACACAAACCCAAGTCTCGTGCACCCAGCACACAACCAAAACATCCAACTTGCCTTGATCCCTACCTCTACATAACTCACAATGTTTTATTCAAGAGTATGGTAATATAAACTGATGATTTCATATCCCAAATATCCCATTCTAAGCATGGCTAAGCATATGCATGGAAATAAATGACATGGTAAAATAAATCCCAACCCAAGCTTCAAGGAAACAAGGTAATGCAATTCTAGGGAAACTTCCTAGCATGGGTTTCATATTTCATTTGACAATGCAAATAATTCTATCTACACATCCTAACATAGGATCAAAGTGGTCAAGGACACTTGCCTCCTTCTTGCTGCTCTTGAAATTGGTAGTCCTGGTCTTGGAAAGGAATAACTTGCTCTTGAGCAGGTTCTACATCACACCATCACACATAGCAAAAGAAAAACAACAATACATAAGACATAGTTCACACTTCCACTTCATACAAACCACACATTCATATTTATGAAATTCATTCACCATTATATGTGTTGTGGTTACTCTATGTTTGTTGATCTGTGGCTTGCATACACTTTTATTTATATGTATATGATTCCTACTTTGGTGTTCATATTTATACTTACATACTATATATATATATATATGTGTGTGTTTCAGTTTTAAATAAATTCCTTATATTAAGCTACTACACCTTTTCACTACCAAGTATGTATGAAAAGTAATTTTTCTTCTCCATATGTGCCTTCAGAATTTCTACCAACACTAAACTGAATTCTTTGTATTTTAGAAACTCCATTTATCATTTTCTAGTTGCTATATTTTCAGATTTATATTCCTATGCATAATTGTGTATTTTATTATGAAATTAGTAATACACATCATCTAAACAGTATAGGTTCTGGTCCTAAATGATTTAATAACATCTTTTGACCTTGACTTCTGATATAGACTATTTCATAATTATTTTCCCTATTTTTCTATAACTATTCTTTACTTAAAAATGTGTCCCTATACTAATAAATGTGAGTAATAGATGAAACAGATTTATTACAGCCCAAAAATATATTTTTATCTCACTCCAAAATTTTCTAAGTACTGAGAAAGTTTTTAATTAATTTTGACAATTATGTTTGTCCCCCTTTTTATATTTTTAAACACTAGTTACATATTAAATTTTCTAAATGAAATACTAAACAGGGCTAAAATAATGAATTCACCCCATTACAGGGTCTATAATATTATTTTCATAATTTCCAGGGGTCTAGCTACACTTATCAGAGGTGTTTTTCCTAATTTTTATTAAGTCCAGGGGCTAAAACTGATTTTTAAATGAATTTACATGATTTTCTGGAGTTCCAGGGGCTAGATCTGAAGTTTCCGGGGCTAGCTCTCAATTCCAGAGAACCCCAGGGGGTAGCACGTAAGAATTCCAGTCTTTATAATGCGGGGCTGACGTGGACCGTCCGATTTTAAACCGACGGCTGAGATTATAACATCGAACCGGTACGCGGGGTTTTAAAGTCTACCGTGCGATTTAAAATAAACGGCGCACAAGCGGCCACGTCGCTTCGATCGAGCGCGGGCGGCGCTGCCGGCGGCGCACGGCGGCGGGAAGCGGCGATCTCGCCGGAAAGTTTCGGATCCTCGAGAATTCTGCCTAGAACTGTGATCTTATGGCCTAGATTGGTAGAGGGGAGGTCAGGGATCTCACCTCGGGGGTTTTCTCGAGCTCGGGGGTCCTGGAAAGTGCTCAGCGGCGAGGTCCGAGGGAAAACCACGGCGAAGCTCGTCGGCGCTGGATTTACACTGTAAGTCTTCGGGTTTTCTGCACCTGCAAAGTTCCCCGGAGGCGGTGGATCAAGACCAGCGAGTTAGATCAGAGTTTCCGAGCTTAGATCGGCCAGAATTCACCGGCGAAGTCTCGGTGCTCACCGGAGTGAAAATCGGCGATCGCGTGAGAAAAACCGATCGGGGCTGGGGTTTTTATAGCCGGGGGAGGGCGGTGGGTCTGTTGCGATCGAGTGTGAGTCGTTTGGGACCAGAATTCGGGCTGCGGGACGCGGAAATCCGGTCGGTTGCGATCGCGCGCGCGGGAGAGAGTCCGGGGTCGCGGGGTTAGGGATGACAGGCGGGTCCCACCTGTCTGTGAGAGACAGTGCGGCACGCGCGGGGGCGGGCTGGCGAGGGGAAACTGGGCCGGCTGGCGGGTTTCGGCCCACTGGCCGGTTTTTTTCCCGTTTCTCTTTTTCTTTTTCCATTTCTTTTCTGTTTTGAGTATAATTTGAATTCCAGTTTGAATTTGAATTTTTGCAAAACATGCAACACGTCCAAAAATTTCTAAATTCCCCTCTGAACATGGTTTAGGGTTTTGAATCAAAATTTGGGGTGTTACAGCTCTACCCCCCTTAAAAGAAATCTCGTCCTCGAGATTGGTGTTTCTAAGAAAACAATTCCGGAAATTGTGCCTTAAGCTCATCTTCCCGTTCCCAGGTAGCTTCCTCTTCTGAGTGATGCTTCCACTGCACCTTGCACATCCGGATTCTTTTATTTCTGGTGAGGCGTTCCATCGTCTCCAAAATCTTGTATGGTTGCTCGGCATAAGACAAATCCTCAGCTACATCTACTTCATTCATGGGTAACACCTCCTCAGGCGTCCTCAGATATTTCTTGAGTTGTGACACATGGAATACATCGTGTACATCTGATAGATGAACCGGTAACTCTAGTTGGTACGCCACTTCACCTTTTCTTTCCAAAACTTGAAAGGGTCCGATGTATCGAGGTGACAACTTCCCTTTCACCTTGAACCGACGAAGTCCTCTGATAGGGGACACCTTGAGATAAACATAGTCTCCCACGTTGAAAACGAGCTCTCTTCTTCGTACATCAGCATAGCTCTTTTGGCGTGTTTGTGCTATCCTCAAATTGTTGCGAATCTCCCTCACCTTCGCCTCGGCTTCTTGTAGTACTTCTGGACCAAACACTTTACTTTCTCCTGTTTGGTTCCAAAATAGGGGAGTTCTGCACTTTCTTCCATACAAAGCTTCAAACGGTGACATCTTCATACTAGCTTGATAACTGTTGTTATAGGAAAACTCCGCATACGGTAAGTTCTTGTCCCAACTCCTATTGTTTTTGAGTGCACATGCCCTTAACATATCTTCAAGGATCTGATTGGTTCTCTCCGTCTGCCCATCAGTTTGGGGATGATAGGCAGAGCTGAAATTCAGATGGGTTCCCATGGTTTCATGCAACTTCTGCCAGAACCTTGAGGTGAACTGTGTCCCTCGATCTGACACAATCTTCTTTGGCACTCCATGGTAACACACGATCCTTGACATGTACAATTCTGCCAATTTGGATCCGCTGTAGCTTTCTTTCACAGGGATGAAATGAGCTACCTTGGTTAGCCTATCAATAATGACCCATATTGAATCATACCCGGATTGGGTCCTAGGCAATCCCACGACAAAATCCATGCTGATTTCTTCCCATTTCCATTCAGGCACTTTGAGTGGTTGCAGCAATCCCGCGGGTCGTTGATGTTCTGCTTTCACCAACTGACATGTGTCACATAGGGCAACATGTTCCGCGACATCTCGCTTCATGCCATACCACCAATACCTGCTCTTGAGGTCCTGGTACATCTTCGTACTCCCAGGATGAATGGAATAGTCGGAATCGTGAGCCTCCTTCAAAATTAATTCACGGATCTCCTTTACTTCTGGCACACAGATCCTTTTCCCGTGCCACACCGTTCCCTGTTCATCCTCTCTAAAACCAGGAGCTTTATTTTCCTTAATGAGCTGTCTGATCTCTTGTATCTTCTCATCATTCTTTTGGCCCTCGCGTATGTCTCACTCGAGTGTGGAGTCCACTTCCATGGCGATGGCTTCACCACTATTTACTAGACATAGATTGAGCCTTATAACCTCGTCCTTCAATTCTGCGGGCATGTCCTTCAAGCTCAACTTATTGACCTGCACTTTCCGACTCAAAGCATCGGCCACGACGTTTGCTTTCCCGGGATGATAGTTGATGCCTATATCAAAGTCATTGATTAGCTCTAACCATCTCCTTTGTCTGAGGTTGAGATCTGGCTGTGTGAATATGTACTTCAAACTCTTATGATCCGTATATATCTCTGTCCTCTTCCCCATCAAATAGTGCCGCCAAATTTTCAACGCGTGTACCACTGCAGCTAGTTCTAGGTCATGTGTAGGATAGTTCTTCTCGTGCTTCCGAAGCTGCCGGGATGCATATGCCACGACATGTCCTTCTTGCATGAGAACACATCCCAACCCATTTCCAGAGGCATCGCAGTACACCGTGAAATTCTTTTGCATATCTGGCATAACCAACACTGGGGCTGTTGTCAATCTCTTCTTTAGCTCCTGAAAGCTCGTCTCGCACTGTGGCGTCCAGGTGAATGTGATTCCCTTCTCCAACAGTTTGGTGAGAGGTCTCGAGATCTTGGAGAATCCCTCAATAAACCGTCGATAGTATCCAGCCAATCCCAAAAAGCTTCGAACTTCCACGACATTTTCAGGGGTCTTCCACTTCTGGATATCCTCGATTTTGGCGGGATCGACGGAGATTCCTCCCTCCGAGATTATATGTCCTAAAAAGGGAACTCTCTTCAGCCAAAACTCACACTTGCTCAACTTGGCATATAGTTGGTGTTCTCTCAGCCTCTGTAACACCAACCTTAGATGTTTCTCATGTTCTTCTTCATCTTTGGAGAAGACGAGAATATCATCTATGAAAACCACCACAAATTTGTCCAGATATTCCATGAATACCTTGTTCATGAGGTACATGAAATATGCCGGGGCATTGGTTAGCCCAAAAGGCATGACAGTGTATTCATACAGTCCGTACCGAGATACGAAAGCTGTCTTGGGAATATCTGATTGCCTTATCTTGAGTTGGTGGTATCCCGACCTGAGATCAATTTTCGAGAACACACAAGCTCCCCTCAACTGATCAAACAAGTCTTCAATGTGGGGTAATGGGTACTTGTTTTTGATGGTTACCTCATTCAAGGCACGGTAATCCACGCATAACCTTTGGGTTCCGTCTTTCTTAGGCACAAATATCACCGGAGCTCCCCATGGTGAGGAACTAGGGCGAATATACCCCTTCTCCGTCAATTCTCTCAAATGATCCTTGAGCTCTTCTAGCTGCTTGGAGTCCATTCGATAAGGTCTCTTGTATATCGGGGCTGTTCCCGGTACTAGCTCAATTGCGAATTCCACGTCACGGTCGGGAGGCATACCTGGCAATTCTTCCGGAAAAAACATCTGGATATTCCCTGATAGTTCTGATTTCCTCAACTTTCACCTCCACTTGATTTAATTTAATGTCCCTCCTAGGCTCGTGTATTGTTATGAACTTTACTCTGGTGCCACTGGGGTGAGTTAGTTCCACCGTTCTGGTTGAACAATGGATGATTCCTTTATGTTTGGTCAACCAATCCATACCCAAAATAATATCTATCCCTTGTGAATCTATCACTATGAGGTTAGCAGTAAATACTACCCCATTAATGTCTAGGCTCACTTTGGGACACACTTGTCTTGTCCTTATTTCTCCACCTGGAGAGTTTACCGCTAGCATATGGTTCATTTGTGTGGTTGCTAGGTCATGCTTCTTAACAAACCCTTGAGCAATGAACGAGTGGGTAGCACCAGAATCAAACAGCAGAGTTGCAAAGTGTAAATTGGCAGGAAACTTACCAACTACCACGTCGGGTGCCTCTTGTGCTTCCTCCATAGTGACGTGGTTCACCCGTCCTCTCACTACATTCTGCTGTTGTGGCGGCGCAGGCTTCTTCTTTGGGCATTTATGGGCGTAGTGCCCCACTTCACCACAGCTAAAACATTGCACCCCAATCTTAGATGCTTGGCCCTTGTTGTCTTGGAGTTGGTTTGGGGGCCCTTGCACTGCTGGTCGAGGTGGATATGCGGGGCGAGGCTGCTGCACAAACTGACGTGGCGGCTGTGCTGGTGCTGCGGGAGGCCTGTAGTTTGGGTTGTACCCTCTTGGTGCTGAATAGGGTACCGCAGCACGGCTCGTCTGCCCCGTAGGTTGCTGCATCATACGTGGGCGGGTGTTGCTTCCTGAGGCCTGATGTGACCACCCCGCCTTCCTCTTATTCTCATTTTCCAGGGCCTTTAGCTTCCTTTCCACCACAAATGCTCTGTCCACCATCTTTTGAAAGCTTTCATACTCATTGGAGGACATTGCACACTGCATTTCTGCGGTAAGCCCTTCCACGAAACAATCTTGTTTCTGCTCATCGGTCTCTATGTCTCGTGGAGCATAACGGGATAGTTGAGTAAATTTAGTGAGGTATTCCCTCACCGTCATGTTTCCCTGCTGCAGTCCCAAAAACTCCTTCCTCTTGTTTTTGAGTTCACCTCTTGGGATGTAATGGTTGCGGAAGCTACGCTTGAACTCTTCCCAAGTGATGTTCTCAGGGTCATGATGGGCGGCCACGTAGGCGGTCCACCAATCAGCAGCAGGTCCATGCAATTGATGGGAGGCAAACAGCACCCTCTCATACCCTTGGCACTGTATGATCATCATCTTACTTTCAATAGTCTTCAGCCAATCATCTGCCTCCAGAGGTTCAGCAGCACTTGCAAACTTTGGAGGTTGAGTTCCTAGAAACTCACTCAACCTTGGTTGGCGTGGTGCAGCTTGTGGAGGTGGAACTTAATGCAAGTTGGCCACCACTTGAGTCAAGTTCTGGATAAGCTGATTTTGATTCTCCAGCATTTGGTGGAGGGGATCAACTTCTTCACGGCGACCACCCCAGTCCTGGCCTCCAGAAAGATGAGGGTTGCATGCCTCATCGTTGTTGTTGGCGGGGTTGGCAGCACGTCCTTTTCCTCTTCCGGCCATCTGGCAGAATCAACATATGTTAATTTGATATCATTTAGTATCATCTTACTACTTTCATTTGTTGGTGCTTTGAGGTGTTGAAGCTTTGTTAAAATTTTACGAGGGTTTATATCTCACACCAAATAATTGCTCTATTATTTCCTATGGGTTCACACACCAAAGCAAAACAATCTGAAGACGAGGCCGTGGACAATTGCTCATGGCTTCCACAACTCACGTCACACACCAAGCATCATCACACCATTAACTACGTAACGACTCGACTACTCGACCTCTTGCTAGCTAGGGGAAAGACTCTACACTACTCGTCCTCTTGAGCTGGCTCCTCGGGATCTTCCTCCTCATTTCGGCTACCTTCTGACTCTGCTTTGGGTGGGGAGGCTGCTGGTGGAGAAGTGTGACGACGCCTGATTACTCGGCGATCCGGGGAGTCAGGAGTCCATGTATCATTCACGGTGACACACAGTTCATTCCCATCTCCTCTTTCTCTCGCCTTTAAGCAAGCTCGCAGCAACGCCTCCGTTTCCTTCAGGGTGTCTCGGACATCCTGAAGCTCTTGTTGACACTCCTGCAGTCGAGTGCTGAGCATAGCAGCATCCTCCAAGCACAAGTCCATGTGCTCATGGGAAGTCACTTGCTGCACCGGTGGGTACTTGTATTCCGTGGTACCACTCTCACGTTGGAGGACATACATGTACTCAGTTTTGTCCAAGTGGCGACGATAGATGTGACTCTAGCAGGTGATGGCCTCCCAGGTGACATCTTTCTCCGCGTCAACTGTGTTGCTCGACAAGCTGGAGAGTGGTGAATCTTAAGCAGTTGATTCTCGTGTATAATCCTCATCTCCGAACTCCATTCTTCCCTCTTCTCACGGATGGTCCTGGTGGAGTTATAGTGGATGATTAGCTTGCCCGTATTGCCGGCGGCTTCGAGCATACGGCGAAGACGGCGCAACAAGTCTCCTACTGCCAATCCGTAGGAAAGGTACGTCACTGGACGACTCTCCTCTCTTTCGGCAAGGGCAACTACGGGAACTCTCCCTCCTGTGGACTTACGAGCGGTGCGAATCATGCGAACCATCTAAAACAAAAGAATTTAAAATTAGGTTAGATAAATTCTCAAACAAAAATCCTATTTTGAATGAAAGTTGGGGTAAGATGAAGAAAATGACTCCTTTAATAACACTTTTCCACCCACACCTTGGAAAATAGTTTTTAAGAAAATAGGGCCCTTAAATACGTCCATTTCTACCTAGGTCCACGTTCCTACGGGCAACCTTGGCTCTGATACCACCTCTGTCACACCCGGTTTTTCCGAAGAACAACCAAGTGAATATCACATGTATGCCAGGATCATTTTCTCATACATGTGATGACAAATAGTGAAGCATCATTTATTACAAGCCAGGTGTCGAATATAAATAAGTCTTACATCGCAAATGTCTCAATAGACACTAATGCTTCATCACAAGTAAATAAACTAGCAGCGGAATATTATTCTTTTAGGGCTCCATCACAGGCGTTGCCCGGGGGTCTTCATGAAACTAAAAACCTTCCTCGGGTCCAAAATCTTGGTCATTATACACCACCTCATTATCTTGACCTGAGCAGCAATGTAAACCAACAAATATGCAAGGTTGAGTACCAATGGTACTCAGCAAGTGTGGGAAAATTTTATCATGCATGGCTAGAACAAGGAGAGGTTGAACTCATGATTAAAGCACTACGCAATTAATACCTATCACCTTAGCTTATTAAGCACCTACATTACTACACAGGTGAAATGGTCCCAATCTCCCATCCCATCATCATAATCCAAATAACCATAACATCATTTCCAATGTTAAGCTCCCCGCTTAACATCCACAACTTCCAAAAACCATCACTCCTCTAATCATGAATAAGTCTAGGCCGCTCTTAACCGTGAGCACGGCTGTCAAGACAGTTTTGACTCTGCAGAGTTTGTACCACTGTACCCACAAGTAGTGATTTCATCCCCCGTTGCCGGGTGGACTAAAAGAACCTCCATTATGCCAGTGGCTACGATCGACATTCACACTTCCCAGGTGTGCAGCCAGGAGATCACTACGAAGCCTTTACAAAGGGATTCCCGACGAGCGTGGGCCCACTGAGGTTTCACCCCTAACAGCATACAAGAGGATCCAACCCCGCTGCAGTGGCCCCCTCTTGAGCCTTGCGGTTCATATGGTAGTCCAGCTGACACCTACTCCCCGCACCATCCAACACACCCATACTACGCCGGGGATACACCTAATTAATTGGCCAAGCTGCCCCATCTCAGCATGTGGTTGGCACTGTAAAGCCGGGTTACATGCTCCATGAACCGGTCCTTAGGATCCAGGCAAGTACTAAACACAAACCCAAGTCTCGTGCACCCAGCACACAACCAAAACATCCAACTTGCCTTGATCCCTACCTCTACATAACTCACAATGTCTCATTCAAGAGTATGGTAATATAAACTGATGATTTGATATCCCAAATATCCCATTCTAAGCATGGCTAAGCATATGCATGGAAATAAATGACATGGTAAAATAAATCCCAACCCAAGCTTCAAGGAAACAAGGTAATGCAATTCTAGGGAAACTTCCTAGCATGGGTTTCATATTTCATTTGACAATGCAAATAATTCTATCTACACATCCTAACATAGGATCAAAGTGGTCAAGGACACTTGCCTCCTTCTTGCTGCTCTTGAAATTGGTAGTCCTGGTCTTGGAAAGGAATAACTTGCTCTTGAGCAGGTTCTACATCACACCATCACACATAGCAAAAGAAAAACAACAATACATAAGACATAGTTCACACTTCCACTTCATACAAACCACACATTCATATTTATGAAATTCATTCACCATTATATGTGTTGTGGTTACTCTATGTTTGTTGATCTGTGGCTTGCATACACTTTTATTTATATGTATATGATTCCTACTTTGGTGTTCATATTTATACTTACATACTATATATATATATATATATATATATATATATATATATATATATATATATATATATATATATATATATATATATATATATATATATATATATATATATATATATATATATATATATATATATATATATATATATATATATATATGTGTGTGTGTGTGTGTGTGTGTGTGTGTTTCAGTTTTAAATAAATTCCTTATATTAAGCTACTACACCTTTTCACTACCAAGTATGTATGAAAAGTAATTTTTCTTCTCCATATGTGCCTTCAGAATTTCTACCAACCCTAAACTGAATTCTTTGTATTTTAGAAACTCCATTTATCATTTTCTAGTTGCTATATTTTCAGATTTATATTCCTATGCATAATTGTGTATTTTATTATGAAATTAGTAATACACATCATCTAAACAGTATAGGTTCTGGTCCTAAATGATTTAATAACATCTTTTGACCTTGACTTCTGATATAGACTATTTCATAATTATTTTCCCTATTTTTCTATAACTATTCTTTACTTAAAAATGTGTCCCTATACTAATAAATGTGAATAATAGATGAAACAGATTTATTTCAGCCCAAAAATATATTTTTATCTCACTCCAAAATTTTCTAAGTACTGAGAATTTTTTTAATTAATTTTGACAATTATGTTTGTCCCCCTTTTCATATTTTTAAACACCTGTTACATATTAAATTTTCTAAATGAAATACTAAACAGGGCTAAAATAATGAATTCACCCCATTAGAGGGTCTATAATATTATTTTCATAATTTCTAGGGGTCTAGCTACACTTATCAGAGGTGTTTTTCCTAATTTTTATTAAGTCCAGGGGCTAAAACTGATTTTTTAATGAATTTACATGATTTTCTGGAGTTCCAGGGGCTAGATCTGAAGTTTCCGGGGCTAGCTCTCAATTCCAGAGAACCCCAGGGGGTAGCACGTAAGAATTCCAGTCTTTATAATGCGGGGCTGACGTGGACCGTTCGATTTTAAACCGACGGCTGAGATTATAACATCGAACCGGTACGCGGGGTTTTAAAGTCTACCGTGCGATTTAAAATAAACGGCGCACAAGCGGCCACGTCGCTTCGATCGAGCGCGGGCGGCGCTGCCGGCGGCGCACGGCGGCGGGAAGCGGCGATCTCGCCGGAAAGTTTCGGATCCTCGAGAATTCTGCCTAGAACTGTGATCTTATGGCCTAGATCGGTAGAGGGGAGGTCAGGGATCTCACCTTGGGGGTTTTCTCGAGCTCGGGGGTCCTGGAAAGTGCTCAGCGGCGAGGTCCGAGGCAAAACCACGGCGAAGCTCGTCGGCGCTGGATTTACACCGTAAGTCTTCGGGTTTTCTGCACCTGCAAAGTTCCCCGGAGGCGGTGGATCAAGACCAGCGAGTTAGATCAGAGTTTCCGAGCTTAGATCGGCCAGAATTCACCGGCGAAGTCTCGGTGCTCACCGGAGTGAAAATCGGCGATCGCGTGAGAAAAACCGATCGGGGCTGGGGTTTTTATAGCCGGGGGAGGGCGGTGGGTCTGTTGCGATCGAGTTTGAGTCGTTTGGGACCAGAATTCGGGCTGCGGGACGCGGAAATCCGGTCGGTTGCGATCGCGCGCGCGGGAGAGAGTCCGGGGTCGCGGGGTTAGGGATGACAGGCGGGTCCCACCTGTCTGTGAGAGACAGCGCGGCGCGCGCGGGGGCGGGCTGGCGCGGGGAAACTGGGCCGGCTGGCGGGTTTCGGCCCACTGGCCGGTTTTTTTCCCGTTTCTCTTTTTCTTTTTCCATTTCTTTTCTGTTTTGAGTATAATTTGAATTCCAGTTTGAATTTGAATTTTTGCAAAACATGCAACACGTCCAAAAATTTCTAAATTCCCCTCTGAACATGGTTTAGGGTTTTGAATCAAAATTTGGGGTGTTACAAAGCCGCCGGCAATACGGGCAAGCTAATCATACACTATAGCTCCACCAGGACGATCCGTGAAAAGAGGGAAGAATGGAGTTCAGAGATGAGGATTATCCATGAAAATCAGCTGCTTAAGATCCACCGCTCTCTAGCTTGTCGAGCGACACAGGTCGATGCGGAGAAGGATGTCACCTGGGAGGCCATCACCTGCCAGAGTCACATCTATCGTCGCCACCTGGACAGGACTGAGTACATGTATGTCCTCCAGCGTGAGAGTGGTACCACGGAGTACAAGTACCCGCCAGTGCAGCAGGGGACTTCCCATGAGCACATGGACCTGTGCTTGGAGGATGCTGCTATGCTTAGCACTCGACTGCAGGAGTGTCAGTAGGAGCTTCAGGATGTTCGGGACACCCTGAAGGAAACCGAGGCATTGCTTCGAGCCTGCTTGAGGGCGAGAGAAAGAGGAGATGGGAATTAACTGTGTGTCACCGTGAATGATACATGGACTCCTGACTCCCCAGATCGCCGGGCGATCAGGCGTCGTCGCACTTCTCCACCAGCAGCCTCCCCACCCAAAGCAGAGTCAGAAGGTAGCCGCAATAATGAGGAAGATCCTGAGGAGCCAGCTCAGGAATCCGAGTAGGGTAGAGTTTTTCGCTTAGTTAGCAAGATGTCGAAAATCGAGTCGTTACGTTAGTTAATGGTGTGTTAATGCTTGGTGTGTGACGTGAGTTGTGGAAGCCATGAGCAATTGTCCACAACCTCGTCTTCAGATTGTTTTGCTTTGGTGTGTGAACCCACATGAAATAATAGTGCATTTATTTTTGTATGAGATATGAACCATCAGAAAAGTGTAACAAAGCCTCAACACTTCAAAGTACAAACGAGTGAAAGTAGTAAGATATACGTAATACTTTAAATTAACATTTGGTTGATCATGCTAGATGGCCGGAAGAGGAAAAGGTCACGCTGCCAACCCCGCCACCAACAACGATGAGGCCTGCAACCCTCATCTTTCAGGAGGCCAAGACAGGGGTGGTCGCCGTGAAGGAGTTGATCCCCTCCACCAAATGCTTGAGAATCAAAATCAGCTCATCCAGAACTTGACTCAAGTAGTGGCCAACTTGCATCAAGTTCCACCTCCACAAGCTGCACCACGCCAACCAAGGTTGAGTGAGTTTCTAGGAACTCAACCTCCAAAGTTTGCAAGTGCTGCTGAACCTCTGGAGGCACATGATTGGCTAAAGACCATTGAGAGCAAGATGAGGATCATACAGTGCCAAGGGTATGAGAGGGTACTGTTTGCCTCTCATCAATTGCATGGACCTGCTGCTGATTGGTGGACCGCCTACGTGGCCGCCCATCATGACCCTGAGAACATCACCTGGGAAGAGTTCAAGCGTAGCTTCCGCAACCATTACATCCCAAGGGGTGAACTCAAAAACAAGAGGAAGGAGTTTTTGGGGTTGCAGCAGGGTAACATGACTGTGAGGGAATACCTCACTAAATTTACCCAACTCTCCCGTTATGCCCCACGGGACATAGAGACTGATGAGCAGAAATAAGATTGTTTCGTGGAAGGACTTACCGCAGAAATGCAGTGTGCAATGTCCTCCAATGAGTATGAAAGCTTCCAAAAGATGGTGGACAGAGCGTTTGTGATAGAAAGGAAGCTGAAGACCTTGGAAAATGAGAACAAGAGGAAGGCCGGGTGGTCACACCAAGCCTCAGGGAGCAACACCCGCCCACGTCTGATGCAGCAACGCGCAGGGCAGACGAACCATGCTGCGGTACCCTACTCAGCACCAAGAGGGTACAACCAGAACTACAGGCCTCCGGCAGCACCAGCACAGCCACAACGTCAGTTCGTACAGCAGCCTCGCCCTACATATCAACCTCGACCAGCAGTGCAAGGACCCCCAAACCAACCCAAAGGCAACAAAGGCCAGGCACCTAAGGTTGGGGTGCAATGTTTTAGCTGTGGTGAAGTGGGGCACTATGCCCATAAGTGCCCAAAGAAGAAGCCCACGCAGCCACAACAGCAGAATGTAATGAGAGGACGGGTGAACCACGTCACCATGGAGGAAGCGCAAGAGGCACCTGACGTGGTAGTTGCTAAGTTTCCTGCCAATTTACACATTGCAACCCTGTTGTTTGATTCTGGTGCTACCCACTCATTCATTGCCCAAGGGTTTGTTAAGAAGCATGACCTAGCAACAACACAAATGAATCATATGCTAGCAGTAAACTCTCCAGGTGGAGAAATAAGGACAAGACAAGTGTGTCCCAAGGTGGATCTAGACATTAATGGGGTAGTGTTTACTGCTAACCTCATAGTGATAGATTCCCAAGGGATCGATATTATCTTGGGTATGGATTGGTTGACCAAACATAAAGGAATCATCCATTGTTCGACCAGAACGGTGGAACTAACGCATCCTAGTGGCACAAAAGTAAAGTTTATAACAATACAAGAGCCTAGCAGGGACGTTAAATTAAATCAAGTTGAGGTGAAAGTGGGGGAGATCAGGATTATCAGGGAATATCCAGATGTTTTTCCGGAGGAGTTGCCAGGTATGCCTCCTGATCGTGAAGTGGAATTTGCAATCGAGCTAGTGCACGGAACCGCCCCGATATACAAGAGACCTTATCGGATGCACTCCAAGCAGCTGGGAGAACTCAAGGATCATTTGAGAGAATTGACGGAGAAGGGGTATATTCGTCCTAGTTCCTCACCTTGGGGAGCTCCGGTCATATTTGTGCCCAAGAAGGACGGAACCCAAAGGTTATGCGTGGATTACCGTGCCTTGAATGAGGTGACCATCAAGAACAAGTACCCATTACCCCGCATTGAAGACTTGTTTGATCAGTTGAGGGGAGCTTGTGTGTTCTCGAAAATTGATCTCAGGTCGGGATACCACCAACTCAAGATAAGGCAATCTGATATCCCCAAGACAGCTTTCGTATCTCGGTACGGACTGTATGAATACACTGTCATGCCTTTCGGGCTAACTAATGCCCCGGCATACTTCATGTATCTCATGAACAAGGTATTCATGGAATATCTAGACAAATTTGTGGTGGTTTTCATAGATGACATTCTCGTCTTCTCCAAAAATGAAGAAGAACATGAGAAACATCTAAGGTTGGTGTTGCAGAGGCTGAGAGAACACCAACTATATGCCAAGTTGAGCAAGTGTGAGTTTTGGCTGAAGAGAGTTCCCTTCTTAGGACATATAATCTCGGAGGGAGGAATCTCCGTGGATCCCGCCAAAATTGAGGATATACAGAAGTGGAAGACCCCTGAAAATGTCGGGGAAGTTCGAAGCTTCTTGGGATTGGCTGGATACTATCGACGGTTTATTGAGGGATTCTCTAAGCTCTCGAGACCCCTTACCAAACTGTTGGAGAAAGGAATCACATTCACATGGACGCCACAGTGCGAGACGAGTTTTCAGGAGTTAAAGGAGAGATTGACAACAGCCCCTGTGCTAGTTATGCCAGATATGCAGAAGAACTTTACGGTGTACTGCGATGCCTCTGGAAACGGGTTGGGATGTGTTCTCATGCAAGAAGGGCATGCCGTGGCTTATGCATCCCGACAACTCCGGAAGCACGAGAAAAACTATCCTACACATGACCTAGAACTAGCCGCAGTGGTACACGCGTTGAAAATTTGGCGGCACTATTTGATGGGGAAGAGGACAGAGATATATACGGATCATAAGAGTTTGAAGTACATTTTCACACAGCCAGATCTCAACCTCAGACAAAGGAGATGGTTAGAGCTAATCAATGACTTTGATGTGGGCATCAACTATCATCCTGGGAAAGCAAACGTCGTGGCCGATGCTTTAAGTCGAAAAGTGCAAGTCAATAAGTTGAGCTTGAAGGACATGCCTGCAGAATTGAAGGACGAGATTATAAGGCTCAATCTATGCCTTGTGAATAGTGGTGAAGCCATCGCCATGGAAGTGGACTCCACACTAGAGCAAGACATACGTGATGGTCAAAAGAACGACGAGAAGATACAAGAAATCAGGCGACTCATCAAGGAAAATAAAGCTCCTGGATTCAGAGAGGATGAACAAGGTACGATGTGGCACGGGAAAAGAATCTGCGTGCCTGAAGTAAAAGAGATTCGTGAATTGATTTTGAAGGAGGCTCACGATTCCGACTATTCCATCCATCCTGGGAGTACGAAGATGTACCAGGACCTCAAGAGTAGGTATTGGTGGTATGGCATGAAGCGAGATGTCGCGGAACATGTTGCCCTATGTGACACATGTCAGTTGGTGAAAGCAGAACATCAACGACCCGCGGGATTATTGCAACCACTCAAGGCACAATTTCCGGAATTGTTTTCTTAGAACCACCAATCTCGAGGATAAGATTTCTTTTAAGGGGGGTAGAGCTGTAACACCCCAAAATCCAGTTCAGAGGGGAATTTAAAATTTTTTGGACGTGTTGCATGTATTGCAAAAATTCAAATTCAAATTAAACTCAAAACAGAAAAGAAATAGAAAAAAAGAAAAAGGAAAACAGAAAAAAACCGGCCAGTGGGCCGAAACCCACCAGCCGGCCTACCGATCCCGCGCCAGCCCGCAGCCGCGCGCGCCCCCTTCTTTCCACTGACATGCGGGGCCCGCCAGTCTTTCTTCTTCCTCGCGCTCGCGCCCGCGCTCGGCCGGACTCTCTCACCCCGAATCAAAACCGACCCGGATTCCTGCGTATCCCAGCCGAATTTCGTTCGTGGGCGACGCAAACTCGATCACAACCGAACGCCGCCCTTTCCCCATCTATAAAAACCCCGGCATCGTCCTGTTTTCCCCACGATCTGCCGATTTTCTCTCCGGTGAGAACCCGAGCCCCTCCGGCGAATTCTGCCCAATCTACGCTCGGGAATTCTGATCTAACTCGCTGGTCTTGATCCACCGCCTCCGGGGAACCTCGCAGGTGCAGAAAACGCGGTGGTTTGCGGTTCAAACACAGCGCCGAAGAGGCTCGCCGTGAATTCACCTCGGACCTCGTCGCCGACTGCCCACCAGGACCTCCGAGCTCAAGAAAACCCCCGAGGTGAGATCCCCGACCTCCCCTCTACCGATCTATGCCATAAAATCACAGTTCTAGGAAGAATTTACGAAGATCCGAAACTCCCCGGCGAGATCGCCGCCTCCCGCCGCCGTGCGCCGCCGAGCAGCGCCGCCCGGGCTCGATCAGAGCGACGTGGCCGCTTGTGCGCCGTTTATTTTAAATCGCACGGTAGAGTTAAAATCCCCGCGTACCGGTTCGACGTTATAATCTCAGCCGTCTGTTTTAAATCGGACGGTCCACGTCAGCCCCGCGTTATAAAGATTGGAATTCTTACGCGCTACCCCCTGGGGTTCTCGGGAAATAAGAGCTAGCCCCGGAAACTTCTGATCTAGCCCCTGGAACTTCAGAAAATCATGTAAATTCATTTAAAAATCAGTTTTAGCCCCTGGACTTAATAAAAATTAGGAAAAAACCCCTCTGTTAAGTGTAGTTAGACCCCTGGAAATTCTTAAAATAAATTAATGGACCCTGTAGTGGGGTGAGTTTACCTTTTTAACCCTATTTGATATAAAAGTTAGGAATTTGAATATGTGGCTAGTATTTAAAATTTAAAAGGTGGGACAAACATAGGGTCAAATTCAAATTAAAAACTTTCCCAGTACTTAGAAAACCTTGGAGTGAGATAAAAATAGATTTTTGGCTGAAATGAATCTGTATAATTGATTATTCACATTTATTAGTTAGAGGGACACATTTTTAAGTAGAGAATAATTCTGAAAATTAGAAAAATAAATATAAAATAGTTTACATCAGAGGAAAAGATTAAAAAAATATATTATTAACTATTTTGGATCAAAATCTATTCTGTTTAGATGATGTTTCTTACTATTTTCATAATAAAGTACATATTTAGGCATAGGAAGTAAATTTGAAAATATAGCAACCTAGGTATAAATAATTAGAAAATGATAAATGAAGTTTCCAAAATCCAAAGAATTCAGTTTAGCGTTGGTAGAAGTTCTGAAGACACATATGGAGTAGGAAAATACCTTTCATGCATACTTGGTAGCTAAAAGGTGTAGTAATTGAATGTAAGGAATTTATTTAAATTGGAAACTCATATATATAGTATGCAAGCATAAATGTGAATACAAAAGTAGGAATCATATACACATGATTAAAAGTGCATGAAGGCCACAAATCAACACCCATAGAGTAACCACAACACATATATCTGTGAATGACTTTCATAAATGTGAATGTGTGGTTTGTATGAAGTGGAAGTGTGAACTATGTCTTATGGATTGTTGTTTTTCTTTTGCTATGTGTGATGGTATGATGTAGAACCTGCTCCAGAGCAAGTTCTTCCTTTCCAAGATCAGGACTACCCATTCCAAGAGCAGCAGGAAGGAGGCAAGTGTCCTTGACCACTTTGATCCTATACTAGGGTGTGTAGATAGAATTTTATTTGCATTGTCAATTGAAATATGAAACCCATGCTAGAAAGTTTCCCTAGAATTGCATTGCCTTGTTTTCCTTGTAGCTTGGGTTGGGGTTTTGTTTCATTATGTCATTCATATTACTTGTGCTTAGCCATGCTTAGAATGGGATATTTGGGATATGAGATCATCAGTTTATTTTACCATACTCTTGAATGAGATATTGTGAGTTATGTAGAGGTAGGGATCAAGGCTAGTTGGATGTTTTGGTTGGTGCTGGGTGCACGAGACTCGGGTTTGTGTTTAGTACTTGCCTGGATCCTAAGGACCGGTTCATGGAGCATGTAACCTGGCTTTACCGTGCCAACCACATGATGAGATGGGGCACCTTGGCCAATTAATTAGGTGTATCCCCGGCGTAGTATGGGTGTGTTGGATGGTGCGGGGAATAGGTGTCAGCTGGACTACCATATGAACCGCAAGGCTCAAGAGGGGGCCACTGCAGCGGGGTTGGAGCCTCTTGTATGCTGTTAGGGGTGAAACCTCAGTGGGCCCAAGCTCGTCGGGAATCCCTTTGTAAAGGCTTCGTAGTGATCTCCTGGCTACACACCTGGGAAGTGTGAATGTGGTTCGTGGCCACTGGCATAATGGAGGTTCTTTTAGTCCACCCGGCAACGGGGGATGAAATCACTACATGTGGGTACAGTGGTGCAAACTCTGCAGAGTCAAAACTGTCATGATAGCCATGCTCACAGTCAAGAGCGGCTTGGACTTATTCATGATTAGAGGATTGATGGTTTTGGAAGTTGTGGATGTTAAGCGGGGAGCTTAACATTGGAAATGATGTTATGGCTATTTGATTATGATGATGGGATGGGAGATTGGGACCATTTCACCAGTGGAGTAATGTAGGTGCTTAATAAGCAAAGGTAATAGGTAGTAATTGCGTAGTGCTTTAACCATGAGTTCAACCTCCCCTTGTTCTAGCCATGCATGACATAACTTTCCCACACTTGCTGAGTACCATCGGTACTCAACCTTGCATATTTGTTTGTTTATATTGCTGCTCAGGTCAAGAGAATGATGTGGTGTTTAATGATCAAGACTTTGGACCCGAAGAAGGTTTCTAGGTTCATGGAGTCCCCCGGGCAACGCCTGTGACGGAGCCCACGAGAATAATATTCCGCTGCTATTTTATTTACTTGTTATGAACTTATTATCGTCCATCGAGACATATGTTATGTAAGACTTATTTATATTCGACACCTGGCTTGTAATAAATGATGCTTCACTATTTGTCATCACATGTATGAGAAAATGATCCTGGCATACATGCGATATTCACTCGGTTGTTCTTCGGAGAAACCGGGTGTGACACCGGCCAACGCTGCCGAACTTCAACCGAGGCCGCCACACGTCGGCGGCCGTCTTCCGATCATCGGCAGCCCCAGAACACCTCACCATCGTGTTCCTCGGTGTCGCATACACCCTGGTGGCGAGTTGTAGCCCGTACGGTGGCCAGGACCGGCAAACCGGCGAGCAGCAGATCGCTCCGGCGAGCTGAGCGCGCGGGCGCGCGAAAATCAGCCGGAGGAAGACGAAGCCGGTGGGTCCCGGCTGTCAGCGGCAGATATTTTAAAACTGGGATCTGCTGTGGCCCGGATCGGGTGTGGCTGCGCGCAAAGGACTCAGTAGCCGCGTGTGTCAACCGATGAGGAGCTGACACGTAGCCCCGGGTCCCACGTGCAGTGATTTGAACTTTTCCCGATTTTCAGATTTAGTTCAAACTTCAAATCCTCATAACTTTGGCTAGGAAACTCCAAATCATATGAACCAAATTTTGTTGCATTCAGCTCTCTGAGTACTTTCAGCAAATCAAGTTTCACTTCATGAAAATCCCGATTTCTCCAGAATTAATTCTTCAAATTTAAACTGTTTAGAATTTTAACTGGAGAACCCTTTGGAGGAAAATTCTGAAATGTTGCTGGGATGTTCACCAAAATATCCATGAGCTACCATAAAAATTTCAGATCCATTTGAGCTCATTTGGTCCACCTAATGGGGTGATTAATTAAACTGTTCCAGAGAAAATGGAAAATGTTCAGAAACATTTTCAGAATTTCTCTGAAATTGTTTAGCTCATATCTTTAGCTAGGAACCTTCAAATTAAGTGATACCAACACCAGTAGAACACTCTGAAAATCTAGTTTTCAGAAAGTCATGGCTTGCTCCATGAAAGTTCCTAGAACACCCTAAAATCTCCAATTAAGGTCAAGTACATAATTATTTGTGGAGAGCTCAAATGAGCTTTGCTGCAACTAAAACTTAGCCAAGTCTCTGTTTAGGTTGTAAGCAAACCACAGTAAAAATTTCAGAGTCATTGGGTCTGTCTAGTGAAACTTATAATCTTCACAAGTTTAAATTCAATTCAAATGCATATAAGTTGACACATTTATATTTCTTATATGTAGTCGCTAAGGTTGAGGAGGAACCCGAAGTCTTAGACTTTGTTACTCCGGAAGAGCAGCTAGCCTACGACCAAGAGCAGCAAGGCAAGCTCCGGTTTGCATTAATCTTTTCATAAATTTTTATTGTTTTGAGAACTTACTTTGAGTACCATTTCTTCATGCATTCGAGTCTTGTTTGAAAACCCAAATGCATAGACAAGGAAACATGGGTTGGGATTAGGATTGAAACCCCGTTTAGCTACTGCAATGCTAAGATAGTGTAGGATTTAGTACAAGTCGAGTAGTTGGAACTACCCGCGAGGATAGGCTAGGGGCACTCGACTCGGGTAGAGATAGCAAATGAAACACATGGCAATAAAATGAGACCGAGCGGAGAGTAAGGGAAGCAGGACTTTGGGGCCTGGGTGCTATAGCTCCGCTTGTGTCGATTGAGGACCGAGCCGTGTGCGGGCCTATTGAACAAGCTAGAACAGTACTGAAGACCTACCGGCTATATGGGAACCGGGAAACCGATGTAACTCGGGTAGCTGGATGTTGAGGCATAGCTGGTCGTTCAGAGGGTAGGTTGAGAGCTCAAGGTGTAAATCGGCTGGCAGCACTGAGATGCGCGTGCAGAGACCTCTTGCTCAGGACGATTGGACCGGTTCAACATTTGGCTTACGGGTGAAAGGTGGTTGCGTACGACGTCCGTGATGGTTGCTGTAGGCAACATCGAGTACGGGCGTACGTGACGGGTTATTCGGGTAACCCTGCAGGTGTAAATCGATTATAATCGCCGTCCCTCACGGTCAGTGAGTACCACTTGTTCACTGTACCGTGACGTAGAAAGAATAGGCTAGATTCATGTTAAAAGTTTGCTGATTTGAAAGATATACCTTGCTTGTTAAAGTCTTGTTATAGTTTAGAGCTAATTAAAGTTCCTTTCAACTTTGGGCAAAGCACATGAGAGAAATGCGTTTCTTGTTTGATTGTGGCTCTCTCATGTGCCTTAGCGTAGGGTTCTCCCCAACCTGCTGCTAAAAACTTGAAAGTAAGGTTCCACTAATTAGGCGAGTCCTTTGCAACTTATTTTACCTCATGTAACCTATCATCCATCATGTAGAAGTTCCATGTATAGGAGAGATGGGTCAGTCTTGCTGAGCCATCATGCTCACTGCTTGTGTTTGAAGCTTTTGCAGGGTTCTATGAGGAAGGGACTCCCGAGGAGGAGACGGAACCCCAGGAGGGGAATCCCGTCGAGTGGGAGTCGTGCACGCCGCCGTGTTAGTGTGCTTGCGTGCTATTGGGGACACGTTCACGGGCTGAACGTGAACTCAATGCTTAGTCTATGCCTGTGAGTGTGAACTGGACTATTTTGTTGTAAAAATGTTCATAAACTGGTTTATAAAATAAAAACTTTGCTTCCGCTTTGTACCTTTGATGTGTGTTATCTGGTGCTGTGCAATGCAGCACCACTCAGCGTGATCCTGGCTCGACAAGACCGTGGGGTCATGTCAGCATGGTATCAGAGCTCGCTTGAGGTTCAACGCACTACGAAGGTCATCTTTTTCAAAAATCCAGTGAGGAACGAGTTAGTAGCCCATATAAGGATGTTATTAGTGTATACA
Organism: Neostapfia colusana; assembly: GCA_030760725.1. Lineage (NCBI taxonomy): Eukaryota > Viridiplantae > Streptophyta > Magnoliopsida > Poales > Poaceae > Neostapfia > Neostapfia colusana. The sequence continues at coordinate 43,441,007 of JASWHV010000008.1, read as the reverse complement.
AAGTGGTATACTAACCTATTTGCTTATGTCGAAAAATCATGCATCTCGGGATGCTTTATGTCTTGGGGGGTGCACGTAAGCGCTGTCCACCAGTGCGCCCAAGCTGAAGGGTGGAGCCCCACGGGTGGCAGGTCACCTGACCCGCTTTAATATCCTCTACGACTCTTCCTGTCATTTGGGGTATTCGAGCAACGTCTGTCCCTGGCGTGCTTTGGGCAATTTGGGAGACCCCGTCACGTGGTCAGTAACGTGAACACGTAGCTCAAGGCGTGTTTGGCTTGAGAACATCCGGGCGAGTGATGACGGTCGGGTGTACGAACTGTATGGATACCGGGCTCGGTGTGCAGCCGAGTCTGACGATTGTTTGAGTTATCTGCAGGTAGTCTAACCATGAAACGGTAGACGTGTAGCATCCGTGTGCGAGAGACGCTTAGTGCCACTGAACTAACGGAGCCGGCTAAATCCGGTATAGGTTTTTCTTTGTGAGGACGTAGTACCGACATGATCTGGTGACGCATCGACGTCATGCCCCACTAAAGGAACAACTTCATTGTAAATTTGAAAGTTTTAATCCAGAGCACTAAAACTTGATGTAACTCCTTCCCTTAAACAGGATATTCAAATTTAACAAGTTTTCAACTTATCGGATACTAAGGACAGAGTTCCCTGTTTTCAGCTGAAATAAGGCTGAAGTTAATCAGAGGTTAGAGGTTGAGTCCTTTCGAGGTTGGGGTCATATGATACATTTATGGAAAGACTTGGAAGATCTTTACAACTTTTCTGTTGAGGTTCAGAGGTGTTTCATCCCCTAACCAATCGAAAAATGCAGTAGAGTTGAAACTGTCCAGAAAACAGGGCAGAGCAAATACTCTCTGTAAATTGAGCATAACTTCCTGCATAAAAAAATCCAAAAATAGAGAGGTAGTTCTGAAAAGTTTAAGAGATGGGTTACAACTTTGTAACAGAAAATTTGTCAGATTGGGAGTAGAATTAACTGGAATTCTTGGATCAAATCAGTACCTAAAGCAGGGAGGTGCTGTCCAATTTTCTCCAGAAATTCTATCAACTTTGACATCTCATAACTTTTGAACCAGGACAGATCTTAGGCCAAGCAAATACTTTCTGGAAAGCTATTGAAGTTAGCTTTAACTTTGATGCTGAGTTACAGGATTGGTTTTGCCTTTAGCATGGTCTAAATCAGGTTGTAATGGAAACTGGTCAGGGCTGTCATGTTGGACAGCAGATCAGCAGTCAAATTTGTTTAAGTTTGAACTATGTTTCCAAGGCTTATGAGTTCAATGATATGTTTTGTGTTATAACTCAATGGTTTACTGTTAAAATAAATATTTGACATTTCTCAAATATGTTTTTACAGATGACAGCGTATAAACAGTTGGAGAATGGGTGGATGGTGTCCCACTGTTCTCACCACAGCGGCTATCCGGAAGCATTGAGGCAAATGCTTCAATATTTTGGGTACAGAAAGATGCCGCAGTACTTTGCCAAGGAAGAAGGTGAGGAGGAGAACAAGACGTGGATGATCCATATTGAAGTTCCTGCAGGACCTACGCCACCCGGTTGGGCGCCGTTCAACGTTACGGTGAGAGGTAGACAGCCGGAGGGGATGTGGCATGTGGCAGCCCCCGACACCATGTCGAGTTTCTGCCAACTACACGTGAGAGCTATGGAGGGCACTCCATATGCACTCGTTCCGGTGGAGGGACGGGCTAATCTCATGTGGGATGGGAGGTATATGGAGGCAACCTATCCGGGTTGCCCAAGGTACAACCCCGCGAAGGCGAACCTCAGCCTCAAGATAAGGGCAGGAAAAGCCGTGATGGACAGCCAAGCTGTTCATACGGATTGTCTTGCGGCAAAGATCAAGGAGAGCACAAGCCGTGGAGACCATTTCGAGAGTGCTCACAGCGCACTCCGCAATGTGCTCATTCCGACGATTAAGCGACTGAACGAACAACATAATCAGTTGCATCGTCTGAAGAAGGCAAAGAGAAAAGCCGTGTCGACATCACGGTTTTGTAACAGCAGGTGGAGGCTCTGACCCAGCAGCGAGAGGTCCTTACTCAAGAGCGGGACGACACTATTGAGGAGGGGCAAGGCTGGGAAGAGGACTACAACCAGGCCATGGACGAGGTGCACGCGTTGCAGGACCTCGTACCGCCGGTAATGGGCATACCGGTGGTAGGTGCCGTACCCGTGGTCTTGGGTCTACCGGCAATGGGAGAACCCGAGATGGATGAGGAGGTTGTAGACCCAGAGCCACCAGCAGAGGTACCGGAGGAGGACGATCCGCAGGAGGTCGAGTTCTACTCTGAGTAGGTGGTTACCGTTGCCAAGTAGGGCAGCTGGGTGATGTAACCCAAACTTTTGTAACCGGTGACATGTCGTGTAGACAGTAGTACATGTATAGGTAGTGGCGACATGAGCATGACTTCTCGGAGACCCGAGACTAATGTAACTTGTGTAAAGTTTATGCTTTATCATACATGTGAATGTTGTGCAAATTATTCATGCGTCACCTCAATACCTACTGTTTCATATGGAATTTTTAGTATGACATGTGCTGATCGCTGCTGTTTTGAATTTCAAAATGACTCGTACTCATGCCATTCCGGACGTTGGGGGTTCCACTCAGGGGGGAGAAACCTCCCAACAGCCTCCCGAGGACTCCTCGGGACAGCAACAGCAGCAACAGCAACAGCAACAACCGCCACCGCCCACGGTTACCTTGGCTGACATTGTGGCAGCGATGGCGAGCTCTCATCAGCAGCATACGGAGTTGCTGCAGACCCTCATTGCAAATACGTCTCGACCAGAGAGACGTCAAGATCGTGAGGAGCGCCAACAGAGCTCCTACTCCGACTTTCTAGCGACTCATCCCCCGGTATTCTCAAGGGCGGATGAACCCATCGATGCGGACAACAGGCTCCACGCGATGGAGATGAAGTTCGGGCTGCTCCAAGTGAGTGAGCAGCGCAAGACTCAGTTCGCGGTCCAACAGCTCCATGGATCCGCGAGCGCATGGTGGGTGAACTACTGTGCTTTGCAGCCCACCGACCGAGTTATGACCTGGACGGAATTCAGGACGGCCTTCAGGGCCTATCATATACCGCCGGGTATCATGAAGAGGAAGACGCAGGAGTTCTTACGCCTGCAGCAAGGGAGCCGGAACGTGCTGGAATATTCCAGGGCGTTCAATGATCTTGCGCTCTACGCGTCGTATCACGCAGATACCGACGAGAAGCAGCGGGATCACTTCTACCAGGGGCTTAATCCGCTCCTAAAGGACAAACTGGCGATGTTCAATCGTGGCAGCCTCAACGACATAATTGATGCTGTGATTGTCCAGGAGGACTCCAGCAAGGAGTTAGCGGCGGCGGAAAGGAAGCGAAGCGCGCCGCAAAGCAGCGGAGAAGGAGGTGGTCCTTCTCAGAAATATCGGATGGTGAATCGCCCACCATCAGGTCCACACTAGCAGCCACCACAGAGGCCGATGCCGTTCCGCAGTCGGCCATATTCTTCACCGGCATTCAGGCCGGCACTGCCAGCACCACTTCCGCAACAACAACTGCAGCAGCGGGCGATGCCGCGTGCGTATACACCTCAGCAGCGCATGCCGGGCTTTCGTCCTCCAAGCACCGGACAAGCAGCGGCCACATGCTACAAATGTGGTCGGCCAGGACACTTCGCCAGCAGTGGTCCGGAGAGGCAAGGCGGCGGAGTTGCACCACAACTTCTGGGGAGGAATCAACCCCGGAACCCCACTAATGCGCGGCGGGCAAACACTAGGCCCGACACTGTCCACCAACTTGCCATAGAGGACGTGCCGAAGAAAGAGCCGATCCTTGCGGGTATGTTCCAACTGCACCAGCATCCCGCCGTGGTATTATTTAATTCAGGCGCCATGCATAGCTTTATTAGCCAAGCTTTCATTGCTAAATACAGCTTGGCAATACTACCCACCGATAGTCCATATTTGATTTGTTCACAGGGTGGTAAAATTTCAGCAAGCATGATGGTTCCAAAAGCGCCATTATGCTTAGAGGGTAGAGTATACCCTACATCTCTCGTAATTTTAGAGGGACAGAAGGTCGATGTCATCTTAGGGATGTCGTGGTTAACCCGCCACGGCGCTGTTTTAGACACCGTCCTCCGAGTTGTGCACTTGAACTCAGAAGTGCACGAATCTCATTCCTTATTTCTGGACAGTCCAGAAATAAAACTTCCAAGTGTGTATCAATCCACAACCATCAGATTGGAAGACATTCCAGTAGCCCGTGAGTTCCCTAACGTGTTCCCGGATGATTTACCAGGGATGCCGCCTGACCGAGAGGTGGAGTTCAAGATTGAACTTGCACCGGGAACTATGCCAATATCCCGAAGGCCGTACAAGATGGCGCCCAAGGAGTTGGCTGAACTGAAGACCCAGCTAACGGACCTGCTGGAGAAGGGTTTTATTAGGCCGAGCTCCTCGCCATGGGGCTGTTTGGCATTGTTTGTGAAGAAGAAAGATGAGATGCTGCGGCTTTGCGTGGACTATCGTCCATTAAACGCCGTAACCATCAAGAATAAGTACTCGTTGCCACAGATCGACATGTTGTTTGATCAGTTGGTCGAAGCAAAGATCTTTTCCAAGATGGATTTAAGATCCGGGTACCACCAGATTAAAATACGGGCTGAGGATATTCCGAAGACAGCTTTCTCGACGCCGTACGGACTTTATGAGTACTTGGTCATGTCCTTCGGCCTCACCAATGCTCCAGCTCACTTCATGTATTTGATGAACTTGGTATTCATGCCGGAGCTGGATAAGTTTGATGTGGTCTTCATCGACGACATATTGGTATATTCCAAGTTGGAGGAAGAACACAAGAAGCATCTGCGTATAGTCTTGCAACGGCTGCGGGATCACAAGCTATACGCGAAATTCAGCAAGTGCGAATTTTGGATATCGCAAGTGCCTTTTCTCGGGCATATCATCTCAGCGGAGGGTATCGCTGTAGACCCGAGTAAGATCACACAAGTGCTGAATTGGAAGTCCCCGAGAACTGTTCATGAGGTACGGAGTTTCCTCGGACTCGCGGGATATGATCGGAGGTTCATTCCGAACTTCTCGAAGATTGCCATGTCAATGACGAAGCTGCTGAAAAAGGCTACCAAATATGTTTGGAGTCCAGCATGTGAAGCAGCATGGCTTTAGTTAAGCACCTAACATCAGCACCAGTTTTGGCGCAGCCAGACACAACAAAACCGTTCGATGTGTATGATGCATCCGGCATTGGGCTCGGATGTGTGCTGACGCAAGACCGATGGGTGGTCGCGTATGGATCACGGCAGCTCAGAAACCATGAGCAGAATTATCCAACTCACGACTTGGAGCTCGCTGCCGTGGTACTTGCACTTAAAATGTGGAGGCACTACCTACTCGGTAACCTCGTACATTTATATACCGACCACAAAAGCCTCAAGTACATATTCACTCAGAAGGAGCTGAACATGAGGCAGCGAAGATGGTTAGAGCTGATAAAGGATTACGAAATAGAGATCCATTATCACCCCGGCAAGTCAAACGTAGTGGCGGATGCGCTGAGTCGCAAGTCACACGTCAACAATCTGACCATCACACCGTTGGAAGAGAGGGAACCACCACTGCATGTGATTCCATACGGAGCTATCTACAACTTAGCTTTGATCCCCACCATCCGTGAAGAGATAGCGGCTGCTCAGAAACATGACAAGGGCATGTCGCATTTGCGGAGACGTATAGACAGTGGGGAGCTGAAATGTTTCCGGAAGGACGGAGACGGCGTCCTACGGTTCAAGGACCGGATCGTCGTGCCCTGTAACCCGGAATTACGGAAGAAAATCTTTGATGAGGCTCACTTGTCAAAGTTTTCTATTCACCCCGGCAGCAACAAAATGTATCAAGAACTCAGAAGCAAGTTTTGGTGGACACGAATGAAGCGGGAGATCGCAAAGTACGTGTCCGAGTGTGATACATGTCGCAGGGTGAAGGAAGATCATATGCGGAAACCGGGACTGCTGCAACCACTAGGCGTTCCTGCCTAGAAATGGGAGGATGTGAGTATGGACTTCATCGTCGGTTTACCCACCACTTTTCAGAAACATGATTCTGTGTGGGTGATTGTCGACCGGCTCACCAAAGTTGCCCATTTCATCCCGGTCAACACCAACTACAACGCCAAGAAGTATGCTGAACCGTACATCTCACGGATTCTATGTTTGTACGGTGTACCCCCTACCATCATATCGGATCGGGGCACTTTCTTTATGTCCCGTTTTTGGGAGCAGCTACACGCTGCGTTGGGGATGAAGCTGATCCGTAGTTCAGCATACCACCCGCAAACGGATGGACAAACTGAGCGGTTAAACAAAATTCTAGAAGATATGCTACGAGCTTGCGCTATCAACCACGGAAAGAATTGGGATGATCACTTGCCGTTGGCCGAGTTCTCGTACAAGAATGGGTATCAAGCCAGCATCAAGATGGCGCCCTACGAGGCGCTATACGGGAGAAAATGCCGCACACCACTGAATTGGTGTGAGTCTGGCGAAATGGTTACCTTCGGGATTGATCTTGTCAACAACGCGGAGGAAAAGGTTCGACTGATTCAAGCGAACCTAAAATCCGCCCAATCCCGACAGAAACAATATGCGTACCAGAGAAGATGCCCATTACAGTTCAAAGTTGTAACACCCCAAATTTTTAGTCAAAACTCAAATTTTGATTTAGAACCATAAACCATGTTCAGAGGGGAATTTAGAAATTTTTGGACGTATTGCATGTTTTGCAAAAATTCAAATTCAAACTGGAATTCAAATTATACTCAAAACAGAAAAGAAATGAAAAAGAAAAAGGGAAAACCAGAAAAAAACTGGCCAGTGGGCCGAAACCCCAGCCGGCCCAGCTAACCCCGCGCAGCCCGCCCCCGCGCGCGCCGCGCTGCCCCTCGCTGACGGGTGGGACCTGCCTGTCATCCCTAACCCCGCGACCCCGGACTCTCTCCCGCGCGCGCGATCGCAACCGATCGGGAAACCTGTCCCCGCAGCCGAATTCCGGACCCAGCGGACTCCAACTCGATCACAACAGACCCACCGCCCTCCCCCGGCTATAAAAACCACCGATCCGATCAGTTTTCCTCACGCGATCGCCGATTTTCGCTCCGGTGAGCACCGAGACTTCGCCGGTGAATTCTGGCCGATCTAAGCTCGGAAACTCTGATCTAACTCGTTGGTCTTGATCCACCGCCTCCGGGGAACTTTGCAGGTGCAGAAAACCCGAAGACTTACGGTGCAAATCCAGCTCCGACGAGCTTCGCCGTGGTTTTGCCTCGGACCTCGCCGCCGAGCACTTTCCAGAACCCCCGAGCTCGAGAAAACCCCCGAGGTGAGATCCCTGACCTCCCCTCTACCGATCTAGGCCATAAGATCACAGTTCTAGGCAGAATTCTCGAGGATCCGAAAGTTTCCGGCGAGATCGTCGCTTCCCGCCACCGTGCGCCGCCGGCAGCGCCGCCCGCGCTCGATCAGAGCGACGTGGCCGCTTGTGCGCCGTTTATTTTAAATCACACGGTAGACTTTAAAACCCCGCGTACCGGTTCGATGTTATAATCTCAGCCGTCGGTTTAAAATCAGACGGTCCACGTCAGCCCCGCGTTATAAAGACTGGAATTCTTACGTGCTACCCCCTGGGGTTCTCTGGAATTGAGAGCTAGCCCCAGAAACTTCAGATCTAGCCCCTGGAACTTCAGAAAATCATGTAAATTCATTTAAAAATCAGTTTTAGCCCCTGGACTTGATAGAAATTAAGAAAAACACCTCTGAAAAGTGTAGCTAGACCCCTGGAAATTATGAAAATGATATTATAGACCCTGTAATGGGGTGAATTCATTATTTTAGCCCTGGTCAGTATTTAATTTAGAAAATTGAATATGTAACTAGTGTTTAAATATTAAAAAGGGGGACAAACATAATTGTCAAATTTATTAAAAACTTTCTCAGTACTTAGAAAACTTTGGAGTGAGATAAAAATATATTTTTGGGATGAAATAAATCTGTTTCATCTATTATTTACATTTAATAGTATAGGGACACATTTTTAAGTAAAGAATAGTTAAAGAAAAATAGGGAAAATAATTATGAAATAGTATACATCAGAAGCCAAGGTCAAAATACGATCTTAAATTATTTAGGACCAGAACCTCATCTGTTTAGGTAGTGTGTATTACTAATTTAATAATAAAATGCACAATTATGCATAAGAATATAAATCTGAAAATATAGAAACTAGTAAATGATAAATGGAGTTTCTAAAATACAAAGAATTCAGTTTAGGGTTGATAGAAATTATGAAGGCACATATGGAGAAGAAAAATACTTTTCATACATACTAGGTAGTTTAATATATAAGGAATTTATTTAAAACTGAAACACACATATATACATATATGTATATATATATATAGTATGTGAGTATAAATATGAACACCAAAGTAGGAATCATACACATATAAATAAAAGTGTATGCAAGCCCCAAATCAACACACATAAAGTAACCACAACACATATAATGGTAAAGAACTTTCATAAATATGAATGTGTGGTTTGTATGAAGTGGAAGTGTGAACTATGTCTTATGATTGTTGTTTTTCTTTTGCTATGTGTGATGGTATGAAGTAGAACCTGCTCAAGAACAAGTTATTCAATTCCAAGACCAAGACTACCCATTTCAAGAGCAGCAAGAAGGAGGCAAGTGTCCTTGACCACTTTGATCCTATGCTAGGATGTGTAGATAGAATTATTTGCATTGTCAAATGAAATATGAAACCCATGCTAGGAAGTTTCCCTAGAATTGCATTACCTTGTTTCCTTGTAGCTTGGGTTGGGATTTATTTTACCATGTCATTTCTATACATGCATATGCTTAGCCATGCTTAGAATGGGATAACTGGGACATGAGATCATCAGTTTATATTACCATACTCTTGAATGAGCTATTGTGAGTTATGTAGAGGTAGGGATCAAGGCAAGTTGGATGTTTTGGTTGTGTGCTGGGTGCACGAGACTTGGGTTTGTGTTTAGTACTTGCCTGGATCCTAAGGACCGGTTCATGGAGCATGTAACCCGGCTTTACAGTGCCAACCACATGCTGAGATGGGGCAGCTTAGCCAATTAATTAGGTGTATCCCCGGCGTAGTATGGGTGTGTTGGATGGTGCGGGGAAGTGGGTGTCAGCTGGACTACCATATGAACCGCAAGGCTCAAGAGGGGGCCACTGCAGCGGGGTTGGAGCCTCTTGTATGCTGTTAGGGGTGAAACCTCAGTGGGCCCACGCTCGTCGGGAATCCCTTTGTAAAGGCTTCGTAGTGATCTCTTGGCCACACACCTGGGAAGTGTGAATGTGGTTCGTAGCCACTGGCATAATGGAGGTTCTTTTAGTCCACCCGGCAACGGGGGATGAAATCACTACTTGTGGGTACAGTGGTACAAACTCTGCAGAGTCAAAACTGTCTTGACAGCCGTGCTCACGGTTAAGAGCGGCCTGGACTTATTCATGATTAGAGAATTGATGGTTTTTGGAAGTTAAGCGGGGAGCTTAACATTGGAAATGATGATTATGGTTATTGGTTTATGATGATGGGATGGGAGATTTGGATCATTTCACCTGTGTAGTAATGTAGGTGCTTAATAAGCTAAGGTGATAGGTATTAATTGCGTAGTGCTTTAACCATGAGTTCAACCTCTCCTTGTTCTAGCCATGCATGATATAATTTTCCCACACTTGCTGAGTACCATTGGTACTCAACCTTGCATATTTGTTGGTTTATATTGCTGCTCAGGTCAAGATAATGAGGTGGTATATAATGACCAAGATTTTGGACCCGAGGAAGGTTTTTAGGTTCATGAAGACCCCCGGGCAACACCTGTGATGGAGCCCTAAAGAATAATATTCCGCTGCTAGTTTATTTACTTGTGATGAAGCATTAGTGTTCATTGAACCATTTGTGATGTAAGACTTATTTATATTCGACACCTGGCTTGTAATAAATGATGCTTCACTATTTGTCATCACATGTATGAGAAAATGATCCTGGCATACATGTGATATTCACTTGGTTGTTCTTCGGAAAAACCGGGTGTGACAGAGGTGGTATCAGAGCCAAGGTTGCCCGTAGGAACGTGGACCTAGGTAGGAATGGACGTATTTAAGGGCCCTATTTTCTTAAAAACTATTTTCCAAGGTGTGGGTGAAAAAGTGTTATCAAAAGAGTCATTTTCTTCATCTTACCCCAACTTTCATTCAAAAATAGGATTTTTGTTTGAAATTTTATCTAACCTAATTTTAAATTCTTTTGTTTTAGATGGTTCGCATGATTCGCACCGCTCGTAAATCCACGGGAGGGAGAGTTCCCGTAGTTGCCCTTGCTGAAAGAGAGGAGAGTCGTCCAGTGACGTACCTTTCCTACGGATTGGCAGTGGGAGATTTGTTGCGCCGTCTTCGACGTATGCTCGAAGCCGCCGGCAATACGGGCAAGCTCATCATCCACTATAACTCCACCAGGACCATCCGTGAGAAGAGGGAAGAATGGAGTTCGGAGATGAGGATTATACACGAGAATCAGCTGCTTAAGATCCACCACTCTCCAGCTTGTCGAGCAACACAAGTTGACGCGGAGAGAGATGTCACTTGGGAGGCCATCACCTGCCAGAGCCACATCTATCGTCGCCACTTGGACAAAACTGAGTACATTTATGTCCTCCAACGTGAGAGTGGTACCACGGAGTACAAGTACCCACCGGTGCAGCAAGGGACTTCCCATGAGCACATGGACTTGTGCTTGGAGGATGCTGCTATGCTCAGCACTCGACTGCAGGAGTGTCAACAAGAGCTTCAGGATGTCCGAGATACTCTGAAGGAGACGGAGGCATTGCTGCGAGCTTGCTTAAAGGCGAGAGAAAGAGGAGATGGGAATGAACTGTGTGTCACCGTAAGTGATCCATGGACCCCTGACTCCCCGGATCGCCGAGCGATCAGGCGTCGTCGCACTTCTCCACCAGCAGCCTCCCCACCCAAAGCAGAGTCAGAAGGTAGCCGAAATGAGGAGGAAGATCCCGAGGAGCCAGCTCAAGAGGATGAGTAGTGTAGAGTCTTTCCCCTAGCTAGCATGAGGTCGAGTAGTCGAGTCGTTACGTAGTTAATGGTGTGATAATGCTTGGTGTGTGACGTGAGTTGTGGAAGCCATGAGCAATTGTCCACAGCCTCGTCTTCAGATTGTTTTGCTTTGGTGTGTAAACCCACAGGAAATAATAGTGCATTTATTTGGTGTGAGATATAAACCCTCGTAAGATTTTAACAAAACTTCAACACTTCAAAGTACAAACAAGTGAAAGTAGTAAGATGATACTAAATGCTTTCAAATTAACATTGGTTGATTCTGCCAGATGGCCGGAAGAGGAAAAGGACGTGCTGCCAACCCCGCCAACAACAATGATGAGGCATGCAACTCTCATCTTTCTGGAGGCCAGAACCGGGGTGGTCGCCGTGAAGAAGTTGATCCTCTCCACCAAATGCTGGAGAATCAAAATCAGCTCATCCAGAACTTGACTCAAGTAGTGGCCAACTTGCATCAAGTTCCACCTCCACAAGCTGCACCACGCCAACCAAGGTTGAGTGAGTTTCTGGGAACTCAACCCCCAAAGTTTGCAAGTGCTGCTGAACCTCTGGAGGCAGATGATTGGCTGAAGAACATTGAAAGTAAGATGAGGATCATACAATGCCAAGGGTATGAGAGGGTGCTGTTTGCCTCTCATCAATTGCAAGGACCTGCTGCGGTTTGGTGGACCGCCTACGTGGCCGCCCATCATGACCCGGAAAGCATCACTTGGGAAGAGTTCAAGCGTAGCTTCCGCAACCATTACATCCCAAGAGGTGAACTCAAAAACAAGAGGAAAGAGTTTTTGGGACTGCAGCAGGGAAACATGACGGTGAGGGAATACCTCACTAAATTCGCTCAACTATCCCGTTATGCTCCACGAGACATAGAGACAGATGAGCAGAAACAAGATTGTTTCGTGGAAGGACTTACCGCAGAGATGCAGTGTGCAATGTCCTCCAATGAGTATGAAAGCTTTCAAAAGATGGTGGACAGAGCGTTTGTGGTGGAAAGGAAGCTAAAGGCCCTGGAAAATGAGAATAAGAGGAAGGCTGGGTGGTCACATCAAGCCTCAGGGAGCAACACCCGCCCACGTATGATGCAGCAACCTACGGGGCAGACGAGCCGTGCTGCGGTATCCTATTCAGCACCAAGAGGGTACAACCCAAACTACAGGCCTCCCGCAGCACCCGCACAGCCGCAACGTCAGTTTGTGCAGCAGCCTCGCCCCGCATATCCACCTCGACCAGCAGTACAAGGACCCCCAAACCGACCCCAAGACAACAAGGGCCAAGCATCTAAGATTGGGGTGCAATGTTTCAGCTGTGGTGAAGTGGGGCACTACGCCCATAAGTGTCCAAAGAAGAAGCCCACGCAGCCACAGCAGCAGAACGTAATGAGGGGACGGGTGAACCACGTCACTATGGAGGAAGCACAAGAGGCACCCGACGTGGTAGTTGGTAAGTTTCCTGCCAATTTACACCTTGCAACTCTGCTGTTTGATTCTGGTGCTACCCATTCGTTCATTGCTCAAGGGTTTGTTAAGAAGCATGACCTAGCAACCACACAAATGAACCATATGCTAGCGGTAAACTCTCCAGGTGGAGAAATAAGGACAAGACAAGTGTGTCCCAAAGTGAACCTAGACATTAATGGGGTAGTATTTACCGCTAACCTCATAGTGATCGATTCACAAGGGATAGATATTATTTTGGGTATGGATTGGTTGACCAAACATAAAGGAATCATCCATTGTTCGACCAGAACGGTGGAACTAACTCACCCTAGTGGCACAAGAGTAAAGTTCATAACGATACACGAGCCTAGGAGGGACATTAAATTAAATCAAGTGGAGGTGAAAGTTGAGGAAATCAGGACTATCAGGGAATATCCAGATGTTTTTCCGGAGGAGTTGCCAGGAATGCCTCCCGACCGTGACGTGGAATTCGCAATCGAGCTAGTACCGGGAACAGCCCCGATATACAAGAGACCTTATCGAATGGACTCCAAGCAGCTAGAAGAGCTCAAGGATCATTTGAGAGAATTGACGGAAAAGGGGTATGTTCGCCCTAGTTCCTCACCATGGGGAGCTCCGGTAATATTTGTGCCTAAGAAAGATGGAACTCAAAGGTTATGCGTGGATTACCGTGCCTTGAATGAGGTGACCATCAAGAACAAGTACCCATTACCCCGCATTGAAGACTTGTTTGATCAGTTGAGGGGAGCTTGCGTGTTCTCGAAAATTGATCTCAGGTCGGGATACCACCAACTCAAGATAAGGCAATCTGATATTCCCAAGACAGCTTTCGTATCTCGGTACGGACTGTATGAATACACTGTCATGCCTTTCGGGCTAACCAATGCCCCGGCATATTTCATGTACCTCATGAACAAGGTATTCATGGAATATCTGGACAAATTTGTGGTGGTTTTCATAGATGATATTCTCGTCTTCTCCAAAGATGAAGAAGAACATGAGAAACATCTAAGGTTGGTGTTACAGAGGCTGAGAGAACACCAACTATATGCCAAGTTGAGCAAGTGTGAGTTTTGGCTAAAGAGAGTTCCCTTTTTAGGACATATAATCTCGGAGGGAGGAATCTCCGTAGATCCCGCCAAAATCGAAGATATCCAGAAATGGAAAACCCCTGAAAATGTCGGGGAAGTTCGAAGCTTTTTGGGATTGGCTGGATACTATCGACGGTTTATTGAGGGATTCTCCAAGATCTCGAGACCTCTCACCAAACTGTTGGAAAAGGGAATCACATTCACCTGGACGCCACAGTGCGATACGAGCTTTCAGGAGCTAAAGAAGAGATTGACAACAGCCCCAGTGTTGGTTATGCCAGATATGCAGAAGAATTTCACGGTGTACTGCGATGCCTCTGGAAACGGGTTGGGATGTGTTCTCATGCAAGAGGGACATGTCGTGGCATATGCATCCCGGCAGCTTCGGAAGCACGAGAAGAACTATCCTACACATGACTTAGAACTAGCTGCAGTGGTACACGCGTTGAAAATTTGGCGGCACTATTTGATGGGGAAGAGGACAGAGATATATACGGATCATAAGAGTTTGAAGTACATATTCACACAGCCAGATCTCAACCTTAGACAAAGGAGATGGTTAGAGCTAATCAATGACTTTGATGTAGGCATCAACTATCATCCCGGGAAAGCAAACGTCGTGGCCGATGCTTTAAGTCGGAAAGTGCAGGTCAATAAGTTGAGCTTGAAGGATATGCCTGCAGAATTGAAGGACGAGGTTATAAGGCTCAATCTATGTCTAGTAAATAGTGGTGAAGCCATCGCCATGGAAGTGGACTCCACACTTGAGCGAGACATACGCGAGGGACAAAAGAATGATGAGAAGATACAAGAGATCAGACAGCTCATCAAGGAAAATAAAGCTCCTGGTTTTAGAGAGGATGAGCAAGGAACGGTGTGGCACGGGAAAAGGATCTGTGTGCCAGAAGTAAAGGAGATTCGTAAATTAATTTTGAAGGAGGCTCACGATTCCGACTATTCCATTCATCCTGGGAGTACGAAGATGTATCAGGACCTCAAAAGCAGGTATTGGTGGTATGGCATGAAGCGAGATGTCGCGGAACATGTTGCCCTATGTGACACATGTCAGTTGGTGAAAGCAGAACATCAACGACCCGCGGGATTGCTGCAACCACTCAAAGTGCCTGAATGGAAGTGGGAAGAGAACAGCATGGATTTTGTCGTGGGATTGCCTAGGACCCAGTCCGGGTATGATTCAATATGGGTTATTATTGATAGGCTAACCAAGGTAGCTCATTTCATTCCGGTGAAGGAAAGCTACAGCGGAACCAAATTGGCAGAATTGTACATGTCAAGGATTGTGTGTTACCATGGAGTGCCAAAGAAGATAGTGTCGGACCGAGGGACACAGTTCACCTCGAGGTTTTGGCAAAAGTTGCATGAAACCATGGGAACCCATCTGAATTTCAGTTCTGCCTATCATCCCCAAACTGACGGACAGACGGAGAGAACCAATCAGATCCTTGAAGATATGTTAAGGGCATGTGCACTCAAAAACAATAGGAGTTGGGACAAGAACCTACCGTATGCGGAGTTTTCCTATAACAACAGTTATCAAGCTAGTATGAAGATGTCACCGTTTGAAGCTTTGTATGGAAGGAAATGCAGAACTCCCCTATTTTGGAACCAAACCGGAGAAAGTAAAGTGTTTGGTCCAGAAGTGCTACAAGAAGCCGAGGCAAAGGTGAGGGAAATTCGCAACAACTTGAGGATAGCACAGACACGCCAGAAGAGTTATGCTGATGTACGAAGAAGAGAGCTCGTTTTCAACGTGGGAGACTATGTTTATCTCAAGGTGTCACCTATCAGAGGACTTCGTCGGTTCAAGGTGAAAGGGAAGTTGTCACCTCGATACATCGGACCCTTTCCAGTTTTGGAAAGAAAAGGCGAAGTGGCGTACCAACTAGAGTTGCCGGTTCATCTGTCGGACGAGCACGATGTGTTCCATGTGTCGCAACTCAAGAAATGTCTGAGGACGCCTGAGGAGGTGTTACCCATGAATGAAGTGGATGTAGCTGAGGATTTGTCTTATGCCGAGCAACCATACAAGATTTTGGAGACAATGGAACGCCTCACCAGAAATAAGAGAATCAGGATGTGCAAGGTGCAGTGGAAGCATCACTCAGAAGAGGAAGCCACCTGGGAACGGGAAGATGAGCTTAAGGCACAATTTCCGGAATTGTTTTCTTAGAAACACCAATCTCGAGGACGAGATTTCTTTTAAGGGGGGTAGAGCTGTAACACCCCAAATTTTTAGTCAAAACTCAAATTTTGATTTAGAACCATAAACCATGTTCAGAGGGGAATTTAGAAATTTTTGGACGTATTGCATGTTTTGCAAAAATTCAAATTCAAACTGGAATTCAAATTATACTCAAAACAGAAAAGAAATGAAAAAGAAAAAGGGAAAACCAGAAAAAAACTGGCCAGTGGGCCGAAACCCCAGCCGGCCCAGCTAACCCCGCGCAGCCCGCCCCCGCGCGCGCCGCGCTGCCCCTCGCTGACGGGTGGGACCCGCCTGTCATCCCTAACCCCGCGACCCCGGACTCTCTCCCGCGCGCGCGATCGCAACCGATCGGGAAACCTGTCCCCGCAGCCGAATTCCGGACCCAGCGGACTCCAACTCGATCACAACAGACCCACCGCCCTCCCCCGGCTATAAAAACCACCGATCCGATCAGTTTTCCTCACGCGATCGCCGATTTTCGCTCCGGTGAGCACCGAGACGTCGCCGGTGAATTCTGGCCGATCTAAGCTCGGAAACTCTGATCTAACTCGTTGGTCTTGATCCACCGCCTCCGGGGAACTTTGCAGGTGCAGAAAACCCGAAGACTTACGGTGCAAATCCAGCTCCGACGAGCTTCGCCGTGGTTTTGCCTCGGACCTCGCCGCCGAGCACTTTCCAGAACCCCCGAGCTCGAGAAAACCCCCGAGGTGAGATCCCTGACCTCCCCTCTACCGATCTAGGCCATAAGATCACAGTTCTAGGCAGAATTCTCGAGGATCCGAAAGTTTCCGGCGAGATCGCCGCTTCCCGCCGCCGTGCGCCGCCGGCAGCGCCGCCCGCGCTCGATCAGAGCGACGTGGCCGCTTGTGCGCCGTTTATTTTAAATCACACGGTAGACTTTAAAACCCCGCGTACCGGTTCGATGTTATAATCTCAGCCGTCGGTTTAAAATCAGACGGTCCACGTCAGCCCCGCGTTACAAAGACTGGAATTCTTACGTGCTACCCCCTGGGGTTCTCTGGAATTGAGAGCTAGCCCCGGAAACTTCAGATCTAGCCCCTGGAACTTCAGAAAATCATGTAAATTCATTTAAAAATCAGTTTTAGCCCCTGGACTTGATAGAAATTAAGAAAAACACCTCTGAAAAGTGTAGCTAGACCCCTGGAAATTATGAAAATGATATTATAGACCCTGTAATGGGGTGAATTCATTATTTTAGCCCTGGTCAGTATTTAATTTAGAAAATTGAATATGTAACTAGTGTTTAAATATTAAAAAGGGGGACAAACATAATTGTCAAATTTATTAAAAACTTTCTCAGTACTTAGAAAACTTTGGAGTGAGATAAAAATATATTTTTGGGATGAAATAAATCTGTTTCATCTATTATTTACATTTAATAGTATAGGGACACATTTTTAAGTAAAGAATAGTTAAAGAAAAATAGGGAAAATAATTATGAAATAGTATACATCAGAAGCCAAGGTCAAAATATGATCTTAAATTATTTAGGACCAGAACCTCATCTGTTTAGGTAGTGTGTATTACTAATTTAATAATAAAATGCACAATTATGCATAAGAATATAAATCTGAAAATATAGAAACTAGTAAATGATAAATGGAGTTTCTAAAATACAAAGAATTCAGTTTAGGGTTGATAGAAATTATGAAGGCACATATGGAGAAGAAAAATACTTTTCATACATACTAGGTAGTTTAATATATAAGGAATTTATTTAAAACTGAAACACACATATATACATATATGTATATATATATAGTATGTGAGTATAAATATGAACACCAAAGTAGGAATCATACACATATAAATAAAAGTGTATGCAAGCCCCAAATCAACACACATAAAGTAACCACAACACATATAATGGTAAAGAACTTTCATAAATATGAATGTGTGGTTTGTATGAAGTGAAAGTGTGAACTATGTCTTATGATTGTTGTTTTTCTTTTGCTATGTGTGATGGTATGAAGTAGAACCTGCTCAAGAACAAGTTATTCAATTCCAAGACCAAGACTACCCATTTCAAGAGCAGCAAGAAGGAGGCAAGTGTCCTTGACCACTTTGATCCTATGCTAGGATGTGTAGATAGAATTATTTGCATTGTCAAATGAAATATGAAACCCATGCTAGGAAGTTTCCCTAGAATTGCATTACCTTGTTTCCTTGTAGCTTGGGTTGGGATTTATTTTACCATGTCATTTCTATACATGCATATGCTTAGCCATGCTTAGAATGGGATAACTGGGACATGAGATCATCAGTTTATATTACCATACTCTTGAATGAGCTATTGTGAGTTATGTAGAGGTAGGGATCAAGGCAAGTTGGATGTTTTGGTTGTGTGCTGGGTGCACGAGACTTGGGTTTGTGTTTAGTACTTGCCTGGATCCTAAGGACCGGTTCATGGAGCATGTAACCCGGCTTTACAGTGCCAACCACATGCTGAGATGGGGCAGCTTAGCCAATTAATTAGGTGTATCCCCGGCGTAGTATGGGTGTGTTGGATGGTGCGGGGAAGTGGGTGTCAGCTGGACTACCATATGAACCGCAAGGCTCAAGAGGGGGCCACTGCAGCGGGGTTGGAGCCTCTTGTATGCTGTTAGGGGTGAAACCTCAGTGGGCCCACGCTCGTCGGGAATCCCTTTGTAAAGGCTTCGTAGTGATCTCTTGGCCACACACCTGGGAAGTGTGAATGTGGTTCGTAGCCACTGGCATAATGGAGGTTCTTTTAGTCCACCCGGCAACGGGGGATGAAATCACTACTTGTGGGTACAGTGGTACAAACTCTGCAGAGTCAAAACTGTCTTGACAGCCGTGCTCACGGTTAAGAGCGGCCTGGACTTATTCATGATTAGAGAATTGATGGTTTTTGGAAGTTAAGCGGGGAGCTTAACATTGGAAATGATGATTATGGTTATTGGTTTATGATGATGGGATGGGAGATTTGGATCATTTCACCTGTGTAGTAATGTAGGTGCTTAATAAGCTAAGGTGATAGGTATTAATTGCGTAGTGCTTTAACCATGAGTTCAACCTCTCCTTGTTCTAGCCATGCATGATATAATTTTCCCACACTTGCTGAGTACCATTGGTACTCAACCTTGCATATTTGTTGGTTTATATTGCTGCTCAGGTCAAGATAATGAGGTGGTATATAATGACCAAGATTTTGGACCCGAGGAAGGTTTTTAGGTTCATGAAGACCCCCGGGCAACACCTGTGATGGAGCCCTAAAGAATAATATTCCGCTGCTAGTTTATTTACTTGTGATGAAGCATTAGTGTTCATTGAACCATTTGTGATGTAAGACTTATTTATATTCGACACCTGGCTTGTAATAAATGATGCTTCACTATTTGTCATCACATGTATGAGAAAATGATCCTGGCATACATGTGATATTCACTTGGTTGTTCTTCGGAAAAACCGGGTGTGACAAAAGTCGGGGATCACGTATACCTACGTGTGTCTCCAATGAAAAGAGTGAACAGATTCAGGGTGTGGGGAAAGTTGGCACCCCGATTCATCGGTCCATTTCAGATTACCGAAAGATGTGAATCGGTAGCATACCGGCTGAAATTACCAGAAGCACTTTCCGGTGTGTACGACGTCTTTCACATTTCTCAGCTGAGGAAGTGTCTTAAGCTATCAACTACCATTCAGCTAGAGGACATAGAAGAACTGAAACCGGATCTCACGTATCGGGAGGAACCGGTTCAGATTATTGATGAAAAGGCCCGAACCACACGCAATCGTACGTTGCAGTTCTACAAAGTCCTATGGAGTAATCACTCCATGGACGAAGCGACATGGGAGAGCAAAGGATTTCTTCGCGCTAACTACCCTGACTTTTTCACGTCGCATGTCCGGTAATTTTTTCCACCGTCCTCTCTCTCATTTTCACCTTATAATCTCGGGACGAGATTCTTATAAGGGGGGGGGGGGGATGTAAGGGCCTAAGTTTTTGGCACATACTCAAAGTGTTCATCACACCCAACACATACTTCATTTGAAGAAAGTTGATGAACATATTTGAAGAGCATGTAACCACCATCAACATGATCATTAGAGAACAAACTCACACAATGCAAAAGTGGCATCTCCCACATGCATCATCTAGGGGCTGGACATATGAAAAACTCCTACACCTTGCTAGGAATGTCCATGCCAAGTTTCACCCAAATTTAAAACCTTTTTGAAGTCCTTTTGGATATAGCTAGAAAGAGGGTGGTTTGAACTCAAATTCAAATTCAAACTGTTTTCATCCCATGAATTCAAATGTGGGAGGCATATTCTTACTCAGTACATTTTTGTGAGCTCACACACCAATTTTCACTCCATGGAGTTGATCTTGACATGAGCTAACTTTAGCAAATTCAAACCTTATTTGAATTTCAAACTGCTTATGTGCTGAAATTTAGTCAAACACAAACCAATTTGAATTCTATCCCATTCAAATGGCTCAGGGGTAGATAATTCAAATCACCATGGGTATAAGGGGGATTACTGTTTATAACACAGTGAGAGGGAGTTAATTTCAGAGGTTAAAAAGGAGGTGGGACCCACATGTCAGCCACTGAAACAAATTCAACCGACTGAAACTTCAGCATTCGGGTTACCGGGCTTCCTCCGAGGGCGCCACCGAGGGAAGCCGAGCGCCACCAGCTGCTTGCCCACGCGCGAGCGCCGGGGTCTGTTCTGATCCCCTTCTTAAGCTGCTCCACGTCCTCTGCCGAAGAAAACTTCGTTTGCTTTCTTCTCCTCGCGTGCCGAAGCTCTCTTCCCTCCGCTACCTCGGCTCGCTCGGGAATCCGGCCAAATCGACCGCGCCATCCCTCCCCAAGCTGCTAAACCGCACCCTGAGCTCCGCGCACACCTCCCTGACCCGGAAACAAGAAAGTTCCGGCCTTCCTTGCCCGAGAACGACTGCCACAGCGGCGACCAAGCTTCAGCCGACGATCGGGTGATTGTGGACAGCCCTCCACAGGGGTTCTCACGGTCAAGCGATCCAGGCCACGGGAGCGCGCTGTGTTGGTGCTGCTCTCCACCAAGTCTCAAGCCACGCCGTGAAGCATCAGCGGTGAATTTCAAGTCTTTCACTCCGGCGAGTTCTACCGAGCGGCCGGTACGGTTTCTTCGAATTCTTCCTCTCTGATCCTCCGTAGGTCGTCAAACTCTGCACATAGGCGCTGGACTAGCCGGCGATCATCTTTGCTTTAGGATCCGTCACATGAAAACACCTTGGAGCTAGCAAAATGGACTAGTCCACCCCTGAGCCAGACTAGTCCGGACATTATGTTCTAATCTCATTTAATTAAGTCATTTCAGGTATTTTAGCCTATTCACCCCCTCTAGGCAATTTCAATTGGTATTAGAGCAGGTCTCTCCATCAAGAGTCTAACCACTCGGAGAGAAGATGGACGGAGTTGAGGGATACGAGATTCCTCCGACGTCGCAAGGCGAAAACACGTATGACAGGAAAAAGGACACTGATGTGCTGAAAGATCACTCAAGTGACGATGAAGAAGTTCACCAGCTCAAGGCACGACTTCGTGAGAAGCTAGGTCACTCTAGCAAAGAGAAGAAGAAGCCGAAGTATCAAGAAAGGAGTAGTCAACCGGACTACTCCCAATATCCTTTCAACTATGAACGATTAACTTCTAACAATCGTTACTTATCTATTCCTCTTAGCAAACCTCTTCAATTTGATGGAAATGATTACTCAATGCGGAAGCATAATATGAAGATGCATCTAATATCCTTAAACCCTAGCTTGTGGCAAATTGTCTTAACAGGTGTCCATCTTCCAAGAAATGAAGAAGATGTCACCCCGGAGCAAGCCATCCTACTTCATCGCAATGCTCAAGGAGTAGGGGTCATCACCTCATTCTTGACTCGAGAAGAGTTCAACCAAATCGATGGATTGGAGGTGGCCAAAGACATATGGGACACACTCAAGACGGCGCATGAAGGAAACCGAGTCATTAGGGAGACCAAGATCGAGATGATTGAAGGAGAGCTTGGGAGGTTCACCATCATGGATGGTGAGTCCCCTCAAGACATGTACAACCGTCTCAAGGTGCTCGTCAACAAGATCCGATCTTATGGATGCACCCGGTGGACGGATCATGAGGTGGTGAATAGGATGCTTCGGGCATTCATGCCTTGAAACATTGCTCTTTGCTCCTTGATCCGTGAGAGCCCAGGATGTGCTCAAATGACCCTGGAGGAAGTGCTTGGAAGAATCATCAACAATGAGATGATGGAGAAGGAATCCATGTTCTACAGCGACCTCCAAAGACTTGCCTCCTCAAAGAAGAAAGATGTTGCTTTCAAAGCAACATCCTCATCACAAGACTTCGAAGCAAGTGATGATGAGGGCCTCGACACCGATGAAGAAGAGACGCTCTTCATCAACAAGTTCAAGAGGATGATGAGAAGAAGGAAGGGGGGAAACCATTATGAGAACAAGAAGAAGGAAAGGTCCAAGCCCAAGACGAAAAGAGCATGCTACAACTGAGGTGAATATGGACACTTCATTGTGGATTGTCCATATGAAGAGAGTAAGAAGAAGAAAGACGGCAAGTCTCAAAAGAAGAAATTCTTCAAGAAGAAGAAGCCATCAGGCTACACTCACCTTGGGAAGGAATGGGAATCAAACGAAGACTTATCCTCCGAGGATGAAGAGAAAGTGGCAACACTTGCCATTGGAAGGAGCAAGCTCTTCCCAAACATTGAAGACTTCAAGTCTGCATGTCTTATGGCTAAGGAGGGAAGAAGAAAGGTTAAATCTAAACCATCCTCCTCCACTTCTTCAATTGATAGATTTGATAGTAGTAGTGAAAATAAATCCATGCTTAAGGATCTAAGTAGGAGCACCTTGAAAAGGATGAGATTGTTGTCTGAAGAAATCTTTGAGAAGGATAAACTCATCAACCATCAAGAAGACATGCTCATCCTTGAAAAGGAGAGATGTCATGAGCTTGAAGAGCTCCTTGAGGTTGAAAGGGAAAGAAGAAAGGCACTTGAGCGTGGACTCGCTTTGAGCAAGGAAACTTGCTCAAATCTTGAAGACACAACCGTTGTGCTCAAGGATGAAATTGTTAACTTGACAAAAGTCAACAAGATCCTTGAAACACAAGTTGAGTCTCTCGAGATCAATGCACCTTCTTCCTCTATGATTTCACCCTCCTCAAAGAAATCTCCCAAAGCAACTCAAACTTGCAAGTGCTCAAACTTAATCCTAAAACTCAAATATGAACTCAAGTTGGCACAAAACAAGCAGTCACCGAAAGGTGGTATCTTTGACAAGGAAAAAATGGCATATGCACGAAGTGCATTTACTAATGTAAGACCTCCACATGTCAAAGATGGTCTTGTCTATTCTCGGGAGTGGAGGCAACATGCTAAAACTCCCAAGAAGGGAAAAGACTTGATTGTATTTTTCAAGTAAGGTTCATCCAACAAAGAAAATGTAAAGAACATTGCAAACTCATCTAACATGCCTAAAAATAAAGCTCATCCTTTGTTCCATGATTTTGATGCCTCATATGTTTTATTGAGAAACAAATTTGGAAAGATCTATGCTAGGTATGTTGGGCCACTCTGCAAGAGTCCAAAACCTTGTGTGTGGGTGCCCAAGTGCCTCTTGACTAACATGAAAGGACCCAACTCCGCTTGGGTACCAAAAGGTAAGGCATAACTCTATTTTGTAGGCATACTATTCTGGTGGATCAAAATGGGTGCTCGACAGTGGATGCACAAACCATATGACTGGAGAGAGAAGGATGTTCATTGAATATGAGGAAAACGAAGATCCTAGTGAAGGAATATACTATGGGGACAATAGCCAAGGGAAAATCCTTGGCACCGGTAAAATTGCTATCTCTCCCCATCATACTCTTTCAAATGTTTTGCATGTTGACTCCCTTGATTATAACCTTCTATCCATATCCCAATTATGTGATAAAGGTTATAATTGTATTTTCACTAACGAGGGTGTGACTGTCTTGAGAAGAAGCAATGACTCAATTGCCTTTAAGGCCGTGCTCAAGGGAAAGATTTATCTTGTGGATTTCACCACGGATAAAGCTCAACTTGACACGTGCTTAATGGTGAAGACCAACATGGCATGGCTTTGGCATAGAAGGCTAGACCATGTTGGGATGAGGAACTTGCAAAAACTTCTCAAGGGAGAACACATTTGAGGATTGAAGAATGTTGTTTTTGATAAGGACAGGCCATGTAGTGCTTGTCAAGACAGAAAGCAAGTTGGAGCTCAACATCCATCCAAAAATGTCATGACGACTACAATACCTTTGGAGCTACTTCACATGGACCTCTTCGGTCCAATCGCCTACATAAGCATCGGCGGTAACAAATATGGTCTTGTTGTTGTAGATGATTATTCTCGCTTCAGTTGGGTGTTCTTTTTGCATGACAAAGGAGAAACTCAAGGTGTGCTCATGAAATTCTTGAGAAGAGCTCAAAACGAGTTCTCCTTAAGAATCAAGAAAATAAGGAGCGATAACGGTACCGAGTTCAAGAACACTCAAGTGGAAGAATTCTTGGATGAAGAAGGCATCAAGCATGAGTTTTAAGCCCCCTACTCCCCTCAACAAAATGGGGTGGCTGAGAGGAAGAATAGAACTCTCATTGAGATGGCAAGAACCATGCTTGATGAGTACAAGATGTCGGATCGGTTTTGGGCGGAAGCGGTTAACACTGCTTGCCATGCCATAAACCGGTTGTATCTTCATCGACTTTTCAAGAAGACATCCTACGAACTTCTAACCGGTAACAAACCCAACATCTCTTATTTTTGTGTCTTTGGGAGCAAGTGTTATATTCTCAACAAGAAGCCTAGGACTTCGAAGTTTGCTTCAAAGTCTAATGAAGGTTTCTTGCTTGATTATGACTCAAATACCTACGCCTATTGTGTTTTCAACAAAGCTTCTAGAATTGTTGAAATAGCGAGAGACGTAGTGTTTGATGAGACTAATGGCTCCTAAGTGGAGCAAGTTGATCAAAGTGTGCTAGATAACGAAGAGGCTCCACAAGAAGCACTTAAAAGGATGGCACTTGGAGATATTTTTCCTCAAGAACATCCTCAAGACTCAAATGATCATCCAACAAACGAAAATATGTATCCCTCCCATGATCAAGCTCAAGATGAGCAAGGCCAACTTCAACAAGATCAAAACGATCAAAGTCAAGATGGAGGATTAGATCAAGGGAGATACGAAGAAAAGAGTGACAATGAAGATGAAGATCAAAGAGTTCAACCACCTCATCCAAGAGTGCACCAAAGTGTTCAACGGGATCATCCCGTCGACAACATACTAGGAGATATCTCCAAAGGGGTGACCATTCGCTCTCGAATGGCTAATTTTTGTGAACATTAATCTTTTGTTTCCTCTTTGGAGACCCGCAAGGTAGAACAAGCACTACAAGATCCGGATTGGGTGGTGGCCATGCAAGAGGAACTCAACAATTTTGAAAGAAATCAAGTATGGGAACTTTGTGAAGCGACCCAATACAAATGTTGTGGGAACCAAGTGGGTATTCCGCAACAAGCAAGATGAGTATGGGGTTGTAACAAGAAACAAGGCGAGACTTGTTGCAAAGGGATATCCACAAGTAGAAGATAATGACCGAAAGGTTCGAGATGTCAATGATGGGGGAATTGAAGTTCTTCCTAGGATTCCAAGTCAAACAACTTAAGGAGGGAACGTTCATAAGTCAAACCAAATATACTCAAGACATACTTAAGAGGTTCGACATGGTCAAAGCCAAACCCATCAAGACTCCCATGGGAACCAACGGACATGTTGACCTTAATGAAGATGGTCCAAGTGTGGACCAAAAGGTATTCCATTCCATGATAGGTTCTTTGTTTTACCTTTGTGCATCTAGGCCCGACATAATGCTTAGTGTGTGTATGTGTGCACGGTTCCAAGCTGCTCCTAAGGAGTGTCACTTGACGGCCGTTAAGCGGATTCTCAGATATTTGGTTCACACTCCTAACCTAGGACTTTGGTATCCCAAGGGATCCAAGTTCAATCGCATCGGATACTCCGATGCTGATTATGCCGGTTGTAAGGTAGATAGGAAGAGCACATCAGGGACTTGCCAATTCCTTGGTAGGTCCTTGGTTTCGTGGTCTTCAATGAAACAAAACTCCATTGCCTTATCCACAGCCGAAGTGGAATACGTCACAGCCGGAAGTTGTTATGCACAACTCCTATGGATGCGACAAACTCTTAGGGACTATGGTTACACTTTGAGCCATATTCCACTCCTATGTGACAATGAGAGTGCCATCAAGATTGCTCACAATCCCGTGGAGCATTCTAGAACCAAACATATTGATATCTGTCACTATTTCCTGCGAGATCACTCTATCAAGAGAGATATCATTATATCTCATGTTAGGAGTGAGAAGCAATTGGCGGGCATCTTCACAAAACCCCTTGATGAGAAACGCTTTTGTGACCTAAGGAGTTAACTGAATATCCTAGATTATCGAAATGTTGCTTGAAGTGTGCACATCTGTTTGTTGCTTGTTTATAGACTTCAAAGATCACATGTTTTCAACATACTACCCTAATCTCTCTTACTCTATGAATACTATGTTCAAAAGGACTCTTTGTCAAATATGGTCATTGTTTGCTTGATGTATGCTTACTGACCATGTTTGCCAAAGATATTTGCAAAAACTTGTCCAAAAGGATCATATTCTTGAGCTAAAATTCAAATTATATGAATTAGAACATGTAACCGTACTAGTCCGCCCATGGGCCGGACAAGTCCGGGATATCTAGGTCGGACTTCTCAGCGGACAAGTCCAAACCGGACTAGTCCGCCTGGGAGGCCAGACAAGTCCGGCCCCAGAGAAGTCCGGCTCTGGTCCGCCAACCGGACTTGCCCGGACAACAAGCTGGACTAGTCCGGCCCCTGGGGACTTAACCTCCCAGGGGTGGCCAGACCTCTCTCTTCACAGACTAGTCCGCTCACACCCTCTCTCAAGCCGGAAGTGTCCACAAATTGGCGATTTTTGCTTTCCTCCACCAAAAATCTTGTCCAATCCACGGATTGGAGACGTAAGGAGTACGGAAACCCTTCCCCATGCTTCGTTGCTCAAGTTTCGACTCCAACTTCATCACATTTGAAGATTTCAAGAGGTATTCTTGACCTAACCAAAAATCCATCCTTTTCTTCATTCTTAAGTCATTTGCTAGAAACCTCTTCACAAATGTTGTTCCTAGTGTCAATGCGATTGTAGTCTAGGAGTATTGCAACTTAATTCAAAGTTTTTGCGAAAAATTATTAGGGTTAGGGTTCCTCCTGTAGAACCTGGACTAGTCCGGTTTGGGGCGGACAAGTCCGTTCTCGGGCAGACTAGTCCGGCCCTTTAACGGACAAGTCCAGTTTACACAGGATAAACTCCAACTTTAGCCATTTTCAGTGAATTCTTTTGCAATATTCAACTTCCTTGACCTTTCATCTCTTATTTCTTAGGAAATATGTCGAACTCCGACCAAAGCTCTCCCTTTCCATGTCCCACAGCCGAGGAGGCTTGACAAGCCCTTCATCGGCGCATTGCCAAAGAGAGGGCAGCAAAGGAGGCCCAAGCGGCTAGAGAAGCCGTCCGTTGAGAGGCAAGAACAAAGAAGAAGCATGATCTCGACGAGGAGGCACAAATTTCCCAAGCCGTTGAAGAATCCTTGAAGGATCAAAGGAGAAAGAAAAGGGCCGAACGTGAAGCCCAAAGCTCCCAAGCTGCTAGTGCCTCAGAGCCCAAGAGGAAGAGGTTGGTCACCTTGGGAGATAAAGAGCGAGAAAAGGAGAAGGGGAAGGAATCCGAGGGTAGGGTTCCTCGTGATCCAAAGAAGGGAAAGGCTCCACTTCCTAAGGAGCCCAAGAATAAAAAGGAAACTGCCAAAGCACCAACAAACAGGGCAGGAGGGATAGTAATCAGAAAGAAAGGGCAACCGAAGCTTATCAGCCCCTTGAAGATGGCTGCCCCTGCTAGAGATCCAAATCGGCAGCCCAACAATCCGGCATTTGTATTCAAAGGAAAGGGGGCTGAAAAGGCGAGAAGGCGGAGGATGGATAAAGTCTATGACTATGAGAAGCACACAGCCGACCCTAGGTTCTGGCGTGACTTGCACTGTGACTACTATCGCTTAGTGTACCTAAAGATGAAGACCCCAGTAGCTCAAGCTCAATGGGTAGATTGGGACTACATAGCCAAAAGGGAGCACAAAGCCTTTGATGTAGTGATTGAAGCCTCAGAGCGCCATGGAATCAAGGAGATCATGAGCTCCAAATATGACTGGAACATTGAGATAACTGTGCAGTTCTACACCACTATGTACTTCTCCACCTACCGTGACCGGAAAATCACCTGGATGACTCATGGAGAGCAGTACTCGGTCACCTATGAGGGGTTTGCACAGATACTTGGCCTTGAGGAGCACTTGGACCATGAGATTATCATTTCCAATCTCAAGGCAGTGGATAGGGATCAGCTTGACTATATGTACCCTAGTCATGTTACCTATGAGGCCGGGCTTGCTAGGAACATCAAGCCATTCTACAGCATCCTCAACCGGATTTTGAGGAGAACTATAGCCCGTAAGGATCGAGATGCAGGGGTAATTCAAGGAAACTTAAGGCATCTCCTCCTCCTGATAGATGCTGAAGAGATGTACAACCTTGTGGAGCACATTTATGATGACATCTTTAACATCTCTCACACTCCCAACCGCTCATGTGGTTATGCACCGTACATCATGTGCTTAATTGAAAAGGTGTCGGGGATTGTCTTTTTCAAGGATGTCACTCATCGATCTCTCCGTCCTCAGCTACCCCCCATTATGCCAGAACCCGCAAGAAGGAAAAATTCTCAACCTCCTTCCAGCTCAGCTGCCCCTCCTAGCTCAGCGGCACCCCCATCATCTCCTCCGCAGTCCATAAGCTGATTCTTCAAGTGCTTCAGTGCACTCTTCGCCTCTTGTTGGCATGTGGAGGTCCGGACTCGACGCATGGAGAGGTGTCAGGAGAAGTACCTCAAGGTTGTGTGTAACAACCTTGAGGTACCCATGTCTCCTCCCGAGGAGAGTGATGGGGAACTCACTCCATATCCAGAGTTCACCACTGATGAGCTCACCCAGTTCAGGGAAGATGGAAGCTCCTCCAAGGCCGTGCCTCCATCCACCGTCGACGACGACGAAGAAGATGATACATAGGCTACGGAGAGCGATGAGAATGCCGATGAAGAAGAAGATGAAGAAGATGACGAGTGGACTTAGGCGTACCTTCTTCCCTCTTTTCCTTTTTGGTGCCTTGATACCAAAGGGGGAGAGAAGGATGTCCTTTTGTCCTTTCTTTTTATCATCTTCTAGTCTTGTAATAGACCTTTTTGACATCTATGTTTTGGACATGACTATCTTGTAATAGATCCTTGGACATGGCTATTTTTGTTTTATGCATGACTATCTATTGTGTAACACTATGTGTTGGATTTTATGGTTTATATTTGATCATTGTTGCTCCTTGCTATGCTTATTGTCTTATCACATTTTTTAGCACAACACGTAGGCACCCCACCATAACATGTGAATGTATGTCAATTCCCCTCTTTTACTCTTGCATACATTCAGGGGGAGTTTTGCATACGTACACTTGTTATGAAAATCAATTTTTTTACCTCCTATGTTGTAACTTAATGTGTTGTCATCAATCACGAAAAAGGGGGAGATTGTAAGTGCATCTAGGTATCCCCGTGGGTTTTAGATGATTGATGATGACAAATTAAGAGAGTAATGAGCTGAGATGATCATAAGCACAGGACATTTCCAAGGCGGACACCTAAACTCTCAAAAAGGAAAAAGATGAAGAACGGTGTCGAAGACTCGAAGAGTAGAAATTAGGGTTTCATTTGAGTCTTTAGTAGGCTAGCCGTGTAAAAGTGAGAGTGTGTGTGTCAAGTGCATTGAGATCATAGAAGAGAGCTCAAAGCGTTAGAAGTGTCAAATCCTTAGTGGAGAGAGGTACATAGGTAAAGTTGGGCAGGCCGGACTTGTCCGGGCCAGAGGCCGGACTAGTCCGGAAGTCCTACGGCTTAGTCCGTTTTGGGGTGGACTAAGAGTTCCTGACTGAGTTTGGACTTGTCCGTTTTGGGACAGACTAGTCCGTTTCCCTGTTGAAAAGAGTGTTTTGGGATTGTCCTGGTAGATCGGACTTGTTCGCCTTAGTGGACGGACTAGTCCGGGCTAGCCAGACTTGTCTAGTTTCACCCGGACAAAGAGTCCCTGGGTGAGTTTGGGCTAGTCCGTTCTGAGCCGGACTATGTGAGATGAGAGCTCCCACGGCTAAGTCTTGGTGGACCGGACTTGTCCGCCTCAGTAGCCGGACTAGTCAGGGTCCTCCAGACTTATCCGTTCTCACCCGGACAAATAGTTCCTGTGTGAGATCGGACTAATCAGGTGTAAGGCGGACTAGTCTAGACATTCCGTAGGTGGCAACAGTTGGCTTCAGGACTTCTATAAAAGGAGATGCCCCGACTTCATTTACAACCCCCTGGAATCCTAGCGCCGCCACAGCCTTCCTAGAGCTTCTCCAAGCCTTCTCCATTTCCTACTCACCCTCTTGAATCAAATCCTAAGTGAATTTGGGTGTGTGAGAAGAGGAGAAGGAAGAACTTCGCGTTTAGGCTCTTGAAGTTTGTGACCTATGGCTTGTAAGATCGGTGAAGCTTTGTGGAAGTGATCAAGTGGGAGCCTCGGATTGTGAGCAGCCCCAAAACTTTGTAAGTTCACCCTTGAGATAGTGAAGAACCGAGTTGGCCTTAGTGGCGACTTTGTGATAAAACGGTTGTTAGACCCGGTCCTTTGTGGACTCCTCAACGGGGATGTAGATTTCTGAGTGGAATCGAACCTCGGGAAAAAATCCTCAGTGTCTCTCTTGCATGTACATTTCTTTGAAGACCAAGATTGCTTAGGGTTTGTTTTAATTATTTCACTATACATCATCACAATCTTGCAATTCATTTCAATATCCTGTCACACTTGTCATATAGAATTGCTAGTTGCTTCATCCACATTTTATTAAACTAAAATCTGGAGAAAAACCCTTAAAAATCAAGTTTTAGGTCTTTCCGACAGTTTGACCAGGCTAGTCCGCCCCCAAGGTAGACTAGTCTGGCCCCTTTAGGCTCTTCTAGCAAGCAAACCGGACTAGTCCGCCCCTGAGCCAGACTAGTCCGGCCACTGTGTTCTAATCTCATTTGATTAAGTCATTTCAGGTATTTTAGCCTATTCACACCTCCCCTCTAGGCAATTTCAGTTATTATATGAGAATTCTGCTAACGGTAGATGGTCATCCCAATTCTTCCTATGAGTGATGACACATGCCCATAGCATAACCTCCAGAATCTGATTTATCCTCTCTGTTTGACCATCGGTTTGTGGATGATACGCTGAACTCCGAATTAACTTGGTTCCCAGTGAAGCATGTAGTTGCTCCAAAAATCTGGATATGAATAATGCACCTCGGTCAAACACAATGGTACGGGGAACCCCGTCTAAACACACGATTCTCGAGATGAACAGCTCCGCATACTTCTTTACCACATATTTAGTATGGACTGGAATAAAATGTGTTGTCTTGGTCAAACGATCGACGATTACCCAAATAGAATCATGCTTGTTGCTTGTCATGGGTAAACTGACGATGAAGTCCATACGTATATATTCCCACTTACATGCTGGAATCTTCAGCGGTTGAAGTGGTCCGGCTTTCCTCATATGGTCGGCTTTAACCTGCCGACACGTATCACATTCGGATACGTATTTCGCAATCTCTCTTTTGATCTGTGTCCACCAGAACTTATATTTTAAGTCCTGGTATATCTTATTGCTTCCCGGATGAATGGAGTACTTGGATAAATGCGCTTCATCCAATATCTTCCTCCGCAATTTCACTATTCGGTTGTTAAACCAGAGCGTACCCGCTTCATCCTTGTAGAACATCTTCAACTCACCGCTATCCACTCTCCTCCGGATATGAGAAATATCCCTGTCTCTCTTCTGAGCCTCTACAATCTCATCTCGGATTGTAGGAATAAGAGTGAGGTTGAACAGCGATCCATAGGGAACTTAGCGCAGGCTTGGTTCTCCTTCTTCTTGTGCAGCCATGGCTAAATGGTGAATGTGGGCTTTCCGACTAAGTGTGTCGGAAACCATATTCGCTTTGCCCAGATGGTAATGAATTTCAAGTTCATAATCCTTGATAAATTTGAGCCATCTTCGCTGCCTCATATTCAATTCCTTCTGTGTGAAGATGTACTTTAAGCTTTTGTGGTCAGTTTAGAGATGTACTAGATTGCCTAGTAAATAATGTCTCCACATTTTCAATGCTAGGACCACTGCAGCTAGTTCAAGGTCGTGCGTCGGGTAATTCTGCTCATGACCCCTGAGTTGTCGGGATCCATACGCGACCACACGTCCTTCTTGCATCAACACACAACCCAAACCGATGCCGGATGCATCACAATAAACATCAAACGGCTTCGTTGTGTCCGGCTGGGCCAAAACTGGAGCTGTAGTGAGATGCTTCACTAAAGTTTGAAAAGCTTGTACACAAAAATTACTCCAATCATACTTGGTGCTTTTCTTCAACAGCCCCGTCATAGGTTTAGCGACTTTGGAGAAGTTTGGAATGAATCTCCGGTAATAACCCACTAAACCTAGGAAACTCCTCACTTCATGAACAGATGTTGGAGATTTCCAATTCAGCACTTGCTCGATTTTACTTGGGTCCACAGTGATGCCTTCCGCTGAAATAATATGCCAAAGAAACGGCACTTTGCTGATCCAAAACTCACATTTACTGAACTTTGCATAAAGCTTGTGATCTCTCAAACGTTGGAGTACAATACGTAAATGTTCAGCGTGTTCTTCTTCTGACATTGAATAGACCAAGATGTCGTCGATGAAAACCATGACGATCTTGTCTAACTTCAGCATGAACACAGAGTTCACGAGATACATAAAATGAGCCAGAGCATTGGTCAATCCAAAGGAAATGACAAGATATTCATAAAGACTAATATTTTGTCGAGAATGCCGTCTTAGGTACATATTCTGCCCGGATTTTTATCTGGTGATACCCGGACCAAAGATCCACCTTGGAAAATACCTTAGCACCCACTAGTTGATCAAACAAAATATCGATGCGTTGTAGTGGATACTTATTTTTGATAGTGACAGCATTCAGTGGATGATAATCTACGCATAGTCTCAAAGTCTCATCCTTCTTCTTCACGAAAAGTGCGGAACAGCCCCAAGGTGATGAACTTGGGCGTATAAAACCTTTTTCCATGAGGTCATTAAGCTGCTCCTTCAATTGTGCTAGCTCCTTTGGTGCCATTTTGTATGGTCGCCGAGAAATAGGTGTGTCTCCAGGTGCTAGTTCAATTTTGAACTCTTTATCACGTTCGGGCGGCATGCCCGGTAAATCTTCAGGAAACACATCTGGATATTCACATACCACTGGAATATCCTCAAGTTTAGGAGTTTCAATCTGATGCACTACTGCAACTCGTTGTGATGGATCCACAAGATTCAATGTGTTGCAACCGTGTATTGGGGAATCAGTTGGACAGTCCGAGAGCTGATGTCAAGGATAGCTCCACAATGTGTCAACCATGACATCCCCAAGATAATATTAACCCTTTGGCCTTTGAGTATGACAAGGCTCGTAGGATAGATGTTTCCACCCAAACATAAAGGTGCCCGTGAGACCATCTCATCTGTGGATATCTTGCCTCCGGTGAGCTGATATGAAACGGATGCTTAACTGTGCTAAATGGAAGATTATTCTTCAACACATAGTCTCTGCTAATAACATTGTTGGTGGCCCCGGAATCAAACAAAATGAAAGTGGGCTGTTCATGTAACGTGAACGTGCCTGCTAAAACTGGTTCACCTTTTGCAATGTCCTCAATAGCAGTGTAATTAACCCTGTCAGCTTTTGAAATATTCTTCTTTGAATGTTCATGATGCTGATCTGAGCATTGAAGAGATGATACACAAGTGTGGCTCTGCTCAGCTCCACGACAGTTTCGTGCTGCAGAAATCCTCAGCTCTCTACTAACACGAGGTGGAGATAAACTGTGCACAGCTGGTTGTGGTAGGATTGCACAAAAAACTTCTGATAGCTGTTGTTGAGGTGGAGGCGCATAAGTGATCAACTCCAGCCATGGCTGTGAAAGTTGCACCACAGGCTAAATTTGTTCCCTAACTAGCGATTAATACCGCACTCGATAGTTCGGAGGAACCTCGATATCACTGTCCGGCGGTATACTCCTTTTCAGCTCCGCTTCACAACAAAGATGCATGTCTTCCTTAATGATAGCGGCATTTACCAACTCATTGTAAATACCGTTATTGGACAAGGTCACTTGTTCTTTAAGATCGACATTCAGACCTCACAAGAAGTACTCACACTTCAAAGCTTCCGAGTCTACCATATGAGTGACGTATTGCATCAAGTCTTCAAACTCTTTGAAGTACTCGTATGCACTCCTTTCTCCTTGCTTTAGCTCCGGAAAGTCTTGATACTTTGTTCGAAGAATTCCCGAACAAATGTGACGTGCCCGGAAAACATCCCGGAATTCATCCCACGTCACCCGATGACCTTCAGAAAGAGTAGCGATGTACTCCGCCCACCAAGCTCCAGCAGCTCCGTGGAGTTGTTGAGCGGCAAATATAGTCTTCATATATACATCACACTCAAGCATATCAAACTTGGCTTCATTGGAGCCAATGAGCCGACTCCAACGGTTCTTTCGCTTCTGAGAAAACTGGTGGGTGTCATGCTAGAAAATATATATAAGTGCTTGGCGGGAGATTTTTCTGTAGTGTCTCCTGTCGTATGCTTTGTCGCACCAAAAGATCCAGAGACTCAGCCATCTTTGCTAAGATTTCCACCAATCCGGTTGATGATGTCGGCACTTCTTGTCGTGGCGAATTACTTTCACCGTGACTCGACTCAACAACCTCACTCCTGGAATGAGCATGATCCATGCTGCAAGAGTGAGCAATTTGCGGTTAAAATCCAAAGTTTAAACTCAACTTGAATTCAAAAACATAACCATAAAAACATCACATAGATATTGCAGCACTACACAATCTAACCAGGGTTTCGACAATTCTCAAATCTATCAAACGTGAGCAAGTTTGTCCAAACTCTTAATTACAATAGTAGAGAAACTGAAAAATAACTCAAGAACATGTTATGGAACTTATAGAAGTCTAAGACATCCCTGTCCACAACAAGTCCCAAACTAAATGGTAATTAGCACTACTCTGTTCAGAATGACCAATTGGTCTTAATCCCAGAATTGGAATATGGAAATGGCAATTTCAAGTCTCAAGTTGCATATCAAAGTTATAGTTAACTCCAATATCTTTCCAACAAGTATTCATTTGCCTTCATATCAGTCCTTGATCAAAAGTTGTGATATTTCAAAGTTGACAGAAATCTGGAACAATTTTGACAGCACCTCATTTGAAAGTGGCTGTTTTGTCCGCCAGATTTCAAACAATTAAACTCCAAATCTGGAGAAACTTTGAACTACAAAGTCGTAGAACAATTCCTAAACTTTCCAACAGTGTCTTAATTGACCCTTAGAAATTTTTCTACATAAAGTTATTATTGAAATACAGAAATTTCCAGAGAGCATTTTGTGCCTGACCTGTTTTTGGACAGTTCACACTCATCTGAGAATTTTATCCATTTGGAGGGTGATTCTGGTCTGGACTTTTACAGAAAAGTTGTAGAAGACTTCAAAAACTTTCAACAAATGTATCACACATCTCCATCGGTTCAACCAAACAAAATTTTTGCCATGTTCAAGTTCAGCAAAAATTCTGCCAAAAACAGGGGAGGTTATTCCTAAGTCTTTGTGAATAAATCTATACTCCCAATTGACTCTTAGTTCAATATAGGAGTTCATTACCCCCTAATAGAATCCTAGACTCCAAATTTACTCCTTTTCTTTTCAAACCTTATTTTTCACGCAGTTCAAAAACATATCACGATACTACGTTTCCTCACCAAATTAAAATCCTATCCGGATTTATACCGGCATATACGTCTCAAGTGGTGGCACTAAAACGATCACTCACAAACGTTTTCTACACGGCATGTACTACCCGTGGTTAAGGTACCAGCAGAAAATCACTCAATAATGATACACACATTGGTTTATCATTTCAGGCAGGTCCATATCATAGTAAAAACATACGCCCCGTATCATTGCCATACGGGCCGTCCTTGAGTCAAGCCACATCTCAAGGTACATGATCGGGTTATTCACCACCCGACAGGGGCTCCACACCTTTGCAATAAAGCACACCGGTGGAACAGCGCTTTCGTATGTCTCATAGGACATGAAGAGTCCTAGAGAACACACTTCGTGTTACAAACCACACGATGGGGTCTCCTCCTCTTGCCCTTGGGTTTGCGCACTGGAGGCTAGTGCCATTCATATGTCTCTAAGACATGAAGAGTCTTAGAAAACATATTCACTTCCCATCCATCGCTGAACGGGACATCCCACACTACTTTTCTCGTATGGGTGAGCTAACCGAAATTGATCCGCTTTAGGTGGCGTTCCTTAACATTCTTACCTCCACGTAGGTGCGTCATTACAGAATTGAAATACTGAATGATAACACTGTTATCTTGCCACCTTAAGTAACTATGCTAATAATACTTCTTATGTGGGCATACTATACGTTCCTCACTCGTATACTCCTAAGTTTTCAAAAATATGCTCTTTTCATGCGTGCTATTCCCAATGCGGCTCTGATACCACACTGTGAGGAGCCCGGCCCGGGGATCGCAATGGGTGGTGTCGTGCGATGCGGCACCCAATAGCAAGCACGAAAAGAGGCTCAAGAACATAACAACACCATTTTGTTACTCAAGATAAGTTCTTTTACAACATACTGTACACACGTAGCGGAAATTAAAACTAGCTGGACAATCTAATCACTCTCGACCCTAACTACGCCGAAGAGAAATTGTTCAGCCCATGAACGCTTCCTACTAGCTTCACTAAAGAAAGGCAGCGGCTAGGTTTCCGACAAGTGGAATGAACCGTGAGGTTCGTCGTCTCACCGAACAACCCTCTTCATAGCAGGCATCCTGCTACCTGCAAAAACAACTCAGAAGCAACCGTGAGCACTAAGGCTCAGCAAGTCTTAACTGTCAATCCTAAACATGTAACTCTACATGCAGGGGTAGTAAGACAGTAGGAACAGAAATTTGCAAAAATACAGCTTGACAAAACTTGATCCTTATATTCATATTTTTATAGCCTTCATTTTAATGGTCCTCACGCCTCACAACACTGGAAGTCCACAATCATACAAGAAACACTTATCCCGATGTTGCTAGCCTAAGGTGGAAATGAAATTTAGTTGGCTCTATATCTACTTCAGTCCAGGTTCCAATACAGTGATTAATCCACAAACAGCAAGTTAAGAGACTTAGTTCCTCCTCTTACTACGTCACGGTGCAGTGGGCAAGTATGCTCAATCATCTTCCGCGAGCGACGGTGATTCGAATCAATAGTAACCCAGAATACACGACACATACACCCGCCTCGAAAGACTCTCTCAAGAGCTCTTTCTTACGTTGTATGCAGCAACCTTTCACACGACACCCCGACATAGAAAAATGCTTCGCGCCTAGCAGGATGGTCCTCTACGCGGATACGTCGAAGTTGCCTGCTAAAGGATTTACACCTCCCGCCTTCTCAAAGCCATTCCCACGTGAAGGATGAGTTTCTATATCACGGTCCATCGAGTTACATCAGTTTCATGGGTCCCATACCCCACTATATATCCGGTACAGCTCAATCTTGTCCAGCAGGGCCGCATGCATACGGTCCTTAACCGACACGGACGGGGTTACAACCAACCTCCACATTTTCCTTACCATCCCGGTCCAGGCCAAATGTGGTCTCAAGCATTGTCACGCCCATCGCAGGTCGAGACAAACCTTGAGCGCTCCATCCTACAGGAACATCCCCTTCCCCATCTCATTTTCATGAGGGTGCTCTTATCATTAACCTCTCGCGAGTAACTCCATTACACAAACTATCTCGCGAGTAGCTTTTTACTACTCGACTTCTACCGAGCTAGCTACAGCATTATCCTAGCATCTACGACGAGGCAAAGCCTACACTAAACCTTCTACTCAGGGATGTAATAGCCATGCAAGTGGGTTTCAAACTAATGCACAATATCAAGTCTAATACACATGAGATGAAGTAAAGCAAAATTTAAAACGGTAACGATATGCAAACCGGGGCTTGCCTTGCTCAACGGTTTTGTTAGAAGCTAGGAGTTAGTCTTCCTCCGGAGAATCCGCCAAACTCGTCATGAGATGGAGATCCTCGCTGCAGAGTCGAGTCCTCGTGGAACGTCGACGTCACATGCTATCAAGATGATTTATGCACATGTATTCACAAGCAATTTAGAAAATGATTCAAAACTGTTGTACCAGTTAACTCAGACCTAAAAGGGACAAACAACATCAAGTTTTCTGTTGTTGGATCTACAACCTTAGATATGATGAAATCTAGGGTGAAAAGAGATACAAGTAATCACCATGTGATTAAGTCCAGTATATGAACACTTAAACCTAAACGATGGTAGCTCAAGTTTCAGAGGTCCAATGAAGCTGAAACTTTAACCACAGCTTCTATGGAATTTGGACAGTGTGCAAAAATTGAGCTCATGAAATGGCTTCATGTAAGCACAACAAATCCTTGTGGTTTTCACTAATCTGCCTTTACCCCCTAGATATTAAGCTTTCCTATGCTGCAAAGTAGACTTTTTGTGAAGTAAAAAATGTTCTGAGTCCATAGGAATTGGTTTTATAATTTTTGGAGTTTCCTACATGGAGATATGGATTTTACAAAGATTGGGGAAAAGCTGAAAATGTCTCTGTTCATTTTTCCCATTTTTCAGAGACATAGGAATGAACACATCTTTTGACCAAGCAAATGAGGTCCAATGCCTCTGAAATTTTTACTGGTGTTCAAGGAATTCTAGAATAATGTCCTGTCCAAATTTGTGAATTTTCCAATAAACAGAACTCCTGTAAAAATTCCTACAAGATTTTATTTAAATGAATTAATGAGCCAAATCCAGGGATTTTACTAAATATTGGGATGCACCCCTTGATAGTACTCTCTGAGAGGAATCCAACAAAATTTGTTTCACAATTTTTGGACACACCTACCCAAAGTTATGGCTCTCCAAAGTTTGAACTAAAATGGGAAATTCTGAAAATGTTTAAAACCTGCCCGTGGGTCCCACCTGTCATCCCTAACCTTCAGCCTCGCGCCAAACAGGGCAGTGGCGGTTCCCTCTGGCGAGGGTCGCCGGAAAGGACCTTCCTGGCCACCTCCAGTCCCCGTGCTGGCCGCCCCCCCCCCCCCCATTTTCTCCCACGCTGAACCTGTTGGTGAGGTCGTCGGCGGCTGCTGAAACTCGCCTGAAAACAAGGCGCACCGGCAACAGCAAACCCTAGGGCTCCGTCGAGGTCGTGCACGGTGAATTCTCCACCAAATGGTCGTTTCTTGGGCTCTAAAGCAACAGGGGATCATGTAGAAGACCGACATGAGGTCTAAACAAGCCGGGGAGCGCTGCAAACCTATCGGCACCGTGCACGCGATATGGTCCAGCAGTATACCCTCGAAAAGAACTCGGATTCCTCGGTCTACACTCAATTTCTTGGTATAAAATCGATGGAGGAGGTGATCTAGGCAGTTGAGATCCTGTGTGTGAAGTTTGAAACACAACAAACACGATTTGAGGACGAATTTTGCAATTCCTTACCTCAAGGTCAGTTTCTGCCGCCCGGGAGAAAATCTTGAAATTCTCCCTCTGTGATCAATGGCCAGGGATGAGCTTTGGAGGTGAGCAACTAGACTTGTAGGTGCACCGATGCGGGTGGCTTGCTTGGGCGTGATAACTCCTGGTTTGGGCTGGCCACGGCGACCAGTTCAGTTTCTTCAGTTTGAACGCGGGAGCAGCAGCAATTAAGCCGTTTCTAGGCGCAAGCAAGCACGGGACAGCGGAGGAAAGGTGCTAGCCGGCTAGAGCACTCGTGGGCGAAGCTTTTTCATGTGAAGAGCTCGAGCAAATGGTTTTCTGTTGGCTTGGGCGATCAGATGAACAGAGAGAAGCTGCTGTTC
Organism: Neostapfia colusana; assembly: GCA_030760725.1. Lineage (NCBI taxonomy): Eukaryota > Viridiplantae > Streptophyta > Magnoliopsida > Poales > Poaceae > Neostapfia > Neostapfia colusana. The sequence continues at coordinate 43,400,710 of JASWHV010000008.1, read as the reverse complement.
TTCACTGCGTGCGGGAGGACGAGCAGAGAGGCCGACAGAGGCAAACTGAGGTTGGGCTCGTACGTGGATGGATAGGGGCGAGTACTGAAGGCACCGCATAGGGAAGCAGCTCGCTGTCCACCCTCTGCTCGGTGGCGCGCTCTGAGCGACCGAGCAAGTCAGTTTGCATTTTTGTGAGACTGATCGGTGGGGTCCACAGCCACAATTCTCCCTCTTATCCCCCATTTCGATTTAAAATAGCAAACGAGCTTCGAATTTGATCAAACTTGGAGGATAGGTCAAAAGAATTATGAGGAACTCAAATCTTAAATCACATTTTGAAATTGAGTTTGTTTGGTTCAAAATTCAAATTCAAGTTTGAATTTGAACGTGCCCTCATTTAATCCTCGGAATAAATAGTATATGAAACCTAAAATTCTCCAAATTTGAAACTTAGACTCTTGAATACATGATAAATGCATCTATGATCTCACATATAGGCCTTTGGACAATCTGAATAGGAATCCTTTCAAAAGATTCAAAATGGTGTTTAAATTTCCTCCACTCTCCTCATAGAGAAGGTGCACATGAGTTAGAGTTTTGGGAGTGTAATTCTTTCCCCTAGGTTAACATGTGTTGAGCATGGGCTAGAGAAATTTTTTAACTCCCTAACTTGTCCATTTGTGTGTTCATCATTTCATGTGATACAATTATAGTCTTTATTTGCCTCACATTGTTTCACAATGTGAAATAAAACTTTACAAAAGTTAGGACCGTTACAGGTACAACTATTTAGGTGTGTCCTTTGCAACTTCCATTCCATTAAACACTGCAAACCCAACATGTAGAGTTTCATGTATAGGTAAGACGGGTGAGTCTTGCTGAGGCATCGTGCTCACTGCTTGTGTTTGAAGCTTTTGCAGTGTGCTATGATGAGGAGACTGCCGAGGAGGAGACGGACCTCCAAGAGGGCAACCCCGTCGATGTAAACATGTTCAAAAACAGTTTATCATAATAAAACTTTTGCTTTCACTTTGTACCTTTTACGTGTGTTATCCGGTGTTGTGCAACGCAGCACCCCTCAGCGTGATCCGGGCTAGTCGAGACCGTTGGGTCCTCACACTGCAGTGGTGTACCTTACCTCTTACCTGACGTCAGAGCGTTGTTACTGAATAATAACACATAAGTTAGCTTTTCCACCTTAAGTAGCTACTACTACTATAGACCTTTTGTGGGCATAGTGACTAATCCTCACTCGACTACTTCTAAGTTTTCAAAATAGGCTGTTTTCGAGCGTGTTATTCCCAATGCAGCTTTGATACCACGTCTGTGGGGGACCCCTGTGGTCCTTCCAATCCGGGGTCGCAGAGGGTGGTGCCGTGCGTTGTGGCACCCAACAGCACACAAGAAAAGAATACGATAAACATACAAACTTTTATTTACATAAGCAGCAGAAGTCTTTTACAAACTTAATGTACAGCAGAAGTCTTACTCATAGATAAACTCTTAGTCTAGCTATGCAAAAGTGTTGTCGTCCAGCCCGGGGACGCTACACACTAGCTACATACATCCGGAGATCACGGCGGTGTGCACTGATCCAACTCGGCCGTGTACCACGACAGGGGCATCACCTCATCCTCGGGCCCTTCCTCATATGTCTCACATGCAACATCTCGATTATAGCAACCGTGAGGACGATGACTCAGCAAGACTTATCCATCACTCCTAAATATGAAACTCTACATGCAGGGATTTTTAAGATAGGTAATGACATTGCGATAAAGAACTCGCCTACAGGTTAATCCTTACTTTCAGTTTTACAGCAGCAATTTCATATGCCTTGAGCAGCTCTCACATCGGAATTCCACAATCAAACAAGAAATGCTTCCTTCCGATGTGGTTTTGCCTAAAGTGGAATATAAATTTAGGTAGCTCTACATCTACGGCATACATGGTTACAATACAATGATAATTCAGTGCATCATGTTCTTCTGGCCTCTTTCAATCATTACTACGTCACAGCGCGGTGAACAAGCAGTACTCAAATAGCCACAAGGGACGGTGATTGCAATCAATAGACACCCGTATAACACGTCACATACACCCAATTTCATAAGTGCGGTGCCTCACATTTTCCTACTTTGTTGTATGCAGCAACCTTTCAAAAGAAACCCAAATGCCAAACAGGTCCATCCGTAACAGGCAAGAGGCCCCCGCGCGAAGCGTGTCTGTGCCCGCTGGCATATTTGCACCTTGCTACCCTTAATCCACTCCTATAAAATAGTTGGGTAAGTCTCGGCACCTAGGTTAACCAATTACATCGGTTTCCTGGTTCCCATATAGCCAGTATGCATCCGATACAGTTTAAACTTGTCCAGCAGGGCCACACACGGCTTGGTCCTCATCCGACACCAACAGGGCTATGCACGTGAGACCTCTGCTCACTGCATCTATCCCCCTGCTGGGTCTCAATTTCATATTCTTAATCCATTCCTGGATTCTTTTTATCCCTTGTGATAACATCCTATCTCGCGAGTAGATTCCAACTACTCGACTTCTACCGAGATCCTAAGAACACTAGCACGGCATTTTCTACTCATCGAGCTGTAAACTACCCAATACTCCATAGGATTTAGAGGTCATGCAAGTGGAGTTTCAATCACCTTAACTCTAATGCAAACATACCATCCTAGACATAAGTGATACAAAGCAAAACTTTGCAAAAGTAATTAAATGCAAACCGGGGCTTGCCTGGTTGTGAGTGAAAGGGGAATTTAGCATCTGGAGGTATGATGTCCAAGGCCTCCGGAGCGTCCTCGACTTCGGTCACTATATGCGATGCAACAAAATATACGTATGAGTGATAATTATTTATAAGAAACAAGCTTCTAATAATAGTTACTGCTAGTTACAGTTCTTGATTGACTTTGGGATTTTTTCAGTGTATACTAGATTCTGTGAGGATGATCTGAGCAAAAGTTGAGGAAATTTCATGGAAGCTTGTGGTCTCTAAATTTCCCATAAGTATATGGCTCCTCTGAATTTTGGGTCCTAATTCCGTAGCTGTGATATAGCTAACAGTGGAAAATCTAATTAGAGAAGGTCGCCCTGGTTCTAGCAAAATTTGTGTCACAATTTTTCAAGTTCTCTACAGGGAGAAATGGATTTTTGATGTTGATAGGAAAATCTGGAAAAGTTTCTGTTTGATTTGGAATTTTCAATGAAGACTGAAATTGGAACAAGGTTTGGCCTAGCAAATTGAGTCCAATGAGGCTCAAATTTTTACAGAAGATCGTTAGGCTTATGAAAGAACCTCTGTTCAAATTTGAGCAAATTCGATAACAGGGATCTACTGGAATTAATTCCTAAATATTTAAATTTAAGGAATTTTGGAAAAACTTCCATGGATCTTCAGATCAATTTCATTGCATTTTTGCACAATACTGATTGAGTGGAATTCAACAAAATTTGTTTCACAAATTTTGGACATACCTACTGAAAGTTATGGGTTTTCAAAGTTTGAATGGAATTCTGAAAATAAACTGAAATGTTTAAAGGCTGACAGTGGGTCCCACCCGAGCTTCTTCCTCCTCACGCCAACAGAGCTCGGGCGGCGTCGTACGCCGGCGAGGTCCACCAGAAAGGTGTTCCTGACCGTCTCCGGGGCCGATACTCGCGGCCCCTAGGTTTTAGACTTTGGGGAACCCGGATGTGGGGTCGGCTAGGGCTCTCGGCGGCCGGAACCTAGTTGGCGACCTGAAGTGGCGGCTCCAACCCCGGCGATGTCGCCCGAGTCCTACAAAGCCTTATTTCGAGCACGGTTTCTTCCTACAGCCCCGTGGTGACATGCTAAGCACAATTATGAATCCGGTTTGCCATGGAAATGGCCGGAGCTATGACCTCACCGTCGACATAGGGCTAAAATCATCGGCGACCCAAAAAACTCAAAGAGCAGTGCCTATGGTCGATGGTTTTTGATGCTTGTTGATCCTAGCTGATCGTAGGAAGGTCGACTTATGGTTTACTGGACACGAGTTTGGATGGACTGATCATCTAGAATTTCTAGTCAAGTTCCCTCTTGGTTCTATGAACATGTGATCGGAAATTATGGAAATACTCCCTCGATACCGGAAGATCAAGGAGAGGATGGTGCGGGTTTTAGCTGTGGAAGTTAGCCTGAGCTGCAGCCTGTATCTTGGGGGCGACGGTGAACCGAGAGGCGCTCGAGCGGTGGAAGAGAAGAGAAGAAGTGTGGGGAAGGGCGAATGGCGGTGAAATGGTCCTGTGCGTGGCCAAACGACGTGATGATCACTTCTTCATGCGGTCAGATCGCCAGAGCATGAGGCGGAGCGGTGAAAATCATCGGGAGGGGGTCGTCCGAGAGCTGGCGCTCGCTCGGTCCTCGGCAGGAGAAAAACAGAGCCGGTTTGAGGCTAAGTGTAGCTGACATGTGGACCCCACACCACCTAATTCCAGATGATATTTTCCCTCAAATTAATAGCTTACTTCCTCCCAAAGTCTTGTGGTTGAATTTGAATTCCACTGATTTCTATTTCGGTTGGAAAGTTTGAATTGCAATTGGATTTTTGAATTTGAATCAGCATTTTAATTTCTCCCCATTCATTGATTCAAAATCATAGCAAACTAAGACCAAACAATCTGAATTTTGGCATAGGTGCTGTTTCAAAGATGATAAACCCATTTGTGAACTCAATTTGCAATTTTAGTAAAGTTTGAATTTGAAACTGAGGTTTGAATTTAGATTTGAGTGCTTCCTCACTTAATTCCAAACAAATGGTAAACCCTCTCCAAATGAGATGAAATTTGGCAGGCTTATTATTTGAATTATGGGGAACCAAATAGTGGATTTAGCTCTCCATGTTTGGAAGTTTTTTGACAAGTTTGAGTGAGCACTTTGAACTCACACCTCTAAATTCCAAAGTTTTGATTCCCCCTCATTTTTCTAAGTGGGAATTAGCTGAGCCACTTGCTATAATTTTGGGGATTTTGCAGTAGCCACAAGAAATACCCGAGCCACAGAAGATCCCCCATGGTGTTTTACTCACTGACAGCTGGGACCCGCGGAGTCTTCTTCAACCTCCAGCCGTCGGCGCCTGACTGTCACACCCGGTTTTCCATAAGGAACACCGAGCGTATACTCACATGTATGCCAGGATCAATTGACTCATACATGTGCCGACAAGAAAATATCATTGTATTATAAGCCAAGTTCAACGTACATCATAATGTTACATCATATTACATAAAATATCAAATATTAGTATCAATACACTATAACACGACAGCGGAAGACTACGGCGTGGATGCTCCAGTTCCACAGGCGTTGCCCGGGGGTTACGCCAACCTAGAACAACTCTTCGGTATCGAAGTCCTCCTCATCAAAGTCTACATCTTCATTTGCACCTGAACCAACATACGACATCCAACAAAAGCAAGTTTGAGTACCAAAGGTACTCAGCAAGTGTAGGAAAGGATGTTATGAAGGCCAATAGCAAGGGAAGGCTAACATGGTTAAGCACTACGCATTAATCCTAAGCCTTAGCTTTGATTAGCAACCTATCTTACTAAGTGATAATCCCACCATCATCATAATTAAGTCAATAATGTTAGGTTATACCACCCAACAACCTCTTTTGACTCACATCCATGTTTCTCTAATCATGGACAAGTCCAAGCCGCTCTTGACCGTGAGCACGGCTGTCATGACAGTTTGGTTCTCTGCAGAGATTGTACCACTTTACCCACAAGTAGTGATTTCATCCCCTGTTGCCAGGTGGACTAAGAAACCTCCCTGATATCCGTGGTTGCAAGCCACATTACACACTTCCTTTGGTGTGCGATCAGGAGATCACTACATGGCCTTTACAAAGGGTCTACCGGCAAGTACAAGCCCACTGAGGTTTCACCGCTGTAGTTCCTGGGAGTAACCCTCCCCTACAGAAGCCCCCTCTTGAGCCTTGCAGTTCCCAGGGCAGTCAAAAATGGACTCCCATTCCCCGCACCATCCAAACACTCATACTATACCGGCAAACTCCTAATTAATTGGCCAAGCTGCCCCATCTCAGTCTTGTGGTGGCACTGTAAAGCCGGGTTAACTGTTCCATGAACCGGTCCTTAGAATCTAGGACAGGCACTAACTCATTCCCGAGTCTCGTGCACGAAGCACCAACCAAACAACCAGCCTGTCTAGATTCATAACCACATGACACATACACTTGTGTCTTTCATATAATCCACAAGACTAGTATCAACTATTTTTCATTCATCTCTAAAGTTCTAAGCATGGCTAAGCACATAAAATGATAACCATCGAGTCCTATCTAATTACCCCCATGGTTTTGCAAGGAAAGATAAAGCAATGAAACTATGGAAACATCCTACACTGGGTTTCATATTAAAGACATCATGCAAATAATCTAACTATTCATCCTAGAATAGGAACAAAGTGATCAAGGAACACTTGCCTTTAAATGAAGAGGGATTTACTTCAAACTCTTGATCTTGGAGATTGGGTATTAATTCTTGAGTTGGTTCTATCCATGCATTTGCACCCACAAAACAGTGACAAACATGCCATAAGAATCATATCAAAGCATTTCAATCACATAGGTTTGGTTACACACATGCAACTATTGATTTCTTGTCATTTTATGTGAGTTAGAAGGGAAATATGTTTCAATTGGCTACCTATATCCTTTTATTTTACTATTGCCACATCCAAACACTCATTTTCAGTTTGTGAGATGATTTGAATAAATTTTTAGAATTTTATAAATATATATGTGAATTCTTATAATTAATTAAATCCTAGAAATCATTTAAATTATTACTATAATAATTTTCAGAACTCATATTTCTATTTTTCTGCAATTCAGAACCTATTTAAGCATTTAGAACAGTTTCCAAAATTTTTCTTTAATATATACTGTTTTTATCTATTTTTCAGTATTTATTTAATACTTAAAAATACATTTTCAATCATTTAAATAATTATTCTGGATTACAGAAATTTTACATGCACAAAATTGTGATAACAGAATAATTTTATACCTTTAAATAAATTTCTACAATTTTCTGGAATTTATGTGATTTTTACTTTGATTTTTCAAAATTAATTGTCACTATATAAATAATTTCAGTAATTGTAAACTGTTATTTTTAATTTCAGAATTTTTATTCTGTTCAGAATGTTTTAATAGTGCTAAAAATAAATTTCTAACATTTTCCAGAATTCATTTAGCCTTATTTGATTACTTACAGAATTAAAAACAAACTTTTAAACTGATTTGGGCTAATTTGTAATAAATTCAAACTTTCTGGGGTTCAAATTGAATTTACTAAACTGTTCTATCAATTTCCATAATGTTCAGGGGCTAATTAGCTAATTCACAGTGAATTTCCAATTTTCTATAAGCCTGGGGTCGGTTCTGTGAATTTCTGGGGCTGTTTCCTAGTTATTTAAATCTCCAGGGACCCCTCTGTGAATTTCCTAACGTTTATAACTGTTTTGAATGTGGGCCGTTGGATCTGAGATCAACGGCCCAGATTTAAAATAATCGAACCGGTACGCGCGATCTAATCAGAGCCGTTGGCTCAAAATCAACGCACCCGAAGCGGCCACGTCGCCCCCGACCCTTCTCTCCCGCGTCCGGCAGCCGCGCAGTCGCCGGCGAGCGGCGGCGGTGGCCGGAGACTTTCGGTTTTCACGATTTCTCAACCATTCTTTGATCTCTCGGTACCAGAAGAAAGAGGGGAGGGTGGGGAACTCACCTAGGGGGTCCTCGGGGGTTAGAAACGGCCGGAGAGGGGTGATCGACGGCGGCAGTGACTGATTTCCGGCGATCTTCGTTGCCAGTGTTTCCTAGCCACGCTCCTTCGGGGATTTTCGTCGGGAACTTGTCCTGGAGATCTTGTGACGTTTTGGAAGGGATTGGATCAGAGAATTCGGTGATGTATTTGGAGAATTTGAATTAGGTGCGGTTTTTCCCGATCGGAGTGAACTGTGCGGTTTCTGTGGGAGAAATGGCCGGGGAATCGGCTGTATTTATAGGTGGGGAGGGGGCGGCGGCGTGGGACGCGGCGGTTGCTGCAGAGGCGCCAAGTTTCACACGTGTCCGAAGTGATTCCTCCACATGCGATAATAGAACGGTAGGGGGAAGGAGAGAGAGAGGGGGCTGCGGTTGCTCGGGGAAGATGGCCGTCGGTTGGGCCCTGGTGGCAGTGAGGAAGAGAGGGGTGAGAGTTTGTCACATTTTGCAAAAATTCGGGTGTTACAAACTCTACCCCCCTTAAGAAAAATCTCGTCCTCGAGATTGGTTTTACAAAGGAAATAGATCAGGGAATTGTGATTTGAGTTCATCTTCCCTTTCCCATGTAGCTTCTGTCTCGGAATGATGTTTTCATTGAACCTTATGCATGCGGATTATTTTGTTTCTTGTGACTTTTTCCATTGTGTCAAGGATTTTGACGGGGTACTCGGTATACGAAAGATCTTCCTGTATGTCCAACTCATCCATTGGCAAATGTTCTTCTGGTGTTCTCAAACACTTCTTGAGTTGTGATACATGGAACACGTCGTGTACATCCGACAATCGAGAGGGTAACTCCAACTGATATGCTACCTCTCCTTTGCGTTCCAGTACCTTGAATGGTCCGATATACCGAGGTGCTAGCTTTCCTCTTACTTTAAATCTCTTCAGTCCACGCATGGGTGACACTTTGAGATACACATAGTCTCCCACTTCGAAGACTAATTCTCTTCGCCTTGTGTCTGCATAGCTCTTTGGTCTTGTTTGAGCTATCTTTAGATTATTGCGAATCTCTCTGACTTTCTTTTCGGCATCTTTTAGCACTTCAGGTCCAAACACCTTATTCTCTCCTATTTGATCCCAAAATAGTGGAGTTCTACATCTCCTTCCATATAGGGCCTCAAATGGGGACATTTTCATACTTGCTTGGTAGCTATTATTGTAGGAGAACTCTGCATATGGCAAGTTCTTATCCCAACTCCTACTATTTTTGAGTGCACAAGCTCGGAGCATATCTTCAAGAATCTGGTTGGTCCTTTCAGTCTGCCCATCAGTTTGAGGATGATATGCAGAACTGAAATTTAATCGAGTCCCCATAGACTCATGTAATTTCTGCCAAAACCTTGAAGTGAACTGTGTACCTCTATCTGATACTATCTTTTTGGGTACACCATGTAGGCAGACTATTCTTGACATATATAATTCTGCTAGTTTGGAACCATTATAATTTTCTTTCACTAGAATAAAGTGAGCAACTTTTGTCAATCTATCTACTATCACCCATATTGAATCATACCCTGTTTGTGTCCTGGGTAAACCCACTATGAAGTCCATCCCAATCTCTTCCCACTTCCATTCAGGTATCTTTAGTGGTTGTAATAACCCTGCAGGCCTTTGGTGTTTGGCTTTGACTAGTTGACATGCGTCACACAATGCCACATGTTCTGCAACATCTCTTTTCATTCCATACCACCAATACCTTGTTTTAAGATCATGATACATCTTTGTACTTCCAGGATGGATAGAATAATCAGAATCATGAGCTTCTTTTAATATTAGTTTCTTTATTTCCTTGATATCTGGTACACATATTCTTTTACCATGCCATATGATGCCATTCTCATCTTCTCTAAATCCCGGGGCCTTGTTTTCTTTGATCAACTGCTTGATCTCTTTGATCTTTTCATCGTTCTTTTGACCATTCCGTATATCTTGTTCCAGGGTTGAATCAACTTCCATTGCTATAGTTTCTGTATGATTCACCAAGCATAAGTTGAACTTTGCGAACTCTTCACATAGTTGGGGTTGTAGATCTCTTATGGTCAACATGTTAACATGTGTCTTTCTGCTCAAAGCATCTGCAACCACATTAGCTTTTCCAGGATGGTAATTGATTCCCACATCAAAATCGTTAATGAACTCTAACCATCTCCTTTGCCGAAGGTTTAGATCCGGTTGAGTGAAGATATACTTCAAGCTCTTGTGATCGGTATAGATCTCTGTTCTTTTACCCATTAGGTAATGTCTCCATAACTTCAATGCATGCACAACTGCTGCCAACTCTAGGTCATGGGTAGGATAGTTCTTCTCATGCTTCCGAAGTTGTCGGGAAGCATAGGCAATAACATGTCCCTCTTGCATAAGCACACATCCTAACACTTGCCCTGAAGCATCACAATATACAGAGAATGATTTCTCCATATCGGGCATAACCAAGACTGGGGCAGTTGTTAACTTCTTCTTTAATTCTTGGAAGCTTGATTCGCACTCTTGAGACCATATAAAAGCAGTTCCTTTTTCCAACATCTTTGTGAGTGGCTTAGCTATTTTTGAAAATCCTTCAATAAACCTTCGGTAATAGCCTGCCAATCCTAAGAAGCTTCGGATTTCACCAACATTTTCTGGTGTCTTCCACTTTTGCACACCAGATATCTTTTCTGGGTCTACTGCGATTCCTCCTTCGGAAATGATATGTCCCAGAAAAGCAACTTTCTTAAGCCAAAATTCACATTTACTGAATTTGGCATAAAGTTGGTTTTCCCTTAGCTTTTGTAAGACTATTCTCAGGTGCTCTTCATGTTCTTTCTCATTCTTTGAGTATATAAGGATATCATCAATGAACACTACTACAAATTTGTCCAAATATTTCATGAACACCTTATTCATAAGGTACATGAAATATGCTGGAGCATTTGTTAGTCCAAAAGGCATAACTGTATATTCATACAGTCCATACCTAGAAACAAATGCCGTCTTCGGAATATCTGATTCCCTTATCCTTAGTTGATGATATCCAGAACGGAGGTCAATCTTAGAGAATACACATGCACCTCTTAATTGATCAAACAAGTCCTCAATACGAGGTAAAGGATACTTGTTTTTGATTGTCACTTCATTGAGGGCACGGTAATCTACACATAGCCTCTTGGTTCCATCCTTCTTTGGTACAAATATGACCGGAGCTCCCCATGGTGAGGAACTGGGATGGATATACCCTTTCTCCGATAACTCTCGGATATGATCCTTGAGTTCTGCTAGTTGTTGGGTATCCATCCGGTATGGTCTTTTATATATAGGAGCAGTACCAGGTACTAGTTCTATAATGAACTCTACTTCTCTATCCGGTGGCATACCTGGTAACTCCTCGGGGAATACATCCTGAAATTCATTGACCACCTTTATGTCCTCAATAACTACTTCAGTCTTGTTGAGTTGAACATTTCCAGAGGGTACTTGAATAGATGTGAACTCAACCTTAGTTCCATCCGTATGGGTTAGTTCCACTGTTCTCGTTGAGCAATGTATTACTCCTTTGTACTTGGTTAACCAGTCCATCCCCAAGATGATATCTATTCCTTGTGATTCTATCACAATAAGATTTGCAAGGAATTTTACTCCATTAACTCCTAGCTTTACCTTGGGACATATTTGTTTTGTCTTTATTTCTCCTCCAGGAGAATTCACTAATAGTACCCGATTCATAGATGTAATTTGTAAGTTGTGCTTGGTTATGAATTCCTTGGCTATGAATGAGTGTGTTGCACCAGAGTCAAACATAATTGTAGCAGGATAAGTGTTCGCGGAGAACATACCAATCACCACATCTGGTGCCTCCTGTGCTTCCTCCATCGTCACATGATTCACCTTACCACGCACAAGATTTTGTGCCTGAGGTGGCTTCTTGTTGGGACATCGGTTGGCATAATGTCCCGTTTCTCCACAGTTGAAGCATTGCCCCGTGACCTTGTTCATTGGTGCTTTGTTGCCTGATTGCGCATTTTGAGGATTTGGCCCGGCAGGACGAGGTTGAAAGGCAGGGCGTTGTTGCTGCACTTGTGGTCTCTGCTGTTGTGGTTGGAAAGTTGGGTTCCTAGCAGCAGGGTTGTAGTTCCTCTGGAACTGATTGGGAGCTGTAGGTCGATTCATTGCTCCCGTCGGCGGTGATGAGAAACGAGGCCGACTGTTGCTGCTAGAAGCCTGTCCTTGCCAATTCATTTTCCTCTTTCGCTCCTCAACTAACTTCTGCCTTTTCCTCTCCACTATGAAAGCCTTGTTGATGAGCTTTTGGAAACTTTCATAGTCACTTGAGGACATAGCATATTGTATCTCTGAGTTCAATCCCTCAATGAAACAATCTTGTTTCTTTTCGTCCGTGTCTATGTCTCCTGGAGCATAGCGAGATAATTGTGTAAACTTGGTAAGGTATTCTCGCACGGACATGTTACCTTGCTTCAGATTAAGGAACTCCTTCCGTTTATTCTTGATTTCTCCGGCTGTAACATAGTGGTTACAGAAGGCAATTTTAAACTCATTCCATGAGATACCCTCTGGATCCTCATGGGCTTCTTTGTATGCTGTCCACCAATCTGCTGCAGATCCATATAGTTGGTGAGAAGCAAAGAGCACTCTCTCACGTCCTGGACATTGTATAATCAGCAACTTGTTCTCAATATTTTTGAGCCAATCATCAGCTTCCAATGGCTCTATAGCGTTGTCGAACTTTGGTGGTTGAGTACTTAGAAACTCATTCAGTTTTGGTTGACGTGGTGCATTCTGAATTTGGGGTTGCATGTTGGCCACCACTTGTGTCAGGTTCTGAATGAGTTGATTTTGCATGTTTATCATCTGTTGTATAGCTTCTCCATCTGCCCTACGTGCAACTCGTGGCTGCCATCCAGGCAAAGGGAACTCTGCAGCCTCATTGTTGTTGTTCTCTTCATTGCGTCTCCTTCTTCCTGCCATCTATTGTAAAAGACTATGTTTAAAATTAATGTATAGATGTTCTCTTAGATGTATTATGTTGTATACTTACTTCATCCATTCTATACAAGAGTTACTAAAGTTTCTACTTCGTTTATAAATGGTCATGATTGAAACAAACTAAGTACTTATATTCCTTAATAGATATTTACATACACTAACGTGGTTGTGAACATAAGCCTATGGCTTTCACAACTCACGTTCATCTACTAACATACATTACATCATCATTCTACCCAAGTTCACTAATCAAACATTACATACTAGTCAATACATTACCATACATACGTACTACACGAATTACTACATGAACAAGGACACCTATCCTAGTTGTCCCCTGGGTTCTGTGCATCCTCCTGTGGGTTCCCGCCATCACCACCTGGGTTGCTAGCCTCTGACTCCGCTGTGGAGGCCTCAGGTGCTGGAGGAATATGAGGGCGTTTGGCTGCCCTACGGTCTGGAGAGTCCGGAGTCCAAGTGTCTCCATCCGAAGCATAGAGATCACTCACCTCTCCATCCCTCATCCTCATCAGTCCACGCATAATGGCCTCCGTCTTCTTCAGAAGGTCCCGGACGTCTTGAAGTTCCTGTTGACAGTTCTGCAGTCTCGTGCTGACGTCCACCCCTACCTGAAGACTCATGTCCATCTGCACCACATCATAGCCTTCACGGAGAGGCTCATAGTTGAACACCGCGCTTCCACTTTGTCGCCGGGGTGTGTACATGTATTGGGTCCCCTCAAGGCGGCCACGGTTGGTGTAGCTCTGGCAGGTGATTGCCTCCCAAGTGGCGTCCTTCTCAGCCTCTGCCATGGTGGACCTCCATGCTGGCGAGTTGTGTATCTTGAGCACCTTGTTCTCATGGTAGATCCTCGCCTGCGACTTCCACTCGTCTCGCTCTGCGCGAGAGACTCGAGTGGTGTCGTACTGCACCTCTAGCTTGCCGGTATAACCAGCACAGCGAAGGAGGTGTCGGAGGCGATCCACCATGCCTCTAGTGGACTCCCCGTGGGTCTGGTAGGTGGCGGGGTTATCCACCTCCTCGGTAGTACGCTCAGCCAGCTGGTGTCGGGGAACTCGTCCTCCGGTGGACTTACGGGCTGTGAGACGTGTGCGTGCCATCTGTTTCGAGAAAAATTTAAAATATGTTAGAAAATAAACAATAACATAATTTTTGAGTATAGAAGAGGTTAGACAACATATAAATAATCCTCCTTCTAACAAAATATTTAGTAAAATAGTTTTTAATAAAATAGTGATGTCTATATCGTCCATTTCTAACTAGGTTTGCGTCCTACGGGCAACCTTGGCTCTGATACCACTTTGTCACACCCGGTTTTCCATAAGGAACACCGAGCGTATACTCACATGTATGCCAGGATCAATTGACTCATACATGTGCCGACAAGAGTGAAATATCATTGTATTATAAGCCAAGTTCAACGTACATCATAATGTTACATCATATTACATAAAATATCAAATATTAGTATCAATACACTATAACACGACAGCGGAAGACTACGGCGTGGATGCTCCAGTTCCACAGGCGTTGCCCGGGGGTTACGCCAACCTAGAACAACTCTTCGGGATCGAAGTCCTCCTCATCAAAGTCTACATCTTCATTTGCACCTGAACCAACATACGACATCCAACAAAAGCAAGTTTGAGTACCAAAGGTACTCAGCAAGTGTAGGAAAGGATGTTATGAAGGCCAATAGCAAGGGAAGGCTAACATGGTTAAGCACTACGCATTAATCCTAAGCCTTAGCTTTGATTAGCAACCTATCTTACTAAGTGATAATCCCACCATCATCATAATTAAGTCAATAATGTTAGGTTATACCACCCAACAACCTCTTTTGACTCACATCCATGTTTCTCTAATCATGGACAAGTCCAAGCCGCTCTTGACCGTGAGCACGGCTGTCATGACAGTTTGGTTCTCTGCAGAGATTGTACCACTTTACCCACAAGTAGTGATTTCATCCCCTGTTGCCAGGTGGACTAAGAAACCTCCCTGATATCCGTGGTTGCAAGCCACATTACACACTTCCTTTGGTGTGCGATCAGGAGATCACTACATGGCCTTTACAAAGGGTCTACCGGCAAGTACAAGCCCACTAAGGTTTCACCGCTGTAGTTCCTGGGAGTAACCCTCCCCTACAGAAGCCCCCTCTTGAGCCTTGCAGTTCCCAGGGCAGTCAAAAATGGACTCCCATTCCCCGCACCATCCAAACACTCATACTATACCGGCAAACTCCTAATTAATTGGCCAAGCTGCCCCATCTCAGTCTTGTGGTGGCACTGTAAAGCCGGGTTAACTGTTCCATGAACCGGTCCTTAGAATCTAGGACAGGCACTAACTCATTCCCGAGTCTCGTGCACGAAGCACCAACCAAACAACCAGCCTGTCTAGATTCATAACCACATGACACATACACTTGTGTCTTTCATATAATCCACAAGACTAGTATCAACTATGTTTCATTCATCTCTAAAGTTCTAAGCATGGCTAAGCACATAAAATGATAACCATCGAGTCCTATCTAATTACCCCCATGGTTTTGCAAGGAAAGATAAAGCAATGAAACTATGGAAACATCCTACACTGGGTTTCATATTAAAGACATCATGCAAATAATCTAACTATTCATCCTAGAATAGGAACAAAGTGATCAAGGAACACTTGCCTTTAAATGAAGAGGGATTTACTTCAAACTCTTGATCTTGGAGATTGGGTATTAATTCTTGAGTTGGTTCTATCCATGCATTTGCACCCACAAAACAGTGACAAACATGCCATGAGAATCATATCAAAGCATTTCAATCACATAGGTTTGGTTACACACATGCAACTATTGATTTCTTGTCATTTTATGTGAGTTAGAAGGGAAATATGTTTCAATTGGCTACCTATATCCTTTTATTTTACTATTGCCACATCCAAACACTCATTTTCAGTTTGTGAGATGATTTGAATAAATTTTTAGAATTTTATAAATATATATGTGAATTCTTATAATTAATTAAATCCTAGAAATCATTTAAATTATTACTATAATAATTTTCAGAACTCATATTTCTATTTTTCTGCAATTCAGAACCTATTTAAGCATTTAGAACAGTTTCCAAAATTTTTCTTTAATATATACTGTTTTTATCTATTTTTCAGTATTTATTTAATACTTAAAAATACATTTTCAATCATTTAAATAGTTATTCTGGATTACAGAAATTTTACATGCACAAAATTGTGATAACAGAATAATTTTATACCTTTAAATAAATTTCTACAATTTTCTGGAATTTATGTGATTTTTACTTTGATTTTTCAAAATTAATTGTCACTATATAAATAATTTCAGTAATTGTAAACTGTTATTTTTAATTTCAGAATTTTTATTCTGTTCAGAATGTTTTAATTGTGCTAAAAATAAATTTCTAACATTTTCCAGAATTCATTTAGCCTTATTTGATTACTTACAGAATTAAAAACAAACTTTCAAACTGATTTGGGCTAATTTGTAATAAATTCAAACTTTCTGGGGTTCAAATTGAATTTACTAAACTGTTCTATCAATTTCCATAATGTTCAGGGGCTAATTAGCTAATTCACAGTGAATTTTCAATTTTCTATAAGCCTGGGGTCGGTTCTGTGAATTTCTGGGGCTGTTTCCTAGTTATTTAAATCTCCAGGGACCCCTCTGTGAATTTCCTAACGTTTATAACTGTTTTGAATGTGGGCCGTTGGATCTGAGATCAACGGCCCAGATTTAAAATAATCGAACCGGTACGCGCGATCTAATCAGAGCCGTTGGCTTAAAATCAACGCACCCGAAGCGGCCACGTCGCCCCCGACCCTTCTCTCCCGCGTCCGGCAGCCGCGCAGTCGCCGGCGAGCGGCGGCGGTGGCCGGAGACTTTCGGTTTTCACGATTTCTCAACCATTCTTTGATCTCTCGGTACCAGAAGAAAGAGGGGAGGGTGGGGAACTCACCTAGGGGGTCCTCGGGGGTTAGAAACGGCCGGAGAGGGGTGATCGACGGCGGCAGTGACTGATTTCCGGCGATCTTCGTTGCCAGTGTTTCCTAGCCACGCTCCTTCGGGGATTTTCGTCGGGAACTTGTCCTGGAGATCTTGTGACGTTTTGGAAGGGATTGGATCAGAGAATTCGGTGATGTATTTGGAGAATTTGAATTAGGTGCGGTTTTTCCCGATCGGAGTGAACTGTGCGGTTTCTGTGGGAGAAATGGCCGGGGAATCGGCTGTATTTATAGGTGGGGAGGGGGGGGCGGCGTGGGACGCGGCGGTTGCTGCAGAGGCGCCAAGTTTCACACGTGTCCGAAGTGATTCCTCCACATGCGATAATAGAACGGTAGGGGGAAGGAGAGAGAGAGGGGGCTGCGGTTGCTCGGGGAAGATGGCCGTCGGTTGGGCCCTGGTGGCAGTGAGGAAGAGAGGGGTGAGGGTTTGTCACGTTTTGCAAAAATTCGGGTGTTACACTGACCACCGAGAGCGGCGACGCTCTCATCAGAACTAGGTTCCCGGCTGATCGGGTTCTCAAAAATTTGCCACCTGGGGGTTTTCCACCATGCTGAACATGAAGGTGAGGTCAGTTGGGGGTGTCGACGGTCGGAAATGTGACCGGTGACAGTGGCTAACTGAACTCCGGCGAGCTTGTTCTCGCTCAGGAATCAACCGTCCGAGCTGGGGTTTTCTCCAAAAGCACCAGTGGAGCATGGCCGACTCGGAAATGAACCCCAACCTCGGTGAAAACCACCGGAAATAGGTTATCAACGGTGAACTGAGCCCAAAAATGGTGGCAGCCACAAAAACTCGGTTTTCGGTGTTCTTACTTGATCATTTGAACCGCTATTTCTTTGGGGAAACTCGCAAGAACAGGGAGGAGCTACCCTAGGACCAGATAAGGTGGAAACCAATTGAGCACGACAAATTTCACCTAAAAGGGTTTGGTGTTCTTCACAATGGCCGGACAGAAATTCTCAAATTCGTCGAGCAGGGATCAAAACTATACGAACTGGTGAGGGGAGAGCAACTACGGAGTGTCACGGACCTTTCAGCGGCATTGGTTTGTTGTGGGAGGCCGTGGATCGGTGGGTCGACGTTGAACCAAAGGGGTGCACCAGACTTCGGACCTTCGAAGAGAATTCCGCCGTGTCCGGGGTCTTGCAAGCCAGATTTTCGATCACTCTCACATTGAAGATGTTGAGGAAGATCATGCGGTTCCATTTTGCTGCTGGGTTAAGCTTTGCTCGCACGAACTCCCTGGCTCCCGATCAAACACAGAAGCGGTGCGAGTTCTGTCCGGCAGTGGAAGAAAATTTTCCGGCTGGTGCTCGGCTTCGCTCGGTGGAACTCAGAGGCGAATGGATTGAAGTGTTTTGTGCCTCCAGCTGAGCCTTTATGGCATGAAAGATCGAGGAGGAGAGGGGGGCTGCACCTCGGTGTCCCTTGGTGTGCAGCTCGGTGGCACTCGGATAAGAGTGAACCGACTGAAGAATTCATGTGTGCAGCTGACCTGTAGGTCCCACTCAAATTTCTCCCTCGCTTCACTGATGTTTCCACTTTAATCCCTCAAAAAGATCTTCAGTCATGTTGATCCACTAAATTTAAACTTTCTAAATTTCAAAAATGGGCTGTAGATTGAATTCCACCAAGTTGGTTTAGATTTTTCCTTTTTGATTGAATTCAGACATAAATATGTGGTCCAACCTCGAGCCTTCCAGGTCAGCAATCTAGTCCTCCAAAAGATTCAAACCAACAAGGACAAACACAAGTTGTCCTACCCGTGGGAAATCTGGTACATGGTGGCAAATTTCCTATGGCCCGGAGCATACCGACTAAACGATGCCGACAGGAATATCTTCCCCAATTCTTAGAACATCGAGCACCTCAAACGGTTTTATCCGTAGCGACCCCGACCTCCGAGCGAAAGGAAGCGAGTCCATAAACTAAAATCTAATGCCCACATCCTCCGCGCTTTGAACTTTTTCTTCCATGCAAAGTATAGCCCTCCCCCTCCGGGCTCGAGCCCGGGTGCGTTATCTTGTCGAAAAGATCGGAACCCCTGACCTCGAATGGTCAGAGCCCAGGTGAATACGTGTGCTTCAAGTGCCACATGGTGTGTCAAACAGCTTGGCCGCCATGTGCCACTTGAGGGCTAACACCTTTCAGGAACCACCCTAAAGGCATCTACAATTTTCTATGTACTTCCTCTGCGCATCGCAACCTACAGCTAAGGACTACAAAAAGTTCTCAAAGCCACAGATCGAGCGAAGTGTAGGAACGAAAGCAATGTATTGTTTTTTCTAACCTAGTGTTTGCAACCCACGTATGAAAATGCAAAAGTTCTCTAAGCTACGGTCAGAAACACAACACAAAGGGAAAACCTCACGTGTATAGAAAAATTTTCTGCTTTTCTTCATTAGAAGAGCCATGAAGGGCTAATACATTTAAATTACAAGGCAAAAAGGTAGACAAGGGCTAATACATTTACATTACAAAGCAAAAGGGCAGATTACCAAACAAAGGCTTATATGAGGATGATTGATGCCCATAAGAAAATTGATGATAACAGACAACATCCACAATTCAGCATTCTTACAAGTTCACTTGCCTTCGGCCAGCGTTCTTGCAAGTTCACTTGCCTTTGGTCCGCCTGTCCACTTGCGATGCCTCGACTCGCATCTGAACTACGACGAATCGCTGCCCGTGCGCCTCTGCGACGCCCCAGCACCACCAGTTGACAAGTGGCCAGCCCATGAGGAGCGGAACAACCGAACCCCGTCGTGGATGCAGAGCTAGTCTTGACGCCAGTTCTTCACAAATTTTGGCAGCGACAGGATGAAACGCCACGACTACGCCCTCTGAGGATGGATGCAGGCACCACCGGCCGCCGGGATTAAGGAGTTGGTGGTCGATGGGCACGCTAAGAAGAAACACCGTCCTAGCTCAAAGCGAGGCTCGATAGAAGGGGGAACAAGTCATATTTTCCCTTAATCTTTTCCTTCCCTAACTCGCACTGCCGCGACTTCCAGGGAAGAAGGAGCAAGAGAAGGCCGAAGCGGAAGAGGAAAACACAGGGATAAAGACTTGTGCCCCAAAGGCCAAATATATAGCCGGCGCATGATGGCAACGAGTAAAGGCGTGGGGCCCATGGATGTGTGCGCCCTGCAGTATTGCCTCCCGTACGTAGAGTGGGTGCACACCCCCCGAGACCTCGGGGCACGACGCCCACCATAATTTCGGTCAAACAAACTCACCTCTTCGAAATATGTGAACGATTCGAAGAGCCGCACGCTATTTTTCCCCCTTTCCAAGCCGACGCTCCTCCGCGTCTTCTCAGCTACCCCTGACACGACGTCAACATGCCATACGAATCTAAGGACCAGGGAGGTAGGTAAGTTTGTATGGCCCACTTTTGGGGTCTAATCAAAGTTCTGGGTTCTAAAGTCTACCTAACATGCAGGTCGAAAGTACCGCCCGGAAAAAAACCTGAGCGAGGGACAGACGACACAAGATGGCCAGCGAATGGTGAACTCGAGAGCCACGAACACTCCCGACATCTCCAACGCTCTGATATCCGAGTCTCACCTTGGAGACTCTACGGTAACCCCCCCCCCAAAGGGTCGGTATCGAGCCACCCAGGCCCACAAATGGTCCGGGATCCGCAAGAGTGTACAAAGAGGGATCTTATGGAACACGGGCATCGTGCCCCAATCAGATCAACCTAATTGCCCAGCCCCTGCAAAAAGGCAGCGGGGTTCCACCCTGGTTTACCTGTTAGGCATCTCATGGAGCCTGGGAATTTGGCCATCGAGGTAAATTCCCGGTCAGCTCAATCCCTCCAAACCAGCAAACGGTTGCAAATGGGGAGCGGAGCAAATTCTCTAAACGAACCAAGCCTGACCTGTGATGGAAGGACTCGGGGGCTATCAAACGATTCAAAGTCACGATAGGATTGAAGCCTAAGGCTTTGAATCCAAAGGTAGCTACAAATCGAGACAAAACAACAATCTCACACAACCTTTTCCTCTCTCTTATCTTTTTCAGGATCTCCATCACGCGAAGGATGTGCTCCTGACCAGTACAAAGGTAACTCAGCCGAAGGCCCCGGGCTACTGACGGGGTGATGTACCCCAGGTACCGAAGAGACAACCGATCAACCAAATCGCACAGAGACACGCAGCTCCGCGGGCTCCAGCCAGGCCACACAGGAAATATCAACATAGGTCCCCAGGCCTAGGATGATGCCGCCCTGGTGTGGGGACCACCCCGTGGTTCTCCCACTCCGGGATTGCAGAGGGTGGTGCCGTGCGATGCGGCACTCAATAGCACACAAGAAAAGAATACAAACAAAATACAAACTTTTATTTTACATAAAAACAGCAGAAGTCTTTTACAAACTTAATTTACAGCGGAAGTACTATACATAGCTACGCTCTCCTACTAACAAAGCAAAAAGTGTAGCCGTCAAGCGCGGGGATGCCACACACAAGCAACACTCACACAACCATCACGGCGGCTTACGGGGATCCAGCTCGGCCATGTACCCCGACGGAGGCATCACCTCATCCTCGGACCCTTCCTCATAACTCTCACCTGCACACAGCTCAAATATTGCAACCGTGAGCACGATGGCTTAGCAAGGTTCAACCGACAATCCTAATCATGAAACTCTACATGCAGGGATTAGTAATAAAGGAAATGACATTTGCGATAAAGACACTCCTACATGTTAATCCTTATTTTCAGTTTTATAGCAGCAGATTAATAAGCCTTAGGAAGCCCTCACATCGGAAGTCCACAATCAAACAAGAAACGCTTTCCTCCGATGTGGTTATGCCCAAAGTGGAAAATAAACTTAATGAGCTGTACATCTACAGCATACATGGTTTCAAAACATTAATAGTTCAATGCAGCTTATTCATCTGGCTTCTTTTATTTCTTACTTTGTCACAGTGCAGTGAACAAGCGGTACTCAAATAACTGCGAGGGAAGGTGATTGCAATCAATAGACATCCCAGATAACACGTCACGTACACCCATTTTCAGAAGTGTGGTGCTTCACACCTTCCTACTCTGTTTTATGCAGCAACCTTCCAAAGGAAACCCAAAAACCAAACCGGTCCATCCGTAATGGGCAGGAGGACCCCGCGTGGAGCGTGTCTGTGCCCACCGGCAGATTTACATCTTGCTGCCCTTAACCCACTCCTATAAAACGGTTGGGTAAGCCTCCGCACCCAGGTTCCCATATGCCAGTATGCATCTGGTACTGTTCAAACTTGTCCAGCAGGGCCGCACACAGCTCAGTCCTCAATCGACACCAACAGGGCTACGCACATGAGACCTCCGCTCACTGCATCCTATCCCCCTGCTGGGTCTTAGTTTCACATTCTTAAGCCATTCTCTACCTTTTTCCATCTCGTGTGATAAAATCTTATCTCGCGAGTAGATTCCAACTACTACTTCTACCGAGATCCTAAGAACATTAGCATGCCATTCTCTACTCGTCGAGTTGTAAACTACCCAACCCTCCATAGGATTTAAAAGTCATGCAAGTGGGGTTTCAACCACCTTAACTCTAATGCAAGCATTTCACCATATACATAAGTGATACAAATGAAAACTTTGCAAAAGGTAATTAAATGCAAACCGGGGCATGCCTGGTTGCGAGTCAAAAGGAAAGTTAGCATCTGGTGGGAGGACTTCCAACGGCTCCGGAGCGTCCTCAACTTCGGTCACTATATGAAATGCAACAAAATATGTGTATAA
The DNA here is from genome assembly GCA_030760725.1 of Neostapfia colusana. NCBI lineage: Eukaryota > Viridiplantae > Streptophyta > Magnoliopsida > Poales > Poaceae > Neostapfia > Neostapfia colusana. Next base: position 43,378,126 of record JASWHV010000008.1, on the reverse strand, counting down.
GTACTAATGAAGTATAGGAATTAAATTTCTATTCATAGCTACTGCTATTTAGGTTCCTTAATTGGCTTTGGAATTTCTCCAGTGGATACTAGACTCTCTGAGGATGATTTGAGCAAAATTTGAGAAATTCATGAAAGCTTGTGGTCTCCAAAATTCCCATGAATACAAGGCTTCTCTGAATTTTGATCCCAAATCTGAAGTTTTGACATGGCTAACAGTGGAAGATCTAATTAGAGCAGGTCTCTATGGTTCTAACAAATTTTGTTTCATAATTTCTCGAGCTACCTACAGGGAGAAATGGAATTTTGAAGTTGGGCAAAACTGCTGAAAAGTTTCTGTTTAGAATTGGAAATTTCAAATGAAGGCTGAACTTTGGAATGCAATTTAGCCTAGCAAATATACTCCAATGAAGCTCAAATTTTTACAGGAGATCACTAATGTTTTGAAGAACCTTCTGGCCAAATTTGAGGAAATTCCATAACAGGGATCTTTTGGAATTAATTCCCAAATTTTTTATTTTGATGAATTTTGGAGACAATTCCAGAGATCTTAAGATCAAATTCTCTGCATTTATGCAAAGTACTGACTAAGAGGAATCCAACAAAATTTGTTCACAAATTTTGGATATTCCTACCGAATGTTATGGCGGTTTGAAGTTTGAAATATTTTTCTGGAAATTAACTCTGTGATTTTTAACTAATTTATTTAACCCTGAGATAACCTCCTGATTAAACCACCTTAATAACCTCCAAATATCCCAAGATTTTTACTGGATATCACAAACTAGGATAAGAGTTTTCTGACCAAAAATGGGAATATTTCATAAAGGAATATTCCTGGAATTACTCACTAATGGATTATCTTAAAAGAAGTTTACAGAAATTCCTAGGCATTTTCATAGCAAAAATTTTGTTTCTCTGCAAATTACTCTTCCTAAGGATTCTAGCAAAAAAAATTCACTATTTTTGGAGCTAAGGATTGCCTAGAATGAATTTTACAAAGTAGAAACTTTTTCTGAAAAGTTTCTGGACACTTTTGAACACAATAGCTTGGACTCTGAAAATTTCTACTCAAATCAACTCCAAATGAGCTGAAACTTTGCTTAAAGTTCAATAATACCCTAAAGAATATTATGCCAAAATTTGGGGATTTTGGCTTACCGAAACACCCTGCATAAATACAGAAAATTTTAAAAGAATTATCCAGAATTTACTATTGACTTTCTTACAAATTGGGGTACAAATTTAAATAGACCTTTGCAAACTGAATTTAACCCAATTTGAGTCACCTAATTTGGAGTTTCCTACACAAAGTTATGAATTTTTAAAGTTTGAACATTTTTTGGAACCTAATACCCGCTGACAGTGGGCTCCACAGGTCAGACCGTTCTTCTACCTCTGGAAAGAGCCCGCGTGCACGCCGGAACAGGGAAATGGAGCACCCCGTTCTCCCTCATTTCTCCGCCGTTTTTGCTCCGGTTGCACACTACACGACCTTTGGAACGTGGTGCAGCTGCCGGGCAAGGTCTCACCGCTTGAAAACGGGCCGGAAACGGGTCGGCACCAATGGCGGCGCTCAGCGGCGCGGCATCGACGCGTTCCAGCATGTATCAAGCCCAAATCAACCACCCAATCTGCCCTAAAGCATCCATAGTGGTTGTAGAACATGGAACGCAAACCAATTCTTGCAGCAAACGGCGGGAAGAGGGCGGTCACTGGAGGACCGACCCGTTTTTGCCGCCGGCGGTGAATTCTCGTCGCCTGGGGCACGGGATGGTCGGTTTTATGCGTGCTTTGGCATGGGAGGTCACTAGGATGGTGGGATGCTGTGGTTTGAACCGAAGGAAGAATGATCAAGCACTTTGGGCGAATTTTCAGACTCTAGTTTAGACGGTTCTTCACGTACACCGGCGGTAAACGGCAAATTTCGGCAAGCCGGCAGTGGGAACAAGCAAGGAGAGTTTGGGAGCATGATCTACACCTCATGGCGCACCTTGGGGTGGTGTTGGTCGTGCGGGAGAGGCGCTGGACCGGCTGGGAGACGAGGAGCAGTGAGGTGCGGCATTGTATGGACCTGAGGAAGAAGAAGACGTCGTAGCAGTGTTGGAGGAAGCCGAACACGAACTGGTGATGCTTCAGGGACGTCTAGGAGTAATCGGCGCAGCTCTCAGGTGGCTCAACCGGGCGCTAGGGTGACCGGAGGTCAATCGGCGAGGAGAGACAGAGGCGGCGGTACCGTGCCCTGTTTTCCCGAGTGAGCGCGCTCGAGCAAAGGAGGAAACTTCAGTGGAATGTGTAGGCAGAGGAGAAACTGGAGTGGTGCAGCTGCTAACGCTATCGATCAACCACGCAAGAAATTTCTACCGTTGGGAGCAAGTTTTCCCAAGGAGCTCGGTGGAAATTTTGCACCCTCGGTGCCAAGCTCACGTGAAAGGGTTGTTACTGTTGTTTAGTCGCTCTGACATGTGGGTCCCACCCCACCTAAATGCTCTGATATTTTCCTCCAGATTAAATCCTTTGCTTCCTCAAAAAGTCATGGTTTCAAGTGTTGTATTCAATCGAATTCATTTGGGTTCAAGAAATTGGAATGTCCATTGAGTTTCTGAATTTGAAACTAAATTTAATTACTGGGAGTTAACCTTCCTTTAAGTTCAAACTTTAAATTCGGCACTCTGAGTTCAGTTCCTGTACGAGGGGGAATTAACACCTGGGGTTGCTGTTTTTGGGCGAGCAAAAGGTCACACCAAGAGCTACTCAATCCCACGAGCTGGTCACCAGCGCGACGGAAGCAGCGAGGAGGTGGCCTCCGCTTGCAGCTCGGTTGGTGAGTGAGAGGATCACGCCGTGAGGTATTGAAGCCACGAGCAGGTCGCCAGCTCGATGCAAGAAGCTGGAGGTGTCTGCCCTTGTTGGCGCTCTGAGGAGGCTCGGGTGGTGTTCGACACCGAACAGAGGAAGTCTTTGGGAGCAAGTTAAAGCGGCCTAATGACATGTGGGGTCTACCCCCTTTACTCCTCTTCTTATCCTCCAAATGTTTCCAAAAGGTCTTCATTCATGTAAATCCCCTCAATATGATATTTCAGGAGTTTAAACTTGGGCGGAAATTTGAATAAACCAAATCCAGCGTGAAGTTCACTTTCAAATTTGAATTCAGCTCACATTTGGAAATGATCATGTTTAACTCCTTTTTAGCCCACTCTAAAATCGGAATGTGACCACCATGAATTTCCTCGAATTCAAAGATATGAGGATACATGTGTGCTCCAAATTTTTGGGAGCAACTTGAGGGAAACAATTAGTTAAAATCTGAATTTAGACTCCCTTTTACACATGAGAACTTTACACATGGTGTTTAATTCAAACATGGCTTAACACATTTCAAATGAACGTGAGAGCTCGTTTGGTTGGACACCGGGGCGACAGGAAAAGCGACCATTGATGATGGCCAAATTTATTGACGACGGTGCCGTAGTCTTTTAATTAATTGACGACGGCTAGATACAGCTGTCATCAATAATATTGTAATTGACGACGGCTAACCTAGTACTACCGTCAATAAACTTAAAGATGATGGTGGCCATCGTCTATAACAGCTGTCGTCAAATTTGGCCGAGATCCGGCCCCACTCGAGGCGTTATTGACGATGGTGAGGAACTACCATCGTCAATAAGCCCGTTATACTCCCAAGCGCCACTCGGGAGGCGGCATTCTCTCCCGCTCGCGCCGCCTCCCGACTCCGCGCACTTCACCGTCGCCTGTCTCTGCCGCCCCGTGTGCCGCCTCCCGACTCGCTGTCACCGTCGCCGGTCGCTGCCACCCCGTATCTGGTCGCCGCCTCCCGAGGTACGCCCTCCTCCCCGCCGCCCCTCTTCCCGTCGCCCCTCTCCCCGACGCCCCTCTCCGCCACCACGCAGCCGGCTGCCCCCGCCGCCCCTTTCCGCCCCCGCGACGCCACGGCCCCGCCCCGCCCCGCCGCCCCGGCCCCCTCCCGCCCTGTTGCCCCCTCCTCCTCGGCCCACCTCATGCCCAGCTACCCCCGCCGCCCCTCTCTACCGCCGTGCTGCCGGCCGCCCCTCTCCGCCCCCGCGACCCCCACGGCCCCCATCCCGCACCGCTGCCCCGCCGCCCCGGCCCCCCTCCCGCCCCGCTGCCCCCGCCACCCCTCTCTGCTGCCGCCCCGGCCCATCTCCCACCCGGCTGCCCCCACCGCCCCTCTCTGCCGCCGCGCCACCCCCGCCACCCCTCTCCCCGCCGCCCCTCTCCGCCCCGCGACGCCCCTCTCCCCACCTGACGCCTTTGTGGATTCCAAATTTTCCTCAGCTGAAGACAACAGCCGGCTGGAGGACCTGACCGCACCAGCAGACGACGGCGGAGCATAGTGTAGGGCATGCCCCCCCCCCCTAGTTTTGAAGTTTTCCTTTGATAAGCAGTGGTTGTTTAGGGCTATTTGCTGTATTTTCCTCTTAACTATTGTACTGCCTCCCCTCCCCAGAGTTCACCCGGGAAGCTCTGCCACTTCCAGCAGATGTTTAGGTTGAATCGTTCTCCCATGTTATGCTAGCTGTTAGGGATCCTTAGTTTATCCCTGATTGATCTGCTCTTCCATGATTAGTGAACTGCAAAGTACTTTAGAAAATGATGCTGGCAGCCCCCCGCACCAAGTGCATGGTTATGTCATCATTTAGGATTAGCAAATGAGGCTTTTGTGATGCGTAATGGAACTCCAAGAGTCAAGATCATCAGATCCAGCCAGATGACATGTTGGCAGCATTCAGACACAATCATAAGACGCATGTGCTCCGCTGTTTTATCTTTTCCTTCGTCGTACCCCCTAGATTATATAATCTAGTTTATTAGTGCTGAATTATACAGTATAAGCTAGCTTATTAGTGCTGGATTGTATAAGCGAGCTTACATAAGTTTTTTTATAATTAGTTTACATAATTAAGTTGATGTACAATAAGCTGGTGAGGTTGGTTGGCAATCTAGATTATAAGCTTGCGGGTTACTGGTTTGTAGAACAAAATACATGCAACCTAGATTATATGCTGAAAAAAATCTACTTTGAGACAACTTATGGGATTATGATAGTCTAGAAATATATAGCATAAAATAACTGTATCATCTAGTTGCTTATTTCAACCTAGGATGAAATAAACAAGATTGTATAATCTAGAGTAGTTTAGATGATATTGTTGGTTTACATGATTATGTTGTTTTTATTGTATTGTTTATTTTTGAGTGATTAGTTAATATATGTAATTAAACGGGTTTGGGGCCTGCCCGACCCAGCACGGTCTGACCCGAAATGGCACGACATGTATTAAATGTGTATTAAATGTGTTCGTGCCGTATAGACAGTTGTAGTCGTAATGTATGCGTCAAGATGGCACGGAAGCGGACAACGATGGTGTGGACATCAACCACCCGCGCTTGGGTGGACGGTGGAAGCAACCTCTACTCCAAGTGTGGGAGCCGCAGATAACTCTACTCCAAGTCCTGCAATGAAGGCTCTACTCCATTCCCGCCGCGGACGACTCTACGCCAAATCCGGCATTGAGTCGAACTCTATGCCTTCCGTTCTTTCCTTGAATCCCTCTATCTTGTTCTTTCCCCTATCGTAAATGATTTAAGAATTAAAATGAGTAACGTAACCTATAGAAATGCGTCATCCGTTTCGGACTGGCACGCCTAACATGCGATACACATGTGAGACGTGCAGGTTCAGAATTGTCCCTTTTTGGACAACCCAGGAGTGACCGAGGGGGCGTGGCTCGTGACGAGACACAGGTATGGATCAGGATGAGATTTCAACGGCATAACCCTGATGTTCTCTGCTGCACCATTTTCAGGCGTGCAGTTGGAGAACAACGGGGTTATGCTGCCGAAATTTCGTCTGGATCCGGACCACGCGTCTCATCATAAGCACGTCCTGCTCGGTCACTCTTGGGTGGGTTTAGGACCTATATGACTAGTTGTACGGCCGTGACATAACATAAAAATGAAACTAATAATGATGTATCTGCTTTGAAGGTATACCCTGAAACATGGCTGAAGCCCGCAAGTTAATGTATACTGGTTGGAAAAGGGATGGCAGTCACTCAGATGAGTGGTTCACCAAGATGGATGATTTCATTAAATGATTTTTTCCTGAGTCACAGTACAGTAAGGTGCGGTGCCCATGTATGAAATGTCAGGGTGCAAAGTGTTGGGAAAAAGTGAATTTGGCGTTTCACTTGTGTCGAAATGGTTTCATGCAATATTATGAGGTGTGGACCTTTCACGGTGAGACACCTTCTAAACCCGTACAAGTTCCAGATCAGGATGACCACATGGGGGTCGGTAGGATGGACGAGATGCTTGATGCCATACATCCTAAATTGATGGAGGATCCTCCTACAACAGAGGTTGAAGCGTTTTTCACGCTTCTCAGAGCTTTAGAAGAGTCGTTGCATGAACACGCCGAAGTGACACTCCTCACTTTTATGACTAGATTTATGGCCAATAAGTCTAATTATTTTTTTCTCCAATAACTGCTACAACGATCTTATCGAATTGATCAACGATATCCTTCCACATCCACATAAAGTGCCTAAAGATATGTATCAGTCTAAGAAGTTGTTTTCTGGTCTTGGTATGAAATATGAGAAGATTGATATGTGCCCAGACAACTGCATGCTTTTTTGGAGAGAGCATGCCAACGATAACAAGTTCTTAAAATGTGAGATAGCGAGATTTGTCAAAGTTGTTAATGACGACGGTTCAAAAGTAATGACTCAAGTGGCACAGAAGCAGGTTCGCTACTTGGCTGTCACACCTAGGTTCAAGCAATTGTTTCTCTCTAAAAAACAGCCAGACACATGAGGTGGCATAAAGAAGGTGTACGTGAGAATAACGAAATGATGGTGCACCAGTCCGACGGTGAGGCATGGAAGGCGCTTGACTGCTTCGATCCAAATTTCGCCAATGACGAGAGAAATATTCGCTTCGGGTTGGCGACATATGGATTCTCAACGTTCAGTACAAATGCCACACCATACTCTTGTTATCTCGTGTTCGCTATTTCGTACAACTTACCACCATCTCTTTGTATGAAGTATGAGTTCATGTTCCTATGCCTTATTGTACCTGAACCGGATCATCCAAGTTCACGACTGAACGTGATGTTGCAGCCATTGATTGAAGAGTTGAAAATGTTATGGACAGGAGTCGAAGCGTACGATAGTTACAGAAAACAAAAATTCAACCTTCGAGCTGCATACTTGTGGTTTGTTCATGATTTTCCAGCTTACGACATGTTTTCTAGCTAGAGCACTCATGGTCGATTGACATGTCTGATATGTGCTTCTGACACGGATTGTTTTCGTCTAAGTTATGGTGGCAAGATATGCTACTTTGATTGCCATAGACATCGGTTACCGCCGAATCACGTGTTTAGGCAATGGAGAAATGCCTTCAGGAAGGGTACCATTGTAAAAAAGGGACCACCGCAACGTCTCAACGGGTCGGAGATTGTTGAACAGCTGAACAATCTAGTTCCAGATGAAGGTCGTCCTGGATATTTTGTTGGTTACGGAGAGGATTACAATTGGACTCATATATGTGCACTTTGGGAGTTACCGTATATGAAGTCCTTAATTCTAATGCATAACATTGATGTCATGCACCAGGAACGTAACATGGGCGAATGCATCATAAGCACGTGCTTGGATATGACGGGCAAAACAAAAGACAACATAAAGACTCGAAAGGATTTGGCAGAGGTTTGTAACCGTCCAAGTCTTGAGCTCTCCGAAGCTGGTGGCAAACCACGTGCTTCTTTCTGCCTTCGACCAAAAGAAAAGAAAGAAGTCTTTAAGTGGTTGAAAAAATTAAAGTTCCTAGACGGTTATGCTGCTAGCATGAGAAGAGTCATGAATGTTAAGACTGGAAATCTCACTGGTTTGAAAAGTCATGATTATCACATAATCATGGAAAGACTTTTGCCGGTTATGTTTCGGGGCTATCTTGACGATGAGGTGTGGAAGGTGTTAGCCGAGCTTAGCTACTTTTATAGACAACTTTGTGCTAAAGAAATCAAAAGGGAGATGATGGAGAAGTTGGAAAGAGAGATACCCATGCTTTATGTAAGATGGAAAAAGTATTCCCACCAAGGATCTTCAATCCACACTTCTAATCCATCTTCCATATGAAGCTAAAGTAGGCGGCCTTGTTCAATATCGGTGGATGTACCATATTGAAAGAGCACTCAGATATATGAAACCAATGGTTAATAATAGGGCAAGGGATGAAGGATGCATTGCCGAAGCATTTACACTTCAGGAGAATGGATACTTTTCAAGTGTCTACTTTGAAGAAGAACACAATGTTAATGCATCGACGTTTTGGTACAATATGGCTGAAGCATCCCCTTGTAGCGACCTCTCACTTTTTCAAACGGAAGGCGCCACTGTTGGTAGTGGCACGAGCTACGATGCTTTGTTATACATGTACGCTAACATAGACGGGATGGACAATTTTTTTGGGTAAGTGGTTGTTCAACATCTATACTAATTTGCATGATGTGTTATACATCATTGCTAATCATTTTGTTTTTTCCTTATTTAGTGAGTTCGATCGACAAAATTGGAAGTCTAAGCAGCAACCTACGACCAAGCAAATACAAACAATGTGACATTATGGAGTAAATGGAGGACCTAACTTCCAAACCTGGTTTCGAAATCATGTAATGTTTTCCTTGTCTTGTTCCTCTTAGTAATTATGTTCATAACATAACATAGTCTTCTTACTTCATATGTTGGACAGTGCAAGACACAAGCCGGTGTCCATGAAGATTTGCGACAACTGTCCAACGGATCCATTAAAGTTAAACTCTTTGGTTGATATGATGTCAATGGGTTCCGATTTCGTTCAACTCAATTTGAAGCTCAACGTCCTCTAAGCGCAACATCTAACATCGGAGTTGTGACGAGGGCCGCTGACGTCAAAGGACGTGAAACTAATTACTATGGGATCATAAACAAAATCCTAGAATTTAGTTTTGCCGGGGGTAAAGACCTTAAGGTAGTCTTCTTTGACTGTGATTTGTTTGATCATAATAATGGAACTCGACAAAACCAATTTGGCATGGTAGAAGTCAAACACAAGGACCGGCTACGAGGTTACGACACCTTCGTCCTTGCACACCAAGTCGAGCAAGTATATTATCTACAATATCCATGTGAAAAGCTTAGTGCTTGGGGGGTTGTACACGAGGTGAATCCTCATGAGCGGTTATATACACCAGACAATGTTGGATACCTTGATGAGGCTGATGTTGTTTATCAAGAAGAAGAGTTGCTGGACTCTTTTGTCGTTGAGCCTGGTATACGACTTGATAACTTAGTTGGAGATGCAGAAGATGTACAACCTTGTAAGGTGCAAAAATGGAAACGGCAAACAACCGCGACAAAAAATCGATGGTCTAGTTTAAGGAGTAGAGTACATGATCGTGATACTGACGAATTTTGAAATTCAGTACAAGTAACTTTTCCTTCGTCTATTCATTAGCAACTTTTCTTTTCATCAGGATGTCGTCGAGCAGTAGACGACGGGGACGCGGGGCTTTCTGCCCCAGAGAGCAGACTCCATCTTCCAGGGCTGTCAGTCTAGCGAGGGTAGATTGTCACAGTTGTTGGGCCTCGACAGAGGCCAGGGGTTACGACAACAGTCACGACAGGTAAAGAATATTTAATTACATAAATTACATAAGTACTTCTTAAATCTATATTACAAATCTTCAAAATTTTCAGGACGACTCTACGTCTGAGGACACAGAGGTTAGGGATCCTCTTCAGGCACCGCTAATTTCGGAGCCTGCTTCGAAGCCTTCTACAGAGCCTTATGTGGATCCGGCGCCACAACGGCGTTATAGGAAAAGCCACTACGTGGCTCCTCCTCCGGTTCCTGCACGGCCAGAAGATCGGGTTGTTATTCGTCTAGTTGGCGATAGGTAAGTAAATCTCTAACAATTCAATTTAGATATTTTTTACAATTATATATGTAAGAATCATGTATCAGGTATTGGGCCGATGACTCGTTCATGGGTCAGGGACGCCACTGACAGGTCAACGCTGCCCTGGGCCAACTCATCCGTTGTCACTACCCCAGTCTACGGCAACCACCAAGAGCATGTGTGGCACGAATTCATGGTAAGTATGAAGAATATTTGTTAAATTTGAACCTATTATATGTTAAATACATTTACTTGAACATTTCTTCTTCTAGAAATATTACCGCTTGGAGGACGAGGCCCAGCTGGATCACGCCCGTCTGGTTTTCAACAACAACGCCAGGAAGCTCCTGACACAGTCAATATCAACGGCTCTCATTCAGGCTACGAAGGCGTACTTTAAGTTGCATCCGGACGAGTTTGAGCCAGGGCAGTTCAGGGATGTGGCCGACAAGTATTTGACGGAGGCCCAGTACACAGAGGTAAAATGTTTATATTACTTTGCTTCATTATCCGATTTTGATCAATGTTTTCATCCTATAACAAATGTGTGCAGGTCAGCGTACCGTGGCTTGAATCCTGTCCAGACGTGTACAGTTTCTTATGTGCTCGTTGGGCGAGCCAGGGCGTCCAAGGCGTGTGTATGATATGGTGACAGAGTAGAGGGACAGACAGGAAACACCGTCTTGGCGGGGACGGCTACATACGTCTCGCTAAATGGATGGTAAGTGATACTCGAATCTTATTTTAGTTAATTTCTGGCTCTATCATTGTGCTAACACGTATCGATAGGAGCGCGAGATCGGTCAGGAGCCGACTGCTATCCAGGTATGGAGTAGGGGTCACATGGGAAGTGACCCGTCGCAGCCTGATCAGCTATCTTCTCAGACGGCGACGGAGACGTTGGTGAGTTCTTTTGTTAACTTAATTGGATTCTCTTTAATACTTCTGGTGATTTTATTTTTCCTGTATTTCCAGGAAAAGTACAGGGAGGAGGTGCAGAGGCTTCGAGGCGAAGATTAGATTGGCAGAACGCGCTGATTGTACCTGAAGCCGCGTATGCAAGCGGTGTTGGGAAACCTCACGGCAGGTGAGTTCTGTTATTTTTTATTTAATGTCATGGACTTCGAGACATGAAACTTTAATCCTTATACTTCGTTGTGTAGGTTGGCCATCTTCGATGGAGTAGTCGACTCGAGGCAGGCGCGGTCTTCCTCGAGGGCCTCTTCATCTCAGGGTGGGTCCAGCAGGCGTATGAGCCGAGATCTGGAGCTCCAGAGTGTCCAGGAGGAGCTCCAGAGGACGTAGGAAGCGCTGCGACTGATGCACGAGAGGCAGGCAACGGATCTCAGGGCTAGGGACGAGTATCAACACTCGTACATGCTACAGTTGAAAGTTGCCATGCAAGAAGTTCGGACCCTTGTACTCAATATTTCTAATATATGAATGGCATGTATAATATTTAGCTTCATATTTGCAGGCTATAGCCGCAGGACAGCAGGCTATCTTCCCCCAGTGGGCGCCACCACCGATACAGCTGCCACAGGTGCCACAGGGGCCGATGACAGGAGTACAGGTACAAAATTGCTCAATAGCTGAACTTGCTCAATTCTAGCTAACTTCTAATTTGTTAACTTGCTCAATTCTAACTTGTAATGACTTTATTTAGTCAAATACGCATTTTGAAACTTCTAATTTGTCTAACTATACATGCACATCACATGGATCGACGACGCAGGCTCAACAAACTCCATCCCCCCAGCATCCGGCGTTTGGACGACAGCGCGAGGACGACTTCCTGGACTCCGGTGGCAGCGGTCGGGGTAGCGTTGGGTAGTGGCGTGCGTATAGTGTTTTGATGACTGTGATATTTTGTTTTGATGCCTGTGTGATCTTGCCATCGAGCCAGGGTTGGCATCGAAGCCAGGGCAACCTTTTCTATTTTTTAAAAAAACTGCAATCCTTATTGATGACGGTTTCTGGTACTTAGCTATCGTTAATAAGCCATAATAATTGATGACGGCCAGCACAGCCGTTGTCAATAAGCCACAATAATTGACGACGGCCAGCATGTCCGTTGTTAACAAGCCACAATTATATACGACAGCCATTTGTACCGTCATCTATAATAGATCTTATTGACGACGGTCAACTGTTGGCCATCGTCTATAAGCTTCTTGAACAGCCACGTGGCTTGCCAAACTTATAGACGACAACTGGTTTTAGCCATCGTCAATAAGTTTATTGACGACGGCCAGAAACCGTCGTCTATAACCCTTTACAGTCATCAATAAGTTATTGACGGCGGTAGTAACCTTATAGATGAGTGTTTTTGGCCATCGTCTATTTTCACGATTCCTGTAGTCCCATTTTCATGCATTCTAACACAAATTGGAATCAACATTCACTTTATTAACTTTGCATTTTTGGGACTTTTACACCTGGATCCCGGCTCCAAGGCCGAAACATAAGCGACCGACCTCCGACCGCCCGGATCAAGGGAGCTGCCGACCCCCAAGGTCAAAAGCAACGTCCAATTTCCAAACCCGGCCAACGAGGCTGGGATAAGGAGTGATCCGGGCTAGAGCCCTGGCCGGAGGCAGGTAGAAGACTTCAATGCCGACATGAAAGAACGACAGAAGGACTTCAAGACGGAGTGGGAGGCCACACACGACAATACACGCACGACGCCGACCATCATCACCATACGTCCTGTCCCATTCGGCGCGCATGTCAGGGACGAAAAGTAGACATAGACCATAGATGAGACGGGAGCAGGTGTACTCATCGCTCCTGTATCATATTGGGCCGCCTTAGGCGCTGACACACCATGTAAAGCCCCACCCCATTTATGACGAGTCGATGGGTACATAAGGGTATCCGGGCTATAAAAGGGGAGGCCCAAAACCTCCCTTCAGATGACTCAATGCCCACATGCGCACAACACTTAGGCTTTCTTTTCGCACTCTTGCACACGAGGAAGCCTCGTTTGTAACCACGGTTCAACAAACCGCCTAAACTAATACAAGACCGATGAACACCCTAGACTGGATGTGGAACACGTTGTCCGAACTAGTATAAATCCTTGTCTTTGTTAGCTAGCTATCTAGACGTAAAACGCGAACTATTCGATTACAAGTCGGTGGAAAAAACACCGACAAGTACATAGTTGGAAGGAAAACCACCTTGTCAAGATAATTATGTTTGTATTGCAACTTGTGTGTGATAGTGATAGTGCTCATTAAGTTTATGTTTCATGACATAAATTGTGGCTTAACATTGAAAGTTAAGGATTAAATTGTAGGCAAGTTTTTTTTTACAAAATGTACCTCTCCATGTATACGTTTCCAGCATGCAGAGTTTTATGCTAGGTTCAGACGGGTAAGTGTTGCTGAGCCTCTATGCTTACAATTGCTATATAATTTGTTGCTGCAGGTGAGGGGCTCTCTATAGCCTCATATTACAAAGGGTTCGGAATGGAGGCAACACCCCCTTCGGGGTATAGAGCTGAATGGGAACCCTGCACGCCGCCATGAGATGTGGATGCTGTTAGTATGACTCGTCCTAGGGCTGGGCGAGTTCATTCTTTTGCTTAGCTTAGGCTTGAAAGCATGAGCTAAGAATAAGACTTCCACTGTAGATATTTTGAGGTAATATATGTTCACACTGGACTATGTAAATTCAAGCTTATGTTATGTAATATGATGTTCTTTTGAGGTGTGTTGTTGGGTGTCGAATCGCACGACACCACCTAATGCGATTCCAAGAATGTCGGGACCCCGGTCTTCACACCAAGGATACTGGGTAGGGTAAGAACGGCAGCCTCCACACAATGAAGGTATTCCTAGCTACCCTCTCCAATCCCGGTTGATGTAGCTAGGCCCGAGGGCTCCTATTGACAATATTGGGAAGGAGGGTTCCCAACAAGAACTACAAATAAGGATGAGGCAAAATAAGACTCCTCCACCTCCCTGCCCCGGCAAGGCTACAAAGCAATAGAAGCGGCCCAAGGACTAGTACCAAGGGGAATCCCACAAGAGTAGATACAAGGCCCCACTAAGAAAGCAAGGACGTGTCGGTATCCATCCTTCGACTAGATCTAACAACATCACCCTCTTCAGATTGGGGATGCTATGCTCCTAAAGGCCTGAGTCATCCCCGACCCGACCTGATTATGTCACCCTCTCCAGATTGAGGATACCATACTCTAGAAGGCCTAGGTCGCTCCCGATCTGACCAGGTCCAGTACCAAGCTGGAGCCATGTTCCTACCTACTACTTTAGCTCATAAATTACGCACGACTCTGAAGAAAAATGTAAACAGTCATGAGAAAAACTGATAGTTTAAGACTGAGGTGGCACATTCTTGAAGGGAGCACCAAAGATAAGTGTTTTTTCTTTGACAACCATAGACACATGTCAGACAAGACATTCGATTAGACACTACACTTTCACTCTGACCTCTAGCACGGGGGATTGGAGAACCGCACCTCCATGCCATTGATGTAAGCATGAAGTCGTGTCAAGGTGGTCTTAGCACGATTCCCCATTGTGCTCTCAAAGACGGAGACAGCTGCACTTGGTAGAAACCCCACACGCCATCTAGTCCAGAGGGGATGGGACAACCCATTTATCGGCATGCGGTCAGTTCGCTACCGCTTAAAAAAAAACCTTCCGGCCCACCACTGTGAGGACCCCCTTGGACTATAAAAGAGAGGCATCTTGGTTAAAGGAAGGAGGACATCTTGTAACCTCATAGATCAGTACACTAAGCAGGACATAGAGTTGAGCAACCCAAACATATATAATCTCTTTGTCTTACTTCTCAAACCCCACAAAACACATGAAACCTAACAGTTGCGCCCCCAACCGAATCATCAAGGGGTGATCCAGCTAATACCCCATATGTCAGATTTTGTACTATCGACTGATACTGATAATCTTAATTATTAGTACCAAGTTTTTAGTACCAGTTTTAGAAACAAAATAGATGACAATTATAAACGAGTATAGATGTAGTGATGGCTCGTGGTGACCTGCATGTGAGATGCTATGTGAGAGGTGAGGGGGAGGAAGGAGGGTACGGTTATGATATCTGGGAAGACAGTCAGAACGAGAACACGATGATCTTTCTTCGCAGAAGAAAAAAATGTTGATCCTGGCCATTTAATATTCACGCATTAAGTAACGATATAAAAAATACAGCCCTCGCGTATCACGCGTCCAAAATACTCCCAACTTGCCCAGTAAGTACCTATGTCCACTTGCTTCTGGATCACTGACAACCACAGATACGGCGGTTTAAGAAACTGAACACGGCGACGTGCCCCGATCTGGTGCCGGCGACAGAGCACATTGGAAGGTACTACATGCATGAATGAAAGTAAATGGCAGGGCCAGATCGATCCGCACCAGTGTTAATAAATAGTTTTTCGCCGCAGCAGCACGCATGTACAGTTGCGTTCATAAGTCATCCTCATCACCAACCTTGGGGGTCTTCAACAGTTCACCAGCATACGTGTGTAACCAGAACATCACCATGGCGCTGCTGGATGCTTTGGCGTTTGGACAATGGCCACTCCTTCCAACCCTGCTCCTCCCTGCCGTTCCTATCCTTTGCCTTATCGCTCTCGCGTTCAGGAGGCCGTTCAAGACACGCGGCCGGCCGCCGCCGAGTCCGCAGGGCCTGCCGCTCATCGGCAACCTGCACCAGCTGGGCGCGCTGCCGCACCGGTCGCTGCACGCGCTGGCGCGGGAGCACGGGCCAGTGATGCTACTGCGGCTCGGACGCGTGTCCGCCGTGGTCGTGTCGACACCGGAGCTGGCGCGGGAGGTGATGCGGACACGCGACGCCGACTGCTGCAGCCGCCCGGGCTCGCCGGGGCCGCGCCACCTCTCCTACGGACTCAAGAACGTTGCATTCGCGCCATACGACGACTACTGGCAGGAGATGCGCAAGCTCTTCGTCGTCGAGATGCTACGTGCGAAGAGGGTGCAATCCATCTGGCACGCCAGGGGGACACAGGTGCGTCGCGTCAGGAATAGGGATGACAACGGGTAAAAATTTCGTAGATATTATTTTAAGTTACCGCTGGATAAAATCGGTATCCGAACCTGTACCTGTCAAGTCGGATATCCACGGATAAACGGGTAATGAGCACCCGTTGCCATCCTTAATTAGAAAGCGTGCAGTAACAATATCATCTCTTTAAATTAACCGGACCCTATGTTAGAGGAATTTTAATAATCATTTAGGGTAAATCCTTTTGGATGCAGCAAGTCCGATTTGTCACACTTCCTCCAAACCTAACTTTCTTTTGCATATAAAGCAAAAAATATAATAACTCACTCAAAATCAGCCCATGGAAGTAATAGTAACCACCTGGTAAGAAAAAAAAGGCATTAAAACTGATAAAAAAATATGTAGAGAGGCCAAAGAGGGGGGCGCCCCATAGGCCGCAAGAAATGCTCAGCCGCCGTCCGGACCGACTAAGGAGTCGGTCTGATAGCTAGAAGATGCGGTCAGACCGTCTGTAGGTGCATAGGCGAGGGTGTGCTAGGACGCCCCATAGGCCTGTTAAGGAGGGGCAGATGTGCAGGGCGTGATGGCGCGCCGGGAGTAGGACCGAGGAGGTCAGAATAAGAATGGGTGGCTGTAGCTCCAACCCGCAGCTGGAGGGTTCGGTTTCTATGAATTTGCCAAAGGTGGGGAATCCATCGTTGCACTAATATTTATGTTATTTTTGTGCTGATTTTTGTTGCAATTGCCGCGGTTTGGGACAAGGCAGCAGAAGCAGGGGGCGTGTGGTGTAGAAGAGCCTCTTGGAGTCGCAAGTGGTTGCGGCGCATGACCAACAGCCATAGTAGTGGCAACCAGAGCGTTGGTAGGCCTCAATTTGGTTACCATCTCAATCTTTTTAAGACAGAGATCGTTACGAACTTCAGTGAACGTGAGGAAGAGGCACTGTCGCTTGAGAAGGGACACCATGCAAGAAAAGCACTCATTTGTGGAAGGACACTATATATGCTACTGCGGTCGGAGACGCCCTCGCAAAAATCACGAGTGTGTCGGCCATCAATGTGAGACGTGGTAGTAGTCGGAAATGGAGACATCCCCTAGTTAAACGTGTGAAACTAGTGACGAGTATCATCGCACGTGTATCTCGGTTGCCGACGAGATGCTCGTTAAGGCCGATACAGAGTGAGCAAGCACAAGCAGTGGGATGAGGCGTCGAGGTGACCTTAATAAGGTTGGTGGAGATGGTGTCGTAGAGCTAGGAGTGAATGATGTAGTACATGCAACATCAATGAGGATCAACAATATCGTCGGCGTGCAGTGTCAACAAGCACTACAAGAAAATAACTAACGACGGTTAGAAACCGTTGTAAATAAGCCCAATACCATCAAAAATAGCTTATCTGTAAATAAGCCCAATACCATCGAAAATAGCTTATCTACGACGGTAAAGAGTTAGTCACGACGGTCTGCAGCCGTCACAAGTCAAATGTCATAAATAAGCTTATTTACGACGGCTACCGTCGTAAATAAGTTATATACGTCGGCCTGTATTGTCCGTGGTAAATACTGAAGCCTTGCCATGTGCCATCCTCTGGAACCTTATTTACGACGACTCGTCCCTAGGCCGTCGTAAATTATGCAGTCTTGTTTACGACGACCAGGCTAGCCGTCGTAAATAAGGGATTTCATTGTTTACGATGACCAGGATAGTCGAATTGACAAAAATAAAAACCTGCTATCATCTTACCATCCATGGGTTTTTCGGCCTCCGCTCGCATACACGGCATTGAAGTCGATTGGTGCATTTTGCCAATCATAGTCTTTGCTGTGAATCTTCACCGCCTCCTCCCCATACTTCTCCTAAAATACAAGCAAAATATATAAACGTGTCAATAGCAGTATTAGTTACAAATAACTAGTACGTCGAAAACTCACCAGTCAAGTTGTCGCCACTAGAGTGCACAGCTGGCCTGGCTGTGAAGGGTCACTTGTCTTGTAACCTCTCTTCCAGACTTGAACATCACTCGGTCGTTTACCGAGCTCGCTTTCATGTGGGTACAAGTTAGTAGCTTAAATACACTATAAATATAGTTTCTAGATATTTTCCTTATCATTCATTTAGTCTGTCATTTCTCACATCACTGGCGAAGTTTGCATCAAAGCTATCCAATGCCTTTCATGCCTCGCTATTGGACGGGTGCACCATGACTCGATCATTATCACGCACACCTTCTTTTGTGCCACCTCATGTGTGTGGCATTTCTTTTAGAGAGGAACAATCACTTCAACGGAGCTATGATGGGCAAGTAACGAAGCTGCTTATGTGCGACTTCTATCATTACCTTGGCAGTGTCATTGTTAACAACTTCAACATACCTCAATTTACCATAATCTAAGTACTTGTTCTCTGTGTCATGCTCTTTCTAGAAAACATACAGTTGTCTGGGCACACATCAATCTTTTCACATTTCATATCAAGACCAAAAAGCATTATTTTAACTGGTACATGTCTTTAGACACTTTATGGGGCTTTGGAAGAATATAGTTGATCAATTTGACAAGGTCATTATAGCAATTATTAGAGAAAAATACGTAGAATTAATTGTCATAAGCCGGGTCATGGAAGAAAGGGGAGTCTCTTTTGTGTGTTCATGTAGCGGCTCTTCTAAGACATTGAGAATCTTAAAGAATGCTTCAACCTCTGTTGTAGAAGAATCTTCATTAAACTCTGGTTGTATAGCTTCAAGCATCTCGTCCATCCTATCACCCCCATGCTATAAACATCATCTTGCACTTCTTCTATGAATTTAGAGGTTGATTCTCCGTGAAAGACCCACACCTCATAATGTGGCACGAAACCGTATCAGACACAAGTCTATTGAAAGTGTTTTCTTGTCCAAACACCTCATATTCTAGCATCTGCTATATGGACATCACACCTTATTGATCTTCAACAAGAAAAAGAACGGTCCACAAAAGTCATAGTTTTGATCACCCACTTATCTGAGTGAGTTCCATTTTTGTTCCAACCAGTATAGATCCAACTACGGTCTTCACCCATTTTTGAGCCTGCAAATCAAATGCGGAAAAATTAACATCATCTATCACACGTCAACATCTATTAGGAAGGATGTATCCCAAACTCACCTAGGAGTGACCCAGAGAGCTTGCTTGAGACGCGGGGTACAGATCCTGATAAAATTTTGGTAGCATAACCCTGCAGTTCCCCAACTGCATGTCCCGAAATGGTGCAACAGAGAACATCAGTGTTATACAACCAAAATTTCAATTGGATCCAGATCTCACGTCTCGTCATAAGCAAACACTCTCAGACGCTCCGTGGATGTCCAAAAAAGAGACAAATTTGAACCTACACACATTACATGCGTAACGCAAGTGACACATGCCGGATCAAAACGGGTGACGCATAAGTTACGTTACTCATTTTTTATTCATTCAATTCTTGTGTTCTAATGAGAGAAAGACGAAAGAAAGAGAGAGAGAGAGAGAGAGAGAGAGAGAGAGAGAGAGAGAGAGAGAGAGAGGAAAGATTAGGAGATGGTCGTGTTTGCAAAGTGGTTGTGTTCTGTCTGTCCATGCGCTCGCACTTGTCGTCCTCACCGGGATCGTTGGTCTTTTGTGCCCGGCACGACCTCTTAAAGTGCTATAATGGCTGAAGTTATTACTGTCGTACTACTTACGACAGTCAGACTACTTGCGACGGCCCAAGACGAAGGCCATCACAAATAAATAACATATTACATAAGCTCATACGACAGTGTATATAGCTAACTATCGTTAAGAAGATAATAAAAAAATTAATCAAATAATTAACTTAATAAATATAATTAATTAATATATTAAAGTAATCAAGAAATACACTAAATAATTATGAATTTAACATATGACCCAAATAACTTAACAAACTAACAATAAAATTAACTAAGTAATCAACAAACTAAATACTGATTTGATAAACTAATTATTCAACAACCTAATTAAATTTTATGAACTAATTAATTTACCAAACAAATGAAGAAAATAATTTAACAAACTAATGAATTAACAAAATAATAAATTAACAAACTAATGAATTTACAAACTAATAAGTTAACAAACTAATGAATTAACAAAATGATTAACTACATAAAACTAACTACATAATTTATAAACTAACTAAAGCTACTTAATAAAATAAATTAAAAAATTACTCGTGGGCAGGAGGGTAGTGGTGCAGCACAGGCTGGCGGCGGTGCGGGCGGGAGGCACGGGTGGGGGCGCTGTGAAGGGTGTGGGTCTGAGGGCAGCCCGCTCGTGAAACAAGTATACTACCCATATTTACGACGGCCGGATCCTAGGCCGTCGTAAATAAGCTGGTATTTAGGACAGTCAACCCTAAAACGGTTATAAATAGCTTTAGCCATCGTAAGTTTTGCCTTTTCCTGTAGTGAAGAATTTGGCCAGAGAGCCCGTACTTGTTGTGCGAGTTGAGAAAGGGAACCATCCATCGACTGTAGTTCGGTGAGATGTTGATGATGGAGACGATCTGCGCATGAAGGGTAGCCACCACAACGAACTCCTAGTCTTGGGGGTAGTCGTGCATGGTTGGAAGAGGAGGGTCGATGATGTCTGGACCCATCGCGACACAACAAGATTGTTGTGCCACATCACAAACACATGATGCTTCATCCTCCAGATGATCGTCCTTGGCAGCCAACCGGACGGACTCTACGAGGCCACATCCCATGTAGTGGGATCGGCGTTAGGATTAGCAGAAGCGGGGTTGTCAGTCGGAGTAGTAGATGTCGCGGTTGGTGGTCGGACCGAAGTGAGGTACGATCTAATCGAGGGGATGTGATGGTCTGACAAGCAGTGAGGGGCGGTTCTGATAGTATGGAGGTGGTGGTATGACCAGGGTTTTCCACGGTCTAACTGTGTGGAGCCGTGGGAGGGAAGGGGCGGCACGGTCAAGGGATGAGGCGGAATAGCCTAGGGGAGGAGCGGCGTGGCCAGAGGAGGTAGCAACGAATCCGGGAGTGAAGGTGTGACCGAAGTATGGTGGCAACGGCTATGGCTAGTGTTGCGGAAGCGAAGTCATTGGAGCGAACCTCTGTGAAATTATTCTGTCGCGCCTGGTTCCTGTAAAACGAACCAGACACACTATACATGTATGCCAGGATCAGTTAAACCACTCATGTATCAACAGAAATGATGTATCTTATATAAAAGCCAAGTTTATTATAATCTCATAGTGAACTCATAGTCTGAATAAGAAAGATACATAGCAGCGGATAATCTAAGCGTAGAGGTCCATCACAAGCGTTGTCCGGGGGCACGCCCGCCTAGTACTACACACCAGGGTTGAAGCCATCGTCTTTATTATACTCCACTGCGTCTCCATAGCCTGAGCAACAGTTATTTCCAAAAAGAAGCAACAAAGACGCATGAGTACTTAGAGTACTCAGCGAGTGAGGGAAATATATGACATGTAGACAAAATCAAGGAAAGCCAACTCGACTAAAAGCACTATGTAACATCCTATCCCTAAGTTGTATTAGCATCCTAATTACTAAGTGAATACCCAACTATGTATCACCAAATCCAATTCCACTGCCAACCACTACCAATCTCAACCATACCACACTAATCATGAAGGAGTTACTAGCACACTCTTGACCGTGAGCACGGCTGTCTAGACAGTTTCGATTCTGCAAAGTTTATACCCTTTACCCACAAGTCGTGATTTCGTCCCTTGTCACCAAGTGAACTAAAGTCTCCCTGATTGCCCATGATCGCGAATCACATCTCACACTTCTTATGGTGTGTGGCTAGGGGATCACTATGAGGCCTTTACATTGCACTACCAAATCCTTGTACACCCGCTAAAGTTTCACCGCTAACAGCATACTTGGAGTCTATTTTACCTCCGATGTCGAAGCCCCCTCTTGCGTCACACAAACATCTCAATGGTTTACACAAGATAAGGTAGAAATCAACTTAATTGGCCAAACCTTTCCATACCGGTCTTGTGGTGGCACGACATAGCTAGATCACAGGATATCGTGAACCGGTCCTTAGAATCTACGCAGGCACTAACCACCAGCCCGGGTCTCATGCATACGCACCAACCATATACCAATCAGCCTGCTAGATTCCTATCTCTACTCTCCATGTATATACCATCATAGCACCACAACAACATCTCAAGGTCATGATATTATTTTTAATGTAATGTTCTCCCACCCCATCATCTAAGCAAGGCTAAGCATGAGCAAATGACATAAAGTAAATCCCAACCAATCCCTTTCCCAGGCTACAAAGAATAATATGGAATAATTCATATTAAGACATGCATGCAAATTCTAACTAAATTCCTAAAATAGGGGCAATGTGGTCAAGGACACTCGCCTCCAGAATGTTGCTGCGGCTCAACGACGTCAAAGTCTTTATCTTGCAAATTAAAGGTCGGCTCCGAGATCGGGGCTATCCAATTCGTCGTAAGCATAGTCAAATAATAAGAAAGTAATGAGACATAGTACAAAATGTCCAAAGATACATAATACATAATCATATCACAAATCCTATGCATTTACATTACTACCTACATTTTAATTAGTTATTTTTAAGTGGTAACTATTTTGTAGTGGCTAGAATATATTTAAAACTTAAAATCAGCCCTAAAAGTATACTTAATCATTGGTAGAGGTCTTCCTATGTAAAAACATTAAGTGGTAGGGGTTTTGATAATTACAGGACTAGCTAAGGTCTTAATTACAAATTTTACAGCATGTTTTGCAAGGGCCTCATGGCCTCGACGAGCCAGGATCACGCTGAGTGGTGTTGCGTTGCACAACACCGAGTAATACACGTAAAAAATACAAAGCAAAAGCAAAATTTTATTACATAAAAGAGTTTATAGACATGTTTACAACAAAATATGTTCAGTCCACACTCACGGGCGTAGACTAAGCACAGAGTTCACGTTCAGCCCGTGAACGTGTTCCCTCTAGCACGCACACACACTAAAACGGTGGCGTGCACGACCCCTATTCGACGGGGTTTCCCACTTGGGGGTCCGTCTCCTCGTCGGGAGTCTCCTCCTCATAACACCCTGCAAAAGCTTCAAACACAAGCAGTGAGCACGATGGCTCAGCAAGACTCACCCGTCTTTCCTATACATGAAACTTCTACATGTTGGATTACATTGTAAATGGGAATGTAAGTTGCAAAGGACACGCCTAAATAGTTGTACCTTACTTTCAAGTTTTTAGCACAAGTTGTGGAAAAACCTTGTGCTAAGGCACATAAGAGATCCACAATCAAACAAGACACACATTTCTCTCATGTGCTCTTCCCAAGGTTAAAAATAAATTTAATTAGCTCTGAACTACAACAGATCATTAGCAACCAAAGTATATCTTTCAATCAGCAACTTTTTAACATGACTCTAGCCCGTTCTTTCTACGCCACGGTACAGTGAACAAGTGGTACTCGCTGACCACGAGGGACGGCAATTATAATCGATTTACACCTGCAGGGTTACCCGAATAACCCGTCATGTACGCCCGTACTCAATGTTGCCTACAACAACCATCACGGACGTCGTACGCAACCAACTTTCATCCGTCAGCCAAATGTTGAACCGGTCCTATCGTCCCGAGCAAGAGGTCTCTGCACGCGCATCCACAGTGCCACCAGCCGATTTACACCTCAACCTCTCAACCTACCCTTTGAACGACAAGCAATGCCTCAACACCTAGCTACCCGAATTACATCGGCTTCCCGGTTCCCATATATCCGGTAGGTCTTCGGTACTGTTCTAGCTTGTTGAACAGGCCCGCACACGGCTCGCTCCTCATTCGACACGAACAGAGCTACGACACCCAGGCCCCAAAGTCTTGCTGCCCTTACTCTCTGCTCGGTCTCATTTTTCTTGCCATGTGTTCCATTTGCTATCTTTACCCAAGTAGTGTGCCTCCAGCCTATTCTCGCGAGCAGTTCCAAATACTCGACTTGTATCAAATCCTACACTATCTTAGCATTGTAGTAGCTAATCGAGGTTTAGAACCCTAAGCCCAAACTAGGGTTTTCTTGGCTATGCATTTGGGTTTTCAAACAAGACCCTAATGCATAAATGAAGTGGGTACTCAAAGTATGTTCTCGAAACAGTAAAATTTAATAAAAGGCTAATGCAAACCGGAGCTTGCCTTGCTGCTGTTGGTCGTAGGCTAGTTGTTCCTCCGGAGTTATAAAGTCTAAGACTTCTGGCTCCTCCTCAACCTTAGCGACTACATGAAACAAATACAGGTATGTATCAATTTAAATGCATGTGAGTTTAGAGTTAATATTATTAAGACTATAGGTACTGCTAGACACGCCCAATGACTCTGAAATCTTTACTGTGGTTTGACTACAACCTAAACATAGACTTGGCCAAATTTAATTTGCAGCAAAGCTCATTTGTACCCTCCACAAATAAATGTGTATTTGGTCTTAATTGGAGATGTTAGGGTGTTCTAGGGATTTTCATGGAGCAAGCCATGACTTTCTGGAAACTAGATTTTTAGAGGGTTCTTTTATGGTAGCTCAGGGATATTATGATGAACATCATGGCAAAATTTCAGAATTTTCCACTAAAGGGTTTTCTAGTTAAAATTCTAAACAGTTTAGAATTTGAAGAATTAATTCTGAAGAAATAAGGACTTTCATGAAGTGAAACTTGATTTGTTGGAAAGTACTCAGAGAGGTGAATCCAACAAAATTTGGTTCACTTGGTTTAGAGTTTCCTAGCAAAAGTTATGTGGGTTTGAAGTTTAAACTAGATACTGAAAATTGAAAAAAAAAATTAAATTACTGCTCATGGGACCGGGGATACGTGTCGGCTCCTCAGCGGCTGATACACAGGGCTATGGAGTTTACGAGTGCAGCCACAAATGACCCAGAACCGTAATAGATCCCCGGTTTAAATCTCGACTCGTTGACGTGTTGGGCCGGGGGCTTCTTCAATATCCCGCCATCCCGCGCTCGGCCGCCGCCCCCCTCGCTGGAGTGCTTGCCGGAGGGGCTCTGCCGTGCGCCAAACTCTGAAATTTTTGCCGCCTCTGCCTAATCTTGCACGGGGAACACAGTGCTGACTTTAGCTCGACATGACAACAACCATAACATGGCCGGCGACGAGTGGCGGCTTCGGAAGAACTTCGGCCGTGTCGGCTAGGCTTCCTAGCATCCCAAATGATCGAGAAAAAGGATGTAGAGCATCAGTGCATCCTAGGGAAGGTTGTCATGAACTCAAATGAGCTCGGAAACGGTCCCAACTAGTATGTCACCGTGCACCCTAGGTTGGAAATCGGAAATACTAGCAAAACTCGAAGAACAGTGGCTATACCCGATGGTTCTACGAAGTTTATGATCCTATAGACTCGCACGGATGTCTAGAATTAGTTCTATAAGTTAGGTGATGAGTGGTGCGGTGTGTAGCACAAATTTTGCAAAGTGATCCGGCGGCCTCTTTTGTACACCGGCGCAAAATCGTGAAATCCCGGCGACAGCAGCTCATGTCACGCCGCCGGAGCTTGCGGTAATGGAAGAGGCAACTATGGCGAACCTCTTTGCTGTTCACAGCTCGGGGAAAGGTGGGCCGTGGTGGCCAGACGACTTGTTCCCGTGGCGGCGGCTCGGGTTGAACCGAGGAAGAAGGAATGGCGCGGTGGAGCTCGAGAAAGGTCGGTCACGGTCTGGAACCGGTGCGAGAACGTCGAGCAAGGATCGGCGAACTCGGTTGCGGCCTCAGCTCGGCGTGAAAGCCACTGGTTCGACCGGCGAAGGTGGAACCGAGAGCTCGGATGAGCGGCGAGGTTCTTTCGTTCGGGGACGATGGAAACGGGCTGTGATTGGTGAAATCCCGGAGAGGGTTCGGGCGCCGGGTAAGGACGCCGAGCAGTGGCCTCCAGTGCGTGCGAGCGAAGCATCTGCTGGCCGGCGCTGTGGCTCGGTGGCACGCGCAGCTGCAGCCCGAGAAACCGAGTATTCGGTTGATTCAGTCAGTTGCTCGCTTGTGTGGCTGACAAGAGGGCCCCACTTTCAAATTTTAACCTCTGAAATTCAGTTTCCCCACTGCTCAAAACAGTAGAGACCTTCCTACCCTTGGTCATTTGATCATTCACCCATATTCGGATTTGGTTTGCAAAATATTCAAATTGTGGAATTGGTTTGATTGAATTTGCTGTACATGTGAACTGAAATTTAAATTTGATTTGAATTTAGCCAAATTAGCTCATGTCAAGATCAACTCCAAATGGAGTGAAAATTTGTGTGTGAGCTCACAAAAATGTGCTGAGTGTGAATATGAATCCCACTTTTGAACTCATGGGATGAAAGGAGTTTGAATTTGAATTTAAGTTTAAACTAGCCTCTTTCTAATTATACCCGAAAATACCTCAAAAGGTGTTCTATTTGGGTGAAACTTGGCATGAGCATCCCTAGCAAGGTGTAGAAGTTTTTCATATGCTCAGCCCCTATATGATGCATGTGGGAAGTACCACTTTTGCATTTTGTGGGTTTATCATCTAATGACTATGTTGATGGTGTTTACCTGCTCTTCAAATGTGTTCATAAGTTTTCCTCAAATGAGGTGTGTGTGGTGTGATGAACACTTTGGATGTGTGCAAAAACTTAGGCCCTTACATGTTTCAGGGATTAAAATGCTATTTCAGAATATTTCTAGGTGTTTTCTATGATTTCAGCAAGTTTCAGGGGGGTTTTGTGCAACTTCAGCATGGCTCAGGCGGTGTTTTGTGAAATTCAGAATATTACAGGTGCTAAAATATGAAAACAGGATAACTTAGGGGCCTAGGATGCTGCTTCAAAGTATTCTAGGGGTGTTTCTGTAATTTCCAGGGGCTAAAATGTGTGTACAGGGGTCCAGGGGGTATTTTGCGCTGAAACAAAAAAAATCAGGGGCCTATTAGTCATTCTAAACCAAAATCCCTAAATTCCAGCTAATCCAGGGTTCATACCGCAAAAACTGGGGCCTATTCGGGTGGATCCAGAAACCCTAGGGGCCGAGCATAAAATGTCCCGTGGGAAAACCGGATTTAAACCGCAGCCGTTGGATCGACATCCGGCGGTTGAGATTTAAAAATCCCGAAGGGGTATGACGTTCTAATCTCAGCCGTTGGCTGAGATCGAATGGCCCTGGAAAGGCCCCCGGCCGATCCGGCCGCCGGTGGCGAGTGTGAGCGGCCGAGCGTCATGGGCGCGGCCCAAGCTTGCTAGAGTTAACTTGGATCTGCGTTTTCGAGCCCTAAAATCGAATCTAGATGCTAAAAACGAAGGAGGGGAACGCGGTGATCTCACCTAGGTCGGTTTTGAAGGCTGGGAGGCGGCGCAAAGGGTCTCGCGACGGTGGGGTGCGACAGAGGTCCTTGGCTCTTTGTCGACGACGGCGTTCGTGGCGAATTCGTCGCGCGATTCACGTCGGCAATGTGTTCTGGGGTACGGCTAAGGCGTCGGAGTAGTCAGCACGGAGAAAAAGAAAGTGTCGACTTCGGAACACGAGAAGAGGCGAGAAAACTCACCGGAGCTCACCACAACTAGGGTTTGGGGCTTCGGCATAGCTCGTAGAGGAGCGAGGGGGATCCCCGGCGTTCCTGCAAGCGCGAAGGCTTGTGAGCGCATGAGACGGCGTCAATTTGAGTCCTAATCGATGGCAATGGTGACTTACCAAAGGGAGGCGGCGGCTGCGAGTTCTTAGCCGAAACGGGTGACCCTAGAGGCGTGCGGCGCGTTTATAGAATGGGGCGACGAGTGAGGATTCGTGGGTGCAATGAAAACCCGATTCAATTCGGCCGTTTTCGGTTTCTTTGGAGTTGATTGTGCGCGGTGTTGATGAAGATCGGAAGAGGGCAGGGAAGGGAGGGGAAAGGAAAGGAGATGGTGCTGACAGGCAGGTCCCGCTGGACAGAGAGAGTGAGGGAGCCGGCTGGGCGCTGGTGGGCTGTGGGCTCGGGCCCAGGAGGAAGGAAAGGTGGAAGACTCAGCCCAAAAATAGATTTGGGACCAACTAGTGTTTGAACTTGGCGAATTTTGGATGGATTTCCCTTTTAAATTTCAAAAATTTAAAATTAGGGTGTTACAATAGATAAATATGAAGAGAGAATTAATTGATATATAATTACCAAGATACAGTACATATTTATATGAGAGGTAGGAGGCAAATACTAAGTAAAATGGGCCAACCATACATAATTCCTAACAAACACATATTCTAACAAAAAATATGTCACTATTATAGTTACTAAACATCGGATATTTTACAACCGAAATCAACACTGGTTTAGGGCCTTTCTTGTGGTAGCTTTCTTTAACTCCGCACAGGGGTGCCTGTGTTTGCGGCTGATTAAGATTTAGTTCAGTTTTCAACAGGACACATGGAATAACTTTAGCAATGTCAAAATTTGTAGATCAGAAATTTTTTATGTGTTTGTAGGAGTAGGGTATGTCTAGTTCTGTTAATATATAAGAGTAGTACATGTGTGTATAATTAATTAGGGTTCATGTCCCTATTATGTTTTGGAAAAAACAAGTGATTTGTAATTTTTTAAAGTGCAATGACATATGCTCCGCCCTTGCATTTTAGAAGAAAGCGCCTTGTAGTTTGAAGAGGACATAAAGAAATAAATTACCTTTTCTTTTGCCACGAGAGAGTGGACGACAATTGAGAGAAAGAGAGTATCAACGTACAATGAGCAATGACAGGTCCCCGTTGTAACTAAGAAGGCAACCACTTATGCTTATCGTTGATTTCGTGCAGGTGGACAAGATGATCGGTAACCTGGAGCGCGCGCAGGGTCAGCCAGCGAACCTGAGCGAGCAGATCTTCGCGCACGTGGACGCGATCATCGGCATGACAGCGTTTGGGAGCGTGTACGGGTCGGAGCAGTTCCGCCACAAGAAGCACTTCCAGCACGTGCTGGACGAGGCTATGGACATGATGGCCAGCTTCTCCGCCGAGGGCTTCTTCCCCAACGCCGCTGGACGCCTCGTCGACCGCCTCAGCGGCATGGAGGCCCGCCGCGAGAGGTGTTTCCGCGAGCTCGACGGCTTCTTCCAGATGGTCATCGATCAGCACCTCGATCCGGCCCGACCGCGGCCGGAGCACGGCGGGGGCGACCTCGTCGACGCGCTGATCGCTTTGTGGAAGGAGCAGAAGGATGGCTTGGCGTTTGATCAGGAAAACATCAAGGGAATGATCCTGGTAAGAATCATTGCACGAATCGTTTCCCGTCCAGATGAAAATTTTTAGTACTAACAACCCCTATGTATTTTTCTAGGACACATTCCTCGGAGGTGTAGACACAAGCTCGGTGACGTTGCTGTGGGCGATGTCGGAGTTGATACGGAGCCCAAGAGTCCTAGCCAAGGCGCAGGATGAGCTCCGGCGAGTCCTCGGCCAGAAGCGCCGCGTTGAACCCGACGATCTCCCCAAGCTCAGCTATCTCAAGATGGTGGTCAAGGAGGCACTCCGCCTGCACCCACCGGCCACTCTCCTCCTTCCCCGCGAGACTGTTCGTGACACCACCATCGGTGGCTACGATGTCGAGGCTGGCACACGCATCTTTGTCACGCCAATGCGTGGGCGATTGGCAGGGACCCGGAGAGCTGGCAGAAGCCCGACGAGTTCAACCCCGAACGGTTTGAGAACAGCAGTGTGGATTTTACTGGGCAGCACTTCGAGCTGGTGCCATTCGGCGGGGGCGGCGTGCGTGCCCAGCCATTGTCATGGGCGCTGCAAACGTCGAGTTCAGCCTCGCGAACCTGCTGTACTGTTTTGATTGGGCACTGCCGGAAGGGCTGAAGTGGGAGGACGTGAGCATGGAGGAGGAAGGCGGGCTGAGCTTCCACAGGAAGGTGCCACTCTACCTTGTGCCCATTAGGTACACATATAAGGAGATGTAGGCATATTCCTAGTGTATGTTTGGCTCGAGTCGAATTGATTTTGAGTAGTTTTTAGTAATGAAAATGATTTGCTCTTTTCTGTTAGGAGGAAATAAAGAAGGGATCTTGAACTCTCCGAGCTAGCTTTTATGAATGATGCAGATCAGATAAAAACCATTTAGGTGAAAAGAGTTATTATTGTTGTTGCATGTCCTTTTATTCTAAATGTTGCAAGATATATTTGGATAGTCCCCAAAATATCATCGCCATAATGACTCATTTTTTCCATAATTTGATATTTCTGTATCTCA
Organism: Neostapfia colusana; assembly: GCA_030760725.1. Taxonomy (NCBI): domain Eukaryota; kingdom Viridiplantae; phylum Streptophyta; class Magnoliopsida; order Poales; family Poaceae; genus Neostapfia; species Neostapfia colusana. Next base: position 43,347,872 of record JASWHV010000008.1, on the reverse strand, counting down.
CAAATGCAGATGAGCTTGCACATGATTTTTTTTCTTGATTGCCGCTACCATACAAATGTAAAATTTCATAATTTCAAAACATCTAAACCTATTTTTGAGAAGGTTTCCCTATTCCATCGAAAATGTTATTTCCACGTAATGTCTATGCTATTATTATGATAATATAGGTGCCAACCTTCAATTATAGTTTAGATACCATCTCAAGAATAACAAGAAAGCCCAATCGGTTATACAGGTTCCTGACTTATTCATGAAGGAAGAACCCTTAGTAACCAGCCTTTAGTTTATATGGAGTTACAAGAACTGCAATGAACACATTGAATCCGAGATGTCAGCAAACCAACGAATAAGAACCTAGAATCAAGAAAACAAATACAGCTCTTGAATGGAAGTCACCAATCCAGCAACTACAATATACGAACTACCTCCATACGACTGCAAATATATATCAGACGTCCGGTCGTCCATAGTTGCTCCTTGCGCTACCATTCCACGGGCGCTCTAACAATCTCGGCCATACCCTTCTGCTGCCGTATCAGGTATGAGACCTGCAGGTCGATGCCGTGCTGGCTCGACCCTGAAATCTGCAGATCCGCCGCGGCCGAGGAGGCCATGCTGTTGAGCGACTCGAGCAGCTGCCACTGTCGGAACTCCCGACGGTCGAGTGTTATGCTTGTCAGATGGTAATCTTCTAGCACGTCAAGCGGCACACTCCGAATTAGGCACATGAAAGATCAGCTACTTCACCGCACTGCATTGTATCATTCAGAAATGGCATGAGCTGCTGTCAGCACGATAGGAAGTACCTCGAGGATCCATCCAATGTACTTGACATTGTTCATGTGCTGGTTGACATCCATGTCATTCCATCTGGGCTGAAGTACAAGTACAAGACATAAGAAGCTTATGAATTTGAGGGGGTTACAACAAAGGGGCAATGACCAGTAGTGTACTGATTCTTACAGGTAATCCAGATCGTATGTGTTCCGCCGTAGCATTGGTGAGCTTCTCGATCTTGCGACTGCTGTTGTTGACAGTGGTGATGATGCTTCTTTCCAGGTAGAAGGGAAACACCTCTTTCCTGGTCTCGTCAGGCATCTTAGACAACCTCCGGGTCTCTCTGTTTATCATCACCCATTTGCTACATAATACAAATCGCACTTAAAACTGTAACATGCACAGGGAAATTTTTCCTTGTCACTCTTCCACTCATGTTCTTTGCGTTGTGGTCCCGAATGATCCAGTCTCGATACATACCATTCTTCCCTGACGATGCGACCCACGTGTCAATATGAACAACAACTCCCCTGTCAGACATTAGACATTACAGCTGCTTAAACTGTACAATATATAACTGTAATTATACTGTAGCCTGCACTAGTTAGTAATTACCATCTGCTGTAAACCTGGCTGTTGATTCTTGTGACGACCCAGATGAGCTTCCTGAGGCTCATATGCCGTGTCCTACCAAAACCATAGGGATGGCAATTGTACCCGCGGGTTCGGGTACCCGGCGGGTATTGCACCCGATGGGTACGGGTACGGGTACAGATTTTTACCCGCGGGTACAACCCGTACCCGACCCGTTATTTTGCGGGTACGGGTACGGGTTTTGTCTTTTACCCGCGGGTACCCGAATTCTTAAATTTGGGCCAAAAAACATAAGAATTCTGTCTTTTGAAACTGTTGTGTGTAAATATTGAACCTGTTCATCAAATATCTCTATTCAGCTGTTCAAAAATTGCATATCTATTGATTTTACTCTTATACCCGGCAGGTACCCGAAACCCGCCCGAAACCCGCCGGGTTCGGGTACCATTTTTTACCCGCGGGTTCGGGTCGAAAATTTTACCCGTGCATATTTCCTGTCGGGTAGGGTTTTTGCAATACCCAACCCGAACCCGACCCGCTGCCATCCCTACAAAACCATCACCAGCAAGTCCAGAGCACATAACATGGTTCGGAGCTAACTTCTGCATATGTACATGCACTCTGTAAACATTAGACAAATATTTTCCAAAGTTCTTTTTATGGTTCAATACCTTTTTCCGAAACCTAGGGTTTAACCGGTTTCAATATAGGCAAAGGGGAGCAATTACATAGGGTCCAGTTACAAGCACAGGTTGTGCCAAAATTTAACAGCGAGAATAGAGAAGCACGATACGTATAGTCATGTTGTATAGGGCGAGACAAGAGCAGTGAGTCTAGAGGCACCGGCCATACACCAGAGAGTGATTTGCTCTGGCACACGGTCAATCAGCAAATGACTTGGGCTTTCTCTGCTTTAAAAAAATCCTTGCATTGCGCTCGCTCCAAACTGTCCATAGGACTTACAGTAGAAGAGATCGTAGGCCAACAATGTGATCATTTGAGTACAGATTCCACAGGTTATAGTACCAGTCAGTCATTGAGAATGAGCTTGCCCAGTTGGAAGGATGCAGGCTGTCTTGTCCCACCCAAGCACTAACACTCTCCCATTAACTTCTGACCACAGGGCATTCAGCGGCAAGGTGAAGAGATGTCTCAAGATTACGAAGACACGGGGGTAAAAATAGTTCTTTGGCCATCCCCGTTGTTGCAATCCGTTAGAGGTCCAGATATGATTCTGAAGAAGAAGCCAGGTGAACATCTTGCATTTTAGCAGAGCCCAAATCTTCCAAACAAGCGCTGAGAAAGGAGATTTGATCATACCTTCGAATTGCATATTATAGGTAGATTTAGCCGAATAAGTTCTTGAGGGAGTGAACTTCTAGTAGATGGTGTCCGTACAGTGCGACGTAAAAGCTCCATGTTTTCTATTGCAGACCATAGCAAAATGAATTGACACAGCAAAATGTCAGAATTGATCGGAATCAGGTTTGCAATCCATCTATCATCCAGTAACGCTTCAGCAAGGCATATCTTTTTCCCCTGCTCCACTTATAGAGTTCAGGGAACATTGCTGCCGGCGCCGAGCCTTGTAGCCAAGGCATCCACCAGAAGCTAGCTGTGGTCCCATCACCAATTTCAACTCTGGTAGCCACTGCAAACAATGTTCTGTCAGTGGTGTCAACAGGGATTTCCATCGCGCGCCAAGGACAGGTTTGGCGGGTCCACACTGACCATAGCCATCTCATGCGAAGTGCATGGCTGAAAACCGCTCGAGATGTAGTATGCCAGACCACCTCTGTCTAGGGGTGAGCAAACTTTATCCCAATTCACCTTGCAATACCCCCATGGAGCTGTTGGATGCCTGCCCATAGGAAACGTCTTCGAGTTCTGTCAAATTTCTTGAGAAACTTCTTTGGTGTTTTGAGGATGTAAGCAGGTAGGTTGGTAAGAAAGATAACATCGATCTGACTAGTTCTCTCCTCCCAGCAATACTTAGCATCTTAGATTGCCAACTCGCAAGCCTTGCATGTGTCTTGTCTTGAATATGTTCCAGGTTGGATAGTCTTAATCTACCCAAGGTAATTGGTAGGCCAAGGTACTGGACTGGGAAAGCAATACGTTGCCCATTGAAATCCTCGAGTATGGACGCCATGTCGAGGTTGTGGCAGCGAATGGGAGCAACAGAGCTCTTTTGCAGGTTAACCATAAGATCCTTCGCATCACCGAATCAATGTGCATTGTCGCTGTGACCTCTTCTAAAAATGGGTTTAGGAAGAGAATTGTTAAGCTACTATGCACCGACCAGTTGACCCCAAAAGCTTAAGCTTATAGAGAAAGGTGGGCTATTCACTTATATTTCAACACTCCCCCTCACGTGCAGGCTCTCTTGGACCGCAAACGTGGAATAGGAGTCGGCTGCAATTTATTTTAATAAATTGCGCCCGCCAGGATTCGAACTTGAGACCTGTGGCTCTGATACCATGTTAAGCTACTATGCACCGACCAGTTGCACCCAAAAGCTTAAGCTTTTGGGGTCAACTGGTCGGTGCATAGTAGCTTAACAAGAATTACATCATCAGCGTATAAGGATAACCGCACGCTTGCGTGAACTCCGGCTAACGGCGATAGAATTCCATCCAACGTTGCCAGCTTGAAAACAGATTGCAATGTGTCAATGGAAAAAATGAAGAGATGTGGGGACATAGGGTCTCCCTGTCGGAGGCCGCGCTCATGCTGGACAGACCTCTTCGAAACATCATTGAGAAGTGTGGCCGAAGAAGAAGATGCCCATAGGATAGCCAGCCAATCTCGCTATCTTGCTGGAACACCTCGTTGTTCAAGGAACTCAAACATGTATTCCCTAGCAATTGAGTCAAAGGCCTTCGAGATGTCAAGTTTGGACATGAGCATAGGTCTTTTTGTCTGGTGAAATTGCCGAGCCAAGTTTCTTACAAATAAGAAGTTGTCACTGATGTTTCTCAGTTTTGTAAAAGCACATTGGGAGGTAGAAATTGGACCATCAATTTCTGCTGCTAGCCGCCTTGCAAGCAATTTGAAGAGTATCTTTGTGAAGGAGTGTAATAAGCTGATCGGCCTGAAATCTTTTGGTGACTCAATAGTAGTTGAATTTGATAGGAGGACCGCAAACGCCCGATTGAGTTTCAGCATCGCACCTATGTTGAGGTTATGGAAGCAATGCAAGGCCGCCATCACATCATCTTTGAGGATCAGCTAACATTTCCTGAAGAAAGTGTTGGTGATATGCCCAAGACGCAACCATAACAATTCGGGTTAAGACCTGTTGGATATTTGATCCATAAGAAATTAGGGTACTAATGGTTCTGCGAGCTAAAGGCCCATTAATACGCCTATAAAAACGAGGGGTAGGGTTAAGGGGTGAGGACTCCACCAGGTGACAGCCCTAGCCGCCACCCCTTGCAGGACTCATGTCGAGATCCTTGCCGCACGCGTGGTGCTAGCACACTAGCGCACGGCGTTCCTCCCCGTACGTGTGGACTCCGTGGAGGCGATGCTGCTACTGCTGCGCTGATCGGCTACGAGAACGTGATCGTCTACCTGCTACCGTGACGAGGACGAGGAAGAGACGAACGTGGCCATCTACTTCCCCTACACCGACGCGTGTCTACGTTCCGCTACGTTGCGTGTATAGTGGGAATGATCTATGAACTCTGGACTCGCATGTTTCCTGGGTGACGCGGTAGAATTGCTATAGTAGCATACCGCCGATAAGCCAACAGCGGCATCAGAGCCGGCTTGCGTAGTTTTTTGTTTGGATATTGTTAGTAGATGCGATCTACTGCAGACATGTTCATACGATGAACTTTTATTGCACGGTTTTTGTGGTTTGGAATTGGTTAGAGTAGATTGCGATCGTATATGACTAAAGGGTCAGTTGGTGCTCTTTCTATGTTGTGTGCGCAACCTGTCCCTACCGGCTGCAATCACCATCGGGACTAATCTTGTACATAGCTAACATATTGAGCCAACAGACCACAGTCATGAGCCGCGATCTTCTCATCAATAACCAGTCACATTGAAAATTGAGGCATTCTGAATGGCTCGGATTCAGGTTGATTTGATCAATCCGATGAGATTTTTATAGTGATTTCATAGATGCGATCTATATAATTCCATTTGGTGTTCAGGGCGCTGCCCTGAAACCCATGGGGGGGGGGGGGGCAGCTCCCCCTTCGGCCCCCCGCCCGCTAGCAGGACCACCATTGCTGTCTGTTATAGCTATTTACATAATATCGTTTCGCGCTAGAAACCGTTCTACGCTTAACTCATTTTTGCAGGGGATGATGTGAATGTTATGGACTTATTATGATGTGATGATCTGTGTGTAATATTCATGCAGCTTGCGTGTTGCAAATTTAACACAACTGGTTTGAGGTTGTCATATAATTGTACAACGACCTGCGTGTCGACCTGTGATACTTGATCTCTCATGTAATTTATTTTGTAGCTATTAGTTGTATTAGCTTCTTTTATATTCATGGAGATGTCTTCAAGCATGGTGGAGATGGTGATCACGACAAGAAGGGAGGCACAACAACTTAGATCATGATGGAACCATGGTGATGGAGACCACTATGATTCTAGAGACCATACTATTCACAATGTGATATGATCTTATGCCTGTGATGTTTATTTATTACTATTCTTTTCATGCTTTTCATATGGTGGATGTTTTATCATGATAGAATAGCTTCCCTCGCAAAAGTTGAGTATTTGATGTCATTTACCAATAGCTGCACCTATGTTATTTTGATCGTTGTGTGGTAGGTTTGCGAAAGCAAAATACCATCATCAATTATAATGCATAGGGTGAATGTTAGACATTCACATGCATAGTGTTGGTTTACTCAACAAAGCTATCAAAACGGTTTTGACCTTTCTGCATAGAGTTGGGAGCCGGGACATTGGATGTCACCCAACAAACAAGAGTCATATACAGATATTATTAACAATTGTTGTTTACGTATGTCACTAATTCTCAAGCAGTGAAGCCAAAGCTCACTAGGAATTAGTGAATATGGATCTTGGACCACTATATGTTTTTTATTAGGGAGGACGATACACATATAGTGGTGGTGTCTTTTATTAAACTTTTAATAAAAGAATGATACATAATATAGTGCTAAAACCTTGCATATTTATTTTCTATTGTAGATCTTGTCTGCTAGTAACAATTCCGATTTTAATTTGCGATCCGTGCTTGAAAAGGAAAAGCTCAATGGAACTAACTTTATCGATTGGTACCGCAACCTGAGAATTTTTCTTAGGCAAGTGAAAACCGAGTACATTCTTCTACAACCATACCCCGATGACCTCCAAGGTGATGCAACTGCTGCAGCACGTAGAGTTTATCAGAGACACACGATGATGCGCTTAACGTAAGTTGCCTCATGCTCGCCACTATGTCCCCTGATCTGCAGAAATAGTATGAGCATATAGATGCTTATTCTATGAGTGAGGGACTGCGTGGAATGTTTGAGAACCAAGCTAGGGCTGAGAGATACAACATCACAATGTCCTTGTTCTCATGCAAGCTGGTGGAGGGTAGCCCGGTCAGCCCTCATTTAATCAAAATGATTGGTTACATTGAGATTTTGGGCAAACTTGGTTCTGAACTCAAAGATGATCTAGCTATTGACGTTGTTTTCCAGTCGATCCCACCGAGCTACGAGCCATTTATATTGAATTTTCAAATGAATGGCATGGAGAAAACGTTGGCTGAATTGCATGGGATGCTTAAAACAGCCGAAGAAAGCATTAAGGAAAATGCCACTCGTGTGATGATGATTCAAAAGGAGAATAAAAAGAGGAAGTGTGTGACGCATCCTAAAGGCAAAGGCAAGGGAAAGATTCTCTATGAGCCCTCAAGCTCAAAGTCTAAGCTAAAGGGCAAATCTGGCCCTTCTCCTGATGATGATTGCTTTCACTGTCTTGCTAAGGGGCATTGGTCTAGAAACTGCAAGAAGTACTTGAATGATCTGAAGAAGAAGAAGAAGGGAAGTGAGACTTCCGTTTCAGGTATAAATGTTATAGAAATTAATATTGCATTATCTTCTAATGAATCATGGGTATTTGATACTGGATCGATGATTCACACTTGCAAGTCGTTACAGGTCTAAGTGAGACTAGAAGATTTGCAAAAGGTGAGTTGGATGTTCGTGTCGGCAATAGAGCAGAGGTTGCGGTCATAGATGTCGGGACCTACCACTTGTCATTACCCTCAGGATTAGTTTTGGAATTGAGGTAGACGAAGGCCCGGGTCCCACGTGTCAGCCACAGTCTAAGCGCGCGTGCGGTTAGTTTAAATTAAACGTGTGGGCCCCGCTGTCAGTCGTTGTTAAGGCGCGGGAAGGGATTTTCTTTAGGAAAATAATTCAGGAATCTGCCTAAACTTTAGAAATTCATAGCTTTGTGTAGAATTGTCTAAATTTAGTAAACCAAATTTTGTTGGATTCAGCTCTTCGAGTACTATCCAGCAAAACAAGTTTCAGCTCATGAAACTTATTAATTTTTCTGAATTAATTCCCTAAATTTAAACTGTTGGGAATTTTACCTGGAGATTTCCTTTATGGAAAATTCTGAAATTCGGCTAGGATGTTCACTGGAAAATCCTTGAGTCACATGAAAAAATTCAGATCCATCCGGGCTCATTAACTCTACCTAATGGTGTGATTAAGTGAACTGCCCTGACAAAATAGAAAAATGTACAGAAACATTTTTCAGAATTTTTTCAAATCTTATTTAGGTCATAAATTTCTCTAGGATTCTCCAAATTACATGAACCCAACTCTATTAGAACCATCTCAATCTCTAGTTTCCAGAAAGTAATGGCTTGCTCCATCAAAATCCTAGGAAATCCTTAGAAGCTCAAGTAATGGCCATTTAGACATTTATTTGTGCAGTGATCAAATGAGCTTTGTTTCAAATGAAATTTTACGAAGTTATTGTCTAGGTTATCACCAAGCCACAGTAAAAATTTCAGAGTCAAAGGTGATGTTTATATTGACTTGTAGTCTTTATAATTTTCAATTCAACCCATTTGCATTAAGTTGACACATATCGTTAATTTAATTACGTGTAGTCGTTGAAGGCGAGGGGACCCCGGAGATCTTGGACTTCATAACTCCTTAGGAAAATCTAACCTCTGATCATCAGCCACAAGGCTAGCCCCGGTTTACATTTAAGAAAATTTATCAAATTTTGCTTTATATTCACTTAGCTTGAGGTATGTATGTGCATTAAGATTAAGATGGATAAAACTGTAATGGCAAATCAGATTATTCCAAAGGGAGTGAGGGTAGTGTCTAAGTCCTCGAGTAGAACATGCTTTGCTTAATGTTTATAGACTTCGGTACAAGTTGAGTAGTTGGAATCTACTCGCGAGTATAGGATTCACCACATACGGGATTGGTTCGAGATGTGAGATAACTTTAGTAAGAAAAATGAGACTAGGCAGGGGCGTAGGACGCAGCAAAAGGAAGTCTTGTGTGCGTAGCCTCTTTAGTAAGAAAAATGAGACTAGGCAGGGGCGTAGGACGCAGCAAAGGAAGTCTTGTGTGCGTAGCCATGACCGTGCCGATTGAGGACCGATCTGTGTGCGGCCCCATTGAACATGATTGAATGTACCGAAGGCATATCGTATATATGGGGTCTGATAAACTGATGTAACCTATACCTCCGGGTGTCGAGGCATAAAGCACTGATTTATAGGTGTAGGTTGAGGGCAGCAAGGTGGAAATATGCTAATGGGCATAGAGAGATGCTCCGTGTAGTGAACCTCCTGTCCGTTTGGGTGCGACCGGTTCGACGTTTCGGCTGTTTGGTGAAAGGTTTTCCCGTACGACATTGGGTGAGCGTGTTGTGTGCAGCTCAGAGTATGGGCATATGCGATGTGCTATTCAGGTATTCCTGCAGGTGTATATCGAGTCAATTCACCGTCCCTCACGGTTATGAGTACCGCTTGTTCACTGTGTCGTGACGTAGTAAATCTATGGAATTATTGTGATACATTACTGCTGTTATGAATAATTTGTATTGTTACATGTGTGTCACCAAATATTGCTCACTAAATTTCAGATTTGTGAACTGTTAACTTGTGGCCAAAAGATGAATTAAGAATAAACTTGTAGGCGTGTCCTTTGCTGCAAACTTCCATCCTACTTTCGAGTATGACTTGCATGTAGGGTTTCATGTGTAGGAGGGTCGGTTAAGACTTGCTGAGCCATCGTGGTAACAGTTACTGCTATGAGTGTTTGCAGGTGAGGAGTACCCCACGGACTTGGAGTACGGATCCACTGGCGAGGGCTATCCTCCATCGGGGACTACGGCTGTGTGGAAGCCATACACGCCACAGTGAAGATGATTGGAGCTAGTGTGGGTTGTCCGAAGGGCTGGACAACCAACTTTTGCTAGATAGGAGTAGGTGTGAGTTATATAAATAATTTCCGCTGCAGTAAACTCTGTACAGTAGTTGTAAACTGAAGGTTTGTACTACTTGTGTACAAATTCAGTAAGTATGGATAAAGTATACACTTTATATAATATATACATCCCTGGACCATGTTACCACAATCGAGTTCCAAAATAATGAACTTCACGGATTGAAAGTTCATTTCGACCATCGTTGGTCTCCACGGGATGTTAAGTGCGTTAGCATGCGTATATTCTCTCTATTGTACAAGAGCCAAACATGTTATTTCTCGATGTGATGTGTGGAATGCATCCTATATACTCGAATCCAACCCACTGTTTTAAGAACAGCTGCTGGACATCAAGACAGAAACCAAGTTATTTGAATTTGGAAATTCAAACACCGGTTCTCTGTCCAGATTTTGGTCCAGCTGACCAGTCTGGGAAACTTAAATATTTTGACCAATTTTGTAGGTAAAATCTGGACTGGAGTTTAACAAAAAAGTTGTAGTAAACTCAAAGAGGAATCCAGAATGTATTTATTTGCCTCCATAGCATTTCTGCTTTAGGAGTTATGATTTTTAAAGTTGAGAGTTTTTATGGAAAAATTTTGACAGCACCTCCAGCACGGATATAGTCGTCAACGTGCTCGAGGAAACTGGAATGCAATGCCAGTACTACGCCCTCACGAAAAAATCATAAACCTTATTCTGGCATATACGTGTAAAATGGTGGGACTAAAGACGTCACTCACAAACGGTTTCTAAACGTCATGCTTTAATATGGTCAATGTACCTGCAGAAAACCACTCAAAATATGGGCACACAAAGGTTGATCATTTCAGCCAGGTCCATATCATACTAAAACCATATGCCCCGTATCATTTCCATATGGGCCGTTCTTGAGTCAGTCCACATCTCAAGGTACATGGTCGTGTTTTTACACCACACGACGGGGAAACCTGAGTAGAGCGCGAACGGGTCGTCACGGTTGGGAATTTTATCAACCCAACGGATACCACCTACTGCCTCATCACCGTTGAGGCATGCCAATGGCGAGCGCTGCGTATGGCCCTTTGAACGTTGAACGTTCAAGAGTGGCATACTATCGTGTTTGCTTACCACAGGATGGGGTATCCTCGCTTTTGCCTAAAGCACGCTGGGGATCAGCATTTTCATATGCTCTCAGAACCATGAGAAGGTTCAGATACTCATATTCACTACCGTGCCAAGCCACGGTAAACTATCTCATACCATTGCTCGTATGGTGAGCTTACCACAATTGATCCGCCTGTGTGTAAGGGCCCAAGTTTTTCATTTGCTAAAAGTGTTCATCACACCACACTCACCTCATTTGAGGATATCTTATGAACACCATTGAAGAGCAAGTAAACACCATCAAGAAAGTCATTAGAGGAGAAACTCACAAAATGCAAAAGTGGTATTTCCCACATGCATCACATAGGGACTGAGCACAAGTTTAACTCATAAACATGGTTAGGAATGCTCATGCTAAATTTCACCCAAATCCAAAATCTTTTGAGGTGTTTTTGACTACAAATAGAAAGAGGCTAGTTTGAACTTAAATTTAAATTCAAACTCCTTTCATCACATGAATTCAAAAGTGGGATTCATATTCACGCTCAGCACATTTTTGTGAGCTCACACACCAAGTTTCACTCCATTTGGAGTTGATCTTGACATGAGCTATTTTGGTTAGACTAAAATCAAATTTGAATTTCAGTTAACCTTTGCTGCAATTTTGATCAAATCAAATCACACTTTGAATTATTCAAAGTCAATTGGCTATTTTGATGTTTGATCAACTCAAAAGGGGTATTAGGGTCCCCAAATTAAGAGCAGTAGAGAAATTCAAGTTTTTAGGACAAAAAGGGGGCAGTGGACCAAATGTCAGTGTCACAACCGAGATGAACCGAGTTTTCAACCGGCGCTCTGTTCTTGGGGCCGAAGCTACGGACGCCACGGCGTGAGAGCACTCTCCACCAGCTTCTTCTGAGCCCCCGCGCTGGAACGCTCGCCCCAGCTTCTTATCCCCACGCCTGGGAGCCACAATCTGAATTCTCCACCGTCTCAACGTCACTCACGTTGCTCGGTTGCCTGGCTCCCATGAAAAACACCCGACACTGCCGCTCTTGGTTACTTCCGATCAGCCACGCCAGCCAAGCTTCGGTTGCTAGATCCTTCCACGCGAAAAAGCATCGCCATCTCGTGCTCTAGCATGCTACTACTTCACACCGAGGTTTCTTGCTGTGGTTGGTGGCAAATTGAGGATTTCCACCGAGCTCCCGAGAGCACCGGCGGAATTCCACTTCGGGTCACCGTGGACAGAGCACCACAGCCGTCGTCGTCCACCACTTGCTGCACAAGAAAGGTGTGCTATACTCTCTAGATTGTGTACCTGCAATCCTTGTAGCAAATGATCAACCGGGTGTGGAGAATTTCCAAGATTTCCGAAACCTAGGGAAAACTAGCCGAGCTCGGTCTAAACCCAAATTTGTGTGACATGATTCCCCAACACTCAATCCAGCCTGCACGGCTTGCACGTCGTTTGTACACGCCCTAGCGCTCCCCCTCGAAGAAGAACCGAACAAAACCATCCATAATCGACCGAGTTCTAGCCGTTTTTGTGCTGCCATGGGAAAAGTGCCTCGGGTCGTCGGTGGGGTCAGTGTTGCGGCAATTTACACCATCGGCTAAGCTCATATCGTTGATTCCCGAGTTCTCCCAGTGCTGTAGGAGAAAACTGTGGAGCATTTGGGGTTTTCCCGAGCTCAATACACGTCGCCGGAGTTGCTCCGCCTCGGTGTACCATCAGGAGCTATTTTCGGTCACCGGCGATCACCGCCGACCTAACCAGCACGTTCCTCACGTCGGACTAGGCCCTAGCGGCGAGTCTCGTGAAGCTTGGCGCAAGGAATCGGCCGGTGGCGAGCTTCGCCGGAGTGCGCCGCCGCGGGACAGTCAGGGGTCGGGAGGAAGACAAAGCCGGCGGGTCCCAGCGGTTAGCCGCTGTCCGAAGCGTGCACCACGTTTAAATTAAACAAAGCGGCGGGCCCTGCTGTCAGCGGCTCAGTTAGCACGGGAAGGGATTTCCTGTTGGAAAATAATTCCGAATTCAGCACCAACTTTATAAATTCATAACTTTGGCTAGGAAGCTCCAATTAGAGTGAACCAAATTTTGTTGGATTCAGCTCTCTGAGTACTTTCCAGCGAATCAAGTTTCACTCTATGAAAATCTTTATTTCTCCAGAATTAATTCTTCAAATTTTAAAACTTTTAGAATTTTAACTGGAGAACCCTTTGGGGAAAAATTCTAAAATTTGTCCAGGATGTTCATCATAATATCCCTGAGCTATCATAAAAAGTTCAGATCCAAATGAGCTCATTTGATCCACCTAATGGTGTGATTAATAAAACTGTTCCAGGGAAAATGAAAGATGTCAGAAACATTTTTCAGATTTTCTCTGAACTTGTTTAGCTCGTATCTTTTGCTAGGAATCTTCAAATTAGGTGAAACAAATTCCATTAGAACCCTCTAAAAATCTAGTTTCCATAAATTCATTGTTTGCTCCATGAAAATCCTTAGAACACCCTAAGAGCTCCAAGTAAAGCCAAATGGACATTTATTTGTGCAGGGCTCAAATAAGCTTTGCTTCAGATGAAATTTGGCCAAGTCTATGTTTAGGTTGTATCCAAACCACTGTAAAAATTTCAGAGTCATTGGGCCTCTATTGCTGTACTTATAGTCTTAACAATCAACATCAAATTCAAATGCATTTAAATTGACATGCATACATATTTATATTGTGTAGTCGCTAAGGTTGAAGAGGAGACGGAGGTGTTGGATTTCATCACCCCGGAGGAACATCTAGCATACGACCAGCAGCAAGGCAAGCTCCAGTATGCATTAGCCGTTTTATCAATTTTATTGTTTTGAGAACTTACTTTGAGTATCCACTTCGTATATGCATTAGAGTCTTGTTAGAAAACCCAAATGCATAGCCAAGAAAACCCTGTTTTGGGCTTAGGTTTTTAAACCTCGAGTAGCCACTGCAATTGTAAACTAGTGTAGGATTCGGTACAAGTCGAGTAGATGGAACTGCTCGCGAGAATAGGCTAGAGGCACACAACACGGTTAGAGATAGCAAATGGAACACATGGCAAGAAAAATGAGACCGAGCGGAGAGTAAGGGCAGCAGGACTTCGGGGCCTTGGTGTCATAGCTCCGCTTGTATCGATTGAGGACCGAGCCGTGTGTGGGCCTGTTGAACAAGCTAGAATAGTACCGAAGACCTACCGGATATATGGGAACCGGGAAACCGATATAATTCGGGTAGCGATTTGTTGAGGCATAGCTTGTCGTCCAGAGGATAGGTTCAGAGCTTGAGGTGTAAATCGGCTGGCGGCACTGCAGATGCGCGCGCAGAGACCTCTTGCTTGAGACGATGGGACCGGTCCAACATTTGGCTGACGGATGAAAGGTGGTTGCGTACGACGTATGTGATGGTTGTTGTAGGCAACATCGAGTACGGGAGTACGTGACGGGTTATTTGGGTAACCCTGCAGGTGTAAATCGATTATAATCACCGTCCCTCGCAGTTAGTGAGTACCACTTGTTCACTGTACCGTGACATAGAAAGAACAGGCTAGAGTCATGTTAAAAAGTTGCTGATTGAAAGATATACTTTGGATGCTAATGATATGTTGTAGTTCAGAGCTAATTAAAGTTATTTTTAACCTTGGGCAGAGCACATGAGAGAAATGTGTTTCTTGTTTGATTGCGGCTCTCTTATGTGCCTTAGCACAAGGTTTTTTCACAACTTGTGCTAAAAACTTGAAAGTAAGGTACTGTGAGGAGCCTGGCCCGGGGATCACAGTGGGTGGTGCCGTGCGCTTGCTGCACCCAACAGCAAGCACGAAAAGAGACTCAAGAACATAACGACACCATTTTGTTACTCAAGATAAGTTCTTTTACAACATATTGTACACACGCAGCGGAAATTAAAACTAGCTGGACAACCTAATCACTCTCGACCCTAACTACGCTGAAGAGAAATCGTTCAGCCCGTAAACACTTCCTACTAGCTTCACCAAAGAAAGGCAGCGGCTAGGTTTCCGGTGAGTGGAACGAACCGTGAGGTTCGTCGTCTCACCGAACAACCCTCTTCATATCAGGCATCCTGCTACCTGCAAAAACAACTCAGAAGCAACCATGAGCACTAAGGCTCAGCAAATCTTAACCGTCAATCCTAAACATGTAACTCTACATGCAGGGGTAGTAAGACAGTAGGAACAGGAATTTGCAAAAATGCAGCTTGGCTAAACTTGATCTTTATATTCATATTTTTATAGCCTTCATTTTAGTGGTCCTCACGCCTCACAATACCGGAAGTCCACAATCATACAAGAAACGCTTATCCCGATGTTGCTAGCCTAAGGTGGAAATGAAATTTAGTTGGCTCTATATCTACTTCAGTCAAGGTTCCAATACAGTGATTAATCCACAAACAGCAAGTTAAGAGACTTAGTTCCTCTTCTTACTACGTCACGGCGTAGTGGGCAAGTATGCTCAATTCTCTTCCACGAGCGACGGTGATTCGAATCAATAACAATCTGGAATACACGACACATACACCCGCCTCAAAAGACTCTTTCAAGAGCTCTTTCTTATGTTGTATGCAGCAACCTTTCACACGACACCCTGACATAGAAAAACGCTTCGCGCCGAGCAGGATGGTCCTCTACACGGACACGTCGAAGTTGACCGCTAAAGGATTTACACCTTCCGCCTTATCAACGCCATTCCCACGCGAAGGATCAGTTTCTATATCACGGTCCATCGAGTTACATCGGTTTCATGGGTCCCATACCCCACTATACATCCGGTACAGCTCAATCTTGTCGAGCAGGGCCGCATACATACGGTCCTTAACCGACACGGACGGGGCTACAACCAACCTCCACATTTGCCTTACCATCCCGGTCCAGGCCAAATGTGGTCTCAAGCATTGTCACACTCGTGGGTTTCAAATATCCTAGACATAATGCACAATATCAAGTCTAATACACATGAGATGAAGTAAAGCAAAATTTAAAACGGTAACAATATGCAAACTGGGGCTTGCCTTGCTCAACGGTTTTGTGAGAAGCTAGGAGTTAGTCTTCCTCCAGAGAATCTGCCAAACTCGTCACGAGATGGAGATCCTCGCTGCAGAGTCGAGTCCTCGTCGAACGTCGACGTCACGTGCTATTAAGATGATTTATGCACATGTATTAAAAAGCAATTTAGAAAATGATTCAAAACTGTTGTACCAGTTACCTGACACCTAAAAGGGACAAACAACAGCAAGGTTTCTGTTGTTGGATCTACAACCTTAGAGATGATGAAAGCTAGGGTCAAAAGAAATACTAGTAATCACCATGTGATTAAGTCCATTATATGAACACTTAAACCTAAAAAATGGTAGCTCAAGTTTCAGAGGTCCAATGAAGCTGAAAATTTAACCACACTTTCTATGGAAGGTATTTAGGCAGTGTGCAAAAATTGAGCTCATGAAATGGCTTCATGTGAGCACAACAAATCCTTATGCGGTTTTCACTAATCTGCCTTTACCCCCTAGATATTAAGCTTTCCTATGCTGCAAAGTAGACTTTTTGTGAAGTACAAAATGTCCTAAGTCCATAGGAATTGGTTTTACCATTTTTTGAGTTTCGTACATGGAGATATGGATTTTACAAAGATTGGGGAAAAGCTGAAAATGTCTCTGTTCATTTTTCCCATTTTTCAGAGACATAAGGAATGAACACATCTTTTGACCAAGCAAATGAGGTCCAATGCCTCTGAAATTTTTACTGGAGTTCAAGGAATTCCAGAAGAACGTCCTGTCCAAATTGGGGAATTTTCCAATAAACATGACTCCTGTAAAAATTCCTACAAGATTTTATTTAAATGAATTAATAAGCCAAATCCAGGGATTTTCATAAATATTGGGATGCACCCCTGGATAGTAACTCCAAACCTATCGGCACCGTGCGCCCGATATGGTCCAGCGGTATACCCTCGAAAAGAATTCAGATTCCTCGCTCTACACTCAATTTCTTGGTCTAAAATCGATGGAGGAGGTGTGCTAGACAGTTAAGATCCTGTGTGTAAAGTTTGAAACACAACAAACACAATTTGAGGACGAATTTTGCAATTCCTTACCTCAAGGTCAGTTTCTGCCGCCCAGGAGAAAATCTTGAAATTCTCCCTTTGTGATCAATGGCTAGGGCTGAGCTTCGGAGGCGTGCAACTAGACTTGTAGGTGCACTGATGGGGAGGCTTGCTTGGGTGTGATCACTCCTGGTTTGGGCTGGCCACGGTGACCAGTTCGGTGTCTTCAGTTTGAACGCGGGAGCAGCAGTAATTAAGCCGTTTCTGTGTGCAGGCAAGCACGCGACAGCGGAGGAAAGGTGCTAGCCGGCTAGAGCACTCGTGGGTGAAGCTTTTTCGTGTGGAGAGCTCGAGCAAATGGTGTTCTGTTGACTTGGGCGATCAGAGGAATATAGAGCAGCTGCTGTTCTTCACTGCATGCGGGAGGACGAGCAGAGAGACCGAGAGAGGCAAACTGAGGTTGGTCTCGTACGTGGATGGATAGGGGCGAGCACTGAAGGAACTGCATAGGGAAGCAGCTCGCCGGCCACCCTCTGCTCGGTGGCATGCGCTGAGCGACCGAGCAAGTCGGTTTGCATTTTTGTGAGACTGACCGGTGGGATCCACAGCCACAATTCTCCCTCTTATCCCCCATTTTGATTTAAAATAATAAACGAGCTCCGAATTTGATCAAACTTGGAGGATAGGTCAAAAGAATTATGAGAACTCAAATCTGAAATCAGATTTTGAAATTGAGTTTGTTTGGTTCAAAATTCAAATTAAAGTTTGAATTTGAACGTGCCCTCATTTAATCCTCGGAATAAATAGTATATGAAACCTAAAATTCTCCAAATTTGAAACATAGGCTCTTGAATACATGAGAAATGCATCTATGATCTCACATATAGGCCTTTGGACAATCTGAATAGGAATCCTTTCAAAAAATTCAAAATGGATCCACTCTCCTCATAGAGAAGGTGCACATGAGTTAGAGTTTTGGCAGTGTAATTCTTTCCTCTAGGTTAACATGTGTTGAGCATGGGCTAGAGAAAATTTTTAACTCCATCACATGTCCATTTGTGTGTTCGTTATTTCATGTGACACAATTATAGTCTTTCTTTGCCTCACTTTGTTTCACAATGTGAAATAAAACTTTACAAAAGTTAGGACCGTTACATTCCTCCCCCTTAAAAGAATCTCGTCCCGAGATTATAAAAAGAAAGAGGAAGGAAGAAAACTACTGGACATATGGTACAAACAAGTCTGGAAAATTTAAACGGAGAAAATCCTCACTTTCCCACGTGGCTTCATCAGCGGTGTGGTTGCTCCACAAGACTTTGTAAAATCGCAATGTCCGGTTTTTGGTGGCGCGAGTCTTCTCATCGATAATCTGTGTCGGGTACTTAGATAAGTGAGATCCTGTTGAAGATCCACAATGTTCTCCATATGAACTGCAGTTGGGTATTTAAGACATTTCAGCAGCTGAGAGACGTGGAAAACATTGTGAATACCCGAAAGTGACGTCGGTAACTCCAGCCGATAAGCTACGGGTCCGCATATTGCAATGATAGCAAACGACCCGATGAATCGCGGAGCTAGTTTTCCATTCACTCCAAAACGATGAATTCCTTTCATCGGAGAGACACGAAGATACACGTGGTCTCCGATGTCAAAGTGAAGAGGTCGACGTCGTTTATCTGCATAGCTTTTCTGCAGAGATTGAGCAGCCTTTAAATTGGCTTGAATCACTCGCACTCTTTCCTCGGCTTCATTCTCAAGATCAATCCTGTAGACCACTCTCTCACCGGACTCACACCAATTCAGCGGTGTGCGGCACTTCCGGCCGTAAAGAGCTTCATACGGAGCCATCTTGATGCTGGATTGATAACCGTTATTGTAAGTGCATCTAGGTATCCCCGTGGGTTTTGGATGATTGATGACGACAAATTAAGAGACTAATGAGCTGAGATGATCATAAGCACAGCTCATTTCCAAGGCGGACACCTAAACTCTCAAAAAGGAAAAAGATGAAGAACGGCGTCGAAGACTCAAAGAGTAGAAATTAGGGTTTCACTTGAGTCTTTAGTAGGCTAGCCGTGTAAAAGTGAGAGTGTGTGTGTCAAGTGCATTGAGATCATAGAAGAGAGCTCAAAGCGTTAGAAGTGTCAAATCCTTAGTGGAGAGAGGTAGAGACGTAGAGTTGGGCAGGCCGGACATGTCCGGGCTAGAGGCCGGTCTAGTCCGGAAGTCCTATGGCTTAGTCCGTTTTGGGGCGGACTAAGAGTTCCAGACTGAGTTCGGACTTGTCCGTTTTGGGACAGACTAGTCCGTTTCTCTGTTGAAAAGAGTGTTTTGGGACTATCCTGGTAAACCAGACTTGTCCGCCTTAGTGGCCTGACTAGTCCGGGCTAGCCAGACTTGTCCAGTTTCACCCGGACAAAGAGTCCCTGAGTGAGTTCGGTGTGGCGGACCGGAATCCGCTCATCCAGGATCACAGAGGGTGGTGCCGCACGATACGACACCCGATAGCACACATCATAAGAACGATATTATATTACATATAAAACCAACTGAAATGTACAAAGCAGTACAATACTTCAGTTACAAACTAGTGTTTATATTACAAAAGTAGAAGCTATGTTTATACAACTCACACCATCTACCTAGCAAAAGTTGGTTGCCCAGCCCTATGGGCAACTCACACTAGCTGCATTCCTCAGCTCAGCGCGGCGTCAATGTGCAGTGGCCTACGCCTCTTATCAGCGTAGCTTTTCTGCCAGGATTTAGCGGCCTTCAAGTTGGCTTGAATCATCTGAACGCGCTCTTTGGCGTCGTTCACAACATCAACCCCGAACGTGACCCTTTCACCGGACTCGCACCAGTTTAATGGGGTGTGGCATTTGCGACCATAGAGAGCCTCATATGGTGCCATCTTGATACTCGCCTGATAGCCGTTATTGTACGAGAATTCCGCCAACGGAAGATGATCATCCCAGTTTCTAACGTGGTGGATGGCACACGCTCTCAACATGTCTTCTAGTACTTGGTTCACCCTCTCTTTTTGACCATCTGTCTGAGGGTGATAGGTGGAGCTTCTAATCAGCTTAGTACCCAATGCAGCGTGCAACTGCTCCTAAAAACAAGACACAAATAATGCACCTCGATCTGAGACTATGGTCTTGGGTACCCCATATAAGCATAGAATTCTTGCTATGTACAGCTCCGCATATTTGCCGGCATTGTAACGTGTATGCACAGGAATGAAGTGAGCCAACTTGGTTATCGGTCAACGATTACCCAAATGGAATCATGCTTTTTGGAAGTCAGAGGTAATCTCACAATGAAATCCATGCTCACATGTTCCCATTTCCATGCCGGGATTTTCAGGGGTTGCAGCAGCCCTGATTTCCTCATATGATCCGCTTTCACTCGTCTACACGTATCACACTCGGATACGATTTAGCCACTTCCCGCTTCATCCGTGTCCACCAAAATTTCTTTTTCAAATCTTGGTACATTTTGTTGCTGCCCGGATGAATGGAGTATTTAGACAAGTGAGCTTCATCAGGAATCTTCTTCCTCAGCTCCATATCCCGGGGTACGATTATGCGGCCATTGAACCATAGCGTCCCCTCATCATCTTTCCGGAAACATTTGATTTCACCATTGTCTATCCGACTCCGGAGATGTGCCATACCCTTGTCAACTTTCTGAGCTGGGATGATGTCCTCCCTAATGGTAGGGATGAGAGCAAGGTTTTAGAGTACCTATAAGGAACCAAGTATAAACTCGGCTCTTCCTCCTCCACCGGTGTAATGGTGAGGTTATGGACATGTGATTTCCGACTCAGTGCGTCGGCAACCACATTCGCCTTGCCGGGGTGGTAATGAATCTCAATCTAATAATCTTTGATTAGTTCTAACCACCTCCTTTGCCTCATATTCAGCTCCTTTCCGGGTGAAGATATACTTCAAGCTCTTGTGGTCAGTGTAGAGGTGCACCAAATTCCCCAGGAGATAGTTCCTCCACATTTTCAACGCCAAAACCACAGCAGCAAGCTCAAGATCATGAGTCGGATAGTGCTGCTCATGGTTTCGAAGTTGGCGTGAGCCATATGCGACCACACATCCTTCTTGCATCAACACGCAGCCGAGCCCGATACCGGACACATCACAATACACGTCGAAGGGCTTGGTCGTATCCGGTTGAGCTAAGACCGGGGCTGTTGTGAGATGCTTCACCAATGCTTGGAACGCTCCTTCACATGCTGTGTTCCAAACATATTTTGTTCCCTTCTTCAACAATTTTGTCATCAGCTTAGCCAGCTTGGAGAATCTTGGAATGAATCTCCGATAATATCCTTCTAAACCGAGGAAGCTTCTGACTTCATGGACAGAAGTGGGAGCTTTCCATTTCAGCACCTGCTCAATTTGCTTGGGTCAACCGCAATGCCTTCCGCTGAGATGATATGTCCCAAAAATGGCACTTGGCTGATCCAGAACTCACATTTGCTGAACTTGGCATATAACTTATGGTCCTGCAATCATTGAAGAACGATTCTCAAGTTTTTGGCGTGTTCTGCTTCTGTCCTGGAGTAAACCAAGATATCATCGATGAACACCACAACGAACTTGTCCAGCTCCGGCATGAACACCGAGTTCATGATATACATGAAATGTGCCGGAGCATTGGTGTGACCAAAAGACATGACGAGATATTCATATAAGCCATATTTCATCGAGAAGGCCGTCTTCGGGATATCCTCCGCTCGGATTTTTATTTGATGATACCCGGAACGAAGGTCCATCTTTGAGAACACACTTGCACCCACAAGCTGATCAAACAAGATGTCAATACGGGGCAGTGGGTATTTGTTCTTGATGGTGACGGTGTTGAGTGGCTGGTAATCCACACACAGCCTCAAGGTTTCATCCTTCTTCTTTACGAACAGCGCCGAGCATCCCCAAGGTGAGGAACTCGGTCTAATGAAACCTTTGCTCAACAGATCATTGAGCTGTTCTTTTAATTCAGCCAGCTCGTTTGAAGCCATTTTGTAGGGTCTACGTGAGATGGGAGTAGTCCCGGGTGCAAGCTCAATCTTGAACTTGACATCCCGCTCAGGTGGCATGCCCGGAAGATCATCCGGAAACACGTCGGGGTACATCCGGACTACGGGGATGTCCTCTCACTTGAGAGCTTCAGTATTATTAATTGCTGAAACCTCCTGGACAGGATTGTCTAACACCATGGAATACGGACGGTGGAATGGAGAATTCAAATGAACCGTCCGTGTCCGAGTGTCCAGGACAGCGCCATGGTAGCGTAACCATGACATCACTAAGATTGGATCAATCTTTTGTCCCGTAAGGATTATCAAGGTGGTGGGATATATCTTCCCACCTAAGCACAGAGGTGCTTTTGGAATCATCATATTTGCTGAAATCTTCCCTCCCGGTGAGCAGATCACATAGGCGCAGTCAGTTGGGAAGACTTGCATTTGATGCTTAGCCACATAGGATGCACTTATGAAACTGTGGGTTGCACCAGAATCGAATAAAATGATGATTGCTTGATCCTTGAGAGTGAACGTACCCGCCAGCACGTCGTCTCCCTCTGGGGTATCCTCATTGTCGAGGTTGCGAATGCCCCCGGTTCGCTGACCAACCTTCTTGACCAGAGGTCGGCCTCGAGCACCGCCCTGATACTGGGCTTGCCCGCTGCTCTGCTGCCCCTGGGAACAGTCCTTCGAGAAATGGCCCGCCTGGCCACACGTAAAGAAAGTGTAGCGAGGCGGTCCTCTGCTGATCGGCGGACGGAAACCCGGGGCGCGTTGTGGCGGTGGAAACGCCCAGGGTAACATCTGCTGCTGCTGCTGCTGCTGTTGTTGCGGTCACGGTGGTGGCATCAGTGGTCGGAACAGGGGTGACTGGAAAGAACGACCCCCAAACTGCTGAGGTCGCGCCGGTGGATGCCACTGCTAACTGGATGGTGTACGATACACCATGCGGTATTTCTGGGGAGCTCCACCCCAACTGCTGGGTGGAGTGCTGCGCTTCCGCTGCTCAGCCGCAAACTCCCACTGAGCATCTTCTTGCATGATCGTGGCGTTGACTAGATCATTGAACGTGCCGCGATTGCATTGGACGAGATGCGTCTTCATCTCGGGATGTAATCCCCGATAGAAGTGCTCTCGCTTCTTCTCCTCGGTGGAGACATAATACGACGCATATTGCGCCAGTGTGTTGAAGGCACGGGAGTAGTCGCGGGCAGTCCTCCCGCCCTGCTTCAGCTTCAAGAACTCTTGGAACTTCCACTTCATTAACCCGGGAGGGATATGGTAGGTGCGGAACGCCTCCCGGAATTCTTCCCACTCCACGGCATGGCCAGCCAGCAGTGAGGCGACATAGTTCACCCACCACGCACCAGCAGCACCGTGAAGCTGCTGCGCCGCGAACAGAGTCTTTTGCCGCTCCGTACATTGGAGCATCCTGAACTTGGACTCAATTGTCCGCAGCCAGTTGTCAGCCTCTAGGGGTTCTGCTGCTTCCGTGAACACCGGAGGGTGCGTACTCATAAATTCCGAGTACGTCACAACGTGGGGCTCACGAGGCCCCCTCTCTTGATGCCCCCCCCGCCCCCGCCCCCGCCTGGGACGTATTTTGCACGATCGTGTGGAGCAGATCGGTCTGCTCCTCACGATTCCCCACCAGTGCCGCTATCACATCCGCTAGTGTAAGCGGAGGCGGCGGTGGTGGTTGTTGCTGCAGGGTGCTGTCGTAGGCTGGTGGCTGGGAGTCATCACCCCCCTGCTGGCTAGAGCCACCGACCTCATGCGTGGCCCGTGTGCGAACTATCTGCAACCATACGATAATAAACATCAGTCCCGCAACATACTTCATGCAGTCCAATAAAATAGGCGTAAAACATAATGACAGTAAAAACATGTGATACATCCCGTATACAGATAATGTAATAACTTTGCACAAACTACACCATTACCAGAACAAATACAATCTAGTTACATCCAACTTGACGGACTTCCTCTTTGGAAGTTCATCTCAACTAGGTTTGGTCATTACGAGACGTTTATATCGCTTTGTCGTCACGTATACTACCCTTTTATCTTCAATACGACACAAACATGGTCTCTAGCAAAAGATACTTGAGAAAGACATATACTCAAATCTTTCACTAGTTTTAGATAACCACTCATGAGTATGTCCTACCCCAATGGAAGTACTTAAACCCCCTAGGGTACAAAAATCTCTCAAATGAGTTCAACTGTCATCCCTCTGCCAGAATGACCAGTTTCTACATATTACAGATTTTGACCTGCTGATGGGCATTTCATGCCTCGAGCTGAACACCAAAGTTAAAGTTAACTTCAGTATATTTCCAACGAGTATTTATTTGCCCTCAGATCAGCTCTGGTTAAAAAGTTATTATAATTCGAAGTCAACAGAATTTCTGGAAGAATTCAACAGCACCCCCTTTGGAACTTGCTGTTTTCAACTCTAATTTCAACTGAATTCCATACTGCAATTGCATAAACTTTGAATTACAAAGATGTAACACATTTCCTACACTTTCCAAATATGTATCATATGATAATTTTAGATTTTTCATCAGGGAGTTATGCTTGAAAAACAGATCAGTCCAGAGAATATTTTAAATCTGTCCTGGTTCTGGACAGTTTATAATCATCTGGAATTTCAGCAAGTTTAAGGTGTGATTCAGCTCTGGAAGTCTACAACAAAGTTGTAGAGCACTTCAACCTATTTTTATAACTACATCCCACACCTCCATTGGCTAAATAATCTGTGAGTTATGCTCTGTTAAAGTTTAGCAGACTAGCTGCCCAAAACAGAGAACTCTGTTTTTCAATCCCTTTGAGCTAAACTGATTAACTATTGAATTTTTCTACCCAACTAGGGTCCTACATGTTGAAACTTGGTGATTTTAGTTCCTGGTTATCATTATCCTTCATGCACATGCCTATGATATGTCGGTACTACGTTCCTCACAAAAAGAAAATCCTAACCGGATTATAACGGCATATAAGTCTCAATTGTGGCACTAAATGGTCTCTCGCACACGTATACTACACGGTTTACATACGTGGTTAGTACCTGCAGCAGAACACCCAATAATGATGCACTCAAAGGTTATTTTCATTTCAGGCAGGTCCATATTTAAAAGTAAATACAAATGCCTGTATCATTGCCATACGGCCGTCCTTGAGTTATGCCACGTCTCAAGGTACGTGATCGTGTTTTAACACCACACGACAGGGAACCCGAGTAGAGCGCAAACGGGTCATCACGGTTGGGAATTTTATCAACCCAACAGATACCACCTACTGCCCTGCAGGGCACGCTGATGGCAAGCGCTGCGTATGTCCTCCTGGGCTATTTCCAGACGAACACACTATCGCGTTACTGACCACACGATGGGGTCTCCACTTGCTTGCCTAATGCACGCTAGGGATCAGCGTTTCATATGAACTCAGGAACATGAAGAGTCCAAGAATTTCATATTGACGTCTCACACCAACATGTGAGACCTATCCCTGAACCATGTTCCTCGTCAGGGGAGGTAACCGAAATTGAAACGCTTTCGGTGGCGTTCCTTACCATTTTTATCTGAGCGTAGGTGCGTCGTTACATAATTAAAATTCAGAATTATAACACATATGTTAGTCTTGCCACTTTAAGTAACTATGCTAATATAGTCCTTACTTGGGCAAACTAGTGAATCCTCACCGTAAACCTAGGTTTTCCCGTAATACAGTCCTTAATTAATATGATATCCCCAATGCGGCTCTGGTACCAGCCTGTGGCGGACCGGAATCCGTTCATCCAGGATCGTAGAGGGTGGTGCCGCACAATGCGACACCCGACAGCACACATCATAAGAATGGTATTGTATTACATAGAAAACCAACTGAAATGTACAAAGTAGCACAATACTTCAGTTACAACTAGTTTTTATATTACAAAAGCGGAAGCTATGTTTATACAACTCACACCATCTACCTAGCAAAAGTTGGTTGTCCAGCCCTATGGGCAACCCACACTAGCTGCATTCCTCAGCTCAGCGCGGCGTGTACGGCTCCCACTCAGCCGTGGTTCCCGACAGAGGGTAGCCCTCACCGGTGGACTCGCCCCGAGTCTGTGGGATACTCCTCACCTGAAAAACACTTATAGCAGCAACCGTGAGCACGATGGCTCAACAAGACATAACCGACTCACCTACACATGAAACTCTACATGCAGCTCACAACAAACATGGGATGGTAAATTTGCAGCAAACGGACACGCCTACAAGTTCATCCTTATTTCATCTTTTAGCCATAAGTTAAAAGTTCAGTAATATGAAATTTAGTGAGCAATATTTGGTGGCACACATGTAGCAATACAATTATACATATCAGCAGAATTGAATCATAACATTCCATAATTTATCTACGACATGACACAGTGAACAAGCGGTACTCATCACCACGAGGGACGGCGAATCGACTCGATATACTCCTGCAGGGATACCCAAAGAGCATGTCACGTACGCCCACCCATGGAGCTGCACAACACGCTCACTCGATGTCGTATGGGACAACCTTTCACCCAACAGCCCAAACGTCGAACCGGTCGCACCGAAACTGACAGGAGATTCTCTACACGGAGCATCTCTCTATGCCCGTTAGCAGATTTCCACCTTGCTGCACTCAACCTACATCTATAAATCGGTGTGCTATGCCTCGACGCCCAGAGGTTTAGGTTACATCGGTTTACCGGGCCCATATATCCGATATGCCTTCGGTACGTTCAATACTTGTTCAGAAGGGCCGCACACG
Source organism: Neostapfia colusana (assembly GCA_030760725.1). Lineage (NCBI taxonomy): Eukaryota > Viridiplantae > Streptophyta > Magnoliopsida > Poales > Poaceae > Neostapfia > Neostapfia colusana. The sequence continues at coordinate 43,321,048 of JASWHV010000008.1, read as the reverse complement.
GATTGGTCTTCAATTGACACGGACAGGGCTGCGCTCACAAGACTTCCTCTTGCTGCACCCTAGCCCCTGCCTAGTCTCATTTTCTTTCTAAAGTGATCTCACATCACTCGAACCAATCCCGTGTGTCCCAAACCTAACTCGCGAGTAGATTCCAACTACCCGACTTGTACCGAAGTTCTATGAATCATTAAGCATAGCCTGTCTACTCGAGGACTTATACACTACCCTCACTCTTATAGGAAAAATCTGGTTATGCATTTGGGGTTTCATCCATCCTACACCTAATGCACACATATATATACCTCATACTAAGTATATAAACAAAGCAAAACTTTGTAAAATGGGTTAATGCAAATCGGGGCTTGCCTTGGTGTTGTTGGTCAGATGTTAAGGCTTCATCCGTAAGAAGAAAGTCGAGCACTTCCGGAGTCTCCTCGCCTTCAGCGACTGCACGTAAACGATATACTATATGTCAATTTAAATGCAATGTTTGAACATGAATATGTAAAGACCATAATTATAGCTAGCCCTCCCCTTTGACTCTGAAATTTTTATGGGGGCTTGGTAGGGTCCTAACCAGGGTCTTGACCAAGTTTCATTTGAAACAAAGATCATTTGAGCTTTGTACAAATTAAAGCCTATTTGGTCATTAGTAGAGACTCTAAGGAATTCCAGGGATTTTCATGGGTCCAACCATTACTTTCTGGACACTAGAATTTGAGATGGTTCTAATGGAATTGATTTCATGTCATTTGAAGAATTTTAAATGAATTTATGCCCTAAACAAGAATTGAGAAAATATGAAAAATGTTTCTGTGCATTTTTCTATTTTCTCAGAGCAGTTCACTTAATCTGACCATTAGGGTGACTAAATGAACTTTGATGAGTCTGAAAATTTTACTGTGACTCAAGGATTTTCCAATGAACCTCCAGCCAAATTTCAGAATTTTTCATAAAGTAATCCTCCAGATAAAATTCCTAATAGTTTAAATTTAGGGAATTAATTCTGGAAAATATTAAGTTTCATAAGCTGAAACTTGTTTTGCTGGATAGTACTCGAAGAGATGAATCCAACAAAATTTGGTTCACTGAATTTGGAGCTTCCTAGCAGAAGTTATATGCATTTGAAGTTTGAACCAATTCTGAAAATTCATATAAAGTTTAAACCGGCTGGTGGGGTCACCGGGCTACGTGTCAGCACCGCAGCCAAGCCACACGGGGGTCTGCAGAGTCTCCCACGTATCCACACGAAATCCTGGCACCACAAACGATTCAGCGCTGCTTTAACATAGGCCGACACGTGGGTCCGACGGAGCTTCGTCTACCTCGCGCTCCCACGGCTCCCCGCTGCCACCTTCTCCGGAGAGCTTGCCGCCGGGCGTTCTGCTGCCTGACCTTCGACGAAACTCGCCGCCTGTGCATATTTCCACCTGAGGAACACATCGGTGCACTCAACGGAGCTCAGCGACGGCCAGAATAGTGCTCGCGACGGTGACAGCGGCCGGGAGCTCTTCGGCGGCGTCGAACTCGGTGCTCTCTGCACCTTTTTCGATGTGGTTTGCTCGGAGAGCTCTGCTGAGACTTGCTGATCACGGATAGGAGGACTGACCCTCGTGAAAATGGCCGCAACTAGGACCTCACCGTCGACCTAGGGCTAAAACGGCGGTGACTGGAAAATTTCAAAGAACAGCAACCCAAGTCTATGGTTTTCGCCGGTTTTTGATCCTAGGTGGCCGTGGACAGGTGCAGAACGTATGTGTAAGGGCCTAAGTTTTTGGTACATACTCAAAGTGTTCATCACACCCCACACACACTTCATTTGAAGAAAGTTGATGAACACATTTGAAGAGCAAATAACCACCATCAACATGATCATTAGAGAACAAACTCACACAATTCAAAAGTGGCATCTCCCACATGCATCATCTAGGGGCTGGACATATGAAAAACTCCTACACCTTGCTAGGAATGTCCATGCCAAGTTTCACCCAAATGCAAAACCTTTTTGAAGTCCTTTTGGGTATAGCTAGAAAGAGGGTGGTTTGAACTCAAATTCAAATTCAAACTGTTTTCATCCCATGAATTCAAAAGTGGGAGGCATATTCTTACTCAGTACATTTTTTTGAGCTCACACACCAATTTTCACTCCATTTGGAGTTGATCTTGACATGAGCTAAGTTTAGCAAATTCAAACCTTATTTGAATTTCAAACTGCTTATGTGCTAAAATTTAGTCAAACACAAACCAATTTGAATTCTATCCCATTCAAATGACTCAGGGGTAGATAATTCAAATCACCATGGGTACTGTTTATAACAGTGAGAGGGAGTTAATTTCAGAGGTTAAAAAGGAGGTGGGACCCACATATCAGCCACTGAAACAAATTCAACCGACTGAAACTTCAGCACTCGGGTTACCGAGCTTCCTCCGAGGGCGCCACCGAGGGAAGCCGCACGCCACCAGCTGCTTGCCCACGTGCTGCGCCAGGGTCGGTTCTGATCCCCTTCTTAAGCTGCTCCACGTCCTCTGCCGAAGAAAACTTCGTTTGCTTTCTTCTCCTCTCGTGCCGAAGCTCTCTTCCCTCCGCTACCTCAGTTCGATCAGGAATCCGGGAATCGACCGCGCCATCCCTCCCCAAGCTGCTAAACCGCACCCTGAGCTCCGCACACACCTCCCCGACCCGGAAACAAGCGAGTTCCGGCCTTCCTTGCCCGAGAACGACCGCCACAGCGGCGACCAAGCTTCAGCCGACGATTGGGTGATTGTGGACAGCCCTCCACACGGGTTCTCACGGTCAAGCGATCCAGGCCACGGGTGCGCGCTGTGTTGGTTCTGCTCTCCACCAAGTCTCAAGCCACGCCGTGAAGCATAGGCGGTGAATTTCAAGTCTTTCACTCCGGCGAGTTCTACCGAGCGGCCGGTACGGTTTCTTTGAATTCTTCCTCTCTGATCCTCCATAGGTCGTCAAACTCTGCACATAGGCGCTGGACTAGCCGGCAATCATCTTTGCTTTAGGATCCGTCGCATGAAAACACCTCGGAGCAATGTATTCCGAGCTTTACCGAGCGTGTTCTTCGTGGAACCAATCGGGCGCACGATGCCGAGCTAGTTGCCGTAGTTTCCGAGCTAATCCATGGCCTTGCCAAGCTCCACGATCACCCACTGGTGCTGTAGAGCTAGTCGGTCAAGGTTTTAGCGGGCTAGGGAGCCCGGCCAACGCTGCCGAACTTCAACCGAGACCGCCACACGTCGGCGGCCGTCTTCCGATCATCGGCAGCCCCAGAACACCTCACCATCGTCTTCTCGGTGTCGCATACACCCTGGCGGCGAGTTCTAGCCCGTACGGTGGCTTGGACCGGCAAACCGGCGAGCAGCAGATCGCTCCGGCGAGCTGAGTGCGCGGGCGCGCGAAAATCAGCCGGAGGAAGAAGAAGCCGGTGGGTCCCGGCTGTCAGCGGCAGATATTTTAAAACTGGGATCTGCTGTGGCCTGGATCGGGTGTGGCTGCGCGCAAAGGACTCAGTAGCCGCGTGTGTCAACCGATGAGGAGCTGACACGTAGCCCCGGGTCCCACGTGCAGTGATTTGAACTTTTCCCGATTTTCAGATTTAGTTCAAACTTCAAATCCTCATAACTTTGGCTAGGAAACTCCAAATCAAGTGAACAAAATTTTGTTGGATTCAGCTCTCTGATTACTTTCCAGCAAATCAAGTTTCACTTCATGAAAATCCTGATTTCTCCAGAATTAATTCTTCAAATTTAAACTGTTTAGAATTTTAACTGGAGAACCCTTTGGAGGAAAATTCTGAAATGTTGCTGGGATGTTCACCAAAATATCCATGAGCTACCATAAAAATTTCAGATCCATTTTGAGATCATTTGATCCACCTAATGGGGTGATTAATTAAACTGTTCCAGAGAAAATGGAAAATGTTCAGAAACATTTTCAGAATTTCTCTTAAATTGTTTAGCTCATATCTTTAGCTAGGAACCTTCAAATTAAGTGAGACCAACACCAGTAGAACACTCTGAAAATCTAGTTTTCAGAAAGTCATGGCTTGCTCCATGAAAGTTCCTAGAATACCCTAAAATCTCCAATTAAGGTCAAGTACATAATTATTTGTGGAGAGCTCAAATGAGCTTTGCTGCAACTAAAACTTAGCCAAGTCTCTATTTAGGTTGTAACAAAACCACAGTAAAAATTTCAGAGTCATTAGGTCTGTCTAGTGAAACTTATAATCTTCACAAATTTAAATTCAATTCAAATGCATATAAATTGACATATTTATATTTCTTATATGTAGTCGCTAAGGTTGAGGAGGAACCCGAAGTCTTAGACTTTGTTACTCTGGAAGAGCAGCTAACCTACGACCAAGAGCAGCAAGGCAAGCTCCGGTTTGCATTAACCTTTTTATAAATTTTTATTGTTTTGAGAACTTACTTTGGGTACCATTTCTTCATGCATTCGAGTCTTGTTTGAAAACCCAAATGCATAGACAAGGAAACCATGGGTTAGGATTAGGATTGAAACCCCGTTTAGCTACTGCAATGCTAAGATAGTGTAGGATTTAGTACAAGTCGAGTAGTTGGAACTACCCGCGAGGATCGGCTAGGGGCACTCGACTCGGGTAGAGATAGCAAATGAAACACATGGCAAGAAAATGAGACCGAGCGGAGAGTAAGGGCAGCAGGACTTTGGGGCCTGGGTGCTATAGCTCCGCTTGTGTCGATTGAGGACCGAGCCGTGTGCGGGCCTGTTGAACAAGCTAGAACAGTACCGAAGACCTACCGGCTATATGGGAACCGGGAAACCGATGTAACTCGGGTAGCTGGATGTTGAGGCATAGCTGGTCGTTCAGAGGGTAGGTTGAGAGCTCGAGGTGTAAATCAGCTGGCAGCACTGAGATGCGCGTGCAGAGACCTCTTGCTCAGGACGATTGGACCGGTTCAACATTTGGCTTACGGGTGAAAGGTGGTTGCGTACGACGTCCGTGATGGTTGCTGTAGGCAACATCGAGTACGGGCGTACGTGACGGGTTATTCGGGTAACCCTGCAGGTGTAAATCGATTATAATCACCGTCCCTCGCGGTCAGTGAGTACCACTTGTTCACTGTACCGTGACGTAGAAAGAATAGGCTAGATTCATGTTAAAAGTTTGCTGATTTGAAAGATATAACTTGCTTGTTAAAGTCTTGTTATAGTTTAGAGCTAATTAAAGTTCCTTTCAACTTTGGGCAAAGCACATGAGAGAAATGTGTTTCTTGTTTGATTGTGGCTCTCTCATGTGCCTTAGTGTAAGGTTCTCCCCAACCTGCTGCTAAAAACTTGAAAGTAAGGTTCCACTAATTAGGCGAGTCCCTTGCAACTTATTTTACCTCATGTAACCTATCATCCATCATGTAGAAGTTCCATGTATAGGAGAGATGGGTCAGTCTTGCTGAGCCATCATGCTCACTGCTTGTGTTTGAAGCTTTTGCAGGGTTCTATGAGGAAGGGACTCCCGAGGAGGATACGGAACCCCAGGAGGGGAACCCCGTCGAGTGGGAGTCGTGCACGCCGCCGTGTTAGTGTGCTTGCGTGCTAGTGGGGACACGGTCACGGGCTGAACGTGAACTCAATGCTTAGTCTACGCCCGTGAGTGTGAACTGGACTATTTTGTTGTAAAAATGTTCATAAACTGGTTTATATAATAAAAACTTTGCTTCCGCTTTGTACCTTTGATGTGTGTTATCTGGTGCTGTGCAACGCAGCACCCCTCAGCGTGATCCTGGCTCGACAAGACCTGGGGTCTTGTCAGCATGGTATCAGAGCTCGCTTGAGGTTTAATGCACTACGAAGGTCATCTTTTTCAAAAATCCAGTGAGGAACGAGTTAGTAGCCCATATAAGGATGTTATTAGTGTATATAAAGTGGCATACTAATCTATTTGCTTATGTCGGAAAAGTCGTGCATCTCGGGATGCTTTATGTCTTGGGGGGTGCACGTAAGCGCTGTCCACCAGTGCGCACAAGCTGAAGGGTGGAGCCCCACGGATGGCAGGTAACCTGACCCGCTTTAATATCCTCTACGACTCTTCCTGTCATTTGGGGTATTCGAGCAACGTCTGTCCCTGGCGTTCTTTGGGCAATTTGGGAGACCCCGCCACGTGGTCAGTAACGTGAACACGTAGCTCAAGGTGTGTTTGGCTTGAGAACATCCGGGCGAGTGATGACGGTTGGGTGTACGAACTGTATGGATACCGGGCTCGGTGTGCAGCCGAGTCTAACGATTGTTTGAGTTATCTGCAGGTAGTCTAACCATGAAACGGTAGATGTGTAGCATACGTGTGCGAGAGACGCTTAGTGCCACTGAACTAACGGAGCCGGCTAAATCCGGTATAGGTTTTTCTTTGTGAGGACGTAGTACCGACATGATCTGGTGACGCATCGACGTCATGCCCCACTAAAGGAACAACTTCATTGTAAAATTTGAAAGTTTTAATCCAGAGCACTAAAACTTGATGTAACTCCTTCCCTTAAACAGGATATTCAAAGTTAACAAGTTTTCAACTTATCGGATACTAAGGACAGAGTTCCCTGTTTTCAGCTGAAATAAGGCTGAAGTTAATCAGAGGGTAGAGGTTGAGTTCTTTAGAGGTTGGGGTCATATGATACATTTATGGAAATACTTGGTAGAGCTTTACAACTTTTCTGTTGAGGTCCAGAGGTGTTTCATCCCCTAACCAATTGAAAATTGCAGTAGAGTTGAAACTGTCCAGAAAACAGGGCAGAGCAAATACTCTCTGTAAATTGAGCATAACTTCCTGCATAAAAATCCAAAAATAGAGAGGTAGTTCTAAAAAGTTTAAGAGATGGGTTACAACTTTGTAACAGAAAATTTGTCAGATTGGGAGAAGAATTAACTGGAATTCTTGGATCAAATCAGTACCTAAAGCAGGGAGGTGCTGTCCAATTTTCTCCAGAAATTCTATCAACTTTGATATCTCATAACTTTTGAACCAGGACAGATCTTAGGCCAAGCAAATACTTTCTGGAAGGCTATTGAAGTTAGCTTTAACTTTGATGCTGAGTTACAGGATTGGTTTTGCCTTTAGCATGGTCTAAATCAGGTTGTAATGGAAACTGGTCAGGGCTGTCATGTTGGACAGCAGATCAGCAGTCAAATTTGTTTAAGTTTGAACTATGTTTCCAAGGCTTATGAGTTCAATGACATGTTTTGTGTTATAACTCAATGGTTTACTGTTAAAATAAATATTTGACATTTCTCAAATATTTTTTTTACAGATGACAGCGGATAAACAGTTGGAGAATGGGTGGATGGTGTCCCACTGTTCTCACCACAGCGGCTACCCGGAAGCATTGAGGCAAATGCTTCAATATTTTGGGTACAGCAAGATGCCGCAGTACTTTGCCAAGGAAGAAGGCGAGGAGGAGAACAAGACGTGGATGATCCATGTTGAAGTTCCTGCAGGACCTACGCCACCCGGTTGGGCGCCGTTCACCGTTACGGTGAGAGGTAGACAGCCGGAGGGGATGTGGCATGTGGCAGCCCCCGACACCATGTCGCGTTTCTGCCAACTACACGTGAGAGCTATGGAGGGCACTCCATATGCGCTCATTCCGGTGGAGGGACGGGCTAATCTCGTGTGGGATGGGAGGTATATGGAGGCAACCGATCCGGGTTGCCCAAGGTACAACCCCGTGGAGGCGAACCTCAGCCTCCAGATAAGGGCAGGAAAAGCCGTGATGGACAGCCAAGCTGTTCATACGGATTATCTTGCGGCAAAGCTCAAGGAGAGCACAAGCCGTGGAGACCATTTCGAGAGTGCTCACAGCGCACTCCGCAATGTGCTCATTCCGACGATTAAGCGACTGAACGAACAACATAATCAGTTTCATCGTCTGAAGAAGGCGAAAAGAAAAAGCCGTGTCGACATCACGGTTTTGTAACAGCAGGTGGAGGCTCTGACCCAGCAGAGAGAGGTCCTTACTCAAAAGCGGGACGACACTATTGAGGAGGGGCAAGGCTAGGAAGAGGACTACAACCAGGCCATGGACGAGGTGCACGCGTTGCAGGACCTCGTACCGCCGGTAATGGGCATACCGGTGGTAGGTGCCGTACCCGTGGTCTTGCGTCTTCCGGCAATGGGAGAACCCGAGATGGATGAGGAGGTTGTAGACCCAGAGCGACCAGCAGAGGTACCGGAGGAGGACGATCCGCTGGAGGTCGAGTTCTACTCCGAGTAGGGGGTTACCGTTGCCAAGTAGGGCTGCTGGGTGATGTAACCCAAACTTTTGTAACCGGTGACATGTCGTGTAGACAGTAGTACATGTATAGGTAGTGGCGACATGAGCATGACTTCTCGGAGACCCGAGACTAATGTAACTTGTATAAAGTTTATGCTTTATCAATATATGTGAATGTTGTGCAAATTATTCATGCGTCACCTCAATACCTACTGTTTCATATGGAATTTTAAGTATGACATGTGCTGATCGCTGCTGTTTTGAATTTCAAAATGACTCGTACTCGTGCCAACCCGGACGTTGGGGGTTCCACTCAGGGGGGACAAACCTCCCAACAGCCTCCTGAGGACTCCTCAGGACAGCAACAGCAGCAACAGCAACAACCGCCACCGCCCACGGTTACCTTGGCTGACATTGTGGCAGCGATGGCGGTCTCTCATCAGCAGCATACGGAGTTGCTGCAGACCCTCATTGCAAATACGTCTCAACCAGAGAGACGTCAAGATCGTGAGGAGCGCCAACAGAGCTCCTACTCCGGCTTTCTAGCGACTCATCCCCCGGTATTCTCAAGGGCGGATGAACCCATTGATGCGGACAACTGGCTCCGCGCGATGGAGATGAAGTTCGGGCTGCTCCAAGTGAGTGAGCAGCGCAAGACTCAGTTCGCGGTCCAACAGCTCCAGGGATCCGCGAGCGCATGGTGGGTGAACTACTGTGCTTTGCAGCCCACCGACCGAGTTATGACCTGGACGGAATTCAGGACGGCCTTCAGGGCCTATCATATACCGCCGGGTATCATGAAGAGGAAGACGCAGGAGTTCTTACGCCTGCAGCAAGGGAGCCGGAACGTGCTGGAATATTCCAGGGCGTTCAATGATCTTGCGCTCTACGCGTTGTATCATGCAGATACCGACGAGAAGCAGCGGGATCACTTCTACCAGGGGCTTAATCCGCTCCTTAAGGACAAACTGGCGATGTTCAATCGTGGCAGCCTCAACGACATAATTGATGCTGCGATTGTCCAGGAGGACTCCGGCAAGGAGTTAGCAGCGGCAGAAAGGACGCGAAGCGTGCCACAAAGCAGCGGAGAAGGAGGTGGTCCTTCTCAGAAATATCGGATGGTGAATCGCCCACCATCAGGTCCACGCTGGCAGCCACCACAGAGGCCGATGCCGTTCCGCAGTCGGCCATATTCTTCACCAGCATTCAGGCCGGCACTGCCAGCACCACATCCGCAACAACAACTGCAGCAGCGGGCGATGCCGCGTGTGTATACACCTCAGCAGCGCATGCCGGGCTTTCGTCCTCCAAGCACCGGACAAGCAGCGGCCACATGCTACAAATGTGGTCGGCCAGGACACTTCGCCAGCAGTTGTCCGGAGAGGCAAGGCGGCGGAGTTGCACCACAACTTCTGGGGAGGAATCAACCCCGTAACACCACTAATGCGCGGCGGGCAAACACTAGGCCCGACACTGTCCACCAACTTGCCATAGAGGACGTGCCGAAGAAAGAGCCGATCCTTGCGGGTATGTTCCAACTGCACCAGCATCCCGCCATAGTATTATTTAATACAGGCGCCACGCATAGCTTTATTAGCCAAGCTTTCATTGCTAAATACAGCTTGCCAATACTACCCACCGATAGTCCATATTTGATTTGTTCATCGGGTGGTAAAATTTCAGCAAGCATGATGGTTCCAAAAGCGCCATTATGCTTAGAGGGTAGAGTATACCCTACGTCTCTCGTAATTTTAGAGGGACAGAAGGTCGATGTCATCTTAGGGATGGCGTGGTTAACCCGCCACGGCGCTGTTTTAGACACCGTCCTCCGAGTTGTGCACTTGAACTCAGAAGTGCACGAATCTCATTCCTTATTTCTGGACAGTCCAGAAATAAAACTTCCAAGTGTGTATCAATCCACAACCATCAGATTGGAAGACATTCCAGTAGCCCGTGAGTTCCCTAACGTGTTCCCGGATGAGTTACCAGGGATGCCGCCTGACCGAGAGGTGGAGTTCAAGATTGAACTTGCACCGGGAACTATGCCAATATCCCGAAGGCCGTACAAGATGGCGCCCAAGGAGTTGGCTGAACTGAAGACCCAGCTAACGGACCTGCTGGAGAAGGGTTTTATTAGACCGAGCTCCTCTCCATGGGGCTGTTCGGCATTGTTTGTGAAGAAGAAAGACGAGATGTTGCGGCTTTGCGTGGACTATCGTCCATTAAACGCCGTAACCATCAAGAATAAGTACTCGTTGCCACGGATCGACATGTTGTTTGATCAGTTAGTCGAAGCAAAGATCTTTTCCAAGATGGATTTAAGATACGGGTAGCACCAGATTAAAATACGGGCTGAGGATATTCCGAAGACGGCTTTCTCGACGCGGTACGGACTTTATGAGTACTTGGTCATGTCCTTCGGCCTCACCAATGCTCCAGCTCACTTCATGTATTTGATGAACTTGGTATTCATGCCGGAGCTGGATAAGTTTGTCATTGTCTTCATCGATGACATATTGGTATATTCCAAGTCGGAGGAAGAACACAAGAAGCATTTGCGTATAGTCTTGCAACGGCTGTGGGATCACAAGCTATACGCGAAATTCAGCAAGTGCGAGTTTTGGATATCGCAAGTGCCTTTTCTCGGGTATATCATCTCAGCGGAGGGTATCACTGTAGACCCGAGTAAGATCACACAAGTGCTGAATTGGAAGTCGCCGAGAACTGTTCATGAGGTACGGAGTTTCCTCGGACTCGCGGGATATTTTCGGAGGTTCATTCCGAACTTCTCGAAGATTGCTAAGTCAATGATGGAGCTGCTGAAAAAGGCTACCAAATATGTTTGGAGTCTAGCATGTGAAGCAGCATGGCTTTAGTTAAGCACCTAACATCAGCACCGGTTTTGGCGCAGCCAGACACAACAAAACCGTTCGATGTGTATGATGCATCCGGCATTGGGCTCGGATATGTGCTGATGCAAGACCGATGTGTGGTCACGTATGGATCACGGCAGCTCAGAAACCATGAGCAGAATTATCCAACTCACGACTTGGAGCTCGCTGCCGTGGTACTTGCACTTAAAATGTGGAGGCACTACCTACTCGGTAACCTTGTATAAACCGACCACAAAAGCCTCAAGTACATATTCACTCAGAAGGAGCTGAACATGAGGCAGCGAAGATGGTTAGAGCTGATAAAGGATTACGAAATAGAGATCCAATATCACCCCGGCAAGGCAAACGTAGTGGAGGATGCGCTGAGTCGCAAGTCACATGTCAACAATCTGACCATCACACCATTGGAAGAGAGGGAACCACCACTGCATGTGATTCCATACGGAGCTATCTACAACTTAGCTTTGATCCCCACCATCCGTAAAGAGATAGCGGCTGCTCAGAAACATGACAAGGGCATGTCGCATTTGCGGAGACGTATGGACAGTGGGGAGCAGAAATGTTTCCGGAAGGACGGAGACGGCGTCCTACGGTTCAAGGACCGGATCGTCGTACCCCGTAATCCGGAATTACGGAAGAAAATCTTTGATGAGGCTCACTTGTCAAAGTTTTCTATTCACCCCGGCAGCAACAAAATGTATCAAGAACTCAGAAGCAAGTTTTGGTGGACACGAATGAAGCGGGAGATCGCAAAGTACATGTCCGAATGTGATACATGTCGCAGGGTGAAGGCACATCATATGCGGAAACCGGGACTGCTGCAACCACTAGGCGTTCCTGCCTGGAAATGGGAGGATGTGAGTATGGACTTCATCGTCGGTTTACCCACCACTTTTCAGAAACATGATTCTGTGTGGGTGATTGTCGACCGGCTCACCAAAGTTTCCCATTTCATCCCGGTCAACACCAACTACAACGCCAAGAAGTATGCTGAACCGTACATTTCACGGAGCTATGTTTGTACGGTGCACCCCCTACCATCATATCGGATCAGGGCACCTTATTTGTGTCCCGTTTTTGGGAGCAGCTACACGCTGCGTTGGACGAAGCTGATCCGTAGTTCAGCATACCACCCGCGAACGGATGGACAAACTGAGCGGGTAAACCAAATTATAGAAGATATGCTACGAGCTTGCGCTATCAACCACGGCAAGAATTGGGATGATCACTTGCCGTTGGCCGAGTTCTCGTACAAGAACGGGTATCAAGCCAGCATCAAGATGGCGCCCTACGAGGCGCTATACGGGAGAAAATGCCGCACACCACTGAATTGGTGTGAGTCTGGCGAAAGGGTTACCTTCGGGATTGATCTTGTCAACAACGCGGAGGAAAAGGTTTGACTGATTCAAGCGAACCTAAAAGCCGCCCAATCCCGACAGAAACAATATGCGGACCAGAGAAGACGCCCATTACAGTTCAAAGTTGGGGATCACGTATACCTACGTGTGTCTCCAATGAAAAGCGTGAACAGATTCGGGGTGAGGGGAAAGTTGGCACCCCGATTCATCGGTCCATTTCAGATTACCGAAAGATGTGGATCGGTAGCATACCAGCTGAAATTACCAGAAGCACTTTCCGGTGTGCACGACGTCTTTCACATTTCTCAGCTGAGGAAGTGTATTAAGCTATCAACTACCATTCAGCTAGAGGACATAGAAGAACTGAAACCGGATCTCACGTATCGGGAGGAACCGGTTCAGATTATTGATGAAAAGGCCCGAACCACAAGCAACAGTACGTTGTAGTTCTACAAAGTCCTATGGAGTAATCACTCCATAGACGAAGCGACATGGGAGAGCGAAGGATTTCTTCGCGCTAACTACCCTGACTTTTTCACGTCGCATGTCCAGTAATTTTTTCCACCGTCCTCTCTCTCATTTTCACCTTATAATCTCGGGACGAGATTCTTTTAAGAGGGGGGGGGAATGTAAGGGCCTAAGTTTTTGGCACATAATCAAAGTGTTCATCACACCCCACACACACTTCATTTGAAGAAAGTTGATCAACACATTTGAAGAGCAAGTAACCACCATCAACATGATCATTAGAGAACAAACTCACACAATGCAAAAGTGGCATCTCCCACATGCATCATCTAGGGGCTGGACATATGAAAAACTCCTACACCTTGCTAGGAATGTCCATGCAAAGTTTCACCCAAATTCAAAACCTTTTTGAAGTCCTTTTGGGTATAGCTAGAAAGATGGTGGTTTGAACTCAAATTCAAATTCAAACTATTTTCATCCCATGAATTCAAAAGTGGGAGGCATATTCTTACTCAGTACATTTTTGTGAGCTCACACACCAATTTTCATTCCATTTGGAGTTGATCTTGACATGAGCTAAGTTTAGCAAATTCAAACCTTATTTGAATTTCAAACTGCTGTGCTGAAATTTAGTCAAACACAAACCAATTTGAATTCTATCCCATTCAAATAGCTCAGGGGTAGATAATTCAAATCACCATGGGTATAAGGGGGATTACTGTTTATAACAGTGAGAGGGAGTTAATTTCAGAGGTTATAAAGGAGGTGGGACCTACATGTCAGCCACTGAAACAAATTCAACCGACTGAAACTTCAGCACTCGGGTTACCGGGCTTCCTCCGAGGGTGCCACCGAGGGAAGCCGCGCGCCACAGCTGCTTGCCCACGCGCGAGCGCCGGTGTCGGTTCTGATCCCCTTCTTAAGCTGCTCCACGTCCTCTGCCGAAGAAAACTTCGTTTGCTTTCTTCTCCTCGCGTGCCGAAGCTCTCTTCCCTCCGCTACCTCGGCTCGATCGGGAATCCGGCCGAATCGACCGCGCCATCCCTCCCCAAGCTGCTAAACCGCACCCTGAGCTCCGCACACACCTCCCCAACCCGGAAACAAGCGAGTTCCGGCCTTCCTTGCCCGAGAACAACCGCCACAGCGGCGACCAAGCTTCAGCCGACGATCGGGTGATTATGGACAGCCCTCCACAGGGGTTCTCACGGTCAAGCGATCTAGGCCACGGGAGCGCGCTGTGTTGGTGCTGCTCTCCACCAAGTCTCAAGCCACGCCGTGAAGCATCGGCGGTGAATTTCAAGTCTTTCACTCCGGCGAGTTCTACCGAGCGGCCGGTACGGTTTCTTCGAATTCTTCCTCTCTGATCCTCCGTAGGTCGTCAAACTCTGCTAGGCGCTGGACTAGCCGGCGATCATCTTTTCTTTAGGATCCGTCGCATGAAAACACCTTGGAGCAAGCAAAACGGACTAGTCCACCCCTGAGCCATACTAGTCCAGACATTGTGTTCTAATCTCATTTAATTAAGTTATTTCAGGTATTTTAGCCTATTCACCCCCTCTAGGCAATTTCAATTGGTATTAGAGCAGGTCTCTCCATCAAGAGTCTAACCACTCAGAGAGAAGATGGACGAAGTTGAGGGATACGAGATTCCTCCGACGTCGCAAGGCGAAAACACGTATGACAGGAAAAAGGACACTGATGTGCTGAAAGATCACTCAAGTGACGATGAAGAAGTTCGCCAGCTCAAGGCATGACTTCGTGAGAAGCTAGGTCACTCTAGCAAAGAGAAGAAGAAGCCGAAGTATCAAGAAAGGAGTAGTCAACCGGACTACTCCCAATATCCTTTCAAATATGAACGATTGACTTCTAACAATCATTACTTATCTATTCCTCTTAGCAAACCTCTTCAATTTGATGGAAATGATTACTCAATGTGGAAGCATAATATGAAGATGCATCTAATATCCTTAAACCCTAGCTTGTGGCAAATTGTCTTAACAGGTGTCCATCTTCCAAGAAATGAAGAAGATGTCACCCCGGAGCAAGCCATCCTACTTCATCGCAATGCTCAAGCAGTAGCGGTCATCACCTCATTCTTGACTCGAGAAGAGTTCAACCGAATCGATGGATTGGAGGTGGCCAAAGACATATGGGACACACTCAAGACAACGCATGAAGGAAACCGAGTCATTAGGGAGACCAAGATCGAGATGATTGAAGGAGAGCTTGGGAGGTTCACCATCATGGACGGTGAGTCCCCTCAAGACATGTACAACCGTCTCAAGGTGCTCGTCAACAAGACCCGATCTTATGGATGCACCCGGTGGACGGATCATGAGGTGGTGAATAGGATGCTTCGGGCATTCATGCCTCGAAACATTGCTCTTTGCTCCTTGATCCGTGAGAGCCCAGGATATGATCAAATGACCCTGGAGGAAGTGCTTGGAAGAATCATCAACAATGAGATGATGGAGAAGGAATCCATGTTCTACAGCGACCTCCAAAGACTTGCCTCCTCAAAGAAGAAAGATGTTGCTTTCAAAGCAACATCCTCATCACAAGACTTCGAAGCAAGTGATGATGAGGGCCTCGACACCGATGAAGAAGAGGCGCTCTTCATCAATAAGTTCAAGAGGATGATGAGAAGAAGGAAGGGGGCAAACCATTATGAGAACAAGAAGAAGGAAAGGTCCAAGCCAAAGACGAAAAGAGCATGCTACAACTGTGGTGAATATGGACACTTCATTGTTGATTGTCCATATGAAGAGAGTAAGAAGAAGAAAGACGGCAAGTCTCAAGAGAAGAAATTCTTCAAGAAGAAGAAGCCATCAGGACACACTCACCTTGGGAAGAAATGGGAATCAAATGAAGACTTATCCTCCGAGGATGAAGAGAAAGTGGCAACACTTGCCATTGGAAGAGCAAGCTCTTCCCAAACATTGAACACTTCAAGTCTACATGTCTTATGGCTAAGGAGGGAAGAAGAAAGGTTAAATCTAAACCATCCTCCTCCACTTCTTCAATTGATAGCTTTGATAGTAGTAGTGAAAATGAATCCATGCTTAAGGATCTAAGTAGGAGCACCTTGAAAAGGATGAGATTGTTGTCGGAAGAAATCTTTGAGAAGGATAAACTCATCAATCGTCAAGAAGACATGCTCATCCTTGAAAAGGAGAGATGTCATGAGCTTGAAGAGCTCCTTGAGGTTGAAAGGGAAAGAAGAAAGGCACTTGAGCATGGACTCGCTTTGAGCAAGGAAACTTGTTCAAATCTTGAAGACACAACTGTTGTGCTCAAGGATGAAATTGTTAACTTGACAAAAGTCAACAAGATCCTTGAAACACAAGTTGAGTCTCTCAAGATCAATGCACCTTCTTCCTCTATGATTTCACCCTCCTCAAAGAAATCTCCCAAAGCAACTCAAACTTGCAAGTGCTCAAACTTAATCCTAAAACTCAAATATGAACTCAAGTTGGCACAAAACAAGCAGTCACCGAAAGGTGGTATCTTTGACAAGGAAAAAATGGCATATGCACGAAGTGCATATACCAATGTAAGACCTCCACATATCAAATATGGTCTTGTCTATTCTCGGGAGTGGAGGCAACATGCTAAAACTCCCAAGAAGGGAAAAGACTTGATTGTATTTTTCAAGTAAGGTTCATCCAACAAAGAAAATGTAAAGAACATTGCAAACTCATCTAACATGCCTAAAAATAAACCTCATCCTTTGTTCCATGATTTTGATGCCTCATATGTTTTATTGAGAAACAAATTTGGAAAGATCTATGCTAGGTATGTTGGGCCACTCTGCAAGAGTCCAAAACCTTGTGTGTGGGTGCCCAAGTGCCTCTTGACTAACATGAAAGGACCCAACTCCGCTTGGGTACCAAAAGGTAAGGCATAACTCTATTTTGTTGGCATACTCTTCCGATGGATCAAAATGGGTGCTCGATAGTGGATGCACAAACCATATGACCGGAGAGAGAAGGATGTTTGTTGAATATGAGGAAAACGAAGATCCAAGTGAAGGAATATACTTTGGGGACAATAGCCAAGGGAAAATCCTTGGCACCGGTAAAATTGCTATCTCTCCCCATCATACTCTTTCAAATGTTTTGCATGTTGACTCCCTTGATTATAACCTTCTATCCATATCCCAATTATGTGATAAAGGTTATAATTGTATTTTCACTAACGAGGGTGTGACTGTCTTGAGAAGAAGCAATGACTCAATTGCCATTAAGGCCGTGCTCAAGGGAAAGATTTATCTTGTGGATTTCACCACGGATTAAGCTCAACTCGACACGTGCTTAATGGTGAAGACCAACATGGGATGGCTTTGGCATAGAAGGCTAGACCATGTTATGATGAGGAACTTGCAAAAACTTCTCAAGGGAGAACACATTTGAGGATTGAAGAATGTTGTTTTTGATAAGGACAGGCCATGTAGTGCTTGTCAAGCCAGAAAGCAAGTTGGAGCTCAACATCCATCCAAAAATGTCATGACGACTACAAGAACTTTGGAGCTACTTCACATGGACCTCTTCGGTCCAATCGCCTACATAAGCATCGGCGGTAACAAATATGGTCTTGTTGTTGTAGATGATTATTCTCGCTTCAGTTAGGTGTTCTTTTTGCATGATAAAGGAGAACCTCAAGGTGTGCTCATGAAATTCTTGAGAAGAGCTCAAAACGAGTTCTCCTTAACAATCAAGAACATAAGGAGCGATAACGGCACCGAGTTCAAGAACACTCAAGTGGAAGAATTCATGGATGAAGAAGGCATCAAGCATGAGTTTTCAGCCCGCTACTCCCCTCAACAAAATGGGGTGGCTGAGAGGAAGAATAGAACTCTCATTGAGATGGCAAGAACCATGCTTGATGAGTACAAGATGTCGGATCGGTTTTGCGCGGAAGCGATTAACACCGCTTTCCATGCCATAAATCGGTTGTATCTTCATCGACTTTTGAAGAAGACATCCTATGAACTTCTAACCGGTAACAAACCCAACATCTCTTATTTTTGTGTCTTTGGGAGCAAGTGTTATATTCTCAACAAGAAGCCTAGGACTTTGAAGTTTGCTTCAAAGTCCGATGAAGGTTTCTTGCTTGGTTATGACTCAAATACCTACGCCTATTGTGTTTTCAACAAAGCTTCCAGAATTGTTGAAATAGCGAGAGACGTAGTGTTTGATGAGACTAATGGCTCCCAAGTGGAGCAAGTTGATCAAAGTGTGCTAGATAAAGAAGAGGCTCCACAAGAAGCACTTAAAAGGATGGCACTTGGAGATAGTTTTCCTCAAGAACATCCTCAAGACTCAAATGATCATCCAACAAACAAAAATATGTATCCCTCCCATGATCAAGCTCAAGATGAGCAAGGCCAACCTCAACTAGATCAAAACGATCAAAGTCAAGATGGAGGATTAGATCAAAGGAGAGACAAAGAAAAGAGTGACAATGAAGATGAAGATCAAAGAGTTCAACAACCTCATCCAAGAGTGCACCAAAGTGTTCAACGGGATCATCCCGTTGACAACATACTAGGAGATATCTCCAAAGGGGTGACCACTCGCTCTCGAATGGCTAATTTTTGTGAACATTAATCTTTTGTTTCCTCTTTGGAGACCCGCAAGGTAGAAGAAGCACTACAAGATCCGGATTGGGTGGTGGCCATGCAAGAGGAACTCAACAATTTTGAAAGAAATCAAGTATGGGAACTTTGTGAAGCGACCCAATACAAATGTTGTGGGAACCAAGTGGGTATTCCGCAACAAGCAAGATGAGTATGGGGTTGTAACAAGAAACAAGGCGAGACTTGTTGCAAAGGGATATGCACAAGTAGAAGATAATGACCGAAAGGTTCGAGATGTCAATGATGGGGGAATTGAAGTTCTTCCTAGGATTCCAAGTCAAACAACTCAAGGATGGAACGTTCATAAGTCAAACCAAATATACTCAATACATACTTAAGAGGTTCGATATGGTCAAAGCCAAACCCATCAAGACTCCCATTGGAACCAACGGACATGTTGACCTTAATGAAGATGGTCCAAGTGTGGACCAAAAGGTATTCCATTCCATGATAGGTTCTTTGTTTTACCTTTGTGCATCTAGGCGCGACATAATGCTTAGTGTGTGTATGTGTGCACGGTTCCAAGCTGCTCCTAAGGAGTGTCACTTGACGGCCGTTAAGCGGATTCTCAGATATTTGGTTCACACTCCTAACCTAGGACTTTGGTATCCCAAGGGATCCAAGTTCAATCTCATCGGATACTCCGATGCTGATTATGCCGGTTGTAAGGTAGATAGGAAGAGCACATCAGGGACTTGCCAATTCCTTGGTAGGTCCTTGGTTTCGTGGTCTTCAAAGAAACAAAACTCCATTGCCTTATCCACGGCCGAAGCGGAGTACGTCGCAGCCGGAAGTTGTTGTGCACAACTCCTATGGATGCGACAAACTCTTAGGGACTATGGTTACACTTTGAGCCATATTCCACTCCTATGTGACAATGAGAGTGCCATCAAGATTGCTCACAATCCTGTGGAGCATTCTAGAACCAAACATATTGATATCCGTCACTATTTCCTGCGAGATCACTCTATCAAGAGAGATATCATTATATCTCATGTTAGGAGTGAGAAGCAATTGGCGGACATCTTCACAAAACCCCTTGATGAGAAACGCTTTTGTGATCTAAGGAGTTAACTGAATATCCTAGATTATCGAAATGTTGCTTGAAGTGTGCACATCAGTTTGTTGCTTGTTTATAGACTTCAAAGATCACATGTTTTCTACATACTACCCTAATCTCTCTTACTCTATGAATACTATGTTCAAAAGGACTCTTTGTCAAATATGGTCATTGTTTGCTTGATGTATGCTTACTAACCATGTTTGCTAAAGATATTTGCAAAAACTTGTCCAAAAGGATCATATTCTTGAGCTAAAATTCAAATTATATGAATTAGAACATGTAACCGGACTAGTCCGCCCATGGGCCGGACAAGTCCGGGATATCTAGATCGGACTTCTCAGCGGACAAGTCCAAACTGGACTAGTCCGCCTGGGAGGCCGGACAAGTCCGGCCCCAGAGAAGTCCGGCTCTGGTCCGCCATCCGGACTTGCCCGGACACCAAGCTGGACTAGTCTGGCCCCTGGGGACTTAACCTCCCAGGGCGGCCAGACCTCTCCCTTCACAGACTAGTCCGCTCACACCCTCTCTCAAGCCGGAAGTGTCTACAAATTGGCGATTTTTTCTTTCCTCCACCAAAAATCTTGTCCAATCCACGGATTGGAGACCTAAGGAGTACGAAAACCCTTCCCCATGCTTCGTTGCTCAAGTTTCGACTCCAAATTCATCACATTTGAGGATTTCAAGAGGTATTCTTGACCTAACCAAAAATCCTTCCTTTTCTTCATTCTTAAGTCTTTTTCTAGAAACCTCTTTACAAATGTTGTTCCTAGTGTCAATGCGATCGTAGCCTAGGAGTATTGCAACTTAATTCAAAGTTTTTGCGAAAAATTATTAGGGTTAGGGTTCCTCATGTAGAACCTGGACTAGTCCGGTTTTGGGCGGACAAGTCCGTTCTCGGGCAGACTAGTCCGGCCCTTTAATGGACAAGTCCGGTTTACACAGGATAAACTCCAACTTTAGCCATTTTCAGTGAATTCTTTTGCAATATTCAACTTCCTTGACCTTTCATCTCTTATTTCTTAGGAAATATGTTGAACTCCGACCAAAGCTCTCCCCTTCCAAGTCCCACGGCCGAGGACGCTCGACAAGCCCTTCATCGGTGCATTGCCGAAGAGAGGGCAGCAAAGGAGGCCCAAGCGGCTAAAGAAGCCACCCGTTGAGAGGCAAGAACAAAGAAGAAGCATGATCTCGATGAGGAGGCACAAATTGCCCAAGCCGTTGAAGAATCCTTGAAGGATCAACGGAGAAAGAAAAGGGCCGAACGTGAAGCCCAAAGCTCCCAAGCTGCTAGTGCCTCAGAGCCCAAGAGGAAGAGGTTGGTCACCTTGGGAGATAAAGAGCGGGAAAAGGAGAAGGGGAAGGAATCCGAGGGTAGGGTTCCTCGTGATCCAAAGAAGGGCAAGGCTCCACTTCCTAAGGAGCCCAAGAATAAAAAGGAAACTGCCAAAGCACCGACAAACAGGGCAGGAGGGATAGTAATCATGGAGAAAGGGCAACCGAAGCTTATCGGCCCCTTGAAGATGGCTGCCCCTGCTAGAGATCCAAATCGGCAGTCCAACAATCCGGCATTTGTATTCAAAGGAAAGGGGGCTGAAAAGGCGAGAAGGCTGAGGATGGATAAAGTCTATGACTATGAGAAGCACACAGCCGACCCTAGGTTCTGGTGTGACTTGCACTTCGATTACTATCGCTTAGTGTACCTAAATATGAAGACCCCAGTAGCTCAAGCTCAATGGGTAGATTGGGACTACATGGCCAAAAGGGAGCACAAAGCCTTTGATGCAGTGATTGAAGCCGCAGAGCGCCATGGAATCAAGGAGATCATGAGCTTCAAATATGACTGGAACGTTAAGATAATTGTGCAGTTCTACACCACTGTGTACTTCTCCACCTACCGTGACCGGAAAATCACCTGGATGACTCATGGAGAGCAGTACTCGGTCACCTATGAGGGGTTTGCACAGATACTTGGCCTTGAGGAGCACTTGGACCATGAGATTATCATTTCCAATCTCAAGGCAGTGGACAGGGATCAGCTTGACTATATGTACCCTAGTCATGTTACCTATGAGGCCGGGCTTGCTAGGAACATCAAGCCATTCTACAGCATCCTCAACCGGATTTTGAGGAGAACTATAGCCCGTAAGGATGGAGATGCAGGGGTAATTCAAGGAAACTTAAGGCATCTCCTCCTCCTGATAGATGGTGAAGAGAAGTACAACCTTGTTGAGCACATTTATGATGACATCTTCAACATCTCTCACACTCCCAACCACTCATGTGGTTATGCACCGTACATCATGTGCTTAATTGAAAAGGTGTCGGGGATTGTATTTTTCAAGGATGTCACTCATCAATCTCTCCGTCCTCAGCTACCCCCCATTGTGCCAGAACCCGCAAGAAGGAAAAATTCTCAACCTCCTTCCAGCTCAGCTGCCCCTCCTAGCTCAGCGGCACCCCCATCATCTCCTCCGCAGTCCATGAGCTGATTCTTCAAGTGCTTCAATGCACTCTTCGCCTCTTGTCGGCGGGTGGAGGTCCGGACTCGACGCATGGAGAGGTGTCAGGAGAAGTACCTCAAGGTTGTGTGTAACAACCTTGAGGTACCCATGTCTCCTCCCGAGGAGAGTGATGGGGAACTCACTCCATATCCAGAGTTCACCACTGATGAGCTCGCCCAGTTCAGGGAAGATGGAAGCTCCTCCAAGGCCGTGCCTCCATCCACCGCCGACGACGACGAAGAAGATGATACGGAGGCTACGGAGAGCGATGAGAATGGCGATGAAGAAGAAGACGAAGAAGATGACGAGTGGACTTAGGCGTATCTTCTTCCCTCTTTTCCTTTTTGGTGCCTTGATGCCAAAGGGGGAGAGAAGGATGTCCTTTTGTCCTTTCTTTTTATCATCTTCTAGTCTTGTAATAGACCTTTTGGACATCTATGTTTTTGACATGACTATCTTGTAATAGATCCTTGGACATGGCTATTTATGTTTTATGCATGACTATCTATTGTGTAACACTATGTGTTGGATTTTATGGTTTATATTTGATCATTGTTGCTCCTTGCTATGCTTATTGTCTTATCACATTTTTTAGCACAACACGTAGGCACCCCACCATAACATGTGAATGTATGTCAATTCCCCTCTTTTACTCTTGCATACATTCAGGGGGAGTTTTGCATACGTACACTTGTTATGAAAATCAAATTTTTTACCTCCTATGTTGTAACTTAATGTGTTGTCATCAATCACCAAAAAGGGGGAGATTGTAAGTGCATCTAGGTATCCCCGTGGGTTTTGGATGATTGATGACAACAAATTAAGAGAGTAATGAGCTGAGATGATCATAAGCACAGGACATTTCCAAGGCGGACACCTAAACTCTCAAAAAGGAAAAAGATGACGAACGGTGTCGAAGACTCGAAGAGTATAAATTAGGGTTTCACTTGAGTCTTTAGTAGGCTAGCCGTGTAAAAGTGAGAGTGTGTGTGTCAAGTGCATTGAGATCATAGAAGAGAGCTCAAAGCGTTAGAAGTGTCAAATCCTTAGTGGAGAGAGGTAGAGAGGTAAAGTTGGGCAGGCCGGACTTGTCGGGCCAGAGGCCGGACTAGTCCGGAAGTCCTACGGCTTAGTCCGTTTTGGGGTGGACTAAGAGTTCCTGACTGAGTTTGGACTTGTCCGTTTTGGGACAGACTAGTCTGTTTCCCTGTTGAAAAGAGTGCTTTGGGACTGTCCTGGTAGATCAGACTTGTTCGCCTTAGTGGCCGGACTAGTCCGGGCTAGCCAGACTTGTCTAGTTTCACCCGGACAAAGAGTCCCTGAGTGAGTTTGGGCTAGTCCGTTCTGAGGCGGACTATGTGAGATGAGAGCTCCCACGGCTAAGTCTTGGTGGACCGGACTTGTCCGCCTCAGTAGCCGGACTAGTCCGGGTCCTCCAGACTTGTCCGTTCTCACCCGGACAAATAGTTCCTGTGTGACATCGGACTAACCATGTGTAAGGCGGACTAGTCTAGACATTCCGTAGGTGGCAACGGTTGGCTTCGGGACTTCAATAAAAGGAGATGCCCCGACTTCATTTACAATCCCCTGGAATCCTAGCGCCGCCATAGCCTTCCTAGAGCTTCTCCAAGCCTTCTCCATCGCCTACTCACCCTCTTGAATCAAATCCTAAGTGAATTTGGGTGTGTGAGAAGAGGAGAAGGAAGAACTTCGCGTTTAGGCTCTTGAAGTGATCTCGTGCACTTGGTGTGACCTATGGCTTGTAAGATCGGTGAAGCTTTGTGGAAGTGATCAAGTGGGAGCCTCGGATTGTGAGCAGCCCCAAAACTTTGTAAGTTCACCCTTGAGATAGTGAAGAACCGGGTTGGCCTTAGTGGCGACTTTGTGAGGAAAGGGTTGTTAGACCGGTCCTTTGTGGACTCCTCAACGGGGATGTAGGTTTTGGAGTGGAATCGAACCTCGGGAAAAAATCCTCAGTGTCTCTCTTGCATGTACATTTCTTTGAAGATCAAGATTGCTTAGGGTTTGTTTTAATTATTTCGCTATACATCATCACAATCTTGCAATTCATTTCAATATTCTGTCACACTTGTCATATAGAATTGCTAGTTGCTTCATCCACATTTTATTAAACTAAAATCTGGAGAAAAACCCTTAAAAATCGAGTTTTAGGTCTTTCCGACAGTTTGACCAGGCTAGTCCGCCCCCAAGGCAGACTAGTCCAGCCCCTCTAGGCTCTTCTAGCAAGCAAACCGGACTAGTCCGCCCCTGAGCCAGACTAGTCCGGCCATTGTGTTCTAATCTCATTTGATTAAGTCATTTCAGGTATTTTAGCCTATTCACACCCCCCCTAGGCAATTTCAGTTATTATATGAGAATTCTGCTAACGGTAGATGGTCATCCCAATTCTTCCTATGAGTGATGACACATGCCCATAGCATAACCTCCAGAATCAGATTTATCCTCTCTGTTTGACCATCGGTTTGTGGATGATACGCTGAACTCCAAATTAACTTGGTTCCCAGTGAAGCATGTAGTTGCTCCCAAAATCTGGATACGAATAATGCACCTCGGTCAGACACGATGGTATGGGGAACCCCGTCTAAACACACGATTCTCGAGATGAACATCTCCGCATACTTCTTTACCACATATTTAGTATGGACTGGAATAAAATGTGTTGTCTTGGTTAAACGATCGACGATTACCCAAATAGAATCATGCTTGTTGCTTGTCATGGTTAAACTGACGATGAAGTCCATACGTATATATTCCCACTTACATGCTGGAATCTTCAGCGGTTGATGTGGTCCGGCTTTCCTCATATGGTCGGCTTTAACCTGCCGACACGTATCACATTAGGATACGTATTTCGCAATCTCTCTTTTGATCCGTGTCCACCAGAACTTAGATTTTAAGTCCTGGTATATCTTATTGCTTCCCGGATGAATGGAGTACTTGGATAAATGCGCTTCATCCAATATCTTCCTCTACAATTTCACTATTCGGTTGTTAAATCAGAGCGTACCCGCTTCATCCTTGCGGAACATCTTCAACTCACCGCTATCCACTCTCCTCCGGATATGAGAAATACCCCTGTCTCTCTTCTGAGCCTCTACAATCTCATCTCGGATTGTAGGAATAAGAGTGAGGTTGAACAGCGATCCATAGGGAACTAAGCGCAGGCTTGGTTCTCCTTCTTCTTGTGCAGCCATGGCTAAATGGTGAATGTGGGCTTTCCGACTAAGTGCGTCGGCAACCATATTCGCTTTGCCCGGATGGTAATGAATTTCAAGTTCATAATCCTTGATCAATTCGAGCCATCTTCGCTGCCTCATATTCAATTCCTTCTGTGTGAAGATGTACTTTAAGCTTTTGTGGTCAGTTTAGAGATGTGCTAGATTGCCTAGTAAATAATGTCTCCACATTTTCAATGCTAGGACCACTGCAGCTAGTTCAAGGTCGTGCGTCGGGTAATTCTGCTCATGACCCCTGAGTTTTCGGGATCCATACGCGACCACACGTCCTTCTTGCATCAACACACAACCCAAACCGATGCCGGATGCATCACAATAAACATCAAACGGCTTCGTTGTGTCCGGCTGGGCCAAAACTGGAGCTGTACTGAGATGTTTCACTAAAGTTTGAAAAGCTCGTACACAAGAATTACTCCAATCATACTTGGTGCTTTTCTTCAACAGCCCCGTCATAGGTTTAGCGACTTTGGAGAAGTTTGGAATGAATCTCCGGTAATAACCCACTAAACCTAGGAAACTCCTCACTTCATGAACAGATGTTGGAGATTTCCAATTCAGCACTTGCTCGATTTTACTTGGGTCCACAGCGATGCCTTCCGCTGAAATAATATGCCAAAGAAACGGCACTTTGCTGATCCAAAACTCACATTTACTGAACTTTGCATAAAGCTTGTGATCTCTCAAGCGTTGGAGTACAATACGTAAAGGTTCAGCGTGTTCTTCTTCTGACTTTGAATAGACCAAGATGTCGTCGATGAAAACCATGACGAACTTATCTAACTTCGGCATGAACACAGAGTTCACGAGATACATAAAATGGGCCAGAGCACGGGTCAATCCAAAGGACATGACAAGATATTCATAAAGACTAATATTTTGTCGAGAATGCCGTCTTAGGTACATATTCTGCCCGGATTTTTATCTGGTGATACTCGGACCAAAGATCCATCTTGGAAAATACCTTAGCACCCACTAGTTGATCAAACAAAAAATCGATGCGTTGTTGTGGATACTTATTTTTGATAGTGACAGCATTCAGTGGATGATAATCTACGCATAGTCTCAAAGTCTCATCCTTCTTCTTCACGAAAAGTGCGGAACAGCCCAAGGTGATGAACTTGGGCGTATAAAACCTTTGTCCATGAGGTCATTAAGCTGCTCCTTCAATTGTGCTAGCTCCTTCAGTGCCATTTTATATGGTCGCCGAGAAATAGGTGTGCTTCCAGGTTCTAGTTCAATTTTGAACTCTTTATCATGTTCGGGCAGCATGCCCGGTAAATCTTCAGGAAACACATCAGGATATTCACATACCACTGGAATATCCTCAAGTTTAGGAGCTTCAATCTGATGCACTACTGCAACTCGTTGTGATGGATCCACAAGATTCAATGTGTTGCAACCGTGTATTGGGGAATTCAGTTGGACAGTCCGAGAGCTGATGTCAAAGATAGCTCCACAATGTGTCAACCATGACATCCCCAAGATAACATTAATCCTTTGGCCTTTGAGTATGACAAGGCTCGTAGGATAGATGTTTCCACCCAAACATAAAGGTGCCCGTGAGACCATCTCATCTGTGGATATCTTGCCTCCGGGTGAGCTGATATGAAACGGATGCTTAACTGTGCTAAATGGAAGATTATTCTTCAGCACATAGTCTCTGCTAATAAAATTGTGGGTGGCCCCGGAATCAAACAAAATGAAAGTGGGCTGTTCATGTAACGTGAACATGCCCGCTAAAACTGGTTCACCTTTTGCAATGTCCTCAATAGCAGTGTAATTAACCCTGTAAGCTTTTGAAAGATTCTTCTTTGAATGTTCATGATGTTGATCTGAGCATTGAAGGGACGACACACAAGTGTGGCTCTGCTCAGCTGCACGACAGTTTCGTGCTGCAGAAATCCTCAGCTCTCTACTAACACGAGGTGGAGATAGACTGTGCACAGCTGGTTGTGGTAGGGTTGCACAAACAACTTCTGATAGCTGTTGTTGAGGTGGAGGCTCATAAGTGATCAACTCCAGCCGTGGCTGTGAAAGTTGCACCACAGGCTGAATTTGTTCCCTAACTAGCGAGTAATACCGCACTCGATAGTTCGGAGGAACCTCGATATCACTGTCCGGCGGTATACTCCTTTTCAGCTCCGCTTCACAACAGAGATGCATGTCTTCTTTAATGATAGCGGCATTTACCAACTCATTGTATATACCGTTATTGGACAAGGTCACTTGTTCTTTAAGATTGACATTCAGACCTCGGAAGAAGTACTCACACTTCAAAGCTTCCGAGTCTACCATATGAGTGACGTATTGCATCAAGTCTTCAAACTCTTTGAAGTACTCGTATGCACTCCTTTCTCCTTGCTTTAGCTCCGGAAAGTCTTGATACTTTGTTCGAAGAATTCCCGAAAAAATGTGACGTGCCCGGAAAACATCCCGGAATTCATCCCACGATGACCTTCAGGAAGAGTAGCGATGTACTCCGCCCACCAAGCTCCAGCAGCTCCGTGGAGTTGTTGAGCGGCAAATAGAGTCTTCAGATATTCATCACACTCAAGCATATCAAACTTGGCTTCAATACATTGGAGCCAATGAGCCGACTCCAACGGTTCTTTCGCTTCTGAGAAAACTGGTAGGTGTCTTGCTAGAAAATAGAGATAAGTGCTTGGCGGGAGATTTTTCTGTAGTGTCTCCTGTCGTATGCTTTGTCGCACCAAAAGATCCAGAGACTCAGCCATCTTTGCTAAGATTTCCGCCAATCCGGTTGATGATGTCGGCACTTCTTGTCGTGGCGAATTACTTTCACCGTGACTCGACTCACCAACCTCACTACTGGAATGAGCATGATCCATGCTGCAAGAGTGAGCAATTTGCTGTTAAAATCCAAAGT
Source organism: Neostapfia colusana (assembly GCA_030760725.1). Classification (NCBI taxonomy): domain Eukaryota; kingdom Viridiplantae; phylum Streptophyta; class Magnoliopsida; order Poales; family Poaceae; genus Neostapfia; species Neostapfia colusana. Next base: position 43,292,735 of record JASWHV010000008.1, on the reverse strand, counting down.
TTAAACTCAACTTGAATTCGAAAACATAACCATAAAAGCATCACATAGATATTGCAGCACTACACAATCTAACCAGGATTTCGATAATTCTCAAATCTATCAAACGTGAGCAAGTTTGTCCAAACTCTTAATTACAATAGTAGAGAAACTGAAAAATAACTCAAGAACATGTTATGGAACTTATAGAAGTCTAAGACATCCCTGTCCACAACAAGTCCCAAACTAAATGGTAATAAGCACTACTCTGTTCAGAATGACCAATTGGTCTTAATCCCAGAATTAGAATATGAAAATGGCATTTCAAGTCTCAAGTTGCATATCAAAGTTATAGTTAACTCCAATATATTTCCAACGAGTATTCATTTGCCTTCATATCAGTCCTGGATCAAAAGTTGTGATATTTCAAAGTTGACAGAAATCTGGATCAATTTTGACAGCACCTCATTTGAAAATGGCTATTTTGTCCGCCAGATTTCATACAATTAAACTCCAAATCTGGAGAAACTTTGAACTATAAAGTCGTAGCACAATTCCTAAACTTTCCAACAGTGTCTTAATTGACCCTTAGAAATTTTTCTACAGAAAGTTATTATTGAAATACAGAAATTTCCAGAGAGCATTTTGTGCCTGACCTGTTTTTGGACAGTTCACACTCATCTGAGAATTTATCCATTTGGAGGGTGATTCTGGTCTGGACTTTTACAGAAAAGTTGTAGAAGACTTCAAAAACTTTCCACAAATGTATCACACATCTCCATTGGTTCAACCAAACAAAATTTTTGCCATGTTCAAGTTCAGCAAAAATTCTGCCAAAAACAGGGGAGGTTATTCCTAAGTCTTTGTGAATAAATCTATACTCCCAAATGACTCTTAGTTCAATATAGGAGTTCATTACCCCCTAATAGAATCCTAGACTCCAAATTTACTCTTTTTCTTCAAACCTTATTTTTCATGCAGTTCAAAAACATATCACGATACTACGTTTCCTCACCAAATTAAAATCCTATCCGGATTTATACCGGCATATACGTCTCAAGTGGTGGCACTAAAACAATCACTCACAAACGTTTTCTACACGGCATGTACTACCCGTGGTTAAGGTACCTGCAGAAAATCACTCAATAATGATACACACATTGGTTTATCATTTCAAGGAGCTCCATATCATAGTAAAAACATATGCCCCGTATCATTGCCATACGGGCCGTCCTTGAGTCAAGCCACATCTCAAGGTACATGATCGGGTTATTCACCACCCGACAGGGGCTCCACACCTTTGCAATAAAGCACACTGGTGGAACAGCGCTTTCGTATGTCTCATAGGACATGAAGAGTCCTAGAGAACACACTTCGTGTTACAAACCACATGATGGGGTCTCCTCCTCTTGCCCTTGGGTTTGCGCACTGGAGGCTAGTGCCATTCATATGTCTCTAAGACATGAAGAGTCTTAGAAAACATATTCACTTCCCGTCCATCGCTGAACGGGACATCCCACACTACTTTTCTCGTATGGGTGAGCTAACCGAAAGTGATCCGCTTTCGGTGGCGTTCCTTAACATTCTTACCTCCACGTAGGTGCGTCATTACAGAATTGAAATACTGAAGGATAACACACTGTTATCTTGCCACCTTAAGTAACTATGCTAATAATACTCCTTATGTGGGCATACTATACGTTCCTCACTCGTATACTCCTAAGTTTTCAAAAATATGCTCTTTTCATGCGTACTATTCCCAATGCGGCTCTAATACCACACTGTGAGGAGCCCGGCCCGGGGATCGCAATGGGTGGTGTCGTGCGATGCGGCACCCAACAGCAAGCATGAAAAGAGGCTCAAGAACATAACGACACCATTTTGTTACTCAAGATAAGTTCTTTTACAACATACTGTACACACGTAGCGGAAATTAAAACTAGCTGGACAATCTAATCACTCTCGACCCTAACTACGCCTAAGAGAAATTGTTCAGCCCATGAACGCTTCCTACTAGCTTCACCAAAGAAAGGCAGCGGCTAGGTTTCCAACAAGTGGAACGAACCGTGAGGTTCGTCGTCTCACCGAACAACCCTCTTCATAGCAGGCATCCTGCTATCTGCAAAAACAACTCAGAAGCAACCGTGAGCACTAAGGCTCAGCAAGTCTTAACCGTCAATCCTAAACATGTAACTCTACATGCAGGGGTAGTAAGACAGTAGGAACAGAAATTTGCAAAAATGCAGCTTGACTAAACTTGATCCTTATATTCATATTTTTATAGCCTTCATTTTAGTGGTCCTCACGCCTCACAACACTGGAAGTCCACAATCATACAAGAAACACTTATCCCGATGTTGCTAGCCTAAGGTGGAAATGAAATTTAGTTGGCTCTATATCTACTTCAGTCCAGGTTCCAATACAGTGATTAATCCACAAACAGTAAGTTAAGAGACTTAGTTCCTCTTCTTACTACGTCACGGTGCAGTGGGCAAGTATGCTCAATCCTCTTCCGCGAGCGATGGTGATTCAAATCAATAACAACCCGGAATACACGACACATACACCCGCCTCGAAAGACTCTCTCAAGAGCTCTTTCTTACGTTGTATGCAGCAACCTTTCACACGACACCCCGACATAGAAAAACGCTTCGCGCCGAGCAGGATGGTCCTCTACGCGGACACATCGAAGTTGCCCGCTAAAGGATTTACACCTCCCGCCTTCTCAACGCCATTCCCACACGAAGGATGAGTTTCTATATCACGGTCCATCTAGTTACATCGGTTTCATGGGTCCCATACCCCACTATATATCCGGTACAGCTCAATCTTGTCCAGCAGGGCCGCATGCCTACGGTCCTTAACCGATACGGACGGGGCTACAACCAACCTCCACATTTTCCTTACCATCCCGGTCCAGGCCAAATGTGGTCTCAAGCATTGTCACACCCATCGCAGGTCAAGACCAACCTTGAGCGCTCCATCCTACAGGAACATCCCCTTCCCCATCTCATTTTCATGAGGGTGCTCTTATCATTAACCTCTCGCGAGTAACTCCATTACTCAAACTTTCTCGCGAGTAGCTTTTTACTACTCGACTTCTACTGAGCTAGCTACAACATTAGCCTAGCATCTACGACGAGGCAAATCCTACACTAAACCTTCTACTCAGGGATGTAATAGCCATGCAAGTGGGTTTCAAACTAATGCACAATATCAAGTCTAATACACATGAGATGAAGTAAAGCAAAATTTAAAACGGTAACGATATGCAAACCGGGGCTTCCCTTGCTCAACGGTTTTGTTAGAAGCTAGGAGTTAGTCTTCCTCCGGAGAATCCTCCAAACTCGTCATGAGATGGAGATCCTCGCTGCAGAGTCGAGTCCTCGTGGAACGTCGATGTCACGTGCTATTAAGATGATTTATGCTCATGTATTCACAAGCAGTTTAGAAAATGATTCAAAACTGTTGTACCAGTTAACTCAGACCTAAAAGGGACAAACAACAGCAAGTTTTCTGTTGTTGGATCTACAACCTTAGATATGATGAAATCTAGGGTGAAAAGAGATACAAGTAATCACCATGTGATTAAGTCCAGTATATGAACACTTAAACCTAAAAGATGGTATCTCAAGTTTCAGAGGTCCAATGAAGCTGAAACTTTAACCACAGCTTCTATGGAAGGTATTTGGACAGTGTGCAAAAATTGAGCTCATGAAATGGCTTCATGTAAGCACAACAAATCCTTATGTGGTTTTCACTAATCTGCCTTTACCCCCTAGATATTAAGCTTTCATATGCTGCAAAGTAGACTTTTTGTGAAGTAAAAAATGTTCTGAGTCCATAGGAATTGGTTTTACAATTTTTGGAGTTTCCTACATGGAGATATGGATTTTACAAAGATTGGGGAAAAGCTGAAAATGTCTCTGTTTATTTTTCCCATTTTTCAGAGACATAGGAATGAACACATCTTTTGACCAAGAAAATGAGGTCCAATGCCTCTGAAATTTTTACTGGTGTTCAAGGAATTCTAGAACAATGTCCTGTCCAAATTTTCCAATAAACAGAACTCCTGTAAAAATTCCTACAAGATTTTATTTAAATGAATTAATGAGCCAAATCCAGGGATTTTACTAAATATTGGGATGCACCCCTGGATAGTACTCTCTGAGAGGAATCCAACAAAATTTGTTTCACAATTTTTGGACACACCTACCCAAAGTTATGGCTCTCCAAAGTTTGAACTAAAATGGGAAATTCTGAAAATGTTTAAAACCTGCCCGCGGGTCCCACCTGTCATCCCTAACCTTCAGCCTCGCGCCAAACAGGGCAGTGGCGGTTCAATCTGGCGAGGGTCGCCGGAAAGGACCTTCCCGGCCACCTCCAGTCCCCCTGCTGGCGCCCCCCCCCCATTTTCTCCCACGCTGAACCTGTTGGTGAGGTCGTCGGCGGCTGCTGAAACTCGCCGGAAAACAAGGCGCACCGGCAACAGCAAACTCTAGGGCTCCGGCGAGGTTGTGCACGGTGAATTCTCCACCAAATGGTCGTTTCTTGGGCCCTAAAGCAACAGGGGATCATGTAGAATACCGACATGAGGTCTAAACAAGCCGGGGAGCGCTCCAAACCTATCGGCACCGTGCACACGATATGGTCCAGCAGTATACCCTCGAAAAGAACTCGGATTCCTCGCTCTACACTCAATTTATTGGTATAAAATCGATGGAGGAGGTGTGCTAGGCAGTTGAGATCCTGTGTGTGAAGTTTGAAACACAACAAACACGATTTGAGGACGAATTTTGCAATTCCTTACCTCAAGGTCAGTTTCTGCCGCCCGGGAGAAAATCTTGAAATTCTCCCTCTGTGATCAATGGCCAGGGATGAGCTTCGGAGGTGAACAACTAGACTTGTAGGTGCACCGATGCGGATGGCTTGCTTGGGCTTGATCACTCCTGGTTTGGGCTGGCCACGGCGACCAGTTCGGTTTCTTCAGTTTGAACGCGGGAGCAGCAGCAATTAAGCCGTTTCTAGGCGCAAGCAAGCACGGGACAGCAGAGGAAAGGTGCTAGCCGGCTAGAGCACTCGTGGGCGAAGCTTTTTCATGTGGAGAGCTCGAGCAAATGGTTTTCTGTTGGCTTGGGCGATCAGATGAACAGAGAGCAGCTGCTGTTCTTCACTGCGTGCGGGAGGACGAGCAGAGAGACCGACAGAGGCAAACTGAGGTTGGGCTCGTACGTGGATGGATAGGGGCGAGTACTGAAGGCACCGCATAGGGAAGCAGCTCGCCGTCCACCCTCTGCTCGGTGGCGCGCGCTGAGCGACCGAGCAAGTCAGTTTGCATTTTTGTGAGACTGACCTGTGGGGTCCACAGCCACAATTCTCCCTCTTATCCCCCATTTCGATTTAAAATAGCAAACGAGCTTCGAATTTGATCAAACTTGGAGGATAGGTCAAAAGAATTATGAGGAACTCAAATCTTAAATCAGATTTTGAAATTGAGTTTGTTTGGTTCAAAATTCAAATTCAAGTTTGAATTTGAACGTGCCCTCATTTAATCCTCGGAATAAATAGTATATGAAACCTAAAATTCTCCAAATTTGAAACTTAGACTCTTGAATACATGATAAATGCATCTATGATCTCACATATAGGCCTTTGGACAATCTGAATAGGAATCCTTTCAAAAGATTCAAAATGGTGTTTAGATTTCCTCCACTCTCCTCATAGAGAAGGTGCACATGAGTTAGAGTTTTGAGAGTGTAATTCTTTCCCCTAGGTTAACATGTGTTGAGCACGGGCTAGAGAAAATTTTTAACTCCCTAACATGTCCATTTGTGTGTTCATCATTTCATGTGATACAATTATAGTCTTTCTTTGCCTCACTTTGTTTCACAATGTGAAATAAAACTTTACAAAAGTTAGGACCGTTACAGGTACAACTATTTAGGTGTGTCCTTTGCAACTTCCATTCCATTACACACTGCAAACCCAACATGTAGAGTTTCATGTATAGGTAAGATGGGTGAGTCTTGCTGAGGCATCGTGCTCACTGCTTGTGTTTGAAGCTTTTGCAGTGTGCTATGATGAGGAGACTCCCGAGGAGGAGACGGACCCCCAAGAGGGCAACCCCGTCGAGTGGGAGTCGTGCACGCTGCCGTGTTATGTGTGTGCGTGCTAGTGGGAACACGTTCACGGGCTGAACATGAACTCTTTTGCTTAGTCTACACCCGTGAGTGTAGACTTGACTTATTTCGATGTAAACATGTTCAAAAACAGTTTATCGTAATAAAACTTTTGCTTCCACTTTGTACCTTTTACGTGTGTTATCCGGTGTTGTGCGACGCAGCACCCCTCAGCATGATCCGGGCTAGTCGAGACCATTGGATCCTCACACTGCAGTGGTGTACCTTACCTCTTACCTGACGTCGGAGCGTCGTTACTGAATAATAACACATAAGTTAGATTTTCCACCTTAAGTAGCTACTACTACTATAGACCTTTTGTGGGCATAGTGACTAATCCTCACTCGACTACTAAGTTTTCAGAAATAGGCTGTTTTCGAGCGTGTTATTCCCAATGCGGCTTTGATACCACGTCTGTGGGGGACCCCTGTGGTCCTTCCAATCCGGGGTCGCAGAGGGTGGTGCCGTGCGTTGTGGCACCCAACAGCACACAAGAAAAGAATGCGATAAACATACAAACTTTTATTTACATAAGCAGCAGAAGTCTTTTACAAACTTAATGTACAGCAGAAGTCTTACTCATAGATAAACTCTTAGTCTAGCTATGCAAAAGTGTTGTCGTCCAGCCCGGGGACGCTACACACTAGCTACATACATCCGGAGATCACGGCGGTGTGCACTGATCCAACTCGGCCGTGTACCACGACGGGGGCATCACCTCATCCTCGGGCCCTTCCTCATATGTCTCACCTGCAACATCTCGATTATAGCAACCGTGAGGACGATGGCTCAGCAAGACTTATCCGTCACTCCTAAATATGAAACTCTACATGCAGGGATTCTTAAAATAGGTAATGACATTGCGATAAAGAACTCGCCTACAGGTTAATCCTTACTTTCAGTTTTACAGCAGCAAATTCATATGCCTTGAGCAGCTCTCACATCGGAATTCCACAATCAAACAAGAAATGCTTCCTTCCGATGTGGTTTTCCCCAAAGTGGAATATAAATTTAGGTACTCTACATTTACAGCATACATGGTTACAATACAATGATAATTCAGTGCATCATGTTCTTCTGGCCTCTTTCAATCATTACTACGTCACAGCGCGGTGAACAAGCAGTACTCAAATAGCCACAAGGGACGGTGATTGCAATCAATAGACACCCGTATAACACGTCACATACACCCAATTTGATAAGTGTGGTGCCTCACATTTTCCTACTTTGTTGTATGTAGGAACCTTTCAAAGGAAACCCAAATGTCGAACAGGTCCATCCGTAACAGGCAAGAGGCCCCCGCGCGAAGCGTGTCTGTGCCCGCTGGCATATTTACACCTTGCTACCCTCAATCCACTCCTATAAAACGGTTGGGTAAGTCTCGGCACCTAGGTTAACCAATTACATCGGTTTCCTGATTCCCATATAGCCAGTATGCATCCGATACTGTTTAAACTTGTCCAGCAGGGCCACACACGGCTCGGTCCTCAACCGACACCAATAGGGCTATGCACGTGAGACCTCTGCTCACTGCATCTATCCCCCTGCTGGGTCTCAATTTCATATTCTTAATCCATTCTTGGATTCTTTTTATCCCGTGTGATAACATCCTATCTCGCGAGTAGATTCCAGCTACTCGACTTCTACCGAGATCCTAAGAACACTAGCACGGCATTTTCTACTCATCGAGCTGTAAACTACCCAATACTCCATAGGATTTAGAGGTCATGCAAGTGGAGTTTCAATCACCTTAACTCTAATGCAAACATACCATCCTAGACATAAGTGATACAAAGCAAAACTTTGCAAAAGTAATTAAATGCAAACCGGGGCTTGCCTGGTTGCGAGTCAAAGGGGAATTTAGCATCTGGAGGTATGATCTCCAAGGCCTCCGGAGCGTCCTCGACTTCGGTCACTATATGCGATGCAACAAAATATACGTATGAGTGATAATTATTTATAAGAAACAAGCTTCTAATAATAGTTACTGCTAGTTACAGTTCTTGATTGACTTTGGGATTTTTTTCAGTGGAGACTAGATTCTGTGAGGATGATCTGAGCAAAAGTTGAGGAAATTTCATGGAAGATTGTGGTCTCTAAATTTCCCACAAGTATATGGCTCCTCTGAATTTTGGGTCCTAATTCTGTAGCTGTGATATAGCTAACAGTGGAAAATCTAATTAGAGAAGGTCGCCCTGGTTCTAGCAAAATTTGTGTCATAACTTTTCAAGTTCTCTACAGGGAGAAATGGATTTTTGATGTTGATAGGAAAATCTGGAAAAGTTTCTGTTTGATTTGGAATTTTCAATGAAGGCTGAAATTGGAACAAGGTTTGGCCTAGCAAATTGAGTCCAATGAGGCTCAAATTTTTACAGAAGATCGTTGGGCTTATGAAAGAACCTCTGTTCAAATTTGAGCAAATTCAATAACAGGGATCTACTGGAATTAATTCCTAAATATTTAAATTTAAGGAATTTTGGAAAAAACTTCCATGGATCTTCAGATCAATTTCATTGCATTTCTGCACAAAACTGATTGGGTGGAATTCAACAAAATTTGTTTCACAAATTTTGGACATACCTACTGAAAGTTATGGGTTTTCAAAGTTTGAATGGAATTCTGAAAATAAACTGAAATGTTTAAACGGCTGACAGTGGGTCCCAGCCGAGCTTCTTCCTCCTCACGCCAACAGAGCTCGGGCGGCGTCGTACGCCGGCGAGGTCCACCAGAAAGGTGTTCCTGACCGTCTCCGGGGCCGATACTCGCCGCCCCTAGGTTTTAGACTTCGGGGAACCCGGATGTGGGGTCGGCTAGGGCTCTCGGCAGCCGGAACCTAGTTGGCGACATGAAAGTGGCGGCTCCAACCCCGGCGATGTCGCCCGAGTCCTACAAAGCCTTATTTCGAGCACGGTTTCTTCCTACAGCCCCGTGGTGACATGCTAAGCACATATGAATCCGGTTTGCCATGGAAATGGCCGGAGCTATGACCTCACTGTCGACATAGGGCTAAAATCATCGGCGACCCAAAAAGCTCGAAGAACAGTGCCTATGGTCGATGGTTTTTGATGCTTGTTGATCCTAGCTGATCGTAGGAAGGTCTAGTACTTATGGTTTACTGGACACGAGTTTGGATGGACTGATCATCAAGAATTTCTAGTCAAGTTCCCTCTTGGTTCTATGAACATGTGATCGGGAATTATGGAAATACTCCCCCGATACCGGAAGATCTAGGAGAGGATGGTGCGGGTTTTAGCTGTGGAAGTTTGCCTGAGCTGCGGCCTGTATCGTGGGGGCGACGGTGAACCGAGAGGCGCTCGAGCGGTGGAAGAGAAGAGAAGAAGTGTGGGGAAGGGCGAATGGCGGTGAAATGGTCCTGTGCGTGGCCAAACGATGTGATGATCACTTCTTCACGCGGTCAGATCGCCAGAGCATGAGGCTGAGCGGTGAAAATCATCGGGAAGGGGTCGTCCGAGAGCTAGCGCTCGCTCGGTCCTCGGCAGGAGAAAAACAAAGCCAGTTTGAGGCTAAGTGTAGCTGACATGTGGACCCCACACCACCTAATTCCAGATGATATTTTCCCTCAAATTAACAGCTTACTTCCTCCCAAAGTCTTGTGGTTGAATTTGAATTCCACTGATTTCTATTTCGGTTGGAAAGTTTGAATTGCAATTGGATTTTTGAATTTGAATCAGCATTTTAATTTCTCCCCATTCATTGATTCAAAATCATAGCAAACTAAGCCCAAACAATCTGAATTTTGGCATAGGTGCTGTTTCAAAGATGATAAACCCATTTGTGAACTCAATTTGCAATTTTAGTGAAGTTTGAATTTGAAACTGAGGTTTGAATTTAGATTTGAGTGCTTCCTCACTTAATTCCAAACAAATGGTAAACCCTCTCCAAATGAGATGAAATTTGGCAGGCTTATTATTTGAATTATGGGGAACCAAATAGTGGATTTAGCTTTCCATGTTTGGAAGTTTTTTGACAAGTTTGAGTGAGCACTTTGAACTCACACCTCTAAATTCCAAAGTTTTAATTCCCCCTCATTTTTCTAAGTGGGAATTAGCTGAGCCACTTGCTATAATTTTGGGGATTTTGCAGTAGCCACAGGAAATACCCCAGCCACAGAAGATCCCCCATGGTGTTTTACTCACTGACAGCTGGGACCCACGGAGTCTTCTTCAACCTCCAGCCATCGGCGCCTGACCACCGAGAGCGGCGACGCTCTCATCAGAACTAGGTTCCCGGCTGATCGGGTCCTCAAAAATTTGCCACCTGGGGGTTTTCCACCATGCTGAACACGAAGGTGCGGTCAGTTGGGGGTGTCGTCGGTCGGAAATGCGACCGGTGACAGCGGCTAACCGAACTCCAGCGAGCTTGTTCTCGGTCAGGAATCAACCGTCCGAGCTGGGGTTTTCTCCAAAAGCACCAGTGGAGCATGGCCGACTTGGAAATGAACCCCAACCTCGGTGAAAACCACCGGAAATAGGTTATCACCGGTGAACCGAGCCCAAAAATGGTGGCAGCCACAAAAACTCGGTTTTCGGTGTTCTTACTTGATCATTTGAACCGCTATTTCTTTGGGGAAACTCGCAAGAACAGGGAGGAGCTACCCTAGGACCAGATAAGGTGGAAACCAATTGAGCACGACGAATTTCACCTAAAAGGGTTCGGTGTTCTTCACAATGGCCGGACAGAAATTCTCAAATTCGTCGAGAAGGGATCAAAACTATACGAACTGGTGAGGGGAGAGCAACTACGGAGTGTCACGGACCTTTCAGCGGCATTGGTTTGTTGTGGGAGGCCGTGGATCGGTTGGTCGACGTTGAACCGAAGGGGTGCGCCAGACTTCGGACCTTCGAAGAGAATTCCGCCGCGCCTGGGGTCTTGCAAGCCAGATTTTCGATCACTCTCACATTGAAGATGTTGAGGAAGATCACGCGGTTCTATTTTGCTGCTTGGTTAAGCTTTGCTCGCACGAACTCCCTGGCTCCCGATCAAACACAGAAGCGGTGCGAGTTCTGTCCGGCAGTGGAAGAAATTTTTCCGGCTGGTGCTCGGCTTCGCTCGGTGGAACTCAGAGGCGAATGGATTGAAGTGTTTTGTGCCTCCAGTTGAGCCTTTATGGCATGAAAGAGAGAGGAGGAGAGGGGGGCTGCACCTCGGTGTCCCTTGGTGTGCAGCTCGGTGGCACTCGGATAAGAGTGAACCGACTGAAGAATTCATGTGTGCAGCTGACCTGTAGGTCCCACTCAAATTTCTCCCTCTCTTCACTGATGTTTCCACTTTAATCTCTCAAAAAGATCTTCAGTCATGTTGATCCACTAAATTTAAACTTTCTAAATTTCAAAAATGGGCTGAAGATTGAATTCCACCAAATTGGTTTAGATTTTTCCTTTTTGATTGAATTCAGACATAAATATGTGGTGATCACCTTTAGCATATTATTAGGTCCACATTTTTGCTGATAACCACTTAAGACTTTTGAATGTTCCATAATTATGAAACTGCGTTTTGGATATAGGATTAACTAGTAAAATTTGAATCTGAGTTCACTTTATCCAAAAACTTTTTATAACTTCAGCATTTTATACATGGCTTTTGAGAATCCAAATTTCCAAACTACACCATGCAATGGACTTAACCATGCCCTAACTTTTTATTCACAAGAACATGGTTCCATAAAATATGGGATTTTACACGCCCAACAGAACGAACGGCTTCACTCCGTTTTTCATGACGTATGGGTCAGAGGCGGTCCTTCCGACCGAGCTCGAAGACGGCTCTCCCCGAACGGGGGCCTACGACGAAGCCCGGTCCGAAGAAGCCAGAAGAGACTCCATCGATCAACTACATGAATCTCGCAACGTCGCCCTCCTAAGGACGGCAAAGTACCAACAAGCACTTCGCCGCTACCACTTGCGACTGGTCCAACCTCGAGCCTTCCAGGTCAGCAATCTAGTCCTCCAAAAGATTCAAACCAACAAGGACAAACACAAGTTGTCCTCCCCGTGGGAAATCCGGTACATGGTGGCAAATTTCCTATGGCCCGGAGCATACCGACTAAAGGATGCCGACAGGAATATCTTCCCCAATGCTTAGAACATCGAGCACCTCAAACGGTTTTATCCGTAGCGACCCCGACCTCCGAGCGAAAGGAAGCGAGTCCAGAAACTAAAATCTAATGCCCACATCCTCCGCTCTTTGAACTTTTCTTCCATGCAAAGTATAGCCCTCCCCCTCCGGGCTCGAGCCCGGGTGCGTTATCTTGTCGAAAAGATCGGAACCCCTGACCTCGAATGGTCAGAGCCCAGGTGAATACGTGTGCTTCAAGTGCCACATGGTGTGTCAAACGGCTTGGCCGCCATGTGCCACTTGAGGGCTAACACCTTTCAGGAACCACCCTAAAGGCATCTACAATTTTCTATGTACTTCCTCTGTGCATCGCAACCTACAGCTAAGGACTACAAAAAGTTCTCAAAGCCACAGATCGAGCGAAGTGTAGGAACGAAAGCAATGTATTGTTTTTTCTAACCTAGTGTTTGCAACCCACGCATGGAAATGCAAAAGTTCTCTAAGCTACGGTCAGAAACACAACGCAAAGGGGAAACCTCACGTGTATAGAAAAATTTTCTGCTTTTCTTCATTAGAAGAGCCATGAAGGGCTAATACATTTACATTACAAGGCAAAAAGGTAGACAAGGGCTAATACATTTACATTACAAAGCAAAAGGGCAGATTACCAAACAAAGGCTTGTAGGAGGATGATTGATGCCCATAAGAAAATTGATGATAACAGACAACATCCACAATTCAGCATTCTTACAAGTTCACTTGCCTTCGGCCAGCGTTCTTGCAAGTTCACTTGCCTTTGGTCCGCCTGTCCACTTGCAACGCCTCGACTCGCATCTGAACTACGACGAATCGCTGCCCGTGCGCCTCTGCGACGCCCCAGCACCACCAGTTGACAAGTGGCCAGTCCATGAGGAGCGGAACCACCAAACCCCGTCGTGGATGCAGAGCTAGTCTTGACGCCAGTTCTTCACAAATTTTGGCAGCGACAGGATGAAACGCCATGACTACGCCCTCTGAGGATGGATGCAGGCACCACCGGCCGCCGGGATTAAGGAGTTGGTGGTCGATGGCCACGCTCAGGAGAAACACCGTCCTAGCTCGAAGCGAGGCTCGATAGAAGGGGGATCAAGTCATATTTTCCCTTAATCTTTTCCTTCCCTAACTCGCACTGCCGCGACTTCCAGGGAAGAAGGAGCAAGAGAAGGCCGAAGCGGAAGAGGAAAACACAGGGATAAAAACTTGCGCCCCAAAGGCCGAATATATAGCCGGCGCATGATGGCAACGAGTAAAGGCGTGGGGCCCATGGATGTGTGCGCCCTGCAGTATTGCCTCCCGTACGTAGAGTGGGTGCACACCCCCCGAGACCTCAGGGCACGACGCCCGCCATAATTTCGGTCAAACAAACTCACCTCTTCGAAATATGTGAACGATTCGAAGAGCCGCACGCTATTTTTCCCCCTTCCCAAGCCGACGCTCCTCCGCATCTTCTCAGCTACCCCTGACACGACGTCAACATGCCATACGAATCTAAGGACCAGGGAGGTAGGTAAGTTTGTATGGCCCACTTTTGGGGTCTAATCAAAGTTCCTGGTTCTAAAGTCTACCTAACATGCAGGTCGAGAGTACCGCCCGGAAAAAAACCTGAGCGAGGGACAGACGACGCAAGATGGCCAGTGAATGGTGAACTCGAGAGCCGCGAACACTCCCGACAAATCCAACACTCTGATATCCGAGTCTCACCTTGGAGACTCTACGGTAACCCCCCCAAAGGGTCGGTATCGAGCCACCCAGGCCCACAAATGGTCCGGGATCCGCAAGAGTGTACCAAGAGGGATCTTATGGAACACGGGCATCGTGCCCCAATCAGATCAACCTAATTGCCCAGCCCCTGCGAAAAGGCAGCGGGGTTCCACTCTGGTTTACCCGTTAGGCATCTCATGGAGCCTGGGAATTCGGCCATCGAGGTAAATTCCCGGTCAGCTCAATCCCTCCAAACCAGCAAACGGTTGCGAATGGGGACCGAAGCAAATTCTCTAAACGAACCAAGCCTGACCTGTGAAGGAAGGACTCGGGGGCTATCAAACGATTCAAAGTCACGATAGGATTGAAGCCTAAGGCTTTGAATCCAAAGGTAGCCACAAATCGAGACAAAACAACAATCTCACACAACCTTTTCCTCTATCTTATCTTTTTCAGGATCTCCATCACGCGAAGGATGTGCTCCTGACCAGTACAAAGGTAACTCAGCCGAAGGCCCCGGGCTACTGACGGGGTGATGTACCCCAGGTACCGAAGAGACAACCGATCAACCAAATCGCACAGAGACACGCAGCTCCGCGGGCTCCAGCCAGGCCACACAGGAAATATCAACATAGGGCCCCAGGCCTAGGATGATGCCACCCTTGTGTGGGGACCACCCCGTGGTTCTCCCACTCCGGGATCGCAGAGGGTGATGCCGTGCGATGCGGTACTCAATAGCACACAAGAAAAGAATACAAACAACATACAAACTTTTATTTTACATAAAAACAGCAGAAGTCTTTTACAAACTTAATGTACAGCGGAAGTACTATACATAGCTACGCTCTCCTACTAACAAAGCAAAAAGTGTAGCCGTCTAGCGCGGGGATGCCACACACTAGAAACACTCACACAACCACCACGGCGGCTTGCAGGGATCCAGCTCGGCCATGTACCCTGACGGGGGCATCACCTCGTCCTCGGACCCTTCCTCATAACTCTCACCTACACACAGCTCAAATATTGCAACCGTGAGCACGATGGCTTAGCAAGGTTTAACCGACAATCCTAATCATGAAACTCTACATGCAGGGATTAGTAATAAAGGAAATGACATTTGCGATAAAGACACGTCTACATGTTAATCCTTACTTTCAGTTTTATAGCAGCAGATTAATGAGCCTTAGGCAGCCCTCACATTGGAAGTCCACAATCAAACAAGAAACGCTTTCCTCCGATGTGGTTATGCCCAAAGTGGAAAATAAACTTAATGAGATGTACATCTACAGCATACATGGTTTCAAAACATTAATAGTTCAATGCAGCTTATTCGTCTGGCTTCTTTTATTTCTTACTTTGTCACAGTGCAGTGAACAAGCGGTACTCAAATAACTGCGAGGAAGGTGATTGCAATCAATAGACATCCCAGATAACACGTCACGTACACCCATTTTCAGAAGTGTGGTGCTTCACACCTTCCTACTCTGTTTTATGCAGCAACGTTCCAAAGGAAACCCAAATACCGAACCGGTCCATCCGTAATGGGCAGGAGGTCCCCGCGTGGAGCGTGTCTGTGCCCACCGGCAGATTTACATCTTCCTGCCCTTAACCCACTCCTATAAAACGGTTGGGTAAGCCTCGGCACCCAGGTTCCCATATGCCAGTATGCATCCGGTACTGTTCAAACTTGTCCAGCAGGGCCGCACACAGCTCACCAACAGGGCTACACACATGAGACCTCCGCTCACTGCATCCTATCCCCCCTGCTGGGTCTTAGTTTCACATTCTTAAGCCATTCTCTACCTTTTTCCATCTCGTGTGATAAAATCTTATCTCGCGAGTAGATTCCAACTACTACTTCTACCGAGATCCTAAGAACATTAGCATGCCATTCTCTACTCGTCGAGTTGTAAACTACCCAACCCTCCATATGATTTAAAAGTCATGCAAGTGGGGTTTCAACCACCTTAACTCTAATGCAAGCATTTCACCCTATACATAAGTGATACAAATGAAAACTTTGCAAAAGGTAATTAAATGCAAACCGGGGCTTCACTGGTTGCGAGTCAAAAGGAAAGTTAGCATCTGGTGGGAGGACTTCCAATGGCTCTGGAGCGTCCTCAACTTCGGTCACTATATGAAATGCAACAAAATATGTGTATAAGTGCTAATGAAGTATAGGAATTAAACTTCTATTCATAGCTACTGCTATTTAGGTTCCTTAATTGGCTTTGGAATTTCTCCAGTGGATACTAGACTCTCTGAGAATGATTTGAGCAAAATTTTAGAAATTCATGAAAGCTTGTGGTCTCCAAAATTCCCACAAATACAAGGCTTCTCTGAATTTTGATCCCAAATCTGAAGTTTTGACATGGCTAACAGTGGAAGATATAATTAGAGCAGGTATCTATGGTTCTAACAAATTTTGTTTCATAATTTTTTGAGCTACCTACAGGGAGAAATGGAATTTTGAAGTTGGGCAAAACTGCTGAAAAGTTTCTGTTTAGAATTGGAAATTTCAAATGAAGGCTGAACTTTGGAATGGAATTTAGCCCGAGCAAATATACTCCAATGAAGCTCAAATTTTTACAGGAGATCACTAATATTTTGAAGAACCTTCTTGCCAAATTTGAGGAAATTCCATAACAGGGATCTTTTGGAATTAATTCCCAAATTTTTTATTTTGATGAATTTTGGAGACAATTCCAGAGATCTTAAGATCAAATTCTCTGCATTTATGCAAAGCACTGACTGAGAGGAATCCAACAAAATTTGTTTCACAAATTTTGGATATTCCTACCGAATGTTATGGGGGTTTGAAGTTTGAAATATTTTTCTGGAAATTAACTCTGTGATTTTTAACTAATTTATTTAACCCTGAGATAACCTCCTGATTAAACCACCTTAATAACCTCCAAAAATCCCAAGATTTTTACAGGATATCACAAACTAGGATAAGAGTTTTCTGACCAAAAATGGGAATATTTCATAAAGGAATATTCCTGGAATTACTCACTAATGGATTATCTTAAAAGAAGTTTACAGAAAATTCTAGGCATTTTCATAGCAAAAAAATTTGTTTCTCTGCAAATTACTCTTCCTAAGGATTCTAGCAAAAGAAAAATTCACTATTTTTGGAGCTAAGGATTGCCTAGAATGAATTTTACAAAGTAGAAACTTTTTCTGAAAAGTTTCTGGACACTTTTGAACCCAATAGCTTGGACTCTGAAAATTCCTACTCAAATCAACTCCAAATGAGCTGAAACTTTGCTTAAAGTTCAATAATACCCTAAAGAATATTATGCCAAAATTTGGGGATTTTTGGCTTACCGAAACACCCTGCATAATTACAGAAAATTTTAACAGAATTATCCAGAATTTACTATTGACTTTCTTACAAATCGGGGTACAAATTTAAATAGACCTTTGCAAAATGAATTTAACCCAATTCGAACCACCTAATTTGGAGTTTCCAACACAAAGTTATGAATTTTTAAAGTTTGAACATTTTTTGGAACCTAATACTGGCTGACAGTGGGGTCCACAGGTCAGACCGTTCTTCTACCTCTGGAAAGAGCCCGCGTGCACGCCGGAACACGGGGATGGAGCACCCCGTTCTCCCTCATTTCTCCGCCGTTTTTGCTCCGGTTTCACACTACACGACCTTTGGAACGTGGCGCAGCTGCCGGGCAAGGTCTCACTGCTTGAAAACGGGCCGGAAACGGGTCGGTACCGATGGCGGCGCTCAGCGGCGCGGCATCGACGCGTTCCAGCGTGTATCAAGCCCAAATCAACCACCCAAGCTGCCCTAAAGCATCCATAGTGGTCGTAGAACATGGAACGCAAACCAATTCTTGCAGCGAACGGCGGGAAGAGGGCGGTCACTGGAGGACCGACCCGTTTTTGCCGCCGCCGGCGAATTCTCGTCGCCCGGGGCACGGGATGGTCGGTTTTATGCGTGCTTTGGCATGGGAGGTCACTAGGATGGTGGGATGCTGTGGTTTGAACCGAAGGAAGAATGATCAAGCACTTTGGGCGAATTTTCAGATTCTAGTTTAGACGGTTCTTCACGTACACCGGCGGTAAACGGCAAATTTCGGCAAGCCGGCAGTGGGAACAAGCAAGGAGAGTTCGGGAGCATGATCTACACCTCATGGCGCACCTTGGGGTGGTGTTGGTCGTGCGGGAGAGGCGCTGGACCGGCTGGGAGACGAGAAGCAGTGAGGTGCGGTGTTGTATGGACCCGAGGAAGAAGAAGACGTCGTAGCAGTGTTGGAGGAAGCCGAACACGAACTGGTGATGCTTCAGGGACGTCTAGGAGTAATCGGCGCAGCTCTCAGGTGGCTCAACCGGGCGCTAGGGTGACCGGAGGTCAATCGGCAAGGAGAGACAGAGGTGGCGATACCGTGCCCTGTTTTCCCGAGTGAGCGCGCTCGAGCAAAGGAGGAAACTTCAGTGGAACATGTAGGCAGAGGAGAAACTGGAGTGGTGCAGCTGCTAACGCTATCGATCAACCACGCAAGCAATTTCTACCGTCGGGAGCAAGTTTTCCCAAGGAGCTCGGTGGAAATTTTGCACCCTCGGTGGCAAGCTCACGTGAAAGAATTGTTACTGTTGTTTAGTCGCTCTGACATGTGGGTCCCACCCCACCTAAATGCTCTGATATTTTCCTCCAGATTAAATCCTTTGCTTCCTCACAAAGTCATGGTTTCAAGTGTTGTATTCAAACGAATTCATTTGGGTTCAAGAAATTGGAATGTCCATTGAGTTTTTGAATTTGAAACTGAATTTAATTACTGGGAGTTAACCTTCCTTTAAGTTCAAACTTTAAATTCGGCACTCTCAGTTCAGTTCCTGTACGAGGGGGAATTAACACCTGGGGTTGCTGTTTTTGGGTGAGCAAAAGATCACACCAAGAGCTACTCAATCCCACGAGCTGGTCACTAGCGCGACTGAAGCAGCGAGGAGGTGGCCTCCGCTTGCAGCTCGGTTGGTGAGTGAGAGGATCACGCCGTGAGGTGTTGAAGCCACGAGCAGGTCGCCAGCTCGATGCAAGAAGCTGGAGGTGGCTGCCCTTGTTGGCGCTCTGAGGAGGCTCGGGTGGTGTTCGACACCGAACAGCGGAAGTCTTCGGGAGCAAGTTAAAGCGGCCTAATGACATGTGGGGTCTACCCCCTTTACTCCTCTTCTTATCCTCCAAATGTTTCCAAAAGGTCTTCATTCATGTAAATCCCCTCAATATGATATTTCAGGAGTTTAAACTTGGGCGGAAATTTGAATAAACCAAATCCAGCGTGAAGTTCACTTTCAAATTTGAATTCAGCTCACATTTGGAAATGATCATGTTTAACTCCTTTTTAGCCCACTCTGAAAACGGAATGTGGCCACCATGAATTTCCTCGAATTCAAAGATATGAGGATACATGTGTGCTCCAAATTTTTGGAGCAACTTGAGGGAAACAATTGAGTTAAAATCTGAATTTAGACTCCCTTTTACACATGAGAACTTTACACATGGTGTTTAATTCAAACTTGGCTTAACACATTTCAAATGAACGTGAGAGCTGGTTTGGTTGGACACCGGGGCGACAGGAAAAGCGACCATTGACGATGGCCAAATTTATTGACGACGGTGCCGTAGTCTTTTAATTAATTGACGATGGCTAGATACAGCCGTCATCAATAATGTTGTAATTGACGAAGGCTAACCTAGTACTACCGTCAATAAACTTAAAGATGATGGTGGCCATCGTCTATAACAGCTGTCGTCAAATTTGGCCGAGATCCGGCCCCACTCGAGGCGTTATTGAGGATGGTGAGGAACTACCATCGTCAATAAGCCCGTTATACTCCCGAGCGCCACTCGGGAGGCGACATTCTCTACCGTCTGCGCCGCCTCCCGACTCCGCGCGCTTCACCGTCGCCGGTCGCTGCCTCCCGAGGTACGCCCTCCTCCCCGCCGCCCCTCTTCCCGTCGCCCCTCTCCCCGACGCCCCTCTCCGCCACCACGTAGCCGGCCGCCCCCACCGCCCCTCTCCGCTGCAGGCCGCCCCCACCGCCCCTCTCCGCCCCCGCGACGCCACGGCCCCCTCCGGCCCCGCTGCCCCGCCGCCCCTGCCCCCTCCCGCCCTGTTGCCCCCTCCGTCTCGGCCCACCTCACGCCTAGCTGCCCCCGCCGCCCCTCTCTACCGCCGTGCTGCCGGCCGCCCCCGCCGCCCCTCTCTGCCCCCACGACCACCCGGCCCCCATCCCGCACCGCTGCCCCGCCGCCCCTTCCCCCCTCCCACCCCGCTACCCCCGCCGCCCCTCTCTGCTGCCGCCCCGGCCCATCTCCCGCCCGGCTGCCCCCACCGCCCCTCTCTGCCGCTGCGCCACCCCCGCCACCCCTCTCCCCGCCGCCCCTCTCCGCCCCGCGACGCCCCTCTCCCCACCTGACGCCTTTGTGGATTCCAAATTTTCCTCAGCTGAAGACAACAGCCGGCTGGAGGACCTGCCCGCACTAGCAGACGACGGCGGAGCATAGTGTAGGGCATGCCCCCCCTAGTTTTGAAGTTTTCCTTTGATAAGCAGTGGTTGTTTAGGGCTATTTGCTGTATTTTCCTCTTAACTATTGTACTGCCTCCCCTCCCCAGAGTTCACCCGGGAAGCTCTGCCACTTCCAGCAGATGTTTAGGTTGAATCATTCTCCCATGTTATGCTAGCTGTTGGGGCTCCTTAGTTTATCCCTGATTGATCTGCTCTTCCATGATTAGTGGACTGCAAAGTACTTTAGAAAATGATGCTGGCAGCCCCCCCGCACCAAGTGCATCGTTATGTCATCATTTTGGATTAGCAAATGAGGCTTTTGTGATGCGTAATGGAACTCCAAGAGTCAAGATCATCATATCCAGCCAGATGACATGTTGGCAGCATTCAGACACAATCATAAGGCGCATGTGCTCCGCTGTTTTGGCTTTTCCTTTGTCGTACCCCCTAGATTATATAATCTAGTTTATTAGTGCTGAATTATACAGTATAAGCTAGCTTATTAGTGATGGATTGTATAAGCGAGCTTACATAAGTTTTTTTATAATTAGTTTACATAATTAAGTTGATGTACAATAAGATGGTGAGGTTGGTTGGCAATCTAGATTATAAGCTTGCGGGTTACTGGTTTGTAGAACAAAATACATGCAACCTAGATTATATGCTGAAAAAAATCTACTTTGAGACAACTTATGGAATTATGATAGTCTAGAAATCTATAGCATAAAATGACTGTATCATCTAGTTGCTTATTTCAACCTAGGATGAAATAAACAAGATTGTATAATCTAGAGTAGTTTAGATGATATTGTTGGTTTACATGATTATGTTGTTTTTATTGTATTGTTTATTTTTGAGTGATTAGTTAATATATGTAATTAAACGGGTTTGGGGGCTGCCCGACCCAGCACGGTCTGACCCGAAATGGCACGACACGTATTAAATGTGTTCGTGCCGTATAGACAGTTGTAGTCGTAATGTATGCGTCAAGATGGCACGGAAGCGGACAACGATGGTGTGGACATCAACCACCCGCGCTTGGGTGGACGGTGGAAGCAACCTCTACTCCAAGTGTGGGAGCCGCAGATAACTCTACTCCGAGTCCTGCAATGGAGGCTCTACTCCATTCCCGCCGCGGACGACTCTACGCCAAAGCCGGCATTGAGTCGAACTCTATGCCTTCCGTTCTTTCCTTGAATCCCTCTATCTTGTTCTTTCCCCTATCGTAAATGATTTAAGAATTAAAATGAGTAACGTAACCTATAGAAATGCGTCACCCGTTTCGGACTAGCACGCCTGACATGCGATACACATGTGAGACGTGCAGGTTCGGAATTGTCCCTTTTTGGACAACCCAGGAGTGACCGAGGGGGCGTGGCTTGTGACGAGACACAGGTATGGATCAGGATGAGATTTCAACGGCATAACGCTGATGTTCTCTGCTGCACCATTTTCAGGCGTGCAGTTGGAGAACAACGGGGTTATGCTGCCGAAATTTCGTCTGGATCCGGACCACGCGTCTCATCATAAGCACACCCTGCTCGGTCACTATTGGGTGGGTTTAGGACCTATATGACTAGTTGTACGGCCGTGACATAACATAAAAATGAAACTAATAATGATGTATCTGCTTTGAAGGTATACCCTGAAACATGGCTGAAGCCCGCAGGTTGATGTATACTGGTTGGAAAAGGGATGGCAGTCACTCAGATGAGTGGTTCAACAAGATGGATGATTTCATTCAATGATTTTTTTCTGAGTCATAGTACAGTAAGGTGTGGTGCCCATGTATGAAATGTCAGGGTGCAAAGTGTTGGGAAAAAGTCAATTTGGCGTTTCACTTGTGTCGAAATAGTTTCATGCAACATTATGAGGTGTGGACCTTTCACGGTGAGACACCTTCTGAACCCGTACAAGTTCCAGATCAGGATGACCACATGGGGGTCGGTAGGATGGACGAGATGCTTGATGCCATAAATCCTGAATTGATGGAGGATCCTCCTACAATAGAGGTTGAAGCGTTTTTCACGCTTCTCAGAGCTTTAGAAGAGTCGTTGCATGAACACGCCGAAGTGACACTCCTCACTTTTATGACTAGATTTATGGACATTAAGTCTAAGTATTTTTTTCTCCAATAATTGCTACAACGATCTTATCGAATTGATCAACGATATCCTTCCACATCCACATAAAGTGCCTAAAGATATGTATCAGTCTAATAAGTTGTTTTCTGGTCTTGGTATGAAATATGAGAAGATTGATATGTGCCCAGACAACTGCATGCTTTTTTAGAGAGAGCAGGCCAACGATAACAAGTTCTTAAAATGTGAGAGAGCGAGATTTGTCAAAGTTGTTAATGACGACGGTTCAAAAGTAATGACTCAAATGGCACAGAAGCAGGTTCGCTACTTGCCTGTCACACATAGGTTCAAGCAATTGTTTCTCTCTAAAAAAACAGCCAGACACATGAGGTGGCATAAAGAAGGTGTACGTGAGAACAACGAAATGATGGCGCACCCGTCCAACGGTGAGGCATGGAAGGCGCTTGACTGCTTCGATCCAAATTTCACCAATGACGAGAGAAATATTCGCTTCGGGTTGGTGACAGATGGATTCTCAACGTTCAATACAAATGCCACACCATACTCTTGTTATCCTGTGTTCGCTATTTCGTACAACTTACCACCATCTCTTTGTATGAAGTATGAGTTCATGTTCCTGTGCCTTATTGTACCTGGACCGGATCATCCTAGTTCACGACTGAACGTGATGTTGCAGCCATTGATTGAAGAGTTGAAAATGTTATGGACAGGAGTCGAAGCATACGATAGTTACAGAAAACAGAAATTCAACCTTCGAGCTGCATACTTGTGGTTTGTTCATGATTTTCCAGCTTACGACATGTTTTCTGGCTGGAGCACTCATGGTCGATTGACATGTCTGATATGTGCTTCTGACACGGATTGTTTTCGTCTAAGTCATGGTGGCAAGATATGCTACTTTGATTGCCATAGACATCGGTTACCGCCGAATCACGTGTTTAGGCAATGGAGAAATGCCTTCAGGAAGGGTACCATTGTAAAAAAGGGACCACCGCAACGTCTCAACGGGTCGGAGATTGTTGAACAGCTGAACAATCTAGTTCCAGATGAAGGTCGTCCTAGATATTTTGTTGGTTACAGAGAGGATTACAATTGGACTCATATATGTGCACTTTGGGAGTTACCGTATATGAAGTCCTTAATTCTAATGCATAACATTGATGTCATGCACCAGGAACGTAACATGGGCGAATGCATCATAAGCACGTGCTTGGATATGACGGACAAAACAAAAGACAACATAAAGACTCGAAAGGATTTGGCAGAGGTTTGTAACCGTCCAAGTCTTGAGCTCTCCGAAGCTGGTGGCAAACCACGTGCTTCTTTCTGCCTTCGACCAAAAGAAAAGAAAGAAGTCTTTAAGTGGTTGAAAAAATTAAAGTTCCTAGACGGTTATGCTGCTAGCCTGAGAAGAGTCATGAATGTCAAGACTGGAAACCTCACTGGTTTGAAAAGTCATGATTATCACATAATCATGGAAAGACTTTTGCCGATTATGTTTCGGGGCTATCTTGACGATGAGGTGTGGAAGGTGTTAGCCGAGCTTAGCTACTTTTATATACAACTTTGTGCTAAAGAAATCAAAAGGGGGATGATGGAGAAGTTGGAAAGAGAGATACCCATGCTCTATGTAAGAAGGAAAAAGTATTCCCACCAGGGATCTTCAATCCACACCTTCTAATCCATCTTCCATATGAAGCTAAAGTAGGCGGCCTTGTTCAATACCGGTAGATGTACCATATTGAAAGAGCACTCAGATATATGAAACCAATGGTTCATAATAGGGCAAGGGTTGAAGGATGCATTGACGAAGCATTTACACTTCAGGAGAATGGATACTTTTCAAGTGTCTACTTTGAAGAAGAACACAATGTTAATGCATCGGCGTTTCGGTACAATATGGCTGAAGCATCCCCTTGTAGCGACCTCTCACTTTTTCAAACAGGAGGCGCCACTGTTGGTAGTGGCACGAGCTACGATGCTTTGTTATACATGTACGCTAACATAGATGGGATGAACAATTTTTTTTGGGTAAGTGGTTGTTCAACATCTATACTAATTTGCATGATGTGTTATACATCATTGCTAATCATTCTGTTTTTTCCTTATTCAGTGAGTTCGATCGACAAAATTGGAAGTCTAAGCAGCAACCTACGACCAAGCAAATACAAACAATGTGACATTATGGAGTAAATGAAGGACCTAACTTCCAAACCTGGTTTTGAAATCATGTAATGTTTTCCTTGTCTTGTTCCTCTTAGTAATTATGTTCATAACATAACATAGTCTTCTTACTTCATATGTTGGATAGTGCAAGACACAAGCCAGTGTCCATGAAGATTTGCGACAACTGTCCAACGGATCCATTAAAGTTAAACTCTTTGGTTGATATGATGTCAATGGGTTCCGATTTCGTTCAACTCAATTTGAAGCTCAACGTCCTCTAAGGGCAACATCTAACACCGGAGTTGTGACGAGGGCCGCTGACGTCAAAGGACGTGAAACTAACTACTATGGGATCATAAACAAAATCCTAGAATTTAGTTTTGCCGGGGGTAAAGACCTTAAGGTAGTCTTCTTTGACTGCGATTGGTTTGATCATAATAATGGAACTCGACAAAACCAATTTGGCATGGTAGAAGTCAAACACAAGGACCGGCTACGAGGTTACGACACCTTCGTCCTTGCACACCAAGTCGAGCAAGTATATTATCTACAATATCCATGTGAAAAGCTTAGTGCTTGGGGGGTTGTACACAAGGTGAATCCTCATGAGCGGTTATATACACCAGACAATGTAGGATACCTTGATGAGGCTGATGTTGTTTATCAAGAAGAAGAGTTGCTGGACTCTTTTGTCGTTGAGCCTGGTATACGACTTGATAACTTAGTTGGAGATGAAGAAGATGTACAGCCTTATAAGGTGCAAAAATGGAAACGGCAAACAACCGCGACAAAAAATCGATGGTCTAGTTTAAGGAGTAGAGTACATGATCGTGATACTGACGAATTTTGAAATTCAGTACAAGTAACTTTTCCTTCGTCTATTCATTAGCAAATTTTCCTTTCATCAGGATGTCGTCGAGCAGTAGACGACGGGGACGCGGGGCTTTCTGCCCCAGAGAGAAGACTCCATCTTCCAGGGCTGTCAGTCTAGCGAGGGTAGATTGTCATAGTTGTTGGGCCTCGACAGAGGCCAGGGGTCACAACAGTGGTCACGACAGGTAAAGAACATTTAATTACATAAATTACATAAGTACTTCTTAAATCTATATTACAAATCTTCAAAAATTTTAGGACAACTCTACGTCTGAGGACACAGAGGTTAGGGGTCCTCTTCAGGCACCGCTGATTTTGGAGCCTGCTTCGAAGCCTTCTAGAGAGCCTAATGTGGATCCGGCGCCACAACGGCGTTATAGGAAAAGCCACTACGTGGCTCCTCCTCCGGTTCCTGCACGGCCAGAAGATCGGGTTGTTATTCGTCTAGTTGGCGATAGGTAAGTAAATTTCTAACAATTCAATTTAGATATTTTTTACAATTATATATGTAAGAATCATGTATCAGGTATTGGGCCGATGACTCATTCATGGGTCAGGGACGCCACCGCCAGGTCAACGCTTCCCTGGGCCAACTCATCCGTTGTCACTACCCCGGTCTAGTGAACGGACGGGCTCCTACGGCAACCACCAAGAGCATGTGTGGCACGAATTCATGGTAAGTATGAAGAATATTTGTTAAATTTGAAACTATTATATGTTAAATACATTTACTTGAATATTTCTTCTTCTAGAAATATTACCGCTTGGAGGACGAGGCCCAGCTGGATCACGCCCGTCTGGTCTTCAACAACAACGCCAGGAAGCTCCTGACACAGTCAATATCAACGGCTCTCATTCAGGCTATGAAGGCGTACTTTAAGTTTCATCCGGACGAGGTTGAGCCAGGGCAGTTCAGTGATGTGGCCGACAAGTATTTGACGGAGGCCCAGTACACAGAGGTAAAATGTTTATTTTACTTTGCTTCATTATCCGATTTTGATCAATGTTTTCATCCTATAACAAATGTGTGCAGGTCAGCGTACCGTGGCTTGAATCCTGTCCAGACGTGTACAGTTTCCTGTGTGCTCGTTGGGCGAGCCAGGGCTTCCAAGGCGTGTCTATGATATGGTGACAGAGTAGAGGGACAGACAGGAAACACCGTCTTGGCGGGGACGGCTACATACGTCTCGCTAAACGGATGGTAAGTGATACTCGAATCTTATTTTAGTTAATTTCTGGCTCTATCATTGTGCTAACACGTATCGATAGGAGCTCGAGATCGGTCAGGAGCCGACCGCTATCCAGGTGTGGAGGAGGGGTCACATGGGAAGTGACCCGTCGCAGCCTGATCAGCTATCTTCTCAGTCAGCGACGGAGAAGTTATGGAGTTCTTTTGTTAACTTAATTGGATTCTCTTTAATACTTCTGGTGATTTTATTTTTCCTGTATTTCCAGGAAAAGTACAGGGAGGAGGTGCAGAGGCTTCGAGGCGAAGATTAAATTGGCAGAACGCGCTGATCGTACTTGAAGCCGCGTATGCAAGCGGTGTTGGGAAACCTCACGGCAGGTGAGTTCTGTTATTTTTTATTTAATGTCATGGACTTTGAGACACGAAACTTTAATCCTTATACTTCGTTGTGTAGGTTGGCCATCTTCGATGGAGTAGTCGACTCGAGGCAGGAGCGGTCTTCCTCGAGGGCCTCTTCATCTCAGGGTGGGTCCAGCAGGCGTATGAGCCAAGATCTGGAGCTCCAGAGTGTCCAGGAGGAGCTCTAGAGGACGCAGGAAGCGCTGCGATTGACGCACGAGAGGCAGGCAGCGGATCTCAGGGCTAGGGACGAGTATCAACACTCGTACATGCTACAGTTGAAAGTTGCCATGCAAGAAGTTCGGACCCTTGTACTCAATATTTCTAATATATGAATGACATGTATAATATTTTGCTTCATATTTGCAGGCTATGGCCGTAGGACAGCAGGCTATCTTTCCCCAGTGGGTGCCGCCACCGATACAGCTGCCACAGGTGCCACAGGGGCCGATGACAGGAGTACAGGTACAAAATTGCTCAATAGCTGAACTTGCTCAATTCTAGCTAACTTCTAATTTGTTAACTTGCTCAATTATAACTTGTAATGACTTTATTTAGTCAAATACGCATTTTGAAACTTCTAATTTGTCTAACTATACATGCACAACACATGGATCGGCGACGCAGGCTCAACAAACTCCATCCCCCCAGCATCCGGCGTTTGGACGACAGCGCGAGGACGACTTCCTGGACTCCGGTGGCAGCGGTCGGGGTAGCGTTGGGTAGTGGCGTGCGTATAGTGTTTTAATGACTGTGATATTTCATTTTGATGCCTGTGTGATCTTGCCATCGAGCCAGGGTTGGCCTCGAAGCCAGGGCAGCCTTTTCTATTTTTTAAAAAAACTGCAATCCTTATTGACGACGGTTTTTGGTACTTAGCTGTCGTCAATAAGCCATAATAATTGACGACGGCCAGCACAGCCGTTGTCAATAAGCCACAATAATTGACGAGGGCCAGCATGTCCGTCGTTAACAAGCCACAATTATATACGACGGCCATTTATACCGTCATCTATAATAGATCTTATTGACGACGGCCAACTGTTGGCCGTCGTCTATAAGCTTCTTGAACAGCCACGTGGCTCGCCAAACTTATAGACGACAGCTGGTTTTAGCCGTCGTCAATAAGTTTATTGACGACGGCCAGAAACCGTCGTCTATAACCCTTTACCGTCATCAATAAGTTATTGACGGCGGTAGTAACCTTATAGATGAGGGGTTTTGGCCATCGTCTATTTTCGCGATTCCTGTAGTCCCATTTTCGTGCATTCTAACACAAATTGGAATCAACATTCACTTTATTAACTTTGCATTTTTGGGACTTTTACACCTGGATCCCGGCTCCAAGGCCGAAACATAAGCGACCGACCTCCGACCGCCCGGATCAAGGGAGCCGCCGACCCCCAAGGTTTAAGCAACGTCCAACCTCCAAACCCGGCCAACGAGGCTGGGATAAGGAGTGATCCGGGCTAGAGCCCTGGCCGGAGGCAGGTAGAAGACTTCAATGCCGACATGAAAGAACGACAGAAGGACTTCAAGATGGAGTGGGAGGCCACACGCGACAATACAGGCACGACGCCAGCCATCATCACCACCCGTCCAGTCCCATTCGGCGCGCATGTCAGGGACGAAAAGTAGACATAGACCATAGATGAGACGGGAGCAGGTGTACTCATCGCTCCTGTATCATATTGGGCCGCCTTAGGCGCTGACACACCATGTAAACCCCCACCCCATTTATGACGAGTCGATGGGTACATAAGGGTATCCGGGATATAAAAGGGGAGGCCCAAAACCTCCCTTAAGATGACTCAATGCCCACACGCGCACAACACTTAGGCTTTCTTTTCGCACTCTTGCACACGAGGAAGCCTCGTTTGTAACCACGGTTCAACAAACCGCCTAAGCTAATACAAGACTGATGAACACCCCAGACTGGATGTGGAACACGTTGTCCGAACTAGTATAAATCCTTGTCTTTGTTAGCTAGCTATCTAGACGTAAAACGCGAACTATTCGATTACAGGTCGGTGGAAAAAATACCGACAAGTACATAGTTGGAAGGAAAACCACCTTGTCAAGATAACTATGTTTGTATTGCAACTTGTGTGTGATAGTGATAGTGCTCATTAAGTTTATGTTTCATGACATAAATTGTGGCTTAACATTGAAAGTTAAGGATTAAATTGTAGGCAAGTTTTTTTTACAAAATGTACCACTCCATGTATACGTTTCCAGCATGCAGAGTTTTATGCTAGGTTCAGACGGGTAAGTGTTGCTGAGCCTCTATGCTTACAATTGCTATATAATTTGTTGCTGCAGGTGAGGGGCTCTCTATAGCCTCATATTACAAAGGGTTCGGAATGGAAGCAACACCCCCTTCGGGGTATAGGGCTGAATGGGAACCCTGCACGCCGCCATGAGATGTGGATGCTGTTAGTATGACTCGTCCTAGGGCTGGACGAGTTCATTCTTTTGCTTAGCTTAGGCTTGAAAGCGTGAGCTAAGAATAAGACTTCCACTGTAGATATTTTGATGTAATATATGTTTACACTGGACTATGTAAATTCAAGCTTATGTTATGTAATATGATGTTCTTTTGAGGTGTGTTGTTGGGTGTCGAATCGCACGACACCACCTAATGCGATTCCAAGAATGTCTTGACCCCGGTCTTCACACCACGGATACTCGGTAGGGTAAGAACGGCAGCCTCCACACAATAAAGGTATTCCTAGCTACCCTCTCCAATCCCGGTTGATGTAGCTAGGCCTAGGGGCTCCTATTGACAATATTGGGAAGGAGGGTTCCCAACAAGAACTACAAATAACGATGAGGCAGAATAAGACTCCTCCACCTCCCTGCCCCGGCAAGGCTACAAAGCAATAGAAGCGGCCCAAGGACTAGTACCAAGGGGAATCCCACAAGAGCAGATACAAGGCCCCACTAAGAAAGCAAGGACGTGTCGGGATCCATCCTTCGACTAGATCTAACAACATCACCCTCTTCAGATTGGGGATGCTATGCTCCTGAAGGCCTGAGTCATCCCTGACCCGACCTGATTATGTCACCCTCTCCAGATTGAGGATACCATACTCTAGAAGGCCTATGTCGCTCCCGATCTGACCAGGTCCAGTACCAAGCTGGAGCCATGTTCCTACCTACTACTTTAGCTCATAAATTACGCACGACTCTGAAGAAAAATGTAAACATTCATGAGAAAAACTGATAGTTTAAGACTGAGGTGGCACATTCTTGAAGGGAGCACCAAAGATAAGTGATTTTTTCTTTGACAACCATAGACACATGTCAGACAAGACATTCGATTGGACACTACACTTCCACTCTGACCTCTAGCATGGGGGATTGGAGAACCGCACCTCCATGCCATTGATGTAAGCATGAAGTCGTGTCAAGGTGGCCACTCTTAGCACGATTCCCCATTGTGCTCTCAAAGACGGAGACAGCTGCACTTGGCAGAAACCCCACACGCCATCTAGTCCAGAGGGGATGGGACAACCCATTTATCGGCATGCGGTCAGTTCGCTACCGCTTAAAAAAAAACCTTCCGGCCCACCACTGTGAGGACCCCCTTGGACTATAAAATAGAGGCATCTTGGTTAAATGAAGGAGGACATCTTGTAACCTCATAGATCAGTACACTAAGCAGGACATAGAGTTGAGCAACCCGAACATATATAATCTCTATGTCTTACTTCTCAAACCCCACAAAACACATGAAACCGATAACAGTTGCGCCCCTAACCGAATCATCAAGGGGTGATCCAGCTAATACCCCATATGTCAGATTTTGTACTATCGACTGATACTGATAATCTTAATTATTAGTACCAAGTTTTTAGTACCAGTTTTAGAAACAAAACAGATGACAATTATAAACGAGTATAGATGTAGTGATGGCTCGTGGTGACCTGCATGTGAGATGCTATGTGAGAGGTGAGGGGGAGGAAGGAGGGTACGGTTAGGATATCTGGGAAGACAGTCAGAACGAGAACACGATGATCTTTCTTCGCAGAAGAAAAAAAATGTTGATCCTGGCCATTTAATATTCACGCATTACGTAACGATACAAAAAATACAGCCCTCGAGTATCACGCGTCCAAAATACTCCCAACTTGCCCAGTAAGTACCTATGTCCACTTGCTTCTGGATCACTGACAACCACAGATACGGCGGTTTAAGAAACTGAACACGGCGACGTGCCCCGATCTGCTGCCGGCGACAGAGCACATTGGAAGGTACTACATGCATGAATGAAAGTAAATGGCAGGGCCAGATCGATCCGCACCAGTGTTAATAAATAGTTTTTCGCCGCAGCAGCACGCATGTACAGTTGCGTTCATAAGTCAGCCTCATCACCAACCTTGGGGGTCTTCAACAGTTCACCAGCATACGTGTGTAACCAGAACATCACCATGGCGCTGCTGGATGCTTTGGCGTTTGGACAATGGCCACTCCTTCCAACCCTACTCCTCCCTGCCGTTCCTATCCTTTGCCTTATCGCTCTCGCGTTCAGGAGGCCGTTCATGACACGCGGCCGGCCGCCGCCGAGTCCGCAGGGCCTGCCGCTCATCGGCAACCTGCACCAGCTGGGCGCGCTGCCGCACCGGTCGCTGCACGCGCTGGCGCGGGAGCACGGGCCAGTGATGCTACTGCGGCTCGGACGCGTGTCCGCCGTGGTCGTGTCGACACCGGAGCTGGCGCGGGAGGTGATGCGGACGCGCGACGCCGACTGCTGCAGCCGCCCGGGCTCGCCGGGGCCGCGCCGCCTCTCCAACGGACTCAAGAACGTTGCATTCGCGCCATACGACGACTACTGGCGGGAGATGCGCAAGC
The DNA here is from genome assembly GCA_030760725.1 of Neostapfia colusana. Taxonomy (NCBI): domain Eukaryota; kingdom Viridiplantae; phylum Streptophyta; class Magnoliopsida; order Poales; family Poaceae; genus Neostapfia; species Neostapfia colusana. The sequence continues at coordinate 43,260,654 of JASWHV010000008.1, read as the reverse complement.
TCTTCGTCGTCGAGATGCTACGTGCGAAGAGGGTGCAATCCATCTGACACGCCAGGGAGACACAGGTGCGTCGCGTCAGGAATAGGGATGACAACCGGTAAAAATTCCGTGGATATTACTCTAAGTTACCGCTGGATAAAATCCATATCCAAATCTGTACCCGTCAGGTCGGATATCCGTGGATAAACGGGTAATGGGCACCTGTTGCCATCCTTAGTCAGAAAGCGTGCAGTAACAATATCATCTCTTTAAATTAACCGGACCCTATGTTAGAGGAATTTTAATGATCGTTTAGGGTAAATCCTTTTGGATGCAGCAAGTCCGATTTGTCACACTTCCTCCAAACCTAACTTTCTTTTGAATATAAAGCAAAAAATATAATAACTCACTCAAAATCAGCCCATGGAAGTAATAGTAACCACCTGGTAAGAAAAAAGAGGCATTAAAACTGATAAAAAAATATGTAGAGAGGCCAAAGAGGAGGGCGCCCCATAGGCCGCAAGAAATGCTCAGCCGCCGTCCGGACCGACTAAGGAGTCGGTCTGACAGCTAGAAGATGCGGTCAGACCGTCTGTAGGTGCATAGGCGAGGGTGCCGTAGGACGCCCCATAGGCCTGTTAAGGAGGGGCAGATGTGCAGGGCGTGATGGCGCGCCGGGAGTAGGACCGAGGAGGTCAGAATAAGAATGGGTGGCTGTAGCTCCAACCCGCAGCTGGAGGGTTCGGTTTCTATGAATTTGCCAAAGGTGGGCAACCCATCGTTGCACTAATATTTATGTTATTTTTGTGCTGATTTTTGTTGCAATTGCCGCGGTTTGGGACGAGGCAGCAGAAGCAGGGGGCGTGTGGTGTAGAAGAGCCTCTTGGAGTCGCAAGTGGTTGCGGCGCATGACCAACAGCCATAGTAGTGGCAACCAGAGCGTTGGTAGTCCTTAATTTGGTTACCATCTCAATCTTTTCAAGACAGAGATCGTTACGAACTTCAGTGAACGTGAGGAAGAGGCACTGTCGCTTGAGAAGGGACACCATGCAAGAAAAGCACTCGCTTGTGGAAGGACACTATATATGCTACTGCGGTCGGAGACGCCCTCGCAAAAATCACGAGTTTGTCGGCCATCAATGTGAGACGTGGTAGTAGTCGGAAATGGAGACATCCCCTAGTTAAACGTGTGAAACTAGCGACGAGTATCATCGCACGTGTATCTCGGTTGCCGACGAAATGCTCGTTAAGGCCGATACAGAGTGAGCAAGCACAAGCAGTAGGATGAGGCGTCGAGGTGACCTTAATAAGGTTGGTGGAGATGGTGTCATAGAGCCAGGAGTGAACGATGTAGTACAATCAACATCAATGAGGATCAACAATATCGTCGGCGTGCAGTGTCGACAAGCACTACAAGAAAATAACTAACGACAGTTAGAAACCGTTGTAAATAAGCCCAATACCATTGAAAATAGGTTATCTGTAAATAAGCCCAATACCATCGAAAATAGCTTATCTACGACGGTAAAGAGTTAGTCACGACGGTCTGCAGCCGTCACAAGTCAAATATCATAAATAAGCTTATTTACGACGGCTACCGTCGTAAATAAGTTATATACGTCGGCCTGTATTGTCCGTGGCAAATACTAAAGCCTTGCCATGTGCCATCCTCTGGAACCTTATTTACGACGACTCTTCCCTAGGCCATCGTAAATTGTGCAGTCTTGTTTACGACGACCAGGCTAGCCGTCGTAAATAAGGGATTTCATTGTTTACGATGACCAGGTTAGTCGAATTGACAAAAATAAAAACCCGCTATCATCTTACCATCCATGGGTTTTTCTGCCTCCGCTCGCATACACGGCATTGAAGTCGATTGGTGCATTTTGCCAATCATAGTCTTTGCCGTGAATCTTCACCGCCTCCTCCCCATACTTCTCCTAAAATACAAGCAAAATATGTAAACGTGTCAATAGCAGTATTAGTTACAAATAACTAGTACGTCGAAAACTCACCAGTCAAGTTGTCGCCACTAGAGTGCACAGCTGGCCTGGCTATGAAGGGTCACTTGTCTTGTAACCTCTCTTCCAGACTTGAACATCACTCGGTCGTTTACCGAGCTCGCTTTCATGTGGGTACAAGTTAGTAGCTTAAATACACTATAAATATAGTTTCTAGATATTTTCCTTATCATTCATTTAGTATGTCATTTCTCACATCACTGGCGAAGTTTGCATAGAAGCTATCCAACGCCTTCCATGCCTCGCTATTGGACGGGTGCACCATGACTCGATCATTATCACACACACCTTCTTTTGTGCCACCTCATGTGTGTGGCATTTTTTTTAGAGAGGAACAATCGCTTCAACGGAGCTATGACGGGCAAGTAATGAAGCTACTTATGTGCGACTTCTATCATTACCTTGTCAGCGTCAATGTTAACAACTTCAACATACCTCACTTTACCATAATCTAAGTACTTGTTCTCTGTGTCATGCTCTTTCTAGAAAACATACAGTTGTCTGGGCACACAACAATCTTTTCACATTTCATATCAAGACCAGAAAGCGTTTTTTTAACTGGTACATGTCTTTAGGCACTTTATGGGGCTTTGAAAGAATATCGTTGATCAATTTGACAAGGTCATTGTAGCAATTATTAGAGAAAAATACGTAGAATTAATTGTCATAAGCTGGGTCATGGAAGAAAGGAGAGTCTCTTTTGTGTGTTCATGTAGCGGCTCTTCTAAGACATTGAGAATCTTCAAGAATGCTTCAACCTCTGTTGTAGAAGAATCTTCATTAAACTCTGGTTGTATAGCTTCAAGAATCTCATCCATCCTATCACCCCCATGCTATAAACATCATCTTGCACTTCTTCTATGGATTTAGAGGTTGATTCTCCGTGAAAGACCTACACCTCATAATGTGGCACGAAACCGTATCGACACAAGTCTATTGAAAGTGTTTTCTTGTCTAAACACCTCATATTTTAGCATCTGCTATATGGACACCGCACCTTATTGATCTTCAACAAGAAAAAGAACGGTCCACAAAAGTCATAGTTTTGATCACCCACTCATCTGAGTGAGTTCCATTTTTGTTCCAACCAGTATAGATCCAACTACGGTCTTCACCCATTTTTGAGCCTGCAAATCAAATGCCGAAAAATCAACATCATCTATCACACGTCAACATCTATTAGGAAGGATGTATCCCAAACTCACCTAGGAGTGACCGAGAGAGCTTGCTTACAATGAGACGCGGGGTCCAGATCCTGATAAAATTTTGGTAGCATAACCCCGCAGTTCCCCAACAGCATGTCCCAAAATGGTGCAACAGAGAACATCAGTGTTATACAACTAAAATTTCAATTGGATCCAGATCTCACGTCTCGTCATAAGCAAACACTCTCAGACGCTCCGTAGATGTCCAAAAAAGAGACAAATTTGAACCTACACACATTACATGCGTAACGCAAGTGACACATGCCGGATCAAAACGGGTGACGCATAAGTTACGTTACTCATTTTTTATTCATTCAATTCTTGTGTTCTAATGAGAGAAAGACGAAAGAAATAAAGAGACGGAGAGAGGGAAAAGATTAGGAGATGGTCGTGTTCGCAAAGTGGTCGTGTTCTGTCTGTCCACGCGCTCGCGCTTGTCATCCTCACCGGGATCGTTGGTCTTTTGTGCCCGGCACGACCTCGTAAAGTACTATAATGGCTGAAGTTATTACTGTCGTACTACTTACGACGGTCACACTACTTGCGACGGCCCAAGACGAAGGCCATAACAGATAACATATTACATAAGCTCATACGACAGTGTATATAGCTAACTATTGTTAAGAAGATAATAAAAAATTAATCAAATAATTAACTTAATTAATATAATTAATTAATATATTAAAGTAATCAAGAAATACACTAAATAATTATGAATTTAACATATGAACCAAATAACTTAACAAACTAACAATAAAATTAACTAAGTAATCAAAAAACTAAATACTGGTTTGATAAACTAATTATTCAACAACCTAATTAAATATTATGAACTAATTAATTTACCAAACAAATGAAAAAAATAATTTAACAAACTAATGAATTAACAAAATAATAAATTAACAAACTAATGAATTTACAAACTAATAAGTTAACAAACTAATGAATTAACAAAATAATTAACTACATAAAACTAACTACAAATTTAACTACATAATTTTTAAACTAACTAAAGCTACTTAATAAAATAAATTAAAAAAATTACTCGTGGCCAGGAGGGTAGTGGTGCGGCACAGGCTGGCGGCGGTGCGGGCGGGAGGCACGGGTGGGGGCGCTGCGAAGGGTGTGGGTCTGAGGGCAGCCCGCTCGTGAAACAAGTATACTACCCATATTTACAACGGCCGGATCCTAGGCCGTCGTAAATAAGTTGGTATTTAGGACGGTCAACCCTAAAACCGTTATAAATAGCTTTAGCCATCGTAAGTTTTGCCTTTTCCTATAGTGAAGAATTTGGCCAGAGAGCCCGTACTTGTTGTGCGAGTTGAGAAAGGGAACCATCCATCGACTGTAGTTCGGTGAGATGTTGATGATGGAGACGATCTGCGCATGAAGGGTAGCCACCACGATGAACGCCTAGTCTTGGGGGTAGTCGTGCATGGTTGGAAGAGGAGGGTCGATGATGTCTGGACCCATCGCGACACAACAAGATTGTTGTGCCGCATCACAAACACATGATGCTTCATCCACCAGATGATCGTCCTTGGCAGCCAACCGGTCGGACTCTACAAGGCTACATCCCATGTAGTGGGATCGGCGTTAGGATGAGCAGAAGCGGGGTTGTCAGTCGGAGTAGTAGATGTCACGGTTGGCGGTCGGACCAAAGTGAGGTACGATCTAATCGAGGGGATGTGATGGTCTAACAAGCAGTGAGGGGTGGTTCTGACAGTATGGAGGTGGTGGTATGACCAGGGTTTTCCACGGTCTAACTGCGGGGAGCCGTGGGAGGGAAGGGGCGGCACGGTCAAGGGAAGAGGCGGAATAGCCTAGGGGAGGAGCGGCGTGGCCAGAGGAGGTAGCAACGAATCCGGGGTTGAAGGTGTGACTGAAGTATGGTGGCAACGGCTATGGTTAGTGTTGCGGAAGCGAAGTCATTGGAGCGAACCTCTGTGAAATCATTCTGTCGCGCCTGGTTCCTGTAAAACGAACTAGACACACTACACATGTATGCCAGGATTAGTTAAACCACTCATGTGTCAACAGAAATGATGTATCTTATATAAAAGCCAAGTTTATTATAATCTCATAGTGAACTCGTAGTCTGAATAAGAAAGATACATAGCAGCGGATAATCTAAGCGTAGAGGTCCATCACAGGCGTTGTCCGGGGGCACGCCCGCCTAGTACTACACACTAGGGTTGAAGCCATCGTCTTTATTATACTCCACTGCGTCTCCATAGCCTGAGCAACAGTTATTTCCAAAAAGAAGCAACAAAGACGCATGAGTACTTAGAGTACTCAGCGAGTGAGGGAAATATATGACATGTAGACAAAATCAAGGAAAGCCAACTCGGCTAAAAGCACTATGTAACGTCCTATCCCTAAGTTGTATTAGCATCCTAATTACTAAGTGAATACCCAACTATGTATCACCAAATCCAATTCCACTGCCAACCACTACCAATCTCAACCATACCACACTAATCATGAAGGAGTTACTAGCACACTTTTGACCATGAGCACGGCTGTCTAGACAGTTTTGATTCTGCAGAGTTTATACCCTTTACCCACAAGTCGTGATTTCGTCCCTTGTCACCAAGTGAACTAAAGTCTCCCTGATTGCCCGTGATCGCGAATCACATCTCACACTTCTTATGGTGTGTGGCTAGAGGATCACTATGAGGCCTTTACATTGCACTACCAAATCCTTGTACACCCGCTAAAGTTTCACCGCTAACAGCATACTTGGAGTCTATTTTAACTCCGATGCAGAAGCCCCCTCTTGCACCACACAAACATCTCAATGGTTTACACAAGATAAGGTAGAAATCAACTTAATTGGCCAAACCTTTTCATACCGGTCTTGTGGTGGAACGACATAGCTAGATCACAGGATATCATGAATCGGTTCTTAGAATCTACGCAGGCACTAACCACCAGCCCGAGTCTCGTGCATACGCACCAAACGTATACCAATCAGCCTGCTAGATTCCTATCTCTACTCTCCATGTATATACCATCATAGCACCACAACAACATCTCAAGGTCATGATATTATTTTTAATGTAATGTTCTCCCACCCCATCATCTAAGCAAGGCTAAGCATGAGCAAATGACATAAAGTAAATCCCAACCAATCCCTTTTTCAGGCTACAAAGAATAATATGGAATAATTCATATTAAGACATGCATGCAAATTCTAACTAAATTCCTAAAATAGGGGCAATGTGGTCAAGGACACTCGCCTCCAGAATGTAGCTGCGGCTCAACGACGTCAAAGTCTTTATCTTGCAAATTAAAGGTCGGCTCCGGGATCGGGGCTATCCAATTCGTCGTAAGCATAGCCAAATAATAAGAAAGTAATGAGACATAGTACAAAATGTCCAAACATACATAATACATAATCATATCACAAATCCTATGCATTTACATTACTACCTACATTTTAATTAGTTATTTTTAAGTGGTAACTATTTTGTAGTGGCTAGAATATATTTAAAACTTAAAATCAGCCCTAAAAGTATACTTAACCATTGGTAGAGGTCTTCCTATGTAAAAACATTAAGTGGTAGGGGGTTTTGGTAATTACAGGACTAGCTAAGGTCTTAATTACAAATTTTACAGCATGTTTTGCAAGGGCCTCATGGCCTCGACGAGCCAGGATCACGCTGTGTGGTGTTGCGTTGCACAACACCGAATAATACACGTAAAAAGTACAAAGCGAAAGCAAAATTTTATTACATAAAAGAGTTTATAGACATGTTTACAACAAAATATGTTCAGTCCACACTCACGGGCGTAGACTAAGCACAGAGTTCACGTTCAGCCCGTGAACGTGTTCCCTCTAGCACGCACACACACTAAAACGGTGGCGTGCACGACCCCTATTCGACGGGGTTTCCCACTTGGGGGTCCGTCTCCTCCTCGGGATTCTTCTCCTCATAACACCCTGCAAAAGCTTCAAACAAAAGCAGTGAGCACGATGGCTCAGCAAGACTCACCCGTCTTTCCTATACATGAAACTTCTACATGTTGGATTACATTGTAAATGGGAATGTAAGTTGCAAAGGACACGCCTAAATAGGTGTACCTTACTTTCAAGTTTATAGCACAAGTTGTGGAAAAACCTTGTGCTAAGGCACATAAGAGATCCACAATCAAACAAGACACACATTTCTCTCATGTGCTCTTCCCAAGGTTAAAAATAAATTTAATTAGCTCTGAACTAAAACAGATCATTAGCAACCAAAGTATATCTTTCAATCAGCATATTTTAACATGACTCTAGCCCGTTCTTTCTACGCCACGGTACAGTGAACAAGTGGTACTCGCTGACCGCGAGGGACGGCAATTATAATCGTTTTACACCTGCAGGGTTACCCGAATAACCCGTCATGTACGCCCGTACTCAATGTTACCTAAAACAACCATCACGGACGTCGTACGCAACCACCTTTCATCCGTCAGCTAAATGTTGAACCGGTCCTATCGTCCTGAGCAAGAGGTCTCTGCACGCGCATCCACAGTGCCACCAGCCGATTTACACCTCAACCTCTCAACCTACCATTTGAACGACAAGCAATGCCTCAACACCTAGCTACCCGAATTACATCGGCTTCCCGGTTCCCATATATCCGGTAGGTCTTCGGTACTGTTCTAGCTTGTTCAACAGGCCCGCACAAGGCTCGCTCCTCATTCGACACGAACAGAGCTACGACACCCAGGCCCGAAAGTCCTGCGGCTCTTACTCTCTGCTCGGTCTCATTTTTCTTGCCACGTGTTCCATTTGCTATCTTTACCCAAGTAGTGTGCCTCTAGCCTATTCTCACGAGCAGTTCCAACTACTCGACTTGTATCGAATCCTACACTATCTTAGCATTGTAGTAGCTAATCGAGGTTTAGAACCCTAAGCCCAAACTAGGGTTTTCTTGGCTATGCATTTGGGTTTTCAAACAACACTCTAATGCATAAATGAAGTGGGTACTCAAAGTAAGTTCTCAAAACAGTAAAATTTAATAAAAGGCTAATGCAAACCGGAGCTTGCCTTGCTGCTGTTGGTCGTAGGCTAGCTGTTCCTCCGGAGTTATAAAGTCTAAGACTTCTGGCTCCTCCTCAACCTTAGCGACTACATGAAACAAATACATGTATGTATCAATTTAAATGCATGTGAGTTTATAGTTAATATTATTAAGACTATAGGTACTGCTAGACAGGCCCAATGACTCTGAAATCTTTACTGTGGTTTGAATACAACCTAAACATAGACTTGGCCAAATTTAATTTGCAGCAAAGCTAATTTGGACCCTCCACAAATAAATGTGTATTTGGTCTTAATTGGAGATGTTAGGGTGTTCTAGAGATTTTCATGGAGCAAGCCATGACTTTCTGGAAACTAGATTTTTAGAGGGATCTTTTATGGTAGCTCAGGGATATTATGATGAACATCATGGCAAAATTTCAGAATTTTCCATAAAGGGTTTTCTAGTTAAAATTCTAAACAGTTTAGAATTTGAAGAATTAATTCTGAAGAAATAAGGACTTTCATGAAGTGAAACTTGATTTGTTCGAAAGTACTCAGAGAGGTGAATCCAACAAAATTTGGTTCACTCGATTTGGAGTTTCCTAGCAAAAGTTATGTGGCTTTGAAGTTTGAACTAGAAACTGAAAATTGAAAAAAAAGTTTAAATTACTGCGCGTGGGACCGGGGCTACGTGTCGGCTCCTCAGCGGCTGATACACAGGGCTATGGAGTTTACGAGCGCAGCCACAAACGACCCAGAACCGTAATAGATCCCCGGTTTAAATCTTGACTCGTTGACGTGTTGGGCCGGGGGCTTCTTCAATATCCTGCCATCCCGCGCTCGGTCGCTGCCCCCCTCGCTGGAGTGCTTGCCGGAGGGGCTCTGCCATGCGCCAAACTCTGAAATTTTTGCTGCCTCTGCCTAATCTTGCACGGGGAACACGGTGCTGACTTTAGCTCGACATGACAACAACCATAACATGGCCGGCGACGAGTGGCGGCTTCGGAAGAACTTCGTCCGTGTCGGCCAGGCTTCCTAGCATCCCAAATGATCGAGAAAAAGGACGTAGAGCATCAGTGCATCCTAGGGAAGGTCGTCATGAACTCAAATGAGCTCGGAAACGGTCCCAACTAGTATGTCACCGTGCGCCCTAGGTTGGAAATCAGAAATACTAGCAAAACTTGAAGAACAGTGGCTATACCCGATGGTTCTCCGAAGTTTATGATCCTATAGACTCGCATGGATGTCTAGAATTAGTTCTATAAGTTAGGTGATGAGTGGTGCGGTGTGTAGCACAAATTTTGCGAAGTGATCCGGCGGCCTCTTTTGTACACCGGCGCAAAATCGTGAAATCCCGGTGACAGCAGCTCATGTCACGCCGCCGGAGCTTGCGGTAATGGAAGAGGCAACTATGGAGAACCTCTTTGCTGTTCACAGCTCGGGGAAAGGTGGGCCGTGGTGGCCAGACGACTTGTTCCCGTGGTGGCGGCTCGGGTTGAACCGAGGAAGAAGGAATGGCGCGGTGGAGCTCGAGAAAGGTCGGTCACGGTCTGGAACCGGTGCGAGAACGTCGAGCAAGGATCGGCGAACTCGGTTGCAGCCTCAGCTCGGCGTGAAAGCCACTGGTTCGACCGGTGAAGGTGGAACCGAGAGCTCGGGTGAGCGGCGAGGTTCTTTCGTTTGGGGACGATGGAAACGACCTGTGATTGGTGAAATATCCCGGAGAGGGTTCGGGCGCCGGGTAAGGACGCCGAGCGGTGGCCTCCAGTGCGTGCGAGCGAAGCATCTGCTGGCCGGCGCTGTGGCTCGGTGGCACGCGCAGCTGCAGCCCGAGAAACTGAGTATTTCCTTACTGCTCAAAATAGTAGAGACCTTCCTACCCTTGGTCATTTGATCATTCACCCATATTGGGATTTGGTTTGCAAAATGATCAAATTGTGGAATTGGTTTGATTGAATTTGCAGTACATGTGAACTGAAATTTAAATTTGATTTGAATTTAGCCAAATTAGCTCATGTCAAGATCAACTCCAAATGGAGTGAAAATTGGTGTGTGAGGTCACAAAAATGTGCTCAGTGTGAATAAGAATCCCACTTTTGAATTCATGGGATGAAAGGAGTTTGAATTTAAATTTAAGTTCAAACTAGCCTCTTTCTAATTATACCCGAAAATACCTCAAAAGGTGTTCTATTTGGGTGAAACTTGGCATGAGCATCCCTAGAAAGGTGTAGAAGTTTTTCATATGCTCAGCCCCTATATGATGCATGTGGGAAGTGCCACTTTTGCATTTTATGGGTTTATCATCTAATGACTATGTTGATGGTGTTTACTTGCTCTTCAAATCTGTTCATAAGTTTTCCTCAAATGAGGTGTGTGTGGTGTGATGAACACTTCGGATGTGTGCAAAAACTTAGGCCCTTACATGTTTCAGGGATTAAAATGCTATTTCAGAATATTTCTAGGTGTTTTCTATGATTTCAGAAAGTTTCAGGGGGGTTTTGTGCAACTTCAGCATGGCTCAGGCGGTGTTTTGTGAAATTCAGAATATTACAGGTGCTAAAATATGAAAACAGGATAACTTAGGGGCCAAGGATGCTGCTTCAAAGTATTCTAGGGGTGTTTCTGTAATTTCCAGGGGCTAAAATGTGTGTACAGGGGTCCAGAGGGTATTTTGCGCTGAAACAAAAAAATCAGGGGCCTATTAGTCATTCTAAACCAAAATCCCTAAATTCCAGCTAATCCGGGGTTCATACCGCAAAAACTGGGGCCTATTCGGGTGGATCCAGAAACCCTAGGGGCCGAGCATAAAATGTCCCGTGGGAAAACCGGATTTAAACCGGAGTCGTTGGATCGACATCCGGCGGTTGAGATTTAAAAATCCCGAAGGGGTATGACGTTCTAATTTCAGCCGTTGGCTGAGATCGAATGGCCCTGGAAAGGCCCCCGGCCGATCCGGCCGCCGGTGGCGAGTGTGAGCGTTCGAGCGCCATGGGCGTGGCCCGAGCTTGCTAGAGTTAACTCGGATCTGCGTTTTCGAGCCCTAAAATCGAATCTAGATGCTAAAAATGAAGGAGGGGAACACGGTGATCTCACCTAGGTCGGTTTTGAAGGCTGGGAGGCGGCGCAAAGGGTCTCGCGACGGTGGGGTGCGACGGAGGTCCTTGGCTCTTTATCGACGACGGCGTTCGTGGCGAATTCGTCGCACGATTCACGTCGGCAATGTGTTCTGGGGTACGGCGAAGGCGTCGGAGTAGTCAGCACGGAGAAAAAGAAAGCGTCGACTTCGGAACACGAGAAGAGGCGAGAAAACTCACCGGAGCTCGCCACAACTAGGGTTTGGGGCTTCGGCGTAGCTCGTAGAGGAGCGAGGGGGATCCCCGGCGTTCCTGCAAGTGCGAAGGCTTGTGAGCGCATGAGACGGCGTCAATTTGAGTCCTAATCGACGGCAATGGTGACTTACCAAAGGGAGGCGGCGGCTGCGAGTTCTTAGCCGAAACGGGTGACCCCAGAGGCACGCGGCGCGTTTATATAATGGGGCGACGAGTGAGGATTCGTGGGTGCAATGAAAACCCGATTCAATTCGGCCGTTTTCGGTTTCTTTGGAGTTGCTTGTGCGCGGTGTTGATGAAGATCGGAAGAGGGTAGGGAAGGAAGGGGAAAGGAAAGGAGATGGTGCTGACAGGCAGGTCCCGCTGGACAGAGAGAGTGAGGGAGCCGGCTGGGCGCTGGTGGGCTGTGGGCTCGGGCCCAGGAGGAAGGAAAGGTGGAAGACTCAGCCCAAAAATAGATTTCGGACCAACTAGTGTTTGAACTTGGCGAATTTTGGATGGATTTCCCTTTTAAATTTCAAAAATTTAAAATTATGGTGTTACAATAGATAAATATGAAGAGAGAATTAATTGATATATAATTACCAAGATACAGTACATATTTATATGAGAGGTAGGAGGCAAATACTAAGTAAAATGGGCCAACCATACATAATTTCTAACAAACACATATTCTAACAAAAAATATGTCACTATTATAGTTACTAAACATCGGATATTTTACAACCGAAATCAACACTGGTTTAGGGCCTTTCTTGTGGTAGCTTTATTTAACTCCGCACAGGTGTGCCTGTGTTTGCGGCTGATTAAGATTTAGTTCAGTTTTCAACAGGACACATGGAATAACTTTATCAATGTTAAAATTTGTAGATCAGAAATTTTTTATGTGTTTGTAGGAGTAGGGTATGTCTAGTTCTGTTAATATATAAGAGTAGTACATGTGTGTATAATTAATTAGGGTTCAGGTCTCTATTATGTTTTGGAAAAAACAAGTAATTTGTAATTTTTTAAAGTGCAATGACATATGCTCCGCCCTTGCATTTTAGAAGAAAGCGCCTTGTAGTTTGAAGAGGACATAAAGAAATAAATTACCTTTTCTTTTGCCACGAGAGAGTGGACGACAAATGAGAGAAAGAGAGTATCAACGTACAATGAGCAATGACAGGTCCCCGTTGTAACTAAGAAGGCAACCACTTATGCTTATCGTTGATTTCGTGCAGGTGGACAAGATGATCGGTGACCTGGAGCGCGCGCAGGGTCAGCCAGCGAACCTGGGCGAGCAGATCTTCGCGCACGTGGACGCGATCATCGGCATGACAGCGTTTGGGAGCGTGTACGGGTCGGAGCAGTTCCGCCACAAGAAGCACTTCCAGCACGTGCTGGACGAGGCTATGGACATGATGGCCAGCTTCTCCGCCGAGGACTTCTTCCCCAACGCCGCTGGACGCCTCGTCGACCGCCTCAGCGGCATGGAGGCCCGCCGCGAGAGGTGTTTCCGCGAGCTCGACGGCTTCTTCCAGATGGTCATCGATCAGCACCTCGATCCGGCCCGACCGCGGCCGGAGCACGGCGGGGGCGACCTCGTCGACGCGCTGATCGCTTTGTGGAAGGAGCAGAAGGATGGCTTGGCGTTTGATCAGGAAAACATCAAGGGAATGATCCTGGTAAGAATCATTGCACGAATCGTTTCCCGTCCAGATGAAAATTTTTAGTACTAACAACCCCTATGTATTTTTCTAGGACACATTCCTCGGAGGTGTAGACACAAGCTCGGTGACTTTGCTGTGGGCGATGTCGGAGTTGATACGGAGCCCAAGAGTCCTAGCCAAGGCGCAGGATGAGCTCCGGCGAGTCCTCGGCCAGAAGCGCCGCGTTGAACCCGACGATCTCCCCAAGCTCAGCTATCTCAAGATGGTGGTCAAGGAGGCACTCCGCCTGCACCCACCGGCCACTCTCGTCCTTCCCTGCGAGACTGTTCGTGACACCACCATCGGCGGCTACGATGTCGAGGCTGGCACTAGAGGTGGGAGATGGACCGGGCCAAATTCGGGCGGGCTGAAGCCCGACGGGTCGGCACGGCCAGGCACGAAAATGGCCCGAAACAGATTCGGGCCGGGCCGGCCCGGCACGGAATTTCGGGCCGTGCCGTGCCCGGGTTCGGAGGCTTCGGGCGGCCCGGCCCGAAATTGAGTTTTGGGCCGTGCTCGGGCCGGCCCGGCCCAAAATTGGCCCATCGGCCCGAAAAGGCCCGAAATGCCCGAAAAAGCCCGAAATTTTTTGGAATTTTCTCTGGATTTTTTTAGATTTATTTGGAATTTTTTGGAATTTTCCTGATCTTTTACGGATTTTTTGATTTTTTTCGCTTTTACAGTTTTTTTGGATTTTTTTTGAATTTTTTTCGTTTTTACAGATTTTGTTTTAGATTTTTTTTGAATTATTTGGGTTTTTTCTGTTTTCGGGCCGTGCTTGGGATGGGCCCGGCCCGAAATAGGCCTGCCGGGCCGCGCGCCGTGCTCGGGCCGCCAGTTTGGTAATTCGGGCCGGCCGGCCCGGCCCGAAAAGGCCCGGCGTGCTTTCGGGCCGCGGGCCGAATCGGCCCGAAGCACGAAAATTTCGGGCCGTGCCGGTACGGCCCGGCCCGACTCCCACCTCTAGCTGGCACACGCATCTTTGTCAATGCGTGGGCGATTGGCAGGGACCCAGAGAGCTGGCAGAAGCTAGACGAGTTCAACCCCGAACAGTTTGAGAACAGCAGTGTGGATTTTACTGGGCAGCACTTCGAGCTGGTGCCATTCGGCGCGGGGCGGCGTGTGTGCCCAGCCATTGCATGGGCGCTGCGAACGTCAAGTTCAGCCTGGCGAACCTGCTGTACTGCTTTGATTGGGCACTGCCGGAAGGGCTGAAGTGGGAGGACGTGAGCATGGAGGAGGAAGGCGGGCTGAGCTTCCACAGGAAGGTGCCACTCTACCTTGTGCCTATTAGGTACACATATAAGGAGATGTAGGCACATTCCTAGTGTATGTTTGGCTCGAGTCGAATTGATTTTGAGTAGTTTTTAGTAATGAAAATGATTTGCTCTTTTCTGTTAGGAGGAAATAAAGAAGGGATCTTGAACTCTCCGAGCTAGCTTTATGAATGATGCAGATCAGATAAAATCCATTTAGGTGAAAAGAGTTATTGTTGTTGTTGCATGTCCTTTTATTCTAAATGTTGCAAGATATATTTGGATAGTCCCCAAAATATCATCGCCATAATGACTCCTTTTTTCCATAATTTGATATTTCTGTATCTCACAAATGCAGATGAGCTTGCACATGATTTTTTTTCTTGATTGCCGCTACCATACAAATGCAAAATTTCATAATTTCAAAACATGTAAACCTGTTTTTGAGAAGGTTTCCCTATTCCATCGAAAATGTTATTTCCACGTAATGTCTATGCTATTATTATGATAATATAGGTGCCAACCTTCAATTATAGTTTAGATACCATCTCAAGAATAACAAGAAAGCCCAATCGGTTATACAGGTTCCTGACTTATTCATGAAGGAAGAACCCTTAGTAACCAGCCTTTAGTTTATATGTGTTACAAGAACTGCAATGAACACATTGAATCCGAGATCTCAGCAAACCGACGAATAAGAACCTAGACACAAGAAAACAAATACAGCTCTTGAATGGAAGTCACCAATCCAGCAACTACAATATACGAACTACCTCCATACGACTGCAAATATATATCAGACGTCCGGTCGTCCATAGTTGCTCCTTGCGCTACCATTCCACGGGCGCTCTAACAATCTCGGCCATACCCTTCTGCTGCCGTATCAGGTGTGAGACCTGCAGGTCGATGCCGTGCTGGCTCGACCCTGAAAGCTGCAGATCCGCCGCGGCCGAGGAGGCCATGCTGTTGAGCGACTCGAGCAGCTGCCACTGTCGGAACTCCCGACGGTCGAGTGTTATGCTTGTCAGATGGTAATCTTCTAGCACGTCCAGCAGCACACTCCGAATTAGGCACATGAAAGATCAGGTACTTCGCCGCACTGCATTGTATCATTCAGAAATGGCATGAGCTGCTGTCAGCACGATAGGAAGTACCTCGAGGATCCATCCAATGTACTTGACATTGTTCATGTGCTGGTTGACATCCATGTCAATCCATCTGGGCTGAAGTACAAGTACAAGACATAAGAAGATTATGAATTTGAGGGGGGTTACAACAAAGGGGCAATGACCAGTAGTGTACTGATTCTTACAGGTAATCCAGATCGTATGTGTTCCGCCGTAGCATTGGTGAGCTTCTCGATCTTGCAACTGCTGTTGTCGACAGCGGTGATGATGCTTCTTTCCAGGTAGAAGGGAAACACCTCTTTCCTGGCCTCGTCAAGCATCTTAGACAACCTCCGGGTCTCTCTGTTTATCATCACCCATTTGCTGCATAATACAAATCGCACTTAAAACTGTAACATGCACAGGGAAATTTTGCCTTGTCACTCTTCCACTCATGTTCTTTGCGTTGTGGTCCCGAATGATCCAGTCTCGGTACATACCGTTCTTCCCCGACGATGCGACCCACGTGTCAATATGAACAACAACTCCCCTGTCAGACATTAGACATTACAGCTGCTTAAACTGTACAATATATAACTGTAATTATACTGTAGCCTGCACTAGTTAGTAATTGAGTTTTGGGCCGTGCTCGGGCCGGCCCGGCCCGAAATTGGCCCGTCGGCCCGAAAAGGCCCGAAATGCCTGAAAAAGCCCAAAATTTTTTGGAATTTTCTCTGGATTTTTTTAGATTTATTTGGAATTTTCCTGATCTTTTATGGATTTTTTTGATTTTTTTTCGCTTTTACAATTTTTTTGGATTTTTTTATTTACAGATTTTTTTTGAATTTTTTTCGTTTTTACAGATTTTGTTTTAGATTTTTGAATTATTTGGGTTTTTTCTGTTATCGGGCTGTGCTTGGGCCGGGCCCGGCCCGAAATAAGCCCGCCGGGCCGCGTGCCGTGCTCGGGCCGCCAGTTTGGTAATTCGGGTCGGCCGGCCCGGCCCGAAAAGGCCCGGCATGCTTTTGGTCCGCGGGCCGAATCGGCCCAAAGCACAAAAATTTTGGGCCGTGCCGGACCGGCCCGACCCGACTCCCACCTCTAGCTGGCACACGCATCTTTGTCAATGCGTGGGCGATTGGCAGGGACCCGGAGAGCTGGCAGAAGCCCGACGAGTTCAACCCCGAACAGTTTGAGAACAGCAGTGTGGATTTTACTGGGCAGCACTTCGAGCTGGTGCCATTCAGCGTGGGGCGGCGTGCGTGCCCAGCCATTGCCATGGGCGCTGCGAACGTCGAGTTCAGCCTGGCGAACCTGCTGTACTGCTTTGATTGGGCACTGCCGGAAGGGCTGAAGTGGGAGGACGTGAGCATGGAGGAGGAAGGCGGGCTGAGCTTCCACAGGAAGGTGTCACTCTACCTTGTGCCCATTAGGTACACATATAAGGAGATGTAGGCACATTCCTAGTGTATGTTTGGCTCGAGTCGAATTGATTTTGAGTAGTTTTTAGTAATGAAAATGATTTGCTCTTTTCTGTTAGGAGGAAATAAAGAAGGGATCTTGAACTCTCCGAGCTAGCTTTATGAATGATGCAGATCAGATAAAATCCATTTAGGTGAAAAGAGTTATTGTTGTTGTTGCATGTCCTTTTATTCTAAATGTTGCAAGATATATTTGGATAGTCCCCAAAATATCATCACCATAATGACTCCTTTTTTCCATAATTTGATATTTCTGTATCTCACAAATGCAGATGAGCTTGCACATGATTTTTTTTCTTGATTGCCGCTACCATACAAATGCAAAATTTCATAATTTCAAAACATGTAAACCTGTTTTTGAGAAGGTTTCCCTATTCCATCGAAAATGTTATTTCCACGTAATGTCTATGCTATTATTATGATAATATAGGTGCCAACCTTCAATTATAGTTTAGATACCATCTCAAGAATAACAAGAAAGCCCAATCGGTTATACAGGTTCCTGACTTATTCATGAAGGAAGAACCCTTAGTAACCAGCCTTTAGTTTATATGGAGTTACAAGAACTGCAATGAACACATTGAATCCGAGATCTCAGCAAACCGACGAATAAGAACCTAGACACAAGAAAACAAATACAGCTCTTGAATGGAAGTCACCAATCCAGCAACTACAATATACGAACTACCTCCATACGACTGCAAATATATATCAGACGTCCGGTCGTCCATAGTTGCTCCTTGCGCTACCATTCCACGGGCGCTCTAACAATCTCGGCCATACCCTTCTGCTGCCGTATCAGGTGTGAGACCTGCAGGTCGATGCCGTGCTGGCTCGACCCTGAAAGCTGCAGATCCGCCGCGGCCGAGGAGGCCATGCTGTTGAGCGACTCGAGCAGCTGCCACTGTCGGAACTCCCGACGGTCGAGTGTTATGCTTGTCAGATGGTAATCTTCTAGCACGTCCAGCGGCACACTCCGAATTAGGCACATTAAAGATCAGGTACTTCGCCGCACTGCATTGTATCATTCAGAAATGGCATGAGCTGCTGTCAGCACGATAGGAAGTACCTCGAGGATCCATCCAATGTACTTGACATTGTTCATGTGCTGGTTGACATCCATGTCATTCCATCTGGGCTGAAGTACAAGTACAAGACATAGGGATGGCAATTGTACCCGCGGGTTCGGGTACCCGGCGGGTATTGCACCCGACGGGTACGGGTATGGGTACAGATTTTTACCCGCGGGTACAACCCGTACCCGACCCGTTATTTTGCGGGTACGGGTTTTGTCTTTTACCCGCGGGTACCCGTCGGGTACCCGAATTCTTAAATTTGGGCCAAAAAAGATAAGAATTCTGTCTTTTGAAACTGTTGTGTGTAAATATTGAACCTGTTCATCAAATATCTCCATTCAGCTGTTCAAAAATTGCATATCTATTGATTTTACTCTTATACCCGGCGGGTACCCGAAACCCGCCGGGTTCGGGTACCATTTTTTGCCCGCGGGTTCGGGATCGGGTAGAAAATTTTACCCGTGCATATTTCCTGTCGGGTCGGGTTTTTGCAATACCCAACCCGAACCCGACCCGTTGCCATCCCTACAAAACCATCACCAGCAAGTCCAGAGCACATAACATGGTTCAGAGCTAACTTCTGCATATGTACATGCACTCTGTAAACATTAGACAAATATTTTCCAAAGTTCTTTTTATGGTTCAATACCTTTTTCCGAAACCTAGGGTTTAACCGGTTTCAATATAAGCAAAGGGGAGCAATTACATAGGGTTCAGTTACAAGCACAGGTTGTGCCAAAATTTAACAGCGAGAATAGAGAAGCACGATACGTATAGTCAGGTTGTATAGGGGGAGACAAGAGCAGCCAGTCTAGAGGCACCGGCCATACACCAGAGAGTGATTTGCTCTGGCACACGGTCAAGCAGCAAATGACTTGGGCTTTCTCTGCATTAGAAAAATCCTTGCGTTGCACTCGCTCCAAACTGTCGATAGGGCTTACAGTACAAGAGATCGTAGGCCAACAATGCGATCATTTGAGTACAGATTCCACAGGTTATAGTACCAGTCAGTCATTGAGAATGAGCTTGCCCAGTTGGAATGATGCAGGCTGTCTTGTCCCACCCAAGCACTAACACTCTCCCATAAACTTCTGACCACAGGGCATTCAGCGGCAAGGTGAAGAGATGTCTCGAGATTACGAAGACACGGGGGTAAAAATAGTTGTTTGGCCATCCCCGTTGTTGCAATCCGTTAGAGGTCCAGATATGATTCTGAAGAAGAAGCCAGGTGAACATCTTGCATTTTGGCGGAGCCCAAATCTTCCAAACAAGCGCTGAGAAAGCAGATTTGATCATACCTTCGAATTGCATATTATAGGTAGATTTAGCCGAATAAGTTCTTGAGGGAGTGAACTTCTAGTAGATGGTGTCCGCACAGTGCGGCGTAAAAGCTCCATGTTTTCTATTGCAGACAATAGCAAAATGAATTGACACAGCAAAATGTCAGAATTGATCGGAATCAGGTTTGCAATCCATCTATCATCCAGTAACGCTTCAGCAAGGCATATTTTTTTCCCCTGCTCCACTTATAGAGTTCAGGGAACATTGCTGCCGGCGCCGAGCCTTGTAGCCAAGGCATCCACTAGAAGCTAGCTGTGGTCCCATCACCAATTTCAACTCTGGTAGCCACTGCAAACAATGTTCTGTCAGTGGTGTCAACAGGGATTTCCATGGCGCGCCAAGGACAGGTTGGGCGGGTCCACACCGACCATAGCCATCTCATGCGAAGTGCATGGCTGAAAACCGCTCGAGATGTAGTATGCCAGACCACCTCTGTCTAGGGGTGAGCAAACTTTATCCCAATTCACCTTGCAATACCCCCATGGAGCTGTTGGATGCCTGCCCATAGGAAACGTCTTCGAGTTCTGTCAAAATTCTTGAGAAACTTCTTTGGTGTTTTGAGGATGTAAGCAGGTAGGTTGGTAAGAAAGATAACATCGATCTGACTAGTTCTCTCCTCCCAGCAATACTTAGCATCTTATATTGCCAACTCGCAAGCCTTGCATGTGTCTTGTCTTGAATATGTTCCAGGTTGGATAGTCTTAATCTACCCAAGGTGATTGGTAGGCCAAGGTACTGGACTGGGAAAGCAATACGCTGCCCATTGAAATCCTCGAGTATGGACGCCATGTCGAGGTCGTGGCAGCGAATGGGAGCCACAGAGCTCTTTTGCAGGTTAACCATAAGATCCTTCGCATCACCGAATCAATGTGCATTGTCGCTGTGACCTCTTCTAAAAATGGGTTTAGGAAGAGAATTACATCATCAGCGTATAAGGATAACCGCACGCTTGCGTGAACTCCGGCTAACGGCGATAGAATTCCATCCAACATTGCCAGCTTGAAAACAGATTGCAATGTGTCAATGGCAAAAAATGAAGAGATGTGGGGACATAGGGTCTCCCTGTCGGAGGCCGCGCTCATTCTAGACAGACCTCTTCGAAACATCATTGAGAAGTGTGGCCGAAGAAGATGCCCATAGGATAGCCAGCCAATCTCGCTATCTTGCTGGAACACCTCGTTGTTCAAGGAACTCAAACATGTATTCCCTAGCAATTGAGTCAAAGGCCTTCGAGATGTCAAGTTTGGACATGAGCATAGGTCTTTTTGTCTGGTGAAATTGCCGAGCCAAGTTTCTTACAAATAAGAAGTTGTCACTGATGTTTCTCAGTTTGGTAAAAGCACATTGGGAGGTAGAAATTGGACCATCAATTTCTGCTGCTAGCCGCCTTGCAAGCATTTTGAAGAGTATCTTTGTGAAGGAGTGTAATAAGCTGATCAGCCTGAAACCTTTTGGTGACTCAACAGTAGTTGAATTTGATAGGAGGACCACAAACGCCCGATTGAGTTTCAGCATCGCACCTATGTTGAGGTTATGGAAGGAATGCAAGGCCGCCATCACATCATCTTTGAGGATCAGCCAACATTTCTTGAAGAAAGTGTTGGTGATATGCCCAAGACGCAACCATAACAATTCGGGTTAAGACCTGTTGGATATTTGATCCAAAAGAAATTAGGGTACTAATGGGTCTGCGAGCTAAAGGCCAATTAATACGCCTATAAAAATGAGGGGTAGGGTTACGGGGTGAGGACTCCACCAGGTGACAGCCCTAGCCGCCACCCCTTGCAGGCCTCATGTCGAGATCCTTGCCGCGCGCGCGGTGCTAGCACACTGGCGCACGGCGTTCCTCCCCGTACGTGTGGACTCCGTGGAGGCGATGCTGCTACTGCTGCGCTGATCGGCTGCGAGAATGTGATCGTCTACCCGCTACCGTGACGAGGACGAGGAAGAGACGAATGTGGCCGTCTACTTCCCCTACACCGACGCGTGTCTACGTTCCGCTACGTTGCATTTATAGTGGTAATAATCTATGAACTCTGGACCCGCATGTTCCTGGGTGACGCGGTAGAATTGCTATAGTAGCATATCACCGATAAGCCAACAACGGCATCAGAGCCAGCTTGCGTAGTTTTTTGTTTGGATATTGTTAGTAGATGCGATCTACTACAGACATGTTCATACGATGAACTTTTATTGCACGGTTTTTGGGGTTTGGAATTGGTTAGAGTAGATTGCGATCGTATATGACTAAAGAGTCAGTTGGTGCTCTTTCTATGTTGTGTGCGCAACCTGTCCCTACCGGCTGGAATCACCATCGGGACTAATCTCGTACATAGCTAACAGATTGAGCCAACAGACCACAGTCATGAGCCGCGATCTTCTCATCAATAACCAGTCACATTGAAAATTAAGGCATTCTGAATGGCTCGGATTCAGGTTGATTTGATCAATCTGATGAGATTTTTATAGTGATTTCATAGATGCGATCTATATAATTCCATTTGGTGTTCAGGGACCCTGAAACCCATGGGGGGGGGGGGGGCAGCTCCCCCCTTGGCCCCCCGCCCGCTACCGGGACCACCATTGTTGTCTGCTATAGCTATTACATAATATCGTTTCGCGCTAGAAACCGTTCTACGCTTAACTCGTTTTTGCAGGGGATGATGTGAATGTTATGGACTTATTGTGATGTGATGATCTGTGTGTAATATTCATGCAGCTTGCGTGTTGCAAATTTAACACAACTGGTTTGAGGTTGTCATATAATTGTACAACGACCTGCGTGTCGACCTGTGATGTTTGATCTCTCATGTAATTTATTTTGTAGCTATTAGTTGTATTAGCTTCTTTTATATTCATGGAGATGTCTTCAAGCATGGTAGAGATGGTGATCACCACAAAAAGGGAGGCACAACAACTTAGATCATGATGGAACCATGGTGATGGAGACCACTATGATTCTAAAGACCATACTATTCACAATGTGATATGATCTTATGCCTGTGATGTTTATTTATTACAATTCTTTTCATGCTTTTCACATGGTGGATGTTTTATCATGATAGAATAGCTTCCCTCGTAAAAGTTGAGTATTTGATGCAATTTACCAATAGCTGCACCTACGTTATTTTGATCGATGTGTGGTAGGTTTGCGAAAGCAAAATACCATCATCAATTATAATGCATAGGGTGAATGTTAGACATTCACTTGCATAGTGTTGGTTTACTCAACAAAGCTATCAAAACGGTTTTGAGCTTTCTGGCATAGAGTTGGCAGCCGGGACATTGGATGTCACCCAACAAACAAGAGTCATATAGAGATATTATTAACAATTGTTGTTTACCTATGTCACTAATTCTCAAGCAGTGAAGCCAAAGCTCACTAGGAATTAGTGAATATGGATCTTGGACCACTATATATCTTTTATTAGGGAGGACGATACACATATAGTGGTGGTGTCTTTTATTAAACTTTTAATAAAAGAATGATACATAATATAGTGCTGAAACCTTGCGTATTTATTTTCTATTGTAGATCTTGTCTGCTAGTAACAATTCCGGTTTTAATTTGCGATCCGTGCTTGAAAAGGAAAAGCTCAATGGAACTAACTTTATCGATTGGTACCGCAACCTGAGAATTTTTCTTAGGCAAGAGAAAACCGAGTACATTCTTCTACAATCATATCCCGATGACCTCCAAGGTGATGCAACTACTGCAGCACGTAGAGCTTATCAGAGACACACGATGATGCGCTTAACGTAAGTTGCCTCATGCTCGCCACTATGTCCCCTGATCTGCAGAAATAGTATGAGCATACAGATGCTTATTCTATGAGTGAGGGACTGCGTGGAATGTTTGAGAACCAAGCTAGGGCTGAGAGATACAACATCTCAATGTTCTTGTTCTCATGCAAGCTGGTGGAGGGTAGCCCGGTCAGTCCTCATTTAATCAAAATGATTGGTTACATTGAGATTTTGGGCAAACTTGGTTCTGAACTCAAAGATGATCTAGCTATTGACGTTGTTCTCCAGTCGATCCCACCGAGCTACGAGCCATTTATATTGAATTTTCAAATGAATGGCATGAAGAAAACGTTGGCTGAATTGCATGGGATGCTTAAAACAGCCGAAGAAAGCATTAAGGAAAACGCCACTCATGTGATGATGATTCAAAAGGAGAATAAAAAGAGGAAGTGTGTGACGCATCCTAAAGGCAAGGGAAAGATTCTCTATGAGCCCTCAAGCTCAAAGTCTAAGCCAAAGGGCAAATCTGGCCCTTCTCCTGATGATGATTGCTTTCACTGTCTTGCTAAGGGGCATTGGTCTAGAAACTGCAAGAAGTACTTGAAGGATCTAAAGAAGAAGAAGGGAAGTGAGACTTCCGTTTCAGGTATAAATGTTATAGAAATTAATATTGCATTATCTTCTAGTGAATCATGGTTATTTGATACTGGATCGATGATTCACACTTGCAAGTCGTTACGAGTCTAAGTGAGACTAGAAGATTTGCAAAAGGCGAGTTGGATGTTCGTGTCGGCAATAGAGAAAAGGTCGCGGTCATAGCTGTCGGGACCTACCACTTGTCATTACCCTCAGGATTAGTTTTGGAATTGAATAATTATTATTGCATTCCTACTTTGAGCAAAAATATTATCTCTTCTTCATGTTTAGAAGATGATGTTATGAGATTGTAATAAAGAACAAATTTTGTTCTATTTATTATAATAATATTTTCTATGCCCAATGCCCATTGATGAATGGATTATATGTTCTTGATCTTGAGGATAGAACTGTCTATAACATTAATACCAAAAGGGCTCGACGAAATGATCTAAATCCCACTTTTATTTGATATTGTTTCTAAGGACATATAAATGAGAAACACATTGAAAAACTCCATAAAGTTGGTTTACTAAGCTCATTTGATTTTGAATCACTTGACACATGCGAGTCTTGTTTACTTGGGAAAATGACCAAAGCACGATTCACTGGTCGGAGTGAGAGGGCCAGTGACTTATTGGGATTTATACATACCGATGTATGTGGACCAACGATTTCAATAGCCAGTGGTGGTTTTTAGTACTTCATCACGTTTACAGATGACTTTAGTAGATATGGATATGTCTATCTAATGAGGCACAAGTCTGAATCCTTTGAAAAGTTCAAAGAATTTCAGAATGAAGTACATAATCAATTGGGCAAGACAACTAAACTTCTATGATCTGATCATGGGGGTGAATATTTGAGCCATGAATTTATGATCATTTAAAATAATGTGGAATTGTTCCACAATTGACTCCACCTGGAACGCCTCAATGGAATGGGGTGTCCGAGCGGAGGAACCGAACCTTGTTAGACATGGTTAGGTCGATGATGAGCCAAACATATCTTCCACTATCCTTTTGGAGATATGCTCTTGAAGCTGATGTGTTTACACTAAACAAAGTCCCCTCTAAGTTTGTTGAGAAGACGCCATATGAGACGTGGTCCGAGAAATGTCCCAGACTGTCTTTCCAAAATGTTTGGGGGTGTGATGCTTATGTCAAACGTTTGACGTCAGACAAACTCACTCCCAAATCAGACAAATGCTTCTTTGTTGGATATCCTACAGAAACCAAAGGATATTATTTTTATAATAAAAAAGAGGGTAAAGTGTTTAGCGCTCGCAATGGTGTCTTCTTGGAGAAAGAGTTTCTCCCAAAATAAGTTAGTGGGAGCAAGATGCATCCTGAAGAAATTCAAGAAGTACCTAGAAATGTTTCAGCACCCTCTGATGCTATACAGGATGTACAAGATGTTGTGCAACCAGTTGATGAAACACCAGCCCCACGAAGGTCAACAAGGGCACGTCGTGCAACTGAAAAGTTAACGCTTCTAACCACGGAGCAGCATGCCATTGTATTGTTGGACAATAATGAGCCTACGACCTATAATGAAGCAATGTAGGGACCCGACTCTAAGAAATGGCTTGGAGCCATGGAATCCGAAATTGAATCCATGCATGAAAATCAAGTTTGGAACTTGGTTGATCCAATCGAAGGTGTGAGACCTATCGATTGTAAATGGCTTTTCAAGAAAAAGACTGACATGGATGGAAATGTTCACATCTATAAAGCACGATTGGTGGTGAAAGGTTTCAAACAAATTAAAGGTGTTGATTATGACAAAACTTTCTGACCCGTCGCAATGCTAAAGTCTGTTCGGATTCTCCTAGCAATTGCTGCATATTTTGATTATGAAATATGGCAAATGGATGTCAAAACAACCTTTCTTAATGGAAGTCTGACTAAGGATCTGTACATGACACAACCTGAGTGTTTTGTCAATCCTAAAAGTGCTAGTAAAATATGCAAACTTCAAAATCCATCTATGGATTGAAGCAAACATCTCGGAGTTGGAATCTACGTTTTGATGAAGTTGTCAAAGGTTTTGGTTTCATCAAGAACATAGAAGAACCTTGTATTTACAAGAAGTCCAGTCGGAGCGCACTTGTATTTCTGGTCCTATATGTAGATGACATATTATTGATTGGAAATGACATTCCAATGCTTGATGATGTTAAATCCTCATTAAGAAAAATTTTCTCAATGAAGGATTTAAGAGAGGCAGCGTACATTTTGGGCATAAAGATCTATAGAGATAGATCTAAAAGGCTAATTGGATTAAGTCAAGATACATGTATTGACAAGATATTGAATCAGTTCAATATGCAAGATTACAAGAAAGGTTTCTTACCAATGTCACATGTCATTATTCTAAGCAAAAGTCAGTGTCGTTTGACACTTGATGAGCAAAAAAGATGAGAGTGATTACTTATGCTTCGGCTATTGGATCCATCATGTATGCCATGCTATGTACAGGCCCAGATGTATCCTATGCTCTAAGCATCACGAGCAGATGTCAATCAGATTATAGTGAGACTCATTGGACTGTTGTCAAAACATCCTTATGTACTTGAGAAGAACTGAGGATGAATTCTTAGTGTTTGGAGGTGAAGAAGAGCTCTTAGTAAAAGGTTACACCGATGCTAGCTTTCAAACTAATAAGGATGATTTTAGATCGCAATCCGGTTTTGTATTCTGCCTCAATGGAGGGACAGTGAGCTGGAAAAGTTCCAAGCAAGATACAGTAGCAAATTCAACGACGAAGGCGGAGTATATTTTAGGTTCAGAAGCTGCAAAGGAAGTTGTTTGGATCAGAAAATTTGTTTCTGATCTGGGTGTTGTTCCTAGTGCATATAGTCGTGTGGATCTCTATTGTGACAATAGTGGAGCCATCACATAGGCAAAGGAGCCTAGATCACACAAAAGATCCAAACACATACTACGATGCTATCACCTCATTCGAGAGATCATTGACCGAGGTGATCTAAAGATATGCATGGTGCATACATGGATTTGAATGTTGCAAATCCGGTGACAAAGCCTCTTCTACAATCAAAGCATGAGGCGCACACGAGATCTATGGTATTAGATACTTACATCAGTGATCATAGTGTGTAGTGGGAGACTTGTGTCATAACTATGTTTATGTACTATTAAATAAATTGTTATATGAGTAATCATTATTTACATTGATCATAAAGCATGTGACTTGTTCGTGAAACTCTTTGTTAATAATAATTTTACTCTAAATGATCCCTAGTCTATATCATTATATGAGATAATGATGTCATATAGACTAGCACATGTATTAATTGATGTTCACGTTTCACGGGTCATAGATATGGAGATATCAAATTAAGGAACACATGTTAGTGAACATGGTGTTAGATTGACCCACTCCGAGACACTGCTGGGATTGTTATTTTCATATGTGCCATCAGTTGGTCTTGAGTGATACACCTGCTAGATCCTTAGACCGGAGATCGCCATTGTTTCTCACTGTGTGTAGTTGTATACTTTGAGACTACCAAGTGCTATTCCGTAACTGGGTAGTCATAAAAGTAGTCGTCTTCGGGTATATAATGAAACATAGAATGGGATGTGCGCGGATCAAGATGAGATTTGCCCCCTCCTTAATAACAGGAGAGATATCTCTGGGCCCCTCGAGATAGTTAGATTTTAATGTGCATGGCCATGCCAAGGTGATTAAAGGTTAATCATAATGACTAAAAGTTAGTCATGGACTGAATCCACTATTCGACCGAGTGAATGGTCGAGCTATCACAAGGATTGCACGCATCTCGCCTTGAGCTTGACTGGTATCATGAGGCAAAGGGATTAGCATGTGAATGTATATAGGTTCAGCCGATATGATCTATATGTACATTCGGGAGTCAGTATGTCCTGCTAGGTATCTCTATTGATTTGTGGTTGGAAACGGTTTCCATTCACAACCGACTGCACATGAACCTAATGGGTCACACATTTAAGGGGTTGGAATATTGAAAAGCTTGGCTAGATGATTGTCTGTAGTGCAAGTGGGAGATTGTTGGTGATACGCCCAAGAGGCAATCATAACAATTCGGGTTAAGGCCTATTGGATATTTGATCCATAAGCAATTAGGGTACTAATGGGCCTACGACCTAAAAGCCCATTAGTACGCCTATAAATAAGAGGGGTAGGGTTAGGGGGTGAGGACTCTACCAGGTGACAGCCCTAACCACCACCCCTCACAGGCCTCACACTGAGACCCTTGCCGCGCGCGCGGTGCTAGCACACCGGTGCACGACGTTCCTCCCCGTACGTGTGGACTCTGTGGAGGCGCTGTTGCTACTGCTGCACTGATCGGCTACGATGAACGTGATCGACTTCCTGCTGCCGTGACGAGGACGAGGAAGAGACGAACGTGGCCATCTACTTCCCCTACACCGATGCGCGTCTACGTTCCGCTGCGCTGCGTGTCTAGTGGTAACGATCTACGACCTCTGTACTCGCATGTTTCTTGGGTGACGCGGTAGAATTGCTAGAGTAGCGTACCACCCATAAGCCAACAGAAAGAACCTGTAAATCCATCAAGGCCGGGGGCCTTTTTCTTCGGCATGGAGCATATCGTATCCCAAAGCTCAGCTTTAGAAAAAGGAATAATAAGCTGGGTTGAATGTTGAACTTTGGAGAGATTAAGAGCAGTCCAGCTTAAGGAGCGTCTTCTCGGCACCTTGGTGCGATCATGCTCTCAAAGTGGGCCTGTAGAACTTGTTGCTTATCTTCATGGGACCAGACCCTGTCACCAGCCAATGTTGTCAGCCAGGGTATGTAGTTTTTGCGCGTGCGAGCGTTTTCTTTGAGGTAGAAATAGCGGGTGCACGCATCACCGACCTCCAACCAAGTAAGTCTTGAAGCTTGTCTTCTACGTGCACGTTCAACTGCCGCAAGCCCAAGGAGACCAGCCTTGAGGTCTTGCTTGATCAGAAATTCTTCAGAAGTTTCACCCCATGAAAACCATTATTTTTGCAGAATTAATTCTTCAAAATTTAAAATGTTGAGAATTTCAACTGGAGATTCCTATGGTAGAAAATTCTGAAATTTTACCGGGGTGTTCCATGTAATATCCCTGAGTCACCATAAAAATTTCAGATCCATCCGAGCTCATTTAGTCCACCTAATGGTGTGATTAAGGAAACTGGTCCAGAGAAAAAGAAAAATGTCCAGAAACATTTTTCAGATTTTCTCTGAACTTGTTTATCTCATATCCTTTGCTAAGATTCTCCAAATTAGATGAAACCAATTCCATTAGAACCCTCTGAAAATCTATTTTCCAAAAAGTCATGGATTGTTCCATGAAAATTCCTAGAAACCCATAAGAGCTCTAAATATGATCAAATACACATTTATTTGTGCAGAGCACAAATGAGCTTTGCTTGAAATTTCAGAGTAGAAGGGGTTGTCTAGCTATACTTATAGTCTTCACTGTCTCAATTCAATACAAATGCATTCAAATTTGACACACATCGTACTTAATTTCGTGTAGTCGCTAAAATCGAAGAAGGCCCGGAAGTTCTGGACTTTATTACTACGGAAGAACATTTAGTCGACTACCAGCACCAAGGCAAGCTCCGGTTTGCATTAACCTGTTTTAAAGCTTTATGTTTTGATCACTTACTTTATGTATTTTCTAAAATGTGCATTAGAGTCTTTATTGGAAACCCAATTGCATAGCCAAGAGAACCAGGGGTTCTGGGCTTAGAATTTAAACCTCGAGTAGCCACTGAATGCTAAAATGGTATAGGATTTGGTACAAGTCGAGTATTGAAGCTACACTCAAGAATAGGCTAGAGGCACACCACTCAGCTAGAAAGATAGACAATGAAACACATGGCAAGAAAATGAGACCGACAAAGAGTAAGGACAGCTGGACTTTGGGGCCTGGGTGCCATCGCTCTACTTGTGTCGATTGAGGACCGAGCTGTGTGTGGGCCTGTTGAACAAGCTAGAACAGTACCGAAGACCTACCAGCTATATAGGAACCGAGAAACCAATACAATTCGGGTAGTGATATGTTGAGGCATTGCTTGTCGTCCAGAGGGTAGGTTGAGAGCAGCGAGGTGTAAATCGGCTAGCGGGCACCGAGGATGCTCCGCGTAGAGACCTTCTGCTCGGGACGATAGGACCGGTTCAACACTTGGCTAACGGATGAAAGGTGGTTGCGTATGACGTCCGTGATGGTTGCTGATGGCAACATTGAGTACGGGCGTACGTGACTGGTTATTCGGGTAACCCTGCATGTTTAAATCGATTATAATCGTCATCCCTCGCAGTCAGTGAGTAACACTTGTTCACTGTACAGTGACGTAGAAAGAACAGGCCAGTTGCCATGATAAAAGTTGCTGGTTGAAAGCTTTACATTGGTTGTTGATGAAATGCTTTAGTTTAGAGCAAACAAAAGTTCTTTTCAACCTTAGGCAAAGCACATAAGAGGAATGCGTTTCTTGTTTGATTGTGGACTTGTTATGTGTTTTAGCACAGGGTTCATCACCAACATGAGGCTAAAACTTGAAATTAAGGATCAACTACTTATGGGAGTCATTACGCAAAGAATTCCCCATTGTATATTTCAATTCCCGCATGTAGACTTACATGTTTAGGTGAGATGGGTCAGTCTTGCTGAGCCACCGTGCTCACTGCTTGTGCTTGAAGCGTTTGCAGGGTTCTATGAGGAGGAGGCTCCCGAGGAGCAGACATACCCCCAAGAGGGCACCACAGTCGAATGGGAACCGTGCACGCCACCGTGTTAGTGTGGTGTGTGTAGCTAGTGGGATCACGTTCACGGGCTGAATGTGAGACCTTTTGCTTAGTCTACATCCGTGAGTGTAGACTTTAACGATAGTTTGATGTAACTAAGTTCATAAACAAGTTTATGTAAGAAAACTTAGATTCCGCTTATCGCCTTTTATGTGTGTTATCCAGTGCTGTCCATCACAGCACCCCTCGGTGAGATCCTGGATTGTTTGGTACCGTCGGCTCCTCACATTCCGGCAGCAATCGCCTCTCTTTCCTTGGCTGCCAGGGAAGCAGTGACATTGTCGATGGTGTGGTCGGACAAACCAGCGGCTTTCTTCAAAGCAGTGATGGTGCGTGGTGCCAGGGGCTGCTTGTAGAGGTTGGTGTAGCGTTGCACTGTGGATTCATCAATGGCCTCGTCCGCACCACCGAGGTCGAGCTGGCGGATGAGTCAATGAGTGGCGCGAGGGCCACCGGGATGCGGCAGCTCGCCTTGGCCTGCCTGGCGCTCTGACGACTTGGAGGAGGCGGCACGGAGCACCCGCGCGTTGCATGGGCAGCAGAAGGTGGCGGCTGGAGAGCGGGCTCCGGCAGAGAGGTGTTAGTAGACATGGCAAGTGGAGTCGGCGGATCCACCATGGGCGAGGGGGGCAGATCCAACCCCGTAGCTAGGTGGACCAGCCCCGGAGAGGGGGGGGGGGGACCCGACGCTCCTCCGAGAGCATGGGATCAGCATGTGCGTCCTAAGACAGTGTGCGGTCTTCCCCAGGCGGCGGAGTGCACACCAGGGGGTCCGTCATATCCATGTTGCACTGCACCGGGATGACGGTGCCGGGTGCAGGTAGGTGAATCCCACAGGCCGGTGAAGGAGGCCGCATGCTTGCTGATGGGATGCCAAGCTCTGGTCCAGCCTTTGTAACCGACCGTACGATGCTGATGACCAGCTTAGGGCCAGACCTCGGAGGAGGGGCCTGCCAAGGAGTGTCCATGTTCCCATGCGTCCAGAGGAAACGCTTGAGGTAGGGGAATTCATCACCAGAGGAAAAAAACTGCTGTTGGTATTTGATCTCAGTTTAACCCCTAAGGAAAGAAATCAAAAGAAAAGGGGAAATAAATAATAAGAAAAAATGAAATAATAAGTAAAAGGAAAGGAGATCACACACCCTGATTGGGGGCGCCCATTTTCCTGCAATCTCAACACACCAAACTCTACCAATTCTAATGAACACAAGAACAGTGCAAAGAACCTGACGTTGCAGGCGGAGGCCGGAGGGACTTTGGCACATCGACAACAGGGACAGAACTGCAGTGTCTGACTCAGCATTCGGTAATTCGATCCCTAATTTATATTTATCATACTTGTGTGCATAATTAGATGATCTATTTATGATAATAATAAACTACACCTAATTTTATTCATAACATTGGCATCAAGAACCGGTTGGAACATCAATTATGCCCAGATCAACTTGTCAGTGCTAACTAGGGATAATTTAATTCCGAATTAACTTTTTTCTGTTGTAAACTCATCATACTCGTCGGAGCGAAAGCTACGGAAGAACTCAAGCGAATGGGAATTGACAGAAGGATTTGTGCTGCATAACCTGGCTCTTTTTCTCCACTATTTAAAGGAAACAACACGCTCCACCCATGAAGCATTACTGGAGCACTACAGAAACGTTTGGCCATATAACGTGTGCACGAGCATTAACTAATCTAGGTGATTAATTGCTAAACGACTTAATGTGGAGTAACAACATTTTCGATAACATTTCCTGTTGATTCATGACTTTTTCCCCAAATTAAGAACCCATAAAACTGAAAACGTGGATTAGGGGTCTTACATATTGAACGGTTGCATCCTCGCCTGTCCTTCGGGATCCCGCCGGGCACTTGGTGCTCGGCGAGGGGGACAATCACCGCCAACAGTCTCTGGACAGGAATTGGAATGACGGGCAACGGCAGCCGCCACAAACAAGTTCCCAGGCACCGCGCGCTAGCCATGACGGCCCTGCGCCGAGCACCTCGGTGGCACGCGCGCGCCCTCCAATGCGGCTTGGCGCAATGCCCGCCCGGCCGCGCTCGAGTGCCCACACAGCAACGCGCCGCGAAGCGCTCCAGCCGCCGACAAGGGGATTCGTCCACTTGTGCGCCCGCCCAGCTGCGTCGCTTGCCGCTGACCGGGAGTATTTGCGGCTCTGTATTTGCAGTGCAGCTCTGTATTTGCAGTGCAGCGGCGAGAGCCGGGAAAGCGAAGTCTCGGCGCAAGTTTGAGCGCGGCGCGCAAAATGAAGGCCTAACATTTGAACCGGCATCCCAAGAGCCCATAAGGTTGTTTAAAAAGGATGGCGTGCGTGAATGAACCGGCATCTTGTAACCGATTATGTTTCGCCTGTCTCTGTTCTCCACCTCCCTTCCTCCTCCTCTGCTACTGCTTAAATCCCTGTTGTTTGCTGCACAAATTAAGGAGCGAGAAGAGAGTAACTCAGCTGCCACATATTTCATTTCATTGATTCGTTCGTGTGTTATGATTGCTATCCATGCTGTTACATACCAGATTCGAGTTCATCTCCTTGTGCTCGTTTCCTCCGGTTTGATATGTAAAATCCCCTTTTCCAGGTTGGAACAACAGAGAGAAGAGCCAGCACGGCAAAATCACACAATCCCGGTCAACAAGCGCGATTCCTTGTCGCGAAAATGGCAGCCTCTGAGGCAAATTTGATGTAAGCGGTTGACAAGCTGGCAACGGCATTGGAAGCGGTGGACTAACGAGTTGTTTCGATTGGATTCACTGTAGGAAAGAGGTCAACATACGATAGCCTAGATAACATACGACGGCCAGCCGTCATATATATACTTATATACGACGGTCTGAAGAGGCCGGCGTATATAAGTTTATATACGACGGCTGGCCGTCGTTTATTACTCGGCTGTCGTAAATAGAAGTTATATACGACAGCCAAACCTAGGCTGTCGTATATATCGTTTATTTACGACAGCCCATGCGGCTGGCTGTCGTATCTTATTCAGCCCGTCGTATATAGTTCATATATACAGTTCATCGGGCCCAACCCAAATTTTTTCTCCTCACCCGCTTGCGTCACCGCCTGCCGCCCGCGCCGCCACCGCCCCGCGCCGCCACCGGCTCGCGCCGCTCCATGCCGCCCTCCCCACGCCGCCCGCGCCGCCGCCCTCCCCGCTTCGGCCCGTGCGCCGCCGCCCTCCCCCACCGCCGTGCGCCGCCGCCTCCACGCCGGCGCCCCCACCCCGCCGCCAGCGCCCCCACCCCGCCGCCGGCGCCCTCACCCCGCCACCGCCCACTGCACCCCGCCACCGCCGCCACCCCGCCACTGCCCCCACTGCACCCCGCCGCCTCCACACCTCCGCCCCGAGGCTGCAGCTGACCCGCGCCGCCGGCCGCTCTCCCCGCGCAGCCGCCCCGCGTCGCCGCCACCGTCCATCGCCCTCGCCGTCCGAGCCGCTGCCGCGGACGTCGCCATCTGTCGCCCTCGCTGATCGTCTACTCGCCGCAAGTATTTTGAGCTAATTCAATTACTTTATAATTATGCTAATTAGTTGATAATTATGCTCATATAGTTAGAATAGTAGTTCATAATTTTGCTAATTAGTTGTCCGTTGTAAATTACTTGTTATTATATATGCTTAGGTTTAGGTTAATAATGTTTAGGATTTGTTGTTGTTATGTTTTTCATGCTTAATAATGCTTAATATACGACGAATTTGTTGTTGTTATGTTGTTATGTTGTTGTTTAGGAGTTATTGTTGTTTAGGAGTTATTCATGCTTTAGGATTTGTTGTTGTTATGTTGTTGTTTAGGAGTTGTTGTTATGCTATGTTATTATA
The DNA here is from genome assembly GCA_030760725.1 of Neostapfia colusana. NCBI lineage: Eukaryota > Viridiplantae > Streptophyta > Magnoliopsida > Poales > Poaceae > Neostapfia > Neostapfia colusana. The sequence goes on along the minus strand of JASWHV010000008.1, from coordinate 43,226,128 downwards.
TATGCTTAGATTTAGGTTAATAATGTTTAGGATTGTAGTTGTTATGTTATTCGTGCTTATGTTGTGTCGCTCGCTCCCGTCGACACAACCCTCGTCACCGCCGCGTCCTCCCTCGCCGCCTCCCTCCCCTCCTGCTCCTCCGTCCCACGCCTCCACGCCCTCCTGGCCTCCTTCCTCAGCATGCTCGTGCAGTCCCTGTCGCTCCGGACGCCACCCGTGAGCATCCCCGAGGCCATCAGGGCCCTCGCCTCCTACATCCCAGCCGCCATCGCCCCCTTCGTCGCCTCCACCACGGCGCGCCTCGCAAGTTACGTAGTCCTCCTCGCGCTCAGGGAGTCCCGCCTACTCCCGCACCTGCCGCCGGACCTCATCTCCTCGCTCTCGGACAGCGTCTGACCCAACCTCGTCTGCGCCGTCCTCCGCCACGTCGCGGACCTCCGCGCCTCTGAGATCCTCGCCGCGCTGCAGTGTATTAGTGAACACCGACATCCATCAAGATTTACGACAACTATCTTATGGATTAGTGAAAGTTAGAAGCTATGGTCGATATGACGTAAATGGCTTCCGATTCTGTACAACTCAATTCGAAACTCTTCATCCTCTCGCAGCAACATCAAATTGCGGAGTTGTTATGAGGGCAATCGACTCACAAGAAAAAGAAACCAATTACTATGGAATCATTAACAAAATTCTGAAATTTACTTTTGCTAGCAACAAAGAACTTCGAGTTGTGTTCTTTGATTGTGATTGGTTTGATAACAATCATGGAACTCGAGAAAATCAATTTGGCATGGCGGAAGTGAATCACAAAGAATACTTACGAGGTTTAGATACATACATTCTTGCACATCAAGTGAAATAAGTGTATTATCTAACTTATCCATGTAATAAGCTTAGCGCTTGATGGGTGGTATATAAGGTGAATCCTCGTGAGGGCTTGTATACTCCTGGAGATGATGGTTATCATGATAGTGGAGACACTGAAGAAGTTTACCAAGACGAAGAGTTGACAAACTCTTTTATCGTCGAACCTCGTGCAAGACTCGATAACTTAGTAGGAGACGTTGAAGATGTAGAGACATCTACAATGCGAAAGCGGAAACGTAAACAGCTCACGACGACAGATCGTGATGTTGATGATCATGATGTTGATGAATTTTGAAATTGATTACGAGTAATGTTTTTTTTAAATGAAAGTAACATTAATTATCACTTTCATTAAATTTTTAACTGATTACTCACTAATTATCGCTGACAGGATGTCGTCGAGCAAGGGTTCTAAGGGTTCGAAGGGGATGAAGGCGCCGAGGGTGAGGGGTTTCCTCCCCTCGCAGGAGAGAGACGACTACTTCTACGGTTCCACTTACAGCGGGAGCAGACACACTCAGCTGTTAAGTGCGTGTCCAGGGTTGCGGGACATGGTTGTCAGTTTGCAGCGTACAGAGGTAAATTTTTTTACAATGCACAAAATTATTAAAATCACTTTTCAGTTTAACTTACTTACTTTACCATTGTAGTCTGATTTGGACTATGAGTCCGAGGCTAGAGCGGCACCTCAGGAGACGGGTACGCAGCGCAGTGTGCCCTCGGGGAGCGAGCCCTCTGGTAGCCAGCCCTCTGGCAGCCAGCCCTCAGGCAGCCACCCCGAGGACAGTCTGCCCAGCAAGCCCAAGGGCACCAAGCCTGAGGACACGCCCGGTGACCAACCTTCTAGGTCACTAGACGTGGTGCTGCAGCGGAGGAGATGTACGAGGAGGAGTAACTTTGTTGGTCCTCCACCGATTCCTAGAGAGCCGGTAATTATTCGTCCGGTTGGAGACAGATAACACATTAATAAAGTATTCATTTCTATTTGTTCTCAAAGACTACGGTCTTACTTAATGACTTAACAAATGTCTTTTTAGTCCTTGGGAGGACCTTTTGTACGACGGACAGAAACACCACAGATCGGTGAACGGTTGCATCAGGAACTTAGTGCGTCTGCACTACCCCGGTGCGATCGATGGACGTGCAGCTACGTCGTGGGACGACTACGCACGCGTTCCTCACCCGGAGAACGACAACCTACAGGGAGTCGTGTGGACAGATTTTTGGGTAAGTAACTTTCATAAATATTTGAAGTTTCAATTCTTTATGTTCCTTTAAATATTAATGTGCGTATGTCGAACTGTGTTGGCTTCCTACAGCTCAGGTACCGCCTTGAGGACCCGGCTGAGCAGATGGATCACGCCCGCTCCGTGTTCGAAGTGAACGCTCGGAAGCTTGTTATGCAAATGCTTTCAAACACTCGGAGTCAAGTAGTTAACAACTACTTGAAGCTCCACGACCACGAGGTTGGTTCGTTCAGAGACGCCTCTGACACGTACTTGACGGAGGAGCAATACGCAGAGGTAAGTTGCGTATTGTTTAAATTATTCACATTACTTTTGGTAAGTAACATCTAATGAACTATACATGTGTGCAGATTAGTGTCCCTTGGTTACAGGGACGAACTGAAGATTACCGAGCCCTTTGCAAGTATTGGGCTAGCGATGAGTTCATCACTAAGTCCAGGAAGGCTCGAGATGCCAGAGAGAGTTCGGGGAAGCACAGTATGGGCGTCCAGTGTTTCGTGCCGATGGCTAAACGGATGGTAAGTTTCTTGGTGGTTTTTTATATTCATAATGTAGTATTGTTCGTACTAACATATGTTCACAGGAAAAGGAGACCGGCGTGCGACCGAGCGCTACTGCAGTTTATAGGAGAGATCACGCTGACCCTTCTCAGCCGGAGCAGTGTAGTCAGTACGCAGCGGAACGCCTGATAAGTTTCATGACCTCTCAAATTAGTTGACACTATATAGGTTGTTGAACTAAAACAATTTCATTGTTTTTTAGACTTGGTATGGGCAAGAGGATATGAGGATACACGGCGAAGGGTTTGATTGGGAAAACTCCCCCAACATCGACCCTCAAGCCGCGTATGCAAGCGGAGGTGGAAAAGCACACGGAAGGTGAATTCATTTACTTTCATTATTTTCAATTCAATATTATTTGATTTTACTTTGAATTGATTCATTTTTTTATAGGCTTGCTATATTCTCTAGAGTCGTCGACTCCAGGGAGGCACAACCTGCGAGAGGCGGCTCCTCGTAGTCTTTGGCTGCTGCCGCAGGCTCCTCCAGCACCGAGAGAGATCTCGAGGTCATGGCGCTTCGGGAGAGCTTGGCACGGCAGAGGAAGGCCTTGGCGAGAGAGCGAGAGAACATCAGGGCCGCCATGGCGTACCATGCGTCCTATATGGCACAGATGCAAGCGGCAATAGAAGTAAGAAACATACAATTCTACTTTAATTACATTGCATTTCAACCGGTTTTGTAAATTGTAATGTTTGAAATGACAGACGCTAGCTTGACAGCAAGGGCAGCAAATCCAGATACCGTTGTGGCAGCCACCGCCGTTCGTGCTGCATCCGTCGCCACCACAGGAGCAATTTCCTGGAGTACAGGTACAAAATAGAAGTTACATTAAGTTCAACTAAATAATTGAATATGAAAATACCGTTGTAAACTTATACATATGTCACCGTATTTTGCAGGGATCAGGGACGGAGGCTTAGACTCCGTCGCCGCAGCTACGGGCGCCAGGTTCACCGTGGAAGGATGAATTCTTCGCCCCCGGAGATAGTGGAGGGGCTAGTAATGAATAGCGTTGTGATTTTGTTCTTGATTGTGGATGTCAGACTTCGTGATTGTGGATGTGTATTATTGCACCTTGTGATTTTGGATGTGAATATGTTTTGTGAAGCTGTTTTGTGATTGTGGATGTGTAACTGGGCATCGAGACAGGGTAGCCATTTTCTATTTTTAAAAAAATAGAAAAACTTATATACGACGGCCTGTATAAATTATATATGACAGTATCTATACAGTGCCGTCGTATATAAGACTAAATAATATACGACGACTAGGCCCAGACCGTCATATATAAACTTAAATTATATACGACGGCTAGACCCAGACTACGTATATAAGAGCTTATATATGACAGCCAGTGTCCAGAACCGTCGTATATAAAGGCCCAGCCCACTGGCACTTCTCTACGAAACAAACCATTGTATATTACGGACCGTCGTATATATAAACTTATATACGACAGTGCCGTCGTATATAAGTTTATATACGACAAGATATATATGATGACCATAAACCGTCGTATATAGACGGCTTTTGCCTTATATATGACGGTTTCGGCCGTCGTATGCTGACGGGAATCCTATAGTGATTGGAGTTATTAAAGTCCAGTTGCAGGTTGATCTCTCAATAAAGTCGATTGCCGTCTTACAGGAAGAATAAGTATATTTGGTATGATCCTTGAATCCTTGGGGTTCAGGAATTATAGGTTCATCGCATGCATCTTCTCAGCAGCTTCCTCCGTGGAATGGCCCCAACCAAATGATCCGTGACTCGTCAAGGTCTCCTTTTGCGTCGGATATAGATTAAGATCACCCTGCTAGAAGAAATTGGTTGCCTAAAATGGACTTTCCTAGATTTGATGGCCATGATGTTAAAATTTGGCTAGACAAGTGTTCCCCGTATTTTTCTCTGTATGCTATTCCGGACGAGCGGAGTTTCAGCAGCCTCACTGCACATGACAGATGGAACATCCCACTGGTATCAGGTTTATAAACTCTTAACTCTGGTGACTGGGATGGGTTTGTTACTGCTGTTACTCAAGAATTTGAGGTTAACGTCCATAAGGAGAAATCAATTGAATTATTAAACATGACTACCTGACGGGATCTAGTTCAGTAGAGGATTGAGCAGCTGGTTTACCACATACGCCAATATGACCCTGCACTTAGTGAAACCATGCTAGTTTCTCAGTTTTTATGGGACTAAAGGATGAATTGAGAATGGCTGTGGAAATGTATCTACCAATATCAGTGTCACAGGCCGCCACCTTGGCTTCTGTGCAAGAGCACCTCAATGAGAAAGTCAAGGGCGGGAACTATAAACAATCTGTTGTTAGGCCTGTAGGTGTTTCACAGAACAAGATTGATCCTAGAAACACATTCAGTAGTTCTGATTTGTGGATGGCCAGACAACTCAAGGAGTTCAGACATGCAAATAATCTTTGTTTTAAATGTGGAGATATATACAGTCCAAATAATAAGTGCAATTTAACTGTTGGCCGTCAAATTAATGCACCCTGCTCTGTAACAGTGATGAAGGAGGTTTTCTTTGTGATGGTATTTTGGAGGCATTAGAAAATCCACATTGTTATATAATGATGACAGCTAACATATATCACTCTGCCCTGTCAGGGCAGCCCTAATTCAAAGCAATTCAACTGAGAGCATTGGTGGGCAACAAATCCTGACTGATATTACTGGACTCATGGAGCACAAATTCATTTATGAACTCTGATTTGGCACAGTCATTGCAGTGTGTGAGTGTGCCAAGTGCCAACACAACCCATGTAAATTACAGTGGCCCATGGAGACCATCTCATCTGTAACTCAGAGGTACCCAATTTTCAATGGTGGATTCAGAGTTAGACATTCTGTCATACTGTAAAAATACTGAAAATTGGGGCTTATGATATGGTTCTTGGAATGGATTTGTCGGAGTGATTCAGTCGGTTGGGAGGAATCCATAGTGACCGAAAAGGTACTTGGGCACCTCGAGGCGGAGAAAATTCTTTCATTGAAGGAAGGATGTTGTTGTCTCCCGTCACTAGAGACCAGCGCAAATCCTTGCAAGGAGGAAAGGGTAATGCTCGTGTCATTCTTGGAGTGGATAATTTGTCTCCCGTCCACAAGTTTATTTGTAGACTTTTGTTCACCTATGGTGTTCAGCTCCACCACCTGACCTCCAACGACATTTTTCACATTGTGTACTTCATTATGATATGTAATTGCTTCCTAGGGGTCTACCCACATTGGAGTTTATGCATTACTACTTCTGCATCAAGCAACATACAGTCGAGCATGATGGTCTGACTCACACCGTCGGGAGAACGGGCATTCAAGTAGAGCCCGAAGAAGACTATTTCAGTGTGAAGCCACTAGAATTGGTGCGCGGATGGGGGAGCTAATGGTTCTATGTTTGTGATTTGTCAACCGATGATAAACGCTTAGTTTGCCACCCTTCTCAGCCGATGATCCAAAGAAGCAAGCTGGCTGGAGGAATGACATGGAGAGTGTCAAGAAGAACGAGGCTAACTAGCGAAGGGAGTCTTTGGATTTAAATAGCTAGGACTTACTAGAGTCAACTTGGCATCTACCTGAATCATGACGCAGGTGGGACCTCTCAACGCCAGGTTGCTTCTCATGTGGGCATACAATGGCGCTTCTTACTCGGCCCGAATCAGCCAGAAGTAGTTGTCGTCTGCTGAACTTACAGCTCGGATCCAATCCCTTTGCAAGGAGGGTGTCGGAAGTTTCTGCTTTAATGAACCTCTAGTGAAGCCTTTCAACATGGAGTAGCGACTTCCCTAGCTAATTTGTATAACCCTAGCAATTTGCTAGCGAGCGCCTACTCAACCGACAACTTGTTTCTTTTTTCAGAATCCCCATCAGATTCATCATCTTCCTCCCAAATTAGAGGATCCAAAAGTCTATGGATGTCCTGCTTCTGAGTCGTCAGATTCATTCTCAACCACAATTAGTTCTAACGAGCTGGCAACATCTACCCTGTTAGTGCGCATGAGGATGGAGGGAAGGCAAATTCTTTAGTCTTGAAGGGTCATTAGATGGATGTTGAAGCTTTGATTGTTTAGGTATCCAATGAATATTGACGCGGCCCTATGGCCTCGTCGAGCCAGGATGCTGAGGGGTGCTGCGTTGCACAGCACCGGATAACACACATAAAATGGTACAAAGCGGAAGCAAAGTTTTATTATATAAACGAGTTTATGAACATTTTTACAACAAAATAAGTTCAGTCTACACTCACGGGCGTAGACTACGCATCGAGTTCACGTTCAGCCCGTGAACGTGTCCCCGCTAGCGCACACACACACTAACACAGCGGCGTGCACGACTCCTACTCGACGGAGTTTCCCTCTTGGGGTTCCGTTTCCTCCTCGGGAGTCCCTTCCTCATAACACCCTGCAAAAATTTCAAACACAAGCAGTGAACATCATGGCTCAGCAAGTCTGACCCGTCTCTCCTATACATGAAACTTCTACATTAGGGATTACAGGGTACATGAGGCAAATAAGTTGCAAAGGACTCGCCTAATTATTTGAACTTTACTTTCAGATTTTAGCAGCAAGTTGTGGAGAACCTCACGCTAAGGCACATGAGAGAGCCGCAATCAAACAAGAAACACATTTCTCTCATGTACTCTGCCCAAGGTTGAAAAAAACTTTAATTTGCTCTAAACTACAACAAGTCATTAACAATCAAGGTATAACTTTCAATCAGCAACTTTTACATGAATCTAGCCCGTTTTTTCTACGTCACGGCACAGTGAATAAGTGGTACTCACTGACCGCGAGAGACGGCGATTATAATTAATTTACACCTGTAGGGTTACCCGAATAAGACCCGTCACGTACGCCCGTACTCGATGTTGCCTACAGCAACCATCACGGACGTCGTACGCAACCACCTTTCACCCGTCAGCCAAATGTTGAGCCGGTCCAATCGCCCCGAGCAAGAGGTCTCTGCACGCACATCCGTAATGCCGCCATCCGATTTACACCTCAAGCTCTCAACCTACCCTCTGAACGACCATCTATGCCTCAACACCCAGCTACCCGAGTTACATCAGTTTCCTGGTCCCATATATCCGGTAGGTCTTCGGTACTGTTCTAGTTTGTTCAACAGGCCCGCACACATCTTGGTCCTCAATCTACACAAGCGGAGCTATGGCACCCAGGCCCCAACGTCCTGCTGCCCTTACCCTCCGCTCGGTCTCATTTTTCTTGCCATGTGTTTCATATGCTACCTTTACGCGAGTAGTGTGCCTCTAGCCTATTCTCGCGAGCAGTTCCAACTACTCGACTTGTACCGAATCCTACACTATTTTAGCATTGCAGTAATTATTTGAGGTTTGAACCCTAAGCCCAACCCAGGGTTTTCTTGGCTATGCATTTGGGTTTTCAAACAAGACTCTAATGCAAAATTTAAGTGGGTGCTCAAAGTAAGTTCTCAAAATAGTAAACTTTATAAAAGGTTAATGCAAACCAGAGCTTGCCTTGCTGCTGTTGGTCGTAGGCTAGCTGTTCCTCTGGAGTGATGAAGTCTAAGACTTCAGGCTCCTCCTCAACCTTAGCAACTACATGAGATAAAAACATAGATGTATCAATTTGAATGCATTTGAATTTGAAGTTGAATTTGTGAAGACTATAAGTCTTGCTAGAAAGGCCCAATGCCTCTGAAATTTTTACTGTGGTCTAGATACAACCTAAATAGAGACTTTGCCAAGTTTAATTTGCAGCAAAGCTCATTTGAGTTCTCCACAAATAATTGTGTACTTGGCCTTAATTGGAGCTCTTATGATGTTGTAGGGATTTTCATGGATAAAGCCATGGCTTTCTGAAAACTAGATTATCAGAGTGTCCTAATGGAGTTGGTTTCACTTAATTTGAAGGTTCCTAGCTAAATATATGAGCTAAACAATTTCAGAGAAAATCTGAAAATATTTCTAAACATTTTTTTTATTTTCTCTGGAACAGTTTTATTAATCACAACATTAGGTGGATCAAATGAGCTCAAATGGATCTAAAATTTTTCTGGTAGCTCAGGGATATTCTGTTTAACATCCTAGCCAAATTTCAAAATTTTCCTCCAAAGGGTTCTCCAGTTAAAATTCTAAACAGTTTAAACATTGAAGAATTAATTCTGGAGAAATATGGATTTTCATAAAGTGAAACTTAATTTATTGGAATATACTCAGAGATCTAAATCCAACAAAATTTGGTTCACTCGATTTGGAGTTTCCTAGCCAAAGTTATGTGGATTTGAAGTTTGAACTAAATCTGAAAATCGGATAAAAGTTTAAACTTCTGCCGACGGGCCCCACGCGCACTGCTTCTTCTTCTTCCTTGCGCCAAACACCCGGCGGTGGCAGTCTCCGGCGAGACTCGCCGAAATCGAGTTCCCCGGCCACCCCTCGCCCTGAAACTCGCTGCCTCGTATTTTCCGACCTCCTGAACTCAGCTGTGAGCTCGCCGGCCACCGGCGATGGCCGGAAACCTGCGTGCACTGGCGACAGCACCCGCTAGGGTTTCGGCAAGGTCGGTTACGCTCTGTCCTTCACCAAATGGTCGGGTTTTTGGCTCTATAGCACCTGGGACCATAAGGAAGCTGGAAATGGTAGCCAACCTTGGTGAAACGGCCGGCAACCCCGAGCTCCACGGTGAACCGAGACCGTTTTCCATGGCGGCCCGAAGAACTGCCCTCTCGAAGCTAATTCTATATGATTTTCCTTGGTTTTTCTTCAAAGAGAGGCGCTAGGAGATGTACAAGCTACTTGCAAACGAGCTTGGCTTGTGGTGGTATATGTGAACCGAATTTGGCTCACAACCGAGCTCGGGTGTTTTGTACTAGGGTTTGGGAAATTGGAAATTCTCGCTCTACGGTTGATCATTTGCCAAAAGGCTTTCGATTACACCTTATACACATGGTGACACACCTTTCTCTTGTAGAGAAGTGAGGGCGAGGATGGCTGTGCCGAGCTGTCCGCGGGAGCACCGAATGGCGGCAACGCTTGGGTCGCCGGAAACACGCTCGGTTAGCTCAAGGAAGTTCGGTCACAGGACAACAAGCCTTCGAGGATGTTGCTCACAAATCCATGATGCCGTTTATTCTACCGGGAAGGCTCTGTCCGCGAGTGATTGGCCTGCTCACAAGCGGGACCGAGAGGGCGGCGCGCTTTCGGTTGAGCTCGGCGTGAGAGAGGACGAACTCGCTGTGGATTCGGGTTGTGAACAAGCAGAGCACGTTGAGGAGAAATAAGACGTCGGGCAACTGGTCTCCAGTGCGGGGCAACGAAGCAGGAGCTGGCGCTGATCCTCCGCTCGGTGGCGCGCTCAACTGAAGCCCGAGAAACCGAGTGCCCTTGCTTCAGTCGGTTATCTGCCTTCTGAGGCTGACATGAGGGCCCCACTCCCAGTTTTAACCTCCTAAATTCAATTTTCCCACTGCTCTAAACAGTAGAGCCCATAGTACCCTTGGTGAATTGATCAAACTTCAAAATGGCAGTTGAAATTTAATAATTCAAAGTGGAATTTGACTTGATCAAACTTGCAGCAAAGGTTTGGTTAAAATTTAAACTTGATTTGAATTTAGCCAAAATAGCTCATGTCAAGATTAACTCCAAATGGAGTGAAAATTGGTGTGTGAGCTCACAAAAATGTGCTGAGTGTGAATATGAATCCCACTTTTGAATTCATGGGATGAAAAGAGTTTGAATTTGAATTTGAGTTCAAACTAGCCTCTTTCTTATTATACCCAAAATACCTCAAAAAGGTTTTAGATTTGGGTGAGATTTGGCATGAACATCCCTAGCAAGGTTTAGGAGTTTTTCATATGCTCAGCCCCTACATGATGCATGTGGGAAATACCACTTTTGCATTTTGTGAGTTTATCCTCTAATGACCATACTGATTGTGATTACTTGCTCTTCAAATGTGTTCATTAGTTTTCCTCAAATGAGGTGTGTGTGGTGTGATGAACACTTTGGATGTGTGCAAAAACTTAGGCCCTTACATTCCTCTCCCCTTAAAATAATCTCATCCCGATATTATAAGGTGAAAATAAGAGAGAGGACGGTGGAAAAGTACCGTATGTGCGACGTGAAAAAGTCGGGGTAGTTAGCGCGATGAAAACCTTCACTCTCCCATGTCGATTCATCTACGGAGTGATTGCTCCATAGAACTTTGTAGAACCATAACGTACGGTTGCGTGTGGTTCGGGCCTTTTCATCAATTATCTAAACCGGTTCCTCCCGATAAGTGAGATCCAGTTTCAGTTCTTCGATATCCCCCAGCTGAATGATAGTTGATAGCTTCAGACACTTCCTCAGCTGAGATATGTGAAAGACGTCGTGCACACCGGAAAGTGTTTCTAGTAATTCCAGCCGGTACGCTACTGATCCGTATCTTTCTGTAATCTGGAATGGACCGATGAATCGGGGTGCCAACTTTTTTCTCACCCCGAATCTGTTCATGCCCTTCATGGGACACACACGTAGATACACGTGATCCCCAACTTCGAATTGTAAAGGACGTCTTCTCCAGTCCGCATACTGTTTTTGTCGGGATTGGGCGGATTTGAGGTTTGCTTGAATCAGCCAAACCTTTTCCTCCGCATTGTTGACAAGATCAATCCCGAAGGTGACCCTTTCGCCAGACTCACACCAATTCAGCGGTGTGCGGCATTTTCTCCCGTATAGCGCCTCATAGGGTGCCATCTTAATGCTTTCTTGGTACCCATTATTGTACGAGAACTCGGTTAACGGTAAGTGATCATCCCAATTCTTACCGTGGTTGATAGCACAAGCTCGTAACATATCTTCTAAAATTTGATTTACCCGCTCGATTTGCCCATCTGTTTGCGGGTGGTATTCTGAACTACAGATCAGTTTCGTCCCCAACGAAGCATGTAGCTGCTCCTAAAAACGAGACACAAATAAAGTGCCCCGATCCGATATGATGGTGCGGGGTACGCCGTACAAGCATAGGATCCGTGAGATGTACAATTCAGCATACTTCTTGGCGTTGTAGTTGGTGTTGACCGAGATAAAATGGGCAACTTTGGTGAGCCGGTCGATGATCACCCACACGGAATCATGCTTCTGAAACGTGGTGGGTAAACCGATGATGAAGTCCATGCTCACATCTTCCCACTTCCAGGCAGGAAAGCCCAGTGGTTGTAGCAGTCCTGGTTTTCTCATGTGGTCTGCCTTCACCCTTCGACATGTATCACACTCGGACACGTATTTTGCGATCTCCCGCTCCATTCGTGTCCACCAAAATTTTTTCTGAGTTCTTGATACATTTTGTTGCTGCCAGGGTGGATAGAAAAATTTGACAAGTGAGCCCCATCAAAGATTTTCTTCTGTAACTCCAGGTTACGGGGTACGCCCATCCGGTCCTTGAACCATAGGACGCCGTCTCCATCTTTCCGGAAACATTTCAGCTCCCCACTGTCTACACGTCTCCACAAATGCGACATGCCCTTGTCATGTTTCTGCGCTGCCACTATTTCTTCATGGATGGTGGGGATCAAAGCTAAGTTGTAGAGAGCTGCATGTGGAATCACATGCAATGGTGGCTTGCTCTCCTCCAACGGTGTGATGGTCAGATTGCTGACGTGTGACTTGCGACTCAGCGCATCCGCCACTACGTTTGCCTTGCCAGGGTGATAATGGATCTCTATTTCGTAATCCTTTATCAACTCTAACCATTTTCGCTGCCTCATGTTCAGTTCTTTCTGAGTAAATATGTACTTGAGGCTTTTGTGGTCGGTATATAAATGCACGAGGTTACCGAGTAGGTAGTGCCTATACATTTTGAGTGCGAGTACCACGGCAGCGAGCTCTAAGTCATGAGTTGGATAATTCTGCTCATGGTTTCTGAGCTGCCATGATACATACGCGACCACTCTTCGGTCTTGCATCAGCACACATCCGAGCCCAATGCCGGATGCATCGCAGCACACATCGAACGGTTTTGTTGTGTCTGGCTGCGCCAAAACCGGTGCTGATGTTAGGTGCTTCACTAATGCCTTGAACGCTGCTTCACATGCTGGACTCCAAACATATTTGGTAGCCTTTTTCAGCAGCTCTGTCATAGGCTTGGCAATCTTTGAGAGTTCAGAATGAACCTCCGATAATATCCCGCGAGTCCGAGGAAACTCCGTACCTCGTGAACAGATCTCGGGGACTTCCAATTCAGCACTTGTGTGATCTTACTCGGATCTACAGCGATGTCCTCCGCTGAGAAAATATGCCCGAGAAAAGGCACTTGCGATATCCAGAATTCGCACTTGCTGAATTTCACGTATAGTTGGTGATCCCGCAGCCGTTGCAAGACTATACACAGATGCTTCGTGTGTTCTTCCTCCGACTTGGAATGTACCAATATGTCGTTGATGAAGACCACGGCAAACTTGTCCAGCTTCAGCATGAATACCGAGTTCATCAAGTACATGAAGTGAGCTGGAGCATTGGTGAGGCCGAAGGACATGACCAGGTACTCATAAAGTCCGTAACTCGTCGAGAAAGCCGTCTTCCGAATATCCTCAGCCCGTATCTTAATCTGATGGTACCCGGATCTTATGTCCATTTTGGAAAAGATCTTTGCTTCGACCAACTTATCAAACAACATGTCGATCCGTGGCAATGGGTACTTGTTCTTGATGGTTATGGCGTTTAGTGGACGATAGTCCATGCAAAGCCACATCGTTTCGTCTTTCTTCTTCACAAATAATGCCGAACAGCCCCATGGCGAGGAGCTCGGTCTAATAAAACCCTTCTCCAGCAGGTCCATTAACTGCGTCTTCAGTTCAGCCAATTCCTTGGGCGCCATCTTGTACGGCCTTCGGGATATTGGCATAGATCGCGGTGCAAGTTCAATCTTGAACTCCACCTCTTGGTCGGGTGGTATCCCCGGTAAATCATCCGGGAACTCGTCAGGGAACTCACGGACTACTGGAATGTCTTCCAATCTGATGGAGGTGGATTGGTATACACTTGGAAGTTTTATTTCTAGACTGTCCAGAAATAATGAGTGTGACTCGTGCACTTTTGAGTGCAAATGCACGACTCGAAGGACGGTGTCTAAAACAAAGCCGTGGCGGGTTAACCACGACATCCCAAAAATGACATCAACCTTTTGTCCCTCTAAAACTATGAGAGATGTTGGGTATACTCTACCCTCTAAGCATAATGGCGCTTTTGGAACCATCATGCTTGCTGAAATTTTCCCACCCGGTGAACAAATCAAGTAAGGACTTTCGGTGGGTAGTATTTGCAAGCTGTATTTAGCAATAAAAGCTTGCCTAATGAAGCTATGCGTGGCGTCTGAATCAAATAACACTATGGCGGGATGCTGGTGGAGTTGAAACATACCCGCAAGAATTGGCTCTCCCTCCGGCACGTCCTCTATGGCGAGTTGGTGGACGGTGCCAGGCTTAGGATTTGCCTGCCGCGCATTAGTGGGGTTCAGGGGCTGATTCCTCCCCGGAAACTGTGGTGCCACTCCGCCGCCCTGCCTCTCAGGACAGTTGTTGGCGAAGTGTCCTGGACGACCGCATTTGAAGCATGTGGCGGCTGTCTGGCCCGCGCTTGGGGGACGAAAGCCGGGATGCGCTGCTGTGGTGCAAACGCATGCGGCATCGCCCGCTGCTGCTGTTGTTGCTGTGGAGGTGGTGCTAGTAGTGTGGCCTGAATGACGGTGGAGAATATGGCCGACCGCGGAAGGGCATCGGCCTCTGTGGTGGCTGCCAGCGCTGACCCGATGGTGAGTGATACAACATCTGGTATTTTTGAGAAGGACCACCTCCCTCTCCGCTGCTCTGCGGCGCGCTTCGCTTCTTCTCCGACTCTGCTAACTCCTTGCCGGAGTCCTCCTGAACAATCGCAGCATCAATAATATCATTGAGGCTGCCGCGATTGAACATCGCCAGCTTGTCCTTCAGGAGCGGGTTAAGCCCCTGGTAAAAATGATCCCACCGCTTCTCGTAGGTATCGGCGTGATAGGAAGCATAGAGTGCAAGATCATTGAACACCCTGGAGTATTCCAGCGGATTCCTGCTTCCTTGCTGCAGGTGAAGGAACTCCTGTGTCTTCCTCTTCATAAGACCCGGCAGTATGTGATAGGCCCTGAAGGCCGTCTGGAACTCCGCCCAGGTCATAACTCGCTCGGTGGGTTGCGAGGCACAGTAGTTCACCCACCAAGCGCCTGGATCCTTGAAGGTGTTGGATCGCAAACTGAGTCTTGCACTGCTCACTCACTTGGAGCAGCCTAAACTTCATCTCCATCGTGCGGAGCCAGTTGTCCGCATCGAGGGGTTCATCCGCCCTTGAGAATACCGGGGGATGGGTAACCAGAAAGTCGGAGTAGGAGCTTCGTTGGCGCTCCTCGCGATCTTGACGTCTCTCCGGCTGAGACGTATTTGCAATAAGCGTCTGCAGCAATTCTGTGTGCTGCTGATGAGAAACCGCCATAGCCGCAACGATGTCAGCCAATGTAACCGTTGGCGGTGGCGGTTGCTGCTGTTGTTGTTGCTGCTATTGCTGTCCCGAGGAATCCTCGGGAGGCTGTGGGGAGGCCTCTCCCCCCTGACAAGAACCCCCAACGTCTGGGTTGGCACGAGTGCGAGTCATTCTGAAATTCAAAACAGCAGCGATCAATACATGTCATACTTAAATTTCTATATGAAACAATAGGTATTGAAGTGACACATGAATAACTTGCACAACATTCACATATATTTATAAAGAAGTCGTGCTCATGTCGTCACTACCTATACATATACTAATGTCTACACGACATGTCACCGATTACAGAAGTTTTTCCTACACCACCCTCGCTGCCCTACTTGGCAATGGTAACTCACTACTCGGAGTAAAACTCGACCTCCTGTGGGTCGTTCTCCTCTGCTACCTCTGCTGGTGGCTCCGGGTCTATGACCTCCTCTTCCGGTTTAGTTTCCCCCATCACCGGGATACCCAAAACCACGGGTACGGCACCTACCATCGGTAGGCCCATTACCGGAGGTACGAGGTCCTGCAACGCATGCACCTCGTCCATGGCCTGGTTATAGTCCTCTTCCCAGCCTTGCCCCTCCTTAATAGCGTCATCACGCTCTTGAGTGAGGACCTCATTCTGCTGGATCAGGGCCTGCACTTGCTGTTGCAAAGCCGTGATGTCGACGCGGCTTTTCTTCTTCGCCTTCTTCAGACGATACAACTGATTGTGTTGTTCGTTCAGTCGCTTTATCATCAGAAGGAGAACATTGCAGAGTGCACTGTGAGCACTCTTGAAATGCTCTCCACGGCTGGTGCTCTCCTTGAGCTTCACAGCAAGACAATCTGTATGAACAGCTTGGCTGTCCATCACGGCTTTTACTGCCCTTAACTGGAGGCTGAGGTTCGCCTCTGTGGGGTTGTACCTTGGGCAACCCGGGTTTGTTGCCTCCAAATATCTTTCCCTCCACACGTGATTAGCTCGTCCCTCCACCGGAACGAGCGCGTATGGAGTGCCCTCCATAGATCTCACGTGTAGTTGGCATAAACGCGACATGGTGTCGCGGGCTGCCACTTGCCACATTTCCTCCGGCTGTCTACATCTCACCGTGACGGTGAACGGTGCCCAACCGGGTGGCGTAGGTCCTGCAGGAACTTCAACATAGATTGTCCACGTCTTGCTCCCCTCCTCACCTTCTTCCTTGGCGAGGTACTGCGGCATTTCCACGTACCCGAAATATTGAAGCATTTGCTTCAACACTTCCGGATAACCGCTGCCGTGAGAACAGTGGAATACCACCCACCCGTTCTCCAATTGTCTATCCGCTGTCATCTGTAGAAACATATTTGAAAATGGTCAAATATTAATTTCAATAGTAATTCATTGTTATAACATAAAAATGTCATTGAACTCATAAAACTTGGAAACACAACTCAAACTTAGAACAATTTGATTGCTGGTCTGCTGCCCAAACTAACAGCCCTGACCAGTTTCCCTTTCAACCTGATTTAGACCATGCTAAAGGCAAAAGAAATTTTGGAGCTCAACATCAAACTTAAATCTAACTTCAATAGCTTTCGAGAAATTATTTATTTGTCCTAAGATCGGTCCTGGGTCAAAAGTTATGAGATGTCAAAGTCGACAGAATTTCTGGAGACAATTGGACAGCACCTCCCTGCTTGAGGTACTGATTTGATCCAAGAATTCCAGTAAATTCTACACCAAATTTGACAAAACTTTCTGTTACTAAGTTGTAACCCATCTAATGAACTTTTCAGAACTACCTCATTTTCTATTTTAGATTTTTGTGCAGGAAGTTATGCTCAATTTACAGAGAGTTACAGAGAGTGTTTGCTCTGCCCTGTTTTCTGGACAGTTTCAACTCTACTGCATTTTTCGACTGGTTAAGGGATGAAACACCTCTGGACATCAACAGAAAAGGTGTAAATCTCTTCCATATATTTCTGGAAATATATCATAGGACCCCAACCTCGAAATAACTCAACCTCTAACCTCTGTTTAACTTCAGCCTTATTTCAGCTGAAAACAGAAGACTCTGTCCTTAGTATCCTATAAGTTGAAAATTTATTTATTTAGAACATCCTGATTAAGGGAAGGAGTTACATCAAAGTTTTAGTGCTCTGGATAAAACCTTCAAGTTTTACAATGAGGTTGCTCATTTAGTGGGGTGTGACGTCGAAGCGTCACCAGTTCATGTCGGTACCACGTTCCTCACAAAGAAAAACCTATACCGGACTTAGTCGGCTTCGTTAGTTCAGTGGCACTAAACGTCTCTCGCACACGGATGCTATTCGTATACCGATTCGTGGTTAGACTACCTGCAAATAACTCACACAATCGTCAGGCTCGGCTGCACACCAAGCCCGGTCCCAATACAGTTCATACACCCGTCCGTCATCACTCGCACGGGTGTTCTCAAGCCAAACACGCCTTGAGCTACGTGTTCACGTTACTGACCACGTGATGGGGTCTCCCAAACTTGCCCGTAGCATGCCAGGGAAGGGCGTTGCTCGAATACCCCAAATGACATGGAGAGTCGTAGAGGATATTAAAGCGTGCCGGGTTACCTGCCACCCGTGATGCTCCACCCTTCAGCGTGTGCACACTGGTGGACAGCGCTTACACACACCCCCCAAGACATATGACGTCCCGAGATGCATGATTTTCTGACATAAGCAAATAGATTAGTATTGCCACTTTCTATACACTAATAACATCCTTATATGGGCTACTAACTCGTTCCTCACCGAGTTTTTGAAAAAGAGGACCATTTTAGGGCGTTAAACCTCAAGCGAGCTCTGATACCACGCTTATGCGGTCCCACGGCCTCGTCGAGCCAGGATCACGCTGAGGGGTGCTGCGTTGCACAGCAATGGATAACACACATAAAATGGTACAAAGCGGAAGCAATGTTTTATTCATAAATGAGTTTATGAACATTCTTACAACAAAATATGTTCATCACGGGCGTAGACTACGCATCGAGTTCACGTTCAGCCCGTGAACGTGTCCCTGTTAGCACACACGCACACTAACACGGCGGCGTGCACGACTCCCACTCGACGGTGTTTCCCTCCTGGGGTTCCGTCTCCTCCTCGGGAGTCCCTTCCTCATAACACTCTGCAAAAACTTCAAACACAAGCAGTGAGCACGATGGCTCAGCAAGTCTGACCCGTCTCTCCTATACATGAAACTTCTACATGAGGGATTACAGGGTACATGAGACAAATAAGTTGCAAAGGACTCACCTAATTATTTGAACCTTACTTTCAAATTTTTGCAGCAAGTTGTGGAGAACCTCACGCTAAGGCACATGAGAGAGCCGCAATCAAACAAGAAACGCATTTCTCTCATGTACTTTGCCCAAGGTTGAAAAGAACTTTAATTCGCTCTAAACTACAGCAAGTCATTAACAATCAAGGTATAGCTTTCAATCAGAAACTTTTACATGACTCTAGCCTGTTCTTTCTACGTCATGGTACAGTGAACAAGTGGTACTCACTTCCCACGAGGGACGGTGATTATAATCAATTTACACCAGCAGGGTTACCCGAATAACCCGTCACATATGCCCGTACTCGATGTTGCCTACAGCAACCATCACGGACGTCGTACGCAACCACCTTTCACCCGTCAGCCAAATGTTGAGCCGGTCCAATCGTCCCGAGAAGGAGGTATCTGCGCGTGCATCTGCAGTGCCGCCAGCCGATTTACACCTCAAGCTCTCAATCTACCCTCTGAAAGACCAGCTATGCCTCAACACCCAGCTACCCGAGTTACATCGGTTTTCCGGTTCCCATATATCCGGTATGTCTTCGGTACTGTTCTAGCTTGCTCAACAGGCCCGCACACGGCTTGGTCCTCAATCGACACAAGAGGAGCTATGACACCCAGGCCCCAACGTTCTGCTGCCCATACCCTCCGCTCGGTCCCATTTTTCTTGCCATGTGTTTATTTGCTACCTTTACCCCAGTAGTTTGCCTCTAGCCTATTCTTGCGAGCAGTTCCAACTACTCGACTTGTACTGAATCCTACACTATATTAGCATTACAGTAACTATTCGAGGTTTGAACCCTAAGCCCACCCCAGGGTTTTCTTGGCTATGCATTTGGGTTTTCAAACAAGACTCTAATGCAAAATTTAAGTGGGTGCTCAAAGTAAGTTCTCAAAACGGTAAACTTTATAAAAAGGCTAATGCAAACCGGAGCGTGCCTTGCTGCTGTTGGTAATAGGCTAGATGTTACTCTGGAGTGATGAAGTCTAAGACTTCGGGCTCCTCCTCAACCTTAGCGACTACATGAGATAAATCCATAGATGTATCAATTTGAATGCTTTTGAATTTGAAGTTGAATTTGTGAAGACTAAAAGTCTTGCTAGACAGGCCCAATGACTCTGAAATGTTTACTGTGGTTTGAATACAACCTAAATAGAGACTTGGCCAAGTTTCATTAGCAGAAAAGCTCATTTGAGTTCTCCACAAATAATTGTGTACTTGGCCTTAATTGGAGCTCTTAGGGTGTTCTAGGGATTTTCATGGAGCAAGCCATGACTTTCTGAAAACTAGATTCTCAGAACGTTCTAATGGAGTTGGTTTCACTTATCTTGAAGGTTCCTAGCTAAAGATATGAGCTAAACAATTTCAGAGAAAATCTGAAAATGTTTCTGAACATTTTCCATTTTCTCTAGAACAGTTTTATTAATCACACCATTAGGTGGATCAAATCAGCTCAAATGGATCTGAAATTTTTCTTGTAGCTCAGGGATATTCTGGTAAACATCCTAGCCAAATTTCAGAATTTTCCTTCAAAGGGTTCTCCAGTTAAAATTATAAACAATTTAAATTTTAAAGAATTAATTTTGGAGCAATAAGGATTTTCATAAAGTGAAACTTGATTTGTTGGAAAGTACTCAGAGAGCTGAATTTAACAAAATTTGATTCACCCGATTTGGAGTTTCCTAGCCAAAGTTATGTGGGTTTGAAGTTTGAACTAAATCTGAAAATCGGATAAAAGTTTAAACTTCTGCCGGCGGGCCCCACGCACACTGCTTCTTCTTCTTCCTCACGTCAAACACCCGGCGGCGGCGGTCTCCTGCGAGACTCGCCAGAATCGAGTTCCCGGCCACCCCTCGGCCCGAAACTCGCCGCCTCCCCATTTTCCGACCTCCTGAACTCAGCTGTGAGCTCGCCGGCCGCTGGCGATGGCCGGAAACCTGCGTGCACTGGCGACAGCACCCGCTAGGGTTTTGGCGAGGTCAGTTACGCTCCGTCCTTCACCAAAACGTCGGGTTTTTGGCTCTATAGCACCAGGGGACCATAAGGAAGCTGGAAATGGTAGCCAACCTTGGTGAAACGGCCGGCAACCCCAAGGTCCACGGTGAACCGAGACCGTTTTCCATGGTGGCCCGAAGAACTGCCCTCTCGGAGCTAATTCTCTATGATTTTCCTTGGTTTTTATTCGAGGAGAGGCGCTAGGGGATGTACAAGCTACTTGCAAACGAGCTTGGCTTGTGGTGGTATATGTGAACCGAATTTGGCTCACAACCGAGCTCGGCTGTTTTGTACTAGGGTTCGGGAAATTGGAAAATTCTCGCTCTACGGTTGATCATTTGACAAATGGATTTCGATTACACCTTCTACACACGGTGATGCACCTTTATTGTGTAGAGAAGTGAGGGCGAGTATGGCTGTGCCGAGCTGTCCGCGGGAGCACCGAATGGCAGCAACGCTTGGGTCACCAGAAACACGCTCGGTTAGCTCAAGGAAGTTCGGTCATGGAACAACAAGCCGTCGAGTATGATGCTCACAAACCAACAACGCTGTTTTTGCTACTGGGAAGGCTCTGTTCGTGAGTGATCGGCCTGCTCGCGAGCGGGACCAAGAGGGCAGCGCGCTTTCGGTTGAGCTCGGCGTGAGAGAGGACAAACCCGCTGTGTATTCGGGTTGTGAACAAGCAGAGCACGTCGAGGAGGAATAAGGCATCGGGCAACTGGTCTCCAGTTCGGGGCAACGAAGCAGGAGCTGGCACCAATCTTCTGCTCGGGTGCGTGCTCAGCTGAAGCCCGAGAAACCGAGTGCCCGTTGCTTCAGTCGGTTATCTGCCTTCTGAGGCTGACATGAGGGCCCCACTCCCAGTTTTAACCTCCTAAATTCAATTTTCCCACTGCTCTAAACAGTAGAGCCCATAGTACCCTTGGTGAATTGATCAAATTTCAAAATGGCCAGTTGAATTTGAATAATTCAAAGTGGAATTTGACTTGATCAAATTTGCAGCAAAGGTTTGGTTGAAATTCAAACTTGATTTGAATTTAGCCAAAATAGCTCATGTCAAGATCAACTCCAAATGGAGTGAAAAAATTGGTGTCTGAGCTCACAAAAATGTGCTGAGTGTGAATATGAATCCCACTTTTGAATTCATGGGATGAATGGAGTTTGAATTTGAATTTGAGTTCAAACTAGCCTCTTTCTTAATATACCCAAAATACCTCAAAAAGGTTTTAGATTTGGGTGAGATTTGGCATGAGCATTCCTAGCAAGGTGTAGGAGTTTTTCATATGTTCAGCCCCTATATGATGCATGTGGGAAATACCACTTTTGCATTTTTTGAGTTTATCCTCTAATGACCATTATTATGGTTACTTGCTCTTCAAATGTGTTCATAAGTTTTCCACAAATGAGGTGTGTGTGGTGTGATGAACACTTTGGATGTGTGCAAAAACTTAGGCCCTTACAAATATCCCAACTTGAGAGCCTCACATGAAGACCAAATGCCTTCTCAAGAGGATTTCTTGGTGGCTTCTTTAGCTGCTATCGACTTTTAAGTGTTTTGTTGCACAATTAGTTTTTTTCTTCCAATTATTATTTTAGTAACTTACAGAATTCTTATTTTACAGTATCCAATAATTTATGCATCCAACTGGCGAGACTTTATTGGGGCCTCAAGTCGAGACGCCTCCAGAGGTAGCTGTCGGGGAAGCGCCATCTTGTGATGTTGCATCCTTACCTCTTCTTGAGCAGTAGGTCACGTCCACTCCACCAGTGTTGCTCCTACCAACTCCAGCTGCTCCCGAAGCCGCTCTAGAATGTGAGATATAGGTGTATTGATATATTGGCAAAAAATATTTGAGTGAGGCTCATGTAAAGTTTTTAGCATTCACGTGGTGCTTGATGTCTGGTTTGACATGGTAAGTATTGAACTTGTTTCTAACGTGTAGGAGAGTATGCTTGGTACTTATGGACTGAGGTTTTGATGTGTTATGGTGGTTTGAATGTGAGCAACATGTTTGTGTGAGACTGTCACACAAGGTATTGTGGTGTGGACTAATGAGGCTCAATTCGTGGACTTGTGCTTGAAAAGAATTGATTATTCTCTCATGTGTAGGTGTTGCTGTAGGTCATGACATAACTGGTGATGGTGATCCTTGAACTAAACTTAGGGAGAAGTTGAGAGTCAACTACAAAATTTATGAGGAATTTTGGTTAAGGCGATCAAAGGTGTCATGCAGCATCTTTGGATCAAGAACGGTGCATATGTGTTGCAAAACTATTGTGTTGGGCACCAATTCTGCTACTGTTCTGGTTCTATTGAAGAGCTGCCGCAGCAAACCAACCCTCCTGATTGATATTATCTGCTGCAGTTGTGAATAGAACCTGAACAGTGCCGCTGACGTCCAGCTAGGCCTGGTAATGGGCCTCGGCCCTTGGGCTGCTTCATAATTTATTTCAGCCCTTATAATTTAGTTCAAAAATGAATATGAATTTGGCCAGGCCCTAATCTGATCCGGACCTATTTATTATTAATTCATTTTTTGGGCCCATTATCACCCCTATGTCCAGCTGTGGTGCGTCTTGTATCAACACGGGCTGGCTGGATGCTGCTACGTGAGAAAAAAAGAATTGCCCCCAAGACTTTATGACAAATAGCAGATGAGTTCTGCTATTCGGTGGTACGCACAGAAGAAATAAAGAAGGGGAAGAGTTGGAGCAAGGACTTTCTGGCACAGGAAGACTTCCACGCGCACAAACTTGATAATTATGGGAGGGATGTAAATATCCCTGATATTCCCAGCTTTATATAGATTTTATTATAGGAAGACCAGCCCTAAAAACCAATTAGAACTCTTGTCTAAACCTGGACTCAATTTCTAACACTATTGGAAGGGGCAAAACAGGACTGTCCCCGTTGTTGGGGTGAAAATGGTTGTGAATTTTGCAGGTCGGAGGAGTCAGAAAACAAGGTAAAAGAGGCCTTTTATCTAGAAGATTCAAGGTACAGAAGACATTGGCTAGAGAACCTACCCAAGACTGAAGGATCGCTTGCGGGAAGCCTTATTTACCTCGGAAACTCAAGATACAAGCGCTCGGGTGGGAGTTCGATCCGAGAAGACCGAGTTACCTTGCCACCGCAAGATAAACCTGCTAAACCATAAGATACAAAGGCCGGGTAAAACTTAGCCATTCTCGGTACAACTCAAAAACGTTGTAAATATTAGATAGCGTCGTGTCAGCGTTCTAGAAGGTTTTGCACCACATTCATCCGTACTTAGAGATAAATTGAGTCTAATTTAAACTTAGAAGATCGGATCTTCCAATTTGTATCGAGTCTATATAAAGGCGGCACTCTGCCGATGAACCAATCAAGTCGATCAATACAAAAACTTCGTTCATCTACTTTTCTTTATGTTCTCATAGTTCGTAGCTTAGTTCTCGTAGTCCTTTGTTGCTTTGACGAGAAAAGCATCCATACCTCTTCATGTAAGTAAGACTTATCACGTTTCTGATCTCAGGAACCTTGCATATATCCAAGTTTCAGTGAGTAACACCGAAATTTGCCGCAGTACAGGTGACTTTGATCATCTGTTGGTGACTTCATCATCTGTTTCACGAACAGAATTGGCGACTCCACTGGGGAGGGACGTCATTCGCTCGGTGATCGGCACACTCTTGTACCGATCGCAATCAAGAAGATCATGTCATATGCGTCTAGGAGGAAGGCCGACAGCAAAGCCATCGATGTGAGCAACGTCATCGACGTCTAGCTCGAAGATCTCTTGCTGGAGGACCGTGAACGCATCCAAGAAGAGCTTGAGCGGAAGATCTAGGAGGACAAGATGACACATCTGCAAACAAGCTTGCTTGTTTCCAGAAGACGCAAGGAGTCATCATCCAGAAGGCTGACATACGAGAGGCGACAACACACAAGGTAAGTGCACCTATATCACTTGAAGAACCCGTTCAACTTGTAGATGTATCGGTCGCCATGAAGTACATTGCTGATCTAGAGTAGATGGCATTGTTAATAGTGGACAAACTCAAGAATTCATTCGACATGCTCAAAACCGACATAGAACACATGATAGATCAAAACCTTCACTAGCAGATATGATCTACCATGTAGCAAGTGCAAGATGAGGTAGTAGGCAAACACACGGATGCTAACTCGAGTAGCGCAGTAGGGAACACAGTCAGCACTTCGTCACATTGCATGCCACCCATGTACGTGCAAGCCAGGCATCCTACCGTGAACATGCAGTAGCCATACTACCAAACAGTGGCATATGGACCTGCCGTTCCACCCACAGGGAGTGGTGTACCGCTCGAGACAGTACCCGACGCGTACTTTCCTCTACTACCTCCACAAGTTGCACCTTGCAACTTGCTTGAACCTCCCATGCCACAAAAAAACCACCACATGATGAACTAAGGGATCAAGTGGCTAGAACGCTTAGGGAACTTGGGGTAGAAGCCATAAAAAAACCATTAGAAACTACCGAAAGCCCTACCCTGACCCCTTTTTTAATGTCCCATATCCTAGAGGCTTTAAGGTACCAGATTTCACTAAGTTTAGTGGGAAGGATTAAAAAACTACTCAAGAACATGTAGGCCAATTCTTGATCCAATGCAATGACATAGGAATCACAGACGTACACCGGATCAGATTGTTCCTCTTCTACCTAACCGGCACGACTTCTAGTTAGTTCACTTCACTAGCTCCCAATTCTGTCCTGACCTGGCCATGTTTAGAACAAAAGTTTCATGAATACTTCTACACTTGTGAGGTCGAGCTAAGATTGTTCCATCTAACCACAATAAGACAGACATATTGAACTTATAGCTGCGTACATCAAATGGTTTAGGGAAACTAGAAACAAATGTTTTAGCTTAGCCACAAGTGAGACAGATTTGACCGATCTCGCGTTTCCAGGACTTTACCGTATCATATGGAGAAGATGGATGGCGTCGAGTTTGGAGACATCAACCAAGTTCTGCAGCGAGCCGTGGCACATGAGAACCAAGCCAGAGAATCTAAGGTACACTACCGGTTCAAGGAGATCAACCACAGGGACCGGAAGAAGCAACACGTCAACTAACTCAAGGAAGACTTGGCCAGTGATGAGGATATGGAGGTTTGTGTGGCTGAGTGGGTTGAAAACCACAAGAAAGCCCTTGGCTTACATTTTCTTGAAACCCAGCCCCAGGAAGAAGGAGGAGATGAAGTTCACCTTCGATGTAACGAAGTCTGACAAGCTTTTCTGTGACACCCGGTTCCGAAAATAGAACCAAGTGAATGCATATGTGTGTCCAGGATGTTCATCACACATACACATGTAATCCACAAACTGAATTCAGAATATAACCACGAATAAATAGTGTTTAAGTACTTTATTACAATGACTCAAAGTCTCACTCATGAATCTCTAACTTATTCTTGCAGCGGAAGTCTCTAAATGACAGCGGAAATAACTAAATAGCAGGCTCCAATCTTCATCTCCACAGGCATGTTGACGGTAGTTCGCACGCCTAGTACTCCACATGGTCCTCGAAGTACTCATCTCCTGTAGCTGATGTTTATGTGATAATGCAAGGGTGAGTACATGTCGTACTCAGCAAGTGCGGGAAAAATATGACATGTAGCTTTCAACAAGGTAAGAAATAAAAAGGCTCATTGCAACAGGCAAATTTTATTTCACAAACATGATGAAAACAACAACTATTTCTAAGTGAAATTTATCACATCATAATCAAGTAATTCAGCAACATTCTCTCATCATAATTCACCATTTATCAAGTCTCATCCAGCCATTAATCTTTCTCAAGTTCATCTCATGCTCATAAATATTCATAACCATCTCATATTCATATAATCGAAACCAAACTCATTTTCATGACTCAAAACAGTCCCAAAACCAATCCCAATGACCATACCATAATCATACCAAATAACCATCCCAAGTTTTCCCTCTAATCATGGAAGTTGGTGAGGTGCTTGTGACTGGAAGCACGGCTATCATGATAGTTTTACACTCTGCAGAGGTGGCACCACTTTACCGACAAGTTCGTGATTTTGTCACCCGTCGGCGACTGCAGAACCTCCATTATACCAGTACACAATCGTCGGTGTATGGCCAAAAGATCACAAAATAGCCTTTACAAAGGGGCTACTAGATGTATGGATTCACCGAGGTTTCACCGGCAGGTTCGAATCACCATTCTCCCACCCACGGGTCCCCTCTTGTGCCATGCAGTTCCCAGAGCAGTCCTCCTCGACTCCCATTCCCTGCACCATCTACGGTCCATAACAAGCTAGCAACACACCTAATTGATCAGCTAAGCTGCACCCAAACTTGGCCTTGTGGTGGCACTGTTTTCCTGGCATATTCTCACATGAACCGGTCCTTAGATCTATGACAAGTACCACCATCTCATCCAGCAACATCCACGAACTAAGCTTGCCTAGATCTCCCTGATTCCATGCCCATTAACATCATCAAGATCTCATCATCGTTATTCATATGAGTGCAGTAGCTAGACATGCTTTATTTCAGCTTCCTGTATCCCGTGAATTAAGCGAAGCAAAAATGAAAACGACCATACCCGACTCATCAACTTTCCTGGCGACAAGGATGGTTAACAAACTAGTAAACTCCTATAAAAGGGTGTCTCATCAAGTTGACTCAAGCATACAAGTTTTCGCAAACAAAACAATTTCAAAACATGGGATCAATATGGTCAAGGGGCACTTGCCTTGCTCCCGTGGCTCTTGTTGCTCAAGCGTCTCGAAGTCTTGGTGCTGTAGTTCCTCGTAGATGGACTCTTGAGATTGTTCTTCTACTTACGATCACGCACATACAAAATTCACAGCAATCAATCATCATGCACAAACTTTACTTCAAGATGCAATGGAGTAGATGGATGCAAATCCTATGGTGCTGTTTGATTAAACCAGTTTGTACGTGTTCTTGCATGTTTTAATGGGCTTTAATGGGGTTTTATGATGGACAAGGGTGTAGGGATCAAGTGTGGACGTGGTGATGATCTTGACTCAAGATCTAGATCAATTCCACCGTCAAAAATCGATCAAAACGCGATCTGTCCACATGTAAAAGTTTCTGCTCGAAGGGGCAAAGAAAATGGGTAATGAAGACCTACCTCACTTCCTCCTTGTGGCAGGACCTTCCTCCTAGCAATGGCAGCAGTGGGAAATTTTTCTATGGAAGATTAGGGCAGGACAGATCGTTGGGCTTCTTCTCCGGTGACGGCGAGGCGTGACGGGGCTCGACGGCGGCCAAATTCCGGCAAGGGGGGGGAACTTGGCGACTTGGCAGCAAGGAAGGGGGCTTGGCAGCAGGGGGGGACGTCCAAAATAGAGAGGGGTGTGGCCAGGGGGTGGGGGTTATATTTATAAGGTGGAAAAAGAGGAGCCCTACTCCAATTAGAACTCAAACAAGAGTCCTACTCAAGTTGGAGCTCAACTAACTTATCCCCTTAGTTAGGTGTGGCAGACTTGGGGATTTTATCCCCCCAAATGTGGGGAAATTCCCCTTTTGTGGAATTGGGGAATTTGGAAATTTTGGGGAAATTTTTGGGAAATTTGGGAATGGCTCATTTCAGCTATCTTTTTCCCATTCCTCACCATTTCTATGTCACTTGTTCTATTTCTACATTCCCCTCTCCATTTCTATGTCCCATTCTCCATTTCTACATTCCCCTCTCCATATATATATTCCCCTCTCCATTTCTATGCTCCATTCTCCATTTCTATATTTCCCTTCTCATTTTCTATACCCCATTCTTCATTTCTATGTTCCCTTCTCCATTTCTATGGTTTTTCCTCCATTTCTATGGTTCCTTCCTCTATTTCTATGGTTCTTTCTCCATTTCTATGCTTCTTTATCCATTTCTATGGTTCTTCCTCCATTTCTATAGTTCTTCCTCCATTTCTAGGGTTCTTTCTCCATTTCTACTTCTTTTATAATGCTTCTCTACATGAAAAATGTATGCAATGCATGGAAATGAATTTGAGGGTGTTACATTTTTGATGTGCTCTTTCAATACCGGGTCATAAAGCTCAAGAATGGACATGTCATACCATCACCTGAGCGGCTGGCCAAGAAAAAGATATTGTAAGTGGCATGACTCCTATTCTCATTCAACTAATGAATGGAATTTCTTTTGTCAGCAGGGCTCTAAACGATGGCTGGTCGACACTCAGTGATAGCCACCAAATGAAGCTGGACACGGATCCTTTTCCTGTCAACATGGTTAACTTTGAAGGAAAGAAGATCCTTGTGAGGATCGATCAGGTGTCGACAACCAAAGGAAAGAACGTGATCATGTCCGATGAACTACAAAAGAAGATGATCAATCCTCAGGACCCTGAAGTCGGTAGATGGAAGCTTAACGAGCCACGAAAGATTTCCCAATTCAAGCCAACTTTGGAGTATTTGATCACCAAATACATCAAGAAGAGATAGGCAAGAAGTGTCTTCCATGGGCTGAAAGATCGCAGGTGTGACGGATCAAAGATCTTCACCAATAGAAGCCTGGGGAGCACTCTCGGCAAAACCGGATTTGTGAAAGTGCATCTAGGCAATCCCCATGGGTTTTGGCTGATTGATGACGACAATTAAGATACTAATGAGTTTTTTACTGAGTATGAGCACAGGTGCTTATCAAAGAAATGGATGTGGAGTCTCTCAAGAAGCAAAAAGGAAAAGAAGAAGACTTGCAAGAGTAGAGAATAGAATTTTTCTATTGAGTTTCACATTTTCTAGTTGTGTACAGGATCTTCTCTTTTAGAGTGCTTGAGAGTCATTAAAGAGCTCAAACTAAAGTTAGAAAGTTAGAATCGTGAGAGGAAGTAGTCATAGGTATGGCTGAAAAAGGAAGACTGGACTTGTCTGGACTATGGGCCGGACTAGTCCGTTCTATTCCGGACTACTCCGTTATAAACCGGGCAAGAAGTCTCTGAGTGAGTTTGGACTTGTCGGTTTTAGGCTAGACTAGTCCGTTGTCGAGTGAGTCTGAGCCTCGTTCGGGTCCGGAGAAGGAGTCTCTGAGTGACCTCGGACTAGTCAGACCAAAAGGCTGGACTAGTCGGTTCCTTGAGACTAGTCTGGTTTAGGACGGAACAAAGGTTCCTGTGTGAGTTCGGACTAGTCTGGAGTTGGCAAGACTAGTCCGCAGTCCGAGATTAGAGAGTTTTCGAGAGTAAGTCCGGTAAGACCGAACTAGTCCGCTCTTGGGGCCGGACTAGTCCGCCCCTACCAGACTAGTCTGTTCTCATACGGAACAAAGGTTCCTGACTGAGATCGGACTAGTCCGCTCTGCACCGGACTAGTCCGGGATTTTATGACCGTTTGAATCCAATGGTCATGAAACTTTAGTTGGTAGCCTTGTAACGTGAGTGGTCCCTCAAGAACGGACTAGTCTGGGGTTTGGACCGGACTAGCCCGGACTTTAGTAGGTAACGGCTAGATGCCGAGATTTCTATAAAAGGAGACCCCCCCCGGCTGAGAATAGATAAGAAAACAACCCAAGCTGAAAACTCATTCCTAGAGCTCTTCTAAGCCTCGTTCCTCACCTTCTTGACCCCTAAGATTGGATCTTAAGAGGTTTGTGGATTTGTGATAGGAGATACGTGGTGATCGACGTTTGATCTCTCGGTTTGACTCTCTTGCACTCTGATTGTTAATTTGAGTTTTTGATTGTTGTATTTTAATTCCTAGAACTGCTAGGTTATTGTAGGGAGCCTCAAGTTGTGAGTAGCCCCTAAGAGCATTGTATTCACATTTGATTGATAGTGAAAGAGCCCGGGCTTGATCTTGGTGATCGCTCGGTGAGGGAAGGGTTGGAAAAGACCCGGTCCTTTGTGGACTCCTCAACGAGGACGTAGATTCCTATGTGGAATCAAACCTCGGGATAAATCGTGTCTCTTGCTATCTTTACCTTCTCGCTCGCTCACTAAAATTACTTGTTAAGATTTCATCTTGTTAACACTTGTGAATTGTTCCACTATCTTGCAATCTAATCATTCACAACATATTAGTGAGATTGTTTGACTACTATATATCATCCGCCTAAACAAACTTCAAAAACCTAAAACACAATTTTATACCTAGACCGAACTAGTCCGGCCTCCTTCAAGTTTAATCCGTTGTTTGCAATAGTTTCAGGTTTTATTAGCCTATTGACCCCTCCTTTAGGCAACTTTCAATTGGTATCAGAGCCTAACTCTCCATAAAAGTTTAACCGCTTGGAGAGGAGATGGGGAGACAAAAGGAAGAAGAAAGACATCAAGCTTGATGAGTCAAAGAAACCATGAAGAAGAGAGTATATCCTCAATCTCAAAATGTTGCAGTTGTTCAACAAGCAAGAGCTTCTTACCCAACAGCAATAATATTAAGTGCAGCAACCACACTTGCCTTATGGCAACGGAGATGAAGCACAAGGTAAAATCAAAACTCTCTCCTAGATTTGTAAGTATTGATGATGACACTGATAGTGATAGCTATAGTGAGAATGATAATAAAATTAAAGACTTTCTCAAAGTCCTAAGTAAAAATGCTATAGTTAAGATTGAAAAGCTTATAGAGAAACTGGTTGAAAGGGAGGAGCTTATCGAGAAACAAGAAGACTTGCTCATTTATGAGAAGGAGAGAAATCTTGAACTTGAGAAGCTCCTAGAAGTAGAAAAGGAGAAGAATAAGAAGCTAGACTTTGAACTTGCTACATGCAAGGAGGCTCTCACAAGCCTCGAGAGTTCAAATGTTGCTCTTCAAGAAAAATGTGATGACATGAACAAGGCTCACAAAACTCTTAAAGTGCAATTTGACACTCTTAAGTCTAGAACAT
The DNA here is from genome assembly GCA_030760725.1 of Neostapfia colusana. Taxonomy (NCBI): domain Eukaryota; kingdom Viridiplantae; phylum Streptophyta; class Magnoliopsida; order Poales; family Poaceae; genus Neostapfia; species Neostapfia colusana. Next base: position 43,194,790 of record JASWHV010000008.1, on the reverse strand, counting down.
CTCACTCCAATAGTTCTCCTAAATCGACCAATGGCATTGATGTTGATGCTTGTGCCTTGATTATTGACTTAAAAGAACAACATAGGAAAGCAAAATGTCAAACTCAACACGAGAGGATAGTCCTTGATGAGAAGAAGATCAAGTATGAAACAAATGCATACTTGAACACTAAGTCTTCTCTATTTAAGGATGACGTTAGCTGCGTTAGAGGTGGCAAGAAAAATGATAGAGTCACCAAAAACATCAAGGAGGGTTTCTATAAAATTAAGAACAACAATGATCATCCTTCATTTATGCGTGCCCTTGTTCATCATAGACTTACCATGACTTATCATGATTTTGATACCACTTATGTCTTATTGAAAGATAAGTATGGTAGGGTTGTGGCTAAATGTGTTGGACCACATCCCAAGAATCCTAAAACTTGTATGTGGCTGCCTAAATCTCTTGTTTCTAATGTGAAAGGACCCAAACAAATTTGGGTACCAAAAGGCAAGACTTAAATTATTTTGCAGGCCTACTCCTCCGGTGACACTAAATGGATGCTAGATAGCGGGTGCACTAATCATATGACCGGAGAGAGAAAGATGTTCGTTGAGTATGAAGAAAATGATGATCCAAGTGAAGGCATCTACTTCGGTGACAATAGCCAAGGAAGGTTGCTCGGTATTGGTAAAATTGCAATCTCTTCTCAACACTCTCTTTCTCATGTTCTACATGTTGAATCACTAGATTATAACCTATTGTCCATATCTCAATTACGTGAGAAAGGTTATAATTGCTTGTTTACTAACGAGGGTGTGACCGTCTCTAGAAGAAGTGACAACTCGATTGCCTTTAAGGGTGTGTTAAAGGGAAAGCTTTACTTAGTGGACTTTTCCACGAATAAAGCTCAACTTGACACATGCTTAATAGCAAAAATCAGCATGGGATGGCTGTGGCATAGGAGACTAGCCCATGTTGGAATGAGGAACTTACAAAAACTTCTAATGGGGGATCACATCCGTGGAGTAAAAGATGTTGTTTTTAAAAAGATAGGCCATGTAGCGCGTGTCAAGCAGGAAAACAAATTGGAGCAGCTCATCCCACCAAGAATGTGATGACGACAACAAGACCATTGGAGATGCTTCACATGGACCTCTTCGGCCCTGTCACCTACATAAGCATTGGCGGTAACAAATATGGTCTAGTAATTGTTGATGACTATTCTCGTTTCACTTGGTTGTTTTTCTTGCATGATAAGGGAGAAACTCAAAATGTCCTCAAGAAGTTCTTGAGGAGAGCTCAAAACGAGTTTTCCTCAAGAATCAAGAAGATAAGTAGTGACAACGGCTCCAAATTGAAGAACACTCAAGTAGAAGAATATTTGGATGAAGAGGGGATCAAGCATGAGTTTTCGGCCCCCTACTCTCCCGAACAAAATGGGGTGGCCGAAAGGAAGAAACGAACGCTCATAGAGATGGCAAAAACCATGCTTGATGAGTACAAGACCTCGGATCGATTTTGGGCGGAAGCATTCAACACCGCTTGTCATGCTACAAACCGCCTCTATCTCCATCGACTTTTGAAGAAAACCCCATACGAGCTCCTAACCGGTAAGAAACCCAACATCTCTTACTTTCGAGTTTTTGGTAGTAAATGCTACATTATCAACAAGAAGCCTAGGATTTTGAAGTTCGCTTCTAAATCCGATGAAGGTTTCTTACGTGGTTATGAATCAAACACCTACGCCTATCGTGTTTTCAACAAGACCTTCGGTTGTGTTGAAATTGCACGTGACGTAGTGTTTGATGAAACTAATGGCTCCCAAGTGGAGCAAGTTGATCAATTGGTGCTAGATGAAGAAGCAGCACCATGTGAAGCACTAAGAAGAATGGGGCTTGGAGAAGTTCGTCCCCAAGAAGATGTAGGACAAGATGCTACAAGCTCATCACAATCGACACCTCTCATTCAAGATCAGACTCAAGAATCCCAATATCAAGACGGTCAATTTCAAGAAGGAGAAAATTGAAACCATGATGTTGATCAAGGGGGAGAAGAAGACCGCTCAAGAAATCAAGTGCCTCACCCAAGGGTTCATCAAAGCATTCAACGGGATCACCCCGTTGATAACAACCTTGGAGATATCACAAAAGAGGTAACAACACGATCTCGAATAGCTAACTTTTGTGCACATTACTCTTTTGTGTCGTCCTTGGAACCATTTAGGGTGGAAAATGCACTAAAGGATCTGGATTGGGTGGTGGCCATGCAAGAAGAGTTGAACAACTTCACAAGAAACCAAGTATGGAGCTGGTGAAAATACCAAATGCAAATGTGGTAGGCACCAAGTGGGTGTTCCGCAACAAGCAAGATGAACACGGAGTGGTGACAAGAAACAAGGCCCGACTTGTGGCAAAGGGATATGCTCAAGTCAAAGGGTTTCAAGTCAAGCCACTCAAGGAAGGCACGTTCATTAGTCAAACAAAGTACACACAAGACATACTCACAAAGTTTGACATGGAGAAAGCCAAACCCATCAAGACACCAATGGCAACAAACGGGCACCTTGACCTCAATGAAGATGGACCAAGCGTGGATCAAAAGGTATACCGCACTATGATTGGTTCATTGCTTTATCTTTGTGCATCTAGGCCCGATATCATGCTTAGTGTATGTTTGTGTGCAAGATTTCAAGCATCACCTAAAGAATATCATTTAACAGCCGTTAAAGGATCCTAAGATATCTAGTTCACACACCTAACCTAGGATTATGGTATCCAAAGGGATCTAAGTTTAATCTCATCGGATACTCCGATGCGGATTATGCCGGATGTAAAATAGATAGAAAAAAGCAGCTCATGGACTTGTCAATTTTTGGGTAGGTCCCTAGTATCATGGTCATCCAAAAACAAAACTCCATAGCTCTCTCCACAGCCGAGGCGGAGTACGTCGCAGCCGGAAGTTGTTGTGCTCAACTTCTTTGGATGCGACAAGCTCTAATGGATTATGGTTACAATATGAACCACATTCCACTCCTATGTGACAATGAGAGTGCCATTAAGATAGCCCATAATCCCGTTGAGCGCTCTAGGACCAAACATATAGACATCAGACATCACTTTTTGAGAGATCATTCTATAAAGGGGGACATAGCTATCTCACATGAAAAAACCGAAAAACAACTAGCCAATATTTTCACCAAACCACTAGATGAAAAGCGATTTTGTGAACTTCGAAATGAGCTAAATATCCTAGACTCTAGGAATGTGAGTTGAAATGTTATGCATCTGAATGCTAACAATTAGAAGTCTTTCAAAAATTTCTTACAAATTTCAAAAATATGCACGATTGTGAAAAACTTGTTCCGTCTCTCATTCTTCTCTCACATTATTTTTGGCTATATTATGGTCATCATATAATTGTGTGTTTTGACACACACACACACACACACACACACACACACACACACACACACACACACACACACACACACACACACACACACACACACACACACACACACACACACACACACACACACACACACACACACACACACACACACACACACACACACACACACACACACACACACACACACACACACACACACACACACACACACACACACATATATATATATACCTAATAGAAGGTGCAAGTAAATTCATCGCAATCACGAGCAAAATTCTAATATATAAGAATTTCTCAAGCACTCTAAGAGCCGGACTAGTCCGCCCTAGAGGCCGGACAAGTCCGGGTATCCTAAATAGTCCGAGATGCAGCGGACAAGTCCACAATGGACTAGTCCAGACTGCACCCGGACAAGTCCGGACAGTAGACTAGTCCGGACCTAGTCCGACAGACCGGACTAGTCCGGACCTAGGACCGGACTAGTCCGGCCCCTGGAGACTTAACCTCCAAGGGTCGGGCTAACCCCATTTCCTCTCTCCCATTTACCTCCGCTCCACTCCTCTCCTCCAAAACTTGCCCCCATTGGCGATTTTGGAGTTCTCCCTCAAATCCCTCAAAGAAATCCTCGATTCAAGGCTTGTGGAGTGCGGGGAATCCTTCTCCGACCATCTCCGCTCCTTCGATCCGCGGATTTCATCAAATTTCTTCACTCTAAGGTACTTTTTGACCTAACCTTGATTTTTCATGAAACTCTTGTTTCTAGGTCATACCTTTAGTGCCTTAGGCCTTCCCTGATGTTCCTACGCCATATTGTTGCAATCCGTCATAGTATTGCGTCTACATTGCTGAATTAGTGATCAAATCTCCTAAGTTAGGGTTTAAAACTGTAGAGTCCGGACTAGTCCGGACTCCAACCGGACAAGTCCGGCTAAGCGGACTAGTCCGCCCCTGGCCCAGACAAGTCCGGCTGATACAATTTTAGCCCCTAATTTTGGGGATGTAAACTAGTTCAAACGCAATGCTCTAGCATCTAAGCCTTTCTTTTCATTTATCACCAGATCATGTCAGGATCCGGAGATAGTCCTCTTCCAAATCCCGAGGCCGAAGCGGCTCGCCAAGCCGCTTATCGTGCGGCAGCTGAGGCAGAGGCAGGAGAGGCTACAGCAAGGGAGGCTCGGACAAAGAAACGGGCTGACAGGGAAGCACAAGCCTCTCAGTCCGTTGATCCTCCAAGGAGGAAGAGGCTAGTGACCCTGAAGGAGAAACAACATGCTGAGTCCCAAAGATCAACCCAAGACAAAGGAAAAGGCAAAGCAACTGATCCTCCCAGAAAAAGGCCTTGGCCAACAGGGGACTCGTCATTCGTGACAACCCTTGACGAGGAAGGGAGAATCCCCCACAAGGACCTATTAGGCCAATTGAGAGAGCACCTCCTATGCACAACCCAAACCGCCAACCCAATTAGGCGAGTGCAACCTTTAAAGGGAAAGGAGCTGACAAAGCCAGAAGGTTCAGAGAAGAGGAGGTTTACAAGTATGAGAAGTCCACACCAGACCCTCGTTTCTGGTGTGGCTTCCATTGTGACTACTACCGGCTCGTCTATCTCCCAATGAAGACACCGGTAGTTGATGCTCAGTGGAGGATTGGCCATACATGGCAAACAAGAAGCATCAAGCTTTTGATGCGGTAATTGAAGCAGCAGAACGCCATGGGATCAAGGATTTAATGGCTTTTCAGTATAATTGGAACATCGAGGTGATAGTACAATTCTACACCACCTGCTACTTCCACACCTATGGAAACAGAAAAATCACTTGGATGACAAATGGTGTGGTCTACTCGGTGTTATATGATGAATTTGCTAGGATCCTTGGACTTGAGGAGCACTTGAACTATGAGATCATAGTTCACAATGAGAGGACCTTGGGAAAGGATGACTTGGACTTCATGTATCCCTCATATCTCACCTATGAGCCATCCTCAACCCACAACATCAAACCTTTCTTTGGAGTGCTAAACAGAATCCTGAGGAAGACTCTAGCTCCAAAAGATGGGGATGCGGGGATGATATAGGGGTATCTCAGGAACTTGTTGAAGCTGCTCAATGAAGAAGAAAGATTCAACGTCTTCGACTACATATACAATGATCTCTTCAACATCTCCTACACCCCGAACAGGTCCTGTGGATATGCGCCGTACATCATGTGCATGATAGAGAAAGTCACAGGCCTAGAATTTGCAAAGGATGTCAAGCACAGGAAGATGCATCCACAGATGCTGATTCCCCTTCCTCGCCCTCCTGCGTCTTTGGTCAGGAGCTCCTCTGCAGCTCCATCCTCCTCAGCTGGGCCATCTGCTCATTCATCATTGGGTGGCTCCTCTTGTGGGCTGCTCAAAATATTCAAGGTTATTTTCTCCTCGTGCCGGAAAGTGGAAGTTCGCACGTAGAACATGAAGAAATGCCAAGAGAAATATCTCAAGGCAATGTGCAACAAAATGGAGATACCTATGTCTCCACCGTCATCGGACGATGACGAAGTGACAAAGTATCCCGCTCTCACCGAGGACGAGCTTGCCTACTTTGGCTCCTCCTCAGCTGCTCCTCCTACCTCCCACACTCATCAAGAGGATGACAATGACGACGAAGATGAAGATGAGGACGAGGAAACTCAGAGTGACCAAGACGAAGATCAAGATGGAGATGATAGCGATTAGGCCTTTCTCTCTTTTCTTTCCTTTTTGGTGCTTTGATGCCAAAGGGGGAGAGAATAAGGGGGAGTAGTCTAGTCTAGCTCTTAGTCTTTAGTCTTGCTCCTTAACACATTCTGCCACGTTATGTTATTTTGTAATGACTATGCTATTTTATGTCTTCATATTATGCCATATTAAGATGAGTTTGTTCGCAAATGTTATTCCTTAATGCGGTTAATGCTCACTTCAAAATATCACACTTAGCCACCCCACCATAACACGTGCATGTATGAAATCCCTAAAGAACTCACTCTTGTGCATATTTTTCCTTGACAATCCCTTGTGCACACATTTAGGGGGAGTGAACCATACACACATGTGTTATGAAAAATCTTATTAATCTATTTATCAAGAATCTTAATGTGTTGTCATCAATCACCAAAAAGGCGGAGATTGAAAGTGCATCTAGGAAATCCCCGTGGGTTTTGGCTGATTGATGACGACAATTAAGATACTAATGAGTTTTTTACTGAGTATGAGGACCGGTGCTTATCAAAGGAATGGATGTGGAGTCTCTCAAGAAGCAAAAAGGAAAAGAAGAAGACTTGCAAGAGTAGAAAATAGAATTTTTCTATTGAGTTTCACATTTTCTAGTTGTGTGCAGGGTCTTCTCTTTTAGAGTGCTTGAGAATCATTAGAGAGCTCAAACTAAAGATAGAAAGTTAGAATGGTGAGAGGAAGTAGTCATAGGTATGGCTGAAAAAGGAAGACCAGACTTGTCCAGACTATGGGCTGGAATAGTCCGTTCTAATCCGGACTACTCCGTTATAAACCGGACAAGAAGTCTCTGAGTGAGTTCGGACTTGTCCGTTTTAGGCCAGACTAGTCCGTTGTCGAGTGAGTCTGAGCCTCTATGAGACTAAGTCTCAGAGGGCCGGACTAGTCTGCCTACGGGGCCGGACTAGTCCGCTAAGCGGACTAAGCCGTTCGGGTCCGGAGAAGGAGTCTCTGAGTGACCTCAGGCTAGTCCGATCAAAAGGCCGGACTAGTCCGATTTAGGATGGAACAAAGGTTCCTGTGTGAGTTCGGACTAGTCCGGAGTTGGCAAGACTAGTCCGCAGTCTGAGATTAAAGAGTCTTTGAGACCAAGTCTGGTAAGACCGGACTAGTCCGCTCTTGGGGCCGGACTAGTCCACCCCTACCAGACTAGTCCGTTCTTATAAGGAACAAAGGTTCCTGACTGAGATCTGACTAGTCCGCTCTGCACCGGACTAGTCCGAGATTTTATGACCATTTGAATCCAACGGTCACGAAACTTTAGTTGGTAGCCTTGTGACGTGAGTGGTCCCTCAAGAACGGACTTGTCCGGGTTTTGGACCGTACTAGTCCGGACATTAGTAGGTAACGGCTAGATGCCGAGATTTCTATAAAAGGAGACCGCCCGGCTGAGAATAGATAAGACAACAACCCAAGCACTGAAAACTCATTCCTGGAGCTCTTCTAAGCCTCGCTCCTCACCTTCTTGACCCCTAATATTGGATCTTAAGGGGTTTGTGGATTTGTGAGAGGAGAGACGTGGTGATCGATGTTTGAGCTCTCGGTTTGACACTCTTGCACTCTGATTGTTAATTTGAGTTCTTGATTGTTGTATTTTGATTCCTAGAACTGCTAGGTTGTTGTAGGGAGCCTCAAGGTGTGAGTAGCCCCTAAGAGCATTGTATTCACGTTTGATTGATAGTGAAAGAGCCCGGGCTTGATCTTGGTGATCGCTCGGTGAGGGAAGGCTTGGAAAAGACCCGATCCTTTGTGGACGCCTCAACAAGGACGTAGATTCTTGTGTGGACTCGAACCTCGGGATAAATCGTGTCTCTTGCTTTTTTTACCTTCTTGCCCGCTCACTAAAATTACTTGTTAAGATTTCATCTTGTTAACACTTGTGAACTGTTCCACTATCTTGCAATCTAATCATTCACAACAAATTAGTGAGATTGTTTGACTACTATATATAATCCGCTTAAACAAACTTAAAAAAACCTAAAATGCAATTTTATACCTAGACCGGACTAGTCCGCCCTTAGACCGGACTAGTCCACCCTCCTTCAAGTTTAATCCGCTGTTTGGAATAGTTTCAGGTTTTATTAGCCTATTCACCCCCCCTCTAGGCAACTTTCAGTTTGGGAGGCATCGACACCTTGAGAAGCCAATGATTTTCCAAGATAAATCGTCTTCCCAAGGGGCTTGGGGGCATGAGACGGAGATCAGCGCTACCTCGGGAAATCGGTGGATTTCCAAGGTAAAAAGCCTCCCTAGCGGCTCGGAAACCCGGGTGCGAGAGCATCTCCCGGGTAAGCAAGGAACCAACGCTGCAACTTGGAAACCGAAGCAAAAACCACAGGAAAACACTGATTCCTCGAACCAACTTCAGATACTTGATGGGAAGACCCAGACCAAAGGAAACACGAGCTCGGGACACCAAGTGCTGATAATTGGGTCGGTACCTTGCGTGATCCAAGATGAACTGGCCCCTAGCAACCAGAGGAGTGAGGGCTAGTTCACAAAGCAAAGTTTGGGTAAACGAACTGAGATTACCAGCTCCAATATGAAGATGGGTGTTGGTCCAAGACAAGCTGAGAGACCCATTGTCGATCCAAGACCTCCTAGCAAACGTTCTTGGCTGGTGTCTCTGGAAGGAAGGATCATTGTCAGACCAGGCATCACACCAGCACCCAAGCACAAGATACAGAGGCTGGTTGAACGTCCATGACCACAACAACTCAAGATATCATCCGGCCAGCCCAAGAAAGCTCCAAAATGGCTCAGCAGATGGGATGTGAAGCCATAGGGGATGAAGAAAGACGTGACCAAGACAGTGGCTCCGGAAATAAAGCTAGAATTCCAATGGTGTCCCACAGGGCTCAACAAGACTCAAAAGAGGCGTGTCCAATGGCTAAGGGCTCTGAAACTTGCTGAGAAGAGGAAGGAGGAGCAAAGGGATCGTTGGTTCAACCAAGCATGACCAACGATCACTAACAAGACCTGGAAGGAGAACAGGATTGCCCGGGAGGAAGATGGAGATGATGAGAAGGAATAAGACATCACGGGCAAGAATGAAAGCCAGGTCGAGGTAAACATGGTGTTTCATTTACCACCTGAATTCTGTCTTCCAGAGGCTGAGGTGGCCGAGCTCGATCTAGGAGCTAAGAACGTGGTGTTTGAGAAACTTTGATATCGAGATAGTGACCTCATGAAGACCAACACAACTTTGAGTGGGCTTGCTGAAGATCCAACCGAAGCCAAGGGAGTATTGTTTGTGGAGCTCACAGTAGGGATCAAGACAATACCCACATCTTTCTTTGTCGTCAACGTGAGAAGTCGGTACAACCTACTTCTTGGGCGAGACTGGATTCATGTCAATGTGTGTGTACCCTCCACACTTCACCAATGTCTTGTCTAGTGGGTTTGCAATGAGGTGGAAGTGATTGAAGCTGATAATTCGGCTTGTGTAGCGATTGCCGAGTCATCTGACCTTCAACATGAAGACATTAGATGCCTCACAGGTCGGGACTTAACCGACTATGACTTTGTGAGCGTAATAAGGGATAGGTTTGTACCCGTGTGTGTAAAGCATACTGATATCACCCAACTCAGCAATGTAACTTGATAATGCAAGATAAAAAAGGTCATTCAACTTGGCTACAGGAGAAAACCAAGCGATATCATTTAGGCAAGAACGATATGGGCAAGTTAGTAGAGAACTTATATGACCTTGGGAAACTTGGGCAAGGGTTTTCTTCTATAGACGAGTTAGAAGAAGTAAACTTCGATGAGGAATCGGCACATAGACCAACTTTCATCAACAAGAACCTCGGGCATTCCCAGAGGCAAGAGGTAAGCCAACTTCTTAAAGAATATATGGATCGATTTGCATGGGAATACATTGAGATTCCAGGGCTCAGCCGAGACCTTGTGGAGCACAAGCTGCCGATCAAGCCAGGTTTTAGACCTCACAAGCAACCAATCAAACGATTCAACCCGGATATACACGACAAGATCGAGGAAGAAGTGAATTGTCTACTCCAAGCCAAGTTCACTCGGCCCTGCAGGTATGCCGAATGTGTGTCAAACATAGTCTCGGTAGAGAAGAAAAACACAGGTTGAGGATATGCATAGACTTCCGAGACCTCAACCGGGCTACAACAAAGGATGAGTACCCTATGCCCATTGCCGACGTGTTGATCAACAATGCTTCAGGGCACAAGATGATCAGCTTCTTGGACGGCAATGCGGGGTACAATCATATATTAATGACTGAAGAGGACACATCAAAGACATCCTTTTGTTGCCCCGGGTTCGTGGGATTGTTTGAATGGGTTTTCATGACCTTTGGCTTGCACAACGCCGCAACATACCAGAAGGTTATGAATCTTATGTTCCGCAATCTGTTGGGAGACATCCTTGAGGTGTATATCGATGATCTCGTGGTGAAGATGTCTGGATTCCAAGGGCATATGGCTGACTTAAGGATAGCCTTTGAGAGGATGAGAAAGTATGGACTTATTATGAATCCTCTCAAGTGTGTGTTTGGTGTGTCGGCTGAACGTTTCCTGGGCTTTATCGTGCATGAACATGATATAGAGGTTGACCCCAAGAAAGTCAAAGCTATCAAAGGGTAGGAGATCCGACATGCAAGAAAGACGTAAGAAGTTTGCTGGGGAAGATCAATTACCTAAGAAGGTTTATTGCAAACTTGGCTGGAAAGATCGGAACCTTCATGCCTCTTTTGAAATCAAGCACGGGTAGGAGTTTACATGGGGGCAGAACAAAAGGATACTTTCGAGTGGATCAAAGAGTACTTGATGAAGCCACCGGTCTTGCGTGCACCACAAATGAGGCAGCCCTTCCGGCTCTATGTAACTGCCCAAAGCCAAGTTATCGGGGCATTTAAACTCAGGAAAGGCAAGGTAGAAAAACATTATGTGGCTTACTTGAGCAGACGACTCCTAGATGCCGAGACCAGGTATGCCTTCATTCAAAAACTTTGTTTATATTTGTATTACACGTGTTCCAAGTTTCAGCGTTATCTCCTTCCTAGTATGTGCTTTGTGACACGTCAACACGATATTTTCAAGCACATGTTGCAACAACCGATCTTGAATGGGAGGATAAGTGCACACTCATTGCTGAAATACGACTTGGTGTTTTAGCCTCTTCGGAGCGTGAAGGGCCAAGTTGTAGCAGACTTCATCTTAGAGCACAATGTGAAACTCGAGGAGGAATGCAAGCTATTCTTTGATGGATCGTTTTGTGACAAGGGTCAAGGGATCGTGTACATGTTAGTTTCACGTACAAGTGTGGTGTACGAGTTCTCTATTCGGCTAAGCTTCGTGTGCACCAACAACCAAGACAAATACGAGGCACTTCTGAATAGCTTAGAGCAATTGGTTGACACGGGGATCAAAGACGTTGAAGCCTTTGGCGTTCCCAAGCTTGTTATCCATAGAACAATGGAACTTTGATAGCCAATGTTATGATGGAACTTTGAATGATTACCGAGAATGATGTCTGGATATCATCAAAACTTTGGATACAATCTATGTCAAACACATACCAAGAGAAGAAAACAGGAAGGCAAATGACTTGGTACAGCAGGCATCGGGCTACGAAGTGAAATGAGGGAAGTTCCATGCAAAAACAAAGCCAACATTGTCCAAGGACGATGGAATCAAGGTAAAACATGGCAATTCGGCCCGTTTTGATGTGTCGGTTGTTGAAGATTGGTGGCCGGCGATCATAGGATGCATCAAAGACCCAAATAAGTGCATAGACAGGAAGATTCAGCATCAAGCATTGAGGTATACGTTGATCAACGATGAACTATGCCGCCGAACCATAGATGGACTCTTGCTGAGGTCTTTAAACAAAGATCAAGCAAAGGAGGCCATGAGAGAAGTGCACGAAGGTCTTTGTGGCACACATCAGTCGGCCCACAAGATGAAGTGGATGCTCAAACGAGCTGGTTATTATTGGCCAATGGACCAAGGAGGAGCCTTCATATCATCTCAATTTAGGCAGTTTGCCGAATTTTAAGATAAAATTGTTGAATCCTTCTCCATATTATGCTCAAACTAACGGACAAGTTGAGGCTAGTAACAAAATACTCATCAAGGTCATTAAAAAAAGATCAGGGAGATGTAAAAGTCCCAAAATGTGTAAATGCAAAAGTTGAATTATGAATAAAGTAGGTTTCAAATTCAAGAAAATGGGACTTACAAAAAACTTTCTAAAACATGATGATACACATAGGTGTCCAATCAAACGAGCTCAAAAATTGCATTTGAAATGTTTTAAGCCAAGGCTGAATTAAACATCATGTGTAAATTTCTCATGTGTATGAGGGAGTTTTAAATTCAGATTTCCTAACTGGGCTCCTCAGGTCGTAATTTGTGAGAATGCGAAGTTTGAAAAAAATTGAAGTTGTTGGACTAAGTAGTTCAAAGAAAGCATCAAATTGCAATTGAATTCAAATTCAACTTTGAGTTTGGATGAAACTTTGTCATATGTCGAAGTGGATTCGAAATTGAACTCTCCAAATGGAATTTGGATCACCTGCCAAAATTTAGATCTTTCTGGGAGGATAAGGAGGGGGAAAAAGAGGTGGATCCCACTTGTCATTGAGACAATTAAACTTACCCCTGAAGTCTTCATTCTCTGTTGTTTCTCTCGAACTCGCTGAGACTGCAGCGAGCGCCACCGAGGGGTAAGAAATTGGCCACCTCCGGCTTCTTGCATCAAGCTGGCGACCAGCTCTTCCCCTCATCACCCCACGAAGAGATTTCTTCACTCACAAACAAAAACAGTCGGGCTATGCTTCATCCTCAGGCAAAAGAACCGAGCCGCCCACCGCCGCCTCGGTTTCGACCGGGAACCGGCGAACTCATGCGTGCAATGCCCCACCGAGCACAAAACCGCACCACGGCTTTGTCGTACGTCTCCTCGGCGCAAAACTGATCGAGTTCCGGCTGCCACGACTCGAGAACAGCTCTTCCTCGTGGCGACCACCCGAGGCCGCCGCTCGGAGCTCACGTGGACAGCCCAACCTGGAGTACATTATGATCGAGCAAGGACACCGAGAAGAGCACCAGACCTCCATGCTGCTCCTCCCCAACCTGCTTCTCAAGCCGTGGATCCTTGCGCGTGAATTTTGCAATTTTCTTCCAGACTCGGCAGAGCAACCTTTCGGTACAAAATCGTCAAATTCAACCTCAATTCATGTTCTTAGGTAACCAAATCTTGCACTCGACAACTAGACTAGTTAGAGATCATCTTCCCTTTGCAACCCTAGCATGAAACCGCATGTAGTGGGCCCAATTCAAGTTTTTCGGAACACGTTCATGGAGGACACTCTCGGACGCATGGTGAAACCCTAGTAGCCACCCGTCCCAATCTTGTTTGCGTACTTGTCAATCTTCCCCAGCATCCACTGATACCGTAGAGCCAATATTTCATGTGTTTGTCCGATGTCACCGAAGCTCTCCCGGAGCCGCCGCACGTCGCTAGCCCACTTCCGGCCACCGGCAGGCCAAGATAACAACATAAATGGATTCCTCGTACCTGAAAACCCCCAGGCGACGAGACTTAGGTTGGGAGGCGGCCGGGAACTCTACTCTAGCGGGGCGCCGCCTTGGCCTGGCGAGGGTAAGGCTGCACGCGCGGGAACTTACGGGAGGAAGAAGTGTGACACCCTCATCCTGGGTGTCAGCATATACGAAGAGGAAACATTTTAAGAAAAGTAGGGACAGGGAAAAATATCAAAAGGATAGCCAATAAGAGCCGAATCCAGCTCTCAGGAAGCGCCGAAGACAACTTGCCGTGGCCGCTGGCCACGTGGCATGTTCGGAGCTCATCCCTGTGAAGTGGGGAGAGGTCCGCTGCTAAATTAGCTACGTGGCAGGATCGGGACTCATCTCCGTAAAAGGGGAAAGGCCCGATCCTGTGGGACACGTATTGCCCACGGAGCTAGCCTCCACGGAAGAAGCAAAGGCATTTCCGCAGAACACGTGTCATCCTCGGAGCAAGTCCTCGCGGAAATCAGAGGACCGGTCGCACGGGATACGTGTCGATCTCGGAGCCCACCTCCGAGGGGTCCTGTTCTATTGGACATGCGTCGTCACCGGAGCTTATCTCCGGGAGGTCTGTCGCTGCTGGACACGTGTTGACCTCGGGGCATGTCCCTGAAGAAAGAAGAAAGGAAAGACCGGCGCCAACACGTGGCGTGCGTGGAGCTCACCTCCAAAGGAGGGGGAGGTCTCGGTCGATTGACACGCGGCACAACCGGAGCTCGTCTCTGCGGAAAAGGAGAGACAAGGCCCCGGAAGGACACGTGGAGCCTCCGGAGCTCATCGCCGCGAAGGTAACAAGTTCTGGAGCGGCTGTTAAGCGTCATACCGGTACGTAAAGGAAACCGATATGAATTCCAAAACGTTACCGCACCAAATCAACTAAAGATAAGATGATAGGATCCAACGACGATCTGAACAAAACTCTTATTCGGGATACAATCAGATTAGGACTCTTCTCTTCCCGATTATAAATAGAACCCAGAACCTCTAGCCGAAACTACAAACTTCTTTTCCAACTCCGGAGCCGACGACTTAGAGCCCTAGCCCTAACTCGCCGAGTAAACCATCACCGAAGCGCAACAAGGAAGATCGCCGGAGAAAAGCACAGCGGTCTGAGGAGGACCTCGAAGGCCGAAAGGAACGTAAGGTAGGCCCCAATACCGCCTTACGATATCGATTGTGTTTTCTTTGCATCTGTTCTTTGATTCCTTTCGAACAGAAGCCTTCTCGTGGACAGATCACTTGATGATCAGGTTGATCTAAAGACAAAATCATTGCCACGTCCACCTTTGATCCGAACACCTCTATCATGCAAGCCATGCAAGAACACACCAATCTAATAAAAGATCATAGGATAGCATGCATTTGCATCATCGCATCTAGTTTAAGGTTTGTGCATGATATTGATTGCTGTGAATCTTGTATGCACGTGATCCTACCTAGCAGGACAAGCTCAGGGAGCTGTCTACGACGAACTGCAGCAACCAGGTTTTGAGATCCAAGAACAACCGGAACCGCAACAACAAGGCAAGTGCTCCTTGACCATGTTGATCCTATGTTTTGGGTAAAACTGTTTTGTTTTGCGGAAAGGTGTGCGTACTGAGTCAAACATGATGGGAAACCCTTTTATAGGAGTTTACTAGTTTTGGTTAAACCACCCTTGTCGCCTGGGAAGTTTATGAGTCGGGTATGGTTTTTGCTTTATGCTTCGCTGAGTCTACAAGATTGGGAAGCGAGATAGATGTGTCTAGCTAACTGCACTCATAATAATAATTAGAAACTGATGTTAAAAATGGTCATGGATCGGAGGGGAGATCTAGGCAAGACTGGGTTTGTGAATGAGGTAGCATGAGATGGTGGTTTACTTGCCATAGATCTAAGGACCGGTTCATGCATGCACATGCTAGGATAACAGTGCCACCACAAAGCCAAGTATGGGTGCGGCTTAGCTGAGTAATTAGGTAAGTTGCTAGAGTGTTATGGACTGTGGAAGGCGCGGGGAAAGGGGGTCGAGTGAGGACTGCCCTGGGAACTGCATGGCACAAGAGGGGGCCTGTGGGTGGGAGAATTGGAGATTCTAGCCTGCCGGTGAAACCTAAGTGAGTCCATACATCTAGTAACCCCTTTGTAAAGGCTATTTTGTGATCTCTTGACCATACATGACGGATGTGTACTGGTATAATGGAGGTTCTGCAGTCGTCGAAGGGTGACGAAATCACAAACTTGTGGGTAAAGAGGTGCAAGCTCTGCAGAGTCTAAAACTATCATGATAGCCGAGCTTACGGTTACGAGCACCTAGCTAAACTGCCATGATTAGTTGGGATGGTTATTGGGATGGTCATTGGGAAGGTTCTTGGTTATGGTTATTGGTTTGGTTATGGTTTGGTTGTTGGGACTGTGAGTCCGGGTGATATGATGGTTGTATGACTGTTGAGTCATGGCAACGAGATTGGTCTCGGTGTGAGACGAAGTTGTTTTGAGATGGTAGCGAATACGAGGAGGTATTCGTGAGTAAGAATGAGGTTGGTTAATGTTTAGGTGGAACATGGAAAGCGATGGAGGTATGTTGGTAATTTAATACATGCTGGGGATTACATTCATCTAAAGTTAAGAATGCTGTTTTATCATGGTTTTATAAATCTGCTTTTCTGCAAATAAGCCTTTTTATACCTACCTTGTTTATGAGCTGCATATCATGTGTTTTCCCGCACTTGTTGAGTACATCATTGTACTCAAACTTGCATTATTATTTCATCATCAGCAGCAGGAGGAGCCTACTATGAAGACCAAGTGGAGCATTATGGCGTGTGATCTGTTCTCAACCTTGCCTGTGGAGGGAGTAGAGATGGAGCCACTTCTGCTTAGATTTGCTTCCGCATTAGCTAAATTGCTTCTGCTTTAGAATACTTCCGCTGTGAGCATGAGTCCAAGACTCATGAGACATTAGAATAAACTCTGTTATTCGTGGTTATATATATATTCTGAATTCAGTTTGTGGAATATATGTATATGTGTGATGAACATCCTGGGCACACATATGCATTAGTTCTCGGTTCCGTGGTTTTCCCACAGAATTGAGGGCGTCATAGATTGGTATCAGAGCCACGGGTTGAAAGTAGGTTACACGCACAGATAGAAACCTTATATTGATATTAGAGCCACGGGTTAACAGCAAGTTACACCCTAAATAGGAGTCACAGGTAGCTAAGCCACGCTGACCAAAGAAAGCACCCTAGGGTGAATAACTTAGAATTGGCCTTGAAACCACCTTGGCGTAGGGAACCATCCTTGAATAGGAGTTGTGTGGGCCCTTGTTATGATTATTTGTGATTGTGTGCTCAGTGTGAAGATATGGGACATCTCGAAGACATTGTCCATATCCACACGTAAGAAGAAAGAGGTGTGAGATGTCTCGGCACTTGCTCACATCCTCATATGGGCTAATATATACATAGTCCAACTCACCTTGATGCATATAGTTAGAGGGGATCTACCTAACCTTCTAACATCTTATTCTATTTCGATCTCTCTCACAGATGGTGAGAGGAAACGCCGGCCGAAGGAACGTCCAGGAGGATGACCATGATGAAGTTCCTGCTAATCCAGGAGCTGGCGAAAACCATCTGGAAAGGTTGATGGCCATGCAAAACTAGCTTATGCAAACCATGATCCAAACTTTGGGTCAGTTGCAGGCCAACCAAAACCCCATTCCGGCACCACCGCCACCACCACCGCCGGCTCATAACAGGTTGGGAGAGTTTATGAGGACTCGACCACCCATCTTTTCTCAAGCTAGTGATCCCATGGAGGCCGATGATTGGTTAAAATCCATGGAGAAAAAGCTTGCCATTGTTCAGCAATGACCGAGAGAAGGTTCTCTTCGCATCGCACCAACTTACGGGAGCCGCTGCTGACTGGTGGGATGCCCTGAGCAACGCTCATGCCAACCCGGAGGCAATCACTTGGACTGAGTTCAAGGAGAGTTTCCACTCTCATTACATCCCTGCTGGTGTAATGATGCTCAAAAGGCAGGAGTTCGAAGGTCTCCGCCAAGGACAGAAAAGTGTGAATGAGTATCTCAACAAGTTCATACAACTGTCCCGGTATGCCCCCGAAGATGTCAACTAAGACCAAAGGAAGCAGTACCTGTTCATGAGAGGGTTGAACAATGAGATCCAGGTTCAGATCCGCAACAATGACTACGTAAGCTTCCAGAAGCTGGTTGACAAGGCCATAATGGTTGAAAATAAGATCCGAGAGATCGAGCGAGAGTGCAAGAGGAAGATGCCATACCAGACCCAAGGGAGCAACGCACGACCCAGGTACATGCCCCCTGCACTGCAGTATGGATCGACCACTCCTGCGTACCGCCCTGGTCAGCCACCACAGCAACAATTCGTTGCACCGGCACCTCGTGTGCCCATGCCTCCTGCGCCCCGACCCAACAATGGCGCCCCTGTTCAAAACCCCCGCCCCAACGCACCTGCTGCCGTAGGCAACAGGGCATGCTTTGCATGCGGGGAAGTAGGACACTTCGTGAACCAGTGCCCGAGGAGAGGCCATGGACAGCAAAGTAACGTGCCCAAGCAGAACCCGCGACCGAACGGAGGAGACAATCAAGGGAACCGTGGACAGCAGAACTATGCTCGCGGCCACGTGAACCACGTCACTGCCGAGGAAGCACAACAGGCTGAGGACGTCGTAATTGGTATGTTCCTTGCAAACTCCAACCCAGCCACCATCTTATTTGATTCTGGAGCATCGCATTCCTTCATGTCATCCAAATACGTTGCCAAGCATCATCTACCCGTATCCCACTTAGAACGTGCTATGTTAGATAATTCTCCCGGAGGAGAAATGAGGACTAATATAGTATGTCCTAAAGTAAGCCTTAAAATAAGGGGGGTAGACTTCCTTGCCAACATTATTGTCTTGGACTCCCAAGGGATTGACATCATACTCGGAATGGATTGGCTAAGCAAGCACAACGGGGTAATCCAGTGTGCTGAAAGAAGCGTGCAGTTGACAAACGAGCACGGAATTCGTGTCGAGTTTGAGTCAGCCCAACAAACAACCGAAGGGGCAAATATGAACCACGTTGAAGGAGCAACATTGGACAGCATTCCGGTGGTTCAGGAATTTTTGGACGTGTTCCCGGAAGAGCTTCCAGGTATGCCACCTGACCGGGACATTGAGTTTGCCATAGATTTGGTACCCGGAACTGCACCCATAGCCAAGAGACCCTATAGGATGCCCGTCAACGAGCTAGTCAAACTCAAGAAGCAAATTCAAGAACAGTTGGAAAAGGGTTTTATCCGTCCAAGCTCGTCACCATGGGGAGCTCCGGTGCTCTTCATAGACAAGAAGGATGGAACCCAAAGGACGTGCGTGGACTATAGGTCTCTCAACGAGGTAACAATCAAGAACAAATACCCTCTGCCCCGTATAGAGGACCTGTTCGACCAAATGAAAGGAGCCCGAGTGTTCTCCAAGATTGATCTTCGGTCGGGATACTTCCAGCTGAAGATTAAGCCCTCCGATATACCTAAGACAGCCTTTCGGACACGGTATGGTTCATATGAATATACCGTTATGTCGTTTGGGTTGACAAATGCACCCGCATACTTCATGTACCTTATGAACAAGGTCTTCATGGAGTACTTGGACAAGTTCATCGTGGTTTTCATCGACGACATTATGGTATATTCAAAAAGTGAGGAGGAGCATGAAGAACATCTGATCAAGCTCAACAAGTGTCAATTTTGGCTAAAGGAAATATCCTTCCTAGGCCACATTATCTCCAAGGAAGGGGTATCGGTTGATCCAGGAAAGGTGAGAGATGTTCTGAAGTGGGACCAACCGAAGAGCGTGAGGGATATTCGGAGTTTCCTTGGGATGGCAGGATACTATCGACGCTTCATTAAAGACTTCTCTAAAATAGCAAAACCAATGATGGAGTTGCTAATGAAGGGAAAAGTCTTTTAATGGACACCAGCCTGCCAAGGAAGTTTTGAGGAACTCAAGAAAAGGCTAACCACATCACCAGTTCTGGTATTGCCAGATGTAAGCAAGAGCTTTGACATATACTGTGATGCATCCAGACAGGGGCTCGGATGTGTTCTCATGCAGGAAGGACAAGTGGTAGCCTATGCCTCATGGCAATTAAAGAAGCATGAACTTAATTATCCTACACATGACTTGGAGCTAGCAGCAGTGGTGCATGCATTGAAGATTTGGAGACATTATATCCTTGGTCATCGATGTGAGATCTATACGGATCATAAAAGCCTCAAGTACATATTCACACAAACGGACTTGAATTTGAGGCAACGTCGATGGTTAGAACTCATCAAGGATTATGATGTTGGAATCAACTACCACCCCGGGAAGGCCAATGTAGTAGCTGATGCATTGAGCAGAAAGGGAGCATGTCACCAACTCACGGTTCGGGAGCTACCACCCGAACTACGTAAGGAGTTCGAACGGTTACACCTCGGATTCTTGAATAACATGGAAATAATAGAGATCCACTCCTCATTGGAGCAAGAAATAAGAAAGGGCCAAGCAACGGACGAGGAGATCAAGGAGATCAAGGAAAGAATCCGGCAAGGAATAGAGAAGGATTTCAAGGAGGACGAAAAGGGTACGCTCTGGCTAGGAAAAAGGATTTGTGTGCCAAACATAAGACACCTCCGCGACATGATATTGAAGGAGGCACACGATTCCCCCTATTCCATACATCCCGGAAGCACCAAAATGTACAAGGACTTGAAAACTTGTTATTGGTGGGATGGTATGAAGAGGGATATAGCCGAATACATTGCCCTATGCGACACATGCCAACGGGTGAAGGCCGAACATCAAAAACCCGCTGGATTGTTGCAACCCTTGAAGATACCCGAATGGAAGTGGGAGGATATCAGTATGGATTTCATCGTCGGATTACCACGTACTCAGTCGGGTTATGACTCCATATGGGTCATTGTGGACCGATTGACGAAAACCGCCCATTTTCTCCCTGTAAGGACCAGTTACAACGTTACACAGTTGGCAGAATTGTACATGGAGCAGATCGTGTGCCGTCACGGAGTTCTGAGGAGGATAGTCTCAGATCGAGGTTCTCAGTTTACCTCTAGGTTCTGGAGGAAGCTGCAGAAAGCCATGGGTACACGACTGGATTTTAGCTCCGCCTATCACCCACAAACAGATGGACAAACCGAAAGGATAAACCAAATTTTGGAGGACATGTTGAGAGCTTGCGCCTTGAAACGTGGGCGTAGTTGGGATAGGAGTTTACCGTATGCCAAATTCTCCTATAACAACAGCTATCAAGCTAGCTTGAAGATGTCGCCTTTCGAAGCATTATATGGTAGACGGTGTAGAACGCCACTGTTTTGCAACGAGACCGGAGAGAACCAGGTGTTTGGACCCGAACTGCTACAAGAAGCCGAAGAGCAAGTCCAAACGGTACGAGAGAACTTAAAGGCCGCTCAGTCACGACAGAAAGGCTATGCGGACAATAGGCGTAGGAAGTTGACCTTCGAAGTAGGAGATTTCGTATATCTTAAGGTGTCGACTATCCGAGGCCAACGATGTTTCAACGTCAAAGGCAAGCTAGCACCTCGCTACATCGGACCATTTAAGATTCTGGATAAGCGAGGAGAAGTAGCCTATCGACTAGAGCTCCCAACCCACCTCTCCGACGTACATGACGTGTTTCATGTATCCCAACTCAAGAAGTGCTTGAGAATACCAGAGGAACAAGTATCAATGGGAGAGCTTGAACTTCAAAAGGACCTGACTTACGCGGAACACCCTGTCCGAATCTTGGACGTAAAGGAAAGGGTCACCCGGAACGAGGTGATTCGATGGTGCAAGGTACAATGGAGCCATCACACCGAAGCCGAAGCCACATGGGAGCGTGAAGAGGATATCAAGGCAGAATTTCCCCATCTATTTTCTGCTAACGAATCTCGAGGGCGAGATTTAATTTAAGGGGGGTAGATTTGTGACACCCTCATCCCGGGTGTCAGCATATACGAAGAGGAAACATTTTAAGAAAAGTAGGGACAGGGAAAAATATTAAAAGGATAGCCAATAAGAGCCGAATCCAGCTCTCAGGAAGCGCCGAAGACAACTTGCCGCGGCCGCTGGCCACGCGGTGTGTTCGGAGCTCATCCCTGCGAAGTGGGGAGAGGTCCACCGCTAAATTAGCTACGTGGCAGGTTCGGGACTCATCTCCGCAAAAGGGGAAAGGTCCGATCCTATGGGACACGTGTTGCCCACGGAGCTAGCCTCCGCGGAAGAAGCAAAGACATTTCCGTAGGACACGTGTCATCCTCGGAGCAAGTCCTCGCGGAAATCAGAGGACCGGTCGCACGGGATACGTGTCGATCTCGGAGCCCACCTCCGAGGGGTCCTGTTCTATTGGACACACGTCATCACCAGAGCTTATCTCCGGGAGGTCTGTCCTGCTGGACACGTGTCGACCTCGGGGCATGTCCCTGAAGAAAGAAGAAAGGAAAGACCGGCGGCAACACGTGGCGTGCGCGGAGCTCACCTCCAAAGGAGGAGGAGGTCTCGGTCGATTGACATGCGGCACAACCGGAGCTCGTCTCTGTGGAAAAGGAGAGACAAGGCCCCGGAAGGCCACGTGGAGCCTCCGGAGCTCATCGTCGCGAAGGTAACGAGTTCTGGAGCGGCTGTTAAGCGTAAGAATACCGGTACGTAAAGGAAACCGATCTGAATTCCACAACGTTACCGCACCAAATCAACTAAAGATAAGATGATAGGATCCAACGACGATCTGAATAAAACTCTTATTCGGGATACAATCAGATTAGGACTCTTCTCTTCCCGATTATAAATAGAACCCAGAACCTCTAGCCGAAACCACAAACTTCTTTTCCAACTCCAGAGCCGACGACTTAGAGCCCTAGCCCTAACTCGCCGAGTAAACCATCACCGAAGCGCAACAAGGAAGATCACCGGAGAAAACACAGCGGTCTGAGGAGGACCTCGAAGGCCGAAAGGAACGTAAGGTAGGCCCCAATACCGCCTTACGATATCGATTGTGTTTTCTTTGCATCTGTTCTTTGATTCCTTTCGAACAGAAGCCTTCCCGTGGACAGATCACTTGATGATCAGGTTGATCTAAAGACAAAATCATTGCCATGTCCACCTTTGATCCGAACACCTCTGTCATGCAAGCCATGCAAGAACACAGCAATCTAATAAAAATATCATAGGATAGCATGCATGTGCATCATCGCATCTAGTTTAAGGTTTGTGCATGATATTGATTGCTGTAAATCTTGTATGCACGTGACCCTACCTAGCAGGACAAGCTCAGGGAGCTGTCTACGACGAACTGCAGCAACCAGGTTTTGAGATCCAAGAACAACCAGAATCGCAAGAACAAGGCAAGTGCTCCTTGACCATGTTGATCTCATGTTTTGGGTAAAACTGTTTTGTTTTGCGGAAAGGTGTGCGTACTGAGTCAAACATGATGGGAAACCCTTTTATAGGAGTTTACTAGTTTTGGTTAAACCACCCTTGTCGCCTGGGAAGTTTATGAGTCGGGTATGGTTTTTGCTTTATGCTTCGCTGAGTCTATGGGATTGGGAAGCGAGATAGATGTGTCTAGCTAACTGCACTCGTAATAATAATGAGAAACTGATGTTAAAAATGGACATGGATCGGAGGGGAGATCTAGGCAAGACTGGGTTTGTGAATGAGGTAGCATGAGATGGTGGTTTACTTGCCATAGATCTAAGGACCGGTTCATGCATGCACATGCCAGGATAACAGTGCCACCACAAGGCCAAGTATGGGTGCGGCTTAGCTAAGTAATTAGGTAAGTTGCTAGAGTGTTATGGACTGTGGAAGGCGCTGGGAATGGGGGTCGAGTGAGGACTGCCCTGGGAACTGCATGGCACAAGAGGGGGCCCGTGGGTGGGAGAATTGGAGATTCTAGCCTTCCGGTGAAACCTAAGTGAGTCCATACATCTAGTAACCCCTTTGTAAAGGCTATTTTGTGATCTCTTGACCATACATGACGGATGTGTACTGGTATAATGGAGGTTCTGCAGTCGCCGACGGGTGACGAAATCACAAACTTGTGGGTAAAGAAGTGCAAACTCTGCAGAGTCTAAAACTATCATGATAGCCGAGCTTACGGCTACGAGCACCTGGCTAAACTGCCATGATTAGTTGGGATGGTTATTGGGATGGTTATTGGGATGGTCATTGGGAAGGTTCTTGGTTATGGTTATTGGTTTGGTTATGGTTTGGTTGTTAGGACTGTGAGTCCGGGTGATATGATGGTTGCATAACTGTTGAGTCATGGCAACGAGATTGGTCTCGGTGTGAGACGAAGTTGTTTTGAGATGGTAGCGAATACGAGGAGGTATTCGTGAGTAAGAATGAGGTTGGTTAATGTTTGGGTGGAACATGGAAAGCGATGGAGGTATGTTGGTAATTTAATACATGCTGGGGATTACATTCATCTAAAGTTAAGAATGCTGTTTTATCATGGTTTTATAAATCTGCTTTTCTGCAAATAAGCCTTTTTATACCTACCTTGTTTATGAGCTGCATATCATGTGTTTTCCCGCACTTGTTGAGTACATCATTGTACTCAAACTTGCATTATTATTTCATCATCAGCAGCAGGAGAAGCCTACTATGAAGACCAAGTGGAGCATTATGGCGTGTGATCTGTTCTCAACCTTGCCTGTGGAGGGAGTAGAGATGGAGCCACTTCTGCTTAGATTTGCTTCCGCATTAGCTAAATTGCTTCCGCTTTAGAATAAAGACTTCCGCTGTGAGCATGAGTCCAAGACTCATGAGATATTATAATAAACTCTGTTATTCGTGGTTATATATATATTCTGAATTCAGTTTGTGGAATATATGTATATGTGTGATGAACATCTTGGGCACACATATGCATTAGTTCTCGGTTCCGTGGTTTTCCCACAGAATTGAGGGCGTCACAAGAAGAAGGGTGGCCAGCCCCACCTGTCAGTGACATTTAGTTTTAACCAAGGATCTGCTGTGGCTGCTCGATCTTTTGTGGCTACAGCCAATACGTATGTGGACCGCGGTATGTCTGCGCTGAGAGGCCGCCACGTCAGCCATAGGGAAGCTGTCAGAGTTTTAAACTTTTTTCAGGTTTATTTGAATTCCAGATTTCATTCAAACTTTAGCAACTCATAACACTTGCTGGGAAACTCCAAATTGGGTGATTCAAATTGGGTTATATTCAGCATGGAAAGATCTATCTAAATTTGCAACCAATTAGTACCTAAGTCAATAATTAATTCTAGAAAATTCTTTGAAGCTATTCAGTAAAAGAATTTTTGAGGGAGTTTGGTTCATCCAAAATTTCCCAAATTTTGTGAAAATATTGTTTAGGATATAATGAACTCCTGTTAACATTTAAGCTCATTTGGAGGTGATTTGAGATGGAAAATCCAGAGTACAAATCATTGTACTCAATTAAGTCCAGGAACATTTTTCAGAGATAATTCCCACTTTGTAAAATCAGTTCTGGGCAATTATTAGCTCCAAAAGTCCTAGGAAAATTCAGGCATTCCCTATGAGCTATGATTGAAATTGTGGTTCACTTTATTTTGCATGAACGTGCAAATTACTTCAGAATTTATTACTTTTAGCCTAAATGCTTAGGGAATTGTTTGGGATAAATTACTCAATGAGAAGTCCTGAATTTCGGTCCAGAATCTTTTCTTGTGACAAGGAACCCATATTAAAAATTTCAGCTCGATTAGAGATCAGGATCAGTACTTTTGTATATACATTTCTTAGGTGAAAATGCAACAATTAGGAAAAACACCTAGTGCTTGATCCAATTGCCAAATACATCTTCATCAACTAGGATCTTCTCAAGTCTAGCTCCTAATCATAGTTATATTCTCAACCTTGTAATTAAGCTTTGATAACAGAGTAGTATAATTAAGACATATGCATGTTCATATCGTATAGTAATTGACGTGGAGAATTGTGGAGCAAGTGGAGTTAGGATCAAGGAGCAAAAAGATCAAGTAATTAAGCGTCAAATGATCAGAAACTAACTGCATATTATATCTGATTTTAATCCCCTGCAAAACAAAGGCAATCTCCTGTTTGCATTTAAGTTTCATTACAAAGTTTTTACTTTGTTCACTACTATGGATTAGAGTTTGTTTGTGCATTAGGTCAGGAATGACTTATACTCCAAATGCATGACCAAATGAACCCTGAGTCACGGATAGAATAAGTTTTCCTGCTGTTGAATGTTGCCATGCTAAATAGGTTATGACATCCGGTAGAAGTCGAGTAGTTGGAATCTACTTGGGAGCTATAGTTCGGGTTCACACGGGTATGGTTTAAGAAGCAAACTAAAGTTTATATTTCAAAAGAGGAGACTGGGCAGAGGGTGTAAGCAGAGACAAGACGGGTTCTTGGTCTAGTAGCTCTGCCTGTGTCGGTTAAGGACCGTTCTCGTGTGCGGCCCCGCTGAGCAAGTATTGAGATGTGTACCGGATGCTTACTGGTTTATGGGACCCAGCAAACCGATGTACCCAAGTTAACCATGTTGTAGAGGCATACTATACCGTCTCGATAGACCTACAAGCTCGAGACAGAGCAACTGGTTCTACAGTCGGGTCTCCTGCGAAAGGTTGCCATATACGACGTAATGAAGGATGCCAGGTTTGGGTCTTCAGAGGCGGGCATATGTGTTGAGTAATACGGGCAGTGTTTGATTCGAATCACCGTCCCTCTCGGTTACGAGTATCACCTTGCTCACTGTGTTGTGATGTAGTAATCAAAGTTGAGTGACAACAGTTTGCAAGTTATATGCTGCCATGTTAAATTGAGTTGCACGATAACCATGTATGAAGTAGAGATAGTCATATTTTTCAGAACCATATCCCACACCTCCATTGGCTAAATAACTTGTGATTATGCTCTATTAAAGTCCGGCAAACTTTCTGCCAGAAACAGAGCACTCTATTTTTCAAGTCCGGTGGGCTGAACTACTCAATGATTGAATTTTTCTTCAAAACAAGAGTCCTAAAAACTAAAATTTGTTATATTAGTTCCTTTTCAAAGTTATTTTAATGCAATCATGATTCTTATATGTCGGTACTACGTTCCTCATAAATGAAAAATCCTAACCGGATTATACCGTCATATACGACTCAACCGTGGCACTAAAAACGGTCTCTCACAAACGTGTGCTACATGAGATACGTAATGTGGTTAGCCCTGCAGAAGAACACTCAATAATGACTCACTCAAATGGTTTTTTATTTCAGGCAGGTCCATACTTGAAAGTAAATACATACGCCCGTATCATTGACATACGGCCGTCCTTGAGTGAAGCCACGTCTCAAGGTACATGGCCGGGTTATTCACCACCCGGCGGAGGACTCCACACCTTTGCAATTAAGCACACCGGTTGTCCAGCCCTACAGACAAGCCACACTAGCTACACTCCAGCTTCAGGGCGGCGTGCACGGCTCCCACACAGCCGTCGTTCCCGACGGAGGATAGCCCTCGCCGGTGAACCCGTACTCCGAGTCCGTGGGGTACTCCTCACTTGCAAACACTCATAGCAGCAACCATGAGCACGATGGCTTAGCATGTCTTATCCGACTCTTCTATACAAGAATCTCTACATGCATGTCATACCAAAGGTAGGATAGAAGTTTGCAGCAAAGCACATGCCTACAAGTTCATACATACTTCATCTTTTAGCCACAAGTTAACGGTTCATAAATATGAAATTTAGTGAGCAGTATTTGGTGGCACACATGTTGCAATACAATTTATTCATAACAGCAGTAATGCATCACAATCATTCCATATATTTACTACGTCATGACACAGTGAACAAGCGGTACCCATTACCACGAGGGACGGTGAATCGACTTGATTTACACCTGCAGGGATACCCGAATAGCACGTCACATACACCCATCCTCGGAGCTGCAACGCGCCGCTCAACCGATGTCGTACGGGACAACCCTTCACCAAACAGCCAAAACATCGAAATGGTCACACCCAAATGAGCAGGAGGTTCCCTACACGGAGCATCTCTCTATGACCAAGCGGATTTCCACCTTGCTGCCCTCAACCTACACCTATAAATTGGTGCGCTATGCCTCGATGCCCGGAGGTATAGGTTACATAGGTTTATCGGACCCCATATATCCGATATGCCTCCGGTACATTCAAACTTGTTCAGCGGGGCCGCACACAGATCGGTCCTCAATCGACACGGGCAGGGCTACGCACACAAGACTTCCTCTTGCTGCTTCCTGTGCCCCTGCCTAGTCTCATTTTTCTTACTAAAGTTATGTCCCATCTCGAACCAATCCCGTAGGTGGCGAATCCTATACTCGTGAGTAGATTTCAACTACTTGACTTGTACAATCTGGTTATGCAATTAGAGTTTCAATCATCCTACACCTAATGCACGCTCATACAACAATCTGAGTGGAGATAAAACAAAACTCGATAAAAAACTTTTAAATGCAAAACGGGGCTTGCTTTGTTGTTGGTGGTCAGTGGTTACATTCTCCTCCGGAGGGATGAAATCCAAAATCTCCGGGGCTTCCTTGTGGGGGACACCACGTGGTCCTCCCACTCCGGGATCGCAGAGGGTGGTGCCGTGCAATGCGGCACCCAACAGCACACAAAAAAGATTAAGAACAATATACAAACTTTTATTTACATAAAACAGCGGAAGTCTTTTACAATACTTAATATACAGCGGAAGTCTTACTCATAGCTAAACTCTCAGCCTAGCTATGCAAAAGTGCAGCTGTCCAGCCCAGGGACGCTACACACTAGCCACACATATCCGGAGATCACGGTGGCGTGCAGGGCTCCAACTCGACCGTGTACCCCGACGGGGGCATCACCTCATCCTCGGAGCCTTCCTCATAAACCTCAACTGCAGCAACTCAATTATAGCAACCGTGAGCACGATGGCTCAGCAAGACTTACTTGTTACTCCTAAACATGAGACTCTACATGCAGGGATTAGTAATATAGGAAATCATATTGCGATAAAGACATGCCTACATGTTAATCCTTATTTTCAGTTTTACAGCAGTAGATTAATATGCCTTAGGCAGCCTTCACATCAGAAGTCCACAATCAAACAAGAAACGCTTTCCCCCGATGTGGTTATGCCTAAAGTGGAATATAAACTTAATGAGCCCCACATCTACAGCATACATGGTTTCAATACAATAATAGATCATTGCATAATATTCCTTTGGCTTCTTTCAATTTGTACCACGTCACAACGTAATGAACAAGCGGTACTAAAATAACCACGAGGGACGGTGATTGCAATCAATAGACACCCAGATAATGGAAATAGCCAAGGAGGACATACGCCGCGCTTGCCATCGGCGTGCCCTGCAGGGCAGTAGGTGGTATCTGTTGGGTTGATAAAATTCCCAACCGTGATGACCCGTTCGCGCTCTACTCTGGTTCCCCGTCGTGTGGTGTGAAAACACGATCACGTACCTTCAGACGTGGCTGAACTCAAGGACGGCCATATGGCAATGATACGGGCGTATGTATTTACTTTCAAATATGGACCTGTCTGAAATGAAAATAACCTTTGAGTGCATCATTATTGAGTGTTCTTCTGCAGGTACTAACCACGTATGTATCCTGTGTAGTACACGTGTGTGAGAGACCGTTTAGTGCCACAATTGAGACGTATATGCCGGTATAATACGGTTAGGATTTTCTTTTTGTGAGGAACGTAGTACCGACATTTAATGATAATTTACATTAAAGAAACAAGGAACTAAAATAACCAAGTTTCAATATTTAGGACCCTGGTTGGGTAGGAAAATTTAACGAGTGATTAGTTTAGCTCAAAGTGATTGAAAAACAGAGGGCTCTGTTTTGGCAGCAAGGTTGCTGTACTTTAACAGAGCCTAACTCACAGATTACTTAGCCAATGGAGGTGTGGGATATAGTTCTGGAAAGGAGTTTAAGTGCTCTACAACTTTGTTGTAGACTTCCAGAGCAGAATCACACCTTAAACTGGTTAAAATTCCAGATGATTGTAAACTGTCCAGAACCAGGACAGAGTCAAAACTCTCTGGACTGTTCTCTTTTTCAAGCATAACTTTCTGTAGCAAAATCTAATATTATAATATGATACATTTTTGGAAAGGTTATGAGATGTGTTACATCTTTGTAATTCAATGTTTTGGCAGTTACAGCACGGAATTCAGTGGAATTCAGAGTTGAAAACAGCAATTTCCAAAAGAGGTGCTGTTGAAATTCTTCCAGAAATTCTGTTGACTTTGAATTATCATAACTTTTTAACCAGAGCTTATATAGGGGCAAATAAATACTCGTTGGAAATCTACTGAAGTTAACTTTAACTTTGGTATTCAACTTGAGTCATGAAAATGCCCAGTACCAGATAAAAATCTGGGATATGTAGAAACTGGTCATTCTGGGTAGAGGGATGGACAGTTGAACTCATTTGAGAGATTGTTGTAGCCTAGGGGGTTTGATTACTTCCAATGGGGTAGAACATACTCATGAGTTGTTATATTCAACTAGTGAAAGGTTTGAGTATATTTCCTACTCAAGTTTCTTTTGCTAGAGACCATGTTTGTGTCGTATTGAAGATAAATGGGTAGTATATGTGATGACAAAACGATATTAATGTCTCGTAGTGACCAAATCTAGATGACATGAACTTCCAAAGAGGAAGTCCGTCAATTTGGATTTAACTAGTTTGTATTTGGTCTGGTAATGGTGTATCTTGTGCAAAGTTATTACATTATCTATTATGAGATGTATCGCATGTTTACGGTCATTATGTGTTTACACCTTTTTTATTGGACTGCATGAAGTATGTTGTGGGACTGATTTAATTGTCATATGGTTGCAGATGGTTCATACTCGGGCCACGCATGAGGTCGGTGGCTCTAGTCAGCAAGGGGGTGATGACTCCCAGCCACCTTCCGCCGCCTCTGCTTACACTAGTGGATGTGATCGCGGCACTGGTGGGCAATCATGAGGAGCAGACCGATCTGCTCCGCACGATCGTGCAGAATCTGTCCCAGGCGGGGGCGTCAAGAGAGGGGGGCCTCTGCGAGGGCCTCACGGCCTCGTCGAGCCAGGATCACGCTGAGGGGTGCTGCGTTACACAGCACCGGATAACACACATAAAAAGGTACAAAGCGGAAGCAAAGTTTTATTACATAAACGAGTTTATGAACATTTTTACAACAAAATATGTTCAGTCTACACTCACGGCGTAGACTACGCACCGAGTTCACGTTCAGCCTGTGAACGTGTCCCCGCTAGCACACACGCACACTAACACGGCGGCGTGCACGACTCCCACTCGACGGGGTTTCCCTCTTGGGGTTCCGTCTCCTCCTTGGGAGTCCCTTCCTCATAAAACCCTGCAAAAGCTTCAAACACAAGCAGTGATCACGATGGCTCAGCAAGTCTGACCCGTCTCTCCTATACATGAAACTTCTACATGAGGGATCACAGGTACATGAGGCAAATAAGTTGCAAAGGACTCGCCTAATTATTTGAACCTTACTTTCAAGTTTTAGCAGCACGTTGTGGAGAACCTCACACTAAGGCACATTAGAGAGCCGCAATCAAACAAGAAACGTATTTCTCTCATGTACTTTGCCCAAGGTTAAAAAGAACTTTAATTAGCAATAAACTATAACACTTCATTAACAATCAAGGTCCATTCTTCAAATCAGCAAACTTTTAACATGTATCTAGCCTGTTCATTCTACGTCACGGACCGCGAGGGACGGCGGTTATAATCGATTTACACCTGCAGGTTTATCCGAATAACCAGTCACGTACGCCTGTACTCGATGTTGCCTACAGCAACCATCACGGACGTTGTACGCAACCAGCTTTCACCCACCAGCCAAATGTTGAGCCGGTCCAATCGTCACGAGCAAGAGGTCTCTGCGCGTGCATCTGCAGTGCCGCCAGCCGATTTACACCTCAAGCTCTCAACCTACCCTCTAAACGACCAGCTATGCCTCAACACCCCGCTACCCGAGTTATATCGGTTTCCCGGTTCCCATATATCCGTTAGGTCTTTGGTACTGTTCTAGCTTGTTCAACAGGCCCGCACATGGCTCGGTCCTCAATCGACACAAGCAGAGCTATGGCACCCAGGCCCCAACGTCCTGCTGCCCTTACTCTTCGCTCGGTCTCATATTTCTTTCCATGTGTTTCATTTGCTACCTTTACCCGAGTAGTGTGCCTCTAGCCTATTCTCGTGAGCAGTTCCAACTACTCGACTTGTACCGAATCCTACACTATCTTAGAATTGCAGTAGCTAATCGAGGTTTACAAACCTAAGCCCAACCCAATGTTTTATTGGCTATGCATTTGGGTTTTCAAACAAGACTCTAATGCAAAATTTAAGTGGGTGCTCAAAGTAAGTTCTCAAAACAGTAAAATTTATAAAAAGGCTAATGCAAATCGGAGCTTGCCTTGCTGCTGTTTGTTGTAGGCTAGCTGTTTCTCTGGAGTGATGAAGTCTAAGACTTCGGGCTCCTCCTCAACCTTAGCGACTTCATGAGATAAATACATATATGTATCAATTTGAATGCATTTGAATTTAAGTTGAATTTGTGAATACTATAAGTCTTTCTAGACAGGCCAAATGACTCTGAAATTTTTACTGTGGTTTGGATACAACTGAAATAGAGACTTGGCCAAGTTTCATTTGCAGCAAAGCTCATTTGAGCTCTCCACAAATAATTGTATACTTGGCCTTAATTGGAGCTCTTAGGGTGTTCTAGGGGTTTTCATGGAGCAATCCATGACTTTCTGAAAACTAGATTTTCATAGTGTTCTAATGGAGTTGGTTTCACTTAATTTGGAAGTTCCTAGCCAAAGATATGAGCGAAACAATTTCAGGGAAATTCTTAAAATATTTCTGGACATTTTTCATTTTCTCTGGAACAGTTTTATTAATCACACCATTAGGTGGATCAAATGAGCTCAAATAGATATGAAATTTTTATTGTAGCTCAGGGACATTTTGATGAACATCCTGGCCAAATTTCAGAATTTTTCTCCCAAGAGTTCTCCAGTTAAAATTCTAAACAGTTTAAACATTGAAGAATTAATTCTGGAGAAATAACGATTTTCATAAAGTGAAACTTGATTTGTTGGAAAATACTCAGAGAGCTGAATCCAAAAAAAATTGGTTTACTTGATTTGGAGTTTCCTAGCCAAAGTTATGTGGGTTTGAAGTTTGAACTAAATCTCAAAATCGGGGAAAAGTTTAAATAGCTGTGCGTGGGACCGGGGCTACGTGTCAGTTTCTCAGCGGCTGACACATGGGGCTACGGAGTTTTTCTCATGCAGCCACATCAGATCCGGTGCCACAGCTGATCCTCGATTTAAATATCTGGCCGCTGACACATGGGACCGGGGGCTTCGTCAACCTCCCGACCTCCCGCGCTCAGCCGCCGCCCCCCTCGCCGTAGTGCTTGCCGGAGGGGCTTTGCCATGCGCCAAACTCCAAGATTTTTGCCGCCTCTGCCTAACTCCACACGGAGAACACGGTGCTGGACATAGCTCGACACGACAACCACCAGAACATGGCCGGCGACGAGCTGCGGCTTCAGAAGAACTTCGGCCGTGTCGGCCGGGCTTCCTAGCACCCCAAAAGATCGAGCTAACGGTCGTAGAGCATCAGTGCATCCTAGGGAAGATTTTCATGGGCTCAAGGCAGCTCGGAAAAGGTCCTAAGTGAGTTCTCACTGTGCGCCTGACGGCTTCCACCATTAGCGCTGGTAGCTAAACAAGAAATGGGCGGTCTACCAAGGTTTTCTTGCTAAGACTGCGAAGGAAAGTTGCTCGCTACCAAGTCTAGCTCGTGTAGGTGCAGTTTGAGGATCTCTAAACGACTATGGAACGAGAATTTGGCGAATCCGCACCCGAAGGTCGGTCTGCGCTGAATGGAAAGGAAAAACGAAATTCGTCGCTGGTGATCGACCACTCGGACTATGGTTTGGGGGTGAGCAACACGAGACCCTAACACATCCCGGAATGCCTTAGGTTGGGCGTGACACCTCCCCGTTTAGGCTGTCCACAGGAGCCCGAGGTGCGGAAGAACTTAGGTCACCGGAAAAACCTTCGGCATGGTTCGAGAGCAACCGGACTCGGCTGGCTCCTATGACGGGAAAGGAGGAGTAGAGGCTCTAGTACTGTTTTTCAGTTTGGAGGGAGTGGGGAAGCTGTGGTTGCCGGTTCTCCGATCAAACCCGAGAGAGCGGCGGCGAGGCAGAGTTTTCTTGCGCGAGAGAACAGAGAACTGGGCGTTTATGCCTCTGACCGGCTCGGCCTCGGGGATAAGAGGGAGAAGACATCAGCTGAGTATGGCGCAGGCCGAGCAGGAGCTGGCAGCGGCATCCAGCTCGGTGACGACCGCAGCTGCAGCCCGAGAACCCGCGCCTGGCAGTCTTCAGTCAGTTGAATTGCTGGTTAGGCTGACAGGTAGGCCCCACTTCCATTTTAACCTCTGAATTAACTTTCTCCCACTGCTCTAAACAGTAGTTCCACTAATACCCTTCAAAATTTGAATTATCTATCAAATGCCCATTTGAATTTGATAGAATTCAAATTGTGAAGTGTTTGAATATATTTACAGCACATATGCAGTTTGAAATTCAAATTGAATTTGAATTTGCTAAAATTGGCTCATGTCAAGATCAACTCCAAATGGAGTGAAAATTAGTGTGTGAGCTCACAAAAATGTGCTGAGTGTGAATATGAATCCCACTTTTGAATTCATGGGATGAAAGGAGTTTGAATTTGAATTTGAGCTCAAACTTGCCTCTTTCCAGTTATACCCAAAAATACCTCAAAAAGATTTTGGATTTGGGTGAAATTTGGCATGAGCATTCCTAGCAAGGTGTAGGAGTTTTTCATATGCTCAGCTCCTATATGATGCATGTGGGAAATACCACTTTTGCATTTTGTGAGTTCATCCCCTAATGACCATATTGATTGTGGTTACTTGCCCTTCAAATGTGTTCATAAGTTGTCCTCAAATGAGGTGTAATGAACACTTTGTGTGGCAGACCTGAATCTGCTCATCCAGGATCTCAGAGGGTGGTGCCGCACGATGCGACACCCGACAGCACACATCATAAGAAGAACATTGTATTACATAGAAAACCAACTGAATTGTACAAAGTAGTACAAGACTTCAGTTACAAACTGGTATTTGGATTACAAAAGTGGAATCTACGTTTATACAACTCACACACCTCTATCTAGCAAAATTCGGTTGCCCAGCCCTATGGGCAACCCACACTAGCTGCACTCCTCAGCTCAGCGTGGCGTGTATGGCTCCCACTCAGCCGTGGTCCCCGACGGAGGGTAGCCCTCGCCGGTGGACTCGTAACCCGAGTCCGGGTGGTAGTCATCACCTGAAAAACACTTACAGCAGCAACCGTGAGCACGATAGCTTAACAAGACTTAACTGACTCACCTAGGCATGAATCTCTACATGCAGTTTACAATTAACATGGGATGGTAAATTTCAGCAAACGGACACGCCTACAAGTTCATCCTTAGTTCATATTTTAGCCACAAGTTAACAGTTCATGAATATGAAATTTTGCAAGCAATATTTGGTGGCACACATGTAGAAATACAATTATCCATATCAGCAGAATTGAATCATAACATTTCATAATTTATCTATGTCACGATGCAGTGAACAAGCGGTACGCATCACCGTGAGAGACGGCGAATCGACCCTATATACACCTGCAGGGATACCCGAAGAGCATGTCACGTACGCCCATACTCGGAGCTGCACACAGCACGCTCCACTGATGTCGTACGGGACAACCTTTCGCCCAACAGACAAAACGTCGAACCGGTCGCACCGAAACGGACAGGAGGTTCCCTACACGAAGCATCTCTCTATGCCCGTTAGCATATTTCCACCTTGCTGCCCTCAACCTACACCTACAAATCGGTGAGCTATGCCTCGACGCCCAGAGGTTTAGGTTACATCGGTTTATTGAGGCCCATATATCCGATATGCCTTTAGTATGTTCAATACTTGTTCAGCAGGGCCGCACACAGATCGGTCCTCAACCGACACGGACAGGGCTGCGCCCACAAGACTTCCTATTGCTGCGCCCTAGCCCCTGCCTAGTCTAATTTTCTTTTTAAAGTGATCTCACATCACTCGAACCAACCCCGTGTGTCCCGAATCCTAAACTCGCGAGTAGATTCCAATTACTCGACTTGTACCGAAGTTCTATGAACATCAAGCACAGCGTATGCTACTCGAGGACTTATACACTACCCTCACTCTTGTGGGAATAATCTGGCTATGCACTTGGGTTTCATCCATCCTACACCTAATGCACATACATACCTCATACTAAGTATACATAAAGCAAAAATTTGTAAAATTGGTTAATGCAAACCGGGGGCTTGCCTTGTTGCTGCTGGTCAGTGGTTAGGGCTTCGTCCGGAAGATGAAAGTCGAGCACTTCCGGAGTTTCCTCGCCTTCAGCGACTACACGTAAACAATATACTACATGTCAATTTAAATGCAATGTTTAGAACTGATTATGTAACTCCAATAACTCTAGCTAGCCCTTTCCTTTGGCTCTGAAAGTTTTATGGTGGTTTGGTAGGGTCCTAACCAGACTCTTGACCAAGTTCCATTTGAAACAAAGTTCATGTGAGCTCTGTACAAATAAAAGCCTATTTGTTCATTAGTAGGGCCTCTAAGGATTTCCAAGGATTTTCATGGCTTCAACCATTACTTTCTGGAAACTAGAGTTTGAGATGATTCTAATGGAATTGGTTTAATGTCATTTGAAGCATTCTAGATGAAGTTATGCCCTAATCAAGATTCAAGAAAATCTAAAAAATGTTTCTGTACATTTTTCTATTTTCTCAGGGAAGTTCGCTTAATCACACCATTAGGGGGAAAATATGAACTTGGATGGATCTGAAATTTTTACTTTGAATCAAGGATTTTCAAATGAAACTCCCAGCCAAATTTTAGAATTTTCATAAAGTAATTCTCCAGATAAAATTCCCAACAGTTTAAATTTTAGGGAATTAATTCTGGAAAACTATTAAGTTAGCTGAAATTTATTTTTCTGGAAAGTACTCGAAAAGATGAATCCAACAAAATTTGGTTCACTGAATTTTGAGCTTCCTAGCAAAATTTACAGCTAGTTGAAGTTTGAACCAAATTCTGAAATTCAAATAAAAGTTTAAACCGGCTGGTGGGGTCCCCGGGCTATGTGTCAGTTCAGCAGCTAAGCCACACAGGGTCCACTGAATTTTTCCCACATAGTCGCACGAGATCCCGGCCACAACCAATCCGATGTTTAAACAATGGGTCCCTGACACGTGGGATCCACCGAGTCTTCTTCGTCCTCGGTTTATTTCCCGCCCCCGTGCTGTACCTCGCCGGCCCTTCATCGGAGCTCACCGGATCGGCATTTCCGGCCGACTCTCAGCCTGAGGCTCGCCTCCTCTGGGTTTGCAGCTACGGGGAACCGTTTGGTGGGGTCTGCGTGGGCGCTAGGGAACTGGAAACATGCCGGCGACGTGTGGCGGCCTCGGGAGCGGTCCAGCGCCGTCGGCCGGTGGTTCTAGCCCACAAACAGCTCGATGATCGGCCCTAAGCACTCTCAGATGCTAGGAAAGCTCGGCAAGCAAGAATTGGTGCATGAAAACACCTCCAAATAAGTTCTCACCGTACGCCCGATCGATGCCGCCATGGTCGAGCTCGGAAAAATGGAAATTGATCGGTCTACATGGCGTTTACAGCTAGGGTTGTGAAGGAAAGTTGGCCGCCGACTACTCTACCACCTTTGTTCATGATTTGATGAACTCTAAGCGAGGATTGAGTGCGAATTTCATACTTCCATACCGAAAGGTCCGTGGAGCTGCTCCGGTAGAAGAACGGCAAATTAAGCCGCTAGGGTTCACGGCTTGCTCCATGTTTTGGATGGAAGCAGCACCAAGACAGTACGCTCCCATGGACGTGCTGGCTCGGGCGTGAAAACCTCTGTGAAGAGCTGTCCACGAACGTCCAGTCGCCGGTGTGTTTAGGTTGCTGCTGAGGACTTTGTGTTCTCGGTGTAAGGACAACTCAGCTAGCCTAGTGGTGTGTGGAGAAGATAGCATAGGATCCTTCAGTACCTTTTGTGCAGCTCGGGGAGTTCAGGGGTGCAAGCGGCTGGGTCTCTGGTCGAGCGACGAAATAGCGCACGGGTCCGTGGTCTGCAGCGGTCGGGGAGCCTTCGTGAGCAATCAAACGCGCGGTGCGCCAGCCGGTCGTGCGGTTGGGAGGTGGAAGCTCGAGCAGCTCGGTGTCGAGCGCTGCGGAAGCCTGGAGAACAGAGCTCGCACGATTGTTGCTTCACTCAGAGACTTAACTGACATGTGGGCCCTTTTCTCCCCTCTATCCCTTTTCTGTTTTTCATTTCTGTTTTCACTGAAAAGATCTCAGCTACTCACAATTGAATGAGAAGCTTAGCCACCAAGTCATGGTTTGAAATTTATTTCCTCAATCTGAAATTGGTTTGGCTAAATTTGCTGCCCATTTGAATTTGAAATTCAAATTCAGTTTGAATTGTTGTAAACTTAGCTCCCGACAAGATGAAGTCCAATGGGGATGAAAATTGGTGGACTAACTCAGAAAAATGTGCTGAGTTTGAATATGAAGTCAACTTTTGAATTCAAGTGATGAAAGTGGTTGCAATTTGAATTTGCATTCAAATTGGCCCCCTTTTTCAAATGTCTCCAAAAATGCCTCAAAAAGTCTTGGATTTGCATGAAACTTGGCCTGAGCCTTCCCAAGAATATTTAAGGTCTAGGGGTGAGCTCAACCTTTCATGTTTATGTGTATGGCTCCTACTTTTTGAAGCTAGGGCTTTCCCCTCTAATCACCCTCTTGATGGTGTTTACTTGCTCTTCTCAAAAGTTCAAGAGCTATCCACCAAATGAACTGTGGTGGGGTGATGTGATGAAATGAACACTTTTGCAAGTCCATTTCTTGGGCTTTTACACTTTGGATGTGTGCAAAAACTTAGGCCCTTACAGCCTCATGAGCCCCACACTACGACGTACTCGGATTTCATGAGTACGCATCCTTCGGTGTTCACCGAAGCGACAGAACCACTGGAGGCCGACAACTGGCTGCGGACGATTGAGTCCAAGTTCGGGCTGCTCCAATGCACGGAGCGGCAAAAGACCCTCTTCGCAGCGCAGCAGCTTCACGGTGCCGCCGGTGCGTGGTGGGCGAACTATGTCGCCTCACTGGCTGCTGGTCACGCCGTGGAATGGGAAGAATTCCGGGAGGCGTTCCGCGCCTATCATATCCCTCCCGGGATAATGAAGAGGAAGTTCCAAGAATTCTTGGAGCTGAAGCAGGGTGGGAGGAGTGCCCACGACTACTCCCGTGCGTTCAACCATCTGGCGCAGTATGCGTCGGATTATGTCTCCACCGAGGAGAGGAAGAGAGAGCAGTTCTATCTGTGGGTTAAATCCCGAGATGAAGACGCATCTCGTACAATGCAATCGCGGCACTTTCAACGACCTTGTCAATGCCGTGATTATGCAAGAGGATGCTCAGCGGGAACTGGCAGCTGAGCAGCGAAAGCGAAGTGCTCCACCAAGCAGCGGGGGTGGAGCTCCTCAAAAATACCGCATGGTGTATCGGACACCATCCAGTCAGCAGTGGCATCCACCGGCACGATCTCAGCAGTTTGGGGGTCGTTCTTTTCAGCCACCCCCATTCCGACCGCCGATGCCACCACAGCGACCACAACAGCAGCAGCAGCAGATGGTACCCCGGGCGTTTCCACCACCACAACGCGCACCGGGATTCCGTCCACCGATCAGCGGAGGACCGCCTCGCTACACCTGCTACATGTGTGGCCAGGTGAGTCATTTCTCGAAGGACTGTCCACAGGGGCAGAAGAACAGCAGGCAAGCCCAATATCAGGGCGGTGCTTGAGGCTGACCTGGGGGCGTTCATAACCTCGACAATGAGGACGCCCCGGAGGGACAAAAGGTGCTGGTGGGTACGTTCACGCTCAACGATCAAGCAATCATCATTTCATTTGATTCTGGTGCAACCCACAACTTCATAAGTGCATCATATGTGGTTAAGCATCAACTGGAAGTCTTTCCAACCGAGTTCTTTTATATGATCTGCTCACCAGGAGGGAAGATTTCAGCAAATATGATGATCCTGAAAGCACCACTGTGCTTAGGTGGGAAGATATATCCCACTAGTATGATTATTCTTGAGGGGCAGAAGATTGATGCAATCTGAGGGATGTCATGGCTAAGTTACCATGGCGCTGTCCTAGAAACATTATCACGGACGGTTCACCTCAACTCCCCACTCCACCGTCCGTAGTCCCTCATACTAGACAATCCAGTCCCGGAAGTTTCAGCCGCCTATAATACTGAAGCTCCCAAGTTAGAGGACATCCCTGTAGTCCGAGAGTATCCCGACGTGTTCCCGGATGATTTTCCGGGTATGCCACCGGAACGATGTGGAGTTCAAGATAGAACTTGCACCCGGGACTACTCCCATATCACGGAGACCGTACCAAATGGATCTGAACGAGCTGGCTGAGTTGAAAGAACAGCTCAATGATTTGTTGAGCAAGGGTTTCATTAGACCGAGTTCCTCGCCTTGGGGATGCTCGGCGCTGTTCGTCAAAAATAAGGATGAAACCTTGAGGCTGTGTGTGGATTATCGGCCACTCAACGCCGTCCCGATCAAAAACAAATATCCATTGCCTCGCATTGACATCCTGTTTGATCAGCTGGTGGGTGCAAGTGTGTTCTCCAAGATGGACCTTCGCTCCGGGTATCATCAAATAAAAATCCGGGCGGAGCATATTCCGAAGACGGCATTCTCGACGAGATATGGACTATACGAATATCTCGTCATGTCTTTTGGTCTCGCTGACGCTCCGGCACATTTCATGTATCTCATGAACTTGGTGTTCATGCCGGAGCTGGACAAGTTCTTTGTGGTGTTCATTGATGATATCTTGGTTTACTCCAAGTCAGAAGCAGAACACGCCGAACACTTGAGAATCGTTCTTCAATGATTGCGGGACCATAAGCTTTATGCCATGTTCAGCAAATGTGAGTTTTGGATCAGCCAAGTGCCATTTTTGGGACATATCATCTCAGCGGAAGGCATTGCGGTTGACCCAAGCAAAATTGAACAAGTGCTGAAATGGAAAGCCCCCACGATCAGAAGCTTCTTCGGTTTAGCGGGATATTACCGGAGATTCATTCCAAGCTTCTCCAAGCTTGCTAAGCTGATGACAGAATTACTGAAGAAGGGAATAAAATATGTTTGGAACTCAGCATATGAAGGAGTGTTCCGAGCATTGGTGAAGCATCTCACAACAGCCCCGGTTTTAGCTCAACCGGATACGACCAAGCCCTTCGACGTGTATTGTGACGCGTCCGGTATCGGGCTCGGCTGCGTGTTGATGCAAGAAGGACGTGTGGTCGCGTATGGCTCACACCAACTTCGAAACCATGAGCAGCACTATCCGACTCATGATCTTGAACTAGCTGGTGTGCTTTTGGCACTGAAAATGTGGAGGCTCTATCTCATGGGGAATTTGGTGCATCTCTACACCGACCACAAGAGTTTAAAATATATCTTCACCCAGAAGGAGCTGAATATGAGGCAAAGGAGGTGGTTAGAACTAATCAAAGACTATGAGATTGATATATATTACCACTCCGGCATGGCTAATGTGGTTGCCGACGCACTGAGTCGGAAATCACATGTCCATAATCTCACCATTACACCGCTGGAAGAGGAAGAGCCGAGTTTATACTTGGTTCCTTATGGATCACTCTACAACCTTGCTCTCATCCGTACCATTAGGGAGGATATCATTGCAGCTCAGAAAGTTGACAAGGGCATGGCACATCTCCGGAGAAGGATAGACAGCGGGGATATCAAATGTTTCCGGAAAGATGATGAGGGGACGCTGTGGTTCAATGACCGCATAGTCGTACCCCAAAATATGGAGCTGAGAAAGAAGATCCTTGATGAAGCTCACTTTTCTAAATTCTCCATTCATCCATGCAGCAACAAAATGTACCAAGATTTGAAAAGAAAATTTTGCTGGACACGGATGAAGCAGGAAGTGGCTAAATATGTATCCGAGTGTGATACGTGTAGACGAGGGAAAGCGGATCACATGAGAAAATCAGGGCTGTTACAAACCCTGAAAATTCCAGCATGGAAGTGGGAATATGTGAGCATGGATTTCATTGTGGGATTACCCCTGACTTCCAACAAGCATGAGTCCATTTGGGTAATCATTGACCGGTTAACCAAGTCCGCTCACTTCATTCTCGTGCATACACATTTCCATGCCAGCAGGTATGCGGAGTTGTACATTGCAAGAATTTTATGCTTGCATGGAGTACCCAAGACTATAATCTCAGATCGAGGGGCACTATTCATCGCTCGTTTCTGGGAGCAGTTGCATGCTGCTTTGGGCACTAAGCTGATTAGAAGCTCCGCCTATCACCCTCAGACAGATGGGCAAACTGAGAGGGTGAACCAAGTATTAGAAGACATGTTGAGAGCGTGTGCCATCCACCACGGTAGAAATTGGGATGCTCATCTAACGTTGGCAGAATTCTCGTACAACAATGGCTATCAAGCGAGTATCAAGATGGCGCCATATGAGGCTCTCTACGGTCGCAAATGCTGCACCCCATTGAACTGGTGCGATTCCGGTGAAAGGGTCACATTCGGGATTTATTTGGTGAACAACGCCGAAGAGCGCGTTTGGATAATTCAAGCCAACTTGAAGGCCACCCAATCCCGACAGAAAAGTTACGCTGATAAGAGGCGTAGGCCGCTGCACTTTGACGTCGGGGAACACGTATACCTCCGTGTATCTCTGATGAAAGGCGTGCACTGATTCGGCGTGATGGGGAAGCTCGCGCCCCAATTTATTGGACCCTATGCTGTCACCGAGAAGTGTGGACCAGTGGCGTATAGACTGGAGCTACCGGCATCTCTCACTGGTGTTCACGACGTTTTCCATGTTTCTCAACTACGGATTTGTCTAAAGTATACGGCTGCTGTTCCCACCGAAGACATTGACGAGCTGCAACCGGATTTGACGTATGCTGAATATCCGGTGGAGATTATTGATGAGAAGACTCGGACCACGCGTAATCGAACGCTGTGGTTCTACAAGATATTGTGGAGCAACCACACCGCTGAGGAAGCGACGTGGGAGAGCGAGGAATTCCTTCGCTCCAACTACCCTGATTTCATGGCAGCTCATCACGGGTAATTTCTCTCACATCTTTGTCTCTTCTTTTGTAATCTCGGGACGAGATTCTTTTAAGGGGGGAGACAATTTGAATTCAAACTTCAGTTTCAAATTCCAACTTCAATGAAATTTAAATTTGAGAGCATCATTGTGTTCCTCATATTCCTTTTGGCGTATCCTCCAAGTTTGATCAAATTTGGAGTTTGTTTGCTAGCTCAAATGGAATTGGAAAGAAAAGAAGAGGGAAAAGGGGCCCACTGATCAGTAGACTTCACACCAAAGTCTTCTCTGTTTTTCTTTTCACTCAAATGCAGCGCGCGTGCGCGCCAACTCCCGAGTGCCGGCG
This sequence comes from Neostapfia colusana, assembly GCA_030760725.1. Classification (NCBI taxonomy): domain Eukaryota; kingdom Viridiplantae; phylum Streptophyta; class Magnoliopsida; order Poales; family Poaceae; genus Neostapfia; species Neostapfia colusana. The sequence goes on along the minus strand of JASWHV010000008.1, from coordinate 43,151,342 downwards.
ATCGGTGCCCAACCGACATGCCTCATGCCACCTCCTGCTCAGTGGTTGAGAACGCCGAGTGCAGCACATGATCAACATGCCGGCCCATGTGAACCTACCTCACCCTCTCCAGTCTGCCTCGCACACAACCGAAGCAAAAACCATCTCCGGCCACCATCTCGGTTCCCCGGCGCGCCGCTGCTCCAAGCATCTTCATGGCCGACGCCCTACAGAAAAGTCGACCGTCTTAAGGTGCTTAACACGCTCATTCCGACCGCTCCTCCTCTCATATGGCTCGCCGATAGAGAATTTTCTCGGTTATCCTTTCGGTGTTCAATGAACCGAGCCGGCCGAAACTCAAAAATTCGTAGGGATTACTCCACCACCGTGCATGCCAAGCTACCCACACGTTCTACACGTCCCCACGGCCACTTAGGATCAAGAATCACGAGAAACCGTAGGTGATGGCGATGCTGTTGGAGCCAACATAGGAGGTTTTGAGGCACTACAGCGCCATACCGACCTCGCCGAACTCGCCATGTTGACTGTCGCTGTCGTACGACCGTTTTTGGTGATCGCCGGCCAGCGACAAGGTCAGCAACAGGTTCCCTGAGCAATTTTAGGCCGGGGGGGGGGGGGGCAAGTTTTGTCGAGTTCCGGTCACGGGAACCCTTTTCCGGCGAGTGCTCTGGCGAGGGGCGCGGCGGTGAGCCGCGGGAGCGTGAGGAAGACGAAGCCTCGCGGGCCCCGTGTGCCGGTCTCTGATTTTTACCGCGCCGGATCTTCTGTCACGCCGGGATCTCGTGCAGCTACGTGGGAGATTAAGCGGACCCCCATGTGCTTTGGCTGTAGAGCTGACACGTAGCCCTGGGGTCCACCAGCCAGTTTAAACTTTTCTTTAAATTTCAGAATTTGGTTCAAACTTCAACTAGCCATAACTTTTGCTAGGGAGCTCCAAATTAAGTGAACCAAATTTTTTTATATTCAGCTTTTTGAGTACTTTTCAGAAAGATAAGTTTCAGCTCATGAAACTTCTTGTTTTTCCAGAATTAATTCCTTAAAGTTTAAACTGTTGGGAATTTTGTCTGGAGAATTCTTTTATGGAAAATTATGAAATTTGGCTAGGATGTTCATTTGAAAATCTTTGAGTCACAGGAAAAATTTCAGATCCATACAAGTTTTTTAGTCCCCCTAATGGTGTGATTAAGTGAACTGCCCTGAGAAAATGGAACAATGTACAGAAGCATTTTTCAGATTTTCTCAAATCTTGTTTAGGGCATAACTTCCTCTAGGATTCTTCAAATGACATGGAACCACTTCCATTAGAACCGTCTCAAACTCTAGTTTCCAGAAAGTAATGGTTTGAGCCATGAAAATTCCTAGAAATTCTTAGAAGCACTAGTAATGACCAAATAGGCTTTTATTGGTACAGAGCTCAAATGAACTTTGTTTCAAATGAAAATTGGTCAAGTCTCTGGTTAGCATCCTACCAAGCCGCCATAAAAAATTCATAGCCAAAGGGGAGGGCTAGCTAGATTTATGGTCTTTACATACTCAATTTAACACATTGCATTTAAATTGACATATCATACATTGCTTACGTGTAGTCGCTGAAGGCAAAGAGACCCCGGAAGTTTTGGATTTCCTACTTCCGTACGAAGCACTAACATCCAACCAGTAGCAACAAAGCAAGCCCCGGTTTGCATTTAACAAAATTTATAAAGTTTTGCTTGATATACATATTTAGCTTGAGGTATTTATGTGCATTAGGTGTAGGATGGATGAAACCCAAATGCATAACCAGATCATTCCCAGAAGAGTGAGAGTAGTGTCTAAGTCCTCGAGTAGTTTATGCTCTTCTTAATGTGTATAGACTTCGGTACAAGTCGAGTAATTGGAATCTACTCGCGAGTATAGGCTTTGGGACACACGGGATTGGTTCGAGTGATGTGAGATCACTTTAGTAAGAAAATGAGACTAGGCAGGGGCTAGGGCGCAGCAAGAGGAAGTCTTGTGGGCGCAGCCCTGTACGTGTCGATTGAGGACCGATCCATGTGCGGCCCATGCTGATCAAGTTTGAACGTACCGAAGGCATATCCGATATATGAACCCTGATAAACTGATGTAACCTATACCTCCGGGCGTCGAGGCATAATGCACCGATTTATAGGTGTAGGTTGAGGGCGGCAAGGTGGAAATCCACTAACGGGCATAGAGGGATGCTCCGTGTAGGGAACCTCCTGTCGGTTTGGGTGCGACCGGTTTGACATTTGGGCTGTTGGGTGAAAGGTTGTCCCGTACGACATCGAGTGAGCATGCTGTGGTGCTCCACAGGTGTGGGCGTATGTGACGTGCTCTTCGGGTATCCCTGCAGGTGTATATCGAGTCGATTCGCCGTCCCTCGCGGTGATGAGTATCACTTGGTCACTGAGTCGTGACGTAGGTTAATTATATGAAATGATGCGATTCAATATTGCTGTTATGATTTACTTGTATTGCTACATGTGTGCCACCAAATATTGCTCACTAAATTTAAAATTCCTGAACCGTTAATTTGTGGCTAAAAGATGAACTAAGTATGAACTTGTAGGCGTGTCCGTTTTCTGCAATTTACCATCCCATCTTTGTTGTGACCTGCATATAGACTTGCTGAGCCATCGTGCTCACGGTTGCTGCTATGAGTGTTTTGTAGGTGAGGACTACCCCACGGACTCGGGGTACGAGTCCACCGGTGAGGGCTACCCTCCATCGGGGACCACGGCGGAGTGGGAGCCGTACACGCCGCGCTGAGCTGAGAAGTGGAGCTAGTGTCGATTGTCCATAGGGCTGGACAACCGACTTTTGCTAGTTAGATGGGCGTGAGTTGTAAAAATTTAGCTTCCTCTGTTGTAGACTCTGTAGATAAATGTAAACTGAAGGTTTGTACTACTTCGTACAGATTCAGTTGTTTTCTATGTAATACATGTGTGCCTTATGGTGTGTGCTGTCTGGTGTTGCATCGTGCGGCACCACCCTCTGAGATCCTGGGCGTACGGATTCCGGTCCGTCACGTTTCCGCTGCAACTTTGATTGTATATCCATCTGCTGTAGATTAGATTGTACATTATTATTTGTAAAAAACAGATATGCCGATTAATACACATTTGTGTATGTCTTGGATTCATTTCTCTGTGTGTTGTTCAGTGTCGCCTAACACGGCATCACCCAATGCGATTCTGGAGTGTGCGGGAAAGGGGTTCCCCACAGGAGAAGGTGTCAGAGCTGCATTGGCAATAGCATGCCTGAAAATGAACAAGTTTTTGAAAACTAGGGTTATGAGTGAGGAATCGGATAATGCCCATATAAGGAGTATTAATAGCATAGCTAAGTAAGGTGGCAATATTAACTTAAGTGCTATAATTCAATATTTCAATTCCGTAACGATGCACCTACGTGGAGGTAAGACTGGTAAGCAACGCCACCAAAAGCGGTTCAATTTCGGTTAGCTCCCTCATGCGAGGAAAATAGCATGAAATGTTCCGTTCAGCAATAAACGGAAAGTGAATATGTTTTCTAAGACTCTTCATGTCTTAGAGACATATGAATTACACTAGCCTCCAGTGCGCAAACCCAAGGGCAAGAGGAGGAGACCCCATCGTGTGGTTTGTAACACGAAGTATGTGCTCTATGACTTTTTATGTTCTATGGGGCATACAAAAATGTTGGTCCACCGGTGTGCTTAATTGCAAAGGTGTGGTGTGGGGCCACCCCATGGTCCTCCCACTCCGAGATCGCAGCGGGTGGTGCCGTGGGATGCGGCACCCATCAGCACACAAGAAAAGATTAAGAACAACATAAAAACTTTTATTTACATAAAACAGCGGAAGTATTTTACAAACTTATGTACAACGAAAGTTTTATTAATAGCTAAACTCTCAGCCTAGCTATGCAAAAGTGCAGCCGTCTAGTCCGGGGACGCTACACACTAGCAGCAATCATACGAAGGTCACGACGGCGTGCAGGGCTCCAGCTCGGCCGTGTATCCCAACGGGGGCATCGCCTCATCCTTGGAGCCTTCCTCATATGTCTCACCTGTAACATCTTAATATAGAAACCGTGAGCACAATGGCTCAGCAAGGCTTAACCGTCACTCCTAAGCATGAGACTCTACATGCAAGAATTCTTATTATAGGAAAAGGATATTGCGATAAAGACACGTCTACATGTTAATCCTTACTTTCAGTTTTACAGCCGCAGTTTAATATTCCTTAGGCATACCTCACATCGAAAGTCCACAATCAAACAAGAAACGCTTTCTTCTGATGTGCTTATGCCCACAGTGGAATATAAACTTAGTGAGCTCTATATCTACAACATACAGGGTTTTAATACAATAATAGATCAATGTATCATATTCTCCTGGCTTCTTTAAATTCTTACTACGTCACAGCGCAGTGGACAAGTGGTACTCAAGTAACCGCGAGGGACGGTGATTGCAATCAATAGACACCCGGATAACACGTCACATACACCCATTTCAGAACTGTGGTGCTTCACTCCTTCCTACTCTGCTGTATGCAGCAACCATTCAAAGGAAACCCAAATGCCGAACCGGTCCATCCATAACGGGCAGGATGTCCCAAGTGGAGTGTGTCTGTGCCCACCTGCAGGTTTACACCTTGCTACCCTCAACCCACTCCTATGAAACGGTTGGGTAAGCCTCGGCACTCAGGTTAACCAATTACATCGTTTTCCTGGCTCCCATATAGCCAGTGTGCATCCGGCACAATTCAAACTTGTCCAGCAGGACCGCACATGGCTCGGTCCTCAACTGACACCAACAGGGCTATGCACGTGAGTCCTCCGCTCACTGCATCCTATCCCCCCTGCTGGGTCTCAATTTCTCATTCTTAAGCCATTCTTTACTCCATACTAGCACGTGTGATAAAATCCTATCTCGCGAGTAGATTCCAACTATTCGACTTCTACCGAGATCCTAAGAACATTAGCATAGCCTTTTCTACTTATCGAGCTTTAAACTACCCATCCCTCCATAGGATTTAAAGGTCATGCAAGTGGGGTTTCGATCACCTTAACTCTAACGCAAGCAATTCATCCTAGACATAAGTGATACAATGTAAAACTTTGCAAAAGTAATTAAATTCAAACTGGGGTGTGTCTGGTTGCGAGTCAAACAGGAAGTTAGTGTCTGGTGGGAGGATCTCCAAAGGCTTCGGAGCGTCCTCAACTTCGGTCACTATATGATATGCAACAAAAAATATATATAAGTGATAATAATTTCCCTGAAGCAAGTTTCTATTCATAGCTACTGCTATTAAGGTTCCTTAATTGTCTTTAGGATTTTTCCAGTGGATACCAGACTCTACGAGGATGATTTGAGCAAAATTTGAGAAATTCTCATGAAAGCTTGTGGTCTTCAAAATTCACACAAGTATATGGCTCCTATGAATTTTTAATCCCAAATCTGAAGTTTTTGACATGGCTACAAGTGGAAGATATGAATAAAGGAAGTCTCCCTGGTTCTAGCTAACTTTGTTTCATAATTTTTCGAGTTGTCTACAGAGACACATGGAACTTTGAACTTGATAGGAAATGCTGAAAAAGTTTCTGTTTATTTTGTAAATTCCAAATGAAGGCTGAACTTTGGATCAGAGTTTAGCCTAGCAAATATACTCCAAAGAAGCTCAAATTTTTACAGGAGATCTCTAGAGTCATGAAGGTTCTTCTGGCCAAATTTGATCAAATTTCATAACTGGGATCTCCTGGAATAAATTCCCAAAAATTAAATTTTGGTGAATTTTGGAGAAAATTCCAGGGATCTTCACACCAATTTCTTTGCATTCCTTCAAAGTACTGACTGAGAGGAATCCAAAAAATTAGTTTCAGAATTTTTGGACTTCTCTACACAAATTTATGGTCATTTGAAGTTGGAACTATTTTTCTGGAAATTAACTCTGATTTTTAGCTAATTTATTTAACCCTGAGATATCCTCCTGATTAAGCTACCTTAATCAGCTCCAAAAATCTTAAAATTTTTATTGGAGATCAGGAATTAGAATAAGAGTTTTCTGACCAAAAATGGGTATATTTCATAAAGCCATACTTCATGAATTAACCTCCAAAGGAATAAATAAACATAATTCTACAGAAATTCCTGCACATTTTCATAGCAAGCACTTTGTTTCCCTGCAACGTACTCCTTATGATCACATGGTTTGGAGGAATTTCTCGATCGAAGCTTAATCGGTTCATCACGTGCACCGGTACAAAAATTCATATTCCGGCGAGCCGGCGGTGGAAAGGAGCAAGGGGACTACGGGAGCATGATGTAGACATCATGGCACACCTTAGGGTGGTGTTGGTCGTGCGGGAGAGGCGCTGGACCGGTCGGACGAGGAGCAGTAAGGGCGGCTTTGGTCCGAGTTGCGGAGGAAAAACTGCATGGCAGTGATTGGAGGAAGACTGGAGAGGAGCTGGAACTGTGTTGAAGATGTCGAGTAGCCTCCTGTGCAGCTTCGGGATGGATCAACCCGGCGCCAAAGTGGCCGGAAGCCTATTGGTGATGAAGAGCAGAGACGGTGCCGTTTTCTTTGGGTGAGCGCGCGTGAGCGAGTCTGTGTGTGTTTGATCGTGCGAGCAGGGGAAACAACGCTTGGGTTGTGCAGCCTTGAAGTCTATCATGCAGCCGAAGACTGGAGGGAACCACCTCCCGGGAGCAGGACATACACAGCTCGGTGGAAAGTGCCGGCGCTTCGGTGTTGAGCTCACACAGTAGCAAACTCAAATGTTGCCTCTGTTCCACTGACATGCGGGTCCCACCGGTAGTCTCCCCCCAAACAACAGTGGCTACAAAATTCAAATTTCAAGTTTGCAGCAAATTTCACAAACTGAATTTGATTACCATGGAGTTAACCTTCTGTTGTGTTCACATTTTATATTCCGTGGTGTCGGTTCAGTTCCTGTGCGGGGGAAGAAATAGCGCTCGGGTTTGAGGTTTTTGTGAGCACCAGATCACGCCGAGAGCTACTCAAACCTATGAGATATCGCCAGCGCAATGGAAGCAGTGAGGAGGTGGCTACTGCTTGCAGCTCGGTTTGTGAGTGGGAGGATCATGCTGTGAGGTGTTGAAGCCACGAGCAGGTCACCTGCTCGATGCAAGAAGCTGGAGGTGGCTGCCCTCGGTGGCGCTCTGAGGAGGCTCGGATGGTGTTTGACACTGAACAGAGGAAAGTCTTCGAAAGCAAGTTAAAGTGGCTCAATGACACATGTGGTCCACCCCCTTTTCTCCTCTTTTTATCCTCCAAATGTTTCCAAAAGATCTTCATTCATGTAAATCCACTCAATCTGACATTTCAGGAGTTTAAACGTGGGCTGAATTTTGAATTAGCCAAATCCAGCGTGAATTTCACTTTCAAATTTGAATTCAGCTCAAATTTGAAATGATCATGTTTAACTCATTTTTGGCCCACCCTAAAATCAGGATGTGGCCACCATGAATTTCCTCGAATTCAATGTTATGAGGATACATGTGTACTCTAAATTTTTTGCAGTAACTTGAGGGGAACATTTGAGTTCAAATCTGAATTTAAAGTCCCTCTTACACATGATAACTTTACACATGGTGTTTAATTCAACCTTGGCTTAACACATTTCAAATGAATGTGAGAGCTCGTTCGGTTGGACACCCATGTGCATCATCACGTGTATAAAGTTTTTGTAAGTCCCATTTTCATGCATTCCAAACATAACTGTAGTCAACCCTCTGTTTATTGCCTTTACATTTTTGGTACTTTTACACGTGGAGCCCCCCCCTTCAGGTGGTGAAGAACCCGATCATGTACCTTGAGACTTGGCTTAACTCAAGTACGACACGTATGACAATGATACGAGGCGTATGTATTTACTTTCATTATGGACCTTCCTGAAATGACGAACCCATGTGTGCATCTCTATTGATTGTTCTTATGCAGGTATTAACCACGTTTACGTATCTCGTGTAGAGCACATTTGTGAGGGCCCAGACCCGATCACGGGGCCGTGCCGCTCACCTGGGAATCACATTGGGTGGTGTTGTGCGATGCGACACCCAACAGCACACATAATAAAGCATCATATTACATAAATCAAGCGGAAGCTTACAAAGTGTGAATTTTACAAATACTTCTCAAAATAATCTACAGTGGAAGACTGATACAACTCACGTCTCCTATCTATGCTAAGCAACAGAGAAGACGTCCAGCCTGCGGACCCTTCTCACTAGCAACACGATGAAAATAGCAGCTACAGGGGTTTCCATGAGTTCCCCACTCGGAGAGTTCTGAGTCTCATCGGACAACTGTACTCATCAGCGTAGTGTTATTACCTGCAAAACAACTCATGCAGTATCCGTGAGCATAAAGCTCAGCAAGACTTAACCGTCAACCCTAGTCATGAAACTCTACATGCTGAAACTAGAGGGCTGAATAGAGAAATTTGTACAAACGATGAACTTGAGCTAAAGGAGAGTCCTTACTTCATGTTTTAAGACACTTTTATAGCCCTCGCACAATTTACATCGAGACTCCACAATCAAACAAAAAACGCTTCATCTCGATGCCACTTGCCCGAGGAGACAGTAAATTTACTGAGCTACCTTAGACCTGTACAGACCTTGCACCATCAACACCGAGACTCCATGTGGGGACCACCCCGTGGTTCACCCACTCTGGGATCGCAGAGGGTGGTGCCGTGCGATGCGGCACCCAACAGCACACACGAAAAGAATAAGAACAACATACAAACTTTTATTTGATATAAAATAGCGGAAGTCTTTTTACAAAACTTACTTGTACAGCGGAAGTAATATACATAGCTACTCTCTAATCCTAACTAAGCAAAAGTGCAGCCGTCCAGCCAAGGGACGCTACACACTAGCAACATGTAACCGAAGATCACAGCGGCGTGCAGGGCTCCAGCTCGGCCGTGTACCCCGACGGGGGCACCGCATCGTCCTCGGAGCCCTCCTCATAGCTCTCACCAGCACACAGCTCAAATATTGCAACCGTGAGCACGATGGCTCAGCAAGGCTTAACCGACAACCCTCGGCATGGAACTCTACATGCAGGGATGTATAATATAGGACATAGACTTTGCAATAAAGACACGCCTACATGTTGATCCTTACTTTCAGTTTTATAGCCACAGTTTAATGAGCTTTAGGAAGCCCTCACATCGGAAGTCCACAATCAAACAAGAAACGCTTTCCTCCGATGTGGTGATGCCCAAAGTGGAAGATAAACTTAATTAGCTCTACATCTACAGCAAACAAGGTTTCAAAATATTAATAATTCATCACAGCATATTATCATTCATCTGGCTTATTTTTCTTCTTACTACGTCACAGAACAGTGAACAAGCGGTACTCAAATAACCGCGAGGGACCGTGCTTGCAATCAGGAGACACCCGGACAACACGTCACATACACCCACATTCAGAAGCATGATTCCACACCCCTTCCTACTCTGTTGTATGCAACAACCTTTCAAATGCAACCCAAATGCCGAACCGGTCCATCCGTAACGGGCAGGAGGTCCCCGCGTGGAGCGTGACTGTGCCCACCGACATATTTACACCTTGCTACCCTCAACCCACTCCTATTTACGGTTGGGTAAGCCTCGGCACCCATGTTAACCAATTACATCGGTTTCCTGCTTATGTCAGTATGCCATCCGGTACTGTTCGATAATTGTTCAGTACGCCCGCACACGACTTGGTCCTCAATCGACACCAACAGGGCTACGCACGTGAGACCTCCGCTCACTGCATCCTATCCCCCCCGCTGGGTCTCATTTTCACCACTTTTAAGCCATTTTCTACTCTGACCAAACCGTGTGATAAAACCTTACCTCGCGAGTAGATTCCAACTACTCGACTTCTACCGAGATCCTAAGCATATTAGCATGGCATTCTCTACTTGTCGAGTCTGTAAACTACCCAACCCTTCATAGGATTTAAAGTCAAGCAAGTGGGGTTTCAAGCACCTTAACTCTAATGCAACCATTTCAACCTAGACATAAGTGATACAAATGAAAAACTTTGTAAAAAGGTACTTAAATGCAAACTGGGGCTTGCCTGGTTGCGAGTCAAAAAGAAATTTAACGTCTGGTGGGAGGACATCCAACGACTCCGGTGTATCTTCAACTTCGGTCACTATATGAAATGTAGCAACATATATGTATAAATGCTAAGGAAATATAAGAATTCACTTTTATTTATAGCTACTGCTATTTATGTTCCTTAATTGGCTTTGGGATTTTTACAGTGGATACTAGACTCTCTAAGGATGATCTGAACAAAAATTGGGAGAAATTTCATTGCACCCTGTGGTCTCTAAAATTCCCTAAAGTACAAGGCTTCTCTGAATTTTGAGCCAAAATCTGGAGTTTTGACATCACTAAAAGTTGAAGATCTAATTAGGGTAGGTCTCCCTGGTTCTAACAGAATTTGTTTCACCATTTTTGGAGCTACCAACAGAGAGATATGAATTTTTGAAGTTGGACAGGAGTTCTGAAAAGTTTCTGTTTAGAATTTGAATTTTCAAATAAAGGCAGAAATTTGGAAGGCAATTTAGCCTAGCAAATGAACACCAATGAAGCTAATGTTTTCACTGGAGATCAGTAATATCATGAGGAATCTCCTGGCCAAATTTGAAGAAATTCCATAACAGGGATCTTCTGGAATTAATTTCCAAAAATTTTATTTGATAAAATTTGGAGCAATTTCCTTAGATCTTCAGATCAATTTCTTTGCATTTATGCAAAGTACTGACTTAGAGGAATCCATCAAAATTTGTTTGACAAATTTTGGACATTCCTACTGAGAGTTATGGTCCTTTGAAGTTTGCACCATTTTTCTGGAAATCAATTCTATGATGTTTAGTTAATTTATTTAACCCTGAGATAACCGACTGATCAAGCCCTATTAATCAGTCCAAAAATCCTAAAATTTTTACTGGATATCAGGAACTATGAAAAGCACTGGCTGCCCAAAATTGGGAATTTTTCATTGAGAATCCTTCCTGGAATTAATCCATAAACAATTTATTAAAAGAATTCCACAGAAAATACTGGGCATTTTCATAGCAAGCACTTTGTTTCTCTGCAAAGTACATCTTATTAGGAATCCAAAAAAAATTGTCTCACAAATTTTGGAGATTTTCTACCCAAAGTTATGTATTTTTCAAGTTTCTCTAACTTTCTGTTTGAATTTTACAGAGCACTCAACGTGGGGCCCACTCGTCAGGTCTTTCTTCAACCTCCCGCCAGAGAACGCGCGTGCACACCAGCACAGATCGTGGCGTGGCTCGTCCTCCCTCATTTCTCCACCTTTTTTGCTCCGGTTTCACCCTACACGACTGTAGGAACGTGGCGCAGCTGCCGGGCAAGGTCTCACCTCATGAAAACAGCCGAAAACAGGTCGGCATCTGCGGCGGTGCTCGGCGGTGCGGCATTGACACGTTCCGGCATGTCCCAAGCTTCTCCCGACGAGATAAGTTTCCCTAAAGAATACCTGGTGGTCGGGGAACATGGAACGCATGCCAAACCTTGCAGCAAACGGTGGGAAAAGGGGGTTCACCGGAGGCCCGACCCGTTTTTGCCGCCGCCAGTGATTTTTCGTCGCCCGGGGCATGTGGTGGATGGTTTGCTGCGGTATTTGGCGTGGGAGGGCACTAGGATGGTGTGATGCTATATATTGAATGGAAGAACAAATGATCAAGCGTGTGGAGAGAATCTTCTGATTTGGTTTTCATCGGTTCTTCACGTGCACCGGTACCAAAAACCAAATTCCGGCCAGCCAGTGGGGACGAGCAAGGGAAGGTCGGGAGCATGATGTACACACCTTGGCGCACCTTAGTGAGGTGTTGGTCATGTGGGAGAGGCGCTGGAATGGCCGGAAGGCAAGGAGCAGTGATGGCAACGTCATGCTGCACCGAGGGGAAAAGGTTGGCTCGGCACCGGCCGGAGGACGATGGACACAAGCTGGGGAGGTGCGGATGATGTCCAGTGGAGGCCGGCGCACCTCCTAGTCGGCTCAGCTGGGCGCTAGACCCTTCGGAGGGTGATCGGCGAGGAGGCAGTGACGGCGCCGTGTGCTGCGCGAGGGAGCTTGCGATAGCTAGCGAGCAGGCAAACAGCGTTTGGTTTGTGCAGCTTCGGGGCTCTGTCGTGCAGCCGAAGACTGAGGAAACCGACTCGGTGAGCCAGCACAGAGGCAGCTCCGTGGAGCTGCATGCTTCTCGTGTCAAGCGCACCCAGAGCAGAACTCCGATTGTTCTCTGTTTTCAATGGCATGCGGGTCCCACCGGTAGTCTCCCCCCTAAACAACAGTGGATCCCCAACTTCAAATTCAAAATTCACAGCTATTCCCACAAACTGAATTTCATTACCGGGAGTTAACCTTCCGTTAGGTTCAACACTTTAAATTCAGAGCTCTCGGTTCAGTTCGTGTGCCAGGGGAAAATAACGCCCAGGGTTGCTGTTTTTATGAGCAAAAGATCATGTTGGGAGCTACTCAATCTCACGAGCTGGTCGCCAGCGCGACGGAAACAGCGAGGAGGTGGCCTCCGCTTGCAGCTCGGTTGGTGACTGAGAGGATCACGCCGTGAGGTGTTGAAGCCACGAGCAGGTCACCAGCTCGATGCAAGAGGCTGGAGGTGGCTGCCCTCGGTGGCGCTTTGAGGAGGCTCAGTTGGTGTTCGACACCAAACAGAGAAAGACTTTGGGAGCAAGTTAAAGCGGCCCAATGACATGTGGGGTCTACCGCCTTACTCCTCTTCTTATCCTCCAAATGTCTACAAAAGATCTTCATTCGAATGAATCCCCTCAATCAGATTTTTAGGAGTTTAAACGTGGGCGGAAATTTGAATAAACCAAATCCAGTGTGAAGTTCACTTTCAAATTTGAATTCAGCTCACATTTGGAAATGATCATGTTTTACTCCTTTTTAGCCCACTCTGAAATTAGAATGTGGCCACAATGAATTTCCTCGAATTCAAAGATATGAGGATACATGTTTGCTCCAAATTTTTGGCAGCAACTTAAGGGGAACAATTGAGTTCAAATCTAGATTTAAACCCCCCCCTTACACTGCGAGGGCCCCGACGACAGGACCTCGTTGGGTGGTGCCGTGATATGCGGCACCTAACAGCACACGGGTCGACAAAACACATCACATTACATAAATCAGTTGTGGAAGCGTACAAAAGTGTTTTAGAAGTACTTATATCAAAATAAGCTACAGCGGAAGACTATAACTCTCACGATTCATTTCTAACTTAGCAACAAAGAAATAGTCCAGCCCGCGGACGTTTCTTACCCGCAGCAGCGAGGATGCTCTTTGAGTAAGCACTCGGAGGTCCTGAGTCTCATCGACATCCCTTCATAAGCATGAAGTCAAACCTGCAAAACAACTTGGATAGCATCCGTGAGCACAACGCTCAGCAAGACTTACCCGTCACCCTAAACATGAAACTCTATGTAAGGTTATGAACCTAAAGTAGGATGGCATAATGCATAACAAACTCGCCTAAAAGTGAATCCTTACTTTCAAGTATTATTTGCAGCAATTTTAGGTAACCTTGGGCACGCCACGTCGGGAGTCCACAATCAAACAACAAACGCTTTCCCCCGATGTAAATTGCTCATGGCGTAAAAGAATCGAGTTTGCCCTAACTAAGCATCAAAGATACAGTACCAAGGTAGTATAAATTTCAAACCAATATGATTAGTTCCTTTCTCATGCAAGTTCTTACTACGTCACGACTGTGAGAACAAGTATGCTCGGTCCATTCCGCGAGCAATGGTGATTCGAATCAATAACACCCGGACTACACGACACGTACTCCCGTACTCGACGTTGCCTACAGCAACCATCACTGGCGTCGTATGTGACAGCCTTTCCCCCGTTTCATCCCCGTTGAATCGATCAAGTTGCCCCATACAGTAGCCACTCTCATGGTGCACCTGCCGACATGAGATGTCATGAGAATGTTTCCCACATACTGCACACCGGCCGTCTCACCTGAGGCGACCCGAAAAGGCTCAATGACATCTTCCCGAGGTACATCGGTTTACTGGGTCCCATAATACCAGCATGAGTCCGGTACACAACTCAAACTTGTTCAACAGGGCCGCATACGGATTGGTCCTTGAACGACACGGACAGGTCTATAGCACCCAGGCCCCTATGTCCTGCTGCCCCTACATCCTTCCGGTCTCAACTTTAACTTGCTAATTCATTTATGAACCAATCCCGTATTCCCCTGTTGTTCCTGAACGTGCGAGTAGCATCTCACCACTCGACTTCTACCGAACCTTACTTAAGCATGGCAGTTCTACACGGTGAAAGACACCTACACAATACTCCTTGGGTTCATTTGGTTATGCAAGAGGAGTATCAAACACTAGACCTAATGCACAATTCATATCTTAACCGAAAGTGAATAAAAAAGAAAACTTAACAGTTGTTAAATGCAAACCGGAGCTTGCCTGTTTTGCAGGGTAGTCGTATATATTCAGTTAGTGATCTTGCTGATCCACCCTTGATTCTCCGGAGTATAATCCACTTCGATGAATCGCTTCTTTGAATCCCCTTCGTCGTGATTCCTATTGAATGTATATGCACAAGTTTTATAGAATGCAATAGAAAGAATTATAGAATGGATTTCTTAGGAACAGAGGTTGTGTGGAAAAGCCAAGAATGGCTTGGTTTGCCTCTGTTGTGTAAAGAAATAGAAATGATCTAACTTGATCTTAGTGTTGTAGCTATAAACCAACTACTTTCCCTAATGACATAAGAGATGAGCTGAAAAGATTTGAATGCAACTGAAGAACAAGAACTCCAATGGCCTCAAAACTTTTACAGCAGGTTCTATACTACCTAGGGATTTAGCTTGCCAAATTGCAGCTAATGTGGAGTCAAATTGTGTTCTCCATAATTCTCACAACGTCTCTTATGTATTTCCACATATACATAAGTATGGAGAATGAGAACAGGAAGTTCTAGGGCTCAACTTTAGCTGATAATTTACATGTGAGTTCCTGGTCACATGAAGTCAATTGGTCCAAAAGTCATGCCTTTTACTTGAGTAGTTCTTCCAGAATAATTCTTTAAGCATTTCTACTCTAAAGAATTAATTCTGATGTAATGTGCATTTTTATGCCCAATTAAGTGAACTAAAATATCAAGTATGTCTCAGAGAGCTTGCCTAAATTTTCCTATTATTTTTGGAGCTATGGATTGCCCACAATAGATTTTACAAGTGGGAAACATTTTCTGAAAATGTTTCTGGACTCTTATGAACACAGCAGATTGTATTTAGCAAATTCCTACACAATTGGTCCTCAAATGAGCTGAAAATGTTCTATAAGGTCAACAATATGCTAAAGAATATTCTGGAAAAATTTGAGGATTTTGGGATAACCCAAACTCCCTCAATAATTCTTTTTCAGAAATTTTTTTAATAATTTTCCAGGATTATATATTGACTTCCATACAAATCAGAGTTCATAATTGGATAGACCTCTGAAAAACGAATCGAACCCAATTGGAATCACTCAATTTGGAGGTTCCTACAAAGAGCTATGATTTTCCAAAGTTTGAGCAATCTCTGGAAATATTTTCCTACAGAAAATCAGCTGGGTCCACGTGTTTAAACCTCAGCGAGTAGAATTGCAGCCACACCGGGTTCACAGGATTCTTGCGCGCCAGCACACCGGATCCGGGCCATAGCTGATCCCAGTTTAAATTTTCCACCGCTGACAGCCGGGCCCGACCCCTTTCTTCTACCTCCCGCCGTCTCCCCGCGCGCGCGCTGCGTGCCCTCGCCGGAGCAAACTACCACTCATTGGGTCACCGTTTCCGTCCACCGCTCGAGCTGAGGTTTGCCGCCAGAGGGTTTAGGACACCGTGGAACACGCTGGTGAAGTGTTTTGGAGCTGCCGGTGCCCGGAAGATGGCCGGCGACATGTGGCGGCCTCGGACGAACTTCGGCACCGTCGCCCGGGGTTCCTAGCCCGCCAAAACGTCGACCAGCTAGCGCTACAGCACCAGTAGGTGATCGCAAAGCTCGGCAAGGCCATGGATTAGCTCGGAAACGGCGGTAAAGGGATCGGCACCGTGTGCCCGACCGGTCCCGCCGTGATCACGCTCAGGAGACTCCAAAATCCTCTGCTCCGAGGTGATTTCATGCTAGGATCGCTGAAGGGAATATGATCGCCGGCTAGTCCAGCTTCTATGTGCAAGATTTGATGATCTATGGAGGATTAGAGAGGGGGAATTTGCAGAATTCGTACCAGCTGCTCGGGTTGAACTTGCCAGAGCAAAATCTTCAAATTCGTCGTCGATGCTGCACGGCGTGGCTTGAGATTTTGGTGAGAGCAGCACGGGGGCTGTGCGCTTCCGTTGCCGCTCTTGCTCGGCCGTGAAAGCTCCTGTGGAGAGCTGTCCATGAGCGCCCGATCACCGTTCTTGAGCTAGGTCGCGGTGGGTGGTGTTGATCCCAGGGAAAAGAGGCCGAAGCTCGTCGGTTTCTGGGTCGGGGAGGTGGGAGCTGAGCTCGTGGTGCTGTCTAGCAGCTCGGAGGAGCGTGGCACGATCGTTCCTGCTGATTTTACCGATCAAACCGAGGGGGCGGTGTCGTGAGGAGGCTCTGTGCGGTGTTCTCGCGAGGAGGAGGAGGCTTTTGCTCGGTCTGAGGAGACGATTACGTCGAGCGCACGAGGGGGGCAATCAATCGGCCTCCAGCGCGTGGGTGAAGGAAGCAGGTGGTGGCGCGGTAGCCTCCTCGGTGGCGCCAGGGTGAGTAGTCTCTCGGTGCTGGAAACAGAGTGCAATACTTCCTGTGCAAGTCACACTTAGCTCACTGCTATGTGGGTCCCACCCCATATTTTCCTCATAAATATCTTCCCATGTTGATCTTTCCCAACTCCACAATTCTGAGTTTGAAAGGTGGGCTAGAATTTGAATTCTCCAAATGCAGTTTGAATTTGCATAGAAAATTGAAATTTGGTTGGAATTTGAAAATGCTTCCATAATTCCTTTTTGGAGCCCACCCTAAAAATGAAAAGTTTGTCATCCACTTTTTCCCAAATTTCCAACTCTAGGGATGCATGGTTATTCAAAGTTTTGGCCACCATTTGTGTGAACTTTAAATTTACAATCTTATTTTTTTTAAACTTGCATGCAAAGGGTAATTAAATCCTTATTGGTTCAACTCTTTCAAATAAAGATGTGAACCTTATTTTGGATGATTATCCATGTATCACTTTGCATGAAGAGAAGTTTTAGCAAGTCCCATTTTCATGCCTTTTCCACATATATGAATTCAACCCTCAGTTTTATTCATGTACATATTTGGCACTTTTACAACATGTGAGAACTTTACACATGGTGTTTAATTCAACCTTGGCTAAACACGTTTCAAATGAAGGTGAGAGCTCGTTTGGTTGGACACCCATGTGCATCATCACGTGTATAAATTTTTTGTAAGTCCCATTTTCATGCATTCCAATCATAACGGTTGTCAACCCTCTGTTTATTGCCTTTACATTTTTGGGACTTTTACATTCCTCCCGCCTTAAAAGAATCTCGTCCCGAGATTCCAACAAGAAGAGGAGAGTAGGGAATCTTATCTGTAATATGACGATAACACACCGAACGGATATAACAATCTTCAAGTTTTTCTATAGTACTTCCCTTGACGGTATTGATTAGTCCGTAAAACTCTGTATACCCATATTAACTGGGTCAATTGACTGGTATATTTACTGTCCTAATCTTGACATGGATAACGAATACTTGTCTAGATTAACTGAGTCCTTAGAACCTTAGTGTAGTACTTCCCCAAACGTGAATCGAGATGTTTGGTGAGATTAAACAATGAATCAGAAATTTCTCCTCGAATTGGCATCTCAACCCTTTAGTCAAAAACCGATTGCTTTGCTTGAATGTAAGAGCAGCCACAAGTCAATTTCACTTATGTTACCAACATAGCAAAGTCAACTACCTAGGGTGACCACAAGGGTGTTAAAGTCACCATATGATCTCTCAAGAATTCAGATTGTGTTCAAGGCTTGTCACGAGGTTGAGCAATCAACCGGTAAGCCCCGCGATGAGAAATTAGTTTAGTTCCAACAATTATGGCACTCAGAGCTAAACAATTCATAAATGAAAATTTAAAACTTTCTTAGGTAGAAGGGATGTTGAGTAACTGGTTTCCCTTGTATTGTCCAATGAGGTAGAATCAATAGCTTGATCAATAATACAAGGTCATTAGACACCGCTTAGTGGTTTGAAGAGAGGTACACAATCTTGCTCAGTACTTTGGTATTTCACATGTTATATGGTGCAATGCATATTCATATGGTAAGGTGCAAATAGTGCATATGTATGATGCAAAATGGCGCATATGTATGATGCAAAATGGTGCATATGTATGGTGCATACAAGGCGTTGCGAATAATAGGTTGCACATCTCTCAATGCTTTTAAATATGTATGGTGCATCATCTTTTATAGTATGAGCAAGAATTAGTACGATAATTCAAACATGGTTGAGAAGCTTCTCAAACCTTGCCAAGTACAGAGAACTTGGTCAAGAAAGGTGCTAAACAAGGCATGCCACTTTCATGTGGTGACGAAGTTAAGGAAAAATATGTCAAATGTTTGACACGATCATTGGGAAATACTCCATAATAACTTCACCTAGGAAATCTCTATTCTTACATTGACTTCACTTTCTCTTTTCTCTTGAGGCTTCACAATACCCGTTTAGCGTGAAACACCAGCTACTAGTTCTAGCTCCTGGTCTTGTTCTCTCAAGTCTTGTGATTCTGGCGAGCATTTGTGCGTACGTGGTGAAGACGCTAAAACTACATCTTCCTCGATGATGACAGATCTTGTCCTTGAACTTTGATTACATAAAAATGTAATTTCCTCTTGACTCTTGGTAATGTCACACTTCGGTGTATACCTTGGTTATCAGTACTATGGTTTACATGGATGCACTCCTCCCCTCTTAAGTTCCAATGTAGGAAATTGAAAACTTAATCCATAATCTTCTTATGGGAAGGTAATACATAACCATAGCCTTCCAGAGCTATATCACACAACCTTTGATAACAAGGTATACCTGAAGTTATGGTCCAACAACAGCAAGGTACAGAAACTGAACCATCTTCTGTTCGATGGTTTAAATCCTAATTCAACATTTGAACTGTTGTGGCAATGAACAGAAAAAGTTGGATAAGACTTCCATATCTTTCCAAAGAGTGTTTATTTGCATTCAACCAAGTTCTAGATCGAAATCTATGAGCTTCTAAAGTTGACAGAAATTCGCGAGAAATTTCAGCAGCACCTCCCCTGTAAGTGCTCACTTTGGTCAACCTTTCCATATAGTTAGAAATATATATGGACCAAACTAATACTTACAAAGTTGAAGCACGATTGACAAGATTTATAGAATTGTAAGATTTCACCTTTTATAATTCTTATACAGGAAGTCATAAGCAAAATCCAATTCAGTATAGAAACTATGCACAGACTTTGATACTCTGGACAGTTTCACTTGTACTGCAAATTTCACCTCTTTACAAGAGGATTCTGTCTTTGGGTTGAACAGAAAAATTGTAAAGAACTTCCCAAGCTCTCCAAAAATGTATTTATATGATCTATTTGAATTCCTGAATCAAAATATATGATGATTCAAAGTTAACAGAATTTCTGGCAGGATTTTGACAGCACCTCCCAAGAGGTACCTAGTTTCAATCTACAATTCCAATTAATTCTGCTCCAGTTTTGGCAAAACTTTTAATTACAAAGTTGTAGAATATATCATGCCCTTTCCAAAGGTGTCTTACCTTACCCTTAGAAATTTTTCTACAGAAAGTTGTGGTCGAAATACATAAAATTCCAGAGAGCATTTTGGTCTGTCCTGTTTCTGGATAGTACATACTCCTCTGAGGTTTTCATCCAATTGGAGGGAGATTCTGTTCTGGAGCTCTACAGAAAAATTGTATAGGACTTCAAAACCTTTCCATAATGCTATCACTCACCTCCATTGGTTCAACCAATCCTATGTTATGCCCTGTTAAGTTCAGCAAAATTTCTGCCGAAACAGGGGAAATTGTTCCTAAGTCTTTGGAAATGAATATACACTCCCAATTGACTCTTAGTTCAATATGGGAGTTCAATAACCCCTAAATGGAATCCTAAACTTTATTTTGACTCTTATCTTTGAAAATATAATGTTATGGAACTAATAACTTATCTTGGTACTACGTTTCCTCACCAAAGAAAAATCTTAAGCCGGTATTCCGGCATATACGTGTCAAATGGTGGAACTAAGAACGTCACTCGCAGACGGTTTCTAAACTTCATGCACTAACGTGGTTAATGTACCTGCAGAAGAACACACAATAATGGTGCACACAAAGGTTTTTGACATCTCAAACAGTTCCATATCATAATAAAAACATACGGTCTGTATCATTGCCATACGGATCGTCCTTGAGTCAAGCCACGTCTCAAAGGTACATGGTCTTGTTTTCACACCACACGACGGGGACCCCCGTGTAGAGCGTGAACGGATCGTCACGGTTGGGAATTTTATCAACCCAACAGATACCACCTACTGCCTCATGACCGTTGAGGCACGCCGATGGTGAGCGCTGCGTATGACCCTTTGAACATTGAACGTTCAAGAGTTGCATACTATCATATTGCTTACCACATGATTGGGTATTCTAACTTTTGCCTAAAGCACGATGGAGATCAGCATTTTTATATGCTCTCGGAACCATTGAGAGGTTCAGAGACTCATATTAACTACCTTGCCAAGCCACGGTATATCCTTCCATACTATTACTCATATTGCGAGTTGCCGCAATTGATCCGTCTGCGGTGGCGTACCTTACCTCTTACCTGATGTCGGAGCATCGTTACAGAATGTATAACACATAAGTTAGTATTTCCACCTTACTAACTACTACTATCATAGACCTTATGTGGGCATAGTGACTAATCCTCACTCGACTAATTCTATGTTTTCAAAATAGGCTCTCTTCGAGCGTGCTATTCCCAATGCGGCTCTGATACCATGTCTGTGGGGACCACCCCGTGGTTCACCCACTCCGGGATCGCATAGGTGGGTGCCGTGCAATGCGGCACCTAACAGCACACACGAAAAGAATAAGAACAACATACAAACTTTTATTTGATATAAAACAGAGGAAGTCTTTTTACAAAACTTACTTATGCAGCGGAAGTAATATACATAGCTACTCTCTAATCCTAACTAAGCAAAAGTGCAGCCGTCCATCCCGGGGACGCTACACACTAGCAACATGTAACCGAAGATCCTGCGGCATGTAGGGATCCAGCTTGGCCGTGTACCCCGACGGGGGCACCGCCTCGTCCTCGGACCCCTCCTCATAGCTCTCACCTACACATAGCTCAAATATTGCAACTGTGAGCACGATGGCTCAGCAAGGCTTAACCGACAACCCTAGGCATGGAAATCTATATGCAGGGAAGTATAATATAGGACAAAGACTTTGCAATAAAGACACGCCTACATGTTGATCCTTACTTTCAGTTTTATAGCCACAGTTTAATGAGCTTTAGGAAGCCCTCACATCGGAAGTCCACAATCAAACAGGAAACGCTTTCCTCCGATGTGGTGATGCCCAAAGTGGAAGATAAACTTAATTAGCTCTACATCTACAGCAAACAAGATTTCAAAACATTAATAATTCATCACAGCATATTATCATTCATCTGGCTTACTTTTCTTCTTACTAGGTCACAGAACATTGAACAAGTGGTACTCAAATAACCGCGAGGGACGGTGATTGCAATCAGGAGACACCCGGACAGCACGTCACATATACCCACTTTCAGAAGCGTGATTCCACACCCCTTCCTACTCTGTTGTATGCAACAACCTTTCAAAGGCAACCCAAATGCCGAACTGGTCCATCCGTAACGGGCAGGAGGTCCCCGCATGGAGCGTGACTGTGCCCACCGGCAGATTTACACCTTGCTACCCTCAACCCACTCCTATTTACGGTTAGGTAAGCCTCGGCACCCAGGTTAACCAAATACATTGGTTTCCTGCTTATGTCAGTATGCCATCCTGTACTGTTCGATACTTGTTCAGCAGGTCCGCACACGACTCGGTCCTCAATCAACACCAACAGGGATACGCACGTGAGACCTACGCTCACTGCATCCTATCCCCCCTGCTGTGTCTCATTTTCACCACTTTTAAGCCATTTTCTACTCTTACCAAGCCGTGTGATAAAACCTTACCTCGCGAGTAGATTCCAACTAATCGACTTCTACCGAGATCCTAAGCATATTAGCACGGCATTCTCTACTCATCGAGTCTGTAAACTACCCAATCCTTCTAGGATTTAAAGTCATGCAAGTGGAGTTTCAAGCACCTTAACTCTAATGCAACCATTTCAACCTAGACATAAGTGATACAAATGAAAAACTTTGTAAAAGGTACTTAAATGCAAACCGGGGCTTGCCTTGTTGCGAGTCAAAAGGAAAGTTAGCGTCTGGTGGGAGGACGTCCAACGGCTCCGGTGTATCTTCAACTTCGGTCACTATATGAAATGTAGCAACATATATGTATAAGTGCTAAGGAAGTATAAGAATTGACTTCTATTTATAGCTACTGCTATTTATGTTCCTTAATTGGCTTTGGGATTTTTACAGTGGATACTAGACTCTCTAAGGTTGATCTGAGCAAAAATTGGGAGAAATTTCATTGCACCCTGTGGTCTCTAAAATTCCCACAAGTACAAGGCTTCTCTGAATTTTGAGCCCAAATCTGGAGTTTTGACATGACTAAAAGTTGAACATCTAATTAAGGTAGGTCTCCATGGTTCTAACAAAATTTGTTTCACCATTTTTGGAGCTACCAACAGAGAGATATGAATTTTTGAAGTTGGACAGGAGTGCTGAACAGTTTCTGTTTAGAATTTGAATTTTCAAATAAAGGCTGAACTTTGGAAGGCAATTTAGACTAGCAAATGAACTCCAATGAAGCTCCAATTTTTACTGGAGATCAGTAATATCATGAGGAACCTCCTGGCCAAATTTGAAGAAATTCCATAACAGGGACCTTCTGAAATTAATTTCCAATGAATTAAATTAATGAATTTTGGAGAAATTTCCAGAGATCCTCAGATCAATTTCTTTGAATTTATGCAAAGTACTGACTGATAGGAATCCAACAAAATTTGTTTCACAAATTTCGGACATTCCTACTGAGAGTTATGGTCCTTTGAAGTTTGCACCTTTTTTTCTGGAAATCAATTCTATGATTTTTAGCTAATTTATTTAACCCTGAGATAACCTACTGATTAAGCTCTCTTAATCAGCTCCAAAAATCCTAAAATGTTTACTGAAGATCAGGAACTATGAAAAGCACGGGCTGCCCAAAATTGGGAATTTTCCATTGAGAATCCTTCCTGGAATTAATCCCTAAAATATTTACTAAAAAGAATTCCACAGAAAATACTGGCATTTTCTTAGCAAGCACTTTGTTTCACTGCAAATTACATCTTATTAGGAATCCAACAAATTTTGTCTTACTAATTTTGGAGATTTCTACCCAAAGTTATGTTTGAATTTTCTGTTTGAATTTTAGAGAGCACTCAACATGGGGTCCACTCGTCAGGTCTTTCTTCAACCTCCCGCCAGAGAACGCGCGTGCACACCAGCACAGATCGTGGCGTGGCTCGTTCTCCCTCATTTCTGCACCGTTGTTGCTCCGGTTTTGCCCTACACGACCGTAGGAACGTGGCGCAGCTGCTGGGCAAGGTCTCATCTCATGAAAACAGCCGAAAACAGGTCGGCATCGGTGGCGGCGCTCGGCGGCGCAGCATCGGCACCGTTGTTGCTCCGGTTTTGCCCTACACGACCGTAGGAACGTGGCGCAGCTGCTGGGCAAGGTCTCATCTCATGAAAACAGCCGAAAACAGGTCGGCATCGGTGGCGGCGCTCGGCGGCGCAGCATCGACACGTTCCGGCGTGTACCAAGTTTCTCCCGACGAGATAAATTTCCCTAAAGCATCCCTGGTGGTCGGGGAACTGTGGGGACCATCCCGTGGTTCACCCACTCCAGGATCGCATAGGGTGGTGCCGTGCGATGCGGCACCCAACAGCACACACAAAAGAATAAACAACAACATACAAACAGCGGATGTCTTTTTACAAAATCTATTCATACAGCGGAAGTAATATACATATATGGCCTCTCATCCTAGCTATGCAAAAGTGCAGCCGTCCAGCCCGGGGACGCTACTCGCTAGCAGCAAGGAACCGGAGAATCACGGCGGCGTGCAGGGCTCCAGCTCGGCCATGTACCCCGACGGGGGCATCGCCTCGTCCTCGGAACCCTCCTCATAGCTCTCACCTGCATACAACTCAAATATTGCAACCGTGAGCACGAGGGCTCAGCAAGGCCTAACCGTCTAGCCTAAGCATGGAACTCTACATGCAAGGATGTGTAAGGTAGGAAAGGACTTTGCGATAAAGACATGGCTATAAGTTGATCCTTACTTTCAGTTTTAAAGCAGCAGATTCATGTGCCTTAGGCAGCCCTCACATCGGAAGTCCATAATCAAACAAGAAACGCTTTCCTCCGATGTGGTGATGCCCAAAGTGGAATATAAACTTAATTAGCTCTATAACTACAGCAATCAAGGTATTCAACACATTAATAGATCAATACAGCATTTTCAGTTGGCTTATTTCACTTCTCACTACGTCACAGCGCAGTGAACAAGCGGGTACTCAAATAACCGTGAGGGACGGTGATTGCAATCAAGACACACCCGGATAACACGCTACATACACACACTTTCAGAAGCGTGATCCCACACCCCTTCCTACTATGTTGTATGCAACAACCTTTCAAAGGCAACCCAAATGCCGAACCGGTCCATCCGTAACGGGCACGAGGTCCCCGCGTGGAGCGTGACTGCCCACCGGCAGATTTACACCTTGCTACCTTCAACCCACTCCTATTTACGGTTGGGTAAGCCTCGACACCCAGGTTAACCAATTACATCGGTTTCCTGGTTCCCATATGCAATATGCATCCGGTACTGTTCGATACTTGTCCAGCAGGGCCGCACATGGACGGTCCTCAACCGACACCAACAGGGCTACGCACGTGAGACCTCTGCTCACTGCATCCTATCCCCTCTCCTGGGTCTCATTTTCATAACTCAAGCCATTTTCTACCTCTTCTCATTCCGTGCAATAAATACTATCTCGCGAGTAGCTTCCAACCACTCGACTTCTACCGAGATCCTAAACATTAGCCTGGCATTCTCTACTCGTCGAGTTTGTAAACTACCCAACCCTTTATAGGATTTAAAAGGCTATGCAAGTGGGGTTTCAATCACCCTAACTCTAATGCATACATCTCAACCTAGACATAAGTGATACAAATGAAAAGCTTTATAAAAGGTACTTAAGTGCAAACCAGGGCTTGCCTGGTTGCGAGTTAAAGGGGAAGTCAGCTTCTGGTGGCAGGACGTCCAAAGGCTCCGGCGTATCCTCAACTTCGGTCACTAAATAAAATGTAGCAAAATATATGTGTAAGTATTAAGGGTTTATAAGAATTGAATTTCTATTCATAGCTACTGCTATTTAGAATCCTTAATTGGCTTTGGGATTTTTGTACAGTGGATACTAGACTCTCTAAGGATGATTTGAGCCAAATTTGGAGACATGTCATTGCACAATGTAGTCTTTAAAATTCCTACATGTACAATGCTTCTCTGAATTTTGAGCCCAATTCAGGAGCTTTGACATAGCCAATAGTGGAAGATCTAATTAGGGTAAGTCTCCATGGTTCTAACAAAATTTGTTTCACCATTTTTGGAGCTACCAACAGAGAGATATGAATTTTTGAAGTTTGGACAGGAGTGCTGAAAAGTTTCTGTTTAAATTGAATTTCCAAATAAAAGCTGAACTTGGGAAGGTAGTTTAGCCTAGCAAATGATCTCCAATGAATCCCAAATTTTTACTGGAGATCAGTAACTATGGAAGGAATTTGCTGCCAAATTTGGGGATCTTTCATAAAGAATTGCTCCTGTAATAAATCCCCAAAGGATTTACTAAAAACAATTCTACAGAAATTCCTGGGTATTTTCATAGCCTAAAATTGGTTTCTCTGTGAAGTACTCCTCATGAGGAATCCAACAAAATTGGTCTCGCTCTTTTTGGAGTTTTCTACACAAAGTTATGGGCTTGTAAAGATCAGCTAATTCCTGGAATTATTCCTCTAATAGAAACTTCAAATAATTGGGTTGGGCCCACTGTTTTAAATCGGACCAGTGAGATTTCGGCAACACCGGGGGCTACGGAGTTAACCCGCGCAGCCACAGCCGATCCCGAGCCACAAATTGATCCGGCGCCTACCCGGTGCCACTGACAGGTGGGGCAGGCCCCCACCTTCTTCTACCTCACGCCCGGCCGGTCTCCTCGCCGGAGAAGCGGTTGTGCCTCGCCGGAACGGCTGTCCCGTGCCTTAGACGGCTCAATCCTTGCCGCCTGTGCCTAAAACCCGACGAGGAACACTTTGGTGAGCTCGGTGGTGGCGCTAACCGGCCGGAAATACCTCCCCGACGGTGGCAGTAACTCGGGCGACTAAGGCGACATGGTATTCGCCCGGCAAGCCCGGAAACCGACCGCGGTTGGGTCCTACAGCACCACCGTGACATGGGGAGCTCGGAACACTACCCTGATCCCTTGGAAAACGGCTGGAAACATAAGCTCACCGTGCGACCGAAGTGGTTCTTCCCCGCCGTGAGGAAAAACACGGAGAACCCTTCGGACTTTGCATGGTTTTCTTGCCGTTTGCTCGAGGAGGGTCGTCCTGGCTTGGAGAACCTATGCCTACACTCTTGTGAACCCTAACCCAATATGGCCGTGGAATTTCCTGTTTCTTTCACCTCGGTTCCAAGAAACCGCCGGTGACAAACTTCAAATTCCGGCCGACCTAGGCTACGACCTAGCTCCAAACTGGGAGGACTGCAAGAAGGGTCGACAACGCACCTAGAACACCGGTTGGATGAGCGTGAATGAGTCTGAGGTGGCCGGTCGACGGTACGGCGTCGTGGCGGCAAGTTTGATCGTGGAACGATGAACTTATGCTCAGTTCTCGGGATCGGTCCGAAGGAACAGTATGGGCTGTCATCAGAGAGGAACTAGAGAGCCTTGCGCACCTTCCTATGACCTCAACCGGGGCTGACACGCCGGAGTTGCGTCGGTGACGGGGCGGACGACGCGGAGCATCCGAGCGGCGGCCGAGGCTACGTGAGCTGAGCAGGGGATTGAATGGGTGAGTGAGGCAACGTTCACATGGACACCAGTGCGGTGAAATATCCGTCTCGGCGTGTTAATCTCCCGAGCAGGAGGTGGCGTGGTGGGAATCAGCGGGAGTCGGTCGCAGCCGGCGCTGGCGTTCGCACGCTGTTCGACCGAATGAAGCAAAGGCGGTTGCTTTGTTGTGAAACTGACCACTGGGCCCCACTTCCCCCTTTGTTTATTCAAACCTTCGCTGATATTTTCCATCCAGCAACTCAAAATTTATAGCTAGACTTTCACCCCAAGTAAGGTTTGAATTTGATGAATTCAAATGGTTTGGATTCTAGTGTATAATTTGAATGGGGTTTGATCATTTGAATTTGGAAAGGAGTTTGAATTCTCCACTTTGTATTGCCTCAAAAATATAGCAAACCAGCTCCAAAGCTTCCAATTTTTGGCATGGCTGCTTTAAAAGGTGGAGAACACATTTGTGAAACCCAATTTTCAAATTGAGGGAATTGGATTTGAAACTGAATTTGAAATTCAGATTAGAGGGCTTTTCTTTTTAATCCCAGACAAATATGAAAACTCCTCCAAATGAGCTGAATTTTGGATGGTTGAATATTTGGAATATGAAGATCCAAGCTGTGCATTTAGATCTCCATGTTTGGAAGTTTTGGGAAGTCTAAACCCTCACTTTGAACTTACACTATTATAATTCAAAGTTTTAATTCCCCTCATTTTTCATAAGTGTATATGAGCTGAATTTTCTTGCTACCACTTTTGGGGATTTTACATCCCTCCCCCCTTAAAAAGAATCTCGTCCCGAGATTCCAAAAAACAAGCAAGGTGGGAAAAACTTTACTGGTTATAGGATGATAGCAAGTCCGGATAATACGTTGGTAGATAATCCTCGCTTTCCCATGTCGCCTCATCAGCGGTATGGTTACTCCACAAGACCTTGTAGAACCATAAGGTCTGGTTTCTTGTGGCACGAGTGTTTTCATCGATGATCCGGATGGGATACTCCGTGTACGTGAGGTCCGGTTGAAGAACTTCTATGTCTTCTGTGCGGATTTCAGCCGAGGGTTTGAGGCACTTCCTCAGCTGAGAGATGTGGAAGACGTTGTGAATGCCTGCGAGCGACGCCGATAAATCCAAGCGATAGGACACGGGTCCGCATCTTTCAATGATGGTGAACGGACCAATGAACCGCGTCGCAAGTTTACCCTTCACTCCGAAACGGTGAACTCCCTTCATCGGAGACACACGAACATAAACATGGTCCCCGATGTCAAAGTGGAGGGGGCGGCGTCTTTTATACGCATAGCTCTTCTGACAAGATTGAGCAGCCTTGAGATTGGCTTGTATTACTCGCACTCGTTCTTCAGCCTCATTCACAAGTTCAATGCCGTAGATAACTCGCTCGCCGGACTCGCACCAGTTGAGAGGTGTGCGGCATTTCCGGCCATAGAGAGCTTCATACGGCGCCATCTTGATGCTAGCTTGATAGCCATTGTTGTAAGAAAATTCCACCAACGGCAAATGATCGTCCCAATTCTTGCCGTGGTGGATGGCACAAGTGCGTAGCATGTCTTCAAGCACTTGATTCACCCGTTCAGTTTGACCATCTGTCTGCGGGTGATACGCGGAGCTTCGGATCAGTTTGGTCCCCAATGATGCGTGCAGCTGTTCCCAAAACCGAGAGACGAACAGCGCACCGCGACCTGAAATAATGGAGTGGGGAACACCGTGCAAACACTCCGCATATTGCTTGGCCACGTACTTCGTATGTACGGGGATAAAATGAGCCGACTTGGTTAGTCGATCGACTATCACCCAAATCAAGTCATATTTGTGAGGTGTGAGAGAGAAACCAACAATGAAGTCCATGCTGATATCCTCCCACTTCCACGACGGAATATTCAATGGTTGCAGCTGTCCGGCTTTACGCATATGGTCGGCTTTCACCCGCCGACACGTATTACATTCGGATACTACTTTGCGATTTCTCTTTTCATCCGCGTCCACCAAAATCTGGTTTTCAGATCCTGGTACATCTTGTTGCTGCCTGGATGAATAGAATACTTGGACAGATGAGCTTCATCCAAGATTTTCTTCCAAAGATTCATGTCACGGGGTATCACTATACGGTCTTTAAACCATAGAGTACCGTTATCATCTCTTCGGAAGCATTTCATTTCGCCATTCTTCATCCTCCTCCGAATGTGAGACATTCCCACGTCTTTCTTCTGCGGTTCCATAATCTCCTCTCGTATTGTAGGGACGAGAGCAAGATTATACAATGCCCCATATGGAACCAAGTACAGACTCGGCTCCTCCTCTTCAAGTGGGGTGATGGACAGACTGTTGATATGGGATTTGCGGCTTAAGGCATCAGCAACCACGTTTGCCTTCCCGGGATGGTAGTGAATCTCGATCTCATAGTCTTTGATCAGTTCTAGCCATCTCCGTTGCCGCATATTCAACTCCTTTTGAGTGAATATATATTTCAGACTTTTGTGGTCGATGTAGAGGTGCACTAAGTTCCCAAGAAAATAGTGCCTCCACATCTTCAAGGCCAATACCACAGCAGCAAGCTCGAGATCATGAGTCGGATAGTGCTTCTCTTGGTTACGCAGTTGACGTGAGCCATAGGCGACCACTCTTCCTCCTTACATCAATACACAGCCAAGCCCGATGCCGGATGCATCACAATATACGTCGAAGGGCTTGGTTGTATCTGGTTGAGCTAACACCGGGGCTGTTGTAAGATGCTTCACTAATGCCTGGAAAGCTTCTTCACAAGATGAGCTCAAAACATATTTGATCCCCTTTTTCAACAGTTCAGTCATCGGCTAGCAAGCTTGGAGAAGTTCGGTATGAATCTACGGTAATATCCTGCTAACCCGAGGAAACTTCTGACTTCATGAACTGATGTGGGGGATTTCCATTTCAGCACTTGTTCGATTTTGCTTGGATCAACTGCAATACCTTCTGCAGAAATAATGTGACCAAGGAATGGCACTTGGCTGATCCAAAACTCGCACTTGCTGAACTTGGCATAAAGCTTATGGTCTCTTAATCGTTGAAGTACGATATGCAAGTGTTTGGCGTGTTCTTCTTCAGTATTGGAGTAAACCAGGATGTCGTCTATGAACACCACCACAAACTTGTCCAACTACGGTATGAACACTGAGTTCATGAGATACATGAAGTGTGCCGGGGCATTGGTGACACCAAAGGACATGACGAGGTATTCATACAACCCATATCTCGTTGAGAAGGCCGTCTTTGGAATATCCTCCGCCCGGATCTTGATTTGGTGATATCCGGAGCGAAGATCCATCTTGGAAAATACACTTGCACCCACAAGTTGATCGAAGAGAATATCGATGCGGGGCAGTGGATATTTATTCTTGATGGTGACGGCATAGAGAGGTCGGTAGTCCACACACAACCTCAAGGTTTCATCCTTCTTCTTCACAAACAGCGCCGATCATCCCCATGGCGAGGAACTCGGTCGAATGAAACCCTTCTTCATTAGATCGTTGAGCTGCTCCTTTAGTTCAGCCAGCTCGTTTGGAGCCATCTTGTATGGTCTCCGTGAGATTGGTGTCGTCCCAGGTACAAGTTCAATCTTGAACTCGACATCCCTTTCGGGTGGCATGCCCGGAAGGTCATCCGGAAAGACATCCGGGTACTCACGGACCACATGAATATCCTCAAGTTTACTGGCTTCCGTGTTATATGTGGCTGGGGCTTCTTGAACCGAATGGTCAAGAATAAGAACATGTGGTTCATGAAGTGGAGAGTTTAAACGAACCACACGTGGAATGATGTCAAGAACAGCACCATGGCGATGTAGCCATGACATTCCTAAAATGACATCAAGTTTCTGACTCTCTAACATAATTAGAGAAGTCGGATATAGGTTTCCACCCAACTGTAATGGTGTTCTATAGACCATTCTATCAGCTGTTATTTTCCCACCCGGAGAACATATCAAATATGAATTATTTGTGGGAATGATAGGCAGTTGATATTTGATAACATAAGACTGACTTATGAAATTGTGGGTGGCACCGTAGTCAAAAAGTATGACTACGGGATGATCTAGGTAAGAGAACGTACCCGCGAGGACGGGTTCGCCTTCCGGCACGTCTTTGATAGCTAAGTGGTGGACGTTGCCGGGTTTCGGTGCTGGTTTCTTGGGCTGGTTGCGGGGCTGATTAGCACCCTGATATGGTGCTGCACCCCTGCCCTGTCGCGGCTCGGGGCAGTCTCTTGAAATGTGCCCGACACGGCCACACGTGTAGCACGTGTAAGGTGTCGGGGTCCCGCCGACTTGAGGACAGAATCCCGGTGCGCGCTGTTGAAACTGAGGCGCACGCGGGACCATCCTTTGCTGCTGCTGTTGCTGCGGTGGATACGTCGGTCGAAAGCCCGGCGTATTATATTGCCGCCCGCGAAACTGAGGCGGTCGCGCCGGTGGCTGCCATCTCTGACCGGATGGTGAGCGATACACCATGCGGTATTTCTGTGGCGTTCCACCACTGCTGCTCGTCAGCGCGCTGCGTTTCCTCTTGTCAGAACCGCGCTCGCGCTGAGCATTCTCTTGTAGAATCGTGGCATTAACTAGATCGTTGAATGTGCCGTGATTGCTTTGGGCAAGATGGACCTTCATCTTTGAATTCAGGCCCCGGAGGAACGCATTGCGCTTGTTGTCTTCCGTACCCACAAATCCTGGCGCATACTGCGCCAGCCGGTTGAATAACCTGGAGTACTCATGAGCACTCATCTCGCCTTGTCGTAGCGCCAGGAACTCCTGGAGCTTCATTTCCATCACACCGGGAGGTATGTGATAGGCGCGGAACGCCTCCCGGAACTCCGCCCACGTGACGGCATGGCCAGCCGCTAAGGAGGCGGTGTAGTTCGCCCACCAGGTACCGGCTTCTCCCTGAAGCTGTTGCGCTGCATACAGCGCCTTCTGCTGTTCGGTGCATCGTAGCAGCCCGAACTTCGCCTCTAGAGTGCGGATAAAGCTGTCCGCCTCCAAAGGTTCTTCGGCCTCCGTGAAGACCGGTGGATGGGTCGCCATGAATTCCGAATACAAACTGTGTTGGGGCTGGCGTTGTCCATTGTCTTGGCGTCCTCCCTGATGGGACGCATTTTGCTGTACTAGCATCCGCAGCAACTCGGTTTGCTCGTCACGCGAGCCGAGCACTGTGGCGAGAACCTCCGCAAGATTCCTTGGAAGTTCTGGTGGTGGAGGAGGTGGTTGCTGCTGCGTCATGGTCTGCTCCGGAGGTGGAGACTCATCACCACGAACTTGACTCGGACCTCCCTCCTCTTGCGTTGAACGTGTCCGCACCATTCTGCATTCATATCATTCAAACAATCAGCACATGTGGGCTGAGCTCATCCAGTCTATACAATAGTAATGCGAGAATGGGATAAACAATGCGCATAACAATCACACATATGGATAAAGTATAAACTTTATGCAACATATACATCCCTGTTCATTTCGACCATCGGGGTCACCACGGGATGTTAAGTGTGTTACTATGCGTAATTCCTCGCTATTGTATTGGACCCAAACATGTACTAACTCGAAGTGATATGTCAAATGCATAAACCCTTCGACTCCAGCTCGCTGTTTTACAACAGCCACTGGACGTCGAACGGTGAAACTAAGTGTTTTGGTTGGAATACAGAAAATTTCAGAGAGCATTTGGTCTGCCCTGTTTTTGGACAGAACCTACTCATCTGAGATTTTCATCCCTTTGGAGGGAGATTTTGTTCTGGAGCTCTACAGAAAAGTTGTAGAGGATTTCAAAACCTTTCCAGAATTGTGTCCCACACCTCCATTGGTTCAACAAATCATAAGTTGTGTCCTGTTCAAGTTCAGCAAAATTTCTGCCGAAAACAGGGGAGATTATTCCTAAGTTTTTGAGACTGAATCTATACTCCCAATTGACTCTTAGTTCAATATAGGAGTTTACTAACCCCTAAATGGATTCCTAAACTTCATTTTGACTCTTTTCTTTGAAAATTAACTTTTATGCAGTCGGTACTACGTTTCCTCACCAAAGAAAAATCCTAAACCGGTATTCCGGCATATACGTGTCAAATGGTGGAACTAAAGTCGTCGTCACTCACAAACGGTTTCTACACGTCGTGCGCTAACGTGGTTAATGTATCTGCAGAAAAACACACAATAATGGTGCACACAAGGGTTTTAGCATTTCAGGCAGTTCCATATCATAATAAAGACATACGGTCTGTATCATTGCCATACGGATCGTCCTTGAGTCAAGCCACGTCTCAAGGTACATGGTCGTGTTTTCACACCACACGACGGGGAACCTGAGTAGAGCGTGAACAGGTCGTCACGGTTGGGAATTTTATCAACCCAACGGATACCACCTACTGCCTCATGACCGTTGACGCACGCCGATGGCGAGTGCTGCGTATGGCCCTTTGAACATTGAACGTTCAAGAGTTGCATACTATCGTGTTGCTTACCACACGATGGGGTATTCTCACTTTTGCCTAAGGCACGCTGGAGAACAGCGTTTTCATATGCTCTCAGAACCATTGAGAGGTCCAGAGACTCATATTAACTACCGTGCCAAGCCACGGTATACCATCCCATACTATTACTCGTATGGTGAGTTACCGCAATTGATCCGCCTGCGGTGGAGTACCTTACCTCTTACCTGACGTCGGAGCGTAGTTACAGAATGTATAACACATAAGTTAGCTTTTCCACCTTAGTAACTACTACTATCACAGACCTTATATGGGCTTAATGACTAATCCTCACTCGACTACTTCTAAATTTTCAAAATAGGCTCTTTTCAAGCGTTCTATTCCCAATGCGGCTCTGATACCACGTCTGTGGGGACCACCCCACGGTTCACCCACTCCAGGATTGCGTAGGGTGGTGTCGTGCGATGCAGCACCCAACAGCACACACGAAAAGAATAAAGAACAACATACAAACTTTTATTTGATATAAAACAGTGGAACTCTTTTTACAAAACCTATTCATACAGCGGAAGTAAGATACATATATGGCCTCTCATCCTAGCTATGCAAAAGTGCAGCCGTCCAGCCCGGGGACGTTACACGCTAGCAGCAAGGAACCGGAGAATCACGGCGGCGTGCAGGGCTCCAGCTCGGCCATGTACCCCGACGGGGGCATCACCTCGTCCTCGGAACCCTCCTCATAGCTCTCACCTGCATACAGCTCAAATATTGCAACCGTGAGCACGAGGGCTCAGCAAGGCTTAACCGTCTAGCCTAAGCATGGAACTCTATGTGCAAGGATGTGTAAGGTAGGAAAGGACTTTGCGATAAAGACACCCCTATAAGTTGATCCTTACTTTCAGTTTTAAAGCAGCAGATTCATGTGCCTTAGGCAGCCCTCACATCGGAAGTCCACAATCAAACATAAAACGCTTTCCTCCGATGTGGTGATGCCCAAAGTGGAATATAAACTTATTAGCTCTATAACTACAGCAATCAAGGTATTCAAGACATTAATAGATCAATACATCATTTTCAGTTGGCTTATTTCACTTCTTACTATGTCCCAGTGCAGTGAACAAGCGGGTACTCAAATAACCGCGAGGGACGGTGATTGCAATCAAGACACACCCGGATAACATGTTACATACACCCACTTTCAGAAGCGTGATCCCACACCCCTTCCTACTCTGTTGTATGCAACAACCTTTCAAAGGCAACCCAAATACCGAACCGGTCCATCCGTAACGGGCAGGAGGTCCCCACGTGGAGTGTGACTGTGCCCACCGGCAGATTTACACCTTGCTACTCTCAACCCACTCCTATTTACGGTTGGGTAAGCCTCGACACCCAGGTTAACTAAATACATCGGTTTTCTGGTTCCCATATGCCAGTATGCATCCGGTACTGTTCGATACTTGTCCAGCAGGGCCGCACATGGACGGTCCTCAACCAACACCAACAAGGCTACGCACGTGAGACCTCTGCTCACTGCATCCTATCCCCCCTGCTGGGTCTCATTTTCATAACTGAAGCCATTTTCTACCTCTTCTCATTCCGTGTAATAAATACTATCTTGCGAGTAGCTTCCAACCACTCGACTTCTACCGAGATCCTAAACATTAGCCTGGCATTCTCTACTCGTCGAGTTTGTAAACTACCCAACCCTTTATAGGATTTAAAAGGCTATGCAAGTGGGGTTTCAATCACCCTAACTCTAATGCATACATCTCAACCTAGACATAAGTGATACAAATGAAAAGCGTTATAAAAGGTACTTAAGTGCAAACCGGGGCTTGCCTGGTTGCGAGTTAAAGGGGAAGTCAGATTCTGGTGGCAGGACGTCCAAAGGCTCCGGCGTATCCTCAACTTTGGTCACTAAATAAAATGTAGCAAAATATATGTGTAAGTATTAAGGGTTTATAAGAATTGAACTTCTATTCATAGCTACTGCTATTTAGAATCCTTAATTGGCTTTGGGATTTTTACAGTGGATACTAGACTCTCTAAGGATGATTTGAGCCAAATTTGGAGACATGTCATTGCACAATGTAGTCTTTAAAATTCCTACAAGTACAATGATTCTCTGAATTTTGAGCCCAATTCAGGAGCTTTGACATAGCCAATAGTAGAATATCTGATTAGGGTAAGTCTCCATGGTTCTAACAAAATTTGTTTCACCATTTTTGGAGCTACCAACAGAGAGATATGAATTTTTGAAGTTTGGACAGGAGTGCTGAAAAGTTTCTGTTTAAATTGAATTTCCAAATAAAAGCTGAACTTGGGAGGCAGTTTTGCCTAGCAAATGATCTCCAATGAATCCCAAATTTTTACTGGAGATCAGTAACTATGGAAAGGATTCGCTGCCCAAATTTGGGGATCTTTCATAAAGAATTGCTCCTGTAATAAATCCCCAAACGATTTACTAAAAACAATTCTACAGAAATTCCTGGGCATTTTCATAGCCTAAAATAGGTTTCTCTGTGAAGTACTCCTCATGAGGAATCCAACCAAATTGGTCTCACTCTTTTTGGAGTTTTCTACACAAAGTTATGGGCTTGTAAAGATCAGCTAATTCCTGGAATTATTTCTCTAATAGAAACTTCAAATAATTGGGCTGGGCCCACTGTTTTAAATCGGACCAGTGAGATTTCGGCAACACCGGGGGCTACGGAGTTAACCCGCGCAGCCACAGCCGATCCCGAGCCAGAAATTGATCTGGCGCCTACCCGGTGCCACTGACAGGTGGGGCAGGCCCCCACCTTCTTCTACCTCGCGCCCGGCTGGTCTCCTCGCCGGAGAAGCGGCTGTGCATCACCGGAACGGCTGTCCCGTGCCTTAGACGGCTCAATCCTTGCCGCCTGTGCCTAAAACCCGACGAGGAACACTTTGGTGAGCTCGGTGGCGGCGCTAACCGGCCGGAAATACCTCCCCGATGGTGGCAGTAACACGGGCGACTCCGGCGACATGGTATTCGCCCGGCAAGCCCGGAAACCGACCGCGGTTGGGTCCTACAGCACCACCGTGACATGGGGAGCTCGGAACACTACCCTGATCCCTCGGAAAACGGCTGGAAACATAAGCTCACCGTGCGACCGAAGTGGTTCTTCCCCGCCGTGAGGAAAAACACGGAGAACCCTTCGGACTTTGCATGGTTTTGCTTGCCGTTTGCTCGAGGAGGGTCATCCTGGCTTGGAGAACCTATGCCTACACTCTTGTGAACCCTAACCCAATATGGCCGTAGAATTTCCCGTTTCTTTCACTTCGGTTCCAAGAAACCGCCGGTGACAAACTTCAAATTCCGGCCAACCTAGGCTATGACGTAGCTCCAAACTGGGAGGACAGCAAGAAGGGTCGACAACGCACCTAGAACACCGGTTAGATGAGCGTGAAGGAGTCTGAGGTGGCCGGTCGACGGTGCGGCATAGTGGCGGCAAGTTTAATCGTGGAACGATGAACTTATGCTCAGTTCTCGGGATCGGTCCAAAGGAACAGTATGGGCTGTCGTCAGAGAGGAACTAGAGAGCCTTGCGCACCTTCCTATGACCTCAACCGGGGCTGACACGCCGGAGTTGCGTCTGTGACGGGCGGACGACGCGGAGCAACCGAGCGACGGCCGAGGCTACGCGAGCTGAGCAGGGGATTGAATGGGTGAGTGAGGCAACGTTCACATGGACACCAGTGCGGTGAAATATCCCTCTCGATGTGTTAATCTCCCGAGAAGGTGGTGGCGCGGTGGGAATCAGCAGGAGTCGGTCGCATCTGGCGCTGGCGTTCGCACGCTGTTCGACCGAATGAAGCAAAGGCGGGTTGCTTTGTTGTGAAACTGACCACTGGGCCCCTCTTCCCCCTTTGTTTATTCAAACCTTCTCTGATATTTTCCATCCAGCAACTCAAAATTTAAGGCTAGACTTTCACCCCAAGTAAGGTTTGAATTTGCTGAATTCAAATGGTTTGAATTCTAGTGTATAATTTGAATGGGGTTTGATCATTTGAATTTGGAAAGGGGTTTGAATTCTCCACTTTGTATTGCCTCAAAAATATAGCAAACCAGCTCCAAAGCTTCCAATTTTTGGCATGGCTGCTTATTAAAAGGTGGAGAACACATTTGTGAAACCCAATTTTCAAATTGAGGGAATTGGAATTTGAAACTGAATTTGAAATTAAGATTAGAGGGCTTTTCTTTTTAATCCCACACAAATATGAAAACTCCTCCAAATGAGCTGAATTTTGGAAGGTTGAATATTTGGAATATGAAGATCCAAGCTGTGCATTTAGATCTCCATGTTTGGAAGTTTTGGGAAGTTAAACCCTCACTTTGAAC
Organism: Neostapfia colusana; assembly: GCA_030760725.1. Classification (NCBI taxonomy): domain Eukaryota; kingdom Viridiplantae; phylum Streptophyta; class Magnoliopsida; order Poales; family Poaceae; genus Neostapfia; species Neostapfia colusana. The sequence continues at coordinate 43,113,130 of JASWHV010000008.1, read as the reverse complement.
TTACACTATTATAATTCAAAGTTTTAATTCCCCTCATTTTTCGTAAGTGTATATGAGCTGAATTTTCTTGCTACCACTTTTGGGGATTTTACAGGAACATGGAACGCATGCCAAACATTGCAGCAAACGGCGGGAAAAGGGGTTCACCGGAGGCCCGGCCCATTTTTGCCGCCGCCAGCGATTTCTTGTCGCCTGGGGCGTGTGGTGGACGGTTTGCTGCGGTATTTGGCATGGGACGGCGCTAGTATGGTGTGATGCTATGGCTTGAACCAAAGAACAAATGATCAAGCGTGTGGAGAGAATTTCCCGATTTTTTTTTGATCGGTTCTTCACGTGCACCGGTACCAAAACCCAAATTCCGGCCAGCCAGCAGTGGGAACGAGTAAGGGAAGGTCGGGAGCATGATCTACACACCTTGGCGCACCTTAGTGAGGTGTTGGTCGTGCAGGAGAGGCGCTGGAACGGCCTTAAGGCGAGGAGCAGTGATGGCGACGTTAACCTTCCGTTAACCTTCCGTTAGGTTCAACACTTTAAATTCAGAGCTCTCGGTTCAGTTCATGTGCGAGGGGAAAATAGCGCCCGGGGTTGCTGTTTTTGTGAGCAAAAGATCACGCCGGGAGCTACTCAATCCCAAGAGCTGGTCACCAGCGCGACGGAAACAGCGAGGAGGTGGCCTCCGCTTGCAGCTCGGTTGGTGAGTGAGAGGATCATGCCGTGAGGTGTTGAAGTCACGAGCAGGTCGCCAGCTCGATGCAAGAAGCTGGAGGTGGCTGCCCTCGGTGGCACTCTGAGGAGGCTTGTGACGCCCTCAATTCTGTGGAAAACTACGGAACCGAGAACTAATGCATATGTGTGCCCAGGATGTTCATCACACATACACATACGTTCCACAAACTGAATTCAGATTATATATTACCATGAATAACAGAGTTTATTACAATATCTCATGAGTCTTGGACTCATGCATGCTCACAGCAGAAGTCTTTATTTCTATGCAGCGGAAGTCTTTATTATAATGCGGAAGCAAATCTAAGCAGCGATGACTCCATCTCTATTTCATTCCCACAGGTAAGGTTGAGAACAGATCACACGCCTTAATGCTCCACTTGGTCTTCATAGTAATCTTCTCCTTCTACTGATAATGAAATAATAATGCAAGTTTGAGTACATTGATGTACTCAGCAAGTGCGGAAAAAACATGATATGTAGCTCATAACAAGGTAGGTATAAAAAGGCTCATTTGCAGAAAAGCAGATTTATAAAACCATGATAAAAACAACAACTTAACTTTAGATGAAAGTAATCCCAGCATGTATTAAATTACCGACATACCTCCATCACTTTCCATGTTCCATCCGAACATTAACCAACTTTATTCTTGCTCACGAATACCTCCTCGTATTAGCTACCATCTCACGAATACCTTCTCGTATTCGCTACCATCTTATCTCATAAACAATTTCGTCTCACACTGAGACCAATCTCGTTGTCATGACTCAACAGTCATGCAACCATCTTGTCACCTGGACACAACAGTCCCAAAACCAGACCATAACCATAATCAATAAACATAACCAAGAACCATCCCAATAACCATCCCAACTAATCATGGCAGTTGACCAGGCGCTCGTGACCGTAAGCTCGGCTATCATGATAGTTTTAAGAACCCTGCAGAGTTTGTACCTCTTTACCCACAAGTTTGTGATTTCGTCACCCGTTGGCGACTGCAGAACCTCCATTATACCAGTACACAACCATTGGTGTATGGTCAAGAGATCACAAAATAGCCTTTACAAAGGGGCTACTAGATGTATGGACTCACTATAGTTTCACTGGTAGGCTAGAATCTCCAATTCTCCCACCCACGGGCCCCCTCTTGTGCCATGCAGTTCCCAGGGCAGTCCTCACTCGACTCCCATTCCCCATGCCTTCCACATTCCATAACACTCTAGCAACTTATCTAATTACTCAGCTAAGCCGCACCCATACTTGGCCTTGTGGTGCCACTGTTATCCTGGCATGTGCATGCATAAACTGGTCCTTAGATCTACGGCAAGTAAACCACCATCTCATGCTACCTCATTCACAAACCCAGGCTTGCCTAGATCCCCCTCCGATCCATGTTCATTAACAACATCAGTTTCTCATTATCATTACGAGTGCAGTTAGCTAGACACATCTATCTCGCTTCCAAATCCCATGGACTCAGCGAAGCATAAAAGAAAACCCCCGACTCATAAACTTCCCTGGCGACAAGGGTGGTTTAACCAAAGCTAGTAAACTTCTATAGAAGGGTTTCCCATCATGTTTGACTCAGCACACACACCTTTTCACAAAACAGAACAGTTTTACCCAAAACATAGGATCAATATGGTCAAGGAGCACTTGACTCGTTCTTGCAGTTCCGGTTGTTCTTGGATCTCAAAACCTTGTTGCTGCAGTTCGTCGTAGACAGCTCTCTGAGCTTGTCCTGCTATGTAGGATCACGTGCATACAAGATTCACAGCAATCAATATCATGCACAAACCTTAAACTAGATGCGATGATGCATATGCATGCTATCCTATGATTAGTTTTATTAGATTGGTTTGTACGTATTCTTGCATGGCTTGCATGGATTTTATGATGAACAGAGGTGTTCGGATCAAAGGTGGATGTGGCGATGATCTTGTTCTTTAGATCAACCTGATCATCAAGTGATCTGTCCACGAGAAGGCTTCTGTTCAAAAGGAATCAAAGAACAGATGCAAAGAAAACACAACGATGCCGTAAGGTGGTATTGGAGACCTACCTTACGTTCTTCTCGGTCTCGAGGTCCTCCTCAGATCGTTGGGCTTTCCTCTGGCGATCTTCCTTGCTGCACTCAGGCGATAGTTTAATCGGCGGGTTGGGACTAGAGCTCTAAGTCGTCGGCTCAGGAGTTGGAAAAGAAGTTTGTGGTTTCGGCCAGAGGTTCTGGGTTGTATTTATAATTGGGAAGAGAAGAGTCCTAATCTGATTGTATCCCGAATAAGAGTCCTGTTCAAATTTGTCGTTGAATCTTACAACTTATCTTTAGTTGATTTGGTACGGTATTATTGTGGAATTCAGGTCGGTTTCTGTTCCGGTATTTCTATGCGTACAGGATCCAAAAACCGTCCCTAGAACTCGTTACCTCCTCGGTGATGTGCTCCGGAGGCTCCACGTGTCCATCGGCCTGGTCTCTCCTTTTCCGCAGCGACGAGCTCCGGTGGTGCCGCGTGTCAAGTGAGCAAGACTTCCCTCTCCTTCGGAGGTGAGCTCCGCGTGCGCCATGTGTCAAGTAACGCCAGACTTTCCTTTCTTCTCAGAGACGAGCTCCGAGGTTAACACGTGTCCAACAGCGATGGACCTCCTGGAGATAAGCTCCGGTGGCGACACGCGTCCGATAGAACCGGACCTCTCGGAGTTGAGGTCCGAGATTGACACGTATCCCGCGCGACTGGTCCTCTGATTTCCGCGGTGACTAGCTCCGAAGGTGACATGTGTCTTGCGGAAAATGCCTTTGCTTCTTCCGCAGAGGCTAGCTCCGGGCAATACGTGTCCCACAGGGTCGGACCTCTCTCCTTTTGCGGAGATGAGCCCCGAGCCTGCCACGTAGCCATTTTAGCAGCGGACCTCTCCCCACTTCGCAGGGATGAGCTCCGAACACGCCATGTGGCCAGCGGGCCGCGGAAGTTGTCTTCGGCGTTCTCCGGAAACTGGATTCGGCTCTTTATTGGCTATCTTTTTGATATTTTCTCTGTTCCCTCTTCTTTTAAAATGTTTCTCTACATGAAATATGAATACATGCAGAAATCAGGGATGAGGGTGTCACAAGGCTCAGTTGGTGTTCGACACCGAACAGAGAAAGACTTCGGGAGCAAGTTATAGCGGCCCAATGACATGTGGGGTCTACCGCCTAACTCCTCTTCTTATCCTCCAAATGTCTCCAAAAGATCTTCATTCGAATTAATCCCCTCGATCTGATATTTCGGGAGTTTAAACGTGGGCAGAAATTTGAATAAACCAAATCCAATGTGAAGTTCACTTTCAAATTTGAATTCAGGTCACATTTGGAAATGATCATGTTTTACTCCTTTTTAGCCCACTCTGAAATTAGAATGTGGCCACCATGAATTTCCTCGAATTCAAAGATATGAGGATACATGTGTGCTCCAAATTTTTGGCAGCAACTTAAGGGGAACAATTGAGTTCAAATCTGGATTTTAAACCCCCCCCCCCCGTTACATGTGAGAACTTCACACATGGTGTTTAATTCAACCTTGGCTAAACACGTTTCAAATGAAGGTGAGAGCTCGTTTGGTTGGACACCCATGTGCATCATCACGTGTATAAAATTTTTGTATGTCTCATTTTCATGCATTCCAATCATAACGGTTGTCAACCTTCTGTTTATTGCCTTTACATTTTTGGGACTTTTACACTCCACAACCAAACAAGAAACGCTTTGTCTTCGGCGTTCTCCGGAAACTGGATTCGGCTCTTTATTGGCTATCTTTTCGATATTTTCTCTGTTCCCTCTTCTTTTAAAATGTTTCTCGACATGAAATATGAATACATGCAGAAATCAGGGATGAGGGTGTCACAAATCTACCCCCTTAAATTGAATCTCGCCCTCGAGATTTGTTAGTAGAGAACAGATGGGGAAATTCTGCCTTGATGTCTTCTTCACGCTCCCATGTGGCTTCGGCTTCGGTGTGATGGCTCCATTGTACCTTGCACCATCGGATCACTTTGTTCTTGGTGACCCTTTCCTTTACGTCCAAAATTCAGACAGGGTGTTCCGCATAAGTCAGGTCTTGAAGTTCAAGCTCTTCCATTGGTATTTGCTCCTCTGGTACTCTCAAGCACTTCTTGAGCTGGAATACATGAAATATGTCATGTACGTCGGAGAGATATGTTGGGAGCTCTAGTTGATAGGCTACTTCTCCTTGCTTGTCCAAAATCTTAAATGGTCTGATGTAGCGAGGTGCTATCTTGCCTTTCACGTTGAAACGTCGTTGGCCTCGGATAGGCGACACCTTAAGGTATACGAAGTCTCCTACTTCGAAGGTCAACTTCCTTCGCCTATTGTCCGCATAGCCTTTCTGTCGTGACTGAGCAGCCTTTAAGTTCTCCCGTATCGTTTGGACTTGCTTTTCAGCCTCTTGTAGCACTTCGGGTCCAAACACCTGGTTCTCTCCGGTCTCGTTCCAGAACAGCGGTGTTCTACACCGTCTACCGTATAATGCTTCGAAAGGCGACATCTTCAAGCTAGCTTGATAGCTGTTGTTATAGGAGAATTTGGTGTACGGTAAACTCCTATCCCAACTACGCCCATGTTTCAAGGCGCAAGCTCTCAACATGTCTTCCAAAATTTGGTTTGTCCTTTCGGTTTGCCCATCGGTTTGTGGGTGATAGGCGGAGCTAAAATCCAGTCGTATACCCATGGCTTTCTGCAGCTTCCTCCAGAATCTAGAGCTAAACTGAGAACCTCGATCTGATACTATCCTCTTCGGGACTCCATGACGGCACACGATCTGCTCCATGTACAACTCAGCTAATTGTGCAACGTTGTACTTGGCCCTTACAGGGAGAAAATGGGCGGTTTTCGTCAATCGGTCCATGATAACCCAGATGGAGTCGTAACCCGACTGAGTAAGTGGCAATCCGACGATGAAATCCATACTGATGTCCTCCCACTTCCACTCTGGTACCTTCAAAGGTTGCAACAATCCAGCAGTTTTTGATGTTCGGCCTTCACCCGTTGGCATGTGTCGCATAGGGAAACGTATTCGGCTATATCCCTCTTCATACCATCCCACCAATAACAAGTTTTCAAGTCCTTGTACATTTTGGTACTTCCGGGATGTATAGAATAGGGTGAATCATGTGCCTCCTTCAATATCATGTCGCGGAGATGTTTCACGTTAGGCACACATCCTTTTTCCTAGCCAAAGCGTACCCTTCTCATCTTCTTTGAAATTCTTTTCTATTCCTTGTCGGATTCTTTCCTTGATCTCCTTGGTCTCCTCATCTGTTGCTTGGCCATCTCTTATCTCTTGCTCCAATAGGGAGTGGATCTCCATCATTCCCATGTTGTTCAAGAATCCGAGGTGCAACCGTTCGAACTCCTTACGTAGTTCGGGTGGTAGCTCCCGAACCGTGAGTTGGTGACATGCTCCCTTTCAGCTCAATGCATCAGCTACTACATTGGCCTTCCCAGGGTGATAGTTGATTCCAACATCGTAATCCTTGATGAGTTCCAACCATCGACGTTGCCTCAAATTCAAGTCCGTTTGGGTAAATATGTAGTTGAGGCTTTTATGATCCGTATAGATCTCACATCGATGACCAAGGATATAATGTCTCCAAATCTTCAACGCATGCACTACTGCTGCTAGCTCCAAATCATGTGTAGGATAATTGAGCTCGTGCTTCTTTAATTGTCGTGAGGCATAGGCTACCACTTGTCCCTTTTGCATGAGCACACATCCGAACCCCTGTCTGGATGCGTCACAATATATGTCAAAGCTCTTACTTACGTCCGGCAATACCAGAACCGGTGCTGTGGTTAGCCTTTTCTTGAGTTCCTCAAAACATCCTTGGCATGCTGGTGTCCATTGAAAGACTTTTCCCTTCGTTAGCAACTCCGTCATAGGCTTTGCTATCTTAGAGAAGTCTTTAATGAAGCGTCGATAGTATCCAGCCATCCCAAGAAAACTCCGAATATCCCTCGCGCTCTGCGGTTGGTCCCACTTTAGAACATCTCTCACTTTTCTGGGATCAACCAATACCCCTTCCTTGGAGATAATGTGGCCTAGGAATTATATTTCCTTTAGCCAAAATTAACACTTGTTAAGCTTGGCATACAATTGATGCTCACGCAATTTCTGTAAGGTCAATTTCAAATGTTCTTCATGCTCCTCCTCACTTTTTGAATACACCATAATATCGTCGATGAAAACCACAACGAACTTATCCAGGTACTCCATGAAAACCTTGTTCATGAGGTACATGAAGTATGCGGGTGCATTTGTTAACCCAAAAGACATGACGGTATATTCATACGAACCATACCGTGTTCGAAAGGCAGTCTTGGGTATATCGGAGGGCTTAATCTTCAGCTGGAAATATCCCGACCGAAGATCAATCTTGGAGAACACTCGGGTTCCTTTCATTTGGTCGAACAGGTCCTCTATATGGGGCAGAGGGTATTTGTTCTTGATTGTCACCTCGTTGACAGACCTATAGTCCACGCACATCCTTTGGATTCTATCCTTCTTGTCTACGAAGAGCACGGGGGGTCCCCATAGTGACAAGCTTGGACGTATAAAACCATTCTCCAACTGCTCTTGAATTTGCTTCTTGAGTTCTACTAGTTCATTGACAGGCATCCTATAGGGTCTCTTTGCTATGGGTGCAGTTCCAGGTACCAAATTAATGGCAAACTCAATGTCCCGATCAGGGGGCATACCTGGAAGCTCTTCTGGAAACACGTCCGGGAATTCTTGAACCACTGGGATAATGTCCAATGTTGCTCATTCAACGTGGTTCAAGATTACCTTTTCAGTGGTTTGTTGGGCTGACTCAAACTCGACGCGGATGTCGTGCTCATTTGTCAACTGCACGCTTCTTTCAGCACATTGGATTACCCCGTTGTGCTTGCTTAACCGATCCATCCCGAGTATTATGTGAATCCCTTGCTAATCCAAGACAATAAGGTTGGCAAGGAAGTCTACCCCCCTTATTTTAAGGCTTACTTGTGGACATACTATATTAGTCCTCATCTCTCCTCTGGGAGAATTAACTAGCATACCACATTTTAGGTGTGATATGGGTAGATTATAATTGGTAACATACTTGGATGATACGAAGGAATGCGATGCTCTAGAATCAAATAAGATAGTGGCTGGGTTGGAGTTCGCAAGGAACATACCAATTACGACGTCCTCAGCCTGTTGTGCTTCCTCAGCAGAGACATGGTTCACGTTGCCACGAGCATAGTTCTGGTGTCCCCGATTTCCTTGATTGTCTCCTTCGTTCGGTCTCGGGTTCTGCTTGGGCACGTTGCCTTGCTGTCCAGGGCCTCTCCTCGGGCACTGGTTCGCGAAGTGTCCTACTTTCCCGCATGCAAAGCATGCCCTGTTGTCTACGACAGCAGGTATGTTGGGGCGGGGGTTTTGAGCAGGGGCGCCCATGTTGGGTTGGGGCGCAGGAGGCATGGGCACGCGAGGTGCTGGTGCAACGAACTGTTGCTGTGGTGGCTGACAAGGGCGGTATGCAGGAGTGGTTGATCTATACTGTGGTGTGGCTTGGGGCATGTACCGAGGTCGTACGTTGCTCTCTTGAGGCTGGTATGGCATCTTCCTCTTGCACTCTCGCTCGATCTCTCAGATCTTGCTTTCAACCACTATAGCCTTGTCAACCAGCTTCTAGAAGCTCACGTAGTCATTGTTGAGGAGCTGAACCTGGATCTCATTGTTCAACCCTCTCATGAACAGGTTCTGCTTCCTCTGATCTGAGTTGACATCCTCGGGGGCATACCAGGACAGTTGCCTGAACTTGTTGAGGTACTCATTCACACTTCCCTGTCCTTGGCGGAGACCTTCAAATTCCTATCTCTTGAGCATCATTACACCAGCAGGGATGTAATGAGAGCGGAAACTCTCCTTGAACTCAGTCCAAGTGATTGTCTCCGGGTCGACATGGGCGTTGCATAGGGCATCCCACCAGTCAGTGGCAGCTCCCATAAGTTGGTGCGACGCAAAAAGAACCTTCTCTCGGTCATTGCACTGAACAATGGCAAGCGTCTTCTCCATGGATTTCAACCAATCATCGGCCTCCATGGGATCACTAGCTTGAGCAAAGGTGGGTGGTCGAGTCCTCATGAACTCTCCTAGTCTGTTGTGAGCCGGCGGTGGTTGTGGCGGTGGTGCCGGAACAGGGTTGTTGTTGTTGGCCTGCAATTGACCCAAAGTTTGGATCATAGTTTGCATAAGTTGGTTCTGCATGGCCATCAACTGTTCCAGGTGGTTCTCGCCAGCTCCGGTGTTAACAGGAACTTCATCGTGACCATCCTCTTGGTTGTCACGGGCGTTTCTTCGGCCGGCGTTTCCTCTCACCATCTGTGAGAGAGATTGCAATAGAATAGTAGGTTAGAAAGTTAGGTAGTTTTCCTCAACTATATGCATCTAGGTGAGTTGGATTATATATATATATACCAGCCCATATGAGGATGTGAACAAGTGCCGAAACATCTCACACCTCTTTCTTCTTACGTGTGGATATGGACAACGTTTTGAGACGTCCCACAACTCACACATATAATCACAAACAATCATCACAAGTGTTCACACAACTCCTATTCAAGGATGGCTTCCTATGTCAAGGTAGTTTCAAGGCCAATCTAAGCGTCCTAGGATGCTTCCTTGGGTCAGCGTGGCTTAGCTACCAATCTGTGTCCAATACCAATCTGTGATTCCTATTAAGGTGTGTAACCTACTGTTAACCCGTGGCTCTAATATCAATCTATGATTTCTATATAGGCGTGTAACCTACTGTCAACCCGTGGCTCTGATACCAATCTGTGACGCCCTCAATTCTGTGGAAAACCACGGAACCGAGAACTAATGCATATGTGTGCCCAGGATGTTCATCACACATACACATACGTTCCACAAACTGAATTCAGATTATATATTACCACGAATAACAGAGTTTATTACAATATCTCATGAGTCTTGGACTCATGCTCACAGCGGAAGTCTTTATTTCTATGCAGCGGAAGTCTTTATTCTAATGCGGAAGCAATTCAACTAATGTGGAAGCAAATCTAAGCAGCGATGACTCCATCTCTATTTCATTCCCACAGGCAAGGTTGAGAACAGATCACATGCCTTAATGCTCCACTTGGTCTTCATAGTAATCTTCTCCTGCTGTTGATAATGAAATAATAATGCAAGTTTGAGTACAATGATGTACTCAACAAGTGCGGGAAAAACATGATATGTAGCTCATAACAAGGTATGTATAAAAAGGCTCATTTGCAGAAAAGCATACTTATAAAACCATGATAAAACAACAACTTAACTTTATATGAAAGTAATCCCAGCATGTATTAAATTACCAACATACCTCCATCACTTTCCATGTTCCATCCGAACATTAACCAACTTTATTCTTGCTCACGAATACCTCCTCGTATTCGCTACCATCTCATGAATACCTTCTCGTATTCGCTACCATCTTATCTCATAAACAACTTCGTCTCACACCGAGACCAATCTCGTTGCCATGACTCAACATTCATGCAACCATCTTGTCACCAGGACTCAACAGTCCCAAAACCAGACCATAACCATAATCAATAACCATAACCAAGAACCATCCCAATAACCATCCCAACTAATCATGGCAGTTGGCCAGGCGCTCGTGACCGTAAGCTCGGCAATCATGATAGTTTTAAGAACCCTGCAGAGTTTGCACCTCCTTACCCACAAGTTTGTGATTTCGTCACCCGTCGGCGACTGCAGAACCTCCATGATACCAGTACACAACCGTTGGTGTATGGTCAAGAGATCACAAAATAGCCTTTACAAAGGGGCTACTAGATGTATGGACTCACTAAGGTTTCACCTGCAGGCTAGAATCTCCAATTCTCCCACCCACGGGCCCCCTCTTGTGCCATGCAGTTCCCAGGACAGTCATCACTCGACTCCCATTCCCCGCGCCTTCCACAGTCCATAACACTCTAGCAACTTACCTAATTACTCAGCTAAGCCGCACCCATACTTGGCCTTGTGGTGGCACTGTTATCCTGGCATGTGTATGCATGAACCGGTCCTTAGATCTACGTCAAGTAAACCACCATCTCATGCTACCTCATTCACAAACCCAGGCTTGCCTAGATCCCCCTCCGATCCATGTTCATTAACAACATCAGTTTCTCATTATCATTACGAGTGCAGTTAGCTAGACACATCTATCTCGCTTCCAAATCCCATGGACTCAGCGAAGCATAAAAGAAAAACCATACCTGACTCATAAACTTCCCTGGCGACAAGGGTGGTTTAACCAAAGCTAGTAAACTTCTATAAAAGGGTTTCCCATCATGTTTGACTCAGCACACACACCTTTTCACAAAACAAAACACTTTTACCCAAAACATAGGATCAATATGGTCAAGAGCACTTGCCTCGTTTTTGCGGTTCCGGTTGTTCTTGGATCTCAAAACCTTTTTGCTGCAGTTCGTCGTAGACAGCTCCCTGAGCTTGTCCTGCTATGTAGGATCACGTGCATACAAGATTCACAGCAATCAATATCATGCACAAACCTTAAACTAGATGCGATGATGCATATGCATGCTATCCTATGATTAGTTTTATTAGATTGGTTTGTACGTGTTCTTGCATGGCTTGCATGGATTTTATGATGAATCAAAGGTGGACGTGGCGATGATCTTGTTCTTTAGATCAACCTGATCATCAAGTGATCTGTCCACGAGAAGGCTTCTGTTCAAAAGGAATCAAAGAACAGATGCAAAGAAAACGCAACGATGTCGTAAGGTGGTATTGGAGACCTACCTTACGTTCTTCTCGGTCTCGAGGTCCTCCTTACATCGTTGGGCTTTCCTCTGGCGATCTTCCTTGCTGCACTCCGGCGATGGTTTACTCGGCGGGTTGGGACTAGGGCTCTAAGTCGTCGGCTCAGGAGTTGGAAAAGAAGTTTGTGGTTTCGGCCAGAGGTTCTGGGTTCTATTTATAATTGGGAAGAAAAGAGTCCTAATCTGATTGTATCCCAAATAAGAGTCCTGTTCAAATTTGTCGTTGAATCTTACAACTTATCTTTAGTTGATTTGGTACGGTATTATTGTGGAATTCAGGTCGGTTTCTGTTCCGGTATTTCTATGCGTACAGGATCCAAAAACCGTCCCTAGAACTCGTCACCTCCTCGGTGATGAGCTCCGGAGGCTCCACGTGTCCATCGTCCTGGTCTCTCCTTTTCCGCAGCGACGAGCTCCGGTGGTGCCGCGTGTCAAGTGAGCAAGACTCCCCTCTCCTTCGGAGGTGAGCTCCGCGTGTGCCACGTGTCAAGTAACGCCAGACTTTCCTTTCTTCTCAGAGTCGAGCTCCGAGGTTAACACGTGTCCAACAGCGACGGACCTCCTGGAGATAAGCTCCGCTGGCGACACGCGTCCGATAAACCGGACCTCTCGGAGTTGAGCTCCGAGATCGACACGTATCCCGCGCGACTGGTCCTCTGATTTCCGCGGTGACTAGCTCCGAAGGTGACATGTGTCTTGCGGAAAATGCCTTTGCTTCTTCCGCAGAGGCTAGCTCCGGGCAACACGTGTCCCACAGGGTCGGACCTCTCTCCTTTTGCGGAGATGAGCCCCGAGCCTGCCACGTAGCCATTTTAGCGGCGGACCTCTCCCCACTTCACAGGGATGAGCTCCGAACACGCCACGTGGCCAGTGGGCCGCGGAAGTTGTCTTCGGCGTTCTCCAGAAACTGGATTCAGCTCTTTATTGGCTATCTTTTCGATATTTTCTCTGTTCCCTCTTCTTTTAAAATGTTTCTCTACATGAAATATGAATACATGCAGAAATCAGGGATGAGGGTGTCACAAGGCTCAGTTGGTGTTCGACACTGAACAGAGAAAGACTTCGGGAGCAAGTTAAAGCGGCCCAATGACATGTGGGGTCTACTGCCTTACTCCTCTTCTTATCCTCCAAATGTCTCCAAAAGATCTTCATTCGAATGAATCCCCTCGATCTGATATTTCGGGAGTTTAAATGTGGGCAGAAATTTGAATAAACCAAATCCAGTGTGAAGTTCACTTACAAATTTGAATTCAGCTCACATTTGGAAATGATCATGTTTTACTCCTTTTTAGCCCACTCTGAAATTAGAATGTGGCCACCATGAATTTCCTCGAATTCAAAGATATGAGGATACATGTGTGCTCCAAATTTTTGGCAGCAACTTAAGGGGAACAATTGAGTTCAAATCTTGATTTAAACCCGCCCTTACATGTGAGAACTTTACACACGGTGTTTAATTCAACCTTGGCTAAACACGTTTCAAATGAAGGTGAGAACTCGTTTGGTTGGACACCCATGTGCATCATCACGTGTATAAAATTTTTGTAAGTCTCATTTTCATGCATTCCAATCATAACGGTTGTCAACCCTCTGTTTATTGCCTTTACATTTTTGGGACTTTTACACTCCACAACCAAACAAGAAACGCTTTGTCGCGACGCTACTAGCCCAAGGTAGAAAATAAATTTAGTGAAGGTGTTGATCATCCCTCATCTCCAATATGAGGATTACTCATGAAGCATATTAACGTTTTTCCTAGTTTCTTACTACGTCACGACGCAGAGAACAAGTATGCTCACTACCGCGAGCGACGGTGATTCGAATAAAAAACACCCGGCTTACACGACACATACGCCCGTCTGAGACCGGTGATCAACCGATCCCCTCAACATCGTATGTGGCAACCTTTCACACGACATCCAAATATCGAATCGTTCCAACCGACTTGGATTAAGTCTCACTACGGCAACCCTCATAGAGCCGACTTCTCTATCCTTTCAGCATATGCATAAGACGGTGGGGATTGCCTCGACACCAAGGTTAACATGTTACATTGGTTTCCTGGGTCCCATATAGCCAGTATGCATCCGGTACACAACTCAAACTTGTCCCACATGGCGGCACACGAGAACGGGCCTTAATTGACTAAGACAGAGACTAGGTTCAAAGGACCACGTCCTTGAGCCTTCCATCCATACTGTCCGGTCTCCATTCCCAACTATGAGGATCAATTCCCAACTCTTCCGATTGACCCCTTAATCCTGGTTCACGAGTAGGAGATGGCCTACTCGAGTTATGCCTCTTTTAATCCACTTTTGTTAACTTGAGATCAGCAGTTGTAATTAAGTGATAACCTACTCTAAATCAAACTCTAGGGTTTTTCTGGGTCATGCATGTGGAGTGTCATGCAAACCTAGCCATAATACAAAACTAATATTCTAGACAATATAAAGTGTATAAAAATAAAAACTTGTAAATTTGGATGCAAACCGGGGCTTGCCTTCGTTTTGCAGGGGGCTAGTATATAATGTTCAGTTAGTGAAGACCACTTGAGGCTTGATCACTCGCTTTCCTCCGCCTTTGATCTCCACTCCGATTGTTTCACAATCTTCACGTAGATGCTACACATTATGAATATGCACAAGTATTTAATTGTAAAGCTTTTGCTAACAATTTCTAACAACAAGTTTAAAACTGGAATTCTGTTTAAGAATTTAAAATGACACTGGTGCTAGTGGTTTGGTTTTGGGTTAAGCAACATGATCAAGTGATAAGTGCATTTCATCACTTGTGTGTTACTCATCTAAAGAGGTTAAACAGGACAGTGATGATCCAGAGCTCCAATGGAACTGATAATTTTCATGTGTGTTCCTTTTAACAAGAAAGTCATCTGGACCTAAAATTAGCATTTTTCATTGAGTGGTTTGTTCAGAACAATTCTCTAAGCAATTAAGCGAAAAAGAATTAATTCTGGAGTAACTCACATGTTCATGTCAATCTTAGCGAACTACATTTCAATTATAGTTCATAGAGACTCCATGAATTTTCCTAGGATTTTTGGAGCCAAGAATTGCCCAGAACTGAATTTTCAAGTTTTGATAATTCTCTGAAAATGTTTCTGTATTCATTTGAACACAGCAACTTAAACTCGGAATTCTCCTAACCAAATCAACTCCAAATGATCTGAAACTTTTACAGAAGTTCGCTAACATCATAAAGATCGTTCTGGCAAAATTTGAAGATTTTTGGATGAACCAAACTCCCTCTAAAATTTGTTTGCTGAAAAGTTTAAAGCATTTTCCAGAGTTAAATAATGACTTCCATACAAATTGGGTTGAACATTTGGATATAGTTTTTCAATCTGAATCCAACCCAATTTGAATCACTAAATTTGGAGCTTCCTAGAAAAAGTTATGAGGTTCTAAAGTTTGGGGAAAATCTGGAATTTAAATCAACCGGGGGAAATTTAAATCTTTGACTGTGGGGCCAGGGGTTACGTGTCACTCCCTCGGGAAAACCACACGGGGCCACAGGGTTTATTCCCGCACAGACGTAGACTGATCCGGTGCACAGAAAATCCCGTTTTCACCAAAATAGCCACTGACTTGCGGGCCCGCCCCAGTCTTCTTCTACCTCCCGCGCCGGGCCGCCGCCGAGCTCGCCGGAGAGCTCACCGAAAGGGGGTTCTGGTGCCCGAAACTTCCCAAATCTCGCTGCCTCTATGTTATTTCATGCGAGGAACATGTTACCACCCTTTGCGCCGACCGGCAATCACTTGAAATAGCTTCGCGACGGCGACAGCCTCTGTGGCAACTCCGGCGACGCCGCGAGGACGTTGTAGTGTCTAAACCTTGCTTCGGTTAGATCCTACAGCATCACCACAACCTAGGGAGCAACGTTCAAGGCTCTTATCCCGCTAGAAATGTCGGCAAATACAAGCTCACCGTGCGACCTAGGTCAATTTCCGTGAAAACTAAATAAACTTGAAGAACCGAAGGTTTCCACGACGGTTCTTCCTAGTTCTTGATCCCGTGCACTCACACGAACGTCTAAAACTGGGTTTCTAGGTTTGGTGATGAGTGTTGCATCGTGTGTGAAGAATTCCACAAGTTTCTCCGCGCGGTTTATATTGCATTTCGACGACAGAGTGTGAAATTCCGGCGCGACGAGCTACGGCATCGTTCCGGGGTGTGCGTGGAAGGAAGAGAGTTCAACGGCAAACCTTTAGGCGTTTAGAACTCGCCCGGAGAGGGACTGTGGCCCCGGGTGACGAGTTCTTGTCGCGGCGGCTTTCCTCGGTGCTGTGGAGGAAGATGAGCTCGACGCCGGGGTTCCCGTGGAGCTAGCGCCTAGTTCTTGCTTCGGGCACGTCGAGGGAGGTCCGGTGACGCTGTGGGGATGCTCAGTTTCGCGTGCAACCCGTCGAAACGGCCGGGCACCAGTGGACCGGTGGTGGCGGTTTGTTGGAGGCTGAAACACTCGTGACGGAAAGCAGCAGCGAGGTAGTTCGAGAGGCAGTCACGGAGCACGTTTTTGCCAAGTGCTGGGCGGCTGCAAAGATCTTATCAGTGCTGTGAGGCGGTTCGACGTGGGCTCGGGCAGAAGCATCGCACGCACGCGCGCTGGTGCCGCTACACAGCTGCTGTCAAGCGCTCGGTAGAGGAAAAACAGAGCTCGTGGCTCATTTCACAGACAGCTGGGCCCCAGTGAACAAAACAGAGAAGACTTAAGGAGCAAGTTTAAACAGCTCACTGACCACTGGGCCCCACTATTTTCCTATCTCAAAATATCTCTAATTTTGGCAGGTAATAAATTCCAATATGTGGAGATCAAATCTTAAATCCCTTTGGAGAATTGAAAAGTTTACCTCAGCTTCAAATTTGAATTTGAATTCTAAGGAAATTTAATGTCCTCCTTGACATGAATAATAAAGTAACTCCAAATATTCTCAAAATTTGTCTTTCTCATAATTTGGATCTGAAAACGGCAAATATGGATTGAAACTTTGAATTCGGCTGCTGCACTTAGAATATTTGCAACCACAGTTTGTATTCCATTTTTGAAATGACCACTTTCGAATTTAGTGAACAAGTTTGGTTTGCTCATGGCACATACTTGGTCACTTTTTGGTCCTAGTGTGAACCTCACAGGTTCAGTTTGAACTTTGCCTTTCAAATTTAAATTCAGCACAAATTCGCAAATGATCTCAATTAACCCCCTTTTTAGCTCACCCTAAACTCAGAAGTTTGCCACCATAAATCTCCTCAATTTCAAATGTATGAGGTTCCATGTGTATTCAAAAGTTTGGCGGCGCTTTGAGCTGAGCATTTGAGTCTAAAGAACTTCCTTTTATTCTTTCTCATACACATGTAGGATTTACACATGAGTTTAACTTAACATTGGTTCAACCCATTCAAGTGAATCTTTGAGCCCATGTTGTTGAACCTCATGTACACCATCCTGTGCAAGAAAATTTTTGTAAGTCCCATTTTTCATGAGCCCGAAACACAATGATGCTCAAACATCTGTTTCTTTGCATTCACGTTTTTGGGACTTTTACAACGTTTGTGAGTGGTCCTGTAGTGCCACTACTAAAACGACTACTGGTTACACCGGAATAGGTTTTTCTTTGGTGAGGATACGTAGTACCGACATTGGATGATAATTGCATATATGATAAGGTCAATGATGTAGGACCGAATAAAAGACACAACAGTGAGTTAAAATAAATATTTTGGACTTAGATTGAAACAAATTTCAAATGTTAGAACCCATGACCATGTGTAAGTGAAGAATCGTTAACAGGAATAGAGCTACCAAAACAGAGTATCCTCTGTTTTCGGGCAGCAGTGTTGCTGGACTTTGCCAGGGCATAACTTTAGTTCTGAGTAACCAAATGAAGTGTTCCTGACCTGGATGGGAAAACTAGGGAGTCCTCTAGATATGTTAATCACAAACAAAAGGCAGAATCAGATTGCAACTTAGTGAAATTTCTGATTTCCAGAACTGGTCAGAACCAGGACAGGGAAAAATGCTCTCTGTACTTTCCTGTAATCTGGCCATAGGTTTTGACAGTAAATTTTCCTAGGGTCATGCCATATACCATTGGAAAATATGGGACATATCTTACATCTTTGTTGCTAAGTGTTTTTCCATATTCTGTCAAGAGATAAATCATATTGTGGGTTCAAATCAGACACTTATAAAAGGAGGTGCTGCGGAAATTTTCCAGGATTTCTGTTGAATTGAAACTTAATATCTGTCAAAACAGAACAGCTATGAGGGACCCAAAATAAGAATTGGAAGGATACAGAAGTTTATTAAAACTTTGGTATTGAACTCAAGTGAAGAATCTGTAATTAACTTGAGTAAAATTTGGAGGTTGTGTGAACTGGTCAGGGTAGTCAAGCTGATTAGTTTAGAGTACTAAATATTTGTATAAACCTGGATGTGATTATAATTTTATAAAGTTCATGACATATTGATGTTTTACTTATCTTTACCAACTGCTGGGATAGAATTTTGATTGACTCAAAATTTATTTTGTGCAGTATGGTACGTGCACATAATCAAATGGAGATTGGAGGTTCGAGTCGAGGTGGGAATGACTTGACTTCATCACAAGAGCCATCACCAACCGGATTGGCGGAAATTATGGTAAAGATGAATGAGACTCTCCAAACTCTAGTTCAACAAGGGATAAATAGAGAAGCTTAACATCACACAACCACCTGTATTTTCCGAAGCGGCTGACCATTGTGAAGCAAATAATTGGTTATGTGTCATTGAGTCCAAGTTTGGGTTGCTTCGATGTGATGATTTCCAGAAGACTTTGTTTGCTGCCTAGCATCTTCACAGCTTTGCTGGAGCCTGGTGGGCGGAATACCTTGCTATCCATCCGAAAGAGTATCGTGTCAGATGGATGAGTTCCAGGTTGCATTTCGTGCTCGCTTCATTCCTTCTGGCATAATGCAAACAAGTTTTAACGAATTCTGGAATTTAAAACAGGGTGAAATGAGTGTCATTGAGTATGCGAAGGAATATATCACTTAGGTCGATATGCACCTGAATATGTGCAATCACAAGCCATGAAGAGTTATCATTTTTACTGAGGGCTGAATGTTAGGCTGCGAAATGAATTGGCTCAAGTTACCCAAAGAATTTTGATGAGTTTGTTAGCAGTGCTATCACACAGAAATATTATTACAACCTCCTACTTAGAGAAGAAAAGAGGGAGAGGGACTCATCACAGAATGATTGCAATCATGTTCCTCAGAAGTATCGGTTGGTAATTCGTTCACCTTCCGGGCGAGAGGTTCCACAAAAGAAGCAATCATTCATGGAGTATGACTCTTATACTCGGCAGAGGTTTTATTTACCTCAACCGCAGCAACAAATTATTTCGCGTGTACCCCAGTACCAACATTGTGCACCGGAATATTGTTCACCTCAATATATTGAAGACGATCAAGATGATTATTCAGCTGAACCGAGTAGTATTCCACCTCAAATTGACAATGAGCACAATGTCAATGAAGCAACTAAACCTAGCAGCAACATGACCGCTGCAGGTCCAATTCTAAGCAATGATCTTGGACAGCAAAGAAAAACCTTGTCCAAGGTGGGAATTGTCATCTATGTGTCAGTCGAAGATCTGCCTGATGGAGGACAAGTTCTCACGGGCAGGTTCACCTTAAATGACAAGCCGGTTGTCATTTTATTCGACTCTGGCGCAACACATAATTTCATTAGCAACTCGATTGTGATCCAATATCAGATTCTCACAACTACCACAAAGGGTTCCTACCTTATTCATTCATCAGGGGGAGACCTATCGGCTAATGAAATTGTTTCTAAAGCACCACCGTGTTTGGGTGAAAATTTTTATCCTACCACCCTCATTATTCTCGAAGGTCAAGGAATCGATGCCATATTGGGAATTTCATGGTTAAATTTCCATAGGGCTGTTCTGGACATCGAGAACCAGAGTGTTCATTTGGACTCTCCACTTCACGGGTGTCACACTTTATTTCTCGGCAAAGCTGTTTCCGAAAGTATGTAATGTCGAAGCTCGCAAGTTAGAAGAAATTCTGGTGGTCTATGAATACCCGGACGTGTTTCCCAAAGATCTGTCATGCTTACCACCTGAGTGCGAGATGGAATTCAAAATAGAATTGATACCGGGAACCACACCGATATCTCGGGGACCATACAAAATGGCTCCAAATGAATTAGATGAATTGAAGGAGTGATTAAAAGAACTGATGGAAAAGGGATTTATTCATCCAAGCTCATCACCTTGGGGTTGCTCGGCTTTATTTGTAAAGAATAAAGATGAGATGCTGAGGCTATGCGTTGATTATCGTCCGTTAAATGTTGTGACGATAAAGAACAAGTATCCACTACCAAGAATTGATATTCTTTTTGATCAGTTAGTGGGTGATAAGGTTTTATCCAAGATGGACATAAGGTCGGGATATCATCAAATCAAGATTCGAACGAGGATATTCCGAAAACAGCTTTCTCGACAAGATATGGACTCCATGAGTATCTTGTCATGTCATTTGGATTGACCAATGCTCCGGCTCACTTTATATATCTTATGAACTCAGTGTTCATGCCGGAGTTGGATCAATTCGTCGTGGTATTTATCGACGATATCTTGGTCTATTCCAAATCAGAGGAGGAACACGCTAAACATTTGCATATTGTGCTCCAACGCTTGAGAGATCACAAACTCTATGCAAAGTTTAGTAAATGTGAGTTTTGGATCAACCAAGTACGATCACATTATTTCAGCAGTAGGCATCGCTGTTGATCCCAGCATGATTGAACAAGTGCTGAAATGGAAGTCTCCAACATTAGTCCATGGAGTTCGTAGCTTCTTAGGTTTAGCAGGATATTATAGCAGGTTCATCTCGAGTTTCTCCAAAATTTCTAAACCTATGACGGAGCTACTGAAAAAGGGCATCAAATATGATTGGAGCAAGCCATGTGAGGAAGCTTTTCAAGCATTGGTGAAACACCTCACAACAGCCCCGGTTTTAGCTCAACCGGATACAACCAAGCCCTTTGATGTTTATTGTGATGCGTACGACATCAGATTTGGTTGCGTACTTATGCAAGGAGGACGCATGGTCGCATATGGATCACGACAATTACGGAATCATGAGAAGCATTATCCAACTCATGATCTTGAGCTTGCTGCCGTGGTTCTAGCTTTGAAGATGTGGAGACACAACCTACTGGGAAATCTAGTTCATCTCTACACCGACTACGAAAGCTTGAAGTACATATTCACTCAGAAAGAGTTCAATATGCGACAACGGAGATGGTTAGAGCTGATCAAGGACTATTAGAGTGAGATTCATTATCATCCGGGAAAGACAAATTTGGTTGCCGATGCACTCAGCCAGAAATCTCATATTCACAATCTGACCATTACACCAATAGAAGAGGAAGAACTAAGTCTCTACTTGGTTTCATATGGAGCTATGCATAATCTAGCTCTCATACCCTCATTAAAAGAGGAGATTATGAAAGCTCGAAAACAAGACAAGGGCATGTCTCATATTAGGAGAAGGTTGAATAACGGGGAAAGGAAATGTTTCTGGTTAGATGGTGAAGGAATCTTATGGTTCAAGGATCGGATAGTGGTACCCTTGATATGAGACTGCGGAAGAAAATTCTCGATGAGGCTCACTTGTCCAAATTTTCTATTCATCCGGGCAGCAACAAGATGTACCAAGAATTAAAAATTACGTTTTGGTGGACTCGGATGAAGCGTGATATTATAGTATCAGAATGTGATACGTGTCGACGAGTTAAAGCCGACCACAGGAAGAAAGCGGGAACATTACAACCGCTAAGCATTCCGGCATGGAAGTGGGAGGATATTAGTATGGACTTCATTGTCGTATTACCTCTCACGGCTCATAAACATGACTCAATTTAGGTGATCGTTGATCAATTAACCAAATCAGCACATTCCATCTCGGTACATACGGGATTCCATGCCAAGAAGTATGCGGAGCTGTATATAGCAAGAATATTGTGTTTACATGGAGTTCCCCGTACGATCATGTCCAATTGAGGCACATTGTTTGTTGCTCATTTTTGGGAGCAGCTACATGCCTCACTGGGAACCAAATTGATTAGGAGCTCCACATATCACCCTCAAACCGATGGGCAAATGGAAAGGCTGAACCAAGTTCTCGAAGATATGCTTCGAGCATGTTCCATACACCACAGTAAAGGATGGGACGATCATCTACCGTTGGTGGAATTCGCATATAACAACGGTTATCAAGTGAGTATCAAGATGGCACCTTATGGGACTCTACGGCCGAAAGTGCAGCACACCATTGAACTGGTGTGAATCTAGCGAGAGAGTTATTTATGGGATTGATCTCGTAAATGAAGCTGAAGAGCTATGCGGATAGGAGACGTCGTCCTCTAAACTGTCAAGTTGGAGACCACGTATATCTCCATTTATCTCCTATGAAAGGAATTCACCGCTTTTGAGTGAAAGGAAAATTAGCTCCACGTTTTATCGGTCCATTTGCCATCATCGAAAGATGTGGAACTGTGGCATACCTCTTGAAGTTACCGGCAGTCTTAGCCAGAGTTCATAACGTCTTCCACATATCTTAGTTGCGGAAGTGCTTGAAAGTTCCAACGGGAATTCTCATGGAAGGCATCACAGATTTGAAGCTGGACCTCACTTATGTTGAGTATCCAACCTGGATAATTCATGAAAAGACTCGCGAAACAAGAAACCGGATTTTACGATTTTTTAAAGTGCTATGGGAAAATCACACATCCGATGAAGCTACGTGGGAAAGCGAGGAGTATTTACAGTCCAATCATCTGGATTTCCTAATCGGGCTCCTCAGGTGTAAATTTCTCATGTGTATGAGGGAGTTTTAAATTCAGATTTCCTAATCGGGATCCTCAGGTCCAAATTTGTGAGAATGCAAAGTTTGACAAAAATTTGAAGGTAGTGGACTAAGTAGTTCAAAGAGAGCATCAAATTGCAATTGAATTCAACTTTGAGTTTGGGTGAAACTTTGTCATATGTCAAAGTGGATTCGAAATTTGAACTTTCCAAATGGAATTTGGATCACCTGGCAAAATTTAGATCTTTTTGGGAGGATAAGGAGGGGGGAAATGGGTGGACCCCACTTGTCATTGAGACAATTAAACTTACCCCCGAAGTCTTCATTCTCTGTTGTTTCTCTCAAACTCGCTGAGACTGCAGCGAGCGCCACCGAGGGGTAAGTGAATGTGGCCTAGAGGGGGGTGAATATGCGTTGAAAAACTTTTCCTGCATCACTTAATAAAATCCTCAAATACAGGAGGGCCAGACTAGTTATACCTATGAAAAGATTAACTGTTTAATGTATTATTCTCAAACGTTAGAGCAGCGGAATTAAGTAAGCTATCCTAACAACTTGAGTAAGTTTTTAGGATGATTGCTTTGCACGTGGAATACAAAATTAATACAAGTTGCAAGTTTAATGAACTCTATGCCCTAGATGATGATGATTGCAAAAGTAAAGAACTGGAACACACGAGACAAGGATTTTTACCGAGGTTCGATCCCACCAAAGAGATCTACTCCTCGTTGAGGAGCTCACACAGAACCGGGTATCAATCAACCCTTTACCTCTTCAAGTCGCCACAAAGGCCGACTTGTGTTCCACTATCAAGGTGTAATTACAGAGTTAACGGGGCAACCTCACATGCTGTGGGCTCCCACAAAACTATAGTGAGGAAACAGATCAAATACAATAAAAAGATTTACAACAGATGCAAGAGTGTATAAGATATCAAACCCAAGAGCTCAACAATCCGTAGAAGACGATCTCCCTTTCCCAAATCTGGATTCCCAAAAGATTTAACTTTTAAGGGCTTTAGATGTGTGGGGAGAAGTGTTTCTGTGCTGTTGGGGCGTGTGACGGTGCTAGGGTTCTTAGTTTTCTGTTGTGGGGTCGTGGATCACCTATTTATAGAGTTTCTAAAAAAGTTACCGTTAGGGATCCCAACGGTGGGACTAGTCCGCTCAGAGGAATGGACTAGTCCGGTGTGCTGTGTAAAGTCTGCGTGGAATGTGCAGCACAATTGAAACCCTAATCTGTGTGAGGTGATCTAGACTAATCCGCATTGGAACATAAAGTTAACCAGACTAGTCCGTGGTGATTCCAGACACTTAATCAGACTAGTCCGCAATTGGACGGACTTATCAGGTGCAAGGTGAAACACCAGAATGTTGATCGGGCTTGTCCGACTCATGGCTGGACTTGTCCGGATGGGAACAGTGAGTTGAACGGACTAGTCAGGTGCTGCTCCGGACTTGTCCGTGTGAGAACAGTAAGTTAATTGGACTAGTCCGCTGGTGAATGGACTTGTCCGGTGCTTCAGTGAATTATTTAACTTATTGATTTTAGCCCTTACCCTCTACGCAAAGTTATAAGCTCTTGGAATGTGTCTCTCACACACATCCTATACATTGATATCCACTTTGTGCTTCCATTGATCATTTGGGCTTTTCTTTTCTCATTCCTCATTTTTCACTTTTTTGTACACCATAAGTTCTATTCTTCATACACCTTCTTTCATCTCAATAAATCTCATTAGTATATCATTTGTTTGTCATCAATCATCCAAAACCCGCAAGGAAATGCCTAGATGCACTTTCAATCTCCCCCTTTTTGGTGATTGATGACAACCATTTGAGATTTCACAATTAAGAGTAAAAATTGATTTTCATAAAGTGTGCATATATGATAATGACATAAGAACAAGAGATATTTCTCACATATATGCACTCTTTATGGTGAGTTGTCTATAGAGTATGTGTGAGCAGATATTGTGATGTGAATAATAGTAAACAACCGTCACAAGAATATCATAATAAGCATCACACATTCATATTAAATAAAATAGGCATCCATCAAATAGAGATTACATAGATTACAATAGTTTGAAACTTAAAACATAAAAGAAATACATGTCCATGATCACTAGTCCTTAAGGATCATAAATAGAATACTAGTCTCAACCCCCCCTTTTGCATCAAGGCACCAAAAAGGGAAAAACTGAGGGAAATTACTCTCTGTCACTCCCTCTCTCACCCTCAGTCCTGTCTTCGTCTTCATCTTCAGGCGCAAGTTCATGCTGAGGAGGAGGAACGGAGAAACCTGCTAGTCCGAAAGAGGCCAATTCCTGTTCTATGAGAGGTGCCATCTCTGTGAAGTTCTCTTTGGAGTCTTCTAATATCTGAGGTGATCCCACTGGTTCAATCTCCAATTTCTCATAGATGGCTTTGATGTTTGCCTTCATGTACCTCTGGTGCCTCTTCCTAGCCAAGCTTTTCTTGTGTTGCTTCACTTCCACTTTGCGGTTGGATGCAAAGGTGGAGGAAAGCATCTTCAATATACCACTTGAGGACTCTCTGGTGGGTCGAGGAGCAGAGGTAGCAGCCAGAGCCCTTGTGCCTTCATTTGCTTGTTTTGTCCTTTGTTCCCTTGCTGGTGAGGCAGGAGCATTGGGGACACTGTATGCTGGTGGATTTTGAGGCTTTGAGACTGGAAGGCTCAACATCCTTGAAAAACTCAAGGACGGTTACCTTCTCAATCATATACATGATGCATGGCACATAGCCACACGACCTGTTGGGAGTGATTGAGATGTTCACGATGTCATTGTAGATATACTCAAAGACATTGAAGGCCCTTCTCTTACTTATCACTTTCATCAAGGTCCTTAGAGCTCCTTGAATAGTCCTTGCATCTCCATCCTTTGGACCTATGGTATTCCTCAAAATTCTGTTTAGCACAGCAAAGAAGGGCTTCAAGTACTTTGTGGTGGGTGGCTTGTATGGCATTCTTGTGTCATAGAGGAATGCAAGCTCATCCTTCCCCAAAGGCTTCAAGTTGTGAATTACAAACTCATTTTCAAAGTATATTCAAGATGGAGTATCCTGGCAAACTCCTCATATGTGACACTATACATGGATCCGTGAGTCATCCAAGTGATTTCATCCTCGTCATCACGAGAGAAGTAGAGAGTGGAATAGAATTGAGTGATGACTTCATTGTTCCAATTGTATTGGAAGGAGAGGAGATCTTTCAAGCCATGTCTCTCCAATGCCTCCAAGACTTCATGATATGATTGGCAGTTCTTGAATTGTAGATATGTCATATCCACCCACTGACTCACAACCACTGGATTTTTCATCTTCCTGTATACATGCTCATAATAGTCTGCATGGAAGGGGCTCCAGAACTGTAACACCCCAAAACCTGATAAGAGGGGAATTTAAAAATTTTTGGACGTATTGCATGTGGTGCAGAAATTCAAATTCAAATTGGAATTCAAATTAAACTCAAAACAGAAAAGAAAAAGAAAAAAGAAAAAACAAACCCCCCGGCCAGTGGGCCGAAACCCACCAGCCGGCCCACCCACCCCCGCGCCAGCCCGCAGCCGCGCGCCCCCTCTCTCTCTCACTGACGTGCGGGGCCCGCCTGTCATCCCCGACCTCCCGCTCGCGCGCGATCGTAACCAACCCGGAATTCCGCGTCACTCAGCCCGACTTCCGGTCCCAGACGACTCAAACTCGATCTAAACAAACCCGCCGCCCTCCCTCGTCTATAAAAACACCGGCATCGCCCTGTTTTTCCCCCACGATCAGCCGTTTTTCCTCCCGGTGAGAACCAGAGTTTCTCCGGCTAATTTCTCTCGATCTTCGCTCGGGATTTCTGATCTAACACGCTGATCTTGATCCACCGCCTCCGGGGAATCAGGCAGGTGCAGAAAACTCGGTGGTTTGCGCTTCAAACACAGCGCCGACGAGCATCGCCGTGAATTCACCTCGGACCTCGTCGCCGACCGCTTTCCAGGACCTCCGAGCTCAAGAAAAACCCCAAGGTGAGATCCCCGACCTCCCCTCTACCGATCTATGCCATAAAATCCCAGTTTTAGGAAGAATTGACGAAGATCCGAAGTTTTCCGGCGAGATCGCCGCCTTCCGCCGCCGCGCGCTGCCGGGCAGCGCCGCCCGCGCTCGATCAGAGCGACGTGGCCGCTTGAGGGCCGTCTATTTTAAATCGCACGGTAGAATTTAAATCCCCGCGTACCGGTTCGACGTTATAATCTCAGCCGTCTGTTTTAAATCGGACGGCCCACGTCAGCCCCGCATTATAAAGGCTGGGATTCTTACGCGCTACCCCCTGGGGATCTCAGAAAATACGAGCTAGCCTCGGAAACTTCAGATCTAGCCCCTGGAACTTCAGAAATTCATGTAAATTCAATTAAAAATCAGTTTTAGCCCCTGGACTTAATAAAAATTGGGAAAACCCCTCTGTTATGTGTAGTTAGACCCCTGGAAATTTATGAAATAATATAATAGACCCTTTAATGGGGTGAGTTTGCCTTTTTAACTTTATATAATATTAAATTTAGGAATTTGAATATGTAATTAAGATTTAAATTTAAAAGGGTGAGGCACACACATTGTAAATTCAAGTTTAAACTCTACTAACAATTGGAAAGCTTTAGAATGAGCTAAAAATAAATTTTAGGCTGAAATGAAATCTGTTTGGGTGTGTTCATGTTTATTAGATCTAGAAACACGTTTTTAGGCTAGAAAATAATTCTGAAAATTGATAAAATAAATTTAAATTAGTTCACATCAGAGGAGAAGTTCAAAAATATATTATTTAATATTTTAGATCAGAACCTATTCTGTTTAGATGAGGTGTCTTACTATTTTCCTAATAAAGTTCACATTTAGGCATAGGAAATAAATCTGGAAATATAGCAAGCTAAATGTGAATAACTAGAAAATGATAAATGAAGTTTCCAAAATCCAAAGAATTCAGTTTAGGATTGGTAGAAGGTCTTAAAACCATTTGGAGTAGGAAAATACCTTCCATGCATACTTGGTAGCTAAGATGTGTATCAATTGAATATAAGGAATTTGTTTAAATTGGAAATTCATATATATTATGCAAACATAAATCTGAATACAAAAGTTAGAAATCATATGCACATGTTTAAAAGTGCATGTAAGCCCAAAATCAGCACACATAGAGTAACCACAACACATAGAAATGTGAATGACTTTCATAAATGTGAATGTGTGGTTTGTATGAAGTGAAAGTGTGAACTATGTCTTATGGATTGTTGTTTTCTTTTGCTATGTGTGATGGTATGAGTAGAACCTGCTCCAGAGCAAGTTCTTCCTTTCCAAGATCAGGACTATCCATTCCCAGAGCAGCAGGAAGAAGGCAAGTGTCCTTGACCACTTTGATCCTATGACTAGGATGTCTAGATAGAATTATTTGCATTGTCAATTGAAATATGAAACCCATGCTAGGAAGTTTCCCTAGAATTGCATTATCTCTTTTCCTTGTAGCTTGGGTTGGGATTTGTTTTATTATGTCATTCATTCATATTACTTATGCTTAGCCATGCTTAGAATGGGATAAGTGGGATATGATATCATCAACTTGTTTACCTTACTCTTGCATGAGACATTATGAGTTATGTAGAGGTAGGGATCGAGGCAAGTTGGATGATTTGGTTGGTGCTGGGTGCACGAGACTCGGGTTTGTGTTTAGTACTTGCCTGGATCCTAAGGACCGGTTCATGGAGCATGTAACCTGGCTTTACCGTGCCAACCACATGCTGAGATGGGGCAGCTTGGCCAATTAATTAGGTGTATCCCCGGCGTAGTATGGGTGTGTTGGATGGTGTGGGGAGTAGGTGTCAGCTGGACTACCATATGAACCGCAAGGCTCAAGAGGGGACCACTGCAGCGGGGTTGGAGCCTCTTGTATGCTGTTAGGGGTGAAACCTCAGTGGGCCCATGCTCGTCGGGAATCCCTTTGTAAAGACTTCGTAGTGATCTCCTGGCTACACACCTGGGAAGTGTGAATGTGGTTCGTAGCCACTGGCATAATGGAGGTTCTTCTAGTCCACCCGGCAACGGGGGATGAAATAACTACATGTGGGTACAGTGGTGCAAACTATGCAGAGTCAAAAGTGTCATGACAGCCGTGCTCACGGTCAAGAGCGGCTTGGACTTATTCATGATTAGAGGGTGATTGGCTTTGGAAGTTGTGAATGTTAAGCGGGGAGCTTAACATTGGAAATGATGTTATGGTTATTTGATTATGATGATGGGATGGGAGATTGGGATCATTTCACCTAGGTAGTAATGTAGGTGCTTAATAAGCTAAGGTAGTAGGCAATAATTGCGTAGTGTTTCAACCATGAGTTCAACCTCTCCTTGTTCTAGCCAAGCATGACATAACTTTCCCACACTTGCTGAGTACCAACGGTACTCAACCTTGCATATTTGTTGTTTTATATTGCTACTCAGGTCAAGAGAATGATGTGGTGTTTAATGATCAAGACTTTGGATCCGAAGAAGGTTTCTAGGTTCATGGAGTCCCCCGGGCAACGCCTGTGAGGGAGCCCACGAGAATAATATTTCCGCTGCTGTTTTATTTACATATTATGAACTTATTATCGTCCATCGAGATGTATGCTATGTAAGACTTATTTATATTCGACACCTGGCTTGTAATAAATGATGCTTCACTATTTGACATCACATGTATGAGAAAATGATCCTGGCATACATGTGATATTCACTCGGTTGTTCTTCGGAGAAACCGTGTGTGACAGAAGTGGTATCAGAGCCAAGGTTGCCCGTAGGAACGTGGATCTAGGTAGAAATGGACGTAGTTAGGGACCCTATTTCCTTAAAAACTATTTTACAAAGGTGTGGGTTGAAAAGTGTTATTTAATGGGCCACTTTATTCATCTTACCCCATCTTTTATTCAAACTAGGATTTTTGTTTAAAATATTATCTAACTTAATTTTAAATGCTTTACGTTTTAGATGGTTCGCATGATCCGCACCGCTCGCAAGTCCACCGGAGGGAGAGTTCCCGTAGTTGCCCTTGCCCTGAAAGAGGAGAATCGTCCGGTGACGTATCTCTCCTACGGATTGGCTGTAGGAGGCTTGTTGCGCCGTCTTCGACGCATGCTCCAAGCCGCTGGCAACACGGGCAAGCTAATCATACACTATAGCTCCACCAGGACCATCCGTGAGAAGAGGGAAGAATGGAATTCAGAGATGAGGATTATCCACGAAAATCAGCTGCTGAAGATCCACCGCTCTCCAGCTTGTCGAGCGACATAGGTCGATGCGGAGAAGGATGTCACCTGGGAGGCAATCACCTGTCAGAGTCACATCTATCGTCGTCACCTGGACAGGACTGAGTACATGTATGTCCTCCAGCGCGAGAGTGGTACAACGGAGTACAAGTACCTGCCAGTGCAGCAGGGGACTTCCCATGAGCACATGGACTTGTGCTTGGAGGATGCTGCTATGCTCAACACTCGACTGCAGGAGTGTCAGCAGGAGCTTCAGGATGTTCGTGACACCCTGAAGGAAACCGAGGCATTGCTTCAAGCCTGCTTGAGGGCGATAGAAAGAGGAGATGGGAATGAACTGTGTGTCACCGTGAATGACACCTGGACTCCTGACTCCCCAGATTGCCGGGCGATCAGGCGTCATCGCACTTCTCCACCAGCAGCCTCCCCACCCAAAGCGGAGTCAGAAGGCAGCCGCAATAATGAGGAAGATCCCGAGGAGCCAGCTCAGTGATACGAGTAGTGTAGAGTCCTTCCCTTAGTTTAGCAGGATGTCGAGTAGTCGAGTCGTTACCTTAGTTAATGGTGTGTTAATTCTTGGTGTGTGATGTGAGTTGTGGAAGCCATGGGCGTTTGTCCACAACCTCGTCTTCAGGTTGTTTTGCTTTGGTGTGTGAACCCATATGAATTGAGAGTGCATTTATGTTCATGTAAGACATGAAATCCTCAGAAAATATAAATGAAATAAGTCCTCAAAAGCTTAAAGTTTAAACAAGCAAAAACTGGTGAGTTAATACGTAATGCTTTAAATTAACATCTGGTTAATCATGATAGATGGCCGGAAGAGGAAAGGGTCGTGGTGCCAACCCCGCCAACAACAACGATGAGGCCGGCGACCCTCATCTTTCTGGAGGCCGAGACAGGGGTGGTCGCCGTGAAGGAGTTGATCCCATCCACCAAATGCTTGAGAATCAAAATCAGCTCATCCAGAACCTGACTCAAGTGGTGGCCAACTTGCATCAAGCTCCACCTCCACAAGCTGCACCACGCCAACCAAGGTTGAGTGAGTTTCTGGGAACTCAACCTCCGAAGTTTGCAAGTGCTGCTGAACCCCTGGAGGCAGATGACTGGCTAAAGACCATTGAGAGCAAGATGAGGATCATACAGTGCCAAGGGTATGAGAGGGTGCTGTTTGCCTCTCACGAATTGCATGGACCTGCTGCTGATTGGTGGACCGCTTACGTGGCCGCCCATCATGACCCTGAGAACATCACTTGGGAAGAGTTCAAGCGTAGCTTCCGCAACCATTACATACCAAGGGGTGAACTCAAAAACAAGAGGAAGGAGATCTTGGGATTGCAGCAAGGAAACATGACTGTGAGGGAATACCTCACTAAATTCACTCAACTATCCCATTATGCCCCACGGGACATAGAGACTGATGAGTAGAAACAGGATTGTTTCGTGGAAGGACTTACTGCAGAAATGCAGTGTGCAATGTCCTCCAACGAGTATGAAAGCTTCCAAAAGATGGTGGACAGAGCATTTGTTGTAGAAAGGAAGCTGAAGGCCTTGGAAAATGAAAACAAGAGGAAGGCCGGATGGTCACACCAAGCCTCGGGTAGCAACACCCGCCCACGTCTGATGCAGCAACCCGCAGGGCAGACGAGCCGTGCTGCGGTACCCTACTCAGCACCGAGAGGGTACAACCCGAACTTCAGGCCTCCGGCAGCACCAGCACCACCACAGTGTCAGTTTGGACAGCAACCTCGCCCCGCATATCAACCTCGACCAGCAGTACAAGGACCCCCGAAGCAACCCCAAGACAACAAAGGCCAGGCACCTAAGGTCGGGGTGCAATGCTTTAACTGTGGTGAAGTGGGGCACTACGCCCATAAGTGCCCAAAGAAGAAGCCCGTGCAGCCGCAACAGCAAAATGTGATGCGAGGACGGGTGAACCACGTGACCATGGAAGAAGCGCAAGAGGCACCCGACGTGGTAGTTGGTAAGTTTCATGCCAATTTACACATTGCAACCCTGCTGTTTGATTCTGGTGCTACCCACTCGTTCATTGCCCAAGGGTTTGTTAAGAATCATGATCTAGCAACAACACAAATGAACCATATGCTAGCAGTAAACTCTCCAGGTGGAGAAATAAGGACAAGACAAGTGTGTACCAAGGTGAATCTAGACATTAATGGGGTAGTATTTACTGCCAACCTCATAGTGATAGATTCACAAGGGATAGATATTATTTTGGGCATGGATTGGTTGACCAAACATAAAGGAATCATCCATTGTTCGACCAGAACGGTGGAACTAACTCACCCTAGTGGCACAAGAGTAAAGTTCATAACAATACAAGAGCCTAGGAGGGACATTAAATTAAATCAAGTTGAGGTGAAAGTGGAGGAGATCAGGATTATCAGGGAGTATCCAGACGTTTTTTCCGGAGGAGTTGCCAGGTATGCCTCCCGATCGTGAAGTGGAATTCGCGATTGAGCTAGTGCCTGGAACAGCTCCGATATAAAGAGACCTTATCGGATGGACTCCAAGCAGCTGGGAGAACTCAAGGATCATTTAAGAGAATTGACGGAGAAGGGGTATATTCGTCCTAGTTCCTCACCATGGGGAGCTCCAGTGATATTTGTGCCGAAGAAGGATGGAACCCAAAGGCTATGCGTAGACTACCGTGCCTTGAACGAAGTAACCATCAAGAACAAGTACCCATTACCCCGCATTGAAGACTTGTTTGATCAGTTGAGGGGAGCTTGTGTGTTCTCGAAAATTGATCTCAGGTCGGGATACCACCAACTTAAGATAAGGCAAACTGATATTCCAATGATAGCTTTCGTATCTCGGTACGGACTATATGAATACACCGTCATGCCTTTCGGGCTAACTAATGTCCTGGTATACTTCATGTATCTCATGAACAAGGTATTCATGGAATATCTGGACAAATTTGTGGTGGTTTTCATAGATGACATTCTCGTTTTGTCCAAAGATGAAGAGGAACATGAGAAATATCTAAGGTTGGTGTTGCAGAAGTTGAGAGAACACCAACTATATGCCAAGTTGAGCAAGTGTGAGTTTTGGCTGAAGAGAGTTCCCTTCTTAGGACATATAATCTCGGAGGGAGGAATCTCCGTAGATCCCGCCAAGATCGAGGATATACAGAAGTGGAAGACCCCTGAGAATGTCGAGGACGTTCGAAGCTTCTTGGGATTGGCTGGATACTATCGACGGTTCATTGAGGGATTCTCCAAGATCTCGAGACCCCTCACCAAACTGTTGGAGAAGGGAATCACATTCACATGGACGCCGCAGTGCGAGACGAGTTTTCAGGAGCTAAAGAAAAGATTGACAACAGCCCCAGTGCTAGTTATGCCAGATATGCAGAAGAACTTTTCGGTGTACTGCGATGCCTCTGGAAACGGGTTGGGATGTGTTCTCATGCAAGAAGGGCATGTCGTGGCTTATGCATCCCGGCAGCTCCGGAAACATGAGAAGAACTATCCTACACATGACCTAGAACTAGCCGCAGTGGTACACGCGTTGAAAATTTGGCGGCACTACTTGATGGGGAAGAGGACAGAGATATATACGGATCATAAGAGTTTAAAGTACATTTTCACACAGCCAGATCTCAACCTCAGACAAAGGAGATGGTTAGAGCTAATCAATGACTTTGATGTGGGCATCAACTATCATCCTGGGAAAGCAAACGTCGTGGCAGATTCTTTAAGCCGGAAAGTGCAGGTCAATAGGTTGAGCTTGAAGAACATGCCTACAGAATTGAAGGAAGAGGTTATAAGACTCAACCTATGCCTGGTGAATAGTGGTGAAGCCATCGCCATGGAAGTGGACTCCACATTAGAACAAGACATACGCGATGGTCAAAAGAATGATGAGAAGATACAAGAAATCCGACAACTCATCAAGGAAAATAAAGCCCCTGGTTTCAGAGAGGATGAACAAGGTACGGTGTGGCACGAGAAAAGGATCTGTGTGCCTGAAGTAAAGGAGATCCGTGAATTGATTTTGAAGGAGGCTCATGGTTCTGACTATTCCATTCATCCTGGGAGTACGAAGATGTACCATGACCTCAAGAGCAGTTATTGGTGGTACGGCATGAAGCGAGATGTCGCGGAACATGTTGCCCTATGTGACACATGTCAGTTGGTGAAAGCGGAACATCAACGATCTGCGGGATTATTGCAACCACTCAAAGTGCCTGAATGGAAATGGGAAGAAATCGGTATGGATTTCATAATGGGACTGCCTAGGACCAATCAGGATATGATTCGATATGGGTCATCATCGACAGGCTAACCAAGGTAGCTCATTTCATCCCCGTGAAAGGAAGCTACAACGGATCCAAATTGGCGGAGTTGTACATGTCAAGGATCGTGTGTTACCATGGAGTGCCAAAGAAGATAGTGTCGGATCGAGGGACACAGTTCACCTCAAGGTTCTGGCAGAAGTTGTATGAAACCATGGGAACCCATCTGAATTTTAGTTCTGCCTATCATCCCCAAACTGACGGGCAGACGGAAAGAACCAATCAGATCCTTGAGGATATGCTGAGAGCGTGTGCACTCAAAAACAGTTGGAGTTGGGATAAGAACTTATAGTATGCGGAGTTCTCCTATAACAACAGCTATCAGGCTAGTATGAAGATGTCACCGTTTGAAGCTTTGTACGGGAGGAAGTGTAGAACTCCACTATTTTGGAACCAAACGGTGGAAAGCAAAGTGTTTGGACCCGAAGTACTACAAGAAGCCGAGGCGAAAGTGAGGGAAATTCGCAACAACTTGAGGATAGCACAAACACGACAAAAGAGCTATGCCGATGTACGAAGAAGAGAGCTTGTTTTCAACGTGGGGGACTATGTCTATCTCAAGGTGTCCCCTATCCGAGGACTTCGTCGGTTCAAGGTGAAAGGGAAGTTATCACCTCGATATATCGGACCCTTTCAAGTTCTGGAGAGGAAAGGCGAAGTGGCGTATCAACTAGAATTACCGGCTCGCCTATCGGATGTGCATGACGTATTCCATGTGTCACAGCTCAAGAAATGTCTGAGAACACCTGAAGAGATGTTACCCATGAATGTGGTTGACGTAGCTGAGGATCTGTCTTATGCCGAGCAACCATCCAAGATTTTGGAGACAATGGAACGCCTCACAAGAAATAAAAGAATTCGGATGTGCAAGGTGCAGTGGAAGCATCACTCGGAAGAGGAAGCCACATGGGAGCGAGAAGACGAGCTTAAGGCACAGTTTCCGGAATTGTTTTCTTAGAACCACCAATCTCGAGGACGAGATTTCTTTTAAGGGGGGTAGAGCTGTAACACCCCAAAACCTGATAAGAGGGGAATTTAAAATTTTTTGGACGTATTGCATGTGGTGCAGAAATTCAAATTCAAAATGGAATTCAAATTAAACTCAAAATAGAAAAGAAAAAAGAAAAAGAAAAAGAAACCCCCCCCCCCCGGCCAGTGGGCCGAAACCCACCAGCCGGCCCACCCACCCCCGCGCCAGCCCGCAGCCGCGCGCCCCCTCTCCCTCTCACTGACGTGCGGGGCCCGCCTATCATCCCCGACCTCCCGCTCGCGCCAACCGCCGGTCTCTTCCGCGCGCGCGATCGTAACCAACCCAGAATTCCGCGTCACTCAGCCCGACTCCCAGTCCCAGACGACTCAAACTCGATCTAAACAAACCCGCCGCCCTCCCTCGTCTATAAAAACGCTGGCATCGCCCCGTTTTTCCCCCACGATCAGTCGTTTTTCCTCCCGGTGAGAACCAGAGTTTCTCCGGCCAATTTCTCTCGATCTTCGCTCGGGATTTCTGATCTAACGCGCTGATCTTGATCCACCGCCTCCGGGGAATCACGCAGGTGCAGAAAACTCGGTGGTTTGTGCTTCAAACACAGCGCTGACGAGCATCGCCGTGAATTCACCTCGGACCTCGTCGCCCACCGCTTTCCAGGACCTCCGAGCTCAAGAAAAACCCCGAGGTGAGATCCCCGACCTCCCCTCTACCGATCTATGCCATGAAATCCCAGTTTTAGGAAGAATTGACGAAGATCCGAAGTTTTCCGGCGAGATCGCCGCCTTCCGCCGCCGCCGGGCAGCGCCGCCCGCGCTCGATCAGAGCGACGTGGCCGCTTGAGGGCCGTCTATTTTAAATCGCACGGTAGAATTTAAATCCCCGCGTATCGGTTCGACGTTATAATCTCAGCCGTCTGTTTTAAATCGGACGGTCCACGTCAGCCCCGCATTATAAAGGCTGGGATTCTTACGCGCTACCCCCTGAGGATCTCAGAAAATACGAGCTAGCCTCGGAAACTTCAGATCTAGCCCCTGGAACTTCAGAAATTCATGTAAATTCAATTAAAAATCAGTTTTAGCCCCTGGACTTAATAAAAATTAGGAAAACCCCTCTGTTATGTGTAGTTAGACCCCTGGAAATTTATGAAATAATGTAATAGACCCTTTAATAGGGTGAGTTTGCCTTTTTAACCTTATATAATATTAAATATAGGAATTTGAATATGTAACTAAGATTTAAATTTAAAAGGGTGAGGCACACACATTGTAAATTCATGTTTGAACTCTACTAACAATTGGAAAGCTTTAGAATGAGCTAAAAATAAATTTTAGGCTGAAATGAAATCTGTTTGGGTGTGTTCATGTTTATTAGATCTAGAAACACATTTTTAGGCTAGGAAATAATTCTGAAAATTGATAAAATAAATTTAAATTAGTTCACATCAGAGGAGAAGTTCAAAAATATATTATTTAATATTTTAGATCAGAACCTATTCTATTTAGATGAGTTGTCTTACTATTTTCCTAATAAAGTTCACATTTAGGCATAGGAAATAAATATGGAAATATAGCAAGCTAAGTGTGAATAACTAGAAAATGATAATTGAAGTTTTCAAAATCCAAAGAATTCAGTTTAGGATTGGTAGAAGGTCTGAAAACCTTCCATCCATACTTGGTAGCTAAGATGTTATCAATTGAATATAAGGAATTTGTTTAAATTGGAAATTCATATATATTATGCAAACATAAATCTGAATACAAAAGTTAGAAATCATATGCACATGTTTAAGAGTGCATATAAGCCCAAAATCAACACACATAGAGTAACCACAACACATAGAAATGTGAATGACTTTCATAAATGTGAATGTGTGGTTTGTATGAAGTGAAAGTGTGAACTATGTCTTATGGATTGTTGTTTTCTTTTGCTATGTGTGATGGTATGAGTAGAACCTGCTCCAGAGCAAGTTCTTCCTTTCCAAGATCAGGACTATCCATTCCCAGAGCAGCAGGAAGAAGGCAAGTGTCCTTGACCACTTTGATCCTATGACTAGGATGTCTAGATAGAATTATTTGCATTGTCAATTGAAATATGAAACCCATGCTAGGAAGTTTCCCTAGAATTGCATTATCTTGTTTCCTTGTAGCTTGGGTTGGGATTTGTTTTATTATGTCATTCATTCATATTACTTATGATTAGCCATGCTTAGAATGGGATAAGTGGGATATGATATCATCAACTTGTTTACCTTACCCTTGCATGAGACATTATGAGTTATGTAGAGGTAGGGATCGAGGCAAGTTGGATGATTTGGTTGGTGCTGGGTGCACGAGACTCGGGTTTGTGTTTAGTACTTGCCTGGATCCTAAGGACCGGTTCATGGAGCATGTAACCTGGCTTTATCATGCCAACCACATGCTGAGATGGGGCAGCCTGGCCAATTAATTAGGTGTATCCCCGGTGTATTATGGGTGTGTTGGATGGTGCGGGGAGTAGGTGTCAGCTGGACTACCATATGAACCGCAAGGCTCAAGAGGGGGCCACTGCAGCGGGGTTGGAGCCTCTTGTATGCTGTTAGGGGTGAAACCTCAGTGGGCCCACGCTCGTCGGGAATCCCTTTGTAAAGGCTTCGTAGTGATCTCCTGGCTACACACCTGGGAAGTGTCAATGTGGTTCGTAGCCACTGGCATAATGGAGGTTCTTCTAGTCCACCCGGCAATGGGGGATGAAATCACTACATGTGGGTACAGTGGTGCAAACTCTGCAGAGTCAAAACTGTCATGACAGCCGTGCTCACGGTCAAGAGTGGCTTGAACTTATTCATGATTAGAGGGTGATTGGCTTTGGAAGTTGTGGATGTTAAGCGGGAGCTTAACATTGGAAATGATGTTATGGTTATTTGATTATGATAATGGGATGGGAGATTGGGATCATTTCACCTAGGTAGTAATGTAGGTGCTTAATAAGCTAAGGTGGTAGGCAATAATTGCGTAGTGCTTCAACCAT